>JAWHQI010000088.1:2787500-5187500 GCA_033032865.1 Dactylorhiza incarnata | reverse complement strand
CTTGGTATTGGCATCCATAGGTGTGTTCGCCGACTTACACCCAGAGTAGCCGACATCATGAAGCAGATCAAGGCAGTATTTTCGTTGAGACAGGACAAGACCATCAGATCGTCGGGCTACCTCAATCCCCAAGAAGTACCGGAGCCGGCCCAGATCATTAGTTTGGAATTAAGAGGCTAGGTGTTTCTTGATTTGAGTAATGCCAGGAAGATCATCACCTGTGACAAGAATATCATCAACGTAGACCAGAAGAATCATGGCATCGGATGGATGTCGACGGACAAACATGGAGAAGTCTGCCGAGCTCCATGTGAATCCACACTCATGAACCACCCAGATAAACTTATCAAACCACGTCCGTGCAGACTGTTTGAGGCCATATAGAGATTTCTTCAGATGACAGACTATGGACTCCCCCGTGGTTGCTTAACCAGGAGGTTGTTGCATATACACATTCTCCACAAGATCTGCGTTAAGAAAGACGCATATTTCATTACAGGTCTTTAAGACGTGGTGAGCTTTAGGATAAGCTCGTTTTGAAGTGCGTGTGAGATGTTATGTGTCCTCATTATCCTCGTTGATTATGTAACGCATATTTCATTACCGGTCTTTAAGTATGTTATTTCGAGTTGTAAAAGTCTAGTGTTATCGAGTCGAGTCATTACTAGTCTTTAGGATTGATGGGGCTCCCCTAAAATCTATCCGAGTCAAACTAGCATTTCGAGATCGTAATCCAGACCGGATAGACGAAAAGGATCGCCTTGACCGCTCGAAGCCTCGACCCGGTCGAAGCAAAATGACAGTCGACTTTGATGTGTTTTGTGCATTCATGAAACACAGGATTTTCAGCAATATGGATACTAGTCTGGCTATCACAAAAGAGAACGGCTAGTGAAGAAAGTTTGACTTTTAAATCAGTAAGGAAACTCTCTAGCCATGTGTGTTCTGATACAACGACGACCATGGAACGATATTCTGCTTCAGCAGAGGAGCGGGCGACCACAGTTTGTTTCTTGCTTTGCCAGGTAACCAAATTTTCACCAAAATACGTGTAGTAACCACTAGTGGATCGGCGATCATCGAGGGACCCAACATAATCGGCATCACAATATGCAATGAGAAACAAAAATGTGGAAGGTTTGTACACTAGTCCTTGACCTGGAGCATTCTTCAAGTACCTAAGAATACGTTCGACTGTCTGAAGATGAGAGGTCCGCGGAGCATGCATGAAGTGACTGACTACACTGACCACAAAGAATATATTGGGTCGTGTGACAGTGAGATAGATAAGCTTGCCAACGATGCGACGATAATACTCTGAATTAGGGAGAAATTGATCAGAGTCTGAACCATGAGCACAAAGCTTGGTATTGGCATCCATAGGTGTGTTCGCCGACTTACACCCAGAGTAGCCGACATCATGAAGCAGATCAAGGCTGTATTTTTACTGAGACAGGACAAGACCATCAGATCGTCGGGCTACCTCAATCCCCAAGAAGTACCGGAGCCGGCCCAGATCATTAGTTTGGAATTAAGAGGCTAGGTGTTTCTTGATTTGAGTAATGCCAGGAAGATCATCACCTGGGACAAGAATATCATCAACGTAGACCAGAAGAATCACGGCGTCGGATGGATGTCGACGGACAAACATGGAGAAGTCTGTCGAGCTCCATGTGAATCCACACTCATGAACCACCCAGATAAACTTATCAAACCACGCCCGTGCAGACTGTTTGAGGCCATATAGAGATTTCTTCAGATGACAGACTATGGACTCCCCCGTGGTTGCTTAACCAGGAGGTTGTTGCATATACACATTCTCCACAAGATCTGCATTAAGAAAGACGCATATTTCATTACAGGTCTTTAAGACGCGTTGAGCTTTAGGATAAGCTCGTTTTGAAGTGCGTGTGAGATGTTATGTGTCCTCATTATCCTCGTTGATTATGTAACGCATATTTCATTACCGGTCTTTAAGTATGTTATTTCGAGTTGTAAAAGTCTAGTGTTATCGAGTCGAGTCATTACTAGTCTTTAGGATTGATGGGGCTCCCCTAAAATCTATCCGAGTCAAACTAGCATTTCGAGATCGTAATCCGGACCGGATAGACGAAAAGGATTGCCTTGACCGCTCGAAGCCTCGCCCCGGTCGAAGCAAACCCAGCAGCAGAAACCCGTGTTCAATAAGACGAACCATATACGACAATAAAGCCGCGTTCAATAAGACGGGTTTTCAGGCGATCAATCGTTCCATCAGTGGTGGAGACCAGCCCCGATTAGGGCGACGCAAAAGTGCCCGACGCCGCAACCGTCTGGACCTTTACTGACCCTAATTTATGGCATTTTAATTTTGTCATTTTTGCATTTTATGTATTTACATTATTTTATTTTGTTGTGAAATATATATATACATATATATTTATAAACTTATATATATATGTGTGTGTGTGTGTGACTTGGCTACGGTTCAACCCAATCCGTCTCCTGTTCTGAAGGGATCGCGGGCCTATTCTTCACGGAACAACACCTGTGCAAGCAGTTAGGGCTCAGCTTCGACAGCCCCCAACTGCTTCTTCCCCGATTTCGACGTTGCACCAACTATCTTGTCCCACGTCGCCGCCTGCCGCAAGCTCCCGCAACCACCGGAAGTTTCGGCGTCCACGTCCTCCTCTTCCGAACGGTTTCCGCACCCATTCAAGCTCAGCCATGGCCGCTCCTTCCAGGATTCAGTCGGTTTGGGATTTATTTTCGAGGGTTAATTTCATTTCTTTTTGGGGGAGGCTATTTGTCTGTTCCGTGAAACCCTATAAAAGGGGATTTGTATTTTGTTTTTTGGTGGTGGATGTGAAGAATGAATTCTGGAATCAAGTTACTGTGTGTTTCCCCTCTGGTGAAAGGGATGATGAATAGTGCTTAGGAGTTGTAGGTGTTACGTGGAAGAGTTTTTGAATTCCGTAAATTGAAATTGATTGTTGTTCGTGTGAATCCCGTCGAAGAAGGCGATGAATAGTAAAGTGTAATGTTGCTGTAGGAATTTAGGAGTTTGATTTTGGGAAATTTCTGTTCTTTCCTTCTTCCGTCTTCCATTGATAGCTTTCAGGCTGAGCATGAGACACCATGTGATTCTTTCATACCAGTTCCCAGAGCCGCTGACAGACTTCCGCGACAGATCTTGGCTCCCGAGCAGATACTGGATGATGAGACAGCGACCACTACTGATGATGGTTTTCATAGGTACTTAGTTCGTTGGCATGGCAGACCAGAGGCCGAGACCAGCTGGGTCTTGGCCGAGGCTCTGCAGCGTATGGATGCTGACCTTCTACAGCACTACCGCTCGGAGCACTCACCAGAGATGAGTGATTTCGAGAGGGGGAGAGTTTGTGGAGACCAGCCCCGATTAGGGCGACGCAAAAGTGCCCGACGCCGCAACCGTCCGGACCTTTACCGACCCTAATTTATGGCATTTTAATTTTGTCATTTTTGCATTTTATGTATTTGCATTATTTTATTTTGTTGTGAAATATATATATATACATATATATTTATAAACTTATATATATATATATATATGTGTGACTTGGCTACGGTTCAACCCAATCCGTCTCCTGTTCTGAAGGGATCGCGGGCCTATTCTTCACGGAACAGCACCAGTGCAAGCAGTTAGGGCTCAACTTCGATAGCCCCCAACCGCTCCTTCCCTGATTTCGACGTTGCACCGACTATCTTGTCCCACATCGCCGCCTGCCGCAAGCTCCCGCAACCACCAGAAGTTTCGGCGTCCACGTCCTCCTCTTTCGAACGGTTTCCGCACCCATTCAAGCTCAGTCATGGCCGCTCCTTCCAGGATTCAGTCGGTTTGGGATTTATTTTCGAGGGTTAATTTCATTTCTTTTTGGGGGAGGCTATTTGTCTGTTCCGTGAAACCCTATAAAAGGGGATTTGTATTTTGTTTTTTGGTGGTGGATGTGAAGAATGAATTCTGGAATCAAGTTACTGTGTGTTTCCCCTCCGGTGAAAGGGATGATGAATAATGCTTAGGAGTTGTAGGTGTTACGTGGAGGAGTTTTTGAATTCTGTAAATTGAAACTGATTGTTGTTCGTGTGAATCCCGTCGAAGAAGGCGATGAATAGTGAAGTGTAATGTTGCCGTAGGAATTTAGGAGTTTGATTTTGGGAAATTTCTGTTCTTTTTTTCTTCTCCGCTGGAGTTTTGCTTCCCGTTTGAAGAAGTCCCGTGCGCTTTGATTTCCGATGGCAGGGAAGATGAACAGTTGTGTTAGGAGAGGATTGTTTTTTTGTTTCCGGAATGAACAGTGAATCTTAAGTGTGAATTTGATGAGATTATTGCTTGAGTGCTGCCGTGAGATTAAGTTATCTTCGAAGTGAAAGTGGTGTTCTGGCTGTGTGCATCCGGTGAACAAATAGGTGATTTGGATTAGCTGCAATGGTTGGGCTACTATTCTGTGAACAGTAACGAGGTTAGGTTAGTTTGAGTGCTTAGAGATTTCGTTGAACCGCTTGTGTGAACAAGAGTGAAATTTATCTCTTGTGTGTAGAGATTTCGTGGAGCCACTCTTGTGTGAGAAAGTGATTGAGTTTAGATTGTTTAGTTTGTGGCTTCTTTACACTAGTGAGTGTTTGAGTTTCCGTGGAACCACTTTCGTGTGAGAGTGAGTGAAATTTCTCCTTGGTGCCCGTGTGCGAATACGGTCGACCTAAGAGCGGGAGATCGAAGGTGACGTGGAGTTCCTCGCGTGATCGCCGTCGACTTCGAATACGGGAAGACGTCTCTTTCCGTGGGTTACTTGTTTCTTTCTTCTCCTTTGTGTGTGTCTATATATTTTCTCGTAGGATAATAGATTCACTGTTGGGTTTTCGCTCTGATTTTGTCAGCGAACGCTACGTCCAAACGGAAACGTATTTGGAGTTCACGATTTCCGTTTGCCACAACAAGGGGAACGAAACGAAAGTTGCGAACTTCCTTCCCCAGATTTAGAATCAAATCATTTTTCAAGAAAATCCATTTTAAACAAAATAGTAATTTTTGTGCTTTATAAAAATTTAGTTTCTTAATTTCTTAAAGTCGTGCGACGCCCGCTTAAAATTCAAATTTCAATTGCATGCATTTAAGGTTTCCCTAGAAATAGCCGACAAGCGCGCAAACCCTACGCGTCGACCTGCATCAATCAGGATGATGTTTCACAGTGAAGACCCACTTACAACCAACCGTGGAATGGTTAGGGGGAAAGGGAACAAGGTCCCACGTGTGATTGGCCCAGAGCGCAGTCATTTTCTCATCCAATGTCGCTCGCCAACCGGGGTACTGGAGAGATTCCTGCACAGAAGAGGGAGTATAAATAGAAGACAAAGTGGTTGCAAACCTACGCACATCGAGGGAGAGTCGGTACAAGGAGACATAATTTGAGAGAGGATTCGCGGTGGAGGACGATGTCGAATCAGCAATCGTCGGGTATCAATAGTAGACGGGGTATGTTGCGGGGCACCAGATCGAGGATAGCGGCGAGAGTAGACACGAAGAGGAGGAGCCGAGGCAAGCGGTCACAGAAGCTAATGAGCAGGCGATGTTCGCAAGCAGTTGCAGTGTGCGAGCAAACGTCATGCGCGAGTAGTGGCGGTGTGCGAGCAGTTGCGGTGGGTGAGCAGACGTCGTGCTCTAGTAAGGGCGCGCGAGCAGATGCCATGCACGAGAGGACAAACAGGAGGTCGCGAGTCGGAGTGAAGTGGTATCAAAGTCAGAGTGAACAAAATCCGCGCGGATAGGAGGGGTAGTGGGTCCCGGTAGATAGCGGACGAAGTCTATAAAAACAGCAACAAGGGGTATTCAGTTGCGAAGCGTAGAGGCGGAAGCAAAGGTGCGAGCTCTAAGAGGGGGGGACAACAGACCGCGCGAGCAGTTGGAGGTCGCGAGACCGCGCGAGCGGGCAAAAGAGGATTGCGGGCTTAGGCTTACGTCGGGAGCAAGAGCTCAACTGAGAAAAAAACTCTAGGATTTGACTGTCTCTGATACCATGTACGAAACCACAAGTTTAGAGAATAAACAAAGAGGAAATAAAAATATTCTCCACTTTTATATATTCGAATTATATACATCACATATACAAGAGGCTCCTTATATAGATAAAGGGAGAAGGAGCAAGATTGAATCGAAGATGTGGGACTAAAGGAGCTTAAGAGAGAGGTGGCTCAATGTGTCATTTATACATATTATGGGCCTTTTTCCAACAGAACTAAATGAATCTATTTGTATTAATGGATCTCAAGGTTAAATAGTGTATAATAATGAGAGGTATAATGAAAGTGGATCTATATGGACATATACCTAAAACCAATATGATTATGCTCATGGCAAATAATTCTTCTCATATAGATGTAAGAACAGTTTGTTGTTTAGACTTTATTGTTCTTTCTTTAAACTTTTTTGTTACTCACAAACTAAATATTTAAAATATGCAGTGCTTTAGGAGATTACAAGAATGACAACAATGAACCGAATAAAGGTATTCATCAGTTCTTCATTGTGTGGAAAAACAGAGATTTAACAGTTCTGTAATATTTTCGTACAGTTGGCACGCATCTTGGGGATGTGGAAAAGGATGCTAAGGATGAATCTTCTTATGCATCAAAGTCTAAGACAGAGAATTCAAAAGCTGGCACTGCTGAATACCTTTTAGAACTTGAAAAGAGAAGATCAATTAAGGTTTGTAATTCTTGGGAGTTTTCTTTGATGAAGCCTTATTGTCTTGCACATAAATGTTGAGTCAGTTGAGAGGTATTGATATTATTCTCATGTTGGATATGTGAAAATATGTTGTTATAGATATCAAAGTGGATACTCCTATTGTTAAGACATGGAGTATTGCATTTAGTCTCATAGCTGATTGTGCCCCTCATCAGCTTAAAATTTTGGTTGAAATGAATTCGACCACTAGTACATCAGAACAATTGGTCTCCTTTGTTCCACATTCCATGACAAGTGCTATCAATGCTAATGATTCATTTAGGATCGAGTAATACATACATATGGTTTGTGCTCCTGTTAGTCTTTTATCTGGCACAAGTTACAAGAGCATGTGACTCCAACAATGACGTATGTGGTTGAGTAAACTCTTGAGTGCATAATACTTTTGTGGAGTTCTCGAGGGAGATTCCTTATAGGCTATTCATCGAATATTTGCACACGCTTAGGAGAAGCCTAATGAAATTTAATTTTCGCACTCTGGATTAAAGGATGATAAATAAATTCTGTTAGCAATTAAAAAAATAATCATTCTTGTTTGTATCTTAAGTTGAAAGCATGCTTTTAGGGTCTATTTGTTCCACCATAAGTTTTTGGATCTTAATTGCGGAAGTCAGCCTTATTGGAGTGCGTTGTAGTGATATTTATTTGTTTTGTGTGAACTCAATTCCTATGTTTTTGCTGCAATGAGTTTCGTTTTTACTCACTCATATTAATGTTGTAACTTTATTGCTAATGCAAGTAATATTACTTCTCTTTAAGCTAATATTTTCTTGTTATATTAAATTTAAAGAAAATGACGGTAACTTTCCAGGTCTCTATTATGGGTTCCCATTATCCGCACCAAATATGTTACGCATATCTTTTTTATTCAGGCTATATACACTCATGTCACTTGCAATGTTTTAAATAGACCTCTTGGGTCATTGTTTGAACTATGAATGCGACACCCCTCTCTCTAGTACTTTTCTTCTCCTCGCATTTCTAGGGTTAGGGTTGAGCACAACTCCCTTTCTTTCTCCCCCCTTGCATTTGCGGGTTGAGCTTGTCTCCCCTTCTATCTCTGCCACCTCCGACGACGTTACGGGATAGGCTCATAACATCTCGGTATTAGAGCAATCGATCCTCCTCACCCCCATCAAACAGCATCCGGTGGGCCTTCTTCCTTCCACCTAGACGACGCCGTCCATCGACTCTACGACACTAAACAAGTAGCCAACGCCCGTAGTCGACATCCCCCTCCCATTCGCCGCCGCTCATCTCCTTCCTTCTCGTCGTGCGGATCATGTCGATTCCACACCATTTTTTCAAATCGCGGCACCACCCTCACCTGTGCCCACGGTCGGCGCGTATGTCGATCATTCCTTCCGCACACGATGCCTTTTTGCGTTCCTGTAACCTCTCCGATTGGCCACTTCGTCTCCATACCGCATCGTCGCCCTCGTGAGTACCCAACGACGTCATCCTGAACACATAAGAGCAAAGCCGATGCGTGGCATTCTTCTCTCGCGTTCCGTTCTCGTCCAGCCAAAGTTTTTCACTCCTCGAACGACACAAGCAACCCTTTCCTCGAACAGGTGCTGTCAGCGTGGAGCTCAGCGCCGTTTCTCTCTTCGAGTCCCAAACCACAATAGGTCATATCGGTTAACGGGGCCTGTGGCAGCAACAAAGGCTCTCCAGGAGCTATTCATCCGATTAATTGCTTAATTATTTAATTCCTCATTGGAAATGTCAACGCCCTATGACGTCGCGCTCTCGCGGCTCACCGCCAGCATCGACAGTCTTATTCGGAGGACAGATTCCACCGGAGCATTCATTCCTCCCACCCACACACAAAGATGCTTTGTCGTTCTCCGCAGTTTTTATCGCTCCACAATCGCCTCCGGTAGTTTTCGCTGTGCAGTTCACACAACCGACATCGTCGCCTCCCAGCCCACGCTGGTGCCTCCCCAATTTGTGTCGCCACCGGCCGTCCCCGCGGTCTCCATCCTGCCGCCTCCGCTCTGGCCACCTGTTCTGCCAGCCCCTCTGGAGATCTTCCTTCCGACGATTTCCCCCGAGTCGGCACTGCCGCTTCTGATCGCCGCTGCTTACGCTTAACACGGTCCTCTGTCGTCCTCAACTACCGCATTCACCGGGCACACTCGCCCGGACTCTAGATCTTCTGTCTGTTGGTCCTCCTTGCGCCAGCGCCTCGACCACGTCAGATCATTACCGTCTTTCGTGTCTCCTGTGAGTGCAATGACGGCCCATCACTCGTTGCAGCCGCCGCCACAGCAACACGCTATCTAGAGTTGTTCTGGCGCGAAATGGGGGAGCCCGATTATCCCCTCATTTGAGCCTCGTTCGAGCTTGAGGATAATCTTGTTTTGAAGGGCGTGTGAGATGCTGTGTCCCCATTATCCTCGTCGATTATGTTACACATATTTCATTACAGGTCTTTAAGTATGTTATTTCGAGTTGTAAGATTCTAGTGTTATCGAGTCGAGTCATTCCTAGTCTTTAGGATTGACGGGGCTCCCCTAAAATTTATCTGAGTCAAACTAGCATTTCGAGATCGTAACCCCGATCGGATAAACGAAAAGGATCGCCTTGAACGCTCGAAGCCTCGCCCCGGTCTAAGCAAACCCAGGAGCAGAAACCCGCGTGCGTGCGCCCACGCGTGGCCTCGCACACCCCTCCCCACGCTTTCCTTCTCTCGCCGCCACCGCCGCTTCGCCGACGAACCTGCCCAAATTGCCCGGGCCGCCCGAGGGGCATGGTCGTCATTTTCCAAAAGTTAGTGATCCAGGTGACCGAAATCGTGCATTCCTATTCACCCGTTTAGAATTCAGAAGGGCTCTATTACCAGTGCGCCCCCCAGAAAAACTATAAAACGGCGCTCATACCTTCATTCTCATGGACATAAGAAAAAGAGAGAAGACAGAGCTCTGATGTTTTCCGACGAAGACTTGACTCCTTCCTCCCTGCTCACCCATGCCACTTGTAATGTTTTAAATAGGCCCTTTGGATCATTGTTTGAGTTATGATTGTTCTATCCCTCTCTCTAATGTTTTTCTCCTCACATTTTTAGGGTTAATGTTGAGCACGGCTCTCCTTCTTCCTCTTCCCTCGCATTCTCCATGGGTTGAGGTCGGCTCCCCTTGTATCTCCACCTCCACTGCCACCTTCGACGACGTTACAGGCTAGGCTCATAACAACCTCACGATTGAAACTCATTCTTGTGGAGGTGAATTTGAATAATGAGCACACACTTTCCAATTTCAGCTTTTAAAGATTTTATTAGTGAGGTCTGATCATTTACAAGCAATTACAGTGACATAAACTAGCTCTTGATGATGTTTTGAATTGGCTCATCATAATCTCCCAGCTCATATACAAGCGATCTTTATTTTTCTTTTGGAACTTCTTAGCTCAAACTGACCAAGTAAACTGCTCTTTGATCAGGTTTTTGGTTCAAACATGTTTGTAGGCCTTTCAATGGTGTTCTTCGCCAGCATTTGCTTCTCACTGTTTTCTCCAGCTTTCAACTTGGCCACAAATGATCAGTGGAAAACCCTAAAGGAAGGAGTGCCCCATCTTGTGGTCTACACAGCATTTTTCTACTTCTCGGTCTCGTGTTTCGTACTTGCAATTGCTCTAAATATCTGGTTTCTTTATAGGCCCATCCTTGGGATACCGAAATCATCTTTTAAAGCGTATATTCATGACTGGAATGGGAGAAAATGGGCTCTTCTTGCAGGGCTCCTTTGTGGTTTTGGTAATGGCTTTCAGTTCATGGGAGGGCAAGCGGCTGGATATGCTGCAGCAGATGCTGTTCAGGTGAAGTCATGCTGAAATGCAATGAACATAGATTGTAATCTCTGTTGAACTTAGAATAAAAATAATCATTCTAATAGCTGAAAGTTCACAAAGGGCCCATTCGGCTGAGTTGGAGTTTTGGAATTAAAATTGAATGTCAATTCCAACGAAATTGACCTCCAATTCTAATCTCAATGCTCCATTCGGTTCAAACGAATGGACCCTAAGTATTCATTTGAAAATGAATATAAGGTTCTGTTCGATTGGGCAAAGTTGAGGCTTTATAATTGAAATTAAAGGTTAAATTCAATTGAAATTAAAGGTTAAATTCAATTGAAATGATCTCCAATTCCAATTCCAGGTCTCCAATTTCGTCCAAACGAATGGACCTTAAAGATTGTTTACCAAGTTACATCCAGCCTTCTTAAATGGGCCTACTCTTCTTCTTTATCTGTGTAATACTCTTGGACCTATTTAGGGTTCATGAATGTCTTCTCATGAATCAAGTATTGTCGCGCAGGCATTGCCGCTTGTGAGCACCTTCTGGGGCATAGCTCTTTTCGGGGAGTACCGGAAATCGTCGAAGAAAACCTATATTTTACTGACAAGCATGCTTCTCATGTTCATAGTCGCCGTTGCAATTCTAATGGCTTCCTCCGGACATAGAAAGTCATGATGGCCTTCCATCTTCTCTTCTCCATCTTCAAGTATATTGCTGCTCTCTTCCGTCAGCTCCGTCAACTCCATCGCAAAGTATGCTACAAATGCTCCTCTGGTGCAAATTTACAGGGCTACTTTCAGAAGAGATGCAGTTCAATCTTTCAAAACTGTATAAAATTTCAATCTACAACGGAATAATTTGTGGAATATCGTTTGTTGTTTGAATGCTGTGAAGAAAGGGAAGTCAACTTCCAGTTGATGGCTCTTTGACACTGTTATATTTTAAAATAATTTGTTATTTTAATAAATTATGTTTCTCAAACAGACAGAATCAAAATCGCTTGATGTTTTCTTTGATCCCCTCTTCTATTTTATTACATGTATGAGATCATTTGAACATAAGGTTCGTTTATCTTTGATCCACTTTGGTTTTGATTCGCATTTGAAATGGTGGATTTCTTTCCCCGCCTTCTGCTTCCCGATAAAATTTTAAAAAGGGCGAAAACTACTTGATCCATTCCAATGATAGTTTGCGCCTGTGGAGGTTGAAGAGGATAGAAGACGAGCTGACCTTCGTTTGAGGCAGCAACCGATCAGAGCAAGGCCAAGCGGCTACAGTCATTTCTGCTAGGCGTCTTTGATGCCGAAACATAGGATGTGAGAGCTCGTGGTTTGCGTTCTCAGTTTTTAGTAGTAAATTTGGAGTCATGGTTTTTATTTAGGAATCCGGTTAAGAATTTTGTTTTATAAATTTTTGATTTGCATATAGCCAATGATCTTGTAGGATAGAGTGCTTACCAAACTGCTCCAAAAATCCGGACTTATGAAAATGGCGCTAATTTTTTCCCTTAAGGAAGTAGCAAAGCGTCACGGGTCAAGTGAAGGAACGCTGAACCCAACAATCCCCCCTCCCTCCCCAGCGTTCAGCACGAACCGCCAGTTCAGAGGTGGGCCCCACATGGCTCAGAGGTAGCGCACCACATGGCTCAGAGGTTGGGTTGCCACATGGCTGCGGCCGCCTGACCCGCCGGACCCACACAGGTAGAGAGCAATTTCGGGATTTATTAGCGCCACCTGGTCTCGAACCCGTGACCTCCTCTAGCGCTTACCCAACTGTTCCAAAAGCCCGGACTTATGAAAATGATGCTACTTTTTTTTCCTTAAAGAAGTAGCAAAGCGCTACGGGTCAAGTGAATGAACGCTGGATCCAACTGATCTGTATATAAAAATGACCATTGCTTTTAACATGTTGAGTAACATGTTGGATGTTGGGAGGAAACAAAGAGCTTCTCCTACTTTGATTTAAGAAATCAAAGAAATGGAGGGTGTGGATGGTGCATGGCGGTTGATAGTTGGTAGTTAGCAGTTAGAGGCTAATGGCTGGTGATTGGCGGTTGGTTATTGATAATTGATAGTTGGATTTATGTGGATGAAATACAATGAGGACTTGGTTTGAAGGAGATATAATGCCTCCATCAAGCTTTAATTTACAAAACTATGGCTTCGTTTGAGACGGTGGTGACTGTCGTGAAAGCGGTGGTCATGAACCGTCGTTCGTGAATGTCTAACCTCACCTAAAAAAATTCATGCATTTTATTGCTTAAAACTAATTATTTTCTTGGTAGGGGTCGTAACCTTTGTCATACCAAACATACATTCTATGATAATGATGTTTTTGAACAAACTCACCGGAGCAAATAAGTCGCCAAACGAAGTCTAAGGCTCTGTTTAGCACGGCGGTGGCGGTCATAAACGCGGTGGCTATGAATCGTCTTTAGTGAACGCACAATTTCACTTAAGAAATTTCATCCACTTTTATGTTCAAAATTAGTTTTTTTCTTTGCGGTGGTTGTAACCGTTGTCGTGCCAAAAATACAACCGTTGTCTTGCCAAAAATACATTCTATGATAGTGGTTTTTTGTCCAAACTCATCGGAGCAAAAATGTTGCGCCAAATGGAACCTAAGACTCTGTTTGAAACGAGTGCGTCGGTAGGATAAGTTGTGGTGGGAAATATAGTGGTAGGAGTAGAGCTGTCAGAAAAGCAATGGTAGTAAAACCCATATGAGACGATGGGGATGTTGACCTATTGGAAGAAAAACATGAAAACGTGAAAAAAACTCATTTTAGCTTTTCTAGAAATTGGGATGGTTCACTTTTTTTCGAATAGTCCTGAAAATATTTTCTTGACACAAACACTTTTCCCATCACTTGGAAATCAAACACATGTAAAACAATGACGGTAGTAGAAATAGAATTTTTCTCACCGTCACCACTATCCCAAACAAAATCTAAATATAATGACTCGTAGCCACATGTACATTTGACCTTGTATGAAGCAAAAACATAGCAAAGTAAGGCTCCCGCCTTGAAGGGCTTGACCGTGAAGAAGTACGTGGCGAATCCATTGTCCGCGCCTGTGGAAATTGAATGTTACTCGAGTCTTTCTCCCCCCATGGACTAGCGACGATAAGGAGGGGTATTGACCAAATTTCTCTCACTTTAACTCATCTCTCCAAAGAACCCTATTAATCTCAAGCCATAATATTCATTTTATTAAAAAAACAAGCTCTCTCTCTCTCTCTCTCTCTCTCTCTCTCTCTCTCTCTCTCTCTCTCTCTCTCTCTCTCTCTCTCTCACCACCTCCCCCCTGCCTAAATCTTTAGTATTGTGCTGTGTTTATAGTGCCATGATGGGTTAGTGATCAATCTCCCCTAGTACTTAAAATCATTGGACCAAAAAGTTAGTTCTTGACTCATAAAGAAGAAACTTCTTGATCATTAAGCTTTTCATTTTTTACAATTATTTTTCAGTAGCTTATTTCATCAGCTTTTTGTTGGTATCTTGATCTCATAATTTACAAGACTGTGAACTTTGTGCATATCAAGTGCTCAAAAAGTTACAAGACTGTGAACTTTGTGCATCCTTTCGGGACTTTGCTTCTGCAAAATTTATTTATATTCATAGCTTCACTACCTATTCTTTTTAAATTGTAATTGAATGAGGTATTTGGATTTACATTAATCAAGTTATAAAAGCTTACGGAGTTTTTGTTTACTTTGGCCCTAAATTTGTGTTTGGCGCGGCACGCGCGGCGCCCGCCTCACCGCCTTGGCGCAGCATAGGCTGTGCCGCCTCGGCGTGGCGACCGCCACGCGGCACGGGTCGCGCCCCTCGGCGCAGCGTACAGGCCACACCGCCTTTGCACGGCGACCGTCGCACACCGCGCGACGCGCGGCCTTGGCCATACGGCTCCTACCACCCCACCTCGTGCGCACGCCCGCACACTCCGGCGCGCCTCTCTCCTCGCTTCTCGTTGCGCTCGCCTGCCCGCTCACAACACTTCTGCGCTTACAACGTGCTAACAAGACCTCTGCATTCGCAGCATGCTCAGAACTCCTCCACGCTGACATTGCACTCACAAGAGCTCCGCGTTCGCGACACGCTCATACCGCCTCCGCACTCACAGCGCGCTCGCAAAGACCTACGCGTTCGAGGAACGCTCAGAGCGCATCCGCGATCGCAGCGAGCGCGACAATTAACCTTCTTTGCTTCTTGTGAGTTGTGTCCAAAAAGATTGCAGGACTCGTTCATTGCCGTCATTGCCGCCAACAGACCCGGCCAAACTGCCCGAGGTGTGATACCGTCATATCGACAAAAATGAAGATCAATGTGCTCTAGATCGTGCAATCTGATTCGTCCGTCCGGTAATTTTGGTGGTTACAATGACGCAATTACCAAGTTGCCCTGCCAAAAACTATAAATGGAGCTTAGAACCCTCATTTGAAGACACCTTGCTTTCAACTCCCGAGAAAACTCCTTCAAAGATCCTTTAGTGTTCTCCTTCAACGTTCGAATCATCCCTTGAAGATCTCCTTCGGCCTTCGAAGATCTACTTCCTTTTCGAAGATCTCCCTCGAAGGTGACTTGAAGATCTCCTTCCTCTTAGGAGATTCCTCCTTCGGGACTTGAAGATTTCTTCTTTCTCATTCTTCTCTGCACCACCTGCGACGAGCGGTGACCTATCACCCTCCCGCATTCCATTACTTGTATCAACCAGAGATATATTGCAATTTAGACGGCACCGACCCGACCCCGTGATTTTTCACAATTTTCGGATTTTCCACGTTAAAGTCTTCTTTTCAGCTGTTAATCTCAATTTTGACTGTCTGCGCGCTCGTCTCAAACTCAAGCTGAGACAGTTCAATTTGACCGGTTTATAAGAGCGTCGAGTGACCCGCAACACTTTCATAATTATAATATTATAAATTTCACCAACTCCAACAGCAAGCCGGGGGTATCCCGGCGGCAAGTTCTACTACCTCCTTGGAGTCGCCTGACAATATTTTTTAAAAAATAGGACGAAAAATGTGAAATTCAAGTCAAAACATTTTTTTTGAGACATATTTCATAACTTTCTTATTCTCCCACCGTTATTCTGCCGTCAACGTTTCAGGCTGCGCAGCCAACTAATCCAATGCCGCCGCAGCTGCATTTGTTGCCGCGCGCCAGCTGTCCTAACGGCCTCAACTGTTCACGCTCCCTGTTTTTTAATAGACCTAAATAGTGACTTCGGTAAATGACCACCGCACGATTAAACGGCCGAGTCAAAAAGACAGCCACTATAAAAATCACAGTGGAAACTATTTTTGTTTTAAAAAAATACTGCTGCTTGAACTTCTCCTGAGAGCCGTATTAAACTTTATTCTGCTATCTGAACTGTCATTATGACAGCTGGCCTGCGATTAGCCATTTTTTTATTTCAAATATATCCTCTTTTTTGGTTTTTAAGTCTCTTCGTACTTCCTGCCGAAAATGGTTCTACTTGCTCGCCGGAGCTCGGGAGGCGTAAACTTTCCAGAAACAATCGGCGGCGACGCTCTCAAAACGCATGCTCTCGCCACCACTCTGCACCGATAATGGAGGGAGGACGGCGGGCTCCGGAAATGAGAAATGAAAATGCCTCCGTGCACTCTGTAAATTATTTCGTTCTTCTTCTTCTTCTTTTCAAATGCGCGGGGAGATGATTTCTTACTTCATTTTTGTTTGTGAGATTCCTTTATGGGTGATAATCGGAGCTATGCGGGTCATAGATGAGTGTTAATGATCGGTTCTGTCATTTTTTTATTGCGTATTTTTCGATGAAGGGAGTGGGTTTTCCTGTGCATTAGGGTTTAACAGGCTCGTGACGTTGCTTAGGTTACCACCATTGTTTGTTTAGGGTTCAATGGTCATGGTTTTAATACAGGGATGCGAACATAGCATTTTCTTGCTCAAGGTTTGGATGTTCTTACGGATTTCATCGAAGGATAATTAAAAGTTGCTTTCTGGATGTGATATCTTGGGATTTTCTTTTAGGGTTTAGGGTTTGAGCAATTTGGTATGGGTCTGAACATAATGCCTTCTTGATGAGAACAGGTCTCTTGTCATTCAAGAATTCAGTCGGTGGTTCAAATTTCATGGTATCCTGCTTTCATTGTATCAAAATGTCTATCTGTAAGGTATATGGATGGTAGTTTAGAGCATTGGCTCTGTTTGGGGCGATGGTGGCGGTAGGAAAAGCTCTATTCCTACCACCACTTCCCTTTTTACGTTGTCCCTTTTTACGTTGTTTGGATGATTAGCTTTTTCAAAAGAGTTTTTTCAAGAAAGGTATTTTGGGGGGTTTTTGGGGTGGTCCAACAAAGCTTTCTAAAAAACAGTTCTAATGTTTTTATTCGAGTGTTTACGAAAGCCATGCCTCGCCATCTGTCTTTCTTCCTTCTCATCGCTGCAAATGTTTTCTTCTCCCATTCATGATTCTTCACTCAGTCGCTATCTTTGTTTCTTCCCGCTAACCTTTTTTAACCTTCTTATTTAGAATTTATATAATATTTGCTTATCTATGCGATAAATGATTAGCATAAACAACTATTATTAAAAATTGTTCTTCCACAAACAGTGAGCAATTTGTTTAAAATAGCTAATCCGACAGTTGAATTGGTGCAACAGATAAATTTTCACATGATATTGAATAGAAACATGGAAGAAATAGGAAAGACTGTGGATTGTCTATTATACTATAGACTTACTTTCCATGTTGAACAAATGATCATAATGTCATATGATGCAATAGCTTCCTTCTTCTCTGGCATTGTCTCTGTTCCATAGTTCATTGTTGTATCTTTTCTTCCCTGATCTCATCTCTTTATACAAACATAGTACTTGCTTTTGTGGTGTTTTCTTTTCGATCTTTCTTTGCTATCTTCTTATCTTTCTTCTTCTATGTTTTTATAAGTATTGATTTGGAAGTAAGACTGTCTATAGACACATGACTCACCAACTCATAGAACATAATATTGGCTTGTTACTAAGGCTCCGTTGGGCACGGCGGCGGCAATCATGAATGCTGTTATTAACCGTCGTTTGTGAATGCCGAACCTCAGCTGAGGAACTTCACCCCCCTTTTATGTTCAAAACTAGTTTTCTTTTCTTGGTGGCGGTCATAACCATTCTCATACCAAACATGCATTCTATGATGATGGTGTTTTTGTCCAAACTTACCGGAGCAAAAATGCCACGCCAAACAGAGCCTAAATGTCCACTTACACGACGCACAAATAACAGAAGACTTAATAAAAATAAAAGTACTACTTGATTAGATAAGAAAATGTATTAACACTTGGTATCCTTCAAAATACTTTACAAGTTAAGGATAATTTTCTCTGCATAAAGGTGTTAGCAGAAGAGAATTTGCTGCTGATTTCTTGTAAAATAGAAATGGGTTCTTTTTTTCTTTCTTAAGGTGGTTCCTTTAATGGATAGCAGTGGGGTTTGGTCCAGCAATGTCGATTCTGGATGATGTCTTTGAGAGGAGGCTTTCTGGAGGGCCTACGACCTAGAGAGAGAGGAAGACTAGAATGAGTTTCCCTTTGATCAAAGTACTCAAATATGCATTAGGTCAGCCTTAATACCAAAGTCACCACATCTGATAGTGTTGATCTTCTTATTGAATCATTGGGTAACCATGAATAATCTTATTTATCCATGACCTAATAGCCAGATTATGGTCTCCCTTTTTTGGAGGGTTTCATTTGTGTTTAATTAGAGCTCTACATGTTGGAATGTTGACTTCTATGTTTCCATATTGTTTACTTAGGCTCTGTTTGGGAGAGCTGCTGCTGATGAAAAAACTGTTGATCGAATAAAGCTGATTGAATAGAGCTCTTTGAGAAACAATGATGAAAAAACAGTAGACTGTTTGAAGAGTCTGTGCATAAGTGCTGATCGAGCATAAATGCAATTTTTTTTCTTCATAAAAAAACTAGCACCAACATTCTGCTGCTGGACAATATCTGAAATAGAAAATTTGTTGTTGCTACATACACATACAGATAATCCTACAGAACATTCAACATCAGTATTTGATTCTTAAGATAATCCTACAGAACATTCAACATGAATATACCAGGAGATGGAACATAACAAATCAAAATCAAAATTGAAAGTGGATGCAGAAAAAGTCAAAACCCCTAAAAAATAACAACTCATGGGACTTGAAAGTGGATCCCCCAATGCACTGCTCAAAGGGTCTTCAATCAAAATCAAAGGGTCTTCAATTATGGCACCAACAACAAAATGCTGGACATTATCTTGGCTCGGGAAGGAAGATTAATGACGACGAGAGAGAGAAAGGGAAGATGAATGATTGGCAACGACTCTTGAAGGAATATTAATGGAGACGAGTGAGAGAAAGGGAAGAAGTCCATGGCGTGTATTCGAGGTCCGACAAACTACTGGAGGCCGAGAATCTCGGATCGAGACACCAGAGAAGCGAAATCAGCGAGAGGGAGAGAACGAGAGGCATTTTCTGTCCGAGTTCGGCATCTTCTGGCCGTGTAGAGAATGAAGGAGAACGATGACGTGGGGGCTCGGCCGCCGACGCGCGAGGGAGGAGCAAGCAACAGATAGAGCCGATGCAGCGTCGAGGATGAGGCGGATTTCTGCCGATCGGGATGAAAAATGAAAGAAACGCGCTTCCGCGGGAGCTAGACGTGGGGCCTTTACAACGCTCAAATAATCTGCAAATCTGTGATTTTTTTGATCCGCGATTTTCCATCCGCTGCGCATTCAAACAACTATTTATCAGCTCTGGCGGTTGGAAAATAGCTTTTCCATCCGCCAGAGCTATCCCAAACAGAGCCTTAGACTTGGAGGTTATCCTTATCAATGTGATAAGATCTTAATTTACCCTTTTTGGTATTGATGATCTTTGCTCTAACAGCCGGATTATGGTCTCCCTTTTTGGAGGATTTCATTTGCGTTTAATTAGAGCTCTACATGTTGGAATGCTGACTTATATGTTTCCATATTGTTTACTTAGACTTGGAGGTTATCCTTATCTAGTAAAAGATCTTCATAGTAGTACTGAATGATAGATCGTTATTGGGTTGAATGAGAGATTTTATTACAATCTCATGTGTGGTTTTTGTGAGCATTAATTTTAGTTGTTAGTTTTACTTGTTGTCACATGATTTCCACATTTCGTGGTAAATTTGCAATAGAAATTCTAATCCATGCTGGACGAAACTATAGGATTTGATGCGATACCTAACTCTATATCAGATGCGAGCACTCAAATGATGAACACTCAAATGATGAATGCGCTAACCAACTACTTATATGATCAATCATGCAAGATATCGACACTCAAGTGCATGTTATGGGCCTCGAGCACTGGGCCTAGTTATTTATTGTTATCTTTATTGTTGTCTTTAGTGGTTAGAGGTTAGATGTTATCATTGTTGTTTTTCTTTTATTAGTATTGTCTTTTAGTACTTTGTAAGCCTATATAAAGGCATGAGTATGTTTGTATGTTCCTAAGCAATGAAGAATATCTAATTCCTAGTTTCCTTATGAGATCTTGGAAGCTCTCTCTTGAGCAAGCCCTGCTTAGGCAGCCGCGGTTCCGACTCCACTGTATCTTCCGCTGCCACCATCTCCGCCTCCGGTCATTCTACGGGCTAGGTCCATAACATCTTGGTATCATAGATACTCGATCCTCCGACTACGACCACAACATTTCCTCCATGCGAGTAGTCTGACTGCACCTTCGACCCTCCGCCACTCTCTCCTCGTTCTGAAAGCTCCTAGTAGAGCCCTTGTCTGCTTCCAACACGCCCAACAACGTCTGGTTCTTTCCGCTTTGGCGACAGTCCCGGACGATCAGCAACAACACTCCTGCTTCCGCTTCCGCCGATCGATGCTGTATCCCATCTCGCCCAACGACAATCTCGTCTATGGGTCTCTCCTCCTCAAGTAATCGGGCCGTCCTCTGCATCTCCCACATCCAATGGGATAGGGCAGCCACATTGGAGATCCAACCCGTATTCTGCTACAGATTGACGATGCCTTGCTTCGCGGGCTCCCCCATCAGCACACGTTTTTGACACACGTCCATTTTGCCAGTCGTCTGCTTCCTCCTCGAGCCGACGCTTTCCCCCTTGAGTTCAAAACCAACCAGTTCACGAGCTTCAGGGCAACAACCCCCCTGTTTATTTGATTTGTTAATTAATTCTTAATCAAATTAATTACTCAGTCAAATAAATTCGATGGACGTTAAACTTAGTGCCACGGATGAGGTCGCCATTCGTTTGACACGAGAATTTATAGCCTCCATTTTGCAATGTTTCGACCCATTCGTCAAGGGGTCACTTCCGACAAGTCCTTCAGGGCTGCCGGTCACACCACTGCAATCCCTATCTCTGCCAGACCATCCAGGCCACCTCCCGACGCAAATTTCGTCTTCCCAACCGTCGATTCCTCTAGCCCAGTCGCAACCCCCACCGCCGACCGCAGAAGCTCCACCACTCTTCACCGTTCGTGTCGCACCACCATCGCTGCCAGCGGTCCTCAAACCGCTGTTTCCTCTGCCGGCCTCGCCACCCCTAGCAGTTCTATCTACCCTGCTCTGTCGACGCCTGCTTTTCGGCGCCTGCTCTGTCAACCCCTCCGGCCTCCTCGTTGCCTTTTCTCTGGCCTCCTCGCTGTCTTTTCTCAAGCCTCCTTCTCTGCTGTCCCCTCTGGATCCATTTCTTCTGCTGACCGTCCCCAAGTCGGTGCTGCCACTTCTGATCTCCACAACTCTTTTTCTACCCGCGCTATCGTTGCCTTCGACTGTTCGTAGCTGCCGAGCACTCTTGTTCCGCCCACTCCTCACCATCCTTTCTGCCATCAGGGAGCACGTTGATGTTCCGCTCGATGCAGCCTCCGCTACAGCAACACGATACCGAGAGTTGTTTTGGCAGGAAATCAAAGAGCCAGGCGATGAAGCTGTGCAAGTCTCGTTCGAGCTTGAGGGCAAACTTGATTTGAAGGCTGGGAGAGATGTTATGGGACTCGAACACCAGTCCTAGTTATTTATTGTTATCGTTATTGTTGTCTTTATTGGTTAGAGGTTAGGTGTTATCATTGTTGCTCGTCTTTTATTATCATTGTCTTTTAGTACTTTGCAAGCCTATATAAGGGCCTGGGTATGTTTTATGTTCCTAAGCAATGCAAAATATCTAATTCCTAGTCCCTTTACGAGAACTTGGAACTCTCTCTCTTGAGCAAGCCCCGCTTAGGCAGCCGCGGTTTCTTCAACACTGTTTCTGATACATTAGGGTTTGGAGGAGAGGAGAAACCGAAAATTACTTTAGATAAATTCCAAGAGGGAACCTCTTGTTAGCCGTAAGCTCCAAAACATTCCAAAGTCCAAGATCCAAAGATAGATGAAAAGACAATAAAGTGGGTTTATATATACCCAACATAATGGCATATATTAAAATAAAGATAACTTGAGAGCGCGCAAGGCGCACCAAGGCGCAAAGGGGTCTTGGAGCCTAGGCGCAAGGCTCAAGGCGTAGGCGCGCGCCTGACGAAGGCAAGGCGCAATCATATTCAATTTAAATAATCAACATCAAACACCACTTCATCTTCTTAATCAGATTTTTTCATCTATTCTACTCATTAATGATTCATTACTATCATTTATATCTCTTATAAAATAGAATCAATGTGATCACTTGCATCATATCTAAGTCTCGACGCTCGATTATGTTTCGCAAACACTAAATCATGGAAAAAAATATTGAGTTCTTACATTATTTCTTTCTTTATTTTGAAAAAAATTTACAATAGAAATTGCACCTAGACGTGTCTTTTATGCTCCAAAGGCGCACAAAAGGCGCAAACCTCTGAGCCTGGTGAGCCTTGAGCCTGAGGCGCGCCTGAGGCGCACCTTTAACAACTAACGGTTGTCGCCTGGTCTTTCGCTTTCGGTCGCCTGGTTACCTCGCACTCTGCACAAACACGACTCTATTCTTGTCGTTGTCGATTAGTTTTCCCAAATGACTCACTTCATCGCATGCAACATGACTCCTGATGCGTCTCACGTCGCATCAATATTCATTTGAGACATCTTTAGACTTCACGGCCTTCCTAAGACCATCGTCTCCGATCGAGATGTCCGATTCATGCGCTATTTCTAGAAAACCCTCTGGAAGAAGACTTTCACTACACTGCAATTCTCATCATCCTATCCTCCGTAGATGAATGGCCAGATTGAGGTAGTAAACAGGAGTTTGGAAAATATTTTGCGATGCCTTGTTGGTGACCACACCACCTTTTGGGATATTCTGTTACCCTTGACTGAGTTTGCATTTAATAATTCAGTGAATAGGACGACATGATTGAGTCCATTTTAGGCAGTCTTAGGTTATGAGCTTAGGAAACCCATAGATCTCATTCCCCTTCCTGTAGAGTCCCATCTTAGCGAGTCAGCTGAGTCTTTTGTTAGGCATCTACATAACATGCATGAGTCTGTCCGACGAAGGATTTTTTGCAATAAGAATATTTATAAATCATATGCTGATAGCCAGGAGAGAATGCAAAACTTTAATGAAGGAGAACAAGTGATGGTTCGTATATGAGCTGAGGGAACTCGAAAATTAAATGCTAAGTGAATGAGTTCTTACACTCTGCTTATAAGAATTGGAACAAATACTTATGAGCTGGATATCCCGCAGAGTATGAGGATTTCACCTGTATTCAACGTTGAAGATCTGACACCATTCTTTGAGCCGCATGACTTCATGTTCCCTTCGCCCTCTACCACTACATCTCAACAACCCCCGTTTTCATCCTCCACTCCACCACAATCCCAGTTGTCACCACTTCCCCCTTCCACTTCAGCACGTTAGCCACAACCTTCGTCTACCACTCAGTTTCCAGCTCAGCCCGAGTCCTCGACACTGATTGATCCTACGACGTCTCCTGTTTCTACACCACATTCGTCGTTACCAGTTCCACCATCCTCAGCCGACAACCCGTTTGACGTCATCACAGAGATCGTGGCCCATGAGCTTGTACCCGCGCCAGATAGAGTCCGCTACTTGGTCCATTGGCAAAACCACCCTTTTACTGATGATACATGAATTTCAGTAGCAGAGCTCGAGAGACTCGCCCCCGCCCTACGATGACACTATGATCATCTTCATTCTACGGAGATGAATGATTCTGAGTGGGGGGAGTTGATGAGGAGCAGCCTGCCCGACCCATTCAGGTCTACTCACGACGACCTCGAGCACAATGACAATCGGGACCGCTCATCTGAGCGGGTCGCCGATCGTAGCATTAGATTTTCTTTTCATTTTTTATTTCGAGTTATATTTTTATTTATTTTGGGGTCGCAACAATCGGCAAATCATATCCGTTCATTGCCCCTTAGTGTCTATATATTGAGGATGAAAGCTCTCATTTGGGGCATTGAATGATTGAGTGTTGAAGTCCATCCTTTGGTCAATTCGGTGCCGAAGCTGACCCCCGGGCGTGAAGTTTGGAACTTCCCTTCCTCCCATTGCCATGAACCACAACCCCCTCCTCCCCTCTGTCGCCCATCACATCCTCTCCTCCCCACCACAAAGCAGCCGACCCCCACCTATTTTCCCTCCCCTACCCACTGCTGACCTCCCAGATTCCATTCCCCCCACACCACATAGCAACCGGCCTCCTCTTCCACCATCCCTTCCCCCACAACAGCCAGCCCCCTAATCCCCCCACTTTCATCCCCACGTGGAACCTCCCTATTTATCCCCAACTGACCCCCACTTCCCCTCACTCTGTTGGCCTAACCCCACCTCTCCCTAAATTCATTCCCCACTTCTCAAATTCCCCACTCCCCATTAACCTTATTCCCCTATTCCAGCCGGCCCTCCCTCTCCAGCCCTGTTTCCTACGTGGAGCCACATCTCATCCTAATTCCACATCCAACAGAGCCCCCTTTTCCTCCACCATCCAGCAGCCCTACCTGGATTACACCCCAACCTGGATTACACCCAACCGGCCATCTCCTGCTGCCGGAGCTTCCTGGGCAGCAGTTTTCAACCCCTGAACTTTTCCCAGCAGCTGTCCAGGTCACATATTCAGTCAACAGCCAATCCCCTGCAGCCCGGACAGCCGCCTGCAGCTTCAGAGGGATCTGAATTCAACCCCGGGAGGCTCTCCCGGCTACGCCACAACTCTCCTAAATCACTCCAGCCCTCCCCTTTCAGTATAGTGCGAGTCCAAGGTGTGTTTGCTATTTCTCTACAGTTGAGTCTTGTGTTTAGTCCCTATTTGAGGGGATATTAGTTCGTAAGTTTTGATTTCAGTTATTTGAGTTCTTGTATCTTCTCATTTAAATAGTTATTTGATTTCGCGCACTCTCGCCCTTGTACTCTCTTGTTATCTTCATTTAAAGCACTTGTTTTTTTTGTGTGGAAAAAATCAAAACATATTGTTTTATTAAATATTTTATTGCGAGTTTGACTTCGTCGGAAATTGTATTTGCTTTCAGCCGTAGTTTCCTTAGGGCCTTATCCTGCGTACACTGCAGACGACTCCTCCCTGTGATATGATATTGAGAAATTGCTGGAATTG
Organism: Dactylorhiza incarnata; assembly: GCA_033032865.1. Lineage (NCBI taxonomy): Eukaryota > Viridiplantae > Streptophyta > Magnoliopsida > Asparagales > Orchidaceae > Dactylorhiza > Dactylorhiza incarnata. Next base: position 5,162,345 of record JAWHQI010000088.1, on the reverse strand, counting down.
GCCGGGAAAGGGAGGCTTGGTGATGGAGATTCAAGTAGAGGAAGGTTTAGTTAGTGTAGGAATTCACAGTTATGCTATCAGGAACAATATTGGTAGTCGGTTACTGTGGATATGGACTGTTTTCAGAGGAAGAGGACAAAAAGTTTGATTTGAAATTGCTGGTGCAGGAATTATTGAAACAGAGACTAATCAGATGGTGTTTTCTGGGCTACAGACAAAATCATGGTCTCAATTGGAATTTTAGTGTGGCAGTTAACAGGAGTAGTGAAGCGGGGTTTCAATCATTACTGCGGGAAGGAGTTTAGTAGTGGTTATGAGCAGTTATAAGTGTGGGTGGGTGGTTATGAGTGGGAAGATAGTTATGTGTAATGGGAAGGTAATTACTATGGATCCACAAATTCGGCACTGTGGGAAGACCACAAGAGCTTGAAAATTCTCCCAAAATTTTGCATGGGTGAAAATCAACTTCTAGACCCCTATTTATAAACTTTGAACTCACTGTGGACAATTAAGATTGCCTGAAATATAAAACCACTAAATTTACATAAATAAAAATATTCATCATCGCGCTGAACGTGATTACCATTGTTGGGGCAAAAAATGCCCCCGACCCTACTAAAACACGCTGAAAAAGGAATATGGGGTATTGTCTTGTGGAAGAATACTCCAGGTCATGAGAAATATGATGAGATTCAGAAAGTTGAGATTGGTGTGGCCAGGCTTCTCACAGCTTGGACCTTTAGTCATGCGTGATTATATTGATTAAAGTTTAGGTTACACCAGATTATGTTCAATTACCTTTATGAGTTCGCGAGCATTGTTCTGAGAGATGCGAGTGCTTGGCGATTTCTATGCCCGACTCATGTGTCCCATCACACTACTATTCACCTATATTTATACCACTCAATGCCCTACAACAATTTACATAGAAAAAAGTTGTCCGGTCACAGAAAAACGGGCAGATAATGAAAATAAACTAAGACAATACACCATAAAAGTATCTGTCAACAGAGCGTCGAAGATTAGAGATATGGCACTCTCGAACATCAAAGAGTGCTTGTGAGCATGGTTGAGTGTCATACGAGGGTCACGAACATATATGGTAGCCTAGAAGCTTGATCGGTCTGAAGGAGACCTCCCGAGACCCGTGAAGTGTTCGTGAGTATTCGCTAATTCCTTTTATCTAGGTCGGTTTCCGCTGAGTAGATGGAGATCACAGAACGACAGACAACCATCTCGGATCATCTATATGACGATCCTATCTCTACCTCTTACATATGTAGACTCATGCAAACTTCGATAAGTGTCAGCTCGCTGTCAATTCACGATCCTCGTCAATTCCTCTTGGCTTAAGAGCATTCATCCCTTGATGAATGAAGATGATCATACTCTTTATGAAACCCAGGAGTAAGACAAGCTCCTCTGGCGTTATCCTAGTATCATCAATAGTGGTTCGCTCTCTCGAATGAACAAGGTACCATACTATGAAGCCATCTGATGTCACTGTTATGCTCTCGGTGGCTAGTATTGAAGTAGAAACTGGTGTGTCTGCTTATACCTAGGTAGTAGGTTGATGATGAAACTGAGGGGGTTGTTTAACATATGAGATAGCTGAAGCTCAGGGGTAGTATGAGGTAATGGATTCAAATACTCGTGTGACTCATAAGATGGAGTCAAATCCTTAATGTTGAATGCATGATGAATTCTCATACTGTCAGGTATATTTAGAGACTCATTCGCTTGACATTTAATTTTGTCGTTGTTCCACGAGAGAATCTCTCAACGTTAATTCTAAATATTAGTTATCTTCTTCTCTAAAGCTCCACTCTCTCCCGTGAATGTTTTTGTAAATTTAATCATTTCCATTATTTATTGCAATTTTACATCAGATAAATGCAGTTATTTGCAAATGATACAAAACATACAAGAAATATGAATGATACAACACATGCATGCCATTCAAAACATATAAATGATCACACAAATGATGTGAACGATGAACAATATAGCTTACCAACTCCTTATACTGAAACTCTACGGTGTTATGGGGACCTACCAAGAGGGGGACACAGTCATATGGAACTCAGGTGGTGGGGCATAGAAATTTCATTACGAGTTAGATGATCACTCTATGGTCACTTGTGCATCGCCAATTAGATATGATAGTCTAGTATGTTGAATGTCTTCTAGAGTGCTGGTTGTAATAACATAGGTCCTCGAATCATTGAGAGCACTCTCAATCTCAAATGACTCACTAATGATGGGTATCCCCTAATGAGTGGTGGCTTATTAAGAGGCTTTCTAGGTGAAGTATAAAAATACTTATCGAGTGTGCGACGAACACCCATAAGAATGTATGAGACAGACACTTGGATAGATTCTATGATGTATCATCACTGCAATGTGGAGAGACTCTTAGGATTCTGTACTCAAAGGTGAGTTTATGACTGGGTCAATAACTAGGTCTATGTAGGGGGTCGAGCAAGACATACAACTATACGATCACTGAGTCACTCATACTCACTCTGTATCGGAGCCATATGGTCTGGGTCAGAATGAAGTTGCAGACCACTCATCTTACACTGAAACTCAATGTGGTGAGATTACTCTGTATCACGTGTCCCATCTTTCATCTCCATGGGGACACAAGTAGGCACAATGATGGCTTTGGATTGGGGCTGACTCCTTATGATGGGCCAGTCCGGGTGTGAGTATACTCAATTAATTCTAGCGAATCTAAAGGATTGCTCGTAACAGAGGGCGAGTTGAAATGCGTACTTGACAAACTCTAACCAGTGATAATTCAACTCAATATATATTTCGGATCGAAGCCTAAACCGAAATCGAGAAATGGCCGCAACGGCTCCTCTTAGATGTCACTCCTCACTAGTAACTCGTCAAAGCTAGCTCTATAATTGGCAAAGGACATGATCCATGTGGTAGGAAGAAACAACTGCTCGAGGAGGTGGCTCCTATAAGAAGTTGGAAGATACTTCTGACATAAGTTCCACTTCATATCAACCCAACTAGCAACGGGGTAAAAATAGCCTCACTTAAGTGCCCACTCTATACTATAGTATGTTTTAGCCTGATCAATGAATATAGTCTTTACAAATCTAACGTGACGCTCACCTAATATTTCGTATCTATCCAGACAGTGTTCCATATCTACGAGCCAATAACCTAAACATTGGGGACTTAGTAAGCCATCAAAAATTGGGGCAGCTCTCCAAAATCTATACTTGAGATCCTCCTTTGTATGGTACCATCCCTGGTGTGACACATGATAATCATAATAATTTGAGTAATCATCCTTACCATAGTCGGATCGTCATGGAAGGTCAATCAGACCTCTATGAAATGGTGGACGAGGATGATCTGTATAATAAGACATGCCTCTCTGGGGTCGAGCATAAACATGCTCTGAATTGTCGAATTAAGATAATGAGCAATGGTCATAACCTAGATGTCGCTTGTCCCGGCCATAACCACATCATTCTAGACGACTACTATGATATGTTATCGTCTCGACTACATTAAGCCCGAATTGGGATTTGATACCGAACTTACACTGGACAGTTGCAGTGGGTGTGTATGTGTCCTAAGAAACTCTAATGAGTGGGTGTTCATGCATTAACGTAGGAATTTAGAATGATGCAATGCGCAAGCAATTATCAGACGAACAGTTACTATAAGTATTGAAATTAACAATATTCACTATTGAAATTAGAACATTAGATAAACAAGTAAAATCAAGTCGGATCAAGTTGAAAGTGCTACAATTAAATACTAAGAGAATAAATCCTGGAAACAGTTCATTTCTTGGTCAAACACATACAAAATAGCATCATATGCTTGTTCACCAATTAAATAACAATGAGTGAAATCAAATTTTATGAACTTGCACAAGAAATAGGAGTCCAGTGGGGTGGAGGAGGCTGATTCGGGGTCTGGACAGCAAGATTGTGTTACATGCTTACTTTCCATAACAAAATTGCTGCAGTTTGGCACTAATTTCTGGAGTCGGGAGCTGTTGGAGGGTGTTCAGGGGCTGTTGGAGGTCCGGTCAGGGGCTGTTGGAGGTCCGGAGAGATAATTGTTGGTTGCTTCAGTGAATTTTGGTGGTCGGAAGACTGGTTGCCGGCTGGAAAGACGACTGGACAGTAGGGCAAGGCTTTTTTCTGGAGGGAGGAAGGTCGTTGGAGGGGTATGCCGGTATGGTGTATATGCAACTCCTCCTGGGGATGTGATATTGAGAAATTGCTGGAATTAGCTAGTAGACTGGGGGTTGGTGGGGGAGATTCAGGCAGATGAAGGTCTCGTTAGTTTTGGAAATGGGAATTATGAAATCTGGAATATTATCGGTGGTCAATTACTGTGATATGGAGACTGTTTGCAGAGAAAGAAGGCGGCAAGGCTGGTATGAAATTGCTGGTACAGGAATTGTTGAAACAAAGGCTATTCAGATGTGCTTATTGGGCTACAGGACAAGGTGGCATGGGCGGGAATTTTGGTGTGGCAGTTAACTAAAGTAGTGAAGAGGGGTTTTGACCATGCATGGATGATGTGTTGTGGGTTATTATTGCTGGACGGAGGAGTTAGAGGTGGTTTTGAGTGGCTATTAGTTGGGGAGTAGTTATTAGGTGGTTATGAGTGGGAAGGGAGTTATGGGTAGTGGGAGTGTTATCATGATCCACGGAATCGGCACCGTGGGAAGACCGCAAGAGCCCGTAAATTCTCTCAAAATTTTGTGATGCCTTAAATCAGCCCTTAGTCCCTATTTATAAACCCATTATAGACGACCAAGATCGTCCGGAACATAAACCACTTAATTTCCCTGAAATAAACATACCAAAAATAAATAAAAGTACGTAAAAATATTATCGGTGGAATTGGGAATTATGAAATCTGGAATATTATTGGTGGTCAATTACTGTGATATGGAGACTGTTTGCAGAGAAAGAAAGCGGCAAGGCTGGTATGAAATTGCTGGTACAGGAATTGTTGAAACAAAGGCTATTCGGGTGTGCTTATTGGGCTACAGGACAAGGTGGCATGGGCGGGAATTTTGGTGTGGCAGTTAACTAAAGTAGTGAAGAGGGGTTTTGACCATGCAGGGATGATGTGTTGTGGGTTATTATTGCTGGACGGAGGAGTTAGTGGTGGTTTTGAGTGGCTATTAGTTGGGGAGTAGTTATTAGGTGGTTATGAGTGGGAAGGTAGTTATGGGTAGTGGGAGTGTTATCATGATCCACGGAATCGGCACCGTGGGAAGACCGCAAGAGCCCGTAAATTCTCTCAAAATTTTGTGATGCCTTAAATCAGCCCTTAGTCCCTATTTATAAACCCATTATAGACGACCAAGATCGTCCGGAACATAAACCACTTAATTTCCATGAAATAAACATACCAAAAATAATTAAAAGTACGTAAAAATATTATCGGTGGAATTGGGAATTATGAAATTTGGAATATTATTGGTGGTCAATTACTGTGATATGGAGACTGTTTGCAGAGAAAGAAAGCGGCAAGGCTGGTATGAAATTGCTGGTACAGGAATTGTTGAAACAAAGGCTATTCAGGTGCGCTTATTGGGCTACAGGACAAGGTGGCATGGGCGGGAATTTTGGTGTGGCAGTTAACTAAAGTAGTGAAGAGGGGTTTTGACCATGCAGGGATGATGTGTTGTGGGTTATTATTGCTGGACGGAGGAGTTAGTGGTGGTTTTGAGTGGCTATTAGTTGGGGAGTAGTTATTAGGTGGTTATGAGTTGGAAGGTAGTTATGGGTAGTGGGAGTGTTATCATGATCCACGGAATCGGCACCGTGGGAAGACCGCAAGGGCCCATAAATTCTCTCAAAATTTTGTGATGCCTTAAATCAGCCCTTAGTCCCTATTTATAAACCCATTATAGACGACCAAGATTGTCCGGAACATAAAACCACTTAATTTACATGAAATAAACACACCCAAAATAAATAAAAGTACGTAAAAATATGTCATCGTCGCTCTCAATGTAACTACCATTTAGGATAGTCTCTCCGACCATCATATCACCGATTCCTTCATATGTAGACTCGTGTGGGCTCCGGTAAGTATCGGCACGCCCTCGATGTGTGATCCCCATCATATATTGGATTAGTAAATTTACTTTATCATCAAATTGTTAGCCCACAATCGAGGCATTTTAATACTGATTACATGCATCTAGTTAATCAGTTTGTGCACAAAGCTGCTTTTCTAGTTAACTGTCCTAGTATTGCCATTGTTTGACCAAAAATGGGAAAATGCCTTGTATTGTTATTTATTAAGTGTTTCTCGCTTGGAATTGTTAATTTCTGTGTAATGATCTACTCCATAAACATAAAATGGATATATCATATTATTTTGTCAGGTGATGTGGCCAAATTGTTTGTTAAGGAAGGAGGTTGGGGCTTATATTAAAGGGTAAATCGGGCTTAAGAAAATCTCATTTTTATGTGTGCATTTCTTTGTGGAGCGAAGCATTATACTTTTTATGTTTGCCATCTCTATGATTGAGAATTATGAATCTAGTATTTGTCATTTTTACCTAGTTTTTAGAACAGCATACAGTAAATGTGAGCTCATCAGAGTATTTTATTTTTGTTATTCATTTTGTTTTATTAGTTCAAACATGAGTTTTTCTAAACCTTCGTGAAATCTCACTATTTTTCGTTGCTGCAACTTCAACTTTTCAGGGCAAAGTTTGTTATACATGCGGTGATACTGGAATTTCATTTTGCATTGCAACTTGCTGTCAATGCAAAGTGTCCTCGGAACACACGTATGCTCCATTTAAATTAGAAATACAATCTTTTTTTTCATTGAATCTTTGTTTTATCATATTGGGAAGTGTAAATGGACATATATAGTAGTGAACTATTTAAAATCTGTAAGTTGTTATAAAAATCTTATGCTTGCAAATTTGGATTAGAATATACTTATAAAAAATTGTTTTGGGGGAAGAGAGGATACCTACTCGAATGCATAATACCTTAGAAGGATATATGACGGAGGTCTATGTTATGCCCTAACCCTAGATGCAATACAAGCGAGTGCATGATGTATGAATTGGACTGACGACAACCCTGAAATGAAGATGCAAATGAATACACACACAATCCGATGAACTAACGAAGGCTAACCCTAATGCGATGCACATGTAATGATTCAATCATGTAAGTATTTTTTCCGACGCACAATTAATTAATGGTGCTGTTACTAGCAAACCCAATTTGGCTTCTAGCAAACCATTACTACTAGCAAACCTTCAATTTTGAAAATGTCTACTTGAAAACCTTTTTGTTACTAGCAAATCACCGATAAAAAATTTTTATTTAGAGACATGCATTCATTCCAAATTGTTAAGGCATAGCGGCAGAAAACAATCATAATGACTCACACTATCTTAATTACTGGATGCTTTCATAAATTAAAACAAAGAGCAAGATATTACCACGAAAACCAGTGTAATAAAAATGAACCAATCAAACAAGAGCCGGATGAATAATATTGCAATCTAGATCACACTCCACAAATTTATAAGAAAAAAGCATCCCCTGAGAATAATCACGCCAGGAAAATTTCCCTATGCCAATTTCCTACATATTTTCATGTTAAGTGCAGTTCAATTTAAACAAAAAAAAGTAAATAATAAAACAAAACTTTAAACAACAATCCAAACAAGCAAGAAAAAAAATATATATCCTAAAATTAAAACCAAGAAATAAAGCAGAAAATCCGTTTTCCCCATCTAATTAGAGGAACGAACCAAGAGGTGCTCGAGCTTAAAGGAACTTCTCCATCGTCGTCTAGTTCTTCTTCCCCACTAAATCACGCCGCCAAGAGGGCCACTGCTCGCCGTATTTGGAGCACTTTTCACCGCCGGGATAAAGCACGCCGCTCCGAAAAGGGAGGAAATCTCGCCGGATCTGGAGCACTCGACGCCGACGGGAAATGGAGGAAGACTCAGAGCTCGGCAGAATCACGAAATGGAGGAAGTGCAAATAAGGGCCAAGGTTGCGTGCTGATAGGATCAAGGACGTGAGAGGGAGGGGCATCGTCGGGGCAATGCATGGGATTCGCGCACGGGAGAGGGAGGGGAGTCGCGAACGGGAGTAACGAAGAGGGCGGAAATGATGTAGTGCTGGGTTTGCTAGTAGCGGAACTAAGGCTTTCAAAATAACGTAAAAAATTAAATTTTGGGGGGGATTTTGGGTTTGCTAGAAGCCAAATCAGGTTTGCTAGTAACACCACCCTTAATTAAATAATGTTAATTTTAAAATTCTCGCGCGTTTCACTTTAATTAAGCACAAATATCCAAGATTAGTAATTGAGTGACTATTGAAGAATAAATTGTGAGTGCATTGGAATTCTAAGTGATGCGGAGCGGAGGACGAGTTTTTGGCCCGTTCGGGGACGATTGACGACTTACCATATATGGCGTGCCCGGATCGACGATCCGACTTTGCGAATGTGTCCGGATCCGCGTTCCGATGTTTTTTCGTATATAGCTTTATTATTTTCGGACATTATTTCATGTATTTATGACCCCGAAATCATCGGCCAATCATAACCGTTGATCCCGGGTGCCCTAATTTCAGTTTCTTATAAATATGATGTTAGGGCTGCACTTTATTTTTTATTGCTGAAATTTGGAGAGCTTCTTCCTTGTTTCCGGTGATCCTTCCGCGGTGCCGATTCCGTGGATCCCCTTGGTGACTCCTTGGGTAAGGTTCTATCATTTATCCGCGTTTTCCTGTTTTCCTTCCCCTCCTTTCCCCTGTTTTCAGCCAGCCGCTGCCCGTTTCTCTGTTTCCTGCAAGCCGCCACCTTCCCCTTCTCTGTTACAATAACAACCACCCCTCCACCTCCCTATTCCTGCAGCCGCCGCTCCCCTCTCTCCACCTTATTCCATCAGCCGCACCCCTCCCTGACTGTTCCTGCAACCGCCACCCCTCCCTCCCTATTCCAGCGATAACCGCACCCCCTGCTGTCCATGCACGCCTCCAGCCCCCTCCCTCCCTGTTTCCAGCAAAACCACAACGTCCTCCCTCTATTTTCCTTGCAACAACCATCCCCCTCCTTCTACCAGCAACCACCGTCCCTACCTAGATCCAGCCCTTCCCAACCTCCAACCAGCCTTCCCCTTACCCGATCCAATCTCCCCATCACCGGAACCCCCTTTTTAGCCCTCCAACGTTCATATCTACTTTATTTACAGCACCCCTAATATTTGTATTGGCTATTGGTTGTAAAACATTGTTGTGGTTTGAATATTATATGCTTGCTTGGGATTATAGTTTATTATGATATTTGCTCCTTGAAAAACTCTAACTGCAGGAAGGATTGAGTCGTCGCGCGCTTGTTTCTGGCCCTCCGTGCGGAGGAAAGCCACTGCCTTAAGATTGAACGGAAACACTTCTCTCGTTTATGAATTGATGCTACGTTAGTTATGTTATTTAATTGCTTGTTTTAATTGTTAGCGCTTAACTGCAAGTATCGCATGCATTGAGTCATTAGGAAGTCGGGAGTCACCCTCACCCACCGCTAACGTGCATTATAGGAGTCCACTCCATAGCCCACCCTACATCAATTGGTATCAGAGCCCATGGTTTGGGCCACATTTATATACGTGTAGTGGTAGGACATATAGAATCTTTTGGTTCATCTATGACTAGTTATCGTCGGCGTTCCTCTCCTCTATTTGGGGATCTCGAGTCTATCTATACCCAATCTCATAGAGCCACTTCAGAGAGGTCTCCATGTTACCATGATGATTATTCTCGTTCGCAGCACACCCCTGCCAGAGATCGTGTGGACCCTTCGTCACGATTCCATTATGCTAGGAATGACCACATGATGAGAGGTCCTCACGATATCATCATTACACCTCTCCACGACATTATGATGGTAGGGTTGAGTACCCTTCAGGTCATCATCGTTACACTTCGCGACTATTTAAGGAATCAGAATCCGTATATGCTCGACCCCATAGAGCTCCGGAGAGGTCCTCGTACTATCATGTTGATCATCCTCACCCGCTGGCACACGTTCGTAAGGGTCACGTCCACCCACGAGCACGATCTGATTATATTAGGAATGACCGTTTAGATGACCCTCAGGAGCCCTATAGAGGTCACCTATGTCAGGATCACATCACATGTCAAGACTCTCCTAGTGTTTCGCAAATAGAGATACCTGAGGCCGAATTTCAGCGATTAGTTCTTGATCAGTTTGATCGCTTGGATGCCGATTTGGCTCACATATCGAATGCCTTCAGAAGGATGAATAGGGGAAAGCCTAGGGATTTAGGTCAAGCCACCGATGTGTCTAATAGTGCTCCCACCGTCATGAGAGTCCTAACACTTGATTTTGATTCATCTCATCCGAAGGAGACTCAGTTCCCACTTGACCTTGGAGTCGAGTTTGATCATGACCATTTCATACATGTGGAGATTGGTACTAGTAGGACTAGTGAGCGTGGTCACGAGAGTGGGGAAGAGCGACCCAGTGACATTGTGGTGGTATATCCACCCTCTACACCCCACTTAGACTTAGTTTCCCCTTCGGCTAGAATGCTAGGACTCGACACTATACCCAGTGGCCCACTATTGAGTATGGATTTTTCTTACACTTCCCTTAGCATTGTCCCGAGCCACATTGCGACCGAGAGCCGAGAGGCTAGTGTTGACCTCATAGTGATTGCCTCATTCGCTTATGAGGACACCACCTCTATCAACGACATTCCTCTGGAGGATCATCCCACTATTATTGACTTCATTGTTGAACCACCCGATGAGCCTCCTGACGAGCCACTACTCCCTTGGGAGGGTCATGGGTCTAGCATTGACTTTATTGTGGATGTTCCATTTATTTTCGTAGACACTATTGCCAGTGACAGTTTTCTTTTAGAGGGTCATCTTGTCATTATTGACCCCCTTGGGAAACCCTTCGTTGAGTCCCCGAGAGACCCGTTTGACGAGCTTCCCTTCCCAAGGAGCACTCAACTTCGCATGCTTGGCTTGTGCCTTCGCACTAGCGAGTTGAACGTTCGAGATGACTTTTCTTATATACCTCCTGGAAAGCCACCTGACGGGCCTTATCATTTGAGTGGTACCCGACACACCCTTGTGTTGCGTTCTTTTGTCACCATCTGTGCCAGTCGTTTGGGTGATGGCATTATTCACGATGAATTTTTCTATCTACCACCAGGTGAGCCTCCTGATGGCTCACAACCCTTGGAATGTATTTGGCATCCCATAGTTTTGCAGCTCAGTGCCGATGTCTCAAGAAGTCATTTAGGTATTCCTCGTCCACTGGACGAATATTTCTACATTCCATCGAAAGAACCTCCTGATAGGCCACAACATTGTAAATACATCCTAGTCATTACCATATTTTTCCCTAGCAAGTGTGTCGTGTCTGTCGTGTTTTATTTGCATCATTTGCATTATCTGCATGAGTCCGTTGCGTCATTTGTATGAGTTGCATGAATCAGTCAGGCGCAATATTAATACAAGCAATGAATACTATAAAGAACATGCAGATAAGCGTAGGCGAGAAAAGATCTTTCTAGCAGGTGAACAGGTGATGGTATGAGTCCGTGCTGAGAGGCTCGCTCAGGGGCCTGCTAAGAAACTAAGCGCTAGGCGGATCAGTCCCTACACAGTCCTGAGACGCATCGGGACAAATTCTTATGAGCTGGACATCCCCGCGAGCATGAGTACCCATTCCGTGGTCAGTGTCGAAGGTCTGACGCCATACTTTGCACCACACGAATATTCAGAACCATATCTTGGCGGCCCTCCAGAGTCATCACCACCGCTTTTGACACCCACCACTCAGTCCACACCCGAGCCTTTGCCACCGCATTCACTGCCCCTTGCTCAGCCCACATCTGACCCCCACCTACCCGAGATTCGGTCTCCACTGGTTTCACCTTTGGCACCACTAATTCCACCGGATCCTCCTTCTAGTGCGTTGAGCGATGAGCATATCTCTGAGATCATTACACATGAGTTCGTTTCCTCTACGGACGGTCTTGTGTGCCGCTACCTGGTTCGCTGGCGTGGACGACCCTTCACCGACGACACCTGGATGTTACCAGCAGAGCTTGATCGATTCACCTCTGGACTTCGACTTCAGCACGACCGTCTCCATTCATCAGAGATGAGAGCTTTTCAGTCCGAAGGAGTTGATTGGCGATGATACTTTCCCAGTGACGACACTTGGATGACCTGTGGTGGACCTCATCGAGTCTTACCTGGCATGCATCGAGAGAATTCCGATCCCTATTTATCGGGAGATGAATTCTTTCAAGCCGGGTAGAATGATGCGGAGCGGAGGACGAGTTTTGGGCCCGTTCGGGGACGATTGACGACTTACCATATATGACGTGCCCGTATCGACGATCTGACTCCGCGGATGTGTCCGGATTCGCGTGCCGATGTTTTTTCATATATAACCTTATTATTTTCGGACATTATTTCATGTATTTATAACCTCGAAACCATCGACCAATCATAGCCGTTGATCCCGGGTGCCCTAATTTCAGTTTCTTATAAATATGATGTTAGGGCTGCACTTTATTTTTCATTGCTGAAATTTGGAGAGTTTCTTCCTTGTTTCCGGTGATCCTTCCGCGGTGCCGATTTCGTGGATCCCCTTGGTGGCGACTCCTTGGGTAAGGTTCTATCATTTATCCGCGTTTTCCTGTTTTCCTCCCCCTCTTTTTCCCTGTTTTCAGCTAGCTGCCGCCCGTTTCTCAGTTTCCCGCAAGCCGCCACCTTCCCTTTCTCTGTTACAGCAGCAACCACCCCTCCTCCTCCCTATTCCTGCTGCAGCCACCCCCTCTCTCCACCTTATTCCATCAGCCGCACCCCTCCCTGACTGTTCCAGCAGCCGCCACCCCCTCCATCCCTATTCCAGCGATAACCTCACCCCCTGCTGTCCATGCACGCCGCCAGTCCCCTCCCTCCCTGTTTCCTTCTACCAACAACCACCGCCCCTACCTAGATCCAGCCCCTCCCAACCTCCAACCAGCCTTCCCCTTACCCGATCCAATCTCCCCATCACCGGAACCCCCTTTGTAGCCCTCTAACGTTCATATCTTCTTTATTTACAACAACCCTAATATTTGTGTTGTGTTTTGTATTGGCTATTGGTTATAAAACATTGTCGTGGTTTGAATATTATATGCTTGCTTGGGATTGTAGTTTATTATGATATTTGCTCCTTGAAAATCTCTAACTGCAGGAAGGGTTGAGTCGCCGCGCGCTTGTTTCTGGTCCTCCGTGTGGAGGAAAGCCACCACTTTAAGCTTGAACGAAAACACTTCTCTCGTTTATGAATTGATGCCACGTTAGTTATGTTATTTAATTACTTGTTTTAATTGTTAGCGCTTAACTGCAAGTATCGCATGCATTGAGTCATTAGGAAGTCGGGAGTCACCCTCACCCACCACTAATGTGCATTCTAGGAGTCCACTCCATAGCCCACCCTACATCACTAAGTACATGATGAATAGGAAATACACACCTTTGGAAAGTTATGTAATCAAATTAATTTAAGTAAAATACCATTAGCAATATAAGATATTTGTACAATGCGAAGAATGAAAGCTGAAAGTAACGACTCACCAAGTAGTTGATGTCAGTGGTGGTGGGGAAGATTCGGTGGTGATGGTGGCTGTTCGGGGGTATAGATGCTACTGTGTAGGGGCTGTCAGAGAGGGATGGCGGTTATTTGGTGGATGGGATGGGATGCGATGAGAGTGTTGTATGGAGGCCCTGTTAAGGTCGTGTTGGAGTGAAGGTCTGGCATGGCTTGGGGGTGGGCTGGAATCGGCTGGGAGGGCTGTTGAAAGAAGGAAAAAGGCAGGTGTGGCGTTGAAGTGCTGGAGTAGATCTACGAAGGGATGTTGCTGTGGAAATGGAGGAGGAGGGCTGGTCCACCAGGGTTCCGTTGGATGGAGTGGTCGGAGACGACGAGAACATCGACAGTGGCTTGAAAAGGGATGTTGGTGACTGGATGGGGTACCGGTGGGGTCGCCGGAGGTTGGAGGCATCGTGGCTGCTGTGGCGCAGGCGTGCGGCTCTCCTGGAGTCGGCACCAACATGGTATCGAGCTTCAGCACCCTAGACCGAGCAGTTTCTCTTCAGAAACCGTGACTCTCGCTCTCTGTGCACACATCATATAAAAGGGGGTTTAGGTTAAGTCATCTGACGGCCCTAAATGCGCAATATGATATCTTAACCTAAATCTCAAAAAATAAAAAATAAAAAACTAAAATTCGAGCCGGCCACGTTCACGGTCTCCGATCGTCCATCTGACAATCCAAAAAGTGTCGATTCAATAATTCCTCATGATCCCCGCATTTTTCTAAGTGTGCAAAATACTTCAGAAAAATTAACTTTAGTCACAAATACAACGTCTTGGCTGTCGAGGTGTTGGTATATGTAAAAAATTCTGGACAAGCATGTAATAAATGATAGAAGGAGACGACTTTCTGTGGCGGAAAGGGTCGCACTCACCGAGAGACGATTAACCTTTGGAAAGAGTCATACTCGTTGAGAGACGACAATCCTTGGGAAAGAGTCGTAATCGCTGAGAGATGACTTTCCATGGCGGAAAGGTCCACTCTTGTCGGGAACAACTATCCTTTGGAAAGGGTCATTCTCGCTGAGAGATGACTATCCTTGGAAAGAATCGCACTCGCCGAGAGGCGATTATTTTCCAGGGAGAGGGTCGCACTCGCTTAGAGACGATTAACCTTTGGAAAGAGTCATATTCACCGAGAGATGACAATCCTTTGGAAAGAGTCGTATCCGCTGAGAGATGGCTTTCCATGGCGGAAAGGGCCATATTCTTGCCCGGAGATGACTATCCTTTGGAAAGGGCCGTACTCACTGAGAGATGACTATTCTTGGAAAAAATCGTACTCACTGAGAGTCGATTATTCATAGCAGACGAGGTTATATCGCTGATTACCAATGTCTTGATGTCTGGTGACCTAAAAACCTTTGCACCTGACACTAGTGAGTTAGATCTTCTGAAGAGGATTTCAATGGCCACGAGCTATGTTGAACCTGATGGGCACTCTTGATGAGCTAGTCCCAAGGTTTGCTAGTGTCTACCATATCTCTGTTGATGCGCGACAGAGCTTTGCGACCATAGTCAGCGACCGCTAAGCAAGTCGTGAGTATTTCGAATGAGAGCTATGACGACGGACTTTTTATAGTTAATCAACAAGATGGTGTGAGAGATGTCGGCGAGAGACCCGAGACCTAAAGACCATGTCCTGAAATCCGGATTAGGCTACCACTACGCAACCACTATTCATTGTAGTGGGTTTGCGGTGCATGGACAGTTGCTTTTTACGTCTAAGATCCAGATTTCAGGATTGGAGTAGGTTCCGTCGATTACCTCCCAGATGGATCAACTACTAATGGCGGGGTTTAGATTGCAAAAATGAGAAAAAATGCATTAGAATCTTGAGTAGGGACAAGTTTAAGTAAGAAAAGACAATAAAGAAAGGGAGAAAGTAAAAAAAAGCTTCTTCATGGATAATTGTCTCGTTGTGGTGCAAGAAAAACTAATCCATGGGTTGCGGTTCACTTAACAAATGTTCCTGAGTGTGCCAATATCCTCCTCTTCTATGCACTCCGATCGCTGTGAAGCTTATCTCACCAACCTCCTTCCCTTTGGAAGAAGTAGGCTTGTTATCATCTTTGACGACAATGTACTCTCGCAGTTTGCCGGCCTTCAACATCTTCTCGATCAGATCGCGAAGTGCTCGATAGTTCTTTGTATCATGGTCAACGTCTCTGTGGTACTCACCGTAAAGCTCCTTGTCTTTGCCTTAGAACCTTGACCTGCGTGGAGGGGGTCTCTTGAATTCTGGTTGCTTTTGAAGTATCTGGAGAAATTCCTGCACATGATTGATTAATTCAGTATACTCTTCCTGAGGGTCGTCATACCAAGAGCAACGATCAGGAGCAGCTCGCGCGGGTGCTGGCCGGTATACAGGTGGTGGCTGGATGAGTGCAGTTTGAGGTGGAGAGGATGGACGCAGTGGCTTCATTGTCTGGAAGTGATGAGGTGGTGTTGGACGATAGTGATAATCATTCTTCTCCTGAAGCGATCACTGAGGAGAGGAATTCAAGCGCTGCTTCTGAGTGCGGTGAAAGTATTCTTCGGAGTACCGAGCAGAAGAGTTTCCTCCCTGTCGTTGTTGAACCAAGTGAGCGAGATGAGACAAACTCTTGATTGGTTGCTTCACCTTCGATGAACTGGTTGACCTTCTCGATTAGTTCGACATAAGCACCTGAAGGTTTTCGGCTGATCTCGAACTTAAAAAGCCCTTCTTGTAACCCACATGTCAGAGCTACTTGATACATTGAGGGATTCACATCATGAATCTCAAGTATCTCTTCTTGGAAGCGGTCAATGAAACGTCCAAGAGTTTCAGTCGCGCCTTGCCTGATTTGAAAAAGCGCTTGTGGACCACTCTTGCGCTATTTGGAGGTAGCAAACCTCATCAAGAATTCCTTCTTCAGCCTTTTGAAGGAAGTCACTGATCCCGATGGCCGTTGAAAAAACCAATCTCTGGTCTTGCCTTCTAAAGTTGTTGACAAGATCTTGCATCGAATGCCATCGAAGAGGGTTCGAAGAAATAGCTGCCTCGAAAGCTTGCAGATGGAGTGCATGATCTCCTCTTTTGCAAAATCGAGGGAGATGTGGTTCTCTGAAACCAACAGGGGCTGGCTCCCACCTGATGATCTCTGTAAAAGGGGAAGGATCCTCTTCTTCTTCCTCAGGGACGACTTCTTCTTCAAAGTTGAGAGCCTGCGCCGGCCCTGGCATGGCTGCTACTCTGCAGAAGTCATGTCTAGCTTGCACGAGCTCCTCATTGCCATGACGCGACAATGGTGCTGTCTGGACGGGAGGAGGATGATGCTCACCTACCTGCTCAGAAAGCTTCTTCAAAGCTGCAATCATCAAGTTGAATTCATCTTCCTGCTCACGGGTTTCTCTTGGAGAACTCATATTCCTGCGAATGAATTGCTATTCACCAACTGCTCGATCTGAAGGCCGCGTGTTCGAACTGTTGGCGCCAAAAATGCCACCAACTCCACCACACTTCACAAAGGAAGGCAATACTTTAGGACAACCGGTTACTCTGAGCTCGACTTGGAGGAAGGAGAAAAGAATGTCGCAAGCGGCGAGGCCAAACTTCCCGCAACGGGCAACTCCTTTGTTGCGGTTGATCTTATTAATTGAATGCTTTGATTACATCAATTCCAGGTTACATGAAGAAAGCAGTAAAACAGTCTTTTGGAGAGGACTCGCAATCTCGGAGGAGAGGTCGCCTGAACAGATTTCGCGACCTCGCAAGGGGGTGTCTGCCTAAGCTTGCTACGACCTCAAAGGGGAGTGTCTGCCCAAGTAGCTCTCGCGGTCTCCAAAAATGTGACCGCCCAAACCGCCTTTTGCGAACTCGCCCGGACAACTCGAGCGAGCTCGCTGCTCCTTGCTTCCTTTTTTCCACCACTCTGGTCTGGATCCGGCCACTATTTATAGAACTTTGGGGGCTGCCCGGACGGGCAGGCTCAGGAATCTCGGGCTGCCCATAAGGGAAATCGAGCGGTCACCAGCGCGTGTCCGCGAACACTCTCGGAGGGAAGATCGTGCGGACACGGTGAACACCGGCGCGTGTCCTCGAGTACTCCCGGAGGGGAGATCTCACGACCACGACAAGTGCCAGAGCATGTCCGTGAACACTTCCGGATGGGAGACGTTGCGGACAAGGCGACCACCAGAGCGTGTCCGCGTGCATTCCCGGAGGGGAAATCTCACGGCCACGACAAGCGTCAGAGCGTGTCCGCGAACACTCCCGGAGGGGAGACCGCGCAGACACAACGACTACTGGCGCGTGTCCTCGAGCACTCCCGGAGGGGAGATTTTACGGTCACGAGGTGTCCGCGATCACTCCTGCAGGGGAGACTGCGCGGACAAGGCAAACATAGGAGCGATCGACCTTGGAGAAGGTGACCGCAGGCACCCGAGTGAATTGGTATCGCAGTCACAGAAGAGGTACCCACACAAACTACTGGGGAGGAGTGCTGGTCAAACTCGAGGTAGTTTGGATACTGGGCCGCGCTGTCTCTAGACGGCTGTTCGCGTGAGTTTTGAGTTACTGCCCGCGCGGGCTCTGAGTAGCTGTCCACGCGGCTTTAAGGTGGCATATGGCCTCTGGCGCAATTAGCCTGGTGGCTGGGTCTGTGCGGACTCTGGAGTCTATCCGCGCGAGTACTGGCGACTTCTTGATCCTGGGCTACTAAAGACTTCTAGTGGTTAGAATAACTGTAACCGCTCATATCTGCTTAAGTGAGAACCTTGTGCGGGTGTTCGTTGTGGTCGATGTATTTTGGGTAAACACCTCACATGATGCGCGAACGATCTCCATTAATATATTATGGAAGTGTCTTTGGAGATATATTGTTTAGTTGCATGGGTTATCAAAGAATACATAGTGGATATGGTGTATGATATTAATAGCATCGAGGGAAGCTGTAACTATTTTAGCAATATTTTATCTTTACAATAATGAACAAATGGTTAAAACTGAGAGCACAATTGTTATAATCGTGGAGGTAATAAATTAGAAGTAATGAATCCTTGTATGCAAAGATTAAATTATAAGTTTGACCGCATAATACAAAGTAGTTGTTATTAATATGAGTATTTATATGAACCACAGGCCAAAATTTGGTTTGGTCTTAGTTCAAGCCGATTTCAAGTTGACCTGACATCGAATCGAGTCGAGTCGCCTCAAAATTGGTCGAAATTAAAAATAAAATAAAAATTTATCTGCATACTAGTAGTTGTGCACGGTGTCCTCTCGTGCGCAGTGTACGACGGAAGAGTACCCGACTATCACTCAAAGTGACAATTACGTTTTGTTGTCGTCGAATCTTTACGCACCGAGGGACCCTATGCTCGGCAGTTAGCATTTATAAACAATTAAAAAATTATTTTAATGCTAACTTTATATATTAAAAACTATATGATGGTTGCGATTTGTTGAGCATGTATCAAGTCTAATTATATCTAATGTTTTGTGCGATTGTTCCCCCAACTGGTTGCATGATGCAAGTCATTCCTAAATTGATTTTAAATCAATATTATAATTTTGTTGGTTTCTCGCCTCCTCACTTCTGCTCTATGCTATGGTGCTGTGGTTGTCCTTATTGACGCTGGATTGTCACCTACTCACCAAGTTCATCTTCCGCAACACTTTATCTTCACTTCATGCAGAGTTTTCCCGCTCTCAACTTCTTGAGTCTCTACTCTTATAACAATTTTGAAGAGCAATGTTATGTGTACACCATGCTTGGCTACGTGCACACCATTGATATATGCACACCCTAAAATTATATTTGCAGCCAAAATTTATATGTACACACCAAACTGAAAATTATCTTCTGGCTCTGGAGGTGTGGGAAAAATACATCAATTTAGCAGATGCGCACAACTTGTTCGATCAAATGCCGCTGCAGGATGTCGTCTCCTGGATTGCACTAATGTCAAATTATTTCACCTTCGCCACCCTTATGAATGCTTGCACTGCTACCGCCCACCATGGAAAGTTGAGTGAACCTTCCAGAACCTTCGATAGCTTTCCGCCAAGAAATTTCTTCGTAGTTCCACTAATGAAGAGACCCGTAAGATGTTAAATTAAAGGATTCAGTGGCATAAACACGATGTCACGGATCTTCGATCCTCGTCTCTCTGGAATCAGAGCTATGACAAAGTCCTCCTCCTTGCTCGAGCGGTCTGCACAATTTATTCTCAGATTTGTGAGGTCTTCAGGAATTCCATTTTGGAGTTGGAGAACCTATCAACCAACGAAATCAGCCAAAAGGGACCCTAAACTCTGGTGCACAACACTCCCCAACAATTGATTATACTCATATCGTTCAACTTTTTGGGGAGAAAGATCGAGGCATCACTCCTTCCAATAGGCTTGTGATTGATTGCTCCATCGTAGCACTGCAACAACGCCTTACCGTCGGCAGAACAACACCGCTACTAATCAATCTCCAACCTAGGCCATGATTGCAAGAGAGCGAAAGCGAGCGAGAGAGAGAGAGAGAGAGAGAGAGAGAGAGAGAGAGAGAGAGAGAGAGAGAGAGAGAGAGAGGGAGATACGCCTCAAAATGAGGCGGCGCTACGGAAAGTAATATAGATCTTCTGACTGAGAGGCAAAGCCATGAACCATGTCTTGTCCCTCTCCCTCTGACGCGATCCTTCTTCAACGGGGTCGACGCTTACCCAATCCCCCAGGCCAGATGCTCTCCGGTGCTGGGTGCTGGCGAGAGAGTCGATTAACAATGCTTGCTCCTACTCGGGATGAAAGTAAGAACGTAGATGATGGAACGCAGCTGAGGAAGGAGGTGTGGCCTGCACGCATAATTTTTTGGGTGGGGATGGAATTGGATTTTAATAGGTGTTTGAATAAATTTTAGGTGTGCACATAGCCAAACATGATGTGCACGTAACATTACAATAACAACAACACTCAAGCCTTTATCCCACCATAGCGGGGTCGGCTATATGGATCCTTTGTCGCCATTGCGCCCTATCTTTAATCATAGCCTCACTAATGTCTAAGTACATGATATCTTGCCTTATAGTTTCATTCCAAGTCTTTTTTGGTCTACCCCTCCCTCTTTTAACATGTCTAGTGACTAAACTCTCATAACGCCTAACAGGTGTCACTAATAGTCTCCTATGTACATGTCCGAACCATTTTAAACAAGCTTCTCGCATCTTCTCTACAATTGGTGCCACTTCTGTCTTATCCCTGATACATTCATTCCTAATTTTATCCAGTCTCGTGTGACCACACATCCACCTAAGCATTGCCATCTCCGCAACTCCCATTTTTTGCTCATGTACACCATTCACTGCCCAACACTCAGAACCGTAGAGCATTGCTGGCCTAATTGCAGTACGGTAAAACTTGCCTTTTAGTTTTAATGGTACTTTACGATCACATAAGATCCCAGACGCGCCTCTCCACTTCAACCAACATGCTTGGATTCTATGTATCACATCTTCATCTACACCTCCATCTTTTTGAATTATCGATCCCAGATATTTAAAGCACTCACTGCGAGAAATATCTTGGTCACCCAATTTAATGACAAAGTCATCTGACCTTCTTGCACTACTAAATTTAAGCTCTATATACTCCGTCTTTGTCCTGCTCAACCTAAAACCCTTCTTTTCTGAAGTGTCTCGCCAAGATTCAAATTTCGCGTTTACACCCTCGCGCGTCTCATCGACCAAAACAATATCATCTCCAAATAATAAACACCAAGGTATTGCTTGTTGGATATGTCCGGTGAGCTCATCTAATATAAGGGTAAAGAGATAAGGGCTTAAAGCTGACCCTTGATGTAAGCCAACAATGATAGAGAATTCCTATGTTAATCCTCCAGATGTCCCACCCTGGTCATTGAATTTGTATACATATCTTTGATTACGTCAATGTATGATACATTTACACCTTTCTTTTCTAAGACTCTCCACAAGACCTCTCTTGGAACCCTATCATAAGCCTTCTCCAAATCGATAAATAACATATATAGCTTCCATGGTTGACCTCCCTGGCATTAATCCAAATTGATTCTCTGAGATGCTAGTCTCTCATCTAACTCTTCTCTATTACTCGTTCCCATAGTTTCATAGTATGACTCATTAATTTAATTCCCCTGTAATTGACACAAATTTGTATCTCATTTGTTCTTATACAAAGGTACCAAAATACTTTCTCTCCATTGGTCTGACATTCTCTTTGTTTTCAGTATCTTATTGGCTTAAAGTTGAAGAAATTCAAGCCGACACAAAATTGACCGAACCATTTGAGCTCGGTTCGATTTCAATTCGGCTCGAAGACAGATCAATAATACCCCAGTTTGGGAGGGAGGGTGTAAATACCACATTGTATAGCCATAGGGTTTTTTCTATTTATACCTCTCTGTGGGAAGAATACATTATCACGTTCAATATTCTCCATCTCCACTTATGGCAATGCTTGGTATTAAGGCCGTTTGTGGAGTAGGTGATGTTGCGGCTAGAGTGTCATTGGTGGATGACTGCTGGGTGGAGGATTCTTATTGGCGCCTAAGTGCATCTTTAGGCTTTTTGAGCTTTGTATCGTATAGAATTGTTGATGGGACACGATTGACAAGTCATACCAATGAGCTCTTTTCAAGCAAGAGAGAATCTCCTAAAAAGGTTTGAAGAAAGATCAATGTTTAAAAGGTTTAATGCTTTCCCTAAGACCTAGGAAATGTTTGTTATTGCACTTGTAAATAAATAGTATTATTATACTTGGAAAGTGAGTAGTGTACTACATGCGGTATGTGCAGCATGTACTCCGCATGGAAGTAGTGTTTTCTTGACAATAAATACTCGACAAGTGGTTCTAGGCACGTATGGCAACGAGGACCCGACGGGTGTGATCACATCATATTGTTACCTGGTAAAGAAGGGGGTCTTGTCAGCCCATCAGTAATCATCTTTATCATCATATTTTCTGTATACCCCTGTTGTGTACATCTTCCTACTCTTACTATCCATCTAATTTATCATTTCTCAGTCTATCCTTTTTAGGTTTACTACATATTCATCTTGACTCTCATTTATGTCGCACTCAAGTTAGCTTTCATCACCTTCTCTGTCCAAAAACAAAGAGAAAATGAACAAGTTCTTTATTGCCCAACCATCAGTCCATATTCATATAGTCAATCTAATTGCAAATTTATAAATGTTTCTTAAATGTCTCCTTAACGTTCTTTTTCTCACAATATCACGTCATTATTATTTCAACTATTACCAAGGGCACATTTGGTTCCTTGAAATAAATAAAGATATATTTTACAAATGGTTAATTCATTAAATGTATTATTTTGTTGGATGAGTTAGACACTAAGATTGAATTCATTCCATAAACCTCTCTAAACATACCTCAGAAGTGATGATTTCAATTTTACAAATAGAATCAACAAAACAAATCACTATTTTCAAATATATATTTTATAGCTAAAGAATCAAATGGGCCCTAAGAATACTTAAAACCTATCAAATGTAGCTAGAAGTTGATCTCGTAGCACTAATGAAGTTTGCCAAATATTGTTTTATGTTGTACTTCCTAGTCAGGTTTATGCAATTTCATATAGAGGTTTGGTTTAAGTAAAAGACCCATAATTTTATGCCTTGGTAGTTGGGGAAATTTATTCTGCTCTTTTAATAAGCGGGTAACTAGCATCTGATTGTGAAACTTTTGCACTTGTGCATTACATAATTGCCAACTACATAAAGTTTTGAAGTATTACAAATTTGTTATCTAATCATATCTATATAAAAAATATTCCACTTCCAGGTATTGTATGCCTATTGTAAATTATGAAGTTCCAGAAAAGTGGCAATGCGAAGAATGTCTACTGACAGCTAAATCAGTTAGTAATATACATGCACCCGGGAAGCAGGAAGAAAAAAATAGAGTCATGGGGTCTACTTTCACCAAAATAAATTGCAGGAGAATTGAAGATGGAAAAGTAAAGTTTCTCACCAGGGATGAAGCGGTTACATTGGTATCTGGGAAAAGGCCAAGAGAAAATCTATGTATTTCTGAGCACCATGCCATTGTTGCAGATTTCAAGCCTCCCATCATATCATCAAAGGCAGTTACACCTGCATTACCTAGTTCCACGGGTCTCAAGTCCCCTTCGAGAGCAATGAAAGGGCCTGTTTATGTTGGCGCTGATATATCTTCTTCAAAGAAAACTACCGAAATAAAACGTGGTAACAGAGGTAAGGAAATAATAATAATAAATGAACTTTATGTGGCTTTTGTTAATTTATATATGATTAGCTGACAAGGTTTTTCCTAAATTTTTGTATGGTTGATTGGGTCCAATTCAAAGCTTGAATGTGTTGTATTTTATGTTTTCTTTCAGAAACTGATGCCACTGCCCGTGTTTGCAAAATGAAGCCAGATAAATTCAAAGCTGGTGCTGATGATGGGCAGACTGATAAACATAAAGGTATGATGGAGATATCTTTGAATATTAAGAGTTCTTTCAAGAATGTTTGCTATTAATCATGTCTTCAAGTATTCTTTATTTATATGTTAAATTGTCCGGCTCTTTAATCCTTGAATGTTAAGTTTTACAGTTGTTTTTTTTGAACATTTAAAGCATCAATGATAAACAATCCCAGGACATTGTAGATGGAAGAGAAGAATAATTAAGATATTTGTCTCTCTCTGATTTGGCGAGATCCATATAGCAGTTCAGAGATATACTTCCCAATCATGGAATACTATTTTCAAATTAGTGGGAATTGTAATGTGCTTAGCCTATAAAATCTCGGTATTATGTTACACAGGCCCTAGAGTTGGATCGCTTTATGGGACGAGATAAAGAAGCTGGCGCCGGAGGAATGGAAGGTGAGTGCTTGTCACCTCGGGAACCTCTAAAGCTGACCTATGCTGAGATAAGGTGGAGCTTATTCCACGATGTTCTGAGCAAGGTGTCTCAGAAGGCACATGAAGGAAGGCATGTACCTTGCAGCAGTTAACATCAGGGAGGGAAATGGAGGAGCAGAAGGAGAGCCATAACCTCTTGCGAAAACGCTATAAATAAAATTCTATTGTTTCCCTTGTTCCCAACCAGCCCGAGGCTTTAAAACACATGTTTAAAATACATAGGGGAACAACACCCAGTTGGGTTCAACCTAACATGAACCCGAAAACAACAATACAACTAAAATTAAAATATTACTCAAACATAATTAAAATCTGCGACTAATAAAAGATAAAGGTCATGTGGCGATGCGGTTAAGGCTTAGTGGGCGAGTCTTGTGTGCGCACGTTCTTCCCACAACCTAGTCCATAACATCACTCTCCTCCTTCAGTGAGAGCTTTTCCTCAAGATCGAAGTCAGGTCAAGCCTGCTAAAACACTTGAAGTGGTTCCAGATTCTATGGAGACATGGCTTCAGTGTCTTCACTAGTTTGAGAATAACTGTAGCATTCCACTTGTATTTTCCATATAATATGTGTGCCCGACAGGGCAACATGCATACAACTTCAACAAATAGAATATTAAAAGATGATAAAAGAATAGAAAGCTCAACAATCTTGGAGTACTAAAAACAATGTGGAAGCTTCAATTATAGAGAGACCATGAAACAAAACTAGTACAATAAACGATGTCCAACAAAATACAAAGGCCTCAAGGCCATTACATTCATCTAACAGAAAGTAGAAAAGTTCAGTGACTTAGACCCGATACAAAAGTGCCGAAAACCATAAAATCACTTAATGAAGGTATAACATCTTTTCATAATCGGCTATTTACAACCTTGCGCACTAACCTTGTAAAACAAATCAGAGAGATGTGGGTCAACTTTTGGCTGACCAACAAACAGTATATCAACTCCTGTCCTCTAGGGATCCGCTAGAATCCCGAGGAACTCCAATCCCTGTAGATTAGCAATTCTCATATACTATATGTAAAGCAAACACAACAATGCAAAACATGTGAGGTGTCACAAACATCAAACTTGTCTGCTGCATTTGATATGCTTAAAGGGCTTACTAAGCAAACATGAAATAGAATACAAGAATCTTAATCATGCAAAGTTATCACTAGTAGCAAACTTTCACATGCCCTCAGCTACCACACCACAGCCGAGCCAGTCATCACATATGATCATCCATCACATAACTCAAAGTGCACTCACGACACCTAACAATGTTGGGCATACAAGCCTAATGCATATATGAGCATTCCTACCTACTACGGTATTAGAAATTCTCGTTCGCCCCAACTATGGACATTCTTGCCGCCCCAACATTAGACCTTCTCGCCCGGCCCTGCTATGGACATCCTCGTCTGCCCCGACTAGGTATACTGTGTTAGCAACAGATTCTCGCATTGGGGAATAATCCCTCCAGTCATATGGCAAATGAACTTACTCTTGTTGTGACATTAAACGTTCTCCCTTGCTTCGACATATCACAAGCACATGACAAACAATGCACTCTGACATAACACGATGTAACACCCCATTTCCCAATGGTAAGGAATCATTCAAAAATCTGTAGCAGATAGCTAACGTTGCGCGGTAGGAGTACCGTTGGCGGTAGCTTATCGACTAGACAGAGTTGCCTTGTCGTCGAGAAGGCTGTGCGTATCGACGAGTGCTAACGCAGAGCGGTAGCGGTACTTCCGGCGGTTGCCATGTCGACTAGAAGGGCTATCTTTGTCGGCGAGAAGAGTCGACGATAATTATATTGTCGAGAGCTAGCGCGGAGCGGTAGGTCCTACTGCTGGCGATAGCCTTGCTTACTGCATATCATCGTGAGATACTGCGGGTGGTATCGCTACCGCGAGCGGTAGCTGACAGACAAAGATTCACGAAACAATGACCGTGGCAGTCAAATACACTTGGACTTTTGATCTAACGGCTGGGACTTGTTCCAGAACTTATTAGGTCGGCAACAGTGGATGTTTATCCTCATTTGCCTTAGTCTTTTCTCTCTCCAAGCTTGAGAAAGAAGAAAGCCGAGGAAGAAGAAGAGTCTTTCCGCCATTGTTGGAGCTTCGGAGCTCCGAATTGCGAGCCGATTCCAGATCCACGGAGAGAAACCTGCAGCGGTCGTTTCCATCCGAATCAAAGCTCTGATTCTTGGCGCCAAAGAAATCGACAAGGGTAACGATCCTTTCTCCCGGTCTTAGGACGTGCTTGGTCTTTCATACACTTTTTATATGCTTACATAGGGTTGTCTCTTTCACTAATTAGTGAAGTGTCCCCGACATATATTACATGTAGAAATCCGGTAGACGTGCGGAATATGCATTTTGTGTGAAGCCTACCCGTGGCCGTTGACCCGAATCGGTGATGCTTGATTGTGACGTTGCATTTAGGTTAAGCCTAGAATGCGTGCCGGAGAATGACTCCGTGAAATATGTCATATTGTTACGGGACTTGAGATTTATATGTCTCTTGGAGTACCTAACGGAAGCCCCATGATTGTGATGTGGTTGAATGCAAACATTCACCACAGATTCGTAGCGGAGTTGACTCGAACCTCCTTTGATTATGCTTGCGAAGCCTAAGTCCTCTTGTATGGATTATGTGCGTAGCTAGTTATTTTGGTAGCACTTGTATGTGTTGAACATGCACGGGACGAGGTAAAGCAGCACCCGCATTGTTCTGTTAGTGACGATGATTTGAGCAACGGACACAAGCTGAACCGAACTTGCACCATGCAGTTCAACTCGAGGTTAACCCTCTGGTAAGTTGACAGAACATGGGAGAGAGTGGTTTAGGAGGGTTTCTCCGATTAGTAAATGCTCAAGCGATAACTAAGTTTTATAGCTTAGTTTGGAAGTAGTACTCGTGTGAGGGTACATCAGAAGCATGCCTTGAGTGCATGAAATGTGAGGTCGTGAGTACCCACATTTGTGATTTGATGAATTGATGTTATGTTAGCTTCACGCGGTTGTGGATGCGGTTGTGGAGATCCTCCGGGTGAACCCAACTAACATCATTTGCATTCCTAAGTTCCCCTTTCTTTGATGCTCAACCTAGAAGATTGATTGTGCTTGAAACCTCACCTTGTTCAGAGTAGATGCACTTTCTTTATTATATTACATGTTGCATGTACGATTTGCTTGCAGGTGAGCGGTGCCCCGCCCCGGAGCCGGCTAGAATGACTGGGGGTGGGAGGTGCCCCGCCCCGGAGCCGGCTAGAATGACTGGGGGTGGGATCGTTACGCGGTTTGTGGTCAGCTCATAGCTGACCCCTCGTTTACCTTTTATTTGTGGATGACGCAGGTGCTGGTGAGCCGAGCGGGAAGTAGCAGGCTGAATCCCAATGCTGTGCTGTCCCTCGAAGGCCAGTCTATTTACTGCTTTTCATGTGTTGCCGGCCTGCGTGCCGAAGTATCATTGTATGTTATAGAGTTTAAGACATTTGTTGAATGTAAGGCATTAAGGCCATACCTCTATTTGTATACATTCCTGAGTAGGTGAACATTTGTTGAATGTAAGGCATTAATGGTTATTCTGTTTATCATCTCATAACGTCTAACTAGTGTGTTCAATATGGTGTGGGGTCCCAGTTGGACCTATTGTTATATTGTTTGTACTGACAGGGTGTTATAATTTGGTATCGGACTTTAGGAGTCGATCCGTTGTTTTTAGAATTCGAGGCCGAATTCTTTTTAAGGGGTGGAGTGCACGTGATGTGCGTTCACCTAAAAATGAGAAAAAATTAATAAGAATGTCTACTTAGGAATATAAAGCAAGCATGTTTGTCGAATTGTTTGCGGAACCTGAGCGTTCCTTGATTGATGTTTGCTATGTTTTCAGTCATTAAATGGTGTATTGCACGATTATAGGTGACTTGGATTGGTGCGGGGTAGTCTCAACCCCGTAACACTGCGGAAAGTAGTGCGTCTGCTGATGTGCCAGCAACTACTCCCTCTGCTGAAATGGTTAGATTGGTCGCCGAAGCGGTCTTCGTTATGATAAATGCACAACCAACAAGGCTCGTACAACCTGCTGCTCCTACTCCTGATGTGGCCCCGGTGCCGGTTGCTGTAGTGGAGCCTGAAGTGGAATCTGCAGTGGAGCATAAAGTTGAGCCTGTAGCTGTGGTGCGAGCGCGTGACCAACAACTGAAGCACTTTCAAAGCTTCCACCCTCTAACTTTCTCGGGGACCGAATCCCCAACGGAAGCAGAGGACTGACTGTCGAGAATAAAGAGAACCTTAACGGCGACAACAACATAAGAAGCTATGAAGGTCACTTTAGCCACCTTCCTACTGAACGGTGTGGCAGTGCTCTGGTGAGAAGAAGTAGAAGTGCACAAGTTTGGTGGAAGAGAAATTACTGACATCTCGATGGGAGAGTTCTCGGAGTTGTTCCTACAGAGATTTATTCCTTCTGCCCAGCGTATTGCGTTGCAAAACCAGTTTCTGCGTTTAACTTAGGGTGATCGCTCGGTAGACGATTACTTGCACGAGTTCACTAGACTTGGTCGTTATGCATGATCTTTGATAGAGGATGAGGAAACAAAGACGAATAAATTCTACGAAGGACTTCGAGATGACTTGAGGCTGGTACTGGCAGGCCCCATGGTGTTTGACTTTTATGTTTTGGTCCAGACCGCCAGATCTTTGGAGATGGATATGCAGGGAGTTCAGCGCAAGAAGAGCTTCAAGGCTAAGAAGTCAGAGTTCAGCGCGCCGACCTCTCTTACAAAATCTGAGTTCAGGAAGAACAAGAGGAAGTCTAGGTTCGCGGAACCGGCTCCCTCTAATGTGTCAGGAGCTACGACTGCACGGGGTCCGATAACTTGCTTCACTTGTGGAAAGGTGGGGCACAAAGCCTGGGCATGTCGAAGTGGTCCCCCGAAGGAGGAGAACCGAGCAGTGGACTACGCTCGTAAGGCTGGTGCTTCTTATGCGGGGAAAGGGAAGACAACAAAGTCTTCTGCTTCCCAACATCCCCCGACCCAACCGAGAGTCTACTTGCTTGGCCACCAAGAAGCCATTCGACAGAATGATGTCGTCACATGCATGAATTATAAGTTAACTTTTATAGCTTAATGTGATTTATACTTCATGCGCGACTATATGTTTAGTTTGTGTGTGCAATTAAGCTTCGTTCTAATATTCAACTATCCGACGAGAGCTCTGTTTGATACGGGAGCATCACACTCCTTTTCTGTCTGAGAACTTCGTGGTGTGTATCGGAGTACCGTCTATCCTAGGTAAGGATAAATTGGAGGTAGTGGTGTCCAATGAGTCTCGAATGAGCGCGGATATGAGAAGCTGTGTAAAGGTGTGGATGGGGAATCAAAATTTCGACTTGGAAGCATCGTTGCTACCGTTATCCGAATTTGATGTGATCTTTGACATGTACTGGCTCTCAAAGCAGCGTACATACATTGATTGCAATTTGAAGGAAACCACACTGGGAAAGAACACCGGAGACGAGACCATGTTTGCTGGTATGCGAAGAGCGAGCAAGACGCTGATGTCTGCTCTCCAAGTGGTCAAGACGGTGCGGAAAGGCGCGTAGTTGTTCTTCACCTTGTTGGAGGCTTTAGAGCATAAGCCCAGTCTGAGTGATGTTCCAATAATAGCGGAGTATGCAGACGTGTTTCCAAACGAACTCCCTGGGGCTCCGCCTCAGCGAGAGATTGATTTCTGCATTGTGCTAGTGCCAGCTGCCAAACCTATGTCACTCTCACCGTTTCGTATTACGACGAAGGAATTGGCGGAGCTAAAAATTCAGCTACAAGAACTGCTAGAGGAAGGCTACGCACGTCCAAGTTCATCCCCTTGGAGTGCACCGGTCCTCTTTGTGAAAAAGGACGGAAGCTTGCGTCAATGCATCGACTACCGCGAACTAAATAAGCTGACATAGAAGAACCGATATCGAGAATCAATGATTTGTTCGACCAACTGGTTGGGTCGACAGTGTATTCTAAACTGGACTTAAGGTCCGGTTACTACCAGCTGATAATACGGAAATGTGACATTCCGAAAACGACGTTCAGTAACCGTTACGGGCACTACGAGGTCACGGTGATGCTGTTCGGTCTCTCGAATGCACCGTCGGTATTCATGGACTTAATGAACAGGACGTTCCGAGAGTACTTTGACCGATTTGTGATCGTCTTCATCGACGACATATTGGTGTACTCTCAGTCCAAAGAGGAGCATGCAGATCATCTTCACACAGTTTTGAACACCTTGAGGAGGAGTCAGTTGTACGCCAAGTTCTCCAAATATGAGTTTTGGCTATCGTCCGTGGCATTCCTTGTTCATGTGGTTAGTGGAGAGGGAATTGCGGTTAATCCGTCAAAGATTGTGGCAATCCAAGAGTGGCATGTGTTGAAAAACGTGCCGGAAGTCCGAAGTTTCTTGGAATTTGTCGGCTATTATAGACGCTTCATGGAGAACTTCTCGAGGATCGCACTTCCTCTCACTACTTGACTAGGAAGATCAGAAGTTCGTTTCGTCGCTAGAGTGCGCGCGAGCTTTTAAGGATCTAAAGAGTTGTCTGACCACGACGCCCATTTTATGTTCGTCATGTGGTACGAAAGGCTACGAGATATATAGTGACGCCTCAGGGAGCGGCTTGGGTTGCGTTCTTGTCCAATTTGGGAAGGTGATTGCTTATGGCTCGCGCCAATTGAAAGTGCATGAGAGGAACTACCCGGTCCACGACTTGGAGTTGGCGGCGGTGGTGTTCGCTCTTAAGCTATGGCGGCATTACTTGTATGACGTAAAAATTGACATCTTTACTGACCATAAGAGCCTAAAGTATCTGTTAAATCAGAAGGAGTTGAACATGCGACAAAGGAGGTAGATGGAGTTCCTCGTGGACCAAGGTTGTCAGGATCGAGATCCCAGGTAGGATCGTTTTCCGGTTGGATCGGATCAGATCGTGGGATCGGATCCTCTAAGATTCTACAAAAATCATAAATTATGACGTCAAATATGTAAATAAATTTTTTATCATGATTTGTTCGACCAACTGGTTGGGTTGACAGTTTTGAGCACCTTGAGGAGGAGTCAGTTGTACGCCAAGTTCTCCAAATGTGAGTTTTGACTATCGTCCGTGACATTCCTTGGTCATGTGGTTAGTGGAGAGGGAATTGCGGTTAATCCGTCAAAGATTGTGGCAATCCAAGAGTGGCATGTGTTGAAAAACGTGGCGGAAGTCCGAAGTTTCTTGGGACTTGTCGGCTATTATAGACGCTTCGTGGAGAACTTCTCGAGGATCGCACTTCCTCTCACTACTTGACTAGGAAGATCAGAAGTTCGTTTGGTCGCTAGAGTGCGCGCGAGCTTTTAAGGATCTAAAGAGTTGTCTGACCACGACGCCCATTTTATGTTCGTCATGTGGTACGAAAGGCTACGAGATATATAGTGACGCCTCAGGGAGCGGCTTGAGTTGCGTTCTTGTCCAATTTGGGAAGGTGATTGCTTATGTCTCGCGCCAATTGAAAGTGCATGAGAGGAACTACCCGGTCCATGACTTGGAGTTGGCGGCTGTGGTGTTCACTCTTAAGCTATGGCGGCATTACTTGTATGACGTAAAAATTGACATCTTTACTGACCATTAGAGCCTAAAGTATCTGTTAAATCAGAAGGAGTTGAACATGCGACAAAGGAGGTAGATGGAGTTCCTCGCGGACCAAGGTTGTCAGGATCGAGATCCCAGGTAGGATCGTTTTCAGGTTGGATCGGATCGGATCGTGGGATCGGACCGTGGATCGTAAAATTCTACAAAAATCATAAATTATGACGTAAAATATGTAAATAAAATTTTTATCATCCAATTACACACAATTAACACATAAGAAACTCTAAAACTAATAAACATTTGAGTACTTATATCAAAAATAAAGTAATGAACAACTAAACCCAAAAATAACATAAAGTTCACAACTTCACATCAGCCATGTCCTAATATAAATCCTTAACATATGTTCGTCGGACCGATACAAAACCACTAATATAAATCCTTAACAGCTACATCAGTCATGTCCTCATCATCAAGTTCTACATTCTCTGCATCGTCATCATCACCACTATCATTATGATCATCATCCCATTCAGCTTCACTAATATAATCGCCAGCATCAAGTTCACTGCGCCTTTTGGTGAGATCATATACTCCACCTAAAATAAAAAGGTTTTAATTATGATACATAATATAGTTGAATAATTTTACATTTTCAAGTTAAATAATATCAAACTTATATTCATCAACTACTGCTACATCGGATTCTTCAACATTCCTTCCCGCACTATCATCACTATAGGTTTCTTGGGCATCTCTACTTTGAAGAATCCCCAACCAATTGCCCTTACAGGGAAGAACAGGATCTTCCTTCTCGGTGATCCATTCATCATCCGAAGAGATATCCTCAAAGTTTAAAAACTTCTCCTTTAGATGCACATCTCTTCTATCTTGCCGTTCCATCAACTTCATATTGTACATCACAAAGACTAGATCATTCATTTTCTTTTAACGCAATCGGTTTCTTCTTTTCGAATGTACCTATTTTGAAAAAATATAAATTATAAGAACACTCATGCTTCATTGAAATTGAAGTCAGTCAAATAATCAATGTTAAGTGTTAAGATATTTTCGTTTAGTAGATCTCACCATCTCAAAGGTACTCCAGTTGCGTTCACATCCAGAAGAGCTACATGCAAACTAAGAACCCGGATTACAAATCTTTTCAATTCCGGGCAGTTATCTCCGTAGGAATCCCACCAGTCAGCTGAAAATAACAATACATTAAATGTTTAACTTAACATGATAATAATTAATAACATGTTTATTGTTTGATAATTGAAAATAGCATTAAACAAATATGTTTAACCTGGAGCTCTTTTGGTTCTAGTTGATTTTGCAGAATCTAACCCAAATAATCCTCTAGCATGTTTGAAATCATCCATCTGAATGTCTATTTTTGTTCTCTCATCTTCATTAGGAATCATTCGCTGAAGGCAAGTATAAAACCCAATTTTTACTTCTGCATCTGCTCTAAAGGAAGGGCTGTAATGATAATGAGGGTTCAAATAGTAAGTTGCAGCATGCAATGGCCTATGCAGTTGGCTTGACCATCTATCATCAATGATGACCCATATTGGCTCATATCTACATCACAACACATATATAATCATAAGAAACATTTATATTATTAATTTATTATTGATGAAAACACAAACTATTGAACTCCTTACTTTTTCTTGGTGTTATCAAAATTTAATTGAATTTTCTCCTTCGCTCTATCCATTTGCTCATATATGAATCCCATCATAGGACCCTCTGAATCAACCATTCTGAGCACTTTGATGAGCGGAAGTGCTGCCTTCAAACATAATGTAACATGAGACCAAAATCGAGTTGAATTCAAAATAATTCTTTGAACAACTTTCCCCTCCTTTGAACCAACAAATCGACTGGACTTCCATTTGGCAGAAGTAAACATCGTCATCAAACCACCTTTATTTTAAGAAAGACATCCCAATGTCAAATAAGCTGTTGCAAATCTAGTAACTGCATGTCGGATTAACTCTTTCCCCTTCGTAAAGTCAAGCAACCAAGTGTGAAGAAGAGTTCTTGGATATATGTATGTTGTTATCTTTCTGCCCTTTGCAATTGTTGATTTTTGAAGATCGATTTTTTTCTCAAAAACTTCTAAAATCAAGTCAATGCAATGTGCGGCACACGGTGTCCAATATAAATGTTTTCTCTTCTCCATCAACATTTCACCAGCAGCCTTGTAATTTGAAGCATTATCTGTCACAATCTGAACAACATTTTCTTCCCCAACCTTTTCCACAACTTCATCTAACATTTCGAAAACTTTATTCGCAGTTTTGGAAATTTTTGAAGTATCTATCGATGATAAGAACACTGTGCCTTCGGGACTATTCACCAGGAAGTTGCATATAGTTCTTCGTCTCCTATCTGACCATCCATCAGACATAAGCGTACAACCAATTTTTTGTCATTCCACCTTGTACTCTTCTAGTAATTCTAGAGTTCTATTAACTTCCTGTTTTAGATATTTTACTCTAATATCATTATAGGAAGGTGGTTTCATTCCCGGGCCATGTTGGCCTATTGCTTCAACCATTCTAATGAACTCCGGGTTCTTGACACAGTTAAAGGGAATGACACTTGTATAGAAAAAGCGAGCAATCTGTTGACAAGCTTTCTCACACACGTCCTTTTTGAAAATTTGCTTAATTGCCGATTGACTTGATTTTCTAACAAATAAATCCATTGCATCCTTCACTTTTGATCTTTTTGTTTCTCCCACGACAACTTCAACCTCATCCTCTTCCTCAAAATTTCTTTTTTTCTTTAAAGCTTCCTCTTCATGCGCTTGAAGAATACTCAAAAATTGTTGTCTAACATCCTTAGGTACTTTTATACACGCTTCAACATTAAATTTAGTACCTGCCAAGTGATGTTTCAATCTGTATATTCCACCAGATCAAATTACCTGACAATATTTGCACTGCACTTTCTTAGTGGTACTATCAATCTCAATCCCATGGAGCCACCCCTGATCACTTCTTGTACCCAAAGCATTCTTGCCAGACTTTATGGTAGTGAGCTTTGAAGCTGAACCCGAACCAAACATGTCTCTTTTTCTAGCACAAGTTAAGAATCAATCATCAAGGAAGCATAAAAATAGGACCCAATAACAATAACCATAACCATAACCATAACCAATGGTAAATGTCAAGACAAAACCCTATAACCATAACTGAAATGTCAAACAATAACAATAACCATAACTGAAAAACCTAATTCCTTCCCCTAACAAAACAAATTTCATCATAACTGAAAGCATCATACACATTTCATCATATTGAAGAAAAATATTAGGGCAAGAGGACTCTACAAAAGCATACAAAGAACGTCGAACCGGAGGAGCACGACTGGAGCTGTGGACGTGGAGCACGACTGGTCTCTGCCCTCTGTAGCTGTCGAACTGTGGTAAACTTGACCGGCGAGCACGACTGGAGCACGACTGGAGCCGTCCAACACTCGAATTGTGGTTGCCCGTTGACGTCGACTGGAGCCGTCGAACTGTGGTTGCCGTCGACTGAAGCCGTCGAACTGTGGTTGCCGTCGACTGGAGCCGTCGAACTGTGGTTGCCGTCGCCTGAAGCCGTCGAGTGTGGTAGCCCGTAACCGTCGAGGAGTTGCCGTCGATTTGTCGTGGGAGACGGGATTAGGGCAAAGCGGAGGAGTCGTGATTGAGTAATAAACAACGCCAATTTTTTTATATAGCCGCAAAATCGGGATCGGTAGAATCGCTGTAGGATCGCGATTCTACGATCTTACGACTTAGGAGCGCGATCCTACACACGATCCCTATAAAACCGATCCAGCAAGCGATCCAGATCGGTGTTAACATCCCGGATCGTAGGATCGTGCGATCCTACGATCCGGATCGCGATCCTGACAAGCTTGTCGTGGACTACACCTTAAATATTCATTACACTCCTGGGAAGGGTAATGTTGTTGCGGATGCGTTGAGCCGGCAGACTCCCGCGTAAGCAAATTGGATTTTGATGCATGATGAGCGTCTAATCTATGATCTAGAGTCCCCGAAGATCTCCTGTGTTGATAGGAGTGCGTCTACTTCAACATGCTTGAACTGAACGGAGGTTCAATATGACCTTGCAGACCGAGTTAGACGAGCTTTGGAGCTTGACGAAAGCATGAAATGTTATATGATGGAGAGTGTGGATGGGTCTAACGCCAAATTCTCCTTCGAAGATAGTCTTTTACGGAATAATGCTAGATTGTGCGTCCCCAATGTTGGCAAACTATGAGAGGAATTGATGTATGAGACTCACTTTACCAAGTACTCGATCCACCCAGGGAGCACAAAAATGTACATGGATATGAAGAAACTCTTTTGGTGGCCGGGTTTGAAGAAAGATATTGCCCTCCACATGGCCAAGTGTCATACTTGCGCGTTGGTGATGGCGGAATGTCAGACCTGGTGGGTTTCTAAAGTCTTTGCCGATTCCGGAATGGATGTTCGACGATATATCAATGGATTTCGTGCACGGATTGCCGAGATCGCAACATGGAAACGATGCCATTTGGGTGATCGTTGATCGTTTGACAAAGGTATCGACCGGAAGGATAGTTCCGTGGAAAGTTAGCAAAGATATACGTGGATAACATCGTATGATTGCACGAAGTTCCCCGTAGCATCGTGAGCGATCGTGATGGGCGTTTCACATCGAACTATTGGAGTCTAATCCACCAGCTATTGAGTACCAAGCTAAAATTTAGCACGACCTTCCACCCGCAAACGGATGGGCAGACCAAGAGGACCAATAGGACTATGAAGGATATGCTCCAGATGCGCGTCTTAGATTTCGAAAAGAGATGGGAGGCCTCTATATGATTGAATTCACTTACAACAACAGCTACCAAACGAGTATTAAAATGGCTCCCTTCGAGGTCATATATGGTAGGAAGTGTCGTACGCCTTTGGCTTGGGCGAAAACGGGCGACACGAAGCTGTTGACGCGTAAAGACGTAGATGAGGCGAATACGTCAATCCGGACAATACGAGAGCGGTTCCTAATTGCCCAGGATAGGCAGGCGAAGTACTACAATGCAAATCACGGGAACATCGAGTTCGCAGTTGGCGACTGAGTTTACTTGAAGATCAAACCATTCAAAGGGGTATCGAGGATCCGACGCTTGAAAAAGCTAAGTCCGAGGTATTTATGACCGTTTGAGATCTTGTAGCGCATTGGTGAAGCTGCCTACCGGCTTGCTGTATCTACAGAGCTAAGCGGTCTTCATGACGTATTTCATATTTCTGTATTGAGGAAGGTGCAAGAACCTACTCATATTGTTGCAGTCGATAAAATGCCTGTTGATGGTGGGCTAGCGACGAAAGTAAAGCCCGTTCACATCGAAGATACTGAAGTTTGACAGTTGCGGAACAAATCAATCAAGATGGTAAAAGTCCGTTAGGACAATTGCGGGAGAGAGGAGCTCTCTTGGGAGCGAGAGCAAACAATGCTTGCGGAGTACCCCGAGCTATTTCTCTCAGGTACAAGATAATTTTGTACTTTACTATTCTTGAAATTTCGGGACAAAATTCTTTTAAGGGAGGTGGAGTTGTAACACTCCATTTCCCAATGGTAAGGAATCATTCAAAATTCTGTAACAGATAGCTAACGCCGCACGGTAGGAGTACCGCTGACGGTAGCTTATCAGCTAGACAAAGTTGCCTTGTCATCGAAAAGGTTGTGCGTATCGACGAATGCTAACACAGAGCAGTAGTGGTACCACCGGTGGTAGCCATGTTGACTAGAAGGGCTATCTTTATCGGCGAGAAGTGTCGACGATAAGTATATCGTCGAGAGCTAGCGCGGAGCGGTAGGTCCTACCGCTGGCGATAGCCTTGTTTACTGCATATCGTCGTGAGCTGTATCAGCGTGACCTGTATCGTCGAGAGATACCGCGGGCGGTATCGCTATCGCGAGCGGTATCTGACGAACATAGATTCGCGAAACAACGATCGTGGCAGTCAAATACACTTGGGCTTTTGATCTAACGGCTGAGACTTGTTCCAAAAGTTATTACGTCGGCAACAATGGATGTTTATCCTCATTGGCCTTAGTCTTTTCTCTCTCCAAGCTTGAGAAAGAAGAAAGCCGAGGAAGAAGAAGAGTCTTTCTGCCATTGTTGGAGCTTCAGAGCTCAGAATCACGAGCTGATTCCAGATCCACAGAGAGGAACGCGTAGCGGTCGTTTCCATCCGAATCAAATCTTAGATTCATGGCGCCAAAGAAATCGACAAGGGTAACGATCCTTCCTCCCGGCTTAGGACGTGTTTGGTCCTTCGTACACTTTTATATGCTTGCATGGTGTTGTCTCTTTCACTAATTAGTGAAGTGTAGGACTCCCTTTGGTTCTTCGGAACTCCGGGTAGATTGTGTCCATCCCCGACATATATTACATGTAGAAATCCGACAGACATGCGGATTTAGGCATTTTGTGTGAATGCTACCCGTGGTCGTTGGCCCGGATCGGTGATGCTTGATTGTGACGTTGCATTTAGGTTAAGCCTATAATGCGTGTCGGAGAATGACTCCGTGAAATATGTCATATTGTTACGGGACTTGAGATTTATGTGTCTCTTGGAGTACCTAACGAAAGCCCCATGATTGTGATGTGGTTGAATGCAAACCTTTACCTCAGATTCGTAGTGGAGTTGACTTGGACCTCCCACATTGGTTGTTCTTGCGAAGCCTAAGTCTTCTTGTATGGATTTGGTGCGTAGCTAGTTATTTTGGTAGCACTTGTATGTCTTGAACGTGCACGGGACGAGGCAAAACCGCACCCACATCGTGTTGTTAGTGACGATGATTTGAGCAATGGGCACAAGCTGAACCGAACCCGCACCATGCAGTTCAGCTCGAGGTTAACCCTCTGGTATGCTAACAGAACATGGGAGAGACTGGTTTAGGAGGGTTTTCTCCGACCAGTAAATGCTTAAGCGATAAATATGTTTCATAGCTTAGTTTGGAAGTAGTATTCGTGTGAGGGTATATTGGAAGCATGTCCTGAGTGCATGAAACGTGAGGTCGTGAATACCCACGTTTGTGCTGTGATGAATTGATGTTATGTTAGCCTCATGCGGTGATGCGGTTGCTTAGGCGGTTGTGGAGATCCTCCGGGTGAACCCAACTAACATCATTTGCATTCCTAGGTTTCCCTTTCTTTGATGCTCAACCTAGAAGATTGATTGTGCTTGAAACCTCACCTTGTTTAGAGTAGATGTATTTTCTTTATTATATTATATGTTGCATGTACGACTTGCTTGCAGGTTAGCGGTGCCCCGCCCGGGAGCCGACTAGAATGATCGGGGGGGGGGGGGGGTGAGATCGTTACGCAATTTGTGGTCAGCTCATAGCTGACCCTCGTTTACCTCTTATTTGACGATGGTGCAGGTGCTGGTGAGTCGAGCGGGAAGTAGCGGTCTGAAGCCCTAAGCTGTGCTGGCTCTTGAAGGCCAGTCTATTTACTACTTTTCATGTGTTGCCGGCTGCGTGCCGAAGTATGCTTGTATGTTATAGAGTTTAAGACATTTGTTGAATGTAAGACATTAAGGTCATAACTCTTTTTGTAAACATTTCTGAATAGGTGGACATTCTATTGTATTTTGGTTTATTCAAAGCTTCCACTAGTGCTTATATACTCTCGTGTGTTAATGGTTATTCTGTTTATCATCTCATAACGTCTAGCTAATGTGTTCAATATGGCGTGGGGTCCCGACCGGACCTATTGTTATATTGTTTGTACTTGCAGGGTGTTACACACAAGCACTATCACGTATCCTATATGATAACTCGGTCCTCTATCCCAAACTCACCTCTGTGGAATTTCACACTCGTCCCGACATTTCCGTACACCAACGTAACATATTTAAGGATAGCACAACACTCTCTGCCAAACCTCTATGCACTTATAACATCAATAGATGTTCTCAACCATCCCAGAATCTATGGACATGTATATACGTTCTCTCTCATCCCGACAACACGCAACCATGATCAAGCATCCTACAGGATATCACAAAGCTCTCCGACAAACTCAAGGCTATGGACTTTCTCACCTGTCCTAGCAATCTCATACTCACATACATCATCTAATAAGATGGTAAGACCATCTCCACCAAATCTATAACTAATGACGCTCACACCCTTCGCGGCCTATCACAATCTCAACTATGGGATACACGTATCAAACCATAAGCCCAACCCAATCACAACCATTTCGCTCGGCTAATCTCAATAGAACTCACCGGCTAAACCATTTGGGTAAACAATTCACTAATTGAAACCCTATTGCAAACCTAGGAAGAATTGGTGGATGAATATTCATAATGCATCTATGTCATCTCTCAAATTAGTGTTACAATCAAACATCATCGGACCTGCCACAAGGGGGCTTCCTCAGCTTCACACATCATGTACTAGTTCAGAATTGAACATCGCGTGCATGCATCTAATCATGAAGAGGTCGCAATCTCATGCCTCGTTGGTTCCTAAGAACCATGGTATTTGTCATTCCACTAATTAGTGAGAATGCAGGTCACGAATGCAAGCATAAGTAGAGAATACGAAAATTAGTCCTAAAATTATGGAGAAGTGGGTCGTTACCTTCTTCCTGTTGTGTCTGGCCATACTCCACGGAAAGCGTCACAACAATCGGAGAAGGAAGCTCCATACTTTCATGATTTTGGATCTACGATCCAAAGCTCCAAACTCCAAGAACCCCCTAAGTTTTCTCCTTCAAACTCCATAAGAGAGGGATCACGACCACCGAAGGAAGACGGTCTAAGTGATGGAGTATATGGATCACTGATTCAAGCTCCGAAGCTTTAATGGCAGAAGGATTCCTTCAAATTGGCCAAGCTCTAATGGCAGATGGATCACCTTGGTTGAACAAAAAATATAGGGAAGGATGTGTGGAGCATCTCTACTCTATATCCTTTTGAAGAGTCATGTGGAGCGAAGAGTGATAGGAGGTGTTATAGCAATGCTCTTTCCATGCCAACCAAATAACCGAAGACATGGATTTGTCCTCACAAACACGACATGCACATTTCAATGGTCTTGTTCACTATCTCAGTCTAGTTGTTTGATTGCAGTGTACACGAGTGGCGGTATAAAATGGGTACTGAAAAACAACCTATCACCGTCAATAAGTTGGCCTTCTTCAATGAGATTAACTCCCCCAAGGGATTACTCCTTGTTGGCAGCCCAAACCGCGTATTACAATACCACTTAATCTCTTCTCACATCATAAATGACTTTTCTAACTTCAGAGGAATGAACCACATATGTGTCGCTCCAGTGAGGTGAAATGTTGTTAACCCAATACATTCAATGAGGGATTTTCCCTTAACCTCGTTTAACTTTTACAGATCATGCTCCCTCTCCGGGCGCCGAGTTTATTGATATTATAGATGCCCCTTATAACGAGTTCCGGACTCGCCTTGCTTCTGCCTTCATCTCCCTCGAATCCAAAGTGAATAGGATCGCGACGTGCGAGTCGAATCGACGCTTGGTTTCGCTGGAGGGTCCGAGTGGCGAATATGGAGGAGTTCGAACACCGACTTTTGGGGGCCGAGGCGATACTTCGAAATTTAAGATCTGGAGAGATGAGTGGCCGACCCTGAGCATCGACAAAATATGCAGGAGGACGACCTTCATGGGCTCCACGCGAGTGTGGGCTCCATCAGCAGTTTGCCGCGGTGAGGAGCATATGGCGAGGGCTAATGAAGAATTTCTGGCGGATTGCGAGCTGGTACGAACACCGCTTTTGGGGGCCGAGGCGATACTTCAAAATTCAAGATCTGGAGAGGTGAGTGGCCGACCTGGAGCATCGACAAAATATGCAGAAGGACGACCTTCATGGGCTCCACGCGAGTGTGGGCTCCATCGACAATTTGTCGTGGATAGCATAACATATCCGCCGCGGTGAGGAGCATATGGCGAGGGCTAATGAAGAATTTCAGGCGGCTTACGAGCTGGGCTGGCAAGGTCGCCATGCCCAGACCCCGCATCGCCACGGCCCCGTCCCCTGCTTTGATTTGTTCAATTTATTTTATGTAAAACTTGTTGTAACTTGCATTTTTGATCCTGACAAATTATTTGTATTTTTCTATGCGAGACGAAGTCGCACGTAGGCGAGATTGTTTTACTTTTCCTATGATGTTATGTGTTTGTTATCAGATCGCCCTTCGTGAAAATTTTATGTTTACTGTGTTTATTTAGCGAGGTCGCATATAAGCGAGCTCATCTTGATAGTATTTTCAAGAATTTGCTCGTGTCGCCTTAAGGCGAGATGAAAATAGGTTCGCGTGCTTACGAGTGATCTGTGGGCAAGGCATGTTCAGGGATGGTCTCGCCGATTCCTTTGGTCTCGTGCTTCTAGACCCTCCCTGTCTTGTCGCGCACTGAGTCGGTGGGCCCTGCCTATAAATAGGTGGACCCGGCGCTGTATTAAATGCGCTTTTTTTGTTCGAGTTCTTTCAGGAGAGTTGAATCTTGCGAGTTGATCGTCTAAATTTTCAGTTCGCGATGTTAGCTCCTTGCGAGACCGAAGCAGGCTGCTTAAGCTGCGCGACCAAGTTTACGACTCATGCTTTCAAGAAGTCCAGGACGACAAATGTCGAGCTTGAATCTTTTCGGCCAATCGGGGCAAGTTTATCAACACCTTCTT
This sequence comes from Dactylorhiza incarnata, assembly GCA_033032865.1. Lineage (NCBI taxonomy): Eukaryota > Viridiplantae > Streptophyta > Magnoliopsida > Asparagales > Orchidaceae > Dactylorhiza > Dactylorhiza incarnata. Next base: position 5,119,413 of record JAWHQI010000088.1, on the reverse strand, counting down.
CCCTGATCAGCTCACCTTCTCACTGACGCATTTCAAGGTGGGGCTCGACTCCCCCTATGGCCCGAGATCTGCCAGATTCTCCGGTACTTTGGGTTGGTCCTGTTCCAGATCAACCCAAACTACATCGCGACCATTGCCACGTATCTCTATTTCCTCTGCGAGGGGAATTGAGTTCGATCTCACGGTCTTCCGCATGACAAGTCTGGAGCTCAAATTGGGCCGAGAGGTTTGTCTTTGTCAGAGGCCTTTGCCTCCATCCCGCTCCTACCGCAGCAGGCAGGTCTGGAGCTCTTCGTTCTCCTACCCTGAGGGGGCAGCGACTCTCCCTTCATTTCTCTTTCAAGAGGAATGAATTTGACATCGTCCGCTTCCGTCAGCGAGTCGACGAACTCCCTTACATCAACCCAGGCGAAGGTTAGTATTTGCGAGATCATCTTCGTCTCGCCTCTGTTGCCGAGGTTTCCAACATCTTTGAATTTATTTCCCGCAAGTATTCACTTGGTCCACGTAACCATCCTTCGCTCGGTTGTCGAGGCCACCCCATCCTCGTCAAGTAAGGGTACTTCCAGTCAACCCCGCAAAACCATCAATCTCGACGACGTGGAGGAGGACCTTCCCTCAGAGGCACCTCGGCCGTTCGAAGCGGGAATGTCAGAGCTGCCTAAGAGGCGACAGAAGGTGGTTGCCCACAGGAGGTGAAGGGACAAAAGTGAAGAGAGAGAAAACGACTCCTTCGGGAACCCCGAGCTGCATCCCAACTTCGGCGAGGGGTCCAGGAGTACTGATATTCTGGGCGACCCCTTTATATCCTGTAACATCGCCCATAATCAGATCCACCTCAGCTCACGCATCCCATCCTGAATAGAGGGCGGCGAACCGAACGATGACACTTTTAATGTCATGTTTGGCTTGTATGGGTGAGATTACGCCGAACTCTTATTCCACTCCTCCCTCGCTACCTCGCCGACCAGGGTTCTCAGTCACTCCTTCGGAGTGCCGAGCTCTTCCACCAGACGGCGAGAAATCTCCTTGCTGCCGAGGAGAAGACTCGCGAGCTTGAGGCAGCTCGCCTCGCTGCCGAGAAGAAGTTGACCGAGACTGAGGCCAAGCTGGCGGAGGCCGAAGCGAGGTTACAGGAGCAGAGGTTGTTCGACGTCTCCTTGGTAAGACACAATTTGTCAACTTGTGTGTAAATTTTAGGAAGCTTTCTTGACCTCGCTTGATTCACCTCGCATGAGGCTGAGATCCTAGCGGCGGAGCAACTCTCCAAATTGGAGAAGTCATTGGCAAACAGCCAACCGGCGTTGAAGGCTGTTCTGGTTCAAGTTGTTGAGCTGGAGACTAAGCCTGCTTGGGAACGAGCTCCTGCTGCTGAGACCTCCGCTCTTTCAGGGTCGGTTCGGCTATCGTCTTCTTAGATCAGGGCCATGCGAAAGGAGATCGCCCATGGAACTGATGAGCTGATTCTAGCTCGCTTGGAGTAAGAAGGCAACCTTACTGAGGTGGGCCTGAAAAAGACGGTGGACGACCTTTTGTTCGAGCTCCACGTCGTCGTGACCGGCATGACATCCAGTTCAAGCGGCAGCGCGAGCTCCTCCTCGGGCGACTCGTGCAGCAACGGGTCTCGCAATAGGTCTTTCGGCAACTCCAAGGAGAAGATCATTGACTCAGTATAAGCTGAGGTCGTTGGCTGCATTTTTGCTTTTTGAGCTGATGTATACACATGCGAAATTCACCATTGTATTTTTTTTGGAAAAGTCAAAATAAAAAGGTCAGTTTTGAATGAAAAGATGTCTATCTACATTCTATATTACTGTAATAGAACTCGCATAGGCTCGTAGGATCGCGCGGGTTGAGAATTAGCTAGGCTCTTAGGGTCGCGCAAAGTGAGAGCTCGGTAGGCTCTTAAGATCGCCCGAATTGATAGCTCGCTAGGCTCTTATGATCGTGCGAGGCGAGAGCTCGCTAGGCTCTTATGATCGTGCGAGGTGAGAGCTCGGTAGGATCTTAGTATCGCGCGAGTTGAGAGCTCGTTAGGCTCTTAGGATCGTGCGAGGCGAGAGCTCGGTAGGCTCTTAGGATCGCACGAGGCGAGCTCGATAACCTCATGAGGCGGCACGAAATATGGGCTCGTCGAAGCTCATGACTTGGCACATTACTCAAACGTGGAGAACTTTTTCACCGTACGAACATATTCCTGCCAGTGGGAGGTGGAAAGGGTTTGTACGTTAACAATTGTTGTTAAACCAATAATAGTTCATTTGGCAGGTGAGAGAGGCACTCGAGGGGTTCATCGACCAACATGCAAGTGGGGAGCTAATATCGGCTGACAATGCAGATGCGTGGACTTAGGAAGACGCGCTATGTAGCTGAGGCGTCGTCCCATCACCTTTTGAACTTACTTGGAGGGTGAGGGAGGCACTCGAGGGGTTCATTGGCCAGCATGCAAGTGGGGAGTTAATCTCGACCGACAATGCAGAGACGTGAACTTAGGAAGACGTGCTATGTACCCGAGGCGTCATCCTATCACCTTTTTGAACTCACTTGGTGGGTGAGAGAGGCACTCGAGGGGTTCATCGGTCAGCATGCAAGTGGGGAGCCGATCTTAACAGACAATGCAGAGGCATAAACTTAGGAAGACGCGCTATGTACTCGAGGCGTCGTCCCATCATTTTTTGAACTTACTTGGTGGGTGAGAGAGGAACTCAAGGGGTTTATCGGCCAACATGCAAGGAGGAGCTGATCTCGACCGACAATGCAGAGGTGTGGGCTTAGGAAGACGCACAGTATAGCCGAGGCGTCGTCCCATCACCCGACCAAGGGCATCATGCGTTAGACGGATCCAGCTATTTTGAATACCCACGTGGGGGAATCAGAAGGCCCTAATTATCTGTGGAATTTTCGTCCTGCCACTAAAAAAGGTCGAGGAGATTAGTTCAACCAGTTTCAGAGGGCATATAATATTCATAAATAATCTTATTGGGCAGATGTGTCTCAAAGCCTTATTGAGTTGATAACTCTTGCAGACGACCTAGTCGCAGTGGCTAGGTGACTTATAGTTGATAGAAGATCTGTCTTTCTTATAAGATATTTTAGACAATGACTCCAGACTCTCTCCTAGTAACCTAGAAAATGTGTGAGAAGTTCACTCGAGGGTTTGTCTGTCAACATGCATAAGGGGTGCCGATCTCTGCCAGCAATGCAAAAGCTTGGGCTTAGGGGGAAGCACTATGTACCTGAGGCACTGTCCCATCACTCAGCTGAGGTTTTCAAGGAGAGAGACGGAGGTTCATGTTCTAAACACCTTGTGGAGATGGGTTCTGCCTTGATATGACATCAAACTCAATCCTTTAAAATTTCCCCAGGTTAGCATTAATTGATAAATGAGGAAATATTTGCAATTAACATAACCTGACAAATATCCGTCGTTCCTTCGACATTAGGAGTTCACGCGTAGAATCATTTCAAGTCATCTTCGCTCCAAGTGTTCCCGAGGAGTCTCCTTCTGAGTTTTGCAGGTGGTATCCTTCAGTCTTCAGAGCTTCTAGAATCACAAATGGTCCTTCCCAATTTGGGTTGAGCTTGTCGATGATGACAGATCACTTGGCTTGCCGACCCGAATGCTCCATCCCTTCAATGATGCTGCGTAGGGGATGATCGGTCACTACCCTGATGGTATGTGCTTGAAAGTACGACCTGAGCTTCCGAGTCGAGATGATCAAGGCGAAATCTAGCTTCTCCAAACTTGGATAGCACAACTATGACTTTCGCAAGACCTTACTCACATAGTAGATCAGGAGCTGCATTTTTCCCTCTTCTCGGACTAGCACTGGGCTTACTGATTCTGCCCCCACCTTCAAGTAGAGGAAGAGATCTTCTCCCTCCAGTGGTCTTTGTAACAACGATTTCTGCGTCAATTGACGCTTCAAGCTTTGCAATGCCTCCTCACACTTCGCCGTCCATTCAAACTTTCGGTTGTTCCGAAGAGTCTTGAAGAACCTAGAGCACTTTTCCCCCAGTTTGGACAGGAACTTGCTCAATCCATCCAATCTGCCGGTTAAGCCTTGCACTTCCTTAGTATCTCTTGGTGCTGCCATCTCCATAATGACTTTCACCTTGTTAGGGTTGAGCTCTACTCCTGCTGGAGTTAGAAGGTATCCCAAGAACTTTCCCCTCCCAACTCCAAAGACATATTTTGTCAGGTTGAACCTCATCTTGAACTTTTGCAACGTAGCGAAGGTCTCGGTCAGGTCCTCGTGATACTCCTGGATACATTTGCTCTTTACCATGAGGTCATCCACATGGACCTTCAAGTTCCATCCCTTGTGCTCTCTGAAGACGTGGTCCATCATCCGCTGATACGTCGCTCCTGTGTTCTTGAGCCCGAATGCATCATCTTGTAATTGTAGCATCCGTCGTTTGTGACGAAGGAAACGTCACGACAGTCAGGAGGATGTATCCGAATCTGATGGTATCTTGAAAAAGCATCAAGAAAGTTCATTACAGGAAACTGACGGCTGAGTCAACAAACGCGTCGATCCGAGGCAAAGGATAACAATCTTTGGGGCAAGCTTTATTAAAAAGAGAAAAGTCAACACACATCCTCCACTTCCCCCCAGTCTTCTTTACCATTACAACATTAGAGACTCAGCCAGGATATTGGATCTCTAGCACAAAACCTGCCTTGAGCAGCTTCTAGACCTCTTCGCGGATGGGCCCGGCCTTATGGAGCGAACCTCCGTGTCGAGATTGAGGCGTTGACATGCCACATCTGCATCAATGTCAGGCATGTCCGCGACCCTCCATGCAAAATGTCGATGTTCTCTTGGATGCATGTCGTGATCTTTCGTTTGTCCTCTTCCTGCAGCTCTTCGCTGACCTTAACGCTTCCGGGCCTCCCGCCCACAACTAGCACTTCAACTTCCTCCACCACGTCAAAGCGTGTCATCCCTACCAACACCTTATTGACTTCCTCTGCCTCCTCCTTCCAGCCTATAGTGTTGACGACATTTAGGTAGCACTCCCGGGCTAACCTGGGATCGCTACAGATCCGAATCTGGACCCCTCCTGAGCTATATTTCAAGATTTGATAGTACGAGGAGGGCACAGATTGGAAAGCACTGATCAAGTGCCTTTAGAAGATATCATTGTAACTGCTCAGAGCGTCCACGATGACGAACCGACAATTCTTTGAGGTACATCCGAGAGTGACGATGAGCTCCACTCTTCCCTCTATTTCTTCCTTTCCCATGAGAATCCAAAGAGCGGTCCATCCGATGTCGTGACCCTCTTGACATCCACCTTCATTTCATTGAACGCCTTCTTGAAAACCACATTAACGAAACTTCCGTTATCCACCAGGATCTGAGAAACTGTGAAGTTTTCGGTCACTTCTTGCATAACTACGATGTAGTGACGTTTTCATTACCCAACATGTCCTTCTCGGAGAAGGTGATTTCTTCCGCCGGGGGAGACATTTGGGTGGTCGAAGCGACACTTCAACGGTAGATTGCACGGAGACTACCCTTTCGGGAGGCCTTCACTCCAACTCCTCCAGGAATGACAGAGATCCCTCCGCGCGTCCCGATGTCCACCCGGTCTTCACACCTTCTCTAGGTTGGTGCTGGAACTAACTCTCCTTCAGCAGGAGCTCGTCGCTCCTGATGCTCCGGCTCCTGATGCTCCGGCCTTCCTCCATAAACTCTTCCTTCTCTGGTTCTCCTCCTTACCTCCAAGAACTCCGGGCATGTAGTGGTAGTATGCCCCTCTACTTGATGGAAGTCGCAGTAGGGAACAATGTTCCCCCGACGATGCCTTGGGTGTTGATTCCTTCCCTGTAGCCTCCCGAGGTGGAGACCAATCTATCTCCCACGTCTCTGCGGCCTATCGAGAGGGTTGAAACGAGTTTGTCGCTCGGGAGAGAAATGTCTCCCTGGTCCCATCAGACGAGGTCTTCCTGTCGGCCTCCACGACGACCTATTTATCGGGACCTGAAACCTCCTGTCAGGTCCCTGGGCTCCGGAGCTATGACTGGACTCCTCACCTCTTGCCTCCTCTGCTCTAGCCTCGTTCCCCCCCCTCAGCCTCATAAGTGAGGCTAAGAAACTACTATTCGTATCTTCTCCTTTAATGAATCGACCCGCTCTGTCGATCAAGTCCTCAAAGAACATTGGCGGATCTTGGCTCACTTCGAGTTTGAACAAGCCCTCTTGCAAGTCACATGTTAGTGCTAGCTGCAAGGTAAAACTATCCACCTCTTGGATACCCAGGACTTCCTTCTAGAAGCGGTCAATGTAGCTCCCCGACATCTCCTAGGGTCTCTGCTTAAGAAGGAAGAGAGTCGGAGGCCCCTTCTTCCTTCTTTTGGACGTTGCAAAGCGCAACATCAGCCCGCGACGCAAGTCCTCAAAACAGTAGATTGAACTCCGAGGCAACTAGGGAAACCAGTCCCTCGCTTTCCCTTTGAAGTTGATCGACAAGAACCTGCACTTAAAAGCGTCAGTCATGGTTTGAATAGACATGACGTCCTTGAACAACTGCAAATGCTGAAGGAGGTCATCCTTCCTCGTATAATAACTTAGGACATGCTCCCTGAACCCCTCGAGGACCGGGCAGACAAGACTTGATCGCAGAATTGGCTCTCCGGTCCATACTGGCGAGCTGGCAAGGAATGATCCTGCTCGAACTCGCAAAAGTGAATTCCTTGCGAACTCGCCCGGGGGACGAACTCGAGAAAGCGAATTCCATGCGAGCTCGCGACTGTTGAAGTCGCTCGGGCTTTTCCATGACGACCTTCTTGTAGTGTCGTCGAGACGACCTGATTCTTTCGAGGACATGGTGTTTCGAGGCAAGGTCATCGCTACCTCGACGCGAAGTGGGAGCTGAGTTCGCAAAGTATCTTCCCATCATCCTACGGAAGTCCGCGATGTCAGCTCGTGTGACGAACTTGCTATCCATACGTGAGTTGCTGGCATTGGTCTCTGACTCGCCACTGTGAGTCATGATGCCTTCTTACAAGAATTTTCTCCTCTGACTACGGTCCACGCTCACCGCCCGAAAAATGTTGGAACCAGGAAACCGGTTTTCAAAGTTCGGACCAAAAGGGTAGCCCGAAGTTACTAACCCTTCTGTCTAACACCACGGATCTGATGACAAGAGACGGATCACAAGAGCTAAAGGTTGGACTGCCTAAAAACAAGACCCCCAGGCTGCAGTAAGGAGGTCCCACCACACGTTTGAAAATATATAAGAACTTTCCCTTCTAAACCAAGACTGCGCTAGACACAAGGAAAGCACAAGCTCGACAAATGAGGAACCGGGGGGGGGGGGGGGGGGGGGGTGGGGTCCAACGTGCCTGTGTGTCCTGGGGTCCTATTTATAGGCAATCCATACTGAGGGGGTGTGGTCTGCGAATATCCTCCCCGCAAGATACTGGATTCGTCATACTATAGGACTTTGGTGAGCTGATTGAGGTTGTCAGGAATGGTCTCGCGAGCCCGACCCTGATGGCGCAAGCTGACTGGCGAGCTTTCCGGGATCTCGCCTGAAAACCTTGATGCTGCGATTTGGGGAGGAACTCTCTTATGGGTCTCAAGGTCGCGGGGACCTCACTTATGGGCCTCGCCCGAGCGAGGTCGGGAGGACCTCTCTTATGGGTCTTGCCCGAGCGAGGTCAGGAGGACCTCGCTTATGAGCGACCCACGTCATTGGGCCTTGTTCTCCACATATCTATTCTTCTGGGTCCACGGTCAACTTCTTACTGTTATGGGCTTATAATCGGACTTGGTCCTTCCTCGGCTAATATGGGATGTACAACATGTACGTCGAGCACCTGTAAAAAAAACAATTTTAGAATGGGGTACTAATGTTCGAGAATTTTCAGTCAAAATTCCATAAAATTATTTGAAATATGTGAAAAGAAGAGGGAGAAGACATAATTTTGTATGCCAGTTCAATGAGCTTTGAACTATCCTAGTTTGTTAATTCGAGTCTTTTCCTATTAATTTTCCTTAACAGTTTTGGTGACTTTTTCAGAAAAGAAAGCACTTTTGAAGCCTCAAGATGGCTGCTTATTCAGGAAAGAGACAGCAAATGTCTCTCTAGCTACCGATGAAGAAAGGACCGCCCATAAGAAAATTGAAGCAAATGCCTCTCGAGTTATCAAGACCGGCCATAAGATAGTTGAAGCAAATGCACCGCCAATTAATGATTCAGGCAAGTTTTTTTATTGTACTAGAATAGAGGGATAATGATTTGAAGCAGTATGATTGGGATCTGCTGGTTTTCATAATTTCTCTCACACGGGCTTCTGCTGCAGCTACACATTACCCATTAAAAATTCCTGCAGGCACTGCAGTACGTTCTATCTCTCAATTTAGGCAAATCTCATCTCAAGAAATGTTTCATCCACTCAAATTGGTTGTAAATTCAGATGAAAATCATCACCATGCTCTTGAAGCCTGCTGGAGGTATGCCTTTCCCCTCCATGCCACATTTTTGGTACTAATGAAGTGGCACCTGATAAATCTGCCACAAAGTTGGCAGTGTAATATTTGTTAATGAAATTATCTCTTCAATGATTGCGTTTACTTTAATCCGATTCTATCCCAATATCAAAAGTTCTCTTCAGCATGCTGAAAATGAATTCAAGTAAAAATTTATCTTGTTTGCCAAGGTTTCGTTCAGGATGCAGAGTAAATATTTAAAGTATTGGTTTCAATGCTTTTGATAGTATAATGACTTCACATCATAGTGGCATGGTAGCATGATGATGAGCTAGTTAGCATTAGGGCCAGTTTGGGTGAGCTGTTGCTGATGAAAAACTGCTGATGAATAGCTGCTGATAGTAAAAGTGCTGTTTCTGGAAAACAGAGTTTTGTTAAAAAACTGTTTGTGTGAAATGGAGTTTGCAGAGCTTTTGATAAGCTGTTTTGTACAAACTGTTTGACAAAAATGGAGTTTTTTTAGGTTAATTTTTTGTAATTAATTTAATTTCTTTATTTAATACCTGAAATCATTTTCAACATTTAATACCAACGTCACACTACATACCAAATAAAATTTCATTGTTTTTCAGATATTACAAAACAACATAACAAAAAAACATTTTAAACTCTCGACACACGGATCCATCAGCTGCATGCAAGCATTTCGGTGTATCACCTACATAATTGAAAATACTTTATATTAGATTCTTATATTAATTTAAAATTTAAAATATGAGGAATGAATCTTACCTTCTTGCATCATAGAGTTGTTGCGCTATAGGCTCACGCAGTGTTAACATCTCGTCTACACCACTTGATGTATCAGTGCATGTGTCGTCTCTGTGAGTCCACTCCGCCTCCCGTACGCTGACTCTCACTTTCTCTAAAATCAGGATCCATACGTGATGGATGTCTCTGTATAAAATTATGCAAAGCCATTGTCGCCAGGACGATATGTGTTTGTTTCTCAAAACTATAGGTAGGCATATCACGGAGTATTGCCCATTTTTTCTTCCATACACCAAACGTGCGTTCAATCACACTCCTAAGAGAAGAGTGTGCTTGATTGAAAATCTCTCGAAGTCCCTCCGCTGGACGATTACCACGAGCAAAATCAGGAAGATGGTACCGTGTATCTGGATATGGTTTTATATGCCCTCTTTGCAGTGGATATCTAGCGTCTACCAAATAATACTTTCCTGCATGATTAACGCACAAATTTTAATGAAAAAAATAGGGAAGAAGTAATGTATGAACTACATTTATAACATTATTACCTCTGGGGGGGTGCGGGAAGTTATACTTGGGATTGCTTATAGCAAAATTAAAAATCCGACTATCATGCGCGGATCCCTCCCAACCTGCCATGGCGAAAGTAAAACACATGTTGAAGTCGCAAACAGCCATAACATTTTGTGTAGTAATTCCAAGACGCCCAATGTACGGTACTTGTTTTTTAACTGGAATACTTGCATCAACATGTGTTCCGTCTATTGCACCAATACAATCTTCAAAAAACGGCATATAACGCGCATCTCCCGTAATTTCTTGTGGAGTATTAACAAAATCTCTGTCTTGGGGCACTATAACATCTTCTGCAAGGCGCAGTAGTGCACGCAGACCTTCGCTAAAATATCTGTTAGCAGTCTCGGTTGAATGTTGAAACCGCTCACTTGCTTTTCTGATGGTCTCGTTATGTGATAAAACATATAATATAATTGCAAAGACCTCTTTACTTGCGGTCCTTCGCGAACCTTGCAATCCGTAGTTTTGTTCTAACGTTTGTAGTAGATCAAAAAATATTTGTTTTGGCATTCTGAAAGCATTATGAAATCTACCCGGATGCCCACCAACTAATTCACCCTGCCATTTATCACCAGTTTGTTTTGATGTCATGCATGGTGTACTCGAATTGAATAAACTGGTGTGTTCAGCTAACACATATATCGTCGAAGTTAGAACTTGATGATAGACAGCAACATGACGCCTTCTAATCCTTTCATACTCATCACTATAAGAATCTGAGTCCTCACTAGACATTCTCTGATTCACAAAAATAAAGTAAATTACAAACAGAATAAAAACAACGTGACAAGATAACATAGATTAAACATATCAGCTACGTAGCATCTAATAGCAAATTAAATAACATCGTTTAAACACAGTTAATGTATCAAGATGTAAAAGCAAATTACATAGCCTGAACAAAAAAAGTTGCAACATATCAACTACACAACATCTCCTATTCAGACCCTTTTCCGTAGCGTATGCGCAACCATCTCACCCTGATCTCCTCCCTGAGACACATAAAGGTCTCCCTATGGTTCTTATCCATCAGCAACATTGTAGCAAAATCAAAAAAATCATACTCTCCGCATATCTCAGGGTAGGATTCAAGTTTCTCCAAAGCTTGGGCAATTGTGAATGGGCAAGTCGTCCTTGGCGGCTCCCAGAGAGATAAACCGATATCCTTAGTAGATTTCACCAAATCAACTAGGACTGAGCTGACTGCCTTCTTTTCCCCTTCTTCCGTCGTTTACAAGATTCAGATGCAACAGATGGATCAATACTCTCTGCATTCCCACTGATCTCAACCGGAACATTGTCATCCTCAGACATATCACGCTCATCAATAGACTCACGTGCTTGGGACATAGTGTTAGGGGTACAAGCATGAACTCCAGTGACGACAACTGCACTGAACATCATGTTCAATTTTTCCTCAAGCTCCGGGGCTATGCTTCCATACCTAAACTTCTTCGCAGCAGGAACAACCTAATACAAGAAATTAATTAAATATAAGAAACAACCTAATACAAAAAATTAATTAAATATAATGCAATTTTAATTTAATAGTTTACCTTCAACCTCTCATCCCACCATTCATCTGAAGCATCGATGGTTTGTCTGGAGGAATTCCAACCTAGACCTGTTTTCCCTCTTTTGAGCTCAACCCACAACGTCCACTCTTTTTTCAGATGGTCCCATTTATTTTTCATTTGAATTCTATCGTACTTCTTTCCGGTTTTCTGCTCAAATTTTACAACTAGATTGTTCCATCTCTCTTTGTTGAAATGTGTAGTCGGCCGATTACCGAGCTCAATTTCAACAATGCATAAGTCACAAAAGATAGAGATATCATTTTGATCCCATATAACGATATCCCTCCATCTTTTGGTTTCCCCATCTACAATTTTTTACAATTAGATACAAACACTCATGTACATTAACACAAACACACACACACAAAAATACAAACACAAACATATACAATCACACACATACACAAACACACACATATACAAACACACACATATACAAACACATATACAAACACACCCATACACACACAATCAGACATGGCAATGTGTTACCTGTACAAATAAAAAATGGATACGAAAGCCAAACACAAATATACACACATGGATATCTAACACCAGTACAAATCAAACATGGATATCTAATAATTGTACAAACTACAAACATACATGGATAAACTTAACACAAATATACAAACATACATGGATACCTAACACAAATATACACACAATTCAGAGAAACTGATCTGAAAACTACAAACATACAAGAAATACAAATCTGAGAAAAAAATCTTTGGTAAAAGGAGATGGAGATAGTAGTACCCGACAGAACTTATGAAGAAATAGGGAAGAACGGCACCTGCATACGTGAGAAAACATATCAGAAATTGCACCTGCGACGGGAAATAAGGACATTGCAGGGTCGGGAGAAATAAAAAAATAACGGCGAAGAAGCATAAAGAAAACGGCGACAATGGGGAGGGTCGGGAGAAATTATTGCATGAAGAGGATCTAAAATTTTTTTGCTTGAAGGAGAGGACGACAATGGCGAAGAAGCAGAAAAGGGTGGGGGAGTACTTGGCTTACGACAATAGGTGAGGGTATCGCTGGATCTGCTTCAGCAGAAAAAAACGACGGTGACGGCCTGCCGGATCTGCTTCGACAGAGGATGACGGACGACGGACTGCAGTTCTTCTTCGACAGAGGACGACGGCCGCCGGATCTGCTTCGAGGGAGGGATCGCGGGGAGGTAGCAGGGTCGGGAGCGAAGAATCGGGAGTGCGGCGACGTCGAACTGGAGGAGATGAATCGCGGGTGCGGCGCTGTCGAAATGGAGGAGATCTGCTGCGGTTGAAAATAACCTAAAACCGTCTTACTTTAAAAACGTCGTTGACTAGAAAAGCTAAACCAAATGCAACTTATGCTCCAAACGCCGTTTTTTACCTGCCTCACCGGAAGCCATCAGCTGCCCCAAACGCCCCCTTAATAAATGTGATTGTTTTTGCAAAAAAAACTCTTCGTATGATTTATTGTTAGTCTTCAAAAAGCTTAAGATTGAGTACCATGTAAATTGATCTTATGTGCCTTAAGGATAATATGTGTATCTCAGGTATATCGAAGTTATTGAAGGTTGATATATATACATACATATATATATATGTATATATACATATATATATATGTATATATATATGTGTATATACATATATGTATGTATCTATATATATATCTATATATGTATATATACATATATATATGTACATATATATATATATACATATATATATGTACATATATATGTACATATATATGTACATATATATGTATATATACATCTATATATGTATATATATATATATATATGTGTGTGTGGGGTGGGGACACTAATTAATAAAGTAGTTGGCTAATCAAAATTTTTTTTGTCACAACTGTGCTATATCAATCATCAAGATTGATACCATCTCCTTTTGTATTAATTATGTAGATGTTACGAAAGATATTCAATTAGTAGAACATAGGTTGAGCACATGATGTGTTTTTTGGAGGAGATAGTATTAGTAATTATCAATCTATCTTATAAGAAGGTAATGAGATGCCAAGTGCGATAGGTTTCAACTTCTTGAGGCTATAACTTCTAAAGTTAAGGTTGTGTGGTTAAAGTTAAGAAATGCCTCTGAATACTATGCAATAAGAAAAAGGTCGCACCCATTAAGCTTATGTGAGCTACATTGTCTGAAAAATCGGAGCTATGAGAAACGTGATAACTATTGCGGGTCGTTCAACGCACTTACAGACCGGCCGAGGTGGACCGTCTTAGCTCGAGAGTGAGCCTAACACGCAAACAATCACAATAGAGAACTGACAGTAGACAATGAGATTTTTATCTGGAAAACTCGGAAAGGAAAAAAACCACGGGGCCAGACCCAGCTTGGACGAAATCCACTAGTAGCAGCCAAGCACAGAGATTAGCTTTTCAGGGGGTGACAGGCCACCGCTCATTTGCAAGTATTTCTAAGTATCCGGTGTTGGGCGGAGCGGAGCGCAAGAGCGCGCACTGGAGCAGACTTGAAAGCGGGGTGGGCACGCAGGAAGCGCGTATTGAGCAGGAGAATGAACGCCGAGTCGGGTCTTCGTGCCTCTGAGCTGGACTTCCGTCTACAACTCTTCGCCGGAAAATCTAAGAGCTCTTCTTCACCCTCTTCCTTCTCCCCTCCAAATGAAGGCCTATGCCCCCCATTTATAGTTTTCAGGGGAGGGGGTACGCAAGTAATTGTGCTCCCTTGGACATTGAAAGAGCGAATAGGAGCGCACAGTTTAGGACCCCCGGATCACCAATTTAAGGGATATGACGACCTTGCCCTCCGGGCGCCCCGGGAAGCTTGGGCAGCCCGGTCAGGCTCGCTGGAAGGGGGCGGCGGTGCCTACGGGCGCGTGACCTGTTGGGAGGGAGGGGGGGGGGGGCGCGCTCTTCCGGGACACGTGCAGGTGTGCGCACCTGCACGTGCAGCTGGGGCGCGCGGGCGTGCGCGCCGTCCCCTTAGGCGCGGCGTAGTCGCGCGCAGGGGCGTGCGCGGCCCCTGCGTGCGCAGGAAGAGGCCTACCAGAACCTTCACGGTGAACCAGTCGAGGTCGCGTTGAAAAATCTATTGCCTTTTTTGTTATGATTTTGGGGAATCCCATCAATTTCCCCCAATTTCCGGAGGTCGCTAAATTGGGGAAGCGAACCCGAAAATTCTTCCTGACGGCCGCATCCTCCTTGGTGAGGGATTTAACACAATTTTTTGCGTGCGTGCTACACGAATTATTGCGACGCAGTCACAAATTTGGTCCCCACTTTATATTTATCGAGTGACGTGAGAATTTTTTTGCCTTTTTTGTTATGATTTTCTGCTTGTTTTCAAAATATGTGTTGTCATGTGAGATTATTATGCCGCATTTGGCTAAATATACTGCCGTTTCTGTTGGCAGTGTATATCTATATACATTCTTCCGTTTTTGTTAAAGTTTCCAATATCAATTCCGCAAACTTTTTATAAATTCTGCGGGTTATTTCAAATTTTGCGTTGAAATTGCTGCAGAGTTTTTGAGAGACGATTAATGTCGGCGCACTTGAGGGATTTCTCTGCCACCATGTCTGTGGCTAACGACGTAAAAAAAATTCTTTTTTTAAAAAGAAAAGCGGTGATCAAGCTGAGCGCGAGGACGCGAGGCAGGGGGCGCGGCCTCCGCTGCCCGGTGCCGCGCACGCTCACGGTGTCTGGGTGCCGCAGCGCGGCGGTGCCGCGGTGCCTTGCGGCGTCGTGGTGACAGGATCGACATTCGCACAACAAGAAGTGGCTTTCCTTTGAGGAGAAAGTCAATTAACGTCACGGGTGAACACTTTACGGGTTTATTAGGGACCCATAGCAGTTACCCGAGGTGTGGAGAGCACTTCTTGGTCGTTGCCACCGTATAGAGGGCCAGGAGGGCAATTTCTCCGCCATCTTTGGTTTTGTGGATGCGAGGGATTTGGTGAAAGCTGTTTTTCACATCAGTGCATTTGTTGATGAGAAGAGGTTTATTATGGTGGGTCTTTCTACAGATTCTGAGCGGAGCTGCGCCACCCCTTTGGCGCGGGGCCAAAAGAGGAAACTAGTCTTTTCTTTGAAGCGCAGGGGAGCAGATGTGGCATCCACACTTCCTGGACCAGATGACCATGTGGGAGGCAAGGGCTCTGGCGACTTGGCAGGGGAAGCCGCTTTTCTTGATCCCGATGTTGAGGAGATTCTCGTGGCCCCAGCTGCCGGGTTGCTACCTCAGGACTTCCAGGCGCTGACTTCTGCAACAAACACATTGAAGAAGCGCGTGTCCTCTTTGCGGGCCACCACATCGAAGGTAAAGAGATGATTTTTAGTTACGTTCTTGTAGTGTTGTCTTATTCCTAACCCTGACCATTTGCTTATCTTTGTGCAGATCGGGGAGCTGTGCAACATTACTCAGACGTGGAACGACCACGATGTGGCATTGAAGGACGAGTTACTATCTCTGCAGGAGAAGCTTTGCAACTCGGAGGATGCTTTCTCGGCGATTAGGAGGAAGAGGGAGAGGGAGAGGGATGCTTCTTGCTTGACGCAATCAAAGTCCGACCTTGCTTCTGTGAGGCCCCCATTTAGGCCCCACTAAATTCTGTATCTTCGCTATGTTCATAACATTTTGTCTCAGGCTGAAGTGCGGCTAGTGAATACAAAATAAAAACACATAATAATAAATTACTTTCATACCTTGAATTTTTGTGCCCGTATCTTTTCTGTCCTACCATAATCAGTTCTTTTGGTTGTGCGCATTCAAAGTCACGTCTGTTACCTACAAAATTGACGACGGGCTTAGTCATAAAAATATGACTAAGTGAGGATTTACCTCTTTATTTAGCAGTATGAATACATAAAAAGGATTTAGTATCGGATTCAACAAATATCTGTACTAACCCGTTTTCTTGTATCAGTATCTATGAAGGAACATAAGAACTGTAGGAACATGTTAGTTATCATAAACCGTATAAGCATCCATTAAACAATAGCATCTATATAAACTATGGAACATGTAAGCATTGCAGGTATCATAACTGTATTTGTATCATGGAAGCAGTGTTAACTGTATCTATATCATGGTAGCAGTATAAAGACATAACATCATGTCAGTTTTCATGTTCATAAACCTTTATCAATGTACCCGTGTAATCCTTTAGATCAGTATTTCTATGAATGTTTCATTCCTTAGGTAATATTAAGGGCGATTTGAATCCTTTTTCCTCTTTCCTTTACATGACTCATCATGTTTCATTCATTGGGGCCCACCCCGAAGGGTCATCATGTTCCAAAACCAGTACTGTCAACCTGCGTTTATGTCTTTCGGCTCGACTGGTTTGGCAATTCATCATGGGCCCACCCCGAAGGGTCATCATGTTCCAAAACCAGTACGGTCAACCCGCGTTTATGTCTTTCGGCTCGACTGGTTTGACAATTCATCATATTCATATCATTCATGTGCATGCAGTTCAAGTCGCCCGTAATATAACCTCGTGTCGACACGTTTACATAATAGTGAGTTATTCATTTTATAATTCCCTCATAAATAATTCGCCTGTTTGCCTTTATCAAGGCCCTACAATATAGCGACATTACATATCAGTGATATACAATAAATTCATGCGATCATATGCAAAGAACTATGAAATGAAGCTTCTTGAAAGTGTAAATTTCAATAAAAAGTACAACATATATTAAACAGGTAGCTCTCACCATCAGTATCAGTGTTTATAACATTGTCATGTCTATTTTGAGGTGCCATCCTTCGCGGTATCTGTATTAGAATCGTATCATTTAGGGTCGTTTATATCGGGGTTGCACCTCGCTATAGCTACAACATTTAGTATATGATGACATCATTTGGAAGCTACTTACTCAACCATTTGTTTGGCATAATCCTAATGCAATAGTATGACTAAACTCCATGATAATTTAACATGCCGACCGACCATAACGACACCTTTAAAAGTAAAACAAGCCATCATGCTTCAAGTACTAAAACATCCGGCTAAAATCCCACAGAAAAACTAGCTCAACAGCCGGCCAGAAGGTAAAGTAAGCCCAAAAGAAAAAATCAGTAAACAATAATCGAAATAACTGGCCATACTTATGTACATTAGTCAATCAACATAAGTAAAGCAGCAACTGGTTAAGCTAGGCCAAGCTTATAAAGAAGAAAATAAAACCCCATTGAATACATAATAATATAGTCTTCATGAACTGACTAGCCAACAAGTTTTACAAAAACAGATGGCCAATTTGAGTTAGGCTTCTCAAGAGCAAAACCCCCATACATCAGGAATCGATAAAGCCAACAATTTCCTTCTCATAAGCAGGCTCTCAATAAACCCCATGATATAAACTTATCATGTAACCAGCCGGGCATGAATAAAATAGACCAAAATCAGTAGCTGGAAGGAAGAAGAAGAAACAAAGAGGAGTCTTACTGTGAAACTAGGAGGGTCGAACCACTTCCGCACATACAATACAAATCCGACTAAACCCAGGCTAAGCTACACCTTGCCAATCTCTGATCCCAACAGCAGTTCAGGGATCTCATGCGTTTTCAAGATATAAGAGAGACAGAGGAGGAAAATAGGGAAGGAGAAGATCGATTCCCCCAAAACCCTAGCCATAAATCAATTCCAGAAAAACCCTCAAACCGGAACACCATTACGCCATCCTTTTCTCATTTCAGCATCTACCACAAAGAATCAAAAAGTAAAGAGGAGAAGAAACTCACATATAAAGGATTTCAGTCCCAAACTGCCGGCCAAACCCACTTCCAGCCAACAATCAACCCAAGGCATAGTTGAGTAGCAGTAACAATAACACCGAAGGGCAGTAGTACTTCTCCAAGAGCAGACATTAGAAGGAGCAGCAAGGAGAGGGGCAGCCGAACCCTAGAGATTCTCTGTTCGGGAAGGCTCCAAGAGGCGGAAGACAAAGTATCAGTACATGGAAATCACGTTAACGAGGTAGGGAAAACTCCAAGAGTCCACCGCCTAATAGTATAGAAAAACCATCCATACTCTATTAGCAGCCCACAAACATTAAGTCCACATGAAGCCTCTATTAGCACCCCAATCCAACCATGAGGAACCTCTATTAGTACACCCAAATGATATTTTGCCAACATCTCTAAGATAGGCAAAGTTCATATTACGAAATAAACATTTCGAATGCCGCAAAGAAATAACGACACACATATTCAACTTTCGACGCGACGCCGAGTTGACACTGATTTATATTTTCATCATAGGCGACGAACGTTTTATTTTATTTCATTATCAATTTGGGGCACTTTTACGTTTTGGGCTGTTACAAACCCGTCCCCTCTTATAGGAATTTTCGTCCTCGAAAATAGGACACATTATCAATTCCCAAATATATTGTATATTACTTACTTTTCTATTCATTCAAACCTTCACTCGTTTTCCTGAGTTCCAAACTCGTAAAATTTATAGCGATTGACAAACCGCATAATCAATAAGAAACGAAAATTAGTATTCCATGAAACGTTTAGCACCTTTCAGTACATCATTCAATAGAACATTGTCGTGAACACTTTCATATTTCTTTCTTCATTCTATGTTTGGACTTTTATCTTTATACGTATATCAGATTATATCTCACTTTTCACGTTAAAGGAATATTGACGGTTGACTTTATCATTTGTAACTACTTGTAAGTATAACAACATGATATGCACATTACGATCTCTCGCGTTACTATTTTTTCCTACTCACATATCATCACTCATCTTTAATCTCGTTCCTTGCATCATTGTTGATTTTACAAATTTTCTTCAATATTACATATCCTATATCCGTGTAAGCACATTGATTTTTATCTCACCTTGTTTATCATAGTTTCATTTTCAGTTCGCAGTTTCATTTACTTCCCATGTCATTTTACTCGTTACTCAACGTACAATTATGACTTTCATTTTTCATAGCACTCTCCTTTGTCAAATTCCTAAATCGTTGATTTAAATTCATATCTCATTATCCAATCGTTCCCTTTCAAAACGACTTACAATATATTGAGAATGTCCGTGGACTTTCTTTTCCGTAGCATTATACTTTCATATTCACGTTGTTTTCATTTGCAAATTCCTTTTATCGTTTATTCTTTACCTCAATTTTGGTTTTATTTATAACTTATAACGTATTGTTTACTTTCATGTCTTTTTCGTTTTCATTGTACATGCTTGTGTAACATATTGTTTCGTAACTATGTATGTCATATAAGATGAAGGTAGACTTACCTATGTTTTCCTCTTTACCAATACATATCATTATTTAACTTTTCTACGGATGTTTCACAGTGTCTCCATGACAACATAATATGATGTGTAACTCGAAATTAACTTTTCAACCCCTTAAACTTTTTGTGAACTAAGGGTCAAATTTTTACCATATTGTAATTCTTTATTCGTAGCAATAAGTATTTCATGTCCTTAGCTAAATTTCATATGATCTTCATAACTTTTACGTCGAATGTCGTTATTTAGACTTACTACGGATATTTAAGAGTGTTTACATTGAAAATAATCGTATCTATTAGGATGTTAGAAACATGTTGTCTGAGCACTCTTCATTAGCTATTCCACTTTCATATATTATTCTTTCTTTCCTACGATGTAACATACATATAAGATTATTTTCATATGGTCTTTCGACCATACTGAATACATACTTATTATTGCCCCTTGATCTTCTGCTTAAATATTCATAATCACATCATTCTTCATTCTTGATTTTACCTCAAATCGCAATACTGTTAAATATGAGTAAGTGAATTTGAATAAAAAAAATCATTATATACTTTATTCATCATATCCTTCATCTGGTAGTTACAAATAATCCTTATTACGCAAATAAGTTGCAACCATTTGTCATTTTATATTATGGTTTAGATGATTCTTCTCTATCAGTCCTTTCTAATACTACAAGAACAAAAAGTTACCTTCTTATCCTATCTTTTAGGTGTAGAAGTCAATACATATTATTCAAGATTATGTGTCCTCTTTATCCATACTAGTCAATATATATATACAAAGTCTACTGACCATCGCCTTCACTGTTCAGTCTTAACATGCCACATTTTATGCAGTCTTCCAAGTTTGATTTGTGAAGATACTACTTGCTTTTACACATACGTAAATCTTGTCGATAAATTTTATACTTGTCTACTTTGTATAAATAATCATTCTTGATATACAAAGTAAGTCATATATAGAACTTATAACGACAATGTCCCTTTTCATTCCCACTATAACACCATAAACTAGAGATGATAGTTTTATCCAATCCATTTCCACCACCTTGAGTCATGAAAGTACAATTGTTATATATATTCATTTTATCGTTATGATATTCGTAACTTTGTAACATTACTTTCATCCTTGTTTGAATACAATTTCACGTATGAAGAATTTGTTTCTTACTTCCAATTACTCTCAGGGTACAATTAGAGGCACAATCATATATCTCTTATCTTTGTTATTAATCATAATCAATTTATGGTTCAATCGTATTAGACAACTCAGCAAATTCTTCGTATATTCTTTCACAACGACCTACAATACATCTAGTATCAGTAGACTGTCTTTTTCGTAGCAACTATAACGTATCACTTATTTTCACATTCATTGAAGTCATGATATAATATTAATACGACATACATTTATAGCTTTTAGTTATAACCATATTCCGTTTCCTTTTTACATATTTGTAGAACACGTTGTTTCAAACTTATGTGTGCATACCATATATGAAGAAGGTAGATTTATAATGCATATTCATTTTATTCACTATTGTTTATTTTCTCCACTTTAATTAGTCTCAAAGCCTTGACAGTGCATATCATTATTTACTTTGCTAGGGATGTTGAGCAATGTATCCATGAAAAGTTATCACACCCTTCGTTATGTGTTTCACTATTTTACATATGATCGTTATCATAATTTATGTTTATCATATGCGTTTATCTGTCGTAAACAATACGAGGATATTTTTTTTTTGGAAACATTTAGGCTGACTCGTGCAATCGGAACAATATCAGTTTCTACTTAATTCATTTCGCTTTCTGTTCATGTGAAATTCAATTGTTTCTTTCCTTTCTTACACTCCTTCGAATAACTAACTTTTTATAAATGATCATTTCACCGATATATTATGTGCACTTATTCAGTACTCACTCCAACCGAACTTCATCGGAACCTAGCTCTGATACCAAATTGTGAGGTCCCCATTTAGACCCCACTAAATTCTGTATCTTCGCTATGTTCATAACATTTTGTCTCAGGTTGAAGTCATACCTTGAATTATTGTGCCCGTATCTTTTCTGTCCTACCATAATCAGTTCTTTTGGTTGTGCGCATCCAAAGTCACGTCTGTTACCTACAAAATTGACGACGGGCTTAGTCATAAAAATATGACTAAGTGAGGATTTACCTCTTTATTTAGCAGTATGAATACATAAAAAGGATTTAGTATCGGATTCAACAAATATCTGTACTAACCCGTTTTCTTATATCAGTATCTATGAAGGAACATAAGAACTGTAGGAACATGTTAGTTATCATAAACCGTATAAGCATCAATTAAACAATAGCATCTATATAAACTATGGAACATGTAAGCATTGCAGGTATCATAACTGTATTTGTATTATGGAAGCAGTAGAAGTAAGCAGTGTTAACTGTATCTATATCATGGTAGCAGTATAAAGACATAACATCATGTCAGTTTTCATGTTCATAAACCTTTATCAATGTACCCGTGTAATCCTTTAGATCAGTATTTCTATGAATGTTTCATTCCTTAGGTAATATTAAGGGCGATTTGAATCCTTTTTCCTCTTTCCTTTACATGACTCATCATGTTTCATTCATTGGGGCCCACCCCGAAGGGTCATCATGTTCCAAAACCAGTACGGTCAACCGCGTTTATGCCTTTCGGCTCGACTGGTTTGACAATTCATCACGGGCCCACCCCGAAGGGTCATCATGTTCCAAAACCAGTACAGTCAACCCGCGTTTATGCCTTTCGGCTCGACTGGTTTGACAATTCATCATATTCATATCATTCATGTGCATGCAGTTCAAGTCGCCCGTAATATAACCTTGTGTCGACACGTTTACATAATAGTGAGTTATTCATTTTATAATCCCCTCATAAATAATTCGCCTGTTTGCCTTTATCAAGGCCATACAATATAGCGACATTACATATCAGTGATATACAATAATTTCATGCGATCATATGCAAAGAACTATGAAATGAAGCTTCTTGAAAGTGTAAATTTCAATAAAAGTACAGCATATATTAAACAGGTAGCTCTCACCATCAGTATCAGTGTTCATAGCATTGTCATGTCTATTTTGAGGTGCCATCCTTCGCGGTATTTGTATTAGAATCGTATCAGTTAGGGTCGTTTATATCGGGGTTGCACCTCGCTATAGCTACAACATTTAGTATATGATGACATCATTTGGAAGCTACTTACTCAACAATTTGTTTGGCATAATCCTAATGCAATAGTATGACTAAACTCCATGCTAATTTAACATGCCGACCGACCATAACGACACCTTTAAAAGTAAAACAAGCCATCATGCTTCAAGTACTAATACATCCGGCTAAAATCCCACAGAAAAACTAGCTCAACAGCCGGCCAGAAGGTAAAGTAAGCCCAAAAGAAAAAATCAGTAAACAGTAATCGAAATAACTTGCCATACTTATGTACATTAGTTAATCAACATAAGTAAAACAACAACTGGTTAAGCTAGGCCAAGCTTATAAAGAAGAAAATAAAACCCCATTGAATACATAATAATATAGTCTTCATGAACTTCCAGCCAACAATCAACCCAAGACATAGGAGAGTAGCAGTAACAATAACACCGAAGGGCAGTAGTACTTCTCCCAGAGCAGACATTAGAAGGAGCAGCAAGGAGAGGGGCAGCCGAACCCTAGAGATTCTCTGTTCGGGAAGGCTCCAAGAGGCGGAAGATAAAGTATCAGTACAAGGAAATCATGTTAACGAGGTAGGGAAAACTCCAAGAGTCCACCGCCTAATAGTATAGAAAAACCAACCATACTCTATTAGCAGCCCACAAACATTAAGTCCACATGAAGCCTCTATTAGCACCCCAATCCAACCATGAGGAACCTCTATTAGTACACCCAAATGATATTTTGCCAACATCTCTAAGATAGACAAAGTTCATATTACGAAATAAACATTTCGAATGCCGCAAAGAAATAACGACACACATATTCAACTTTCGACGCGACGCCGAGTTGACACTGATTTATATTTTCATCATAGGGGACGAACGTTTTATTTTATTTCATTATCAATTTGGGGCACTTTTACGTTTTGGGCCGTTACAGCTTCTACCCGGGCTGAGGTTGAGAAGCTGCAAGAGGAGGCTAGGGCCTCTGCGGTGGACCACGAGGAAGCCCTTGGTATTCATAGGACGACAGAGGCCGAGATGAGCCGACAGGATGCCGAGTTGTCGCATCTCAGGGACGAGGTGGCCAGGCTTGCCTCTGTATATCAGGATGTTGAGGGAATCAGAGCTGTTGTAGTTGCATATTACCGGGATTCCCTAGCACTCATGGAGGAGCGCTCCCGGATTGTGGGGAGGCCCGTGCCCAGGTCATGACCACTGAGGTGGATCAACTTTTAGAGGACGAGTGCGAGGTGGCCTTCCTAAAGGGCTTTGGGAAGGGTCTTCACCTAGTGCAGAGGAGGCTTGGGTGCAACACCGCGGGCCGCACGGGTGATGTTTCATGGGATGAATGCTCTGATGTTGACATTGAGGGGTGACCCCAGTGATTGATCGATACTATGCTTTTTTCCCATGTTTACATTCCTTTTCGTTTGTTGCTTTGCGTTTGTTGTATGAGGTGCATAGTAGTGCCCTGATATGTTGGTATATGTTATTATATGTAGTATTGCTTATTTAGTTTTGAGTAATGAAACCGTCCTTTTTTATTGGCCTTTCGCAGCCGTTTTTGACGTGCTCTTATGCCCCTACCTCTTCCTAGGGGTTGATCGTAAGCGTGAGCTCGCCGCTCGGTGTAAAGGGACAGTCTCCTTTCTTGTCGGGGGTTGTCGTCTTATCCTTCGGAGATTCGTTTTTGGGGAACGTGGTTCCTGCCTGGTCGTTGAGGGGGGCATGCCTTTTGTGACCGTAGGACGTGAACCCACCGCTCGGTGTAGGGGGGCAAGCCCCTTTCTTACCGGGGGTCGTCACCCTATCCTTTAGAGATTCGTTGATGGGGAACGTGGTTTCCTCCCGGTCGTCGAGGGGGCCAGTCCATCTGCGACCGTAGGATGTGAGCTCGCTGCTCAGTGTAGAGGGGGCATGCCCCTTTCTTACAGGGGGGCGTCACCCTATCTTTTGGAGATTCGTTGATGGGGAATGTGTTCCCGCCCGGTCGTCGAGGGGGCAGACACTCTACGACCGTAGGACGTGAGCTCACCGTTCGGTGTAGGGGGCAGTCCCCTTTCTTACCGGGGGTCGTCACCCTATCCTTTGTAGATTCGTTGATGGGGACATGGTTCCCGCCCGGTCGTCGAGGGGGGGGGGGGCAGGCCCTCTGCGACCATAGGACGTGAGCTCGCCGCTCGGTGTAGGGGGTAGGCCCCTTTCTTATCGGGGGTTGTCGCCCTATCCTTTGAAGATTCGTTGATGGGGAACATGGTTCCTTATCGGGGGCAGACCCTCTGCGACCGTAGGACGTGAGCTCGTCGCTCGGTGTAGGGGGTAGGCCCCTTTCTTATCGGGGGTTGTCGCCCTATCCTTTGAAGATTTGTTGATGGGGAACGTGGTTCCTGCCCGGTCGTTGAGGAGGGCATGCCCTCTGCGACCGTATGACGTGAGCTCGCCGCTCGGTGTAGGGGGCAGTCCCCTTTCTTACCGGGGGTCATCGCTCTATCCTTTGGAGATTCGTTGATGGGGAACGTGGTTCCCCCCGGTCGTCGATAGGGGCAGGCCCTTTGCGATTGTAGGATGTGGGCTCGCCGCTCGGTGTAGGGTGGCAGGCACCTTTCTTAACGAGATTCGTCACCCTATCCTTTGGAGATCTGTTTCTTGAGGCCTGCATCATAAATGAAGTCAGAAAACTACTATTTTAAATGTCCCTGACATGCCCGATATATTTGCCGACATGTCGTTTTTTTGGGCAAAATGATTTTTTTTCTAAAAAAATAGATTATGTCCTTTTATAAAATATAGGCTGACAAATCCAAAATTTTCCAATATATCGGCCGACACGACCTTTAAACATCTTCCGCTACTTTATTTTCTATTATGTTAGCCGTCTATGTTTTAATAATCTATTTGTATTATATATACTTAAATCGACTTGACTTATTGTTTCGTTCTCTTTAATGTGTTATTCTTATAGTCAATTTTTTAAATTATTTTCCACTATATTTTTCTTATTTCGTATTACAAAAAATATTAAAATTGTCAACCTATTTATTAGTAGATTATTTTTATTTTTTTAACATAAACTTATTAAGCATGAAAAGGCCTATCGTCAATAAAAATTATTTAGCTTTTAAAATTTTTAATTTACTATAAATTTTAATATCATCTTAATAAAATTAGTATATAATATTAAAAATATTTTACAATGTATCTATTTGTACTTGCTAATAATAGTTGTGGTGTGTTATTAATATTTTATTTTGGACACCCTTTAAATTTATTTTGGGATATGCATAACTCAGTGTTCGTAAACCTTTTATGCTAATTTTTAATTTTAGAATATATTATTATACTTAATATATATATAATTATTATTTTTAGGAGATATGGAAATCTGATATTTTAAAATATCCCCAATATGTCCCCGACTTTCGATATCTGACATTTAAAATCTCTATTCGACATGTCGTCGACATCCGATATTTACAACCTTGCAGAAAACAGTTGGAGTCATTTATTATAGATATGTGCACGAGTTTAGACTCGCGACTTATAATATGCCCTTGACAAGAGAAAGAAAAGATAAGTATATCACTGATAAAAGCGGCGCATGTTCTGCGCGTTCCAGGTGTGGGCGAGAATCTTTTCGTATGGCACCCTCAGCTTGTACGTGTCAGGTTTCACGACCGCAGTGTCAATGAACGGTCCTTTCCACGTAGGAGAGAGTTTATCCTTTTGCGGGCCTTTACCTGCCGCTTCGACATTCCGTAGAACAAGGTCCATGATATTGACCGTCCTCGGCTTTACCCTTTTTTCGTAGAATCCCGCTACGCGGCTCTTGTATGCGGTGATATGCTATGTGGCTTTGTCCCTAACCTCTGAGATCAAGTTCAGGTTCCCCCTGCCAAGTCAAAAGATTGCACGCGGGGGCTTGGGATGTTGATGTCCACTGGTATGACGACCTCAGATCAGTAACAGAGATTGAATGGCATTTCCCCCGTCGGGGTCTTCTCCGTGGTTCCGTATGCCCATAGTACGTTGGGGAGTGCATCTACCCACTGCCCCCTGCCACTTGTAGGCGTGTCTTCAGCCCCTTGAGGATGGTGTGGTTGGTGACCTCTACCCCCCTATCGCTTGCAGGCGTGTCTTCAGCCCCTTGAGGATGTGGTGCGGTTGGTGGCCTCTGTCTGGCCATTGGCTAGTGGATGCGCCACATCAGTGTGACAGAGATTTATCTTCAGGTTCTTGCCCATCTTGGTGAATGCCTTGCCTATGAATTGTGTGTCATTATCCGCTTTGATTACTGTCGGTATGCCGAAGCGCCAGACAATGTTCTTCCAAACCAATTGCTTCACATTCTCCTCCGTGATTTTGATCAGTGGCTCAGCCTCAACACACTTTGTGAAGTAATCCACTGCTAGGATGACGAACTTTCTTTGCTCGGTGGCCTGCGGGAAGGGTCCGAGGAGATCAATCCCTCATTGTGCAAAGGGACATGCTCTTTGCAGAATTGTGAGGTTGACGGGGGGCTGGCGAGGGACGTTGGCATGAAGTTGACAGCTCTTGCATTTCTGAACGAACTCAAGGGCGTCCTTCAGAGTGGGCCAGTAAAATACTTGGAGTAAGATTTTCAGTGCCAGGGCCTTGCCGCTCAGATGCTCACCGCACATTCCTTCATGAATCTCCCTCATAGCATACTCTGCTTCGGCGGTGGGCAGACACTTCAGATAGGGTCCAGTAAAAGAAAGCTTATAAAGTTCCTTACCGATGATGGAGAACTCAACAACACACATTCGCAATCGTCGCGCCTCCTGGCGATCCTCTGGCAGTTTCCCTTGTTCAAGGTAAGTGATGATGGGACTCATTTAACAGGGCTCTCCTCCAGGTATTGCAGATATCTCCCACGGTCCATGGATGATGTGGACCACTATTTTTTCAATTCGACGACGCCTCATTTAGTAGACGGAGAGGGAATTTTCTAACTTGGAGAGTGTGTCTGTCTTGGAGTTTTGCTCTCTGGAGATGTGGATGATTTGGCGGGATTGAATCTTCAAGAGAAAGGATCTGGCGAGTTGAAGGTACTGCGCTAGCTGTTCATTCTTTGCCTCGCTGTCCGCCTCAACATACAAGACCAGCAATTGAAAATCTCTGTGCACGGTTAAGCTCTCTAATTTGCAGTTAATAGCCAGTCGATGACCGACGATCAAGGCCTCATACTCAGCAACATTGTTAGTGGCCGCGAACTTCATCCTGAGGTCGTACTTGAGAGTGGCTCCTTCAGGACTCACCAACAACAACCTCGCGCTATCCTCCTCAACTCCCGACGCTCTGTTGACATATAAGACCCAAAGTGTGGAAATAGAGTCGCCGGTGCAAGGAGCGATCTCTGGAGGGAGAGTGCATTCTACTACGAAATCGGCCATCACCTGCGATTTGATGTCAGGCTTAGGCATAAACTGGATGTCAAACTCGTCGAGTTCTACTGCCCACTTTACTAGTCTCCCGGACACTTTCGACTTCTAGAGGATTGTGCGGAGTGGCAGTTGTGTGAGCACTTTGACGATATGGGCCTGGAAATACGGCCTGAGCTTCCTTGCGAAGAATACCAGAGATTAGGCCATTTTGTCATCTGCAGGTTATCTCGCTTTAGTCTCGGTCAGGACTTTGTTGAGATAATACATTGGACGTTGAACCCCTCCATCTTCTTTGACTAGCACTGAGCTGAGAGCGTGCAGCGACACAACCAGGTACAAGTACAAGGCTTCTCCGGTGTTGGGCTTCGAGAGCAGGGGCAAGTACTGCTTGAGAAGCTCGAAGCCAGTCTGACACTCGTCCGTCCACTGGATCCTTGTGTTGTGAGCCCCCCGTAGAGCCTTGAAGAACGAGAGGTACTTGTCCCCGCCTGAGCTAAGAAAAGAGAGACCGCTGTTATTCGCCCGTTGAGGCGTTGCACCTCCTTGATAGAGAAGTTCGTGCCCGATGGTAGCATCGACGAGCTGATTAATTTGCGGGAGCGGGAAGCTATCCTTCGGGAAAGCCTGGTTGAGGTTGTTGTAATCTGCACACATCCGCCACTTTCCGGAGGCTTTCTTTACCTACACCACGTTGGCGAGTCAAGTATGATATTCTGCTTCACGAATGAACCACGCCCCCAAGAGTTTCTCCACCTCTTACTCAATGGCCTGGGTCCGCTCCTGGGTGAAGTTACACTTCTTCTGGATCACGGGCCTGCATACAGGATTAATGTTTAGCGAATGGGAAATTACCCGCGGGTCCACCCCGGGCATGTCCTCAGGGCTCCATGTGAAAATATCCTGGTTAGCGCGGAGGAAGTTTGCGTACTCCTCCCGCTCTTCGGGGGACATAAGCGACCCGACCAACACCACATGGTCCGAGTCCTTGCTGGAAAGCGAAACCTCCACGAGGCCCTCCGCTATTGCGCCACGCTGCAGAGGTCTACCAAAAATGGCATTTTAGGCGGAGGACTGCACGACCACGAATTGAACAATGTGGGTTGCCTGCCTTGGAAACTCGCCCAACGTGACCTGGAGAGTGATCATGTCCTGCATTGGGACGGTGAGATTGTCGAAATCATACACCGACATTGTCGCCGGGCTGAGGTGCTCCCTTGCGAGTTTTATGCTCTGGAGTGTAGACATGAACATAACATCAACTGAGCTCTCATTGTCAACGAGAATTCTTCTGACGTTGAAGCATGAGTCCTCGATCCCTGTGTTGATAACAAGGGGGTTTTGATGCGACAACCGTAACTCCTTTAAGTCTTCATCTCCGAAACTAATGGTGGTATCTTGGCGCACATTCTTGTCTTCATGGCGTCTTTCGGGTCAGGCGATAGAGAGGATTTGTGTAAAGAGGATGGGGGACCCGACTATGGTTTCCACTTCTCCAACCATGGGTCTGCCCCATGCGCTCCCTGGTGCGCGGGAGTCTGATCTCTTGTCGGCTCAGGCGGAGCTGGCTGAATCGGGACCTGTGCTTGTAAGAATTTCCTGAGAAGCCCTTGGCGGATGAGACGCTCGATTTCCTCCTTTAATCGAGTGCAATTTTCGGTGTTGTGTCAATGCCTGCGGTGGACGTCACAATACTGTGATTGGTTGCCTATGTTCGGAGCAAGCGGTTTGGGCCTCCGGAGTGCGTCGTTGTCGCAGATAACAAAAAGCATGTTGGCCCGGGAGGTGTTAAGGGGAGTAAAATTTCGATGCTGTCGGGGCCCCTTATCTCGGTGGGAGTTGCTGCGATGCTCGATATTCTTCTTAGTAACCGGTGGCGGCTCCTGCCCCTTCTTCCTCTTCAGACTGCCTTCAAATTGTTGTTGATGCGCTTCAATTGCCTTGTATGCTGCGATTTGGGCCTCGACTCGATGCACGAGGTCGGGGTAGCTGGGCATTGTTTCCCTCATTAGTGCCGAGTAGAAGCCGCTGGGATGATGTCCCTCGAGGAAAACTCCGCGCAAAAGCTCGGAGTCGACCCCTGGAATCTGTCGTGCTTCGGTAGTGAAATGACGGAAAAAGTCCTTGAGCGTCTCTCCCTCATTCTGACGGATTCCAGAAAGATGAGAGGGGTCTCGAATAGTCCGGCGGTTGGCGATGAACTGATCGACGAATAGCTGGGTTAGCTCCGCAAAGGTGTCAATTTCCCCTTCCCTCAGAGAATGAAACCAGGTGCGAGTATGCCCCTTTAAAGTTGCTGGGAACACCTGACACGACAGATGATCCAGAGCCTTGTAAATCCGCATAATTGTCGTGAAGTGATTGATGTGCTCCAGTGGATCATCGGTCTCGTCAAAAGTCTCGATGCTCGACAGCTTAAATCCATGTGGAATGGGGTGTTCCAGTACTCGCGGGGCTAGCAAGGAGCCGTAGCGAAGGGGGCGTCGTGGATCCACAACCTGTTGCCAGTGGTGCCTGTACTCCTCTTCGATCATATTATGCACCTCCTCGCGAGTGAGCCTACCATCGGCTCGCCCGTCGCCTACCCCACTCGGAAGGGGATCGTGCTGCCCACCACCGAGAGCGCTGGATGTGTGAAGTTAGCGGCGTCAGATAACTCGTCCTCAGCAGTGTCCTTGACGCAAGCAGCGTTTTCGGGCAAGACGTGTTTTGGAATCAGCGACGGTCGACTGCCCGGTGCGAGGGCCGGGTTGGGGGTGCGAGAGGCCCCTAAATTCCTCAGCATGGTGAGCATCTTTAGCCTGACGCTCCTCCATCAGGCGCATACGCTCTTTCACGGCTGCTGCTGGCGCGGCGCCAACTTCCTCAAGAAGCGTCATGTTGCTGAAGAGAGAGTTGGCGGGAGCTTGATCAGCGTGCACCCCGGGGATAGCCCCGTTAGTAACACGCGTGCTTCTTCTCGTCATTACGAGTCAGTTAGGAGTACTATCACAAAGCAAGTACTGCCTTCAGAAAATCTTCAGAGGGTTGAGATTACGTTCCCACAGACGGCGCTAAACTGTTGCGGGTCGTTCAACGCACTTACGGACCGTCCGAGACAGACCGTATTAGCTCGAGAGTGAGCCGAACGCGCAAACATTCAAAACAGAGCATTGACAGTAGACAAGAGATTTTTACGTGGAAAACCCGCAAAGGAAAAAAACCACGGGTCCAGGCCCAACTTGTACAAAATCCACTAGTAGCAGTCGAGTACAGAGATTAGTTTTTCAGAGGGTGACAAGCCACAACTCGTTTACAAGTATTTTTATGTATCCGGTTTTGGGCGGAGTGTGGGAGCGCGCACTGGAGCAGACTTGAAAGCTGAGCTGGTACGCGGGAAGCGCGTGTTGAGCAGGAGAATGTGCGTCGAGTCGGGTCTTCGTGCCTCTGAGTTGTACTTCCGTCTGCAACTCTTCGCCGGAAAACCTTAGAGTTCTCCTTCACCCTCTTCCTTCTCCCCTCCAAATGAAGGCCTAGGCCCCCCTCTTATAGTTTTTCAGGGGTACGCAAGTAATTGCGCTCTCTTGGACATTGAACAAGCGAATATGAGCGCACAGTTTATGTTCCCCACATCACTAATTTTAGGGATATGACGACCTTGCCCCCCAAGCGGCCCGAGAAGCTTGGGCAGCCCGGTCAGGCTCATGCAGGTGCATTGGTGCGGAGCACGCACTGGAGCAGAGCG
Source organism: Dactylorhiza incarnata (assembly GCA_033032865.1). Taxonomy (NCBI): domain Eukaryota; kingdom Viridiplantae; phylum Streptophyta; class Magnoliopsida; order Asparagales; family Orchidaceae; genus Dactylorhiza; species Dactylorhiza incarnata. The sequence continues at coordinate 5,087,453 of JAWHQI010000088.1, read as the reverse complement.
CGGGAGCGTGCACTGGAGCAGACTTAAAAGCGGTGCTGCACGCAGGAAGCACAGGTGCGCGCGCGCCCTCCACTTAGGCGCGGTGCGGGCGCGTGCGCAGGAAAAGGCCTACCAGAACCGTCACGGTGAGCCGGTCGAGGTCTCAGTAAAAAATCTACGGCTCGACCATTTAGAATTTTGAGGAACCCCATCAATAACCATGAAAAAGTAGTGTTATTTTGATCAATGTAAGCATTTTGGATCTTCTATTCAGAAGAATGGGGATATAACTTTCAGAGTTAAGACGTGGTGGTTAAAATGGAGAAGTGCCTTATAGAGTGTAGTTCGATAAGAAAAAGGTAGTGCATACTGAACTCATGAAATTATCGTTTGTTTGAATGCTCGAAGCTATGATAAAAGTGATAATGATGAAAAAATAGAGTAGATTGTGTTATTTTGATGTAATGTACTTGTAAAGGGAAACTGTTCAGCCTATTCAGGGACCTTACTGGATTAGAGGCATACCAACTCAGCAGCTTAGTAAGAAGATACTAGCTAATCCGAAGAATGGGGAGAGAACAACCAAACATATTTCTTTCAACTTGGTGTTAGAGACATGCACATGACACTTATCCTGCTTCCGACCTAGGTCATCGAGTTGTGGTTGATCTGTGTTGTATGACCCTCATTGATCGCAATTGATTGTCGGTGATCGTCTTTGTGATCATCTTCCTTAAAGCTTTACCGCAACGGATGTTATGTAACATGCTTTCCTCGCCTTTTTTCCCGTCCGTTGCATCACGGCTTTTATCTAGTTAAATTGATCGTCCTCTTCTTACCACTCGATATTCATTCCTCATCTGAAGAGTCAGAGACACCATGAACTTCCAATCTCTGGTATGTGTTGTGCCTAACTTAGCGTCAACGGACTTTAAGGCAAATAATATTGTTGCAGGTTCTTAGACTTCTCATTACGTGTCTGTTGGGACATGGATATGTTCTCTGTTCTGGTTGGTTCAACATCATTCACAACATCTTAGCTGAACTTTTTAGGGTTTCGTCACCCTAGTTTCTACAGCGAGCAGTGTTAGGAGGTTCTGTTCTCTTATAGCACATCCACTGAAGGTGCTCTGCTCTTGAATGCTACTTGATCGGAACAACATTCTAATTTGACCACTATGACTACTGTGTTTTTAAACTGAACAAACTATATTACTTGTTCTCGATCTATTCATCTTGTTCTTCATAAATGTGATCCGCCGGGCATATCTGCGGGACGATTGTTGAACCACCACGAAATGACCTACATGGGAGTTTGGGACAAATGAGACACCAATGAATTGATGGTTATCCCACAACAACTTGGATAGATCTATCTACTGGAATTGCATTCTCCTTGATACTGCAACAACCATTTACAAAGGCTACCCACTCATGACAAGGAAACTATGCACAAGTATGCTGACTCTGTTCTCAGATTGCTCAGCTAGTGCAAGATCTCTTTGTTGCATAATACTACTAAGATTTTGAGAAGCCACGTTTTTGCCTGGCTACAAGGGTTGAACCCCGATTTTGATCTCATTTGGGTTTACATATTAGGAAGGCAGCCTATGTCTTCCCTTGTTGAGAGCTTCAACTTGGTTCATCAAGAATTTGATCGACGTTAGTTTCTTACCCAGATCATTTTTCAGGAGTGTTCAGTTCTTGCAGCAACTAATATTCATCTACCTCCTTAGCCCACTCTCTCTCATGTACCATTGAGTCAATCTTTGTCGCAAAATCCGACACATGAGGGATAACCGGTACAAATTACATGGTCACCCTCCACACATTAGGCACACCACTCGTGGTTAGGGACGTCGATGGGGAGAACACACGGTCAGTACTTGGTCTTCCATCCTGCAACTCACTCTACTGACACTACATCTCAAGGTTGTACTAATTCAGATCTCTCAACAGTAAGTTAGTATGCATATGATCTCAGACTGTAAATTCTTCTAGAGGATGGCTAAATAGACAGATAGCAATCGTGGCAGACAACCCAGTGCATGCTATGCTCATACGGACAACCTACAACCAGGGGCGGATTTAGGGGGGGGGGGGGGGGGGGGGGGGCGTGGGGGCCCGGGCCCCCCCAAGATTTTTTTATATATATAACTATTCAGTTATATATATAAAAAATTAATATATTAGGTATTATTTTTTAAGTACCAAAGATGTCCGTAAGTCCGTCGAGACATTTCCTGGCGTGGCCGGCCCTAACTCTTCTCATTCCTCAAGCCGCCGCTCCCGCTTTGCTCGATTGCTTGGCCGACGGCCGGCGAGTCGTTGCTCGTCCAGACGTCCAGTCGTCTTGCTCATCTGTCATCTCCGGTAGCCGGTAGGCCCTTCGCTGCTCGCCTGCTCCAGTGCTCCGGCAGCTGCAGCTCCGCCTCCGCAGTCCGCCCTTTGCCCCTCGCACCCTCACGGCACAGTCGCTCACTATCTCCCGCTCTACTTCGTCATTCCTGCTCTGCTCAAGCCGATTCTCAAATTGGATCTAAACTCTAAAGCCATTCTTCTCATTCGGTCATTCCTGTTCCCTGGTGCTGGTGCTCGGCAAATCCATTAAGGATTGTTTCTATTTCTTCTTGCTTCTCATCCTCTCAGTCTCAGGTCACTAGGTCAGGTAAGAGTAAGATCCGATTTCTTTTTTTCTATTTCTTTTTTTTTTGCTTTTTTTTTTTGCTTCTTTTTTTCTATTTCAGTTAATGGAACTCTGTTTGTGGCTTTGAGCAACTCGTAACTGCTCCTGTTTGGGGCTGCTTTATTATTTCCATTTTTCATAGAATTATAGAAATTGTTAGTAATAATTTCAGAGTTCTAATTTGTTTGTTGGAAATTAGGAATGAGTTTAGAAGTTAAATTTTGTGGTGATGATCAGTTTATAAGTTAAATTTTGTTGCCAATATGTTAACTTTCTTGTTTCCTCGTTTTTATTGAAACTTGTTCAATACATTAATTCTATCTTAATTCTTAATGCATAGGTTATCATGAAGACGTTAAAAACTATTAACTCATTTTTCAATAAGAAGTCCTCGATTGAAGTCGACACACCTTCAACATCAGAGCTAGTTAATGTTGATTCTTCTTTAGTCAATGTTGATTCTTCTTTAGTTAATGTTAATTCTTCCCTAGTTGAGAATCGTTCACTCGTTTTCGAGCGTGATCCTGGATTACGACCTCAAATTTTGGAATATCCTGTAAATCAACAAAATGAAATCCGGAGAGCATATGTTAAAGCTGGGCCTTATCAACACAAGCTTCAAGAGTATCCATCCTCAGGTGAACATAATCGAAGATTTCAAAGTTCATGGTTTGAGAGATTCCCGTGGTTGGAGTATTCTCCTACAAAAGATGCTGCCTATTGTTTGTCATGCTACATTTTCAATAAACAAATCCCCAGTCGGTTTGGAACAAGCTCATTCACAACTGAAGGATTTCGAAATTGGAAGAAAGTGAATGGAAAGAATTGTGCTTTTTTTACTCATGTAGGGAAAGATCATTCTTCTCCACACCACATTGCAGTCAAAAATTGTGCAGATTTAATTGCTCAATCTCAACATATAGATAAAGTGATGGAAAGACAAACTTCTCAGCAAATCGCAATGAACCGGTTGAGGGTTGGAACTTCAATTGATGCTTTACGATATTGTGCATTTCAAGGCATTGCATTTCGAGGTCATGATGAAACTCAAGAATCTATTAATCGCGGTAATTTTGTTCAAGTAATTAAATTACTTAGAACTTATAACAAGCAAGTTGACGAGGTTGTATTAGAAAATGCCCCCGGAAATGCTATGTACATATCTCCTAGTATTCAGAAGGATCTTCTTTCTATTATGTCAAGAATGGTGCAAGATATAATTCGCAGGGAAATTGGCGATTCCAAATATTGCATAATAGTTGATGAATCCAAAGATGAGTCAAAAAGAGAGCAAATGGCTATCGTATGGGTGATCATTGGTCCGATGCTTCGGGCGAAACCCAACCATTTCGCGAATGTGACTAGAGAATAGCGGGTGGATGTTTGTGGATTTGTGCAGGAAAGGTTTTTAGATCTTGTTCATGTTACAGATACAAGTGCACTTACTCTTAAGAATGAAATTTCTGCAGTTCTCTCTCGTCATAATTTTAGTATTCAGGATATGCGGGGTCAAGGATATGATGGTGCAAGTAACATACGAGGTGAATGGAAAGGTTTAAAAGCTTTATTCCTTAATGAATGTTCACAAGCTTATTATGTTCACTGTTTTGCACATAAACTTCAGCTAGTTCTTGTTGCAACATCAAGGGAAGTGAAGTCGGTGCATAATTTTTTCAATGAGTTGATATATATTGTTAATACTGTTGGTGCTTCCTCCAAACGCAATGATCAATTGCAAACTGCTCAAAAGGAATATTTCGATCACATGATTGCTCTAGGTGAAATTGAGACAGGCACGGGAGCCAATCAAATTGGTTCACTACAACGACATGGTGACACTAGATGGTCGTCTCATTTGAACTCTGTTTGTAGTGTTATAAATATGTACAATGCCGCGTGCTCTGTGTTGCTTGATATTAGTGAAAATGGAGGAACATCTGCTCAACGAGGAGATGCTGAAGCAGCACTTAGAAAAATGGGAGTATTCGAATTTATATTTATCTTGCATTTGATGAAAGAAGTTTTGGGAATCAGTGACGTTTTATGCAAAGCACTGCAACATCAGTCTCAGGCAGGATATCTTAAATGCTATACACTTAGTTTCAACAACAAAAGCTCTCATTCAGATATTGCGGGAATCGAGCTGGGAAAAGTTTTTAAAAGTTGTGAACATGTTTTGTGAGAAAAATGAAGTCGAAGTTCCCGACATGAATGCTCGATTCAGTGATCGTCGGTTTCGAAGCCCACGTGATATAATTACAGTGGAACATCATTTTCGAGTGGATATTTTCAATTCCATATTAGATTGTGTGTTGCAGGAGCTCAACTCTAGATTCAGTGAAAACTCTATGGAACTACTTAGTCTAAGTATGGCTTTAGATCCAAGTGATGAGTACAAATCTTTCAATATTGACGATATATGTGACCTTGCAAAGAATTTCTATCCTAAAGATTTCAGTGAGCATGAAATTTATGTGTTGAATACTCAATTACAGCATTATCAGCTTGACGTTCCTTCACATAAGGATTTGATGAATTTGCCTACAATTTCAAAGCTTTGTGAGAAATTGGTGGAAACAAAAAAATCGAAGACCTACTATCTTATTGACAAATTGATTCGACTCATTTTAACTCTTATAGTATCAACGGCAACCACAGAAAGATCATTTTCTGCTATGAAACTTGTTAAAACAAGACTTCGCAGCAAGATGGAGGATGAATTTCTTGCAAATTGCATGACTTTATATATTGAGCGAGAAATAGTGGAGAAAATTGACAAAGATTGTATCATAGATGAATTCTATGAAGTAAAAAATCGTCGTGCACAATTGAAGTAACATGTAGGTCAGTATGTGGTTATTTGTATCTTTTTTGCTTATTGAAGATATATGATATATTTTGTCCAAAAAAGTTGTCTATATTTATTTCTTATCTTTAAAATTTTATTTAAACAAAATTTAGCTTCACTTAATAGTTGGGCCCCCCTAGCCACAATTCCTGGATCCGCCTCTGCCTACAACTTTTAGCACATAGATATCTACCCCGCCACTTACACAGTAGGTCATTGATTTAGGAACTATGGACACTGATAATTTCCTCTCATAGTTTTACCTTATTCTAATTTCAAGGAAAAGATAAAGTCATTCTTGCAGATGGCTCTCAGAAAGCCATATCGGGCAAATGAAACATTGCCTGCAGCCCCATATTTGCATTGTCCTTTGCCCTTCATGTTTCTGCCTTCCTCTTAAACCTTATTTTCATTAGTAGCATCATTAATGGCTTATATTACATGTTGTTTTTCACCCCTCTCATGCTGTTTTCCAATATCTGATGTTATATACCTTTATGTTAAGTCAGATTAAGCCGAGTCAATTTTCATGTGTTATTAGGAGTCGTATTTTAGACTTTTTTTTAGTAAGAGCCTTCATGTGTCTTCATTATGAGTCTATGTTATGCAAGTTATTATGAGTCAATATTGTGCGTCCTTACTTCGAGTCATTGTTTTAGTGTATTTTTAACATTTTTGGTAGCTTTCATGTCACGAATGGATATAAAGAAAAATGTTATTTCTCTCCCTACCTAAAGTGTTCTTATAGTTTAGGTTAAGGGTTTTGGTGCTCCCCATCGAGCACCATGTCTCCATTAGTCACAACAAGGCTTTGTTATCTTCACTAGCTTTGCTTCTGTCTCTAACTACACCAATAGAATGAAGGGGCAGTCTTTCTATGGTTGAGACCCTCAACTCCACTGGCTCGTCAATCCTGACTTTGAATCTCGCAAGGAGGTTCATCATCGGAGTACGAAGCGGGTCCTTGTCTCTCGTAGTTTACAAAATGACTTCTATGTTCTGGATTGTGCCTCCACTTGAGCCCTAAATTCCGCCATCTCTATGAATGTCATGTGTCGGTACCGTTGGTTGGGGCATACCTCCCACTCTGTTTGTTGTCTTATTCAATTTTTTCTTCTTCTGAGATGGTTCAAAATTTACATTGTGATGGTTGCGAATTTGCCAAACATGTGTAATTATCTTTTTTGTTATATTTCTTTACCTCATGTTGAACCTGCTAAAGCCAGGAAAATCCCGACTCCAAATGTTCGGACTAAAGGGCAGCCTAAGGCTACTTATCCCGCGGTCCGGTTACTCGGATCCGAAGGCTAGTGCTAAGAAGAGAGAGAAAGAGCTACAAACAGACCCCATGGTGGGACCTGTTAGCACTAGCTCGTCGAAGCGTCATCGCCAGGATGACGATATCGGCGAGCATAAGAGAAAGAAGAAGATCGCAAGGAAGGGGGATCAAGTCCCTGCTCCCGCCGCCAATGCTCCTCCACCCGCCGATGGTTCCACAATACCTGAAGCCACCCGATTGATTCTAAACCAGATGAGTCTGGGCGACGATGTTGAGTAACCCGCCCTGACACCTATCGTCCCTCCACACAGCATGGTGAACCTGCCGAGGCCCTGAACACCTCTCGAGGTTTGAAAAATAAAACATCCTTATGCTAACTTGTTCGCTTCATCAATGCTTGAACCGACAATCCTCCTTCCTCGCAGGGCCGCCGTCGACAGGAGCTCCGGGTGAGCCGTGCTCCGCTCCTCCTCGACACTCTATCCTGCCGGCCTCCTTCGCGGGTGTGTCGAGCTCCAGGACTGGTCGCTCAGTGCGACTCAGCCTGGGTAGCGAAAAAGTCTGCCCCGGCGTGAGTGCCTCGACGTCGAGGACTCTTGAGAGACCGTCTCCACCTGCTGATTGCTCGCAGGTCCCTCCATCGAGCAACATAGCGAGCGACCTTCCACCACCGCCTCCGTTGCCTACCGACTTCGCCCCCCCCCCCCCCCCCCTCGGTTGCTACGTCGAGCATTCCTCCACAACAACCCTCGCACGGCAGGGGGTGGGAGATTTCAACCGTCCGGCCCTCCTCCCGTCGGCGAGCCGCAAGTGCCTGATCCTCACGGAAAGGCCCCTGTCGAACCCTTCGCCGATCCTTCTCGGCGTCCTGGGACCTCGCAACTATATCCCGCGCACCCAGACTGGGGTCATCGCGAGGGCATGTTCACGGGTCAACGAGGTTCTTCACAGCGCAGCCCTTCTCCTCGGCGGAGTCGAACCCCTCGACGCGACTCTCCTCGCCGAGCTCGCACTCCTCCTCGGCACGACGCAAGGCCTCAGACCCCGCGCTCCGGTACTTTCTTCTTTCTGGGAATAATTGCCCTTTGTTCACCCGGATCCTCGATAATCTGACGAGTTTTCTGGCAGGTCGCGCTTCTACTTCGGGAGGCACGCTGATCGATGCCATCAGTCTTCCGCTGCGCGAGTATCAAGATAAGGTCGCATCGGCCTATCTTGATCTATATACCAAATTCGAACATATGGCGATCTGCGAGCCAAATCGCTGGCTTGACGTGTTGGAGGTGTGAGTTGCGAAGACGGAGGAGTTCGAGTACCGGCCGGTCGATGCGGAGTCCAGATTCTATGCGATCAACGATCTCGAACGACGTGTTGGCATGCTGGAACATCGGCAGGACCTGCAGCAGGACGAGCTCCGCGGGATGAGGACGAGCATGGGCTCTGTTGGCACGTTTGCGAGGATGGACAATCATATCCGGCAAGGCAAGGTGCACCTGGCTCGCGCGAACGAGCATTTCCGCTTTGCACGCGATCTAGGATGGGCTGGGCGACATGCTCAAACCTCTGACAGGCGCGGGAATCTCCAGATGCCTTAGGCCATATTCCTCCGTTATTTTATTTCTTTACTTTTATTCGATCTATTTGTAATAATTGCTGGCTACTTGCGGACATCGATATTTATTCATTAACTCGTGCTGGCGAGCATGTAATTTAATTCTTTATTTATTCTTCTATTTGTGCGATTTGCGATGTTGTCAAGCATTTGATTTTCGTTCATGCGAATATGCTCTTCTGTTTGATGCTGTGTTATGCGAGCTGTCCACTTTATTTTTGTAGCTTGCGCGAGTTTAACAATTCAGGCAATCGCTCGGTAACTTAGGTTTGCGAGATCCTAGTTGTGATGAGCGATCTGCGATATACCGGGATTCTCGTCCAACGGCTGTCGCTACCACCCCCCCTGTCTATAAATAGCGGGTGGGGGCAGAACGACGGTTCTTTTCCGTGAACCCGTCTTCTGCCTGCGAGTTGCCGAGGTCCTCCTTTTCTCGTACTTACCTACTCGCTTGAAGATGGTGACCTCCGAGGACGCTGCTGCTCGGCACCGGAGCTATGCAGAACTCTTCTCCTCGGCGACCTTCAAAAAATCGATATCAATGGGCGCGGATCTGGAGGACTTCAAGGATCGTTTCCTCCCAGAGGGTTATGCGGCGAGGTTGCCTCGCGAGGAGCGCATCAACACCTTCTTCACAGACAAACTTGTCCTCCCGATCTGTCATTTCGAGGTCGGGCTACGACTTCCGTTCTGGCCAGAGTTCTGCCAGTTCCTCTGGTACTATGGACTAGTACCGGCGCAGATCAAGACCAACGGTGTGGCGATCATCGTTGGGTTCCTCAGCTTCCTGAGATCGGAGAAGATCTCCTTCGATATGTCAGTCTTCAGAAGATCTTCAATCTGGGGGTGACTAAGGAGAGAGTTATCTTCTTCTGCAGTCATATGTGCACCATTGCCAGCACGGTGAACAAAGCTCATCAGTGGGGTGAGCGCTTCGTGGTCGTTGGCGGTGACTTCGAAATTCTTCCTCGCCACCCGCAGCAGCCATCAGATGTGGTATTCCTCGCTCCCATACTGTGTGGAGCGCTCGAAGAGTTGCGAAAAGCCTTCAGAGGAAGGAAGTTCGATGTCGCTCACTGGCGGCGTCAAGTAACCGAGCTACCGTATGTATTCCTCGGGGAAGGTGACCAACGCATTTTGTCGCTTTTGCAGGGCCACTCCTCCGCCGAGTGCTAGATCTCGCCTGCGCGACGCTGAGGCGTCGCCAACTTCTCCTGACGAGATGCAGTCTATCCCGGAGGACGTGATTGCGGAAGACCTCGGCCTGTTGCCTTCTGCGGCCGAGGAAGTCAGGCGGGCTGAAAGGGGCGAGCCCTCCGACCAGAAGCAGAAGCGCGGTGGGGATGAAACGAAGCGGAGGAAGAAGGAAATCGCGAGGAAGAGCGAGCACGACGAAGGGGAGAACGACGACCTCGGGGCTCCTTTCTCGCATCCCAACTTCGGCCTTGGGGATGGTGGTGTAGATCGTTTTGGTCGTCCCATTGTCTCCTGGGCCGAGGGTGAGCATGAGGTCCGCCTCAGCTCGAATCTACCTCCCTGGTCGGAGGACTGGGAGGATAACGACGAGGCTTTTGACATCGCCTTCGCCCTGTATGGCCGGGACGACGCAGCGGCGTTGCAGGAGGCCACTTCATCCTACCTCGCCCATCATATCGTGCAGTCGCAGTTGCGCTCGCTGGAGCTCGCCCATCAGACGGCGCGAAATCTGCTTGCTGCAGAGGCGAGGAACATGGCGCAAGCCGTCCTCATCGCCAAGCTCCAGGAGTCGTTGGGCGTTGCTGAGGAGGAAGCCTCCAGTGGCAAAGAGTTCGAGGTGACTTTGGTTAGAGATAAATCGTTCTTCTTTTTTCATTATGATACTCGCAACTCGCCTTACTAACGAATGCTTGCTTTATACTCGCAGGAAGCTGAGCTAGTCGTCGTTCAGCGCATCTCGCGGCTTGAGTATGAGCTGAAGGAAAGCCAGGCCGTGCTGGAGGCGGCCCAAGTCAGAGTCGCAGAGCTCGAAATTCGCAAGCTGGCGAGGACTCGGTCTGAGGCGGGTCCCTCCATGGTCCCTCCACGGGTGGCAAGAATGTGTGAATGGCTCCTCTAGAGATGTCCTCGGTGCGCGCGGCATCGCAAAAGCTATCGGGGATCTTCTCCTAAGCAAGCTGAAGTTCGAAGGTAAACTCGTGCTGGAAGCCGTGGACCTGATGATTATGGACCTCATTCCTGAGCTCCACGCTGAAGAGGCCGACTCTACGGAGTCCTCGAAGTCGGAGGAGGACGCGCTGTCGGATGTCAGAGATGAAGACTAGGGCGAGGATGGGGATTAGTTGCGACGGCGAGCTACTTGGTTGCCTAGTATTTTTTGGTCAATCTTTTTTACTTGTATAATTTCTTGTTCTTTATATTATATAAGGTGATGCATCACACCTTTTTGAATGTATTGCGTTCACATTTCAAATGAAATGAAATGAAATTTTTTACTTATCTGCTTCTCGTACTCGCTCAAGTCAATACTCGCCAGTCGCTTAGGCTCGAATGCTTTCTCGCTAGGCTCATAAGCTCGACTGTGATGAGTGCTCGCTAGTCTTATAGGATTGAGCGAGTTTGAGTGCTCGCTAGACTCATAACTTCTGCGATATTCTTGGATTCTCGCGACTATGGTCGGACGAGTAAGGCGCTTACTCGTCTATTGATACTCACGATTCTCGCATAGTCTCCTTTCGGACAAGATGCAACTGCACAGGAAGGGAAACGTCACTCGGGGGGTCCTGCTGGACGCACATGTTCGAGGCCTCCGTCCTCCCTCTTGTTGGACTCCCTTACTAGAGGGTCTTCGCCCTGCCACTTGGTCATCAAAGAAAGTTAACCGCACCAACTTTCATGAATAATGGAAGTAATGTTTAGCTTGAATTTCCAGAAGCTACTATGATACAGATGATGACGGAGGATCTTTTCTCAAGGCAAAACGATCTTCTCTTCATTGAGTTGGGAGGTTGGCTCTAGTCTCTCTCCTTATAACATCTTCAGTTGGATGAGAGGTGCGCTCGGGGGATCGTCGACCAACATGCAAGGGGGAGCTGATTTCGGACGCCAATACAAAGGCTTAGAGTTAGCATTAAAAAACCCGACACACCGTCCCATCATCCGCTCTGAGTTTTACGAGAGTCAAGTCAGAGGCTCGTTTCCCAACTCGATCGTGGAGATCGGTTTTGCATACCTCTGCGAATTCTCGTATATTTGCCTTGTTGTGAAGATGCATGTACCTGGGGAGGGAAATGATACTCGGGGGGTCCACGCTCGAGTCCTCCATCCTACCCTTTACTGAGAAGACGGTGGAACCTGGATATGGAAATGATACTCGGGGGGTCCCACAGGACGCACGGACTCGAGGCCTCCATCCTATCACTTGTCTACTCCCTTCACGGAGGTTATCTGCCCTGTCACTTGATAGTCAAAGAGAGTTAACCACACCAAGTCTCATGACTAAAAGAAATGATGCCAAGCATAAACTTAAGAAGATTTTTGATCCCGCATCAGGCTTCAAGCCCTTTTTAGGTTGATGACATTTTTGATGATGAAAGATCTTTCCTTGAGGCAAGACGATCTTCTCTTCGAGTCGGGAGGTTGGCTCCAGACTCTCTCCTGATAACATCTCCAGCCGAATGAGAGGTGCGCTCGGGGGATTGTCGGCCAACATGCAAGGGGGGAGCTGATCTCAGTCGTCAATGCAGAGGCTTGGACTTAGGAGTTAGCATTTAAAAATCCGACACACCGTCCCATCATCCGCCCTGAGTTTTACGAGAATCAAGTCGGAGGCTCGTTTCCCAACTTGATCGTGGATATCAGTTTTGCATTCTTGTGCATGCTTGAGACATTCTTTTTGAAAAGAAACATAAATCCCCCTTTCTTGGGGTGAGGAAAATAGACATTTTCTTTGCCGGGCTGGGAGGTCGGCTCCAGACTCTTTCCTGATAACATCTCCAGCCGGATGAGAGGTGCGATAGTGGGACCGTCGGCCAACATGCAAAGGAGGAGCTGATCTCGGCCGTCAATGCAAAGGCTTGGAATTAGGAGTTAGCATTTAAAAACCCGACACACCGTCCCATCATCAGCTCTGAGTTTTATGAGATTCAAGTCGAAGGCTCGTTTCCCAACTCGATCGTGGAGATCGGTTTTGCATACCTCTGTGAATTCTCGTATATTTGCCTTGTTGCGAAGATGCATGTACCTGGGGAGGGAAATGACACTCGGGGGGTCCTTTTGGACGCACACGCTTCAGTCCTCCATCCTACCATTTGCTGAGAAGATGAAGGAACCTGGATAGGGAAATGACACTCGGGGGAGGGGGGGGGGGGCAGGACGCACTCACTCGAGGCCTCCATCCTATCACTTGTCTACCCCCTTCACGGAGGTTATCTGCCCTGTCACTTGATAGTCAAAGAGAGTTATCCACACCAAGTCTCATGACTAAAAGCAATGATGTCAAGCATAAACTTAAGAAGATTTTTGACCTCGCATTATGCTTCAAGCCCTTTCGAGGGTGATGACATTTTTGATGACGAAGGATCTTTCCTTGAGGCAAGACGATCTTCTCTTCGTCGAGTTGGGAGGTTGGCTCCAGACTCTCTCCTGATAACATCTCCAGCCAGATGAGAGGTGCCTCGGGGGATCGTCGGCCAACATGCAAGGGGGGAGCTAATCTCGGTCGTCAATGCAGATGCTTGGACGTAGGAGTTAACATTTTAAAACCCGACACACAGTCTCATTATCCGCTCTGAATTTTACGAGAGTCAAGTCGGAGGCTCGTTTCCCAACTCGATCGTGGAGATCGGTTTTGCATTCTTGTTTATGCTTGAGATATTCTTTTTGAAAAGAAACATAAATCCTCCTTTCTCAGGGTGAGGAAAATATACATTTTCTTCGTCTGGCTGGGAGGTCGGCTCCAGAATCTTTCCTAATAACATTTCTAGCCGGATGAGAGGTGCGCTCAGGGGATCGTCGGCCAACATGCAAGGGGGGAGCTGATCACGACCGTCAATGCATAGGCTTGGACTTAGGAGTTAGCATTTAAAAACCCGACACACCGTTCCCTCATCCGCTCTGAGTTTTACGAGAATCAAGTCGGAGGCTCGTTTCCCAATTCGATCGTGGAGGTTGATTTTACCTACTTATGTATACTTGAGATATTCTCACGAAGAGGAACACAAATCCCCATATTCCAGGGTACGTGTTACGCCCCCGGACGGATCCGAAGGCGACAACGGGGCTGAACCAACTGGTTCAGCCCCCACTCTCTGAAGAACGGCCCTCGGGGGCTGAACCCACCCGGTTCAGCCCCTATTGGGGCTGGCCGACCCCCTTGGTTGGCCGGCCTCGGGTCCGGGTATAAATATACCCTAGTTCTCTCCCTCTCGAATAGTTTCTTCTCCTTCTACGTTCGTAACAATTGGTATCAGAGGATTCGTCCTCCAAATTTTTTTCCCGCCGCATTGCTCCGATCCATCGGCGATATCGTCCCGATCCAGCAGTAGCAGTGATTCCGCACGCCTCCAGCGGAATCGTCCCGCACGCCTTCCGCGACGATCCCGTCAAAGCCGATTCCGACGTCGACTTCTCCGACCCCGCTCGACATCGACGCCGATCGTGCAGTTCCGGCTCTTTCGCCGATCCTCTTCCGCGACGATTTTGCCGAGCCTCAAGGCGTTTGATTCCAGCGGCTTCTTCGACAACGAGCTTCTTCTCCGACTTCTCCTTGCGGAGTACCTCGTTCCATTTCTGCGGAGTCCATCATGGTGACTCGTTCCCAGGAAGAATCAAATCGGTTGGCCTCCCTTGAAGAAAATTACACCGGGTTGGCCGACACGGTGGCGGCCTTCGACGAGAAATTGAAGGCTTCAGAGAAACGCCTTGAAGAAAAGCTAGATACGCGCCTGGACGAGATAAAAACTTTGTTGATATAACACGTCAAAGGCAAGACTGTTGCGGAAGAGACCAACGCAGTCCAGATTCCCATTCCATCTTTGGCATCGGGACACAGAGACTGCGCGGTTCGAGATGGTCACGATCGGGCCTCCAGCTTCAATAGGGCGCCTGGAATCAACATGTCTGCCATGGATTTCCCTTCATACCAGGGGCGCTACGAGGACCAACGACCCAACGGGACGGGGCACCCGCATCGTGAGGGGCTCTTTCCCTTTCCAGGCATGCCGGGACATATCGGCGACGACAGAGGTGGCGGCGGAGGGGAGTTTCGTCCGCCGGTGGGCGGAAACCCCTATGGAGAGGATTGGGGGTACCCACATCTCGCCGCTACTCGACGACAACCACAGGGCCTCCCACATGATTATGGCGGACACGGACTGCAGCAACCCAGAGCTTACATGGCGCCGAAAGTAACCCGCATGAACTACCCCAAGTTCAAAGGAGGCGACGCACTGGAGTGGGTCCAAAAGGCTGAGCTGTTTTACAGTTACCAGGAGATACCAGAAGCACAGTGGGTAAAGTTGACGTCCTTCCACCTGGAAGAGGACGCGTACCAGTGGACCCAGTGGTTCCTTCGGGGACGGGATCACGCGCCATGGCACGAGTTTGTCGACGGCTTCACCGCCCGCTTTGGTCCGCTTGAGTATGAGAACTTTGAGGCTCTTCTTCAGAAACTGCGCCAGAAAGGGAAGGTGATGGAGTACAGAACCGCGTTTGAAAGATTGGCCAATAGGGTACAGTGGAGCGAGGGGACATTGCAGAGTTGTTTTATTTCCGGCTTGAAGGAGGACCTCAGAGATGAGGTGCATGTCTATATGCCGCGCAGTTTGACACACGCTATCAGCTTGGCCCGGCTTCAAGAAGAGCGCCTCAATCGACAGAAGTCCAGGGGAGACACTACGAGGATCGCTACACACCTTCCCGACACAAAGAAAGATCACGCGACTACAGAACGAGCGACAGTAAAGAAACTTACTTGGACAGAGCTACAGGCAAGGAAGGAAAAAGGGTTGTGCTTCAACTGTGATGAGAAGTTCACCCCAGGCCACAAATGTCAGATGATCCAGGTTTACATGCTGCAGGGAGATCAGACACCAGATGTAGGAGGAAACGCACAGGAGCACATTCTGGATACAATCGAGTACGAGGTATCGGCCCTGACTATGGCGGGAGACACTGCACCGCCCACTCTGACTATGGAGGGATGGATCGGCCAACAACAGGTGACCATTTTGATTGACAGTGGGAGTACACATAACTTCATCAGCCCGGCGGTGGCACGGAGGCTGGGGCAACAGATCATCAAGGATATGTCGTTTCCCCGGTTGTGGCCGCCCATGAGCTGCAGTGTGAAGGCGTGCTTCAGGACGTCGGGATCAGTGTGCAGGGCTATGCTGACAAGATGGATATCTATTTATTACCCATCCGGTGGTCCGATGTGATTCTGGGGGCCCACTGGTTGCGACAGCTGGGTAGGGTAACTCTGGATTGGGCCAAGTTGACTCTGGAGTTTTCTAAGGAGGGGAAGGAGTATTGCTTGCATGGAGTCAGACTCTCACCGTTACCAAGGAGCTCTCTTTGTTGCTTGGAGAGGCTGACGGAGCCACCAGATTTCCACCTTGAGGACAAGCTGGGTCTTGAAGGGGTGGGGAATGTTACGCCCCCGGACGGATCCGAAGGCGACAACGGGGCTGACCAACTGGTTCAGCCCCCACTCTCTGAAGAACGGCCCTCGGGGGCTGAACCCACCCGGTTCAGCCCCTATTGGGCCGGCCGACCCCCTTGGTCGGCCGGCCTCGGGTCCGGGTATAAATATACCCGGAACCCCTCATTGATGGGTATGCAAGAAATATTATCAGGTATTTTCCTTAGGCTCTCTCAAACCCTAGTTCTCTCCCTCTCGAATAGTTTCTTCTCCTTCTACGTTCGTAACAGTACGAGCAAACAGTTTTTCATATACGAGTATCTACAAAAGTAAACATACCCATCCCTGTCTAGGGGTAGAACCTCTTTAGGTCATCACCGCTCCATGTGTTGTCGAGTGGTTCCCCCTCATGGTTTTGCAGGTGACACTCTCCAGTCTCGAGTGTCTCTTGTACGATGAATGACCCTTTCCAATTCAGGTTGAACTTCCCGACGGCGGCTGATCTCCCTGCGACATCAACCTTCTTCAAGACGAGGTCCCCTGCCTGGAACTGCTTGATGCGGACATGCTTGTCGAAATGCTTTTCCATCCTCCTCTTAACCTCTTCCTGTCTGACAAATAAGAGGTCTCTAAGCTCTTCAATGTAGTCGAGTGATTGCCTATGCGCTTCTTCATTTTCAAGGCGCCACTCCTCATCTCTTTCCGCTGCAACTATTCCCGGGCTCCGGACTTCGAATTCCATCGGGATGAGAGCCTCAGACCCGTGAGACAACTTGAAGGGTGTCTCCCAAGTGGCTGAATTAAGAGTGGTTCTCAAATCCCATAAGACATAAGGGAGCTGCTCTGCCCAGTTCCCCTTTAGATTCTCGACCTTCTTCTTCAGGAGGTTGATGACTAGCTTGTTTGCAGCTTCAACTTGCCCATTGCTCCGGGGATGGTGCACAGAAGCAAACCGAAGATCTGTCCCTGGCTGCTTGCAGAAATCGGCTAGCTTCAGGTTGACAAACTGCAGTCCATTGTCTGTGACTATCGCATGAAATATTCCGAACCTACAAGCGATCTCTCCCCAGATAAAGTTCTTCACGATTTGAGATGTGGTCTTAGCTAGCGCCTTAGCATCGATCCACTTTGAGAAATAGTCTATCATCACGAGAACAAACTTCCTTTGCCCGCTGGCTTGGGGAAAATGGCTGATCCAATCCATCCCCTAAATGGCGAACGACCAAGGGGTCGTGATCGAACGAAGCTGCTGGGCCGGCTGCAGCTGAAGAGGTGCGAAGAACTGACACTTCCGACATTTTTTGAGACGGCTTCAACATCCTTTCGGATGGTCAGCCAAAAGTATCCCTGCCTCAAGCTTCTCTGCTCCAAAGTGCGAGTCCCAGAATGACTTCCACACTCTCCTGAATGGATCTCTTCCAACACTCGTGGCACTTTGGTTTCTGAAACATATCTGGCCAAGGGGCCCGAGATGGTCTTGCGATACAACTCTCCTCCATGCACTAGGTAGTAAGTCGGCTTGTACCTGAACTTTCTCTTGTCTTCCACTTCCGCTAGGAGCTGGCCAGTGGCTAAGAATGCTACGAACGGATCTAGCCAAGATACTCGCTACTCGATCTCCATCATTTCCCCCTCTTCGATGAACGGTCGCAACAACTCTGTGATCGTGTCTCCGGCCCTCGGTCCATACTTCGCCAAACTATCTGTTGTCGAGTTCTCTTCTTTGGGCACATGCTGGATGAAGAAGGATTTGAAGCCTCCTATCAACCCTTTCACTTTTACCAGATACCGCTGCAGGATGGCATCTCTGACTTCAAACTCTCCCCGGATCTGCGACGCGACCACCATTGAATCTGTGAAGGCTGTGATGTCCTGGATCCCCAACTCCTTGGCCATGCGCAATCCTGCCACTATCGCTTCATACTCCGCTTGGTTATTCGTGACGGAGAAGAGGATCTCAACTGTCTGCTCGATCCTAGTACCATTCGGGGTTTCCAAGACTATGTCCACTCCTATGGAGCTTTTGCCCGAAGCTTCGTCCACGAACATCTTCCAAGAAACCAAGCCTGACGAACCTTCGCCTTCATCCGCCTCCACCGAGAAGTCAACTAGAAAATCCGTCACTGCCTGCGCCTTGATAGCCACTCTTGGCGAGAAGGAAATATCGAACTCACTGAGTTCTACCTACCATTTTGCCAACCGCCCTGAGTGCTCCACTCCATTCATAATGCTTCGAAGAGGATGGCCCGTCACCACGCTGATGGAGTGCGCTTGAAAGTATGGCCTAAACTTCCGCGTCGACACCACCAAGGCGAAGGCCAACTTCTCCAGGATAGGATACCTTGTCTTTGCCTTCCGGAGCACCCTGCTCACATAGTTGATGGGGAGTTCCCCCTTCCCTTCTTCTCTTACCACCGCCGAACTCACTGCCTTTGCCCTCACTCCCAGATAGAGGAGTAGGTATTCACCTTTCTTCGGACCTTGAAGCAAGGGCGCTTACGTCAGCTGTCGCTTGAGATTCTCGAAGGCCTTCTTACACTCCTTCGTTCACATGAACTGTTGGTCGCTTCAGAGAGTTTTGAATAATGAAGAGCATTTCTCTACGGCCTTTGATAGGAAGCAATTGAGGTCTGTCAGCCTTCCTGTTAGCCTATGAACTTCCTTAGTGCTCCTTGGGGACGCCATCTCCAGAATTGCCTTGACTCTGTCTTGATTGGGCTCTACTCCCTTCGGGGTGAGAAGATGCCCCAAGAACTTTCCTCTCCCTGCCCCGAACACGAACTTCGCTGGATTGAGCCTCATCTTGAACCTCTGAAGCGTCGCAAAGGTCTCCACCAGATCCTCGATATGTTCCTGGACGCTCTTGCTCTTTATCAAGAGGTCATTTACGTACACTTCCAGGTTCCGCCCCTTCTGCTCCTTGAAGACATGATCCATCATCCGCTGATAGGTAGCTCCCGCATTCTTCAACCCGAACGACGTCATCTTATAGCTATAGCAGCCATCGTTCGTGATGGAGATGTCACGACGATCAGGGGGTGCATCTGAATCTGGTGGTATCCTGAAAAGGCATTAAGGAAACTCATCATAGAAAAACTGATGGCTGAATCCACCAGCGCGTCAATTCGAGGAAAGTGATAACAATCCTTCGGGCAAACATTATTCAATAAGAAAAATTCAACACACATTCTCCAGCCCCCTCCGACTTTCTTCACCATTACAACATTGGAGACCCAGCCTGGATACTGGATCTCTGACACAGGCTGCCTCAAGCAGCTTCTCACTTCCTCCCTAATGGGCTCGACCAACGCAGTGGCGATTGCCCTATTCTTCTGCCGGATGGGCTTGACCTCCGGGTCTAGATTGAGGCGGTGACATGCTACATCAGCATCAATCCCTGACATCTCCTCCGCGCTCCAGGCGAAGATGTCTATGTTCTCCTCCAAGCATGCCACCGTCTTCATCTTCTCCTCGGTCTTCAGCACTCCGCTGATCTTCAGCATCCCGGGCAGCCCGCCCTCTGCCATCACCTCTACCTCCTCCACTTCTTCCGTGACCTCCAGCCTAGCCATCCCCTCCATGATTCGGCCCGACTCTTCCTCCTTTTCCATCCAACTGATAGTGCTCACCGCATTCAGGTAGCACCCGCGAACAGCTATTGGATCGCTCATGATCCTTACTTGGACATCTCCATGACAGTACTTCAAGCACTGATGGTACGAAGACAGGACGACCTTGAAGGAGTTGATGAGCTACCTTCCGAAGATGGCGCTGTAACAACTCGGCGCGTCGACGATGACGAACCGCCACTTGATTGAATTTTCGCCGAGAGTTACCAGCAACTCCACTCCGCCTTCCACCTCCTTCCTCTCTCAAGAGAAGCCAAAAGAGGACCATCCGACGCTAGCACCCTGCCAGCTTCTACTTCCTGCCTGTCGAACGTCTTCTTGAAGATGACGTTTACCGATCTCCCGTTGTCCACCAGGATTCGGTCGACGGTGAAGTCTTCAACTGATGCTTGAATCACGAGGGCATCATGGAAGGAATTCTCATTCTCTAGCATGTCCTCCGAAAATGTGATCTCCTCCAACAGGGGGGGGGGGGGCTTGAGAGGCCGAGGCGACACTCTTTATGTTGTTAGTACGAAGACTTCCCTTGCGGGAAGCTCCTTGCCTAGCTCCCTTATGGATAATTCCTACTCCTCCACGACCTCCTTGGTCGACCCGATCTTCATTCCTCCTTCGAGCTGGGGCTTTAAACACCCTCGGCTCGATAGGAGCCACCTGTCTCTGCACTTCTCCTCCTCCTGCTCCTTCTCCGGCTCGCTGCTTGGCCTCCAGAAACTCCGGGCAAGTCATGGTGACATGCCCTTCCACCTGGTGCAGCTCGCAATAGAGAGGAATATCCTCTGGTCGGTTCCTCCTCCGCGGAATCCTCCTTCGTGACTGATTGCCCTGCCGGGAAATCGCCATCGCTTCCCTGCGTCCTCCTTCTTGATGCCTTCCCGGCTGGTTTTTGTAGTTGTTCCTCCTTTCTGGGGAGAACCTTCTTCCAGGACCTGCTTGTTGAGGCCTTCCTGTCGGCCTCCACGACAGTTTGTTCACTGGAACCTCCTTTCCTCTCCTCGATTCTCCGGGGCCACAAAGGGCCTCCTTGCCTCATGTCTCCTAGGCTCCTCCCGCCTCCTTGGCTCTTCTCTCCTTCTTTCCTCCTGCTTCTTCGCCTCTCGCTTCCTCTGCTCTTCCTTCTTCCTCCGCTCGGGAGTCTCCTCCTTTTCATCCCCCTCTCTGGTTAGCTTCGTGAGCTTAGCCAAGAAGCCGCGATTCGTTGACTCCCCTGAACAAACTTGTTCGCCCTCTCGATCAACTCCTCATAGGACATCAGAGGATCCCTGCTAATCTCCAACTTGAAGAGGCCATCCCTCAGGTCGAACGTCAACGCCAACTGAAGAGTATATCCATCCACCTCCTGGATGCTAAGAACCTCCTGCTGGAAACGATCGATGTAATGCCCTGGAGTCTCATGCACCTCTTGCGTCAGATGGAAAAGGGCCGTCGCTTCCTTCTTTGAGGTGGCGAACCGCATCGCCAACGCTCGGCGCAGGTCCTCGAAATAGTAAATGGAGCTCCCTGACAACTGATGGAACCCGTCTTTTGCTTTCCCCTCGAAAGTGATGACGAAGAACTAACACTTGAACGCATCCGTCATCTTTTGGATCGAAACAACATACTCGAACCACTGGAGGTGACGAATCAGATCGTCTCTCCCTGAATAGTAATTCAATGGGGTTCCTTGAACCCCTCAGGGACTGGAGCAGAAAGGATCTCAACACAGAATTGGCCCCTCCCCCCTGACGACGATCTGCCAGTTGGCGAGATTGGCCAAGCTCGCACATGCGAGTATCCTGATACCTCGTGGGGTTCTCCACCTCGCGAAACTGGATCCCCTGAGAACTCGTCGGGTAAAAATGCGACTGTACTAGTCGCTCCGGCTCCTCCACCATCGTCTCCTTTCCTGCTCTCCTGGACGGTTTACCCTCCTCTGGCCGAATCACGTGACGAGGCGAGGTCGTCGTGACCTCCGCGCGAAAAAAATAGCGCTACTCACAAGGTATCCTCGATTCACCGCGCGAAGTCATTGAAATATGCCCTGGTCACATACTCGCCCTTCGTTGGCGAGTTGTCGACTCCTTGCTCGCCTGCTTCCACCATCTCGCCTGCTTCCACCACCTCGCCTTCTCGCTGGACTTTCCTCCTCTGGCTACAGTCCACGCTCACCACACCAAAGTGTTGAAGCCAGGAAAATCCTGACTCCAAATGTTTGGACTAAAGAGCAGCATGAGGCTACTTATCCCGCGGTCCGGCTACTCGGATCCGAAGGCTAGAGCTAAGAAGAGAGAGCTACAAACAGACCCCAGTCGCTTCAGCAGGGAGGTCCCGCCACGTACCCGGAAGCTTTTGAGAAACTTCCCCTCCACAACCAAAAATGGTTGAGTACGGTACGAGGAAGACACTTTTTGGCTAATATCTCTCTATCAGGGGGAGGGGGGGTCAAGGTTTGAAGAGAACACTGACTGTCTCCCAAAAGTGGTGGGGGGTCTGTAAGCGACTATGCCCGACCCCTACGAGGTTGCCTATGTCGACCTGGCGACTATGACGACTATGGAAGGATCTCTCCTACTGGCGAGATGTCGCCGACGTTGCATACCCGGCAAGTTGGGAAGGTTTTCGCGTACTCGCACATGGCCGTCAAATGTTCTTGCTGGTTGACTTTGCCATGACCTTTGACTTCTGCCTTGATCCTTGACTTTGACTTCTGCCTACGTGGCATGAATAAGCTCCACCCTCGACTAGGCCTGTCGGGCCCAGGCCCCATGGGCCCGAGCTTTTTTGCTACTAGGCCATGCCCAACTCAAACCGGGCCCAGACCCTTACAAAATCAGGGGGCCTATTGCTGCCACAAAACCGGGCCCAAGCAGGCCCCAATGTTAATGGCTATCTGCCATTTGACAGCTAGTTAGCTGCCAAATGGCAGCTAGCTGCCGTTTAAATGGCAGCAGGAGCTGTGAGCTCTTGCTGCCAATAGGTATGTTGGGGCATGGCCCCAGTAAATTAATGTTAGGGCGTGGCCCCAACATTTAATTGTTGGCCCCAACAATTAAATTTAATTGTCGGGGAGCCCCAGCATTTAAATTAAATGTTGGGGCACCGGC
Organism: Dactylorhiza incarnata; assembly: GCA_033032865.1. Lineage (NCBI taxonomy): Eukaryota > Viridiplantae > Streptophyta > Magnoliopsida > Asparagales > Orchidaceae > Dactylorhiza > Dactylorhiza incarnata. The sequence continues at coordinate 5,064,719 of JAWHQI010000088.1, read as the reverse complement.
CCCAGTAGTAACAAATTACAAACGGGCCTTGGGCCTGGCAGGGCCTAGGCCGGGCACCAGGCCGGGCTCTGCCCAAATAAGGGGGCCTGGTGAGCCCCCTTAGGCCTGGCCTGGGCCTAGCCCGGGCCTAACCGGGCCCGAGCCTAATCGGGCTCAGACCCGGGCCGGGCAACCTCTACCCTCGGCGATATATGGGTTGTATTGTTTTAATTCATTTTGATGTTTGGGGGTTTTGTCCCACACCATCCCTGTGGTCGTTGTTGGTTTGTTACTTTTATCGATTGTCATACTCTTGTCACTGGGGTGTTTCTCATACATAGCAAGAATGAAGTCTTTTCTTGTTTTAAAATATTTAATGTTATGACGATTACCCAGTTTATTGAAAGGATTAAAAATTTATGGAGATAATGCTATTGAATATATTGAGTAGGTGTTCCATTGTTATTTATCATCGCATGGTATTGTTCACCAAACTTATTGGGTGGTTATCCCAACTCAAAATAAGGTTGTCGAGGCAAAGAACATACACCTTCTCGAGGTTGTGAGATCTCTTCATTGTTCCATGCATCTTCCAAGACCTTTATTGTGGTGGCATAGTCCTCACCGCCACTTATCTTATTATTCACATGTCTTTCAGCGGGCACAGTTTCACCTCCCCTGCTATTACCCTCGAGTTCCTCCTATGCATCACCAAGATTGTGTTTTTGTGTGTGTTTTCTTTGTCCACATTCATTAGCCCCATCGAGGAAAGCTTGATCTTAGATCACTGAAGTGTATCTTTATTGGGTATAACCCTATTCAAAAGGGGTCTAATTACTACCATCCCCGAGTTCGCAAGACATGTTTTTGTGGAGGTCACTTTTTGTGAATTTGGGCCTACTTTCCTCCCTCACTTTAGGTGGAGGGAGTTAGTGTCCTTCTACTGAAGAAAGTAGAGAACACCCTCACATTATTCCCACTGTCTACTCCCTTCCTACTAGAGGTTCTATGGTCTATACTCGGTGACACAAAAGCATGTGGTCCGACTAGAATTTTTTTCTAATACCTGCTTCAAACTCAATTCAGGATGACTGGCCAATAGTTCTTCGTAAAGGTGCGAGTCTTGTAGTGAACATATCATTTTCCACGCCACCTCTTATACTTTTTCTTCATCATTTCATCAATTCCTTATAGCAGGTATCTAAGAAATGTCAATGACTCCACAATTGACCCTAACACTAATACAATTCAAATGAATTCACGGCCAATTGTTCCAACACGTAATTAATTAGAAAATATTTAAAATTTGCACATGCAGCCATGATCGATTGCAAATAATTAAAATTAGGTTATGTTACGAATGCGCGTATTATTATTGTATTTCATATTGTTTTAGGGTTTTGGCATGTGAGCCCCCCATCCCTATATAAGGAAGTGGATTAGGAGTTAGAGAGCACCTTTCATCTTCTAGGTTTTGAACTATCATTTGAAGAGGAGCTTAAAGGAGGAACCAGCCTCCGGGAGCTGGCACGAGCATACCTCGTGATTGTATCCTTGTTCTTCCTTATTTCTAACATTTGGTCTGACCTGCCCGGCCGCCCGCTCTAAGTCATCGGTTAGCTCAACTCGTTTCCCCGTTCGATTTCTGCATCCCGTGAACGCCGCTCGTTCGACCCAGCACCGTCGATCCAGCGCACGACACCGACGATCGATCGATCCAGCGCCGTCGATCGTCGTTTCCGTTAGCAATCGCGTCTGCCGACCGCCGAACCAACGCAGATCCAGCGCCAGCTTCGCCCGCCTAGCGCCAGCTTCGCCCATCTCCATCGTCACTGCACCCGACAAATCAGCAACTGACGGCCTCGGCTGCCCTAGGCACTGCTCCAACAGGTTCGACCTTCCCGCCTCAGGCTTCCAGCGGCTTCTATCTCCGTCTTCCTCCACCCGGCCGAGTGTATGCCCCCTAGACTGCGATCGATGGTCACCTCCGACGCATCGCTGCAGCTCCCACCCACCAATCCCGCCATCCTTCGACGCTTGGATGACCACGACAGTTCAATCGCATCGCTGCAGGCCCTCATGTTACGAATGGATGCTAAGCTCGACTCCCTCCTGGACGGCTGCCCTACCACATCCGCGACTTCGGCGGCGGATCCGCCGCCCCTCCTCGGAGCTTCCCCGGAACTCTTCCATGCAACAGCCCCCTCGCCCGGGATGGGCTCACCGGGCCCTAGTTCACTTCCTATCCCCTCTTTCCACGACACCGATCCCATGGGCTGGATTGCTCGAGCCGACCAGTTCTTCGAGATACAACACATCTCGGAGCCACAGAAGGTCAGCACGGCCTTGATCGGCATGGAGGGCTCCGCCCTCCACTGGGTCCGTTGGGCTACGCCAGACCTCTCCCGACCTAACCTGGACAGATCTCAACGAGGCCCTGATTCAGCGGTTTGACGACCGCTACTCCGGCCCCATGATCGAGCGACTTTGCGGGGTCTGTCACACCGGCTTCATTGACTCGTACATTGATGCCTTCGTGGAATTGGTCACTCATGTTCCCGGACTTCCCCCAGACCATTACTTGGGGTTTTTCATGAACGACTTGCAACCCCACATCTGCTCCCGTCTCCGCACCCTCAAGCCATTAACGGTCCACCAAGCCATCAACCTCTCCCCCCTTGTGGAGGCGGAATTCCTCACGACGTCCGGCGATATTCCGTATCACCTTCCTCCAGGCATCCCTCCCAACCTTACTTCTCGACCCCGTCTAAACCTCCACCGCTGCCACCTCCTCCTCCTCGACCAACCATTATGGGCCCACGTAACAACCGTCATACCCCCACTCACCGTCTCTCCAACCAAGAGTACAATGACTTGCGGAGCAAGGGTCTGTGCTACCGCTGCAAGCAACCCTACTCGCCTAATCATAATTGTCCTGCCAAGGAGTTTCAGGCCCTCATCGGGGATGATTTGGACGAAATCAGCACGTCTGACTTGGACGCCCTCTTGCTCACGGATGTACCACCAGACGGAGCTCCGGGCACCTATGCGGCGGCCCACCAGCGGGCACATTACTACTAGATGGCGGGCGGTACTTCAACCTTGGGGTCAAGGTCGATTTTCTGGCGGGATGGATTGTTACGAATGCGCATTATTATTGTATTTCATATTGTTTTATGGTTTTGGCATGTGAGCCCCCTCCCTATATAAGGAGGTGGATTGGGAGTTAGAGAGCACCTTTCATCTTCTAGGTTTTGAACTCTCATTTGGAGAGGAGCTTCAAGGAGGAACCAACCTCCGAGAGTTGGCACGAGCATACCTCGTGATTGTATCCCTGTTCTTCCTTATTTCTAACAGGTTACAAATAACAATTGCACACCAATGAGAGTGCTAAAATTAAAAGTTTAGGGCGAATGAAATTACATGTCTATTGAAACAAGATGATGCAAGTACACAAAGCCAAATATCACTAAAATATAGGTATGTGTCCAAACAATGTAGAAAATTAAAACGGAAATAAACTCAGCAAGCAATCAACATGGATGTGGAATAAGTGCAGTTGATGGATTTGGTTGGGGATTAGAGCTTTGTGTTGGTTTAGATGTGCGGATATCAGAGGAATTAGTAGGGGATTTTAGATTTGGGGATTTTGGTGGAGCTTGTGGCAACTGGAGGTGGAAGGGGGCGGAGGGCTTAGTTAGGGACCGAGAAGAAGGAAGACGGGCCGATGGTGGTGCAGGGAGGCTTGTGGATGGCAATAAAGTGTTACGTGGAGTGTGAAGATGAGGATAATTTGTTAAAGATGGAGTGGGGAGGGAGGGGAGAGGTCCGCGGCTAGGGAAGGGGCAGTGACATTGAACAGGGCTTGGGAAGTTGAGGGTTTGGCTATGGATGTGGTGATAAGAGGTACAAAGGTGGGAGGCGAAGGCGGCCGCTAGGGCTTGCGCTTGGGGTGCGCACAGTTGAAGTCAATCGCCCAAGGGGAGCACAAGTTGTAAAGGCTAAGAAAGGGCTGGGCGACGACTGTTGTGACGATGGTCGAGACAAAGGTGGTGGATGGGTGGTGGCTTCAACATCCCTTTATGGGCGAACACGAGCTTCAGCACCCTGAGACCAAGCGACTGTCAATTAGCAACTATCCCTAGATGAATCCCCATAGGTTAAAAACTTGGATACATAAATATGGGAGAGTTCATATTAATGAATCTGATGGCTCACATCGTTTGATCAGATCATTTTCCCTAATTCTCAAAATAACAATCGAAAAAATAATGCAAAATAGCGTGAAGCGAAGGTAGTTTCTGATCGTTCATCTGATATCATAAAACTGTCGAACATGAAAATCGAAGTCCCAATTCGCAACTCGTCTACATATTTCTCTCTGATTCAGAAGCATTCATCTCATATAAATAAAGATTGTCGTTCTCCTAGTGCAAGCTTGGCAGGGATCAATGTAGCTCAATGAATACTAATGATCAATAATAACTAGGCATCCTCTCCATTATGCCAAATAGTGTCTCTGGTCCGAGCGATGTTAACTCGATTTCGTGGTCCAGAGTAGTGGTGGTGTCCTCGTGATCTTGTTGTGTCATTGTTGATGTTGAAGGCCCCGCAAAAGGTATAAGTTGTGATTTGGGTGATGACTGAGGCCGAGGGAAATGGTACAGCTCGGGCTAAAGATTGGGGCATATGTGGGAACTACATCCATGTAGGGTTTGATGCTGGTGGTGAAAGTAGAATTCATATGGAGTTGGGAGTTGGTGTTGCGGTGGAGCCTATGGTGGTAACGTCACCTGAGGAAGAGGGTAAAGTTGGAACGCACGTGAGGTGGCAAGTTGAAGAACCTGAAAACTAGGTGGCTCGTCATCTAAAATCAAATCTTCTACATTAATTATAGAATGAATGCTCAAAATTGTAGGAATATCAAGCTCATAAGAATTTGACAGTTTGACTCGATCCCTCTCAAGACTATGACTCCTTTTGGGGGGACTTATTTTTGTAACCGCTTGACCGGTGAAAATAAGTCCCCCCAAACAGAGCCTATGTAAGCTCTTATTCACCTAACACTCAGATTCATAATTGTCCCAATGAGAACTTCTTAGGTCATGTGTGAATTATCATTTGATCATCTTCTTTGAACATCTGCTATCTCCTGCGATTATCAACACAAGTTTTCAATGTTCATTAGTTAATGTAGCCTTACGTTAGATTAATACATGGAAAACATGAAACAAATGAGAACTTCTAGGCGCGCCCGAGGCACCTGGCGCACCGGCCAGCGCCTCTGCAAGGCAGAGGCGGGCGAGGTGCCTCAGGCGCGCCTAGGCGCGCTCCTTACCAACTCCCAGGCGCACCAAAAGCGCGTCTGGTCTTTTCAAGCTGTTTTTTCAACCTGTTTTTTTGGGAGGGGGGGCAAAAACATGATCTCCTAGGCGCACTTGGACATCCAATTCACCGATTTTCAGTGAATTGAGTGCCCAATTCACTGAAAATCAGCATATTGGGCATCCAATTCGCTATTTTTCAGTGAATTTGACACTCAATTCCCTGAAAATCAATGAATTGGGCACCCAATTCCCTGAAAATCAGCGAATTGTATGCCAAATTAGCTGATTTTCAGTGTATTGGGTGCCCAATTCACTGATTTTCAATTAATTGGGCAACCAATTCATTTTTGCGCCTCACGTGCCTCAGGCGCGCGCCTGCACCTTGCACCTAGGCTCCAGGACCCCTTTGTGCCTCGGTGCGCCTTGCGCCTTTGATAACTTAGGTTAAAACTCTACAATGCGACAAATGTCTCTCAAAATGGGCACATTGTCAGAAAGTTCGGCTGGATGAGGTGGCAACTTGAGCTGCAGTTGAATTTGGGTGGGGATGGGTATGGATTCAGACGTGCAGTTAGCAAACAAATCAGTATGGGATTTTGGATTTGAGGATTTTGGTGGAGGTTGTGGCAATTGGAGGTAGAGGGGAGGGCTTGGTTGGGGACCGGGAAGAATGACAACTAGCCAGTTGTAGTGCGGGGAAGCTCGCAGGTGACGATGGAGCATGAGGTGGAGTGTGGGGATGCCGATAGATGTCCGGAGGAGAGAAGTCGACAAAGCTAGAAAAAATGGCGGCTGGTGCTGAACAGGATTGGGGAAGATGAGGGTGTTGTTGTGGAGGTGGAGGGGAGACATTCAATGGTGGGATGAGGTCTCGGAAGCTGCTAGGGTTCGGTGTTGATATACACGGAGTTGAAGTCGAGCGTCTGGAGGGAGGACAATATGTAGCAGCGAGGGAATGGCTAAGCTACAGGACTGAGGCGATAGCCAACGCATAGATGGCGGCGCGGTGGGGGCTTCAGCACCCCCGAATGGGTAAGCGGCAGCGCATGCTTCTACATTATTAGATCGAGCGATTGTCAATTAGTAGCCAACCCTCAATCCTTTAGGTTAAAACCAAGTATGCATAAATAGGGGCGAGAATTTAGATTAAAGGGATTTGACGACTTATATCACCCTACATTATCATGTGGCATAACTCCCAAACCAACACTCAAAAATAGAGAAAATTGCATAAAAAATGAAAAATCGTGTTGAACGTGATAGCAGTACTTGACCGTCCATCGGACGATCCTAAAAATAGCGATCATGAAAATTGACCCTAAACGGCTCCCGATGCTTGATTGATCTCCATCACGCTGCAATCATGCACTGTGGTGCCTCTCTTCCCCTTCTTTCCTCATAAGGTATAGCTCAGCTCAGAGTCCACGTCAAACATCCCATAAGAAATTGAAACATTATTTGTTTCTTAGAAGAAAATTTGTGCATATATGTTACAGATCAATTGATATCAAATGGTTAATTTAACTTATCTTCTGTAATCTTATATTTCCTACATAATCGTTGATTTTCTGTATGCAGCGGAGCATTTGAGGTGCTGGACTTGTTTACTCAATTCCATGGTACTGTTCATGCGCATATGTCTTCCCAAGTGTCTCCTAAAGTTTATGAAATCTCAAAGTACTTCCCAGGAACACTAAAGTTTAAGATACTTCCTCGTGAAAGTGTGTGGCCTAAGATATTTAAGTTTAACGGTCCAACCAAGGATGATGTTGCCCTGTACTTCAGGTGTGAAGTAGGAAGGTAATAAAGGAACATCTCAATGTGGTAGCTCCTTTACTTGCTGTATTTCACAGTGGTAATTATGTATGTTCTCTTGATTTTATTCCTAATGAAATGCACATGAGAGTGGAAAATTGTTCCACATCAAAAGCAAACCAAGAGTTGAGTTCAAAATCATGGCTTAAATTTGTGGGTTAATGAGCGGTCATCCAATAGCAGAATGTGCTTGTTATGGGCTCGAGTAGGCCTCCAATGGTCCACCTTTCTTACAAGTGTTTTCAAGTCAATGATTTGGTTGGTGTATAAAGACAGTTTCTTTTGGTTTGATCTTTCTATCTTGTTATGTGCAGTTTTTGGCTATTATGGGCCTTGGTGGCTGCTATTATGGCTCATAGGCCTCAAATGGTTGAGTGAGCTCTTGGTGCATTACACTTCATGTTAAACATTTCTCTATTATGGCTTTGTTTGGCGCGGCGGATTTCCCGCGGAGGAAATCCGCGCGGAAGCGACCGCGACCGCGGTCGCCTCCGCGCAGTGGAAATCCGTGGATTTCCCTTGGCAGGGCGGATCCTGGCCGCCAGGCCGCGGCCCCGCCAAACGCCGGGCGTTCACGGCCGGACGGTGCCGTCCGCGCAACTGGCGCGGATCCTCCCCGCTAAACAGAGCCTAGGTCTTTTTGGGGAGTAATGTTCGGTGTGGGCTATCTCGTGTGAACTGAGATTATTGAGACTTAAATGAGAGTGAAGTCCCACATCCTTAAATACATTGTGCAAATCATTGGGATTTCACCTTCCTAACAATTCCTTATAAAAGTTTGTCTTGTATCTTATCCTTATTTTTCTGCTCCATTATATGTTACAATCTTTCAAATGCAGGCACAAAGAGAAGTATGATCATTTTGTTCAGAAAATTCATTCAAATGATAATGCATTGCAAGGTTGCGTCGCAAATGTTGAGCTGCTTATATTCACGTCAGCACAACTACTAATCGATTCTCAGAGTGAGTCAGAGTTATTTCATTAAATATATTTCATGTAACACAACTAGGGAAAAAAATATTTTGCATCTTGTTCCATGGTTCTGCAGGATATCTGATTTACCATTTGCATTCTTTTTATATTATTTGATTTCATTTGGACTACTATTGGATAATGTTCTTAAATTTGTTTTCCCTGTACACTATGTTGCTACAGTTTGTCTAAAAGGGTTTATGTTCTGGTTAGGAATCGACCTGGAAATGATCAGACTCAAATAGAAGTCACCCGAACTCAGCCAGTTTGTTAAACCTGTTGAATCTCTAACCCAGACTTGACCCTATTAAACCATGTTGGTTGACCTAATTCCAGCGGGTCCGCGTTGTGCGGGAACGCATCGTGTGGGGCCGCCCCATGTGCAGACTATCCCCGGTGGCTCATGTTGTTGATTAGTCCCACATTGCCTACCGTGCATCATCCTCTAGTGCTTATAAGCCTCGTCATACTCTTATCACTTTGGAGTTTTGGGATGGAACTATGGATTTCTTAGATGGTATCAAAGCCGGGTTTGACCCGCTGCAGGCAGGTTGGTAGACCTGATTCCAGCGGGTCTGCGTCGTGTGGGACCAATCATGTGCGGATTATCCTCGGTGGCTCGTGTACAACCCGTATTCGACGAGGTGGGCCCAAGCTTGAGTATAGGCCCCAGGATCTCAAAAGGTGGACCACAGACCTAGAAGCATTTATCCCCAGAGACAACGAGAGCATGTACCGCAGACTATGTACCCCCCGCGCCCCGCCCACCTCCAGATTGCTTATGAATAGAACCCGAGAGCACAAGTTAAAGGCACGTTGACCCCCCCCCCCCCCCCCCCCCCCCCCCCCCCCCAAGGTTCGCCCCAAACAAAGTCTGTGCCTCTCTTGTGCCGAGCTCAACTCTGGTTTAGGAGGGGAAGTTCCTATATACTTCTGGGTACGTGGAGGGACCTCCTCGCTGCAGCTTGTGAGGTCCTGTTTACAGGCAATCAGGGAAAAGCTATTGCTCTCCACCTCCTTCTAGTTTAAGTTCGCCCAGATCGACCGCTAGACAAGTTGCCTTTGGTCCCTCTCGGTCCGAACATTTGTGAACCAGAATTGTCTTGGTATCAACACTTTGGTGCGGTAAGTGTGGACCGTGATCAAAGGAAGAACCTTTAGTGGGAGGTCTAATGTCGAACGAAGACTAAAGGGAGATGGAGATCAACAATATGCGAGCTTCAAGCGAGTTCGTCAACCAGCAGTCTCGCCGCCGAGGTGCAGGACCGTCACGACAATTGAATGAGAGAAGATTATTCCATATTATTACGGCCCAATTGAGGCAATATATAGAGAATACAAGATGGTAGGATTGTGACACCTCATCAATCCGTGTGCCTCATACAATAAAAGATAATAAACCACTAAAAGGAAATCCAATAAACCCAATACTCCCCCTCAAGCTGGCGCGAAGATATCAAGCAAGCCCAGCTTGCCATATGTAGAAAGGAGCCGGGAAGGCCCAACAGCTTTGGTGAAGGCATCAGCAATCTGGTCTGCAGACGGGACATAGGACGCTGCAAGAGTCCCTGAACGGATATGCTCCCTGAGAAAGTGAATATCCACCTCAATATGTTTAGTCCTCTCGTGCAGAACTGAGTCAGATGCAAGCATGAGAGCAGACTGGTTGTCACAAACCAGTGTTGAGGAACTAGAAGGAGGAAAACCAAGCTCGGTCAAGAGAGTACGCACCCAGAGAAGCTCGGTGGCGCCATGCGCCATAGCCCTGTACTCAGCCTCAGCAGAGGAGCGAGAAACAACGCTCTGCTTCTTGCTCTTCCAGGAAATAAGATTGCCACCATAGAAAGTGCACATCCCCGAAGTGGAACGGCGATCAGTTAGGGAGCCAGCGTAGTCAGAATCCGTGTAGCAGGTAAGATCGGAGGATGGTGATGAACGGTAGAAGAGCCCGAGGCCAGGTGATCCCTTCAAGTAGTGAAGGATCCGAAAAGCAGCATCCATGTGAGAAGTCCGGGGAGCATGCATGAACTGGCTGACCATACTCACAGCAAAGCTAATGTCGGGACGAGTATTGGTCAGGTAGATAAGTCTTCCAACAAGACGCTGGTATCTGCTCGGATCAGGGAGAGGTTCGCCAGATTCAGCGTGTAATCGGTGGTTCGGGTCCATGGGTGTAGAGACTGGAGAGCACCCAAGAAGGCCAGTATCACTCAGAAGGTCAAGTGTATACTTCCGTTGAGACAAAGAGATCCCCTGGTGAGATCTGGCAACCTCAATCCCAAGAAAGTACTTCAGAGGCCCCAAATCTTTGACCTCAAAAGCCTTTTGAAGTTCCCCCTTGATCTGGATTATCCCTGAGCTGTCGTCACCGGTAAGGATGATGTCATCCACATAGACCAAAATAATGACCCTACGACCATCAGCAGAGGTCCGAACAAAGCAGGTATGGTCGGCATGACATCTGGTGAAGCCACTCTGAAGAACAACAGTACCGAACCGCTCAAACCAGGCTCGAGGGGATTGTTTCAGCCCATACAAGGACTTTTGCAAGAGGCAAACTCGACCCAAATACTCCCCCTGAAGCCTGTAACCAGGTGGCGGATCCATGTAAATCTCCTCAACAAGGTCGCCATTGAGGAAGGCATTCTTCACGTCCAGCTGATGAAGAGGCCACCCGTGGCAGGCAGCGAGGGAAATAAGGAGGCGGACAGTAGAAAGCTTGGCCACAGGAGCAAAGATCACCCCGTAATCCTCTGGAGTCTGAGTAAAGCCTTTTGCAACAAGGCGAGCCTTATAGCGATCCAAAGATCCGTCGGCATTATACTTGACGGTGAACACCCAACGACAACCAACAGTCTTCTTGCCGATGGGAAGATGAACTAACCGCCAGGTGCCAGCCTTCTGTAAAGCGGACATCTCAGCTTCCATGGCGGCCACCCACTCAGGGTGCTGAAAAGCCTCAGTCGTCGAACTTGGAATTTTGATCTGGTCAGTGGCGGTGAGGAAAGCTCGGTACCCCTGTGAAAGGCGCTGGTAGGACACAAAACTAGCCACAGGATGATCAGTAACACCGCTTACCCTTGCGAATAGCAATAGGTAAGTCGGAAGAGCAAGAAACATCACCTGCCCGAGGAAGTGGCACCGAGTCCGGTGAGCTGGGCTCGATCAGTGGATCACGAAGAATAGGGTGAACATGGGAAGGCCCACGGGGGCCACGAGTATATATCTGTAGAGGAGCAGAGTCTGGCTGGGAGATCAGGGGAACAGGAGATGAGAATGGTGGAGGAGAGGAAGGAGTAGAGGTAGGAGAGTCACAATAGAAGGGAACATCCTCAAAGAAAGTGACATCCGTAGTATGGAAGGTCCGACGAGAAGAAGGGTCATAACATCTATACCCCTTGGAAGAGGAGGAATAGCCCAAAAATAAACAACGGATGGCTCTGTCATCCAGTTTCGTCCGAGTCGGACGGCGATCCTGAACAAAGCACACACACCCGAAGACTCGGAGAGGAATATGGAACAACGGGCGGCTGGGGGAAAGGAGACTCAAGGGGACACGACCAGCCAGAGGTTGGCAGGGGAGACGGTTGACTAGGAAAGTCCCTGTAAGAAGGGCAACACTCCAGAAGGATTTGGGAGCATGAGCCCCACGAAGGAGGCAACGGGTCACATTTAGGAGATGACGATTCTTGCGTTCCGCTACTCCATTCTGCTCCGGAGTATAGGGACAGGAGAATTGATGGAGAGTTCCTTGGCTAGCAAGGAAGGCAGTAAACAAGGAAGAGGTGTATTCCCCTCCATTATCAGATCGGAGGATCCGAATAGGGGACGAAAACTGGGTGCGAATCATATTCGAGAACCGTGTATATATGTCAAACACCTCAGACTTAGCACGCATCAAATAGACCCAACAACAACGGGTAAAATCATCGATGAAGGAGACAAAATATATAAAACCATCATAAGAAACGACCGGGGCAGGACCCCAAACATCAGAATGAATAATATCAAAAGGTGCAGAAGTACGGGAAACAGAAGTAGGGTATGAAGTGCGTGTGTGTTTACTTAGCTGACAAACATCACACTGGAAAAAGTGCTCAAATAAGACACCCGGAAAAATAGAAGATACAATTTTAGGACTCGCATGTCCCAACCGGGCATGCCAAATAGCAGGAGTGGTGGTGGTAGTAGTGGCAAAACTGGATGGCGGAGGTGATGGTGCAGGAGGTGGGAGATCCAGCAGATAAAGCCCGTCGCGCTCACGGCCGGAGCCAAAAGTCTTCCTCGTGGTCAGGTCCTGAAAAACACAACCAGAAGGATCAAAAGTTATCGAGCAATGTAAAGCGCGAGTCAATCGACTAACAGAAAGAAGATTTAAGGCTAGTTTGGGAACATGGAGTACAGAATCCAAGGAAAAAGAAGGAGAAAGAGAGACTGTGCCCTGGTGAAGAATCGGGGTCACAGAGCCATCGGCGAGGCGAACCTGCTGATGGACAGTCGGAGAGACAAGAGAGGAGAACAGGTGTGGCTCACCCGTCATATGATCAGTGGCCCCAGTGTCTATCACCCAGGGAGAGGCAGATCCCTTACTAGTGACATGAAAGGCCGTCGGAGTACCTGATGCAGCGGCTGAAGTCGATGACGAGGGTCCAGGATCAGAGGCTGTCTGCGGCTGAGGTGGCAGAGCATAGTGCTGAAGCTGTGACTGAAGCTCCTGAACCTGAGCCATAAGCTGGCTCCAGTCAGCTGAAGGAGTCCCAGAGTCAGATGTAGTGGCGGCAGCGGCCCGAGGAGCGGAAGACTGCTGGCGTAGATGAGGAAAAAGCAGCCAACATCTGGACTTCTCATGAACGGTCCGGAGGCAGTGCTGACACTGAATAGAGGCAAACGGGCTCCCTCGGCCACCTCCGCGGCCCCTATGGGTAGAAGAACGCCCCCCTCGCACAGAAGGAGTACGACCCGAAGCAAGGGCCATCTGGTCTGGTGGAGAAGTAAGCGCTGGAACAGAAGGAGCAGTCAGGCGAGCACGACGCTCATGCTCCTCTACCATGGAGTAAGCATCTAAAATATCTGGAAGCGGGTTCATGCTGACAATCTGAACCCGAATCTGCTCAAACTCAGGGCGTAACCCCATCAAAAACTGATAGGTCTCTCGCTTCTCCTGTCTCTGCTTGGCAATAAGCATATCCTCGGAATGAGGAAAGGCACTCAGTGGCTCGAGGTCGGAAAGCTCCTGGAATCTCCCAGAGAGAAAAGTGAAGTACTCATGCACAGAACGGTCACCCTGACGAGCAGTCGAAATCTCCTGGAAGACGGAGTAAATCCGCGTATCAACGCGTGTGTGCCCATAAGTGCGGGTCAGGGCAGCCCAAAGAGACGGAACAGAATCGAAGCGCATAAACTGCTCATAAATGCGGGGCTCCATGGAGCATTGAAGCCACCCAAGAATCTTGAAGTTTTCCGTGCGCCATTGACGGAGAGCTTTTTCATCTTTCTCGGCAGGCTTAGGAACTCCATTAGGTTCAAGCCAATCAAGCTTGTCATGTCCGGCAAGATAGACACGCACGGAGTTGGACCAAGCAATAAAATTCTTCTCATTAAGAAGAGTGGTGGTGATGCGACGAGCAAAACTATCATTCGAGGAATCCATGGGATGAGATCAAGAGACCACCCAAAGAGATAGGGGAAAAAAAGGCTCCAAAGGAGAAATAAAGAAGAGGGAAGATAAAAGAAATACTTAAACGGAAGGAGGAGATCCCATCCCCGAAGAACACAAAGGACCGTAGATCAAACCAAAAACTAGGTCATAAAAAAAATACCGGCCAACAGCATGAAGGCGGCAGACCTGGAAGATGACGAACAGTGGCGGAATCGTCAAGCATGGACGAACAGTAAGCAGCAGCGGCTCAGCATAGCAGCAGCGGTACAGAGGGCAGCCGGATGGTATACACTCGACCTTCGGAGAAGACGAGAACCAGAAGGATCTGGCGCAGAAGAAGCAGACGTCGATCTGGCGCAGGCCTTCGACGGAAGAAGCGGAAGAAGCTCGACGTGGTCGTCGTCGTCGCCGGTGTCGACGGAATCGAGCGTCGATCTTGAAGCAGTCGTCGTCGATCGTCGATGCTGAGGAAGAGGCGAAGCGTGACGCGAGATGGGCCCTCACATCCTGTCGAGCGTGACGCGCCTGGATCGGGAAGAGGGATCGACGAGGATGGCGGGATCGGGATTTGCGAGAGGCGACGGGATGTTGGCGGGATCGAGGTTTTGGTGCGGGATCGGGATCGGGATTTTCGCTCTGATACCAAATTGAATGAGAGAAGATTATTCCATATTATTACGGCCCAATTGAGGCAATATATAGAGAATACAAGATGGTAGGATTGTGACACCTCATCAATCCGTGTGCCTCATACAATAAAAGATAATAAACCACTAAAAGGAAATCCAATAAACCCAATACTTTGGAAAAGCTATTGCTCTCCACCTCCTTCTAGTTTAAGTTCGCCCAGATCGACCGCTAGACAAGTTGCCTTTGGTCCCTCTCGGTCCGAACATTTGTGAACCAGAATTGTCTTGGTATCAACACTTTGGTGCGGTAAGTGTGGACCGTGATCAAAGGAAGAACCTTTAGTGGGAGGTCTAATGTCGAACGAAGACTAAAGGGAGATGGAGATCAACAATATGCGAGCTTCAAGCGAGTTCGTCAACCAGCAGTCTCGCCGCCGAGGTGCAGGACCGTCACGACGACCTGGCAAAGAAGTCGCCAACTCGCCCGAGGAGGAGCGAGCCTTGTTCGATCGAAGCCAATGTGTCACCCTACGAGCTCTTCGCTTTCGCGAGAACGATGGAGCTCGCCAAGCTGGGACGGAGAGCCCATTTTTGCGAAGAGATTGTGATCACGCTAGTCCCCAAGGGATTCCGTGAACCCGTGCTCAACTATTATACGGGGAAAGATGACCTCATTCAGTACCTGCAGTAGTTTGAAGACTTAGTCTCAATTCGAGCTATGAGTAACACATTTAAGTGTTGGCTTTTCGCGATCACCTTCAAGAGGAAGGCGAGAGATTGGTTCCACCAGTTGCCCGCAGGTTCCATCTACTGCTTCGAGGATCTGCGCAGATAATTGATGTTGCGGTTCGCGACGTCGAAGAAGAGAAAGAAGGGGCCAACCGCTCTCTTCCTCCTCAAGCAAGGACACGACGAGTCATTGGGGCACTACATCGACCGCTTCTAGGAGGAGGTCCTGCAGATCCAGGAGGTGGATAGCTACACTCTCCAGTTGGACCTAACTTTCGGCTTGCAGGAAGGGTTGTTCAGGATGGAGCTGGACCGGGATCTCCCGTCTTTTTCGAAGAACTGACTGACCGCGCGGGGCGGTACGTCCAGGCAGAAGGCAACAACAAGAATTTCTTAGCCTCGCTTACGAGACTTTCGAATCAGGATGAGCCGAAGAATTCGGGAGGAGGCAGGAAGCCGAAAGAAGCCCGCAGGCGGGGCGGAGAGTTCAGGAGGCCGGAGCTATTCCTGAGCGAAGGGACCCGAGAGAAGGTTCCAAGCCCCGACAAATAGGCCTTCCTGGAGGCCGACATGAGGAGCGTCAGGCTCGTTTCAACGCGCCGGAGAGGCGTCAGGAGGCCATGTGGCCCGGTAGATCTCCGCCTAGGGAGGCTATGATGATCATTCACCACCTCTCTAACCAAGCCCATCCGCGAGGTGGTGCAGATGCTGCTTGAGGCAGGATTTATGTCGGAGATTCAGTATCTTGGATGGGTCTCCAATGTTGTAATGGTAAAGAAACTGGATGGAAGTGGCGAATGTGTATCGACTTTTTGTTATAAAATAAAGCTTGCCTGAAGGATTGCTTCCTCTTCTTCGCGTTTATTGATTCAACCGTTGGTTTTCCTGTGATGAGTTTCCTTTATGCATTTTCAGGATATCATCAAATTCAGATGCATCCTCCCGACGTGAAAGACGTCTCCTTCATAACCAACGACGTGTGTTACTCCTACAAGATGATGTCATTTGGTCTGAAGAATGCGGGGGCGACCTACCAGAGAATGATAAATCAGGTCTTCAAAGACCAGAAGGGGCGTAACCTGGAGGTCTACGTCGACGACCTCATGATCAAGAGCAAAAGCCTCCAGGAGCATCTGGAGGACTTGGAGGAGACCTTCGGAGCGCTGTGAAAGTATAAAATGAGGCTTAACCATGCTAAATGCGTCTTCAGAGCTAGCAGGGGAAAGTTCCTGGGGCATATCCTCACTCCCGCGGGATTCGAGCTGAATCCTGACAAGGTAAAAGCTATCATGGAGATGGCCTCCCCCAAAGATACCAAGGAGGTACAACGGCTGACCAGGAGGCTCGCCGGCCTGAGTCGGTTCTTGTCCAAAGCAGGGGAGAAGTGCTCTCTCTTCTTCAGGACTCTTCGCAACAATGAAAGGTTCGAGTGGACAACTAAGTGCGAGTCAGCCATCTAAACCCTAAAGCAGCAGTTGATGCAAGCCCCTCTGCTTCAGGGGCCTCGCGAAGGAGAAGACCTCTTCCTCTACCTAGGAGTAGGAGCTGAGGCGGTCAACTCGGTTCTAGTTAGGGAGGAATGGAGGCATCAGCTGTCGATCTACTATGCGAGTAGAGTTCTCAGAAAGACAGAGCTACGCTATCCAATCTTGGAGAAGCTGGCCTTCGCGCTCATAACCTCACCAGGAGCTTGAGGTCATATTTTCAGGCGCACACCATAAGGGTGGTGACAGATCATCCCCTGAGGACGATATTGGAAAAGGTAGAGCATTCTGGTCGGCTCACTAAGTTGTTCGTCGAACTTAGCGAGTTTGACATCGTCTATGTACCACAGATGGAAATCAAGGCCTCAGGGAGGGATTCTCTTGGAGTATGGATCGTCATGATGATCCCACAAGGGACGAAAATCGAGCAAGCGGTGGAGATTCTTTTCTCAGTCACCAACAATCAAGTCGAATACGAGGCCATCATCATGCGCCTCCGCCTAGCCAAGGAGTTGGGAGTCTAAGATATTCGAGCTCACACAGATTCAATGGTGGTGGCATCACAAATCCGAGGTGAGTTCGAGGCGAGAGAGCCAATCCTCCAGCGGTATCTCCCGAAGGTCAAAGGCTTGATCGACGCCTTCAGTTCCTTCTTTGTGCAGCATGCCCCGAGGGAAGAGAATGGCGCGGCGGACCGGTTGTCCAAGTATGGTCCGAGGGAGGGAGGCACCCTGACCGAGCTATTCAGACCATCCATCGAAGAAGGAGAGTTGATGGAGATCGAGCAACATTCATCCTGGATGGATCCCTTCATCACCTACCTCACCACTGGAGTACTCCCGACGGTCGTGGAGGACAAACGACGTTTCCGATATAAGTCGGCCTATTATTTGCTCCATATGATGGAGGCCTGTATTGGAGGACCATTTTTGGTCCTCTGGCTCGGTGCCTCTCGGGGCCGAATTCCCGCGAGTCCTGGAAGAGATACACCCTGGCAAGTGCGGGAGTCACTCGGGGAGTTGTACGCTGGAGAAGAGGATCTTGAGGCAACGATACTTTTGGCCGACCATTCGAAAGGATGCGGAGAGCTTCGCTCGGAGCTATCAGAAATGTCAATTCTACGCTCCATTGCAGTTATTGCCGGCCCAACAGCTAAGAACCATCACCACCCCCTGACCATTCGCCGTTTGGGGAATGGACCTGGTGGGACCTTTTTCTCTAACTAGTGGACATCGACGATTCATCCTGGTGATGATCGTCTACTTCACTAAGTGGATAGAGGCTAAGGCCTTGGCGAAGACCACGTCTCAGGTGGTGAGAAATTTCTTATGAGGAGATATTGTATGTAGGTTCGGCATACCCTAGGCCATTGTCACTGACAATGACCCCCAGTTCGCTAGCGTCGAGATAGAAGAATTTTGCATGCAGGGGACCGACCTACGCTTCGCCTCAGTGCATCACCCCTTAAGTAAAGACCAAGTGGAGGCCGCCAACGAGCTCATTCTCAACCTCTTGAAAAAGAAAGTTGAGAATTTGTGAGGCAGATAGGGACCGACCTACGCTTTGCCTCAGTGCATCCCTTCTGTCTTATGGGCGTTGAGAACTACTCTGAATTCGTCTACCGGATAAACTCCTTTCAAGTTATCCCACAGATCGGAGGCCCTCATTCCAGTAGAGTTGAAGGTCAACAGTCCAAGAGTGGTTGCGGTCGAAGGTGGAAGCGAAGATTGGCGACTCGAGAACAAAGAGGCTCTGAAGGATTCCTTGGATTCCGTAGAAGAGCTTCGGGACCTCGTCGCGGCAAGGCAATAGAAAATCAAAAGAAGGATGGCCAAATACTTAGACAAGCACATCTGAATCAAGCAGTTCAAAAAAGGCGACCTGATCTTGAAAAAGGTTGCCGCCGCCGGGACAGCGACCGTGGGGAAGCTCAATCCGAATTGGGAGGACCGTTTGTGATCCTAGAAGCTCTGAAGACCGGAGGTTACCACCTGCAAAATCAGGAAGGCGAAGTGCTCGGAAATACTTGGAGTGGAGATGACGTGAAAAGGTTCTACCCATGAGCAGATGACTCGGGACGCGCGTCGAGCACGGGGCGTATAACGGTACCCCCGTATTTTTGTATTTCCTTTTCAAATGCAATCTTCCAAATTTTCCAAGGAGGTTATTCTAACTTGATTCTACGCTTGAAAACGAGTCAAGAAGTGCGCAATCTCCACAAATATTCTAGATCATGAACGTCCACCTCTCCCCGTTTGGGACCTCTAGTCGGGAAGGAGTTGGCGCCTTCAGTACCGTGAGTTCTCCTAAGACCACGCCTCTGCAATCGCGGACGAGATTAACTCCCCCATTGTTTGCTGGCCGACGCCCCCCCCCCCCCCCCCAGCCCATCCTCCTTGGCCGTTTATCAATTGTTGGAAGGGAGGATATAGTCATCATCTAAAAGGTCTGAAAAGAGACTGGGTCCTCGACAGTCGCAGAAGAACGAACCAACGCTTCACAATTAATCTAAAAATACCTGCGACTTAATGGACGCTATAGCGGGTCAATCAGACATAACTCGCGTCTGGGGTAACATACAAGTTAGGAAAAATAGCACTCCTCCCCTAAATGATGGGTGTGTTTCTTCTCAGTGTTATCCCTCAAAGCCTCGTTGTGTGAGTTGATCTAAGTTCAGGCCTTCGGTTTGGCCGTTGACCCCTCGAGCATTGTTACTCCAAAGCCTCGAAGCGCGGGTCGATCTAAGTCCAGGCCTTCGGGCTGGTCATCGATCCCTCGAGAATTATTACTCCAAAGCCTCGAAGCGCGAGTTGATCTAAGTCCATGTCACGACCCGTCTCGACAAGAGTCAGAGCGCGCTTCGGGCGGGCCGTGATGCCACAGGCATGGGCGGAAGGAAAACCATGCCTGCTAAGGCGCAAGCAGAGATACAAAATAATAGTTTAAAAGTAGATACTTTGGAGTAAAACAGATTGTTTTTATGCGGAAGCTTATAAATATGATAAATTTGAAACAGGTGCACGTGCATTTTAGTAAAAACTTAAGATACAAGTTTTGAAACATATTTTTATGCAGTGATCATCTCAAATGAATGAACATGCAAAACATGATAAATTCTAGTATATATAATATTTAGCCTAGCAGTTGTCCATGAAACAGGAGAAAATGGCTGATCGTAATTATTACATAATAGAAATGTCTGACAGTAAAAGAAATGAAACATAAATATAGAACCTGAAACTTGACGCCGAACGGCCTCAGAGAGCAGGCAGCGTAGGCACGAACACTAAGGCAAATCCAAAACAAGAAGGAAAAGCCTCAGAACATTGAAATACACAAGAACAAGCAAAATAAAATACGAGCAGAAGAAACAGAATATTTGAGTACCGCTTTTCATGAAGCTGAGCTAACAAAACAGGCAAGCAAGTGAGACAAGCAGAAATATCTAGAGTTATTAGACTACTCCGAAGTATAGCATACATAGATGATCAAGTAATAACTTAAGTTGTAACAAGTGAAAGTGTGGGTATTTTTGGTTGACGCACATGATTCGTGATTCAGACAGATTCAGATTGAGATGCAAGTCTTATCGGAAATTCAGGATTTCTACCCGTAGCCTCTAAGGGGCGGCTCTTTCGAACCCTCACCCTTGAGCCAGGGAGTTCATGCTTGCTATGACCGGTCCTTTGTTCCCGTTAGGGATTCAAGAGGGAAACCAAGTCGAGGAGTTGCATCGATTAAACACCACCTTTCATTGTTTACTTAAGTTATTAATGAAGTAATTCATGATTGAGTGATTCAAACCTATCAAGACATGTAACCAAATTTTGATTCGGATATACGATAGTATATTTTACAAACGTGAAACGGGGGGGAATCAAGTTATAGAACGTTATTTAACCAAGTCTTGGAACCAGACAGGAATAAGAAACAAGATTCGATGACACCGAAAACTAGGAAGTGAGTTTTGAACTTTGCGTGTTCGAGATAATAAGATTCAAATAACAAGAAGATTCTTCCAGTAAAAAGAAGCGCAGGAGTAAGTTTGACATGCATCGATTCTGGGATAACAAGTACTCATTTACATTAAACCACTTTATGGCACGATTAACTTCCAAATAAGGAGTGTACGATACAAGCATGATAGAGAGACATCGATCATATATTTGCTAGCCATAAACCGTTACTATTATTATCATGATGTTTAATACTCATGTTCAACAATCTATCATTTCTTGAATTATTCATCAAATAAGAAATTTATTCATCTAGGTCTATCCAAATAAAATCATTCATGTTCACAGATTCGTATCATCTCAAATGCGTAAAACCTCAAACTACTAACAAGTCATTTCAACGTTCGAGATCTAAGCTTATATGATGAAACAAGCATTCAAAAGTGAAGTCATAAATTCATAAGAGCAGACAAGGTAATCTACGATCAATGTTTGCAAGAGAGGATGATCTCTACTTGCCTTAAATAAGCTGAAGCTGACGGGGGCGGCCAAATAGCGCGAGCAAAAATCAGAAATCATGCTTTCGAACCTGTTCAGGAACAACGAAAGCGATGCAGCACAAATTACTACGCTAATACAAGCATTTCCACGACGAGGAAATTAAACAACGAGGATTTAGCAAATTTTACCTCCCTCAGAAAGAGGGGAGAAGAGATACCACGAAGGAAACAACGATTTGGCGGCGCTTTAGGCTAGGGAAACCCTAAATCGGAGAGGGTTTTGCGTGATCCCACCAATTAAATCGAGGGGCGACACCGGAAATCAGGAACAAACCACGGTTAGACGATTATAGGAGAGCAAAAATCTGAAATAGGAGGGGAAGGAGGAATTTTTTACCAATATTCACCAAATCCGAGCCCAAGGAGGAGAGGGGAGAAAACCCTAGGCGCTCTACTTACAAAGTCGGCCCAATCGGAAAGGAAGAGGGTTGCCGGAGGGAAGAAAGGCGACTGTAGACCTACTTGGAGGAGAAGGAGCCACTGTCGGAGGGATGTTGATGGCTCCTGGAGGAGAGGAGGAAGTTGTCGGCACTATGAGGAAGAGATCTCGTCGTTCACGAGCACAGAGGAAGCAGAAGACGGAGGAGGCCACGACAGGAGGAGCAAGAGCAGGAGGAGGCGACGACCATGACAAGAGAAGGAGGCGGCGTCGGCTGGAGGCGGATCCGGGAGCATGAGGAGGCGCAGGAGGCGTCGTCCACGACAGGAGGAGGCGGCGCCGACGAGCAGGGAGGCGGAATGAGCGGCAGACGGCATCGGCTCTGCGCGCAGGTGACCGGATCGACACAGGAGACGGGATCGGGAGATGCGTGCGGGAGCCCTAGCCGAGCGGGAGTGAAATTAAATCGGGGGGGGGGGGGGGGCTGCTCGGGATTTAACAGAGGAGGGGGGGCTGGTGTGCGGCTAGCCAATGAATTAAATCTATTTCGATAAAAAATTTTTTTTGGTTGTTACATTCTCCCCTACTTAGGAAGTTTCGTCCCGAAACTTTCTGAGGATTCCCTGAATGGGGCCTCTCATGGCGAAGATTCAGATGTCATTCGATCCAAACAAGATTTGCAGACCAAGACAGGGAAGCTAACAATGAATATGCTGAAACAAAAAGGAAGACAAGCGAGGAGACTTACCGAGATCAAGAGAAAATTTGCGGATAATTGCTTCGCATATCAGATTCAAGTTCTCAAGGGAACTCTTCAAACATTAGCGGGTTCGGAGGAACACGTAGGATTGATTTCAGGGATCACAGAGTTTTCTTCAAATAGCTCAAAATTGAGAGGCAAGACTCGAGAATTCGAGAGCGAACAATCTTTGCACGAAGGGGGTAACTTACTTGCGATGCTGACGCTTAAGAGCTAACTAGAAGGAGATACTGGAGAATCAGATGAGATCGATAGACAAGCAGAACAAGAAGCATTGATTACGAATACCGGAGATTTGAAACTAGAGATTCTAACACATTTCCTACTGTCAGGTACATAAATCATGTAATAATTACAGCATTTTCATTGGACAACTCTAGGTAATGATCATGCAAGTGCAAAATTGGAATCATGTGCGATGTCAAGCAAGTAGAAAAACCATGCGTGTGCAATCATTATTGTTGTTCTTGGCTTCACACTTGTGCAATGATTTATGATATGAATGCAAATGAATGGATACACATGCCATGTTAAGCGCCCATATCACTTAACATGTCATGCATATTAAGACTCTAATGCCAACGCACTTGAAAATATTAAACTGCCCATAACCATTTAATATTCGCAAGCGGTGTATATCCTAGTGGAATTCATATGCACAAAAATGTTAAGTTTGCACATAACCCCTTAACATTCGTGTGTATACTACTCATGCTTATGAGTGAGTGTGTGCGTGTTTCAGCCGCGAACAACAGATAATGACAAGGTGCGTGAAGAAATGATGCATGCATAAATATTTATAAAATAAGATTCAAAATATTTGATAATTTGCAAAATACTTTATCTTTAGAAACAAACCTCCCTCTGATACCAACTGTCACGACCCGTCTCGACAAGAGTCAGAGCGCGCTTCGGGCGGGCCGTGATGCCACAGGCATGGGCGGAAGGAAAACCATGTCTGCTAAGGCGCAAGCAGAGATACAAAATAATAGTTTAAAAGTAGATACTTTGGAGTAAAACAGATTGTTTTTATGCGGAAGCTTATAAATATGATAAATTTGAAACAGGTGCACATGCATTTTAGTAAAAACTTAAGATACAAGTTTTGAAACAGATTTTTATGCAGTGATCATCTCAGATGAATGAACATGCAAAACATGATAAATTCTAGTACATATAATATTTAGCCTAACAGTTGTCCATGAAACAGGAGAAAATGGCTGATCGTAATTATTACATAATAGAAATGTCTGACAGTAAAAGAAATGAAACATAAATATAGAACCTGAAACTTGACGCCGAACGGCCTCAGAGAGCAGGAAGCGCAGACACGAACACTAAGGCAAATCCAAAACAAGAAGGAAAAGCCTCAGAACATTGAAATACACAAGAACAAGCAAAATAAAATACGAGCAGAAGAAACAGAATATTTGAGTACCGTTTTTCATGAAGCTGAGCTAACAAAACAGGCAAGCAAGTGAGACAAGCAGAAATATCTAGAGTTATTAGACTACTCTGAAGTATAGCATACATAGATGATCAAATAATAACTTAAGTTATAACAAGTGAAAGTGTGGGTATTTTTGGTTGACGCACAGGATTCGTGATTCAGACAGATTCAGATTGAGATGCAAGTCTTATCGGAAATTCAGGATTTCTACCCGTAGCCTCTAAGGGGCGGCTCTTTCGAACCCTCACCCTTGAGCCAGGGAGTTCATGCTTGCTATGACCGGTCCTTTGTTCCCGTTAGGGATTCAAGAGGGAACCCAAGTCGAGGAGTTGCATCGATTAAACACCACCTTTCATTGTTTACTTAAGTTATTAATGAAGTAATTCATGATTGAGTGATTCAAACATATCAAGACATGTAACCAAATTTTGATTTGGATATACGATAGTATATTTTACAAACGTGAAACGGGGGGGAATTAAGTTATAGAACGTTATTTAACCAAGCCTTGGAACCAGACAGGAATAAGAAACAAGATTCGATGACACCGAAAACTAGGAAATGAGTTTTGAACTTTACGTGTTCGAGATAATAAGATTCAAATAACAAGAAGATTCTTCCAGTAAAAAGAAGCGCGGGAGTAAGTTTGACATGCATCGATTCTGGGATAACAAGTACTCATTTACATTAAGCCACTTTATGACACGATTAACTTCCAAATAAGGAGTGTACGATACAAGCATGATAGAGAGACATCGATCATATATTTGCTAGCCATAAACCGTTACTATTATTATCATGATGTTTAATACTCATGTTCAACAATCTATCATTTCTCGAATTATTCATCAAATAAGAAATTTGTTCATCTAGGTCTATCCAAATAAAATCATTCATGTTCACAGATTCGTATCATCTCAAATGCGTAAAACCTCAAACTACTAACAAGACATTTCAACGTTCGAGATCTAAGCTTATATGATGAAACAAACATTCAAAAGTGAAGTCATAAATTCATAAGAGCAGACAAGGTAATCTACGATCAATGTTTGCAAGAGAGGATGATCTCTACTTGCCTTAAATAAGCTGAAGCTGACGGGGGCGGCCAAATAGCGCGAGCAAAAATCAGAAATCATGCTTTCGAACCTGTTCAGGAACAACGAAAGCGATGCAGCACAAATTACTACGTTAATACAAGCATTTCCACGACGAGGAAATTAAACAACGAGGATTTAGCAAATTTTACCTCCCTCAGAAAGAGGGGAGAAGAGATACCACGAAGGAAACAACGATTTGGCGGCGCTTTAGGCTAGGGAAACCCTAAATCGGAGAGGGTTTTGCGTGATCCCACCAATTAAATCGAGGGGCGACACCGGAAATCACGAACAAACCATGGTTAGACGATTATAGGAGAGCAAAAATCTGAAATAGGAGGGGAAGGAGGAATTTCTTACCAATATTCACCAAATCCGAGCCCAAGGAGGAGAAAGGCGACTGTAGACCTACTTGGAGGAGAAGGAGCCACTGTCGGAGGGATGTTGATGGCTCCTGGAGGAGAGGAGGAAGCTGTCGGCACTATGAGGAAGAGATCTCGTCGTTCACGAGCACAGAGGAAGCAGAAGGCGGAGGAGGCCACGACAGGAGGAGCAAGAGCAGGAGGAGGCGACGGCCATGGCAAGAGAAGGAGGCGGCGTCGGCTGGAGGCGGATCCGGGAGCATGAGGAGGCGCAGGAGGCGTCGTCCACGGCAGGAGGAGGCGGCGCCGACGAGCAGGGAGGCGGAATGAGCGGCAGACGGCGTCGGCTCTGCGCGCAGGTGACGGGATCGACACAGGAGACGGGATCGGGAGATGCGTGCGGGAGCCCTAGCCGAGCGGGAGTGAAATTAAATCGGGGGGGGGGGGGGGGGGGGGGGGGGGGGGGCTGCTCGGGATTTAACAGAGGAGGGGGGGGCTGGTGTGCGGCTAGCCAATGAATTAAATCTATTTCGATAGATTTTTTTTTTTTTGGGTTGTTACAGTCCAGGCCTTCGGGTTGGTCATTGACCCCTCGAGCATTGTTACTATAAAGCCTCGAAGCGTGAGTCAATCTAAGTCCAGGCCTTCGGGTTGGTTGTTGACCCCTCGAGCATTGTTACTATAAAGCTTCGAAGCGTGAGTCGATCTAAGTCCAGGCCTACATGTTGGTCGTTGACCCCTCGAGTGATCCTTCGTCTAAGTCTCGAATGCGTGAATCGATCTAAATCCAGACCCACAGGCTGGCCGTTGACTCCTCGAGTGATCCTTCGTCTAAGACTCGAATGCGTGAGTCGATCTACGTCCATGCCTACGGTCTGGTCCCTCTCGAGAGATCATCCCTCGCAAGTAAGAAGCCAACGTCGTCCTATGAGTCTAAGCGCTCTCGCTCTCAACGTCCTATGAGCCTAAGCGCTCTCTCTCTCTCTTAACGTTCTATGAGCCTGAGCGCTCCCGCTCTCAACGTCCAATGAGCCTAAGCGGACTCGTATGGATAAATGTAACCATATAACCATATGAAAGAACAAAAAGAGGTGCACAAAAGAGGTGACACCTCGTCGGTGAATGGGTGAGCTCGACATTCCTTAACACGCGCGCAAAGACTGCCACGCGAGGTACCTCGGTGACGCCCTCGCGAGGCTTTCAACATCATCTCGTCCATAAATGACGTACAACAAGTTGTATGCGTCGTCGCCCGGGTCATCATCCCCTGCTCAGTAGGGTAGGAAAGTGCTGACAGAAACCCGGTTCTGCTCGGCATCCCATGCGAGCAGAGGCGCGCCTGAAATGTCCAGGACATTGCAACCGCGCCCATAGTTGAAGTGGGACTTGGGGTCGTTAGCCGTCTCCTGGTCCTCTGGTGTCCCGGGGGCCTCAGCGTCCTCAGGGTCCTCGCTAATAGGTAAAGAAGCCATCGTGAGGTCGCGGTGGGCGAGCGCCTTCTTTCGCCGCTTGGGATGCCTTTGAGGCTCCGGCTCCCAGCCCATGGGCCTTTTGCCCTTAAGATCGTTGGGCTCATCTTCAGACACCTCAATCAGCTCGATAAATGGAGGAGGTCTGCGCTTCGCGCGTGAGGTCTCTGCCTCACCAATTTTCACCTTCGATGGGAGGGCGCGAAGACCTACAACGAGCGAGGAGAAATATGATATTACTGTTTCATGCCGCCAAAATAAGTGTGAGGCAGTCAGTCGTGCCATACCTGTCTTCGGGTCGATGAAAGCGAGCTCATTGACACGTCATCTCTGCCGGACGACATCCATTTCTCTCTGGTAGCGCGAGAGGTAAAGGGCCTCCGAGGTCTCAGGGATGCGAGGAGGCTTATAATAGCCCTCGTCCCTTTGAATCGGTCTGAAGAATACCACGCCAAAAGGACCTCGCACGATCAAAAATTTCTTGTTACAGCGGTGGACCTTGTTCTACAATTCCTTGATCTTCAAGGAGACGTCGCTGAAATAGGCAACCCCCTAAGCATTCTCCTTCATGGAGAGGAGTTTGTGGAAGACGACGTAGTCTAAGACGACCCCGGCCTCACGCAGGAAGGAGATGAGGGCCATCATGGCCACGACCCCATTCGGGTTGATCTGGGCGGGGACGAGGCCGAAATGGTTAAGCATCAACAGAACTTTCGGACAGAAGGTGAGGTGAATTCCCATTTCGAAGTGGGCCAGGGGAATGACGAGCTCGTCCGCGTATAGGGATTTGAGGTGCTCGTCGGGTCCAGCTCGGCGAGCAGTAAACTCCTCCGCCAAGAAGTTCTGCCTAAACAGAACGAGCTCATCTGTCGTCTTGCTTCGCGGGAACTTGGCCACGACGAAGTTGTTCGCGCAGTGGAGGCGACCTTTTGTCTCCCTGGTGCGCTTTCCTTTAGTAGGCGAAACCGTGGTTGTGAAGAGGCGAACAGGGACAAGAGCTCGCTACAATAGGATCGCGCGCAAGAGCTCGGCAGAGAAAAAAGGGGTAGGAAATACGGTCAGGGTACCCCTATTTATAGAGGTCAGACGCCGACATCGCGAGGCCGAGTGTATGGCGCGTTCAGGTGAGGCGAGTATACATCGTGAGTGCGAGGATTTTCTAGGTCGCAAAAATCGCGAGGCGAGATGACCTACATAAAAAACAAGCTCGGAAACCACAAAGAAAGATCGCCCACTAGCGAGGTAAACAAGCTGCGAGTAATAGATCAACCACAAAGCATTAGCGAGGCCTATTATTAAAATGAAACAAATAGATCCGGCGAGCGGTTAAAAGTATTATTACAATACATCAAATAAAAAGCGAGAAAGAAAATAATTTAGGTGTTAGCTCGTCAGGCCCCGCCGAGAGAATTTTGGAGGTCTGCGACCGAGATATGCGTGGTCAGCCAGCCAACCTCGTGCGCAGCTCGCAGCTCATCCTGGGATTTTTGGTGGCCTTCCAAATGGTGACGGATGATCTCTTCAATCCGCCGGATGTGGTCCGTCATCCTCGCCACGTCGCTAGGAAGGTCGCACTCCTAAAAAGATGGTGGACGTCATTCTCCAGCTGTCTCACCTTATGTTCCACCTCGGCAATCCTCACTTACAGGCACTGGATGTCGAAGTATTTACGCTCAACACTCTCAAGCCGAGGAATAAACTCCTCGACAAGGGAGAGCCGAGACTCCACCGCAATTAGGCGGCGGTTGAGCTCGCTCGCCGTCGGCGCCTTCAACTGCATCTCATGCGAGGTGAGCAAAGAGAGGGGGCGAACCCTGAACTCGCCAAAGGATTCACCTGGATCGGCAAAGAACTCGCTAGCTGGTGAGGGTAGACGACGGCGGGGCGATTCCATATGAGGGGCTGCACCTACGAGCGGTATGATTTGTTAAGTCCTATTCCCGAGCGGCGATTACTCACTGAAGAAATTTAAGCGAGGAGAGTCTTACTGTGGCGATGTTGAGGACTCTCCCTTCTCGCATGTCGCTGTCTTATCGGCGGGCACGTTGTGCGAGGGCGCGGAATCAGGAGCTGGCAAAGAGGCCATCCGCGACGCCGAGGATGGGTGACATCAATGGGCCTGGCCTCAACATCGTGGGAGTCCCCTGCGGAGGCAGAACTCTAGGAGGCGGTGGCAGGCGCACGATGGGCGTAGTCGCGACAACTGAGGTCGCGAGTACGAAGCTCGCCGACCGCATGACAGTCTCCAATAGCCTTTGAGACTTCTGTCCACGTGTCTCGAGCGGGGTGGTCGTGGCCTCAAGCTCCTCGTAGAAGCGAGCATGCTTGGAGTTCGGAGTCAACTCCTTGCCCTCCCCATCAGCAGACGGAGGAAGCAGCTTCGCGACCTGCAGGGTTTAGGGAGCTGTTATGGGCTTGTTTTGTTGCCATCGATGGAGACGGGGATACACGGGCAAGCCCTAGAAATGGAGAAGGAGATGAGAGAAGATGAGACCCTAGAGGGTGGAGGAAGGAGAGAAGAGCTTAGAGAGAGAGAGAGAGAGGGGAATTAGAGAGAGAATGAGAAGTTTCTTTCTTCATTGATTTCCTTCCAAATACAAGACCGGTTCTATTATATAGAACCCCGGGGGCAACCTCGTAATTACATCAAGACGCATAAAATATTGAAAATACTTAAATGTTACGATGACTCTAAAAATGACGACTATGACTCAATACAACACGACTCGATACAGTGACTCGACTCAACATATAATAATAATAAAATAAGATACTAACGGAGGACCATAACAGGAGCATCCTCCCAGGAAGGGATGAGGGTGTCAGGTTCTCGTCCCCCATGCGAACTGCATGCAACTCGTTTAGTGAGGCATCAAGTATGAACTTTGAAGAAAGGAATCTACTCACCAGGTGTTGCGGCGAGGACGACCGTCACCTCGGCCGAGGGGGCTCCGTCGTCTCCTTCTCACAGAGGAGTGGAGACGCCGTAGTCGCCCAGAGTCAAATCCACGATGGACCTAAAGGCCACCTGGGAAAGCTGTCAGAGAGGATTGGAAGCAGTCAGATCCAACGCTACAAGAGACCTCGCAGGAAAGGCGTGAACTTAACTTTACCTTTTCAGTCTGCTCCGGATGCGGGTCCGGAAGCGAGTCGGCAGTGCCAGAAGAGGCAACTTTCTTCGAGGGATGGGCATCCTCCTCCACAAGGAGCTCGGCCTTTTTGGCCTCGCTCAGCCTCTGTTGCTTAGCAGCCAGGGCCTCGGCCCGTTTCCTTTTCTTCGCGCGCTTCATTCTCTTGCGCCTAAAGAGGTCTGCGGAGGGAACACTCCCGAACTTCGTCCGAAAAGTACTCGGCGGCTGGAATTCAATGGGACTTGTGAGAAGACCCTCCCTTCTCCGTGATAGGCAAGGTGGTCTCTTTCTTCTCAGCTGCCATAGTCGTACGAGTGATTTTCAGAAATCCCGTCCCCTATTTATAGAGAGGGTGACCGATACCACCAGCTCGGCATAATCGCAACTCGCCGAATAAGGGTTGGATGATTCTTTCTGACCTCCAAGCGAGCTCGCAAAGAGCGGAGATTGTGTACAACCTGTATTCGACGAGGTGGACCCAAGCATGAGTATAGGCCCCAGGACCTCAGAAGGTGAACCACATACCCAGAAACATTTATCCACAGAAACAACGAGAGCTCATCCAAAGCTCGCCCAGTTCTTATTGATCAGCTCGCCACGAGCTTAGCAGGGAGTGCAGCTCTCCAATGAGCTCGCCAGGGTCGAAGCTCGGCTCCCCTTTTAACTCGGACACTTGCAGAAACTACTCGTGAGTCCCTTATGGGTTTGCCGCCGACCTCATTGCATTGGGGCTCATCCAACCGACAAGTTCGTCAACTGAAGACCCGGCGTAGGCGACCTCGCCTAAGGTGACTCCAACCAGCTCGCCTCCTCCAGAGGTTCCCAAAAAACAGATCGCCAGGAGCCAGGTATCCGGTATCTCAAAAGGCGGGGGCGGCTACTCGCAGACCATGTACCCCCCACCCTCCTTGGATTGCCTATAAATAGGATCCCAGGGCACAAGTTAAAGGCACGTTGACACCCCTTAAGGTTCCCCCCAGACAAAGTCTGTGCCTCTCTTGTGCCGAGCTCAACTCTGGTTTAGGAGGGGAAGTTTCTATATGTGGGACCTCCTCATTGCAGCTCGCTCTCCACCTCCTTCTAGTTTAAGTTCGCACGGATCGGCCTCTAGACAAGTAGCTTTTGGTCCCTCTCGGTCTGAACATTTGTGAACCATGATTTTCTTGGTTCGAACAGCCCGTGTTGTTGATTAGTCCCAAATTGCCTATCACGCGTCACCCACCTATGCTTATAAGCTTCGCCCCACTTCTATCACTTTGAAGTTTTGGGATGGAACTGCGGGTTTCTTAGAAACCCAAATTCGACACAACCCAGCACTAGAAGCTGCTAAGTCATATCTAGTTAGTATCAACCTGACATGAAATGCATACGATGACATTATTTGTTCAAGCTAACTTGGAGAATAACGGGCATAGGCTATCAATTTTTGAGTTCTTAACTGTACGAAAGAAGAATCAACCCATTAAAGGGGTAATAGTTGAGTTTTTGGTTCACTCGAACCCGAGTCGAACATGACCCAATTTATGTTGGCCTCTTAAGGATAAAAGCTAAAGTCGATCTGAAGTCTACATGTACTGAAAATATATATAGAGTGATTTTTGTGCCCTGTTTGAGTTCAGTTGTCATGTTGGGTCTATTATTATTGACACCAGTGTGCTATTCTTCATATGTGTGTTCTTCTCATGCCACATGTTTGTCTTCTATATTATTATATAAAAAAGGCAGGGGCCAAAGGCCTCCCTAAAAGCAATTGTGCATCACGTGCATGACTGCTTTTCGTTTTCAAATGCCAGCATGCTGAGCAGCTCCAATAAAATTTGTGCTTCTTCTCAGTTGAGTCTTCTCTCACATATGATGAATGCTTTGAAAACAGGACACGATCCGCTGGAAAAGTAGCGATAAATTCATCTTTTATTTAGCGAGAATGCTTACCATTCATCCAGATATGAAATTAATATATTGATTGTAGTTGGCATATATCGAGTAAAGTAGTTACAGTCTAAGCCAAGATTTTGATATAATTTTTTTATTTGTTTACAGAAAATGATGGGTTCAAAGAATCCAGCGATCATATATATCTTTGGGGTGTATTTCGACATGTGAAGCGAACGAATGCTAGTCATGGTGAAGAAGTTGCATCATGTAGTACTTCTTCTCCTGTTCTTACACATGATAAGTCCATGATTTCACCACATGTCAGTTCTTTGGAAGCAGGCAGCAAGGTTAATATGGTACGGGAATCTCCTAAGGAAGTTGATATGGAGATCGATATGGTTGGCGGTCTTCCTGTTGGAAAAATCGACAAGCCCAGTCAGAGGCCCCCTGTGAATCTTCCGCTAGATAAATCTAGCAAGTCAGCGCTTTTGCATGCTCCACCAGGCTTTCTAATTCCAAAATACAAACGGCCTGACTTCGCACCTCGTTGAAGGACAACCACGTAAGGGAAGTATCTACAATATTAGGTGAGGATCGATCTCTTATTATTATTTTTTTAATTTATTATTGGTATTGTACTGGACTTAATTCAGGTTCATCTACTGCTGGTTGTGATGGTAAATTTGTCAATTCCACTCTCAGCCTTGACTCTTTGTTTTAGATGTAGTTTACTTAAACTTAGGTCTGCCATTCAGTTGTTGAAATATGTCTATGTTTTTCCTTCAGTTTTCATCAACATTTTGTTTGGCTATTGTAGATATCAGTTTCCTTATCTTATTTACCTTCACAATCACGACTCTTGTCATTAGCCACTCAATAATCTATTCTTATGGGATATCACTTTTGCCCCTCAAAAATAAAGCATGCTTCATAGCTTGTCCTGAAAAAATTGACTGTCAAATTATTCTTTTTATCCACAAGTTTGTTCAAAATTGAGACATCTCCCAAAACTGCTTTCTAACTCCTACACCAGGTTTATTAGGAAAGCTTATTTGAAGAAGTCAACGAGTTCTCTCCTAAGTGCCTAGATGCACCTAGGAAATTATGTCTAGTTCTTCTATCTAGAGATTGTGTTATATTAAGACTTGCATTTTTTTTACTTTTCTAACATATTCTTTTTCTATGCAACATGTGTTCAAACTAAAGGTAGCATAGGATGTTCTCTATCTTATGATGACGCTCAAGCTTCCTCCCTATTCCTTTTATAAACTTGATATCAAATATTTCTCATTGTGTCATACAACATGGTTCTATCATGGTATGCCTCATAGGCTCATACTTGTTGATGGGGATCACGGCATACATGAGTCTATACTATAATCGGAGCCATTTATTTTGTGAGGATCGGTGATTCATAAATTTTAGTTTTTTTTTTTTTTTTAATTTTATTTTAATGTACTTTGGAGCCTATCATGATCGTAGAATTATGACTGTCCATGGTGCCCTTTACTCTATAAATAGGGATAGAAAACTCATTTAAAAGAATCGAAAGTTTAAGAAGAAAATTCCTCCTTTTGGTCTCCTGGTGCTGAAGATAGAATCTAGGTGCGAAGTCTAGGAAAATCTCTTCCCCTCCCTTGACCAGCCCTCCTCCACATTCAGCTACCACCACCTCCGACCATCACCTTGTCCGATAGCTCCCTCCCCTCCACCACCACCTCCACTTATCCCCACTACTCTCGTAACTACCTAATAACCAACCTCAAATAACTGCCCCACTAATTCATAGGCGACCACTTATCCCACTCACAATTCCCGCACATTTTCAACCCATTATCCATAACCCTTATAATAGTCGGCCCCACTCTCCCCATTAACTCCCAAATGACCACATCTTCAAAACTACCTCTGGACGGAACTCTATAGCAAGCCCCTATCCAATAACCATTTCACCCATTTCCAAATCCTAGCCCCCCCCCCCCCCCCCCACACACACACATCTTAGTTCTAACCCCCAAATCATCCCCGTTATACATAATTTTAAATTCGCATCATCCGTGACCCACCATCCTTCCACGCCAGAGTTCAATCTCTTCTGTAACACCCCAAAAACCCGAATTAAAAGAGCTCATGAGAACCCTAAGAGCCTTAGGGAAGTCTCATGGAGGTTTGGGGTTGATTGGGTATGCCTTGGAGGTCATTTAGAGCCTTTTGGTTTGTACACGGCCTGGGACACGGGCGTGTATATGTTGAGTCCAAGACCTAGCTAATTCTTGAGAAGCCACACGACTTGTTAATTTAATTAACACGACCAGGGACCCAGGCGTGTCCTTGGACATGCCTAGGAATGAGCAGGGTTATTTCCAGAGAAGTCATGCGGCTTGTCAATTTAATTGACACGGTCGTGTAGGTGACCGTGTCTCCGGACACGGCCCGGGACACGGGCATGTCCAAGGGCGTGTAGATGCCTAGGAACCAGCCCGTGTATGAAGTGTGCTACCCCTATGAGCGATACGACCTGCAACACGGTCATGTACCTGCCCGTGTGCATCTCCAGGTGTATAAGTAGGTTGACACGGCCTGGGACACGGGCGTGTCCCAAGCCTTGTACGGGGTTCTGGACTAGTTTTAACTTGAATTTTGAGCCGTTTGATGGGATTATTCGAGATCTGATGGCTAGGGTTGTTTCCTGAGCCTATTAGGTTGGGAAAAGGGAGCTTTGAAGCTCATTTTCATTTTATCATTCTCTCTCTTAGGATTGAGAAAGAAAGGAGCAAGGGGGAGGAACAAGAGGAGATCCCTCCATTGGAGGAGCTTCGGAGCTCCAAACGACCAGCCAAGTCCAGATCCGCGGATAGGAGTCTGTCGCGGTCGATTCCATCTGTCTCTTTCATCGTTCCATAGCGCCAAGCGAGCTCCAAGTGTAACGATCCTTCTATCCAGTCTTAGGACGATGTATGTCCATTGCATTTTGTTTTGCTTGCATAAGAAGAGTCTCCTCCGCTAATTAGTGGAGGGCATGATCTCATTTGGTTCGCTAGAATTCCGAGTCGATTGTGTCCGTCCCCGGCATAAAATGCTTGTAGAAATCCGGTAATCGTTGCGGATTTAGCCATTTTGTGTGAAGCCTACCCGTGGTCGTAGGCCCGGATCGGTGATGCTTTGATTGTCGTTGCATTTAAGCTTGACCTAGTATGCGTGCCGGAGAATGACTCTGTGAAACGCCCTTGATAAATAAAAAGGATTTGGATGATCTCATGTGGTCGTCAGTACTCATGAGCGTTGTTGTTGGATGATGGTTTGCTAGCTTCATACCATGTTGCTTATGCAGTTGTGGGAAACCTTCTGGTGAACCCAACCATCATCACTTGCATTCTTAGGTCCCCCATTTTATATGCTCAACCTAGAAGATTGATTGTGCTTGAAACTTTACTCTGTGTAGCTTAATCGCATTTTCATTGTTTGTGCTACATATTGCTTGTTGCGACGTACTTGCAGGAGAGCAGTGTCCCACCTCAGAGCCCGCTAAGATGGCCGGGGGGAGGGATCGTTATGCGGTTTGTGATCAGCTCATAGCTGACCCTCGTTTACCTCTTACTTGTGGTTGGTGCAGGTGTCGTAGAGCGTGGTGGGAAATAGCGGGTATAAAGCCCACAACTGAATTGTCAAAGAAAGACGCGTCTTTTATTGTTTTATTTGAGTTGCCTTCCTGTGAGCTGATGTTTTTTATTAGTACTATTATGTTGTATTGATACTACTGTTTTGATGTATGGCCATAAGACCAACTTTGTTGAACATTCCTTAGTAAATGCGGACTTTCATAGTTGGTTTTAATCAAAGCTTCCGCTATTGTTTTCATTTCTCTGAGTAGTGTATTTTTGTGTCGTATATAATATCTAGCTTGTGTGTATGGTATATCGTGGGGCCCTGGCCGAACCCATGTTATATTGTTTGTACAAGCATGATGTTACATCTTCTCTCCACTGTTCTCATGAACCCAGTCTTCCCCACGCTCAAAATTTTCCCAGAGAATCGCCAAACTGCTCTTATCATCCATACGCCTGTCTGCAATGCTTACTGGATACAAATTTCTAGGCCTGGAAGTTCATCCAGTCATTTCCACCCATTTGCTGATCTCCCAACTCTAGCAATACGACAATTCAACCACATCCCTCATACATAGTCCACCAGTCCCTGCACAACCTCTACACAACCTCATACTTCTCTGGACAATCATGGAAACCATTCAGAGCCCGAAATACTTCCAATCAGCACCAAGTTAGCATTCATCAGCCTTCTATATTTGCTCTGGCTTCAGATTTCTCCCTTGACACTCTTCGAGATGTTTATCTCATAAACATTATGAATTATTGTTTGGTTATATTTATTTTGAATTTATGTGCAAATTCACTGTTTTGGGGTAATATTAGTTTGTAACCTTTGTGTCAATATCAGCACGGCTTGTCAGGTTTTATTCGTTCAAGTATTTGTTTTCTAGCACTCTCACATGAATACTACATTACTTGTTTCATTAATAGAAATTGTCTAATTGTGATTATCATTTTATATTATTTATAATGCTTATTGTTGCAAATTTAGTTACCGGATAAATTTATAATTCATTTAGTCATCCCTAGAGTAACATATGTTTTGTTAGACCCGTCCTGTGTTACTTATGCTATATTTGACGCAAAGTAGGGGCGCAAAGACAATGCAATTCCTAGGGGTGGTGTCAGGGAAATAATTCTATCTAACCATAGTGTACAACCCTCATTCTCCGAGGGTGGACCCCCCCAAGGCCACGTAGGCAGAAGTCAAAGTCAAAGAGGTCAACACAGAGCCCGGCAGTTCAAGGCAGAGAAGAGAAGACCTCAGCGAGTATGCAGGCAATACTCGCCAGGTTGGCGAGTATGGAACAGAAGACCTGGCGACTATTGGCCCGGCGTGTGCGAGCAGCACCCAATACTCGCCAGATGGGCGACTATGGCATGATACTCGCCGAGTAACCCATAGTCGCCGGGTTGGGGGCTGGACTATAAAACCCCCCCTACCCCTTGGTTTTCCTATAAATAGGACCCCAGGGGTACTTGGATTGGCACCTGGACTTGAGCTTTCGAAACCCTGCTCTTGCATTCTGGAACCTGTCGCACTTGGCCGCTACTCCCGGTACTAGCCAAGTCGGTGCCTTCCTCGTACCCTGCTCGGCCGTTCTTTGGTCTTGGAGGGGAAGTCTCTTCGGAGCTTCTGGGTACGTGGTGGGACCTCCCTGCCGCAGCACCTGGGGTCCTGTGTGTTGCTCTTTTAGCTCTTCAGTAGTCGCCAGCTTAGTCGTCTCGTTGGACTGCTGGGCGAGTAGCCTCCGGCTGCATCAGTCCGAATCTTGAGGTCAGGATTTTCCTGGCGTCAACACTTTGGTGCGGTGAGCGTGGACCGCAGTCAGAGAAGGAAAGTTCGGCAAGAAGGCGAGATGGTCGTAGGTGGGAGGAGGAGGTCGGCAACTCGACGGGAACTGGCAGGTTCGTGACGCTGGAGGTTTTCGAAGCCTTCGCGCAGCGCATGGAGGGAGCCATGCGAGCAGCGCTTCAGCCGCGCGCCGAGGTCACTGCGACCTCGCCGCATCGCCCAGTTCCGTCCGAGGGAGGGAGTCCCCCTCGGCGAGCAGGAAAGGAGCACGTGGAGGATGAAACCGAGCGACCAAGGAGGTCGCAATTCTACCAGCCAACCTCGCAAGGTATTCGCTTCCGCGAGCCGGGCGAGCAGGCGAGGTACCAGGATACTCGCCCATATGGCGAGTATGGTGGTGATACTCGCCAAGTGGAGGATCGTCGCCGGGCAGGAGGGAGGAGCCCCTTCTGCGAGGAGATTCTCGCCGCGCCCGTGCCAGAAGGATTCAGGGACCCAGCCTTGAATTACTATTCGGGGAAGGAGGACCCCGTCAGGCACATCCAATGGTTCGAGGATATAGTCTCTATCCGAACCATGTCGGACGCCTTCAAGTGCAGGTTGTTTGCCATTACCTTCCGAGCAAAGGCCTGGGACTGGTTCCACCAGTTGCCCGCAGGCTCAATCTATTGCTTCGAAGACCTGTGTCGTGGGCTGACGACCCGGTTCGACACGGCCCGGAAGCTGAAGAAGGAGGCAACGGCCCTGTTCTACCTCGTGCAAGGGCCAGATGAGGCATTGGGACCTTACATCGAGCGTTTCCAGGAGGAGTTTCTGCAAATCCAGGAGGTGGATAGCAACATCCTGTTGCTGGCCCTGACATTCGGCATCAGTCAAGGCCTCTTCAAGTTGGAGCTCAGTGAGAATCCTCCCTACTCCTACGACAACCTCATTCAGAGGGCCAATAAGTTTGTCCGGGGAGAGGCCTCCAACCCCGACTTCTTGGCGAGGCTGGCACAGGTGTCCAGAGGCGACCGTGGAGAGAGGGATGGAATCCCTGAGAAGAGGAAGAGAGAGGAGCCCCGAAGGGAGGAAAGGAAGAGGCCGGAGCGGCAAGAAGAGAGGAAGAAGGAGGAGCTCAGGAGGAAGGAAACCGGGAGGATCGTGGAGAGAAGGCCCGTCGAGTCCCCTGAACGTCAGGAGGAAGGAAGGCGCTACCAGGTCCCCGTCAACCGGCCACCTTGGAGGCCGGCTGGACGGCACCAGCGTCAGGATCAAAGGGGGAGATCCCCAGAAAGAAGGCCCTTTCGCCAGCCAGAGAGGCGTCAGGAGAGGAGGAGAGATGAAGCAATGGCGGTAGCCGGGCGAGGCCGCCGTCAAGGAAGGAAGAAGCAGAAGCCTAGGAGGCGTCAAGCAGAAGAGGTTCCCCTCTACTGCGACTTCCACCAGGTGGGGGGACATGCCATGGCTGCCTGCCCAGACTTTTGGAAAGCACGGAGGAGGCTGGCAGCAGGAGAAGCTGGAGGAGAGCAGCGGAGGATAGAGGCCCCTGCCGAGCCTCAGGCAGGGCAGGCTGCCGTCGTTCGAAGGAGGAACGAGGACCGGGTCGACCAGGGAGGTCGGGGAGACCTGGGCCAGGGAGGCAGAGTTGGAGTAATCCATGGGGGAGCAGGGCTGGAAGCTTCCCGCAAGGGGAGCCTCCATCAGATCTACCGCAGGAGTGTCGCCTCGACCTCACAAGCACCACCCCCGATGGAGGAGATTACCTTTTCCGAGGAGGACATGCTAGGGAACGAGAATCCCTTCCATGATGCCCTCGTGACTCAAGCCGCGGTGGAGGACTTCACCGTTGATCGAATTCTGATCGACAACGGTAGCTCTGTAAACGTCATCTTCAAGGGGACGTTTGGCAGACTGGGAGTCGAAGCTGCCAGGGTTCGGGCACCTGATGGTCCCCTCTTCGGCTTCTCCGGAGAGAAGAAGGAAGTGGAAGGAGGAGTTGATCTCCTTATAACGCTCGGTGGCACCTCCATCAGCTGTCGATTCATCATCGTCGACGCCCCGAGCTGTTACAGGGCCATCTTTGGGAGGCCGCTTCTCAACGCCTTCAAAGCCGTCCCATCCTCCTACCATCAGTGCCTGAAGTACTGTAAGGGAGACGTCCAGGTGAGGATCAGGAGCGATCCAAGAGCCGCTAGGGAGTGCTATCTTAGCGCCGTCAGTACCATCAGCTGGATGGCTGACGCGGAAGAGTTCGGAAGAGTGCTGGAGAGCCCGGCCAGGCTGGAAGTGGCTGAAGAGGTCGAGGAGATCGAGGTACTCTCCGCAGCGGGAGTGCCGGGGCTGCTGAAGATTGACGGGTCGCTGAAGACCGAGGAGAAGATCGAGATGGCGGCGTGTCTGCAAAAGAACGTCGACAACTTTGCTTGGAGCGCAGCTGAGATGCCAGGAGTCGACCCTGAGGTTGCGTGTCATCGCCTCAACCTGGATCCCACTGTCCAGCCCGTCCGCCAGAAGAAGAGGAGAGCCGCCACCATCCTCGCCAAGCCAATTAGGGAGGAGGTTAAAAAACTGCTCGATGCAGGTTTTGTATCGGAGATCCAGTACCCAGGCTGGGTCTCCAATGTTGTAATGGTGACAAAGGCGGGGGGAAGCTGGAGAATGTGTGTGGATTTTTCCTTAATGAATAAAAGCTGCCCGAAGGATTGTTATCCCTTGCCTCGAATCGACGCGCTGGTTGATTCAGCCGTCGGTTTTTCTGTGATGAGTTTCCTTGATGCGTTTTCAGGATATCACCAGATCCGGATGCATCCCCCCGATTGCCGCGATGTCTCCTTCATCACCGACGATGGCTGCTACAGCTACAAAATGATGCCCTTCGGTTTGAAGAATGCGGGAGCCACCTATCAACGGATGATGGACCATATTTTCAA
Organism: Dactylorhiza incarnata; assembly: GCA_033032865.1. Lineage (NCBI taxonomy): Eukaryota > Viridiplantae > Streptophyta > Magnoliopsida > Asparagales > Orchidaceae > Dactylorhiza > Dactylorhiza incarnata. Next base: position 5,024,772 of record JAWHQI010000088.1, on the reverse strand, counting down.
GGAGCAAAAGGGGAGGAACCTGGAAGTGTATGTGGACGACCTCTTGATCAAAAGCAAGAGTGTCCAGGAACACATAGCCGATCTGGCAGAGACCTTCGCGACGCTAAGAAGATTCAAGATGCGACTCAATCCGGCGAAGTGCGTCTTCGGAGCAGGAAGGGGGAAGTTCCTGGGGCATCTCCTTACCTCGGAGGGAGTAGAGCCTAACCCCGACAAGGTCAAGGCGATCCTGGAGATGCCATCCCTGAAGACGATGAAGGAAGTCCAAAGGTTGACAGGAAGGCTGGCGGGTCTTAGCCGCTTCCTCTCTAAGGCCGGAGAGAAATGTTCTCCATTCTTCAAGACACTCCGCAAAGCGGAAAGCTTCAAGTGGTCCGAAGGATGTGAGATGGCGTTCGGGAAGCTGAAGGAGCAGTTGACTCAGACACCTCTCCTCCAGAGCCCGAAAGAAGGCGAAGACCTGCTCGTCTACCTGGGAGTAGGAGCAGAGGCGGTGAGCTCCGTTTTGGTCCGGGAGGAAGGAAGGAAGCAGTTACCCGTCTACTATGTCAGCCGGGTACTGAAGAAGGCGGAGCTGAAGTATCCAATCCTGGAGAAGCTTGCCTTCGCCTTGGTGGTGTCGGCGCGAAAGCTCCGGCCTTATTTTCAGGCTCACTCCATCCGAGTGGTGACTGATCATCCTCTCCGCAATGTCCTAGAGGGAGTGGAGCATTCAGGGAGGTTGGCGAAATGGTCGGTAGAACTCAGCGAGTTCGACATTTCCTTCTCTCCCCGAGTGGCGATCAAGGCCCAGGCAGTAGCAGACTTCTTGGCTGACTTCTCGGTGGAAGCGGAGCCAGGAGAAGAGGTGCTCAATCCAATTCCTTGGAAGATGTTTGTTGATGGAGCTTCGGGCAAAAGCTCTGTGGGGGTGGGCATCGTGCTCGTCAGCCCACAAGGAACAAGAATCGAGCAAGCCGTCGAGATCCTCTTCCCCGTCACAAACAACCAGGCAGAGTACGAGGCCATAGTGGCAGGCTTGCGCCTTGCCAAGGAGCTGGGGATCCGTGATGTCCGGGCTTTCACGGATTCAATGGTGGTCGCGTCGCAGATTCGAGGCGAGTTCGAGGTGCGCGACACCACCTTGCAGAAGTACTTGATAAAAGTGAAAGGGCTGATGGGAGGCTTCCAGTCCTTCTTCGTCGAGCATGTGCCAAGGGAGGAGAACTCGGCAGCAGATCGCCTCGCCAAGTACGGGCCAAGGGCTGGAGGAACTATCACCGAGCTGTTCCGCCCGTCCATTGAAGAGGGAGAGATGATGGAGATCGAGCAACGCCCCTCGTGGATGGATCCCTTCGTGGCATTCCTGGTCAGCGGCCAGCTCCCGGCAGACGAAGGGGATAAAAGAAGATTTCGGTACAAGGCGGCATACTACCTCCTGCAAGATGGGGAACTGTACCGCAAGACCATCTCGGGCCCCCTGGCCAGATGTGTTTCTGAAGACGAAGTACCCCGAGTGTTGGAAGAGATCCACTCGGGAGAGTGTGGAAGTCATTCTGGGACTCGCACTTTGGAGCAGAGGGTCTTGAGGCATGGTTACTTCTGGCCTACTATCCGGAAGGATGCTGAGATCTTCTCGAAGAAGTGCCAGAAGTGCCAGCTCTTCGCCCCCCTTCAGTTGCAGCCGGCCCAGCAGCTCCGATCGATCATCTCCCCATGGTCGTTCGCCATCTGGGGGATGGACTTGATCGGCCCTTTCCCTCAAGCCAGTGGACAACGAAAGTTCGTTCTCGTCATGATCGACTACTTCTCCAAGTGGATCGAGGCCAAAGCCCTGGCCAAGACCACCTCTCAAGTCGTGAAGAACTTCATCTGGGGAGAGATCGTCTGCAGATTCGGGATCCCTCTCGCCATCATCACCGACAATGGTCCCCAGTTCGCCAGCTTGGAACTGGAGGACTTTTGCAGGCAACTAGGAACCGACCTCCGATTCGCTTCCGTGCATCACCCAAGGAGCAATGGCTAGGTGGAGGCCGCCAACAAACTGATCATCAACCTACTGAAGAAGAAGGTGGAGAACCTAAGAGGTAACTGGGCAGACCAGCTCCCCTCGGTCCTGTGGGCTCTGAGGACCACTCCTAGCTCAACCACATGGGAAACACCGTTCAAACTCTCTCATGGGTCGGAAGCTCTCATTCCAGTAGAGTTCGAAGTCAGAAGCCCAAGGGTGGTAGCTGCGGAGGACGGAAGCGAAGAATGGCGACTAGAGAATGAAGAGGTTCAAAAGCTATCTCTCGACTACATCGAAGAACTCCGAGATTTAGCTTCGGCCAGGCAAGAGGAGATCAAGCGCCGGATGGCAAAACATTTTGACAAAAATGTCCGCCTCAAACACTTCCAAGCAGGTGATCTGGTCCTGAAAAATGTGGACGCAGCAGGAAGGTCTGCGGCCGTCGGGAAGCTCAACCCGAACTGGGAAGGACCTTTCATCATCCAGGAAGCACTCCTGACAGGAGGATACCGCTTGCAGAACCAGGAAGACGAGCTGCTAGGGAGCACCTGGAGCGGCGATGACCTGAAAAGGTTTTATCCCTAAGGGGGAATATGTATATCCCATCCTTGTAAATTCATTTCTTTGAATAAAATCTGCATCTCCCTGAAACATGGGACGAGGCAGCTTCTTTCGCATCAACAAAGTTTTCAAAATAAATAAGTCAGGTGAAGTCAATCTCCACGCTAGGTTGGAAAATGAGCCTCCGACTTAACCCTCGTAAAAACTCAGAACGGATGATGGGACAGTGCCTCGGGTGTGCGTTCCCTTAAGACCAAGCCTCTGCAATGACGGCCGAGATCAGCTCCCCCCTTGCATGTTGGCCGCGGTTCCCACCGACTGCATTTCTCGTCCGACTGTAGAGATTACCAGGAAGAAGTCTGGACGCCGACCTTCCGATTCGGCGAAGGGATGATCGATTTCACTAGCTCAGGGGACCCTTGAAAAAAGGCGTCATGTACCCTCGAGAGCTAAAAAGCTCGCAGCAAAGCATTTCATTTTCGAAATTATTGTGTCAGATCATATGAGTTATTGTGCCTAAAGTGTGCTTAACTCCCTGCTAAACTCATCGAGCAACAGGAAGCAGGTCCGATCCACATCCAGCAGCCAAGTAGGATGGAGGCCTCGGGATGGTATGTCCCCTTGGACCTCCCCGACTGCCACTCCGTGCTTGACGTCGTCCTACATCAACATTCACCGCCGCAGGTAGGAAGACGAGCCTCCGACTTGACCCTCGTAAAAACTCAGAACGGATGATGGGACAGTGCCTCGGATGTGCGATCCCTTAAGACCAAGCCTCTGCAATGACGGCCGAGAGCAGCTCCCCCCTTGCATGTTGGCCGCGGTTCCCACCGACTGCATTTCTCGTCCGGCTGTAGAGATTACTAGGGTAAAGTCTGGAAGCCGATACTCCAACTTGAGAAGGGAAGCGATCGATTCGACCGGCCAAAGGATGGAGACGTTCCAGCACCCAAGTAGGATGGAGACCTCGGGAGGGTGTGTCCCCTTCGATCTCCCCGACCGTCATTCCCTACTTGACGACATCCTCCGTCGACATCTGGTATCCAAGTAGGATGAAGGCTTTGGGATGAGGTGTCCCTCCGGACCTCCCCGACTGCCGTTCCCTACCCCCTTCTCTCATAAAAAACTCCCTTAAATATCATTAAATGTTTTTTATAGGCTCTTCACCAGGTACAGAGCGAGGCCTTGAGAGCATGTATCCTTCGGAACCCTCCAAATCGCCTCCACAGCTCGATTCCACCAAGGGAGATATTGAAGAATACGAGCATACACGCGCGAGTACCTAGGCGAGCATACACGCGCGAGTACCTAGGCGAGCATACACGCGCGAGTACCTAGGCGAGCATACATGCGCGAGTATGATATGCGAGTATACAGGTGCGAGAATGAAGAAATGCTCCATCTCGCCGCGATCCTAAGAGCCTAGCGAGCACTCATTCTCGCCTCGAGCCTAGGAGCTTAAGCGGCATTCAGACAATAAAGCAAACACCAAGGAAACAGGCGAGCAAAAGTTTTGACTTTTTCGTATGTAAATATTTGATGTCTATAACAAAAGAATCTTCAAGGTGTTTACAAAAGGTCGCCGGGCGAGCAAAAAAGGGTGCCCAGGCGACTAGGCGACATTCTCGCCATCAATATCTACATCTGGCTCGCCGCCACCATCGTCGTCATCAACATCATCATCGCCGTCATCATCATCATCGTCATCCTCGTCCCCGGAATCGTCATCCTCAGCACCACTGGACGGCGGTGAGGGTGCTCGCAAGGGGGAGGTGGACTCCTCGGCGAGCAGCGCCGGGATGATGTCCTCCACTGTCAACTCCATTGCCGCCGGCTTCAGGAGATCGTCCGCCTTCAGCTGACTCAGGATGACGGTCCCAGTAGCTCGCGCGATCTCTCGACGAACGCGTGGCATATCGTCGCCATGCATCCGGATCTGCTTGCCGACCCTAGAGGGGCCCGCCACCGATGGCTGTTGCTCGGCAGGCCGAGTTTCCAGCTCAGCGATGCGAACTTGGGCGGCCTCCAAAGCCAGCCGAGTGTCATCCAGCTCTTTCTCCAGCTGGGACATCTTTGTCGCCATCTCCACCTCGGCGATCTTCAAAAGCAAGAAGACACACAAAGTCAGCAAGTTATTCGGCAAAATGGCGACTATCCCGGAGGCGAGTATCATAGAGAAGCGAGTACCTCATGCTCCTTCGCCTTGAGCCCCATGGCGATCATTTTCTTTGTGCTGATCCGGATCACCTCCTCGTACTCCAGCAACCTCCTCGCCGTCATGTGCGCCAGCTCGGCGGAGCGCAGCAGAGATCGCGAGGTCTGGTGTGCCAAGTACTCGGCAGGCTCCTCTCGCAGCCTCTCAGCGTCCTCACGACCATAGACGGCGTGGAGCACGTCAAAGGCCTCGCCCTTATCCTCCCAGTCCTCCGACCAGGGCGGGAGGTTGGAGCTCAGAGACACCACATGGTCGCCCTCCGACCAGGTCACCAAGGGGCGACCATAAAGATCCTCGCCACCACATGGTCCGCCTTCTTGCCAAGGTCCCGGTGAGCGACCTCCTTCTTCTTCCTCGAGGGCTCGGAGGGCTCGCCCCTCTCCTTCCGCTTCTTCGAAGGCCCAGATCCTTCGCCGATGATCAAGGGCTCATCGCCTCCTGGCGACAAGTCTATGGGCGAGTAGACCCCTTCCCCGCGAACAGAAGTCCCCGCACCTCCTGGTGTGGAAGCCGTCGCCTTCACCACCGCAGGAAGAAGCTCGCGCGGCAGGACATGGACTGCTGCAGCAAGAAGAGTAATAAGTCCAGTTAGTCGCCAGGATGAAGACGAAGAGCGAGTATTGCGAATACTCGCGCGGTGGATTACCTTCGCCTGCGAAAACCTCAGCGAGTTCATCTACTCGCCTCCTCCAGTATACCACATCAAGGCGGCGACCTTTGAAAGCCTCGAGCAGCTTCTCGCCACCCTCGCTTAGGAAGGAAACCCCGAAGATGCTCTCCGGTGGCTGGAAGGACTTGTCAGGGACGGCTTGAAAGTCGCCAGCGATGACGACTATTCGCTCTCCCCAGCGATGATTCTTGTTAGCAGTGCCGACCAGCGTGCAGACGTGGCTGCAGAGGAAGACGACGCCCTCGCCAGTCGCCATGAAATGGAATACTCGCCTAAAGACCGACAGGTCGAAGGCTATTCCCTGGTCGCGCAGGTAGCAAAGGAAGCCCACGATCATCGCCACCCCATTGGGGTTGATCTGGGCAGGGACTATCCCGAAGTAACGGAGTATCTGGGAGAACTCCGTCCACAATGGTAGTCGCAAGCCCACCTCGAAGTGGCGAATAGGGATCACCCGCTCATTAGTCAAAAAGGTGTTTAATCGCTCGCTCTGGCGAGGAAGCCTCGCGACATACCCCGGCGGGAGGTACTTCGCCCTGACGACCTCCAAATCTTTCTCATTCGTGACTGCCTTCTTGAAGATGGTCGCCGCAAAATTCTTGGCGTGATTGGCACGCCGGATGGTCGCCTCGTCAGTCATCTTTGAAAGGAAGGAAAAAAAGGCGAGTATCAAAGAAGAGAAGGGGAAAGTGAGACGGAGGATACTCGCGCAAGAGTTAGGAAATCGCCAAAGCGTAATTAAGACTCACCCCCCCCCCCTATTTATAGTGGTCGGGTAGCTTGGCGTATCGAGCACGACGGCGCGATCGGGAATAAGGGGGTGGCGAGTATCAAGTTATAATCGCCAATATCAACAAGCTCGCCATGCCTAAAGCGACGCGCAGACAATACTCGCCAAGGTAAAAGAAGATAGAAAAAATCAAGAAAACCATCGCAGAAGAAGAAAGCAGAAGCAAGTAATAAAAGGCGAGTTTCTAATACTCGCCGAATAAATATTAAGCAATAGTTTAGCAGTACAGGGATACTCGCCAAAAGGCGACATGACCTAGAAAGAAGAAAAATAAAGAAAAAGCAACATCTAGGGAGGAGCTTGAAGATTCGCATGAGTGTCTGGCTGTTGAGGTTGTCGCCCGACCCATCCCAAGCCGCGAGCTCGCCTGAAGTGCTCGGAGGCCACAGACATCGCGTCCTCGCCCTGACGTAGCTGGTCTTCGATCCTCGCCAGCCGACCAACCGAGCCCATGCTCGCGCGCATCCCCACCAGCTCGTCATGGTGCAGTTGTTGGCGTTGTTCGAGCCTCCCAAGTCTGCGCTCAAGCTCGTTGACCGACTGAAGGCGAGATTCCGTAGCGACCAGCCGAGTATCGAACTCTTCCAGTCGAGAAACCCGCGCCTCCAACTCAGCCAGGCGACGATGAGCATCGCTGCTCGCCAGACGCTCTACGCGCGACTCCACTTCAGTCAAACGACGATGAGCATCAATGCTCGCCAAGCGCTCAACCCGCGATTCGACTTCAGTCAGGCGACGATGAGGCTCGCAGATCGCTAAGCGCTCCAGCTTGGATTCCAGCTCTAGGATTGCGCGAATATCCCTCTCCTGGTACTCGCGAGAAGGAAGCCCGACCGCGTCGATCAAGGCTCCTATGGGAGTACGAGCACGAGCTGCAAAGAGGGTAAAAATATCAGAGCTTTGACAACTGAAGGAACCAAGTGAAGAAAGTGGCGACTATCAGGAATGGCGACCAAATACCTGGCCGAGGACTACGAGAGCGATGGCGAGGAGAGCCCCTGCCTCGCTGGGGAGACGTGCTATGATGATGATCGCCTCGCCGAGCAGGATGGGATCCAGCCGTCTGATCCCGGCTAGGAGGCGCGTTCCCACGACCGCGACTATCGCCTGGTCGTCCTCCTCCCCTTGGAGGAAAGAAGCCCGAGGAGCCCCCAGTCCCGCCACGGCGCGAGGACTCGCCCTGATGAGTAGAAGGCGCAGTAGAAGTCGAAGGGCGCTGGTCGCCCTGAAGAATTTCGGAAGGAGGGAACGGAGGAGGTGGCGGAAGCCCGCCTACGGGCAGCTGCGAGCTACTCGCTGTCCCCACAGACTGAAGAGGCGGTGGCGGTGGAGGCGGAAGCACGATGCCCGCCAAAGGAGCACGTTGCTCGCTCATCGGCCTCTTCTCCAGCGAGGAGCTGTGAAGAACTCGCCCTGAGCGACCTCCACCCCTAGGCGAGATCATGGGCGACGATCTCAGAGGAGGTGCGGCTAAAGGCTCCTCCTGAGCACCGATGGTGGAAGAATCTGCGAGCATAGAAGAAATATTCAGCAACCCGGACCAAGTCGAGGTCAGTTAAAAAAGGTGGCGAGTAGATTAATCGCACCTCGCACAGAAGCGAGATTCTCCAACGGATTCTGGGCCAAGATCTCAGGAACGCTCGCCCCCTCGGCGACATTTGGAGCAGGAGGATCAGCGGCCGGCGAGTCTCCCTCATTGGAGATCCCCAGGTCGTCCAGCAGCTGCTGGTGTTGGTCGCCCAAAGGAGCAGCGACCTCTTCCTCGGCGGCTTTCTTCTTCTCCTTCTTCTTATTCTTCTTCTGGGCGAGCCTCTTCCTCTTCTTGGAAGATGGAAGGTCGCCAGATGCGGGATCCAGGCGAGGAGGGAGCGAAGAGCCATCAAAAAGGCCGACAAGGCCAGCCATGGACGCCTTAGCCTCGGCAGCATAGTCGCGCACCATCTTGAGCGAGTTCAGAAAAGACGTGCCATCAGAGACCCCTGCCCCTCTATTTATAGAGCTCGAGCGTCGGCCAGCGAGATGGCGAGTATAGGCCAATGATCGCCAATAGGCAAGCTCGTCGAATGAAGGTTGGATGGTTCTTTCCGAGCAACTACGTTACTCGCAAAGAGCGGGGATTGTGTACAACCCTCATTCTCCGAGGGTGGACCCCCCCAAGGCCACGTAGGCAGAAGTCAAAGTCAAAGAGGTCAACACAGAGCCCGGCAGTTCAAGGCAGAGAAGAGAAGACCTCGGCGAGTATGCAGGCAATACTCGCCAGGTTGGCCCGGCGTGTGCGAGCAGCACCCAATACTCGCCAGATGGGCGACTATGGCATGATACTCGCCGAGTAACCCATAGTCGCCGGGTTGGGGGCTGGACTATAAAACCCCCCCTACCCCTTGGTTTTCCTATAAATAGGACCTCGGGGTACTTGGATTGGCACCTGGACTTGAGCTTTTGAAACCCTGCTCTTGCATTCTGGAACCTGTCGCACTTGGCCGCTACTCCCGGTACTAGCCAAGTCGGTACCTTCCTCGTACCCTGCTCGGCCGTTCTTTGGTCTTGGAGGGGAAGTCTCTTCGGAGCTTCTGGGTACGTGGTGGGACCTCCCTGCCACAGCACCTGGGGTCCTGTTTGTTGCTCTTCTAGCTTCTTCGTCGTTGCCAGCCAAGCCATCTCGTCGGGCTGCTAGGCGAGTAGCCTCCGGCTGCATTGGTCCGAATCTTGAGGTCAGGATTTTTCTGGCGTCAACACATAGGATGATGCATGTATGTGGATTGATCCAACAAAATTAGTAAATAATATTTGAGCGCATAATACATCACAAGTGCACAGATAATTTTAGAAGCTGAGTAAGTTAGGTTTTCCTCTGATTGGAGCTACGTTGATTAAATGTGCAAAAGAATGAGCCATGCACACAATCAATCACAAAACAAGCACGCTATTATTGGTACGTATCCATAAGAATCAATGTTGTGGATATCATTCGACATGACCGACATAAAGGTTTCATGGACAAAACAACAAATTTTCGATTTTTTTTGCAAAATATCCTTTTGGAATATATCGTTTGATATATATGTTATCGACAAATATATTCGTCGATATATCAGCTGATATATCCCGACGTTATATCGGCCGATTTTTTCAATTTATTTTATTTAGTGTTTATGGTCCAATAAACAATAAATCAAATTTGTTTCGTTGTCTGGGTTGTTTTGTGTCCTTCCTCTGATTTTCTTCCCTGCATCGTTCGTCATGGACTTCGATTTTGCTTGGCCTTTGAACTGAAGATCACTTATCTTCCATCGTCATCGACGACTTCATGGCTTCTTACTTCATCTTGCTTTCTTCCATGTGTGATATTGTTATTACTTGTGTAACGAAATATTTTTACTAGTTTATCCCCCAAGTTTGATTATGTGGTTGCGACTATAGAAGATGCCAAAGACCTTAAAACCATTAGCATGGTGGAGCTAATGGGATCTCTTCTAGCTCATGAAGATGGAATGAGTAAAAACCATTGGAAAATGCCTTAACTTCTTTCTTTGAAAAAATTCAAGAACGAGAAGTCTCTAAAGAACACCAGTTGCAATACATACTTTGTAAAAGAAACAATCATGAGACTAAGAAGTTCTACTATAGATGTCGTCGATGTAAAAAACCAACTCATATGGACAAAGATTGCTGGTTTAAAAACAAGGAAGAGGGAAAGTATAAAGAAGAAGCAAAATTCATAGAAAAGGAACCAGAACAAGCTCTCTTTTCTGCTCTAAAAGCTGAGAATTGAAAAGAAGTGATATGGTATCTTGATAGTGGGTTTTCAAACCATATGACTCACATCCGATCTGCTTTTGTTTCCATGGATCCAAATATTAAAATTAATGTTGTTTTTGGTTACGACAACACTAAACAAGCACAAGGCAAAGGCCAATTGATGGAAAAGGGTTATAACTAACCTTTAATGAAGACAACTGCAACATCACAGAAAGAAGTAAAGGACAAGAAATAGACATTAAAAATGTCATCATCCAGAGTGTTTCCTCTCAAAATGAAAACCATAGAAGAACAAACAAATGTCGGCCTCTGTGAACTTAGCACCTCTTGGCATCTAAGGTACAACCATCTGAATTTACATGATTCATCAAAACGACAAAAAAGGATATTGTTTGTGGCTTACCTAAAATTCAAATTTGTAAAAGAATTGTGAAGAATGTGCTCTCCGCAAAATTCATAAAACCCCTTCAATAATTCCAAAACATTTGAAAAGTTTCTTTAATTCAAATCTGAAGTTGAGAATAGAAGTAGGAAGAAAATCAAAACCTTGAGAATAGACGGGGGGGGGGGGAGGAATTCACAGCAAAACAGTTCATGGCATATTGCAAAATTAATGAATAAGGAGAGAGTTAACTTTAAGCTGCACTCCACAACACAGAATGGGATTGTAGAAAGAAGAAATAGAATTCTGGTTGAGATGGCTAGGTGTATGCTATACCATAAAAATCTCCCATTAAAATACTGGGCAGAAGCAATCAATACGTCTATCTACCTACTAAATAGATCCCCCACAAAAGCTCTCATCAATTCCACTTCATATGAAGCATGGAATCATAGAAAACCTATAGTGAAGCACTTGAGAGTGTTCAGCTTTCTTGCTTACAGCTTAGACAAAAAGGAGGGAAGAGATAAATTACAAAAGAAAGGGGAAAAGTACATCCATGTAGGCTACAGTGAAGAATCAAAAGGATATATATTGTTTAATTCTAATTTTCAAAAGCTCATAATAAGTAGGGACGTTATGTTTGAAGAAAACAGCACTTGTGACTCAAGAGAGATCAATGATCAGAATCAAGTGATGGTTCCTGAGGTTGCAAAAAATGAAATCAATCCAGAACTCAATCTAGATGTTGAGCTCACTTCACTGTCTTCCACTCCAAGGGACCAACCTGAGGTAAGTGATCATTCCTCTTTCAATTCCCCTTCATCTGATTCATCATCTCTTAGATGCTATAGGTTCATTGAAGACCTATATGAAGTAAGCAATCATGTGTTGTTTGCAAAAGAACCCTAGTGGTACAGTGAAGCTTCAAATGAATCATATTGGCGAGAAGCAATGGACACTAAAATTTCCGTGATTAAAAAATGATACATGGGAACTAGTTATGGCTTAAAATGGATATTCAAGACCATAGAGAATGAAGATGGATCCATATTAAAATACAAAGCATGACTTGTTGCAAGAGGTTTCTCCCAATAACCAGGAAGGGATTACACAGAATCCTTTGCACCAGGCGCAGGAATGGAAACCATTCGAACCTTACAATTGCAGCCCACAAGTGCATTCCAGTTTATGTTACGCACGCGTGCGCAACTTCTTAATTGTATTTTGTATCTTTCATTTGGAGGGCATTATGGTAAAATGTATGTGAACTCCCCTCCCTATATAAGGAGGTGGCTTGGGAGTTTTAGTCATCCTTTTAATTAGGGTTTTGTGATCTCTCATTCGGAGAGGGACTTCTAGGAGGAACCAACCTCTTGAGGAGGCACACGTATTCCTCGTGATTGTATCCAAGTTCTTTGAATTTATTGCAAGTATTTTTGTTTTGCAACATTGGTCCGACCTACCCGCACGTCCGCTGTTTCGTTAGCCGTCGGGACTCCTGCCACCCTCGCGTCCAGCGTCTGTGCACGGGAATAGTTTTTCGCCCAGTTTTCTTCCAACGCACGGGAATGGTCCTGACATTGCTCGCTGGAATCCCATGTGGAGTCCCTTGAACATGCCCTCACCACCATCAACTCTCGCCTCGAGGCCCAAGCCGAGCAATTCGCTTCGATTATGACCATGCTCCACAACTTGCAACCCAGCCAACACTCCAGGGCTAACGCCGCCTTTGCCTTGGGATCCCCCAACCCATTATCCCTCGAAGAACCCGCTTTGGCGGGATTGCCTCCCCCACTTTTTCCCTGCATCAACATTCCTACATTCAATGGGACTGACCTCCTGGATTGGATTGCCTGCGCCGAGCAGTATTTTGACATTCACCAGACTCATCAAGAGCAAAAGGTCTCCACGGATCTTATCGGCATGGAAAGGTCCGCCCTCCATTGGGTCCGCTGACTCCGACAATTCTCTTCTGGCCTCACCTGCACAGCTCTCACTGAGGCACTCATTCAATGGTATGATCACCGCTACTCCGGCAACATGATCGAACGCCTTTGCGAGGTCTGTCAGATCGACTCCATTGCCTCGTACGTGGATGAATTTATCGAGTTGGTATTCCACCCGACCACTACTTGGTCTATTTCATGCATGGCTTACAACCTCATATTCGCGTCTGCACCCTCCATTCGTCTACGGTCGTCCAAGCCATGGATCTCCCTACTTGTGGAAGTTGAATTCCTTGCGACGTCTGGTTACTCTTTTTTTACATCGCCTCCTTCCAAACCTCCCTACCAAACCATACTCCCCCTCCCCCCCCCCCCCCAATCTAAACCTCCACCGCCACCTCATCTACCCCGCCCAACCATTATGCCCCCATGCAACAACCGTCCTATCCCTACTCACCGCCTTTCCAACCAAGAGTATCATGACTTGCGTAGTAAGAGTTTGTGCTTCCGTTGCAAGCAACCATACTCTCCTACTCATGATTGTCCTGTCAAGGAGTTTCGCACCCTCATCGGTGATGACTGGGAGGAGATCGGCGTAGCTAACTTTTACGTCCTTGCGATCACAGAGGTACCACCATATGGAGCCCCTGACACCTCTGTAGCAGCCAACCCACGGGTGTATCACTATTAGATGGCGGGCACCTCGACCTTGGGGACAAAGTCGATTTTCTGGCGGGATATATTATTACACGCGTGCGCGCACCTTCTTAATTATATTGTGTATCTTTCATTTGGAGGGCATTAGGGTAAAATGTACGTGAGCCCCACCTCCCTATATAAGGAGGTGGATTGGGAGTTTTAGTCATGCTTTTGATTAGGGTTTTGTGATCTCTCATTTGGAGAGGGACTTTTAGGAGGAACCAGCCTCCTGAGGTTATGCACGAGTATTCCTCATGATTGTATCCAAGTTCTTCGAGTTTATTGCAAGTAATTTCTCCTTCGTAATAGTTTATCAGTTTGATATAAAACATGCCCTTGTAAATGAAGTTAGAAGAAAATGTTTATGTAGAGCATTTGGAAGGCTTTAAATAAAAAAAACCTCCTCATAAAGTATACAAACTCGGGAGGCCTCGTATGGACTTAAGCAAGTGCCCTAGGGGTGTGCATAAAAACCCGAAACCGACCGAACCGATCAAGCCAGACCGATTTTCAGACCGAACCGATCCAATCGATTTCGGTTTAGGGGGGTGAAAACCGACATCATTTCGGTTCAGTTTGTTGGTTGGGTAAACCGAAAAAACCGAACTGAGCCGAACCTTACATGTTAGAGAATAATAATTATTGGCAAAGTTTATGCATTATAATATTGTTTAGATCAAGACATCCAACTTCTTCGTTCTAGGTGGCACCAACTAACAGTAAATAAGATAAACTAATAATTTAGAAAATTGTAGATGTTTAAGTTATGCATAAATTTGACTAGTACGATCATAACATTATCCCTAAGTCACAGTAATATAACATGGTTACATCAGTTGTTTTTTGCTTGATTAAATATAAAAATGGCACGAATTATATTCATAATTAATTTACATCAAATTATAGTTAGCACTTGTTATATATCATATGACACAATAAATTACTTTTAAATATATAAATCCAAGTAATTATTTTGTAGTTGACTATAGATCTAAATCAATTTATCATTTAAGTAAAAAAGAAATTAATGAGAACTCAAAGAAAGTATTTTGGGCAGTTTTATTATGCCAAATATGTATCCATTAGAGAAGCAACATGTAAAGTAGTATGGATGAGAAGGCTGCTAAAAGATATGCAAATCCTAGAAATCAAGCCGACTGTCATCAATGTCGACAATACAGCCGCAATCGCCATAGCTAAGAACCTTGCTTTTTCACAACAGGACAAAGTTGATGTAGTCTAAATTGGAAAAAATTTTGAAAATAAATTAAGAAACTCAATTAATGAATTTTGCCATGTTAAAGTCCCGAGAGAGTGGGCACCTCAATAGTAAACCTAGGTCTTAAGCTATTTAATTAGATGGCTAGCAAGAAAAATCGGGCAAGCACACCGCAAGAATTTTCGCAATGTTAAGCTGCAAGAGAACAAGCGATGTGATAAATAACGATAACGGAAGAAAATGACTGCAAGTGATTTTAGAATATTGACCACTTAAAAATAATTGCATAAATCATGCTAATCGAGGGGATTGAGATTATTGTTGGGAAAAATCTCTTAGGATTTAATGAAATAAAGATAAGGAAGCTAGGTGTTAATCTCTTAGAACTCCTCAAAATATTAGGTGAGGATATTTGTAACACTAGTTAAAAGGAATCTTTGAAGACAAGCAAAGCTAAGGAAAAGAACTCTCAAAGAAAGCTATGTAGTCTACGATCGTTGACCGGCATTCGTTAACGGGTGATCGACTTGCTCAACGATTGTTGATCTCAAGGATAGCTCAATGATCAGCGATCGTTGATCGCCGGCTGTTGTACGACAACCTAGAAGCTCGCAGATTTCAGTCTGAAGAAGCGAGCTCAACTATCAGCGATCGTTGACCGCCGACCGTTGATCGACAACTGTCTCGCTCAATTCCTGAATATCTGAAGAAAGTAGCTCAACGATCAGTGATCGTTGACCGGAGACCTAAAGCATCGCTCAACGATCGCCGACCGGTGACCCCAGATCAAATTGAAGGTCGATCACAGTTCGTTGACCGTCTACCTATCTCAGCGATCTTTGATCGACCCGGTCAACGATCGTTGACTGAACTTAAAGTTTCTGTCAAATCAAAATAGTGTCGTTGCTGCTTCCAGAATAGAAGGCCCCAGTCCTTGTTGCCGCCCATATTGCGCCTGTCATTTTGGAACTTGTACAGAAATGGAAAGAGGAAGAGATATATAATCTCTTCTTTCTAAAGGCTGCCCTAGCCAAGAAAAGTGAAGCTCGCCAAGCTCTCTCAGCCGAGAATCAGAAAAGCTCACAGAGATTATCTCTCACCTTATTCTACTTCTTTGTAAATTGAATCTCCTTTCTTCTGAGATTCAGCTAGTCTCTCTTCTCTAGAGACACTTCTACTTGAGCTACAACATTCAAATACAAACTCACTTTTTGCAAAGGGTTATCAGACTCTCCCTTCAAAACAGTTGTTTGGTTTCTTGAATCTCCAGTGGAAAAGTTCTGTTGGGTTGGAGTCTCTAGAAGGAAAAGATTCGCCCTTTCAGTCGAGAGACTGTGGAAGCCCACTCATCAGTGGAAGAGAGGACGTAGTCAGTTGATTGAGGAACCTCTAAAAATCTCTTGTGTCGTCGAGATATTTCTGTATCAAATTTCTTATTCCGCACTTTCAATTGGTATCAGAGATAAGTTCACCTTTAAGGGTTAAAACATTGGTAAATCAAGATTCTCACTCTGAATATTCCTCTAGTTTCTTTTCTATTTTTTCTTGTCTTCTCAAAAAGACTATGCAACTACATCCAGACCACTATGTGCAACCTAGATATGTTTGCATATGAAAGTCTAGGACTGTGTTATATATATACTCTATTGATGAAGAAATATATGAATTTATTCTCACAGGTCCTTTCACTCCCAAGACGGTAACCATCACATGTGATGGAGAAGTCCTCTGACCAAAGGAGCAATGGTCCGAGGAAGACAAGAAGATAAGGTCTTGCAACAAGAAGGCCATGAACATCCTTGTCAACACACTGTCTGATTACTTGTACCAGACAATCATCAATTGTGCATCTGTGAAAGAAATCTAGGATGCCCTCACAATCAGAGTTGAAGGAAGTGAAGATGTGAGGAAGGACAAGAAGGCTGACCTAATCAACCAATATGAAAACTTCAAGATGAAGTCTAAAGAATCTTGAGACCACAATCATAAATGGTCTCAAGACCTATGGAAGGGAGATCTCTGATGAAGAACAAAATGATAAGCTCCTCAAGAGTCTCACCAAAGAATATCTTCCCTACTCCTAGGTCATCAAGGAGACCAGAAAGCTTAGGGAAACAACCCATGAAGCTTTGTATGGAAGATTACAATCATTTAAGCTCACCATTTCTCAAAACAAGGATGAGCAAGAGTCAACCACCCCCTTGAAGCAAACTCCAGAGGTGACAGGCTCTAGTTGCCACTAAATCTAGAAGGACTCTTCCCTCCTTCTCTGAAGAAGAAAGAAGAACTCAGTTTCCTAGCAAGGAAGTTATACACCTGGAAGAAGGAGAATAGTCCTTCCAAATACAAGGAAAGTAGCAAGGATAGGAGCTCCAAGAACATCAAGTATGAGCCTAAGTCATATGATGAAATCATTTGTTATTATTGCAAGAAAGGACACGTCTCCACTGATTGCAAGAATATGATGAAGGATCAACACAGATCCAAGGGGAAAGAAGAAGAGAAGAAGAGAAAGCCCCACAATAAGGAGAAGGGGATGATTGCTCAAAGCTAGAGTGAATCATCCTCCTCTAAGGAAAGCTCGGATTCTAAAGTTGAGGAAGAATCTGAAGTTAAGTGTCGACACATGAACAGGAAGAGGCGTCTACTTCTGATGTGGTACTCAATATTCATTCTCTAGAATTTAACTCCTCTGACTTTAAAAACATCTTTGATAATCTTTGTAAAGAGAATATAATGTTTGAAAGGGAAATAAAGTCCCTAACTGAACTAAACAGTGAACTCACCTAGTGCAATCAAGCATTGCATGAGAAGCTTAAATTGCAATCTTCAATAGAAGTCACTGAAAGTAACTCCTGGGTTGAAGAAAGGAAGGCTCTTGAGGAAGAGCTTAGGAAGTCTCTTTAAGAAAATAAGAGATTAAATTATGAATTGGTTAAGACCCACTGTGAACTCAACAACCTAAATTGCAGGAGTAATAAACTCCAAGACATTACTAAGAACCTTCAAGTGAGGTTCAATAAGTGGGGTGTTGGAGTTGACCCTGCAAGGGATGCTGAGTAAGTCATTGCATCCTCAAGCAAGACACCTCCAATCTTTCTCTTTGGAGGAATTGAAAATTCTGGGAAGGAGATATGTGGACTGAATGCTCCACAGACCAGGAAGAACACTTTCAGGTCTGTAAGGAAGTTCAAGCCACAAAACACTCTTAGAAAGACAACCTCTAAATGTCTATGAAACTAATCTCCCTCCTATCTCTGTAGCTGAAGTAAAATTTCTTAACAACCTAAAGAAAGGAAAATAAAAGGCAGCAAAATTCTGCTTGCCCATGGAAATAAAAACATCTAGACGACACAAGATTTTATAGAGGTTCCTCAATCAACTGAGTACATCCAATCCTCCACTAATGAGTGGGTTTTCACTGTCTTTATTACCTGCGGTGATTTCCCAAGACTGATAGGCATATGTTAGGGTTGTGGGTTACGGCCAGAAGAGGGGAATGATGGCTGGTTTGGGCATGGACAACACAATGGTGGGGAGAAGGCTCGGCTAAACACAGAGGGGAACTAGATGCTCGATGGGAGAAAGGCAAACTAGCTGTAACGTCGAGTTTACTGGCTACTGGGTAGGTTTAGGGTTCTGGAAATGGAGAAGGAGATGCGAGCAGAAACAGGAAGGCGTGTAAACTCAACAGACGACAAGACTCAATTGCTCGAGGAGGGACGGATTTTGAATGCTCCTCTGGGGGACTCGCAGGCGTCGAACAGGCTTCTAGCAGGGAGAACGAGAAGGCGGGGAAGGGGGCGCCGGTTTTATACAATAGAGTGGGTTCATTTTAGGGTTTATTAATGATGTTAAATGATTATAAAAGAGGGGCTAATCAAGGGGTAAGAGGTGTGAATTTGGACCTTTGATATCCTCGTGTTATTTTAAAAATCATAATTTCTAAGATTAAAATTATATTACTTAATTATAATTTCAAAGAATTAAAATAACATTCGAAAGCTTGCCCTAAGTATCATAGTACCTAATTTGACGGGCATTTGCATTCAGGGTCTTATTGGTCGGTCATGCCAATAAGCCGTGCGAACGTGCGCGAGTGATATGCGTGATACAAACAAATATGCGCTAATAGTGTGCGGAAAAATTTAAGACAAACATGCACGAATTCATGCGCTACACAAAATATGATAAATAAAAATAAAATAAAGATACAATTCAAGATGCATCAAAAGCACTTCGAGTTGAAAAATCACTACACCAGAGAACTAATAGAAGAAACAGAAAAATAGCCAACCTATTGTGATGTGAAGTCACAGCTTGTCGATCTACTTACAAAACCATTACCGGCAGAAAAATTTCAGATGCTAAGAGAGAAGATCGGGATGAAGGAGAAGAAGGGTTGATTGATGGGGGAGGGGGGATATGCAATCAAAAATTGCCTTGTTTTTTCTCCTTGATGCTGCTATTCTTTGTCTCCACCTCTCACCTACAAAACAATATTTCTTTCATTAGGCTAACAACCTTTCCTATTTTACTTTGGTATTTATCTCACATGCTTATCAAATCAAAACATGTACCTATTTATATAAAATACTCTCATGTACCAGCTTTTATGAGAAACTATCTTTATAGAAAATATTCATGATATGCTGCATGCTCATGTCTATGAACATTCTTTATGCTTGCTTGTGGATTTATACCATTTCCATGAAAAAGTTGCCTTGTTTTTCTTGTCTAAAATCTAGGAGGCGAAGATTTCTACTATGTTTACACTCATTTAGCTCATCCTAAGTAGGTATTGTCGCTCTCTCTTTGAACCTAGTCATTCTTGTGATCAAGCTCACTTTACCCTAGGGTTGACCTTGTATATTAATCTATTGCTGAGCCTACCATTTTTTGGGCGGTCAAACTCATTTCTAATGACCGAGCCTATAGTGATAGGCGGCTAAGCCCTTTAACCTCATGCATGCATGCATGCATGCAGCCTACTACCCTCCACTTTCTTGAGAAAGCAGGCATGAACAATAATTAAATTTTCATGTGAATTAACACATTCACCAATACCAACTGAAATACATCAACCATATGCTCATAACACATCATGCATAACACGTTTAGATTCATATGAGGTTTCATACTATTATTTCTTATAATAGCAGCATTATACTTTCTTAACATGTACTTCATTCATCAGTTCGTTTCATAATCAATATTCATTCACTAATATCATCTAAATTGCAACAATCATATGCTCATTAACACATAATGCACAACAAGTGCATAATCTTAGGAGGGCTCGTAATATCCTTTTAATAAATATAAGATCATGATAATTTCTTAACATGTACTTCATTCGTCCATTTGATTCACAATCAAATGTTCATCTCGGGATGGTGCTCAAAATAGTAAAGCGGGATTGTTTAAATTGAAAAATCACTACTAAATCTTTAGCACATTTGGGTTTCACATAATTCGAAATTAAGAGTTTCAAATATTAAGAGTTTCCACATAATCCGAAATTAACATAATCATTTTTTTGTAAACATAAGAAATTAAACTTTTACAATCATCATAAAATACACTAAACTAAACAGTATACATGTATTAACTTCAAACACATCAAGTTCCTAAGAAGGAACTCACAATGGATGGGGCTTTCAATCTAGAAGCATTATTCCTCTTAGGTGTCATATGAAGTCCCTCCATTTTGTATATATATATATATATATAATATTGCAGCTCATGGCCTCTCCAAAGGAAAATGAAAATTACAACTCAGACCTCCCTCTTTGATGCAGCTCACAGCATCCACAGTTTCAAATAGAGGAAAGTGATCAATTTCTTCAGCCTATTGAATCTTAACAATGACCCTGTTTGGACTAATTGATATATTTAAATTTTAGGATGTCACATCTTTTATCACCGTAGTTTATTATTACTCCTAATTACTCCAACTTCTCATTTTGGCTCTAATAAATTATTAACTAAGACGAGTCAATATTAAAGTAATTATTATATCTTGTTGGTCATCATCATCAATAGCCTCAATCACTTGGGTTGATTTCCCCACAACACTCGATTACGACAAACATAGAATGAGAATTCAGATTCATAAAGTCGACCTCGTATAGTCCCTATATGTCTATTGATGATGATGATAATAGTGATTATTTGATAAAAATATTATCCTCTTATTTATGCTTCTTCAACTTTGCCCAAATTTACATCAATTGGCATCAAACCCTTATCTCTGGTCACTTCAACCGATTCTAAAAAATATAAAGCAAAAAATAGGAACTGAATTGAAGTTAATACCTATAATGAAAGTTTTCAAAACTCGGGAATCTGTCACCTATTTTAAAATTTGGCATGCACTTAACGGTTCAAATTTGATGAATGCATTTATTATCGATGGTGGAAGCTTTTTGCTAGGTGCTGAGTTTTATCACTATATATGCTTTAACATTCAGGTGCTATAGCCATTCTCACTATAATAATGATAATTTGAAACAAATTTCTTATCAACCACATTTATTTCCAGGAAAATTCTTTTGTGCGCGCCGTGGCAATCATGAGTTTCAGTTACAGCGCCATAGCCATTCCTATTCTCGTCAAAACCTGATGTTTCTCAAGATCAACGACACGGGAATGTCAAAAGAAGATTCAAGGATTTTGGCTGAAGAGAACTGATGATGAAGTGAATATAAGATGCGAATTCATAGCTTTTTGTGATTTTTTGTCTATAATAATTATAATTTAGTTCTTCATTAGATGTAAATATCCTCTCTTTTTTTGTGGGGGGCTAATTTTTTCAGGTTCTAATGATTTGGTACAGAGTTATTCTGTCTGCAATGTTGTTTCAACAACAATTGTGGGGCAAAGATTTGTATAATGTTGTTTTTGTATTTTGTGCAAGTTCCTGGGAAGAATGAGCTGATGTTTTTTCCATAATAATTTCCTGGAACGGCAGAGATGAAGCTTCCAGGAAATTCTTGAGGATTCAGGTCTTTTTAAGTATTTTATTTATAATTTTTTAAATAATGTGTAGCATTTCTTTCTGTAAATATATTAATTAATGTTTTATGTAATTTATGTACTTGTTTAAGAAATATTGTGCAAGTAATTATAGCAGCTAGTCAATTTCTGTGACTAACAATGATTCTTTTCATTCTCAAAAAGTTATCACACGGTATAAAATTATACTTGAGAAAATTATCGTGCGAATTAGATTTAAACATGTCCGGGTTTTGAGATGTTGAAAATCTGAGATATCATTTTTGATATTTGAGATGTACTTGAGGCTGATACGAGAGATGTCAAATGTCATCTCAAATGTCAAAAATAATACAAAAAAATGCGCTCCGACAAAAAATGTCTTTTTGAGACCGTTGTGGTCATAAAAGAGCAGTGGTAGAAAATCAGTGGTGAGATTAGAGATCTATTTGTGTTTTTCAAAAAAATGCAAACGTTAATTAAAAGAAGAGATGTTGTATCCGTACAACTTTTATCAAGTTTTCTATTTGCAAAACAAAATTTTATGATAAGGAGAGCGACTTGTGCTATCATGGCGGAGCCCCCGTGGCTAAAACTGAAGAGTGAGAGAGATAGAGTGCGGCGGAGAGAAGAGAGATGAAACAAATCTTTTTAAGTATACGTATATTTTTTACAAAATAAATATTGTAATATTGATGTATATTTTTTACGGTTATTTCGAGTACTCATATGTATAGGTTGCGGGCGCAGCCCGTAGACGCGTCAAGTTAGCACAGGTGAAGCCCGTTCGGAGGCGGGCGAGGCCCGCATGGATGCGGCCGAAGGCTGCTCGCCAGCATCGCGTCGGGGGTGGACGAAGCCCACTGTCGCCGGCTGGGTACTGTCACTCATGACCGTAGGAGCGGATGTTTTGATCTTGATGTTGCTTTTGGCATTAAATTTTGGTTGAGATTTCAATATCTCTATCATATTTCATACAGAATTTTTTGTGTGGACTTGAATTGATAATTGTATGCTGAAACGAAAATAGTGAGGCTGAACACCATCTTCTGATCTTGATGTTGCTTTTGGCATTACATTTTCATTGAGATTTCAATATCTCTATCATATTTGATACAGAGTTTTTTGCGTGGACTTGAACTGGTAATTTTATGTTGAAATTGAAGTACTGAGGCTGAACACCATGTTTTGATCTTCATGTTGCTTTTGGCATTACAGTACAGATTTTTTGGTGTGGACTTCAACTGGTAATTTTATGTTGAAATAGAGCTTGACAAATGGCAATGACGAATGACAAGTTGAAATGAAATGGCTGAATTCTCCTCTACTATGTGTAGTGCATCGAGGATGGCCCGTGGAGAGGTTTCTCATGGCAACCCATGCAATGTCATCTGAGTCGTTGTTGTTCTTACTATGCTTACCTTTAATTTACTATGTATCCAATCGAGAAGCATAGATTGTTTTGTGGTCAAAAGTTTTTGTGTTTCTTGGCATGCCAGTGAGGTTTGTATACTCCAAACCTTCTCTTTGCAGCTTGGATTGCCTTCATTTCCATTTCACGTCCCTGATTCCAGTGCATACTCCTCTGCTATGATTTCTGAATCTAAGAAAGCCGAAGAAGCTGTTGTTCTTGCAGTGTTTCTCATCGCCTTTATCATCTGCTAAATTAGTGTTAATTGCCTTTTAGTCCTTCGTCTGCACTCCACCCGGCGACGTCGATCTGCTATCTAGGTCAGTTAAATCACCATGCGATGGGGTTTTCTGTTCCTTCGTAATCTGATAGTTCTTCTCCTTTATTTTTCCCCTTCCCTCTTTCAGCTATCTTCTCGCACTGCCATCGGCTTTCTCCTGTAATAGCTGCTTCTCAAGTATTGTAACAGTCCTGGCCTGCCACGCAGCTACAGACGACTGTCGGCACCGACGGCCCAGGCCCGTCAACAAATGACCTACTGGCACCGCCGGTTAAGCCCATCAACTACAAGCCTGCAGGCCATGCACCCCAATGCCTCTCTGGCCTGTTTCTCAGCGCAGCGCGTTGTTGGAGGGGGGTCTCGAACCCACAACCTCCTTTGATAGGAAACCTTCAATAGTTCCTATCACCAACCGAGCTGCAGTCGTCTGTAGCTGCGTGGCAGGCCAGGACTGTTACAAAAAGTGCAGACGACTGCCGGCACCGACGGCCCAGGCCCGTCAACAAATGACCTACTGGCACCGCCGGTTAACCCATCAACTACAAGCCTGCAGGTCATGCACCCCAACGCCTCTCTGGCCTGTTTCTCAGCGCAGCGCGTTGTTGGAGGGGGGTCTCGAACCCACAACCTCCCTTGATAGGAAACCTTCAACAGTTCCTATCACCAACTGAGCTGCAGCTCAGTTGGTGATAGGAACTGTTGAAGGTTTCCTATCAAGGGAGGTTGTGGGTTCGAGACCCCCCTCCAACAACGCGCTGCGCTGAGAAACAGGCCAGAGAGGCGTTGGGGTGCATGACCTGCAGGCTTGTAGTTGATGGGCTTAACCGGCGGTGCCAGTAGGTCATTTGTTGACGGGCCTAGGCCATCGGTGTCGGCAGTCGTCTGTAGCTGCGTGGCAGGCCAGGACTGTTACAAGTATACTCGCTCCAAAAAAATTTCCTCTCCTGCTCTGTGACTGTGGATTGTTTTCTATTTTGGGGGATATCCGTCAAAATCGTTTACTTTTATAACTGCCATCACTTCTTCTTTTTCGTCAGTGTAGAAGCTTTGTGTTTTGTGTATGTCATCATCCCACTGATCAATTATCCCAAGGTGAGCTGGAAATAAACGGTCTATCATATTTCATACAGATGTTTTTGTGTGGACTTGAAATGATAATTTTATGTTGAAATTAAAATAATGAGGCTGAACACCATGTTCTGATCTTCATGTTGCTTCTGGCATGACATTTTGTTTGAGATTTCAATATCTCTATCATATTTCATTCAGATATTTTTTTTTTGACTTGAATTGCTATTTTTATGTTGAAATTAAAGTACTGAGGTTGAACACCATGTTTTGATCTTACAAAAAAATCTGTATGAAATATGATAGAGATATTGAAATCTCAATGAAAATGTAATGCCAAAAGCAACATCAAGATCAGAAGATGGTGTTCAGCCTCACTATTTTAATTTCAACATACAATTATCAATTCAACTCCACAAAAAAATGTATGAAATATGATAGAGATATTGAAATCTCATTCAAAATTTAATGCCAAAAGCAACACCAAGACCAAAACATATATGGAATCAGGGAAGTCAAATGGAAATGAAGGCAATCAAAGCTGCAAAGAGAAGGCTTGGAGTATACAAACCTCACTGCCAGAGAATTGCAGGAATGTTGGAGATGAGAGATTATTTTTTTACCTTCAAAACTATATATTTTAAAATTTTGCCAACAGGGCAATCTCAGAGATTAGACAATACCCTAACTTTAACATTATATTTTTCCCTGAAATATGATAGACCCTTGGTTTGCAGCACACCTTGGGAAAATTGATCAGTGGGAAGATAACATACACAAAACACAAAGCTTCTACACTGAGGAGAAAGAAGAACTGACGACATGTTATGTTGATAATGTTATGTTGAAAATACAATATTGAGGCTGAACAACATGTTTTGATCTTCATGTTGCTTTTGGCATTACATTTTGATTGAGATTTCAATATCTCTATCATATTTTATACAGATTTTTTTGTGAGGACTTCAATAAATATTCCTACTTTGATGCAAGATCAAGAAAAATACATGTTTCACATGTTCATTGCTGGAGTTTCACATCTCCTGTACCAACTGTTGATTGATAATTCCTGTTTTCGGTGATAGTACATGAGCAAAACACTCAATAGAACTTGACAAATGGCAATGACGAATGCCAAGTTGAAATGAAATGGCTGAGTTTTCCTGTACTATGTGTACTGCATCGAGGATGGCCCGTGGAGAGGTTTCTCATGGCAACCCATGCAATGTCATCTGAGCCGTTCTTCTTCTTACTATACTTATCTTCAAATTATTATGGCTGAAGAAGCTGCTGTTGTTGCAGTGTTTCTCATCGCCTTTCTCATCTGCTAAATTACTGTTAATTGCCTTTTACTCCTTCGTCTGCCCTCCACCCGGCGACGCCGATCTGCTATCTAGGTCAGTTAAATCACCATGCGATGGGGTTTTCTGTTCTTTCTAATCTGATAGTTCTTCTCCTGTATTTTTCCCCTTCCCTGTTTCAGCTATCTTCTCCCACTGCCATCGGCTTTCTCCTGTAATAGCTGCTTCTCAAGTATACTCGCTCAAAAAAAATTTCCTCTCCTGCTCTGTGACTGTGGATTGTTTTCTATTTTTGGGGATATCCGTCAAAATTGTTTCAGTTTATAACTGCCATCATTTCTGCTTTTTCCTCAGTGTACAAGCTTTGTGTTCTGTGTATGTTATCTTCCCACTGATCAATTTCCCCAAGGTGAGCTGCAAATAAATGGTCTATCATATTTCATGGACAAATATAATTTTAAAGTTAGGGTATTCTCTAATCTCTGAGATTGCCCTGTTGGCAAAATTTTAAAATATATAGTTTTGAACCTAAGAAAATAATCTCTTATCTCCAGCATTCCTGCAATTCTCTGCCACTGAGGTTTGTATACTCCAAAGCTTCTCTTTGCAGCTTTGATTGCCTTCATTTCCATTTGATTTCCCGGATTCCATATATGTTCTGATCTTGATGTTGCTTTTGGCATTAAATTTTGATTGAGATTTCAATATCTCTATCATATTTCATACAGATTTTTTTGTGTCTACTTGAATTGATAATTGTATGTTGAAATTAAATTACTGAGGCTGAACACCATCTTCTGATCTTGATGTTGCTTTTGGCATTACATTTTCATTGAGATTTCAATATCTCTATCATATTTCATACAGATTTTTCTCTAAGATCAAAACATGGTGTTCAGCCTAACTACTTTATTTTCAACATAAAATTACCAATTCAACTCCCAAAAAAAAATTCTGTATGAAATATGATAGAGATATTGAAATCTCAATCAAAATGTAATGCCAAAAGCAACATCAACATCAGAACATGGTGTTCATTCTCACTATTTTAATTTCAACATAAAATTATTAGTTCAACTCCACACAAAAATATCTGTATGAAATATGATAGACCATTTATTTCAAGGTCACCTTGGGATAATTGATCAGTGGGATGATGACATACACAAAACACAGCTTCTACACTTAGGAAAAAGAAGAACTGACGGCAGTTATAAAATGAAACGATTTTGACGGATATCCACAAAAATAGAAAAATCTGTACATGTTCATTGAAATCTCAATGCAAATGTAATGGCAAAAGCAACATCAAGATCAGAAGATGGTGTTCAGTCTCACTACTTTAATTTTAACATACAATTACCAATTCAAGTCCACACAAAAATATCTGTACGAAATATGATAGAGATATTGAAATCTCAATCAAAATATAATGCCAAAAGCAACATCAAGATCAAAACATATATGGAATCAGGTAAGTCAAATGGAAATGAAGGCAATCAAAGCTGCAAAGAGAAGGTTTGGAGTAAATACATGTTTCACCTGTTCATTGCTGGAGTTTCACATCTCCTGTACCAACTGTTGATTGATAATTCCTGTTTTGGGTGATAGTACATGAGCAAAACACTCAATAGAACTTGACGAATGGCAATGACGAATGGCAAGTTGAAATGAAATGGCTGAGTTTCCTCTACTATGTGTACTGCATCGAGGATGGCCCGTGGAGAGGTTTCTCATGGCAACCCATGCAATGTCATCTGAGCCGTTGTTGTTCTTACTATGCTTATCTTCAAATTATTATGGCTGAAGAAGCTGCTGTTGTTGCAATGTTTCCCATCGCCTTTCTCATCTGCTAAATTACTGTTAATTGCCTTTTAGTCCTTCGTCTGCACTCCACCCGGCGACGCTGATCTGCTATCTAGGTCAGTTAAATCACCATGCGATGGGGTTTTCTGTTCCTTCCTAATCTGATAGTTCTTCTCCTTTATTTCTCCCCTTCCCTCTTTCATCTATCTTCTCCCACTGCCATCGGCTTTCTCCTGTAATAGCTGCTTCTCAAGTATACTCGCTGCAAAAAAATTTCCTCTCCTGCTCTGTGACTGTGGATTGTTTTATATTTCTGGGGATATCCGTTAAAATCGTTTAGTTCTATAACTGTCATCACTTCTTCTTCTTCGTCAGTGTACAAGCTTTGTGTTTGGTGTATCTCATCATCCCACTGATCAATTATCCCAAGGTGAGCTGGAAATAAATGGTCTATCATATTTCATACAGATATTTTTCTGTGGACTTGATTTGATAATTTTATGTTGAAATTAAAATAGTGAGGCTGAACACCATGTTTTGATCTTCATCTTGCTTCTGGCATGACATTTTGATTGAGATTTCAATATCTCTATCATATTTCATACAGATCTTTTTTTTTTGGACTTGAAATGCTAATTTTATGTTGAAATTAAATTACTGAGGTTGAACACCATGTTTTGATCTTCAAAAAAAATCTGTATGAAATATGATAGTAATCTCTCATCTCCAACATTCCTGCAATTCTCTGCCACTGAGGTTTGTATACTCCAAAGCTTCTCTTTGCAGCTTTGATTGCCTTCATTTCCATTTGATTTCCCGGATTTCATATATGTTTTGATCTTGATGTTGCTTTTGGCATTAAATTTTGATTGAGATTTCAATATCTCTATCATATTTCATACAGATTTTTTTGTGTCTACTTGAATTGATAATTGTATGTTGAAATTAAATTACTGAGGCTGAACACCATCTTCTGATCTTGATGTTGCTTTTGGCATTACATTTTCATTGAGATTTCAATATCTCTATCATATTTCATACAGATTTTTCTCTAAGATCAACATAAAATTACCTGTTCAGCCTCACTACTTTATTTTCAACATAAAATTACCAATTCAACTCCCAAAAAAAAATTCTGTATGAAATATGATAGAGATATTGAAATCTCAATCAAAATGTAATGTCAAAAGCAACATCAACATCAGAACATGGTGTTCATCCTCACTATTTTAATTTCAACATAAAATTATCAGTTCAACTCCACACAAAAATATCTGTATGAAATATGATAGACTCTTTATTTCAAGGTCACCTTGGGATAATTGATCAGTGGTATGATGACATACACAAAACACAGCTTCTACACTTAGGAAAAAGAAGAACTGACAGCAGTTTTAAAATGAAACGATTTTGACGGATATCCACAAAAATAGAAAAATCTGTACATGTTCATTGAAATCTCAATGCAAATGTAATGGCAAAAGCAACATCAAGATCAGAGGATGGTGTTCAGCCTCACTACTTTAATTTCAACATACAATTACCAATTCAAGTCCACACAAAAATATCTGTACGAAATATGATAGAGATATTGAAATCTCAATCAAAATATAATGCCGAAAGCAACATCAAGATCAAAACATATATGGAATCAGGTAAGTCAAATGGAAATGAAGGCAATCAAAGCTGCAAAGAGAAGGTTTGGAGTAAATACATGTTTCACCTGTTCATTGCTGGAGTTTCACATCTCCTGTACCAACTGTTGATTGATAATTCCTGTTTTGGGTGATAGTACATGAGCAAAACACTCAATAGAACTTGATGAATGGCAATGACGAATGGCAAGCTGAAATGAAATGGCTGAGTTTTCCTCTACTATGTGTACTGCATCGAGGATGGCCCGTGGAGAGGTTTCTCATGGCAACCCATGCGATGTCATCTGAGCCGTTGTTGTTCTTACTATGCTTACCTTCAAATTATTATGGCTGAAGAAGCTGTTGTTGTTGCAGTGTTTCTCATCGCCTTTCTCATCTGCTAAATTACTGTTAATTGCCTTTTAGTCCTTCGTCTGCACTCCACCCGGCGACGCTGATCTGCTATCTAGGTCAGTTAAATCACCATGCGATGGGGTTTTCTGTTCCTTCCTAATCTGATAGTTCTTCTCCTTTATTTCTCCCCTTCCCTCTTTCAGCTATCTTCTCCCACTGCCATCGGCTTTCTCCTGTAATAGTTGCTTCCCAAGTATACTCGCTGCAAAAAAAATTCCTCTCCTGCTCTGTGACTGTGGATTGTTTATATTTCTGGGGATATCCGTCAAAATCGTTTAGTTCTATAACTGTCATCACTTCTTCTTCTTCGTCAGTGTACAAGCTTTGTGTTTGGTGTATCTCATCATCCCACTGATCAATTATCCCAAGGTGATTGAAATAAACGGTCTATCATATTTCATACAGATATTTTTGTGTGGACTTGATTTGATAATTTTATGTTGAAATTAAAATAGTGAGGCTGAACACCATGTTCTGATCTTCACATCTCCTGTAGCAAATGTTCATTGATAATTCCTGTTTTGGGTGATACTAAATGAGCAAAACACTAAATAGAACTTGACGAATGGCAAGTTGAAATGAAATGGCTGAGTTCTCCTCTACTATGTGTACTGCATCGAGGATGGCCCGTGGAGAGGTTTCTCATGGCAACTCATGCAATGTCATCTGAGCCGTTGTTGTTCTTACTATGCTTATCTTTAATTTACTATGGATCCAATCGAGACGCATAGATTATGATAATGAGCAGATTGGGGTTGTAATTTGGCATTGACGCGATCATATTTACTTTCTTTTACCTTTTAAATTATGCAAATTTGTGGAATGTCTATAATTGCAAATAAATATTGTTAGAATTAACCCATTGATTGGCACTTAGAATTAAGCCACTGATTGACACTTTCTAGGATTACGACATATTTAGTGCTTATTCATCCATAATGATTTTTTATGTGTAGTGCAAAGATTGCTTTTCAGTCATTGACAGCCAATGATTGGCACTTAGAGGGAGCTTCTGATATATTTTACATTCAATCACAGATCCGAGCGATTACAGATAGTACACATCTTCAAGAGCTTTATCGCAGATATAAAGGCAAGTTTTGTTTATCTATGCTGTGATATTTATACATTTCTTACTATTTCATTACAAACGCTTAAGTTATTTAACTCCAACTTTGATTTCCCTAATGCATACGATTACGAGAAGGACCAGATTGAGGTTGTAATTTGACATACACTTAGCTATACGTCATCATCGAACATGGCGCGTCACATGTACCATTCAGTTCTGGGGGGCACTCTTGAGTCCAGTGATGATGTCCCAGTGGAGCTGCGCGAAAACTACTACTTTGCCCTTTTACTTGACAATCTTAGCCGTTCTACGAATACTGATACTTTGAAATCTATATTTGGATCGCTCCCAGGAGTGCTTTACACCACTGTATGGCTGCTTATTTTTTCAGCAAACACATTATCTCACTCTTCTCCATATCTAACTAAGTGATATTTAACATTATCGAGGCAGGTCGATGTGGATACAGAGGGTCAACCAATGGGCATCGGGGAGGTCGTCTTTACCGATGAGGCGACGATGAGGGATGCCAGGAAGAAGATGAATGGCCAAATCATCGACGACACAAAGATCTGCCTCCGTGAGATGGTGTTGTTTGATGTGAAACCACACTATGTTAAAGACCACTGCTAGGTGAAGCACGTCATGAGTCAATGTTGTTCTGTACAGCTGTTAATATTTAGTTGAACTACTTTTGTTTCTGTCGTGCACATGGTGATTGTCCATAATGCAGTACTTCAACGTGCACGTCGCTGCTATGTATGTGAATAGACTGCTCTTTTGCACGTCCCCCCGTTTCAACTACTGCTTGCGCGTCCTCCCATTTCGAATGTTTCTATAGCTTGCACTCGAAATTTTCTTTTTGTGCCACAGGTGAGGCCACCAACTCTTCATCCACTGTGCCTTTATGCAGTTAAATAAAGATGTTTCACATCCGCTCATTTCTCACTCCTCGCTCACTCGCGTCCGTAGCAGGGCTTCCAATTTTGCCAGCACCGTTGTTCCCCAGTCACAGCTGTTATGGCTGCCGGTACCATAACATAACTGTGACTTTTTCTATTACTTCCAAAATGCAAACAATCATTTGGACCATAGCTCAATTTATTCATATGAGGCTCCACACCTACTGGCAAGAATTCTCTACACTGTTTTCGGTAATTTCCTGCAGTTTCAGATGTCCCGCGGTATTTAATTTTCAGAATTTCTAATTATTGCTCGCAAGTTTTTGCTACTGAGGCATTTCTGAAATTTGCGTTAATCGAAACTTTTATCTTCCAAAAGAAATTTAGATACACATTTCAATCACTCACGGGTTTAGGTTTCAATTGCTCTCCCATTTACCATCTCTAGAAAATTATTCCTTCATGTAAATTGCTCTCCCCTTTGAAGTATGAACATGCTGGAAATAAAAACATTCCAATTACGACGTTGGAAATCTGAGGTAAGGATACACTGGGCTGGAATAGTGAGGTCTGTTGTTGATATAATTTGAGATCTACTTTACCATTTCACCTAATTGTTATATCATCTTGAATCTTAAAACCATACCTATAAATCAAATAGAAATTGTCATGATTTCATGCAGTATCAAAAAAAATACAACTACTCTTTCTGAATTTCGTGCTGTTTCAGATCTGCTACTGTACAACCCCGATATTCGTCGAGAGGACAGGCAACTAAAGGCGAGCGAGCCAGAGGGGCCGGCGAGTCAAGAGCTCGCCAAGTGCTCGCCAGGAGACGGCGAGTCAAGAACTCGCCAAGTGCTCGCTAAGGAAGCGAGCGAGTCAAGAACTCGCCAAGTGCTCGCTAGGAGCCGGCGAGTCAAGAACTCGCCAAGTGCTCGCTAGGAGCCGGCGAGTCAAGAACTCGCCAAGTGCTCGCTAGGAGCCGGCGAGTCAAGAACTCGCCAAGTGCTCGCTAAGGAAGCGAGCGAGTCAAGAACTGGCCAAGTGCTCGCGAGGAGGCGAGCAGGTCAAGTGTTCGCTAGGAATCGGCCAAATTACCACGTCACCCTTGGCGGTCTGCCTTTAGCCTCTCCGAACAGCGGAGTTTGGCTGTTAGCAGACCCATTTGGGGTGCGGATAGTAAAATCAAGAGGCGGAATCCTGCTATTTGCAGGCCGGATCAGAAAATCTATAAATAGGACCTCAAGGGCACCTTTGGAGGGGATCTCACTTCAGCTTCTCTCTCCTTAGGCTTTCTTTGGTTAGCATTTACAGAGCTCTCCAAGGTGCCCAAGTCTCAGCTTTGGCTTGGGAGGGGAAGCGCTCAACGATCTTCCGGGTTAGTGGAGGGACCTCCTCGCTGAGACTGAGGTCTTAGTCAAATTCTTAATCTTCCGTCCACCCTCCTCGAGGGATCAGTAAGGGCTAGCCGCCCCTCATTTCGGTGAGGGCCCCGAGCTCTACGAGAGACCGAGAAATCGGTTTCAACATTTTGATGCGGTGAGCGTGGAGCGTGGCTGGTTCAAGAAAGTTCCAGAGAAGGGTTATGGCGGGAGATGAGGATCAAGGCGAGGGGTTCAGCGAGCCACCGCAGGTGGTAACACCGAGGATGTTCGCGGACTTCAGAAAGGAGGTGCTCGACACCTTGGGGTTCACGGTCACAGCTCTGCGAAGTGAGTTTGCGACCCCGGCACCTCAGGCGACCACTCCCCCAACAGCAGTCGGCGAGAGGGCACCAGGAGGAAGGGCTGGAAAAGAAGTTGTCGTCGGCTTAAGCCAGAGCCAGGAAGGCCGGGTGATGTTCGCCAGCCCGGCGAGCTCCGTGCCGGCGAGCTCAGCGCTAGCGAGCTCCATCCCAGCGAGCGCGTCACTGGAGAGTGCACGTCAATAGGAGGCGGCGACTGTTGGAGTGGTTCAGGCGAGCACCACCTTCGCGAGCACAGTCCCGGCGAGCTCAAGTTTGGCGAGCGAGCTTGGGGGACGAGTGGAGCCGGGAAGAGTGACAGGAGGGGGAAGCCCCTTTTGCGAGTTGGTGCTTTCCGCACCCGTCCCGGGGGGATTTGGAGAATGGGACCGGGTGTACTACAACGGTAGAGATGACCCTGTCCAGCACCTGCAGAGTTTCGAAGACTCGGTCTCCATCAGGCCGATGTCAGACGCCTTTAAGTGTCGGCTCTTTGCTGTCACCCTTAAGGAGAAGGCCAGGGACTGGTTCCATCATCTCCCAGCAGGGTCCATCTACTCGTTCGAAGATTTGCGCCAAAGTTTCTTGCTGAGGTTCTCGACCTCAAAAAAGAGGAAGAAGGACGCTGATTCCCTCTTCGCAGTGAAGCAGGGACCCAGGGAGTCGCTGGCTCAGTATGTCGATCGATTCCAGGAGGAAGTGCAGCTCACTCAGGAGATGCCTGGGTTTGCACTCCAACTCGCCTTCACGGTCGGGTTGAGAGAGAGTTTCTTTAAGATGGCGTTGAAGAGAAAAGCCCCCGTCTCCTTTGAAGAGCTGATGGAGAGGGTGTCGGAGGAAGTCGCAAGTGAGGAAGCCAATCCGGAGCTCACCAGGAGGCTAGCAAAGCTCAGTGAGCCGGAGGTGAGGCAGCAGGAGGTCAGGAGAAGGGAAGAACCCCGGGCCCCGGAGGGAGAAT
This sequence comes from Dactylorhiza incarnata, assembly GCA_033032865.1. Classification (NCBI taxonomy): domain Eukaryota; kingdom Viridiplantae; phylum Streptophyta; class Magnoliopsida; order Asparagales; family Orchidaceae; genus Dactylorhiza; species Dactylorhiza incarnata. The sequence goes on along the minus strand of JAWHQI010000088.1, from coordinate 4,990,970 downwards.
GGAGGCCGCAAGGGGGAGGAGTGCAAGGGCAGGGAAGGGGTTACGGCCCAGGAAGGGGTAACCATGTCGGAGGTCAATGGAGGCCCCCCCAGTTAGGGTGGAGGCAAGGTCCGATGCAAATGCCTCCCCCTCCCCAGCAGGCCATGGCGATTGGACGAGGAAGAGGAAGAGAAAGGGGAAGGGGAGGAGAGGCGGAAACGGCGGCCGCTAGGAGAAGAAGGAATAGGGTGGCAGAGGCCGAGGCAAGGGAAGTGGCGGTGCCATATTGCATCTTCCATGATGTGGAAGGCCACTCAACGGACACCTGTCCGGAGTTCCTAGAAGTGAAGAGGGGCAGAGCGCCCGCGCCACCACAGCAGCAGCCATTAAGGATCGTGGAGGTTGAACCTCGAGAGGAGGAGGAGGAAAGGTGTGAGGATAGAGCCGATATGGGAAGTAGAGGAGGGATCGGGGTGATCCATGGGGGGGTAGGGGTGGAGGCGACCCGCAAGGCTAGCCTCCATACCATCTACCGCCGCAGCGTGGCTTCGACATCCACCGCCCCACCCCCGGCCGAAAAAATCGTTTTCACTCAGAAAGACATGCCGGGCTACGAGGACCCGTTCTGCGACGCGCTGGTCATCCAGACGGCGATCGAGAACTTCACTGTCTCCCGGATCCTAGTGGACAACGGAAGTTCGGTCAACGTCATCTTCAAGAAGGCGTTTGACAAGATGGAGGTAGAGCCTAGGAGGGTGTTGGCCTCGGATGGTCCTTTGTTCGGATTCTCAGGGGAGAGGAAGGAAGTAGAAGGGGGAGTGGGGCTTCATGTGACCATGGGCGGATAGTCCCAGAACTGTCGTTTTGTCATTGTGGACGCCCCAAGCAGTTACAGCGCTATCTTCGGACGGCCACTAATTAGTGCATTCCGCTGTGTCCCTTCCACCTTTCATCAATGCCTCAAGTTCAACGATGGAGGGGTTCAGGTGCGGATCAGAGGGGATCCCAAGGTGGCGAGACAGTGCTACGTAACGGCTGTCAACACCATCTCCTGGATGGGAGAAGCTGAGGAGTGGGATAGGATGATGGAGGAGGCGCCCGAAGCCGGAGGTGAGGAGTTGGCTGAGGAGAGGTTGGAAGGAGATGGAGTCCATGCCCAGGAAGGGGTAGCTGAGGAACCCCGGGCGGAAAGAGAGGAAGAAGAAGAGAAGGCCCAGGGGGGAGGGCAGAAGAGCTGATGGTGGTAGAAAAGGAAGTCGAGGAGGAATCCCAAGCTCCCACGTGTGCCGAAGAGGAGAAGGCTTGGGGAGAGCAGTCCCGATTGGAGGCTGTGGACGAGGTCGTAGAGCTCGAGGTCACCACCCGGCTGGGGGTGGTGGAAAAAGTCCGGGTCAGCGGAGAACTCAGCCCAGAAGATCAAGCGGAGATTCTGGCTTGCGTACAGAAGAACGTGGACGTCTTCGCTTGGAGCGTCGCGGAAATACCCGGGATCGACGCGGATGTGGCTTGCCATCGCCTCAACCTCGACCCCGGCGCCCGCCCCAACCGCCAGAAGAGGAGGGCCGCCGCAGATAAGCTAGAAGGGCCCATCCGCGAGGAGGTGGGCAAACTCCTGCAGGCCGAATTTGTATCGAAGATCCAGTATCCAGGCTGGGTCTTCAACGTCGTTATGGTAAAAAAGGGAGGAGGTAAGTGGCGTATGTGTATCGACTTTTCGCTTCTTAATAAATCATGGCCGAAAGATTGCTACCCCCTGCCCAGAATCGACGCGCTGGTTGACTCAGCCGTTGGTTTTTCTGTAATGTCTTTCTTAGATGCTTTTTCAGGTTACCATCAAATATGCATGCATCCCCCGGACATCAAGGATGTTTCCTTCATCACGGGGGATGGATGTTATTGCTATAAGATGATGCCCTTCGGGCTCAAGAACGCAGGGGCTACGTACCAAAGGATGATGGATAGGGTCTTCCGCGAGCAGAAAGGAAGAAATTTAGAAGTCTATGTTGACGACCTCATGGTGAAGAGCCGAGACCTTGGGACTCACCTCCAAGACCTCGAAGAGACATTCGGGACCCTGCGGCGGTACAAGATGAAACTCAATCCCTTGAAGTGTGTCTTCGGGGCGAGCCGAGGGAAGTTCCTGGGCCATTTGCTCACCCCCGCAGGAGTGGAGCCCAACCCGGACAAAGTTAAAGCGGTGATGGAGTTGGAGTCGCCAAGAAATACGAAGGAGGTTCAGAGCCTTACGGGGAAATTGGCTGGGCTCAGCAGGTTCCTCTTCGAGGCAGGAGAAAAGTGTGCACCTTTTTTCAAAGTACTGCGGGGAAACAAGAAGTTTGAATGGACCCCGGAGTGCGAGAAGGCCTTCCAGGCTCTGAAAGAACAGCTCACCCAAACCCCTCTGCTCCAGGGACCGAGGCCAGGAGAAGACCTATCCCTGTACCTGGGGGTAGGGTCCGAAGCACTAAGCTCCGTGTTAATCCGGGAGGAAGGGAAGAAACAGTTCCCTATCTACTACGTCAGCCGAGTGCTGAAGAAGGCAGAGCTCCGGTACCCAATTTTGGAAAAGTTGGCCTTCGCATTGGTGGTGTCAGTCCGGAGGCTCCGGCCTTACTTTCAAGCCCATTCAATTAAAGTAGTGACGGACCACCCGCTCCGCAAAATCATGGAAGGGGTGGAGCACTCAGGAAGGTTGGCAAAGTGGTCCGTGGAGTTGAGCGAATTCAATATCACATTCGTGCCCAGGACGTCCATCAGGGCTCAAGCGGTGGCAGACTTCATGGCCGACTATGCGGCCGAAGTGGGGGAGCACAAGCTACCCCCCCCCCCCCCCCCCCCCCAGAAGCATGGAAGATGTTGGTGGACGGAGCGTCGGGAAAATACTCCTATGGAGGGGGAATAGTCTTGGTGAGTCCTCAGGGGACTCGGATTGAGCAAGCCTTAAACATCCATTTCCCAATCACCAACAACCAGGCTGAATACGAAGCAGTGATAGCGGGCCTTCGGTTGGCCCGGGAACTGGGTGTGCAGGACGTGGAGGTCTCCACGGACTCCATGGTGGTAGCATGCCAGATCAAGGGAGAATTTGAAGCAAAGGACCCGACCCTCCTACTATACCTGGAAAAGGTTAAGGGGGTCATCGGGCAGTTCCGCACCTTCTCCATCAAGCACGTGCCGAGGGAGGAGAGCACCCAGGCGGACCTCCTAGCCAAGTTCGGTCCCCGAGCGGGAGGGACGACTTCGGAACTCTTCCGGCCCTCCATCGAGGAAGGAGAATTGATGGAGGTGGATCGACAAGCCTCGTGGATGGATCCGATCATCACCTTCCTATCCTTCGGGCAGTTCCCTGGAGAGGATGTGGACAAGAGACGCTTCAGGTATAAGTCCGCCTATTACTCCTTGCATGCAGGGGGGCTATATAGAAAGACCCTCTCGGGACTCCTGGCCCGTTGTGTCTCCGAGGAGGAGGTCCCGAGAGTGCTGGAAGAAATCCACTCCGGGGAGTGCGGCAGTCACTCCGGGAGTCGGACCCTGGAAGGGAGGGTGTTGAGACAAGGCTACTTCTGGCCCACTCTCAGCAGGCATGCGGCAGAGTTCGCAAGAAAGTGTCTGAAATGCCAGCTCTACGCCCCGCTCCAGCTCCTCCCAGCCCAAAGGCTCCGGACCATCACGGCACCCTGGCCCTTCGCCATATGGGGGCTGGATCTGGTCGGCTCCTTTCCCCAAGCCAGCGGCCAGAGGAAGTTCCTGCTGGTCATGATCGACTACTTCTCAAAGTGGGTAGAGGTGAAAGCACTTGCTAAGGTAACCTCTCAGGTTGTAAGGAATTTTGTGTGGGGAGAAATAATTTGCAGACATGGACTCCCTCTAGCTATAGTGACGGACAATGGGCCGCAGTTTGTGAGTGAAGAGTTTGTCGGCTTCTGCACTCAGCTCGGCATTGACCTCAGGTTCGCTTCGGTCCACCACCCAAGGAGTAATGGGCAGGTGGAGGCGGCGAACAAGATAATCGTTAACCTGCTAAAAAAGAAAGTGGAAAACCTTCGAGGAAGTTGGGTGGAACAACTACCCTCCGTCCTCTGGGCCATGAGGACTACTCCGAATACCGCCACCGGGGAGACCCCATTCAAGCTCTCTCACGGGTCCGAGGCCGTTCTCCCCATAGAGTTTGAGGTGAAGACCCCCCGGGTGATCGCCGCGAGCGAGGGGGATGAAGAGTGGCTGGAAGGTAACAATGCAGAGCAGAGGCTGTCCTTGGACCTGGTGGAAGAACTCTGAGACTTGGCTACCATCAGGCAGGAAGAGGTCAAGCGGCGGATGGCTCGATATTTTGACAGACATATCCGGATAAAACACTTTCAGAAAGGAGATCTAGTCCTGAAGAAGGTCGACGCGGCCGGTAGAGGGGCCACGGTGGGAAAGCTTAACCCCAACTGGGAAGGACCATATATTGTAAGCAGGGTGCTCAAGTCGGGAGGGTATCATCTCCAGGATGTGGAAGGGGTACCCCTCGACCGGGACCGAAGTGGGGATGATTTGAAAAGGTTTTACCCTTGAGTGCTTTATTATGTTGTTTAATTAACGCCTTGCTCCTTTCTTATGACGCTTATAACTGCTACCGTGCCGACATGACAAAGGTTGGGTATGTTGGTGCTAGAGTGCCCCAAATCGATTCCGCTCCCGGGCTCTCACTAGACGGGGGGTTCAGGTTGATCTCTGGAGAGGCTGGCAAGGTTGGATATGTTGGTGCTGGAATGCCCCAGATCGATTTCGCTCCCGGGCTCTCACTAGACGGGGGGTTCAGGTTGATCTCTGGAGAGGCTGACAAAGTAACAAGGGTTGGTGTTGGAATGCCCCAGATCGATTCCGCTCCCGGGCTCTCACTAGACGGGGGGTTCAGGTTGATCTCTGGAGAGGCTGGCAAAGTAACAAGGGTTGGTGCTGGAATGCCCCAGATCGATTCCGCTCCCGGGCTCTCACTAGACGGGGGGTTCAGGTTGATCTCTGGAGAGGCTGGCAAAGTAACAAGGGTTGGTGCTGGAATGCCCCAGATCGATTCCGCTCCCGGGCTCTCACTAGACGGGGGGTTCAGGTTGATCTCTGGAGAGGCTGGCAAAGTAACAAGGGTTGGTGCTGGAATGCCCCAGATCGATTCCGCTCCCGGGCTCTCACTAGACGGGGGGTTCAGGTTGATCTCTGGAGAGGCTGGCAAAGTAACAAGGGTTGGTGCTGGAATGCCCCAGATCGATTCCGCTCCCGGGCTCTCACTAGACGGGGGGTTCAGGTTGATCTCTGGAGAGGCTGGCAAAGTAACAAAGGTTGGTGCTGGAATGCCCCAGATCGATTCCGCTCCCGGGCTCTCACTAGACGGGGGGTTCAGGTTGATCTCTGGAGAGGCTGGCAAAGTAACAAGGGTTGGTGCTGGAATGCCCCAGATCGATTCCGCTCCCGGGCTCTCACTAGACGGGGGGTTCAGGTTGATCTCTGGAGAGGCTGGCAAAGTAACAAGGGTTGGTGCTGGAATGCCCCAGATCGATTCCGCTCCCGGGCTCTCACTAGACGGGGGGTCCAGGTTGATCTCTGGAGGAGCCGGCAAAGTCGTGCATAGGTTGAGTAGGTAAGACAAGATACTCATGCCAGGGGATTCTGGCTCGCGAGTGACCCCAAGACCCGGGCGAGGCGAGGACAGAGGATCACTCGCGCACGAGGATCAGTCACGGCAGGGTAATAAAGTCGATGGCTCGCAAGGTCACTCGCAAAAGGTATCGAAGCGAATAAGGAAAATGACCCGGGAGGAGTCCGTTCTCGCGACAAACCGCGGATACCGGAGGGAACCCGCCAGTGGCGAGTGCAGATGAGGTAGGCGAGAGCGACCTAGGTATAATACAACGAGAAAAGGCCGCCGACAAAATAGGGGCGAGCGCGAGCGCTAAATGAAGTTCCACATACACGAACATAAAAAGATAGGGACCTCACGGACACAATGGAAAAGACTGCGTGCGAACCATGAATAAAACATAACACAGAAAAAAGATTGACAAAACGTCCCCCTTCATTCCTCAAAAAAGATTACAATTCGGCGGCGGTCTCGCCGGAAACAAAAAGAAAAGAAAAACTTTTACATCATTAACAAAAAGAAAAACCAAGGTGGCTCGCCAGACAGCCCTTCAATCGCTCTCTCGACCCTCCGCCTCAGAGATGGGCGCGAACAAGTCGGGAACGACTTGCTCCGCGGTGAACTCCATGGCATCGGGGATGATCATGCCCGCTCCCTTGAGAATGTCGAGGACAAGCTTCGCGATCTCCATCGACCTCTTGCGGTCGGCTTCCTTCTCTTCCCGCGATTGACCGCAAGTCCCAGTTCGCGGAGGAGGAGGAGGTAGCACTGCCGAGGGCAGGTCGTGGACCTGGGCCTTGAGACAAGTATTCTCCAACTCCAAGTCAGCGATCCGCGCGTGGAGCTGACTGACGGACTCGGCGTCCTGCAAGAGGTGGGTTAGCGAAAGGAGAGCGAAGCCAAACTGGAAGATACTCCCACCGAGCAACACTTACCAGCCCGCCTTGAAGGCTGGCGAGGAGGCCCTCTGACAAGGCCTCTTTCCCCTTAAGCTCCGTGACTTCATCCGCGGACTTCTGAAGCTCGACTTTGAGCTCCTTGATCTCCCTATCCGCCGTGAGGTACCGACGACCCACCATGTGTGTTAGCTCCATCGCCCGGAACTGGGCTCGCATCGCCTTGTACACGACCCCTCTCGGCATGAAGGATCGAAAGAGGGAGGCGTCCTCGCGACCATAGAGACCAAAGGCGAGGGCGAACGCCTCACCCCCGGCCTTACCGGCCTCTACCCAGGAAGGGAGCAGAGAGGAGCAGGCGATCTTGTTCTGGTCAGGGTCCCACGCGAGCACCGGTTCGCCGACCGCATCCACCAGCTTCATGCCGAGCCCGAAGTTAGTATGGCTCGACGGCTTGGGTCTGGCGACAGTCTCCCCTGACTCGCCCCCCTCTTTGGCGAGCTCCTGATCCGCAGAAGGAGAGGGGAGGTCGGGCTCAGACAGGTCCACGACCTCCTTCGCCTTGGCAGCAGAGGGAGTCTTCTTGGCCTTCTTCACCGCCCCCTGCGAAGCAGGCCGGCGTTGGAGAGGAGGACGCTTCTTTTTCGACGAAGAGCTCGGGACGTCGCGGCAGGCCTCGGCGGCCACGCGCGTGAGCGAGCCGGGAGAAAGTGAAAAGGGAGGCGCATGAGGCGGATTGAGGGGGAGATCGCGTTCTCCTACAAAGATAACGAGCGTTAGACGATAAAAAGAAAGAGGATTAAGAAAGTGGGCGAGTTCAAGCAAAACCTTCTCCCGGAAGGACAGGTTGCAGGAGGTCCACTCGCTCTCAGAGGAAGGCGACCTCGAAGTTTTTTCCTTTAAGGAACTGATACAGCGCCGCGTCGCAACCACCTAGCGAGATCGGAGGGCGGTAGGCAGCCTCGTCTCGCTGAATAGGGGTGTAAGAGATGTTGCCGAAGGGACCCTTCACCAGGATGAACTTTTGCGTCCAGTAGTGAGTTTTGTTCACCGTCTCGCAGACGGTAACATGCTGGCTCGCAAAGTGAGCCGTTCCGTCCCTGTTCGCGCGAAATGAGAAGATCTTGCGGAAGGCGAGCAGGCTGAACTCGATCCTCTCCGCCCTGAGGTAACTGGCGAACGCGACCACCACGGCGATCGCGTTCGGCGTCAGCTGGCACGGCAGGACGCCGAAGTACTTTAGCACCTGGAAAAGCCGACAAACATTAAGCGCTGCTCGCAAAGCAATTCAGGAAAGCCAAGGATGAGAAATAGATGATACCTGGCGCACTTCCGGCCAGAGGGGGAGTCGAAACCCATTTTCGAAATGGGCAACAGGAATCGCGAGCTCGTCCGGGTGCGGGTCGCTGAGGGAATCCCTATCGGTAGGACAGCGAGCCGCGAAACCGGAGTGGATGAACTGGTCAGCGGCGGCCCGATATTCCTCCTTCGTGAGGTTGGCGCAGTAGAAAATGCCGTCGAGGAAAGCCTTGGCGCACTTGGCTCGCCCCTCTGTTTCCGCCTCGCCAACCATGGTATGTGATCCGCCGAGTCACGAAGGTCGCGAAAATGAGCTAAAAATCTGCGAGAGAAACAGAAAGAGAAAGAACGCGAGGAGGAAACAGTAAATGCGGTGGTTGAAAAGAAAAACGATCGGCTATTTATAGGAATAAGGAGGGCGGGAAGAAGCCGAAGCGTCGTTATCTGCGGATAGCGGATCCGCGCGGTACTCTCCAGCCTCCAGGGATCCAATTCACTCCTTGCGAGTCGGCAACCTGATAAAAGCTTTTCCCCACTGGCGAGCTAACACTAAAGACAATGAATCATAAGGGAAAGAAGCGCGGGAGGTGCGCGAGTGCGAGTAACAGAGATGTAATTCTCATGAGAGCAAACCAAGCGGGAAAAAGAACGAGATAAAAAGCAAAAAACATGATAATAATAACAGGCTCGCAAGCGAGTCAAAGTACTGTTACTACAGATTCATAAAGATTGTTCGCGACCCCTCCTAATAAAGAGGAGGGGGAAAGAAAGACAATAGAAAGGCAATACGAAGAGCCTCAATATCGCAACCACTTCCAGCGACCGCGACCCCGGACACCAGAGCGGGGGGGGGGGACTCGCGGGTAATGATACTCGCGGAGTGACCTGTTCGCCTGGCCCGTCAGCCGCATATAGTCATCGATGCGAGCAATATACACCCCGGGGGAGGTCGCGTCGCCCTGATCGGTCGGTCGTATCTCAGCAAGAAAGCGCGCGTTCGCGTCCTCCATCGCGGCGAACCTTTCTTCATTGGCGAGCCGGTCAAACCGATTCTGCTCGTGTAGATCCCTTAACATGGTGGTATGCTTCTGAAATATCTCCGTGACCCGCCTCTTCATTCGCTCCGGATCGCTGGGATCCCCCAAAAAGTCAGCGAGCTGGCTCGGCGAAGGAGGTGGAGACATCTCCAGCGCTCCAGACTCTGACTCGGAGAGAGGGGTCGACGGGTTACCTGCGAAGTAGGAATCAGCGACAAGGTGAATAGCAACACTCAGTGACAGCAGTCTAACCTAGGGGAGGAATTGGAGTACTGGGCCGCTGGCGGGAGGTGCCCGGCTGACCCCGGAATGCCTCAATAAAGGCAGGGGTGAGGGCCTTACCCAGACCAGGGGCGAGCGCGGGTCTGAAGCCAAGTCCAGGCTCGGCAATCAACGTCCCTCCTGGGCTCCTCTTGTAAGACCCCCCCCCCCCCCCCCTCCCCGGACTGAACCCGGGTTCAGGGAGGGGGGGATCTTACTGCCCAAAGAGGACCACCCAGCGCTTTCCGGGTGGCGACGTCCCACCTACTCAAGCACAAGAATCACTACATCACATCAGAGACGGTCTCTACTGAGCGGTCTCTTTGTTCTCTTTGTCAGGCACAAGAATCATTACATCACATCAGATCGCACAGCAGAAGCAGGTAATATAAAGAAAACAAGCACACTGCTTATATTATACATTTAAATACGGCCGGAGCCTATCGTTTACGAAATATTGCCCGAAGGCTACATAGTCCAAAACAACAAGGAGCCCTAGGCTAGTCTTTATTCTCTCGCACTCACGTATCTGAAGATAGGAGGAGAGGCTGGGGTGTCCGATCGGGCCATCTCTAAGGCACGTATCTCATCCTGCGGGGTGGGGGCTTTGCGCTGTCCCGTTTCCTGTTATTGGTTAAAAGAAGTAACCGTTAGTCACAGTGCTAAGTAGAACAATACATCCCCTCCCCGGATCCTTATCCGGGGGGGGGGGGGGGGGGGGGGGGGACGGCTAAAGGACAGAAATGAAATAGCCGAAGCAAGGAAGAGGGTTAGCAGCAGGTGAATATGTATATATATGTATGTATATATATAGATAGGGCCGCTTGCCCTAAAGCCCGTATTTGCGCCGTATAGCAACCACACAGCACTATATCGCGCAGACACACACCCAGGTATTTAAACCCGTACGCACCCAAAAGACCCTGTGTCGACACAGTTTAGACCGCTTTCGTTCAAGCAGGGGAGCTAACCCCGCGGGCCTCACCGATGTGGCCGTCGGTGACAGTGGCCAGTCTTGCCACTTCTGAATGTAGTCGTACAGTATCATTCAAGCCCTCCTGTACAACTTGGTGTACCAACTGGATGTGAGCGACATCCGGCGAGCCGATTTGTAGGCCGACCAGCGGAGGCAAAACTGCATGTTCTGAGGGTGATAACCCGCTGCACACATCTCCCTGTCGCCATGAGTCGTCAACCCACCCGCACCGGTATGAACGGTCTGCGAGCGTGACCAACCCGCCACTTCCAATCAATCTTCACCCGCTATATATAAAACAAACCCTTGGGCTACGTGGCAATTCTACTCGACCGGTCGCACGATCTTGGACCGGGAGGCTTAGCGGTATGAGGGCTCCTTGCTTGGGGCTAACCTGGGAGGAGAGACTCAACTCCGGGTTTTCCCCAACTAAGGCCTCGCCGAAGGGAGGATAAGCGCCGCATTTGTTGCCACGACAGCTCTGCACTAGCAAGTAAAATAGGCCGAAGCAAGGGCCGTAATATTTAACAGAAATGTAGGCCGAAAGCAGAGGCTATAACGATAAGCAGAAAGTAGGCCGAAAGCAAAGGCCATGTAATAAACAGAATAGTAGGCCGAAAGCAGAGGCCATAATGATAGGACCAGTACCAGACTGGATTTAATTGAAAGTACAGAAAATAAGTGCGGGGGACCAGTGCGAGACTGGATTTAATTGAAAGTACAGGAAGTAAGTGCGGGGGACCAGTGCGAGACTGGATTTAATTGAAAGTACAGAAAATAAGTACGGGGTACCAGTGCGAGACTGGATTTAATGGAAAGTACGGAAAGCAGTAAAAGCATAAGAGGAAATGGTTAGTAGTCCAATCACTCCATAAGAGGAGGCTTCGATCGACGACTCCGTTCTTTTATTATCGTCGCGGCGGGGTTAAATTTCGGCGTCGCGCCGCGATGTCGTTCCGATTTTTGTATTGCTTTTCCGAGCTTAGTCGATTCTTTAGATTGATACGCATAATTTTGATAAGCATTTTAAAATATGCGTCGAGGGGGCGCCGATTAACTCCGATGAATTTCGCTCTTTTCCGGGCGTCTAATTTTTGCTCGTAAAAGCATTTAGGGGATCAAATCAAAAGGTCACACCTCCCAACTTTGATAGTATTTGCAAAATACCTATACTTAGAGCCCCTAATTTTTGGGGAATTTTAGAAACTCATTTGGGCATTTTATTTCATGAAATAAACTTTATAATGGGTTTTAAAAATAGTAAAACTCTTCCAAAAAATCCCAAAAAATTACAGGAGATGCCCCTAAGAGTGGGGCATAATTTTCATTTAGGAAATTTCTTTTGAAGAGGCCCCATTTTTTTGAGGAAAAAGAGGGGTGGGGTGCGGTTAGAGGCAGGGAAGAGGCGCAGGGGTTTTGCACCTTGCACCCTCCCGCGGCCCCCACAGCGGATCTATGGCAGATCCGCTGCGGGGGGTGCACAAACGGAGGCGGGGGGCGGGAAAATAGGAAATGGGGGCTGCTCGATCTCCTGGGGGAGATCGTGCGGCCCCCCGCTCGCGCACGGTTGGCAGCCGCTGCCGCCGCCGGGCAGCGGCCGGCTGGGGCAGACGCCGCCCCCGGTCGGTGCGCCGGGGGCCGGCGACCATTCTGGTGGTGGTCCGGCGGGCTGGCGCCGCCGGCCACCGCCGGGGTTAGTGCCGAGAGCGGCACGGGGGCGGTGGCGGCCTGCATGCAGTGTGCATGCTAGCCGCCGCCGCCTCTGCCAGGGGGGGGGGTGCGGGGAGTGCCCCCGGTCGGTGCGCCGGGGGCCGGCGACTCTTCCGGGGGTGGTCCGGCGGCCTGGCGCCGCCGGCCACCGCCGGGGGAGGTGATACAGAGGGCGGGAGGCGGGGGCGTGGCCTGCATGGGCCATGCAGGCCCGCTGCGCCGCCGCCCCTCCGCCGAGGGGCCACTGGTGCCGCCCCCGGTCGGAGCGCCGGGGGTCGGCGCTTACTCCGGCGGTGGCCCGGCAGCCTGGAGCCGCCGGCCGCCGCCGGGGGAGGGGCTATCCTCCTACAGGAAGTGCGGGGAGGAGGGGGAGGCTACTGGCACCGCCGGCTGTGCCCGCTGGCGGCCCGGCCGCCTCCCCTGTGCCGGCGCCGAGGTCCTCGAGGGGGACCCCCCCCCCCAGCGCCACCGCCGGCGCTGGGGGAGAGGGCTTCCTCGGCCGCCTCCTCCCCGAACCTTGCAAGGCTCGGGGCGGCGGCCGGCGGCGCTCCGGCGACAGGGGGAGGGGGGGGGTCTTCCTCCGGGAGGTGGGAAGGAGGAGGGGAGGTGGTTCTTCCTGGTGAGGGGTTCGGGTGGAGGGGTGGCCGGCCATGAGGGAGGAGGTGGTGGCGGCGGCTTGCTCCGGCAAGGAGGAGGAGGAGGGGGCGGCTGGCTGGGGGGGCTGCCGGCAGAGGAGAGCTGAGAGAGAGAGGGAGGTGGCGTGGGGGGAATTGGAGAGGGGTTGCCCCTCCTTTTATAGGAAGGAGGGGAGCTCTCCCCCCCCCCCCCCCCCTCTCCCTCCCTTCCACGTGTATGAAGGGAGGGTGAGTGGGGGGAGATATTTTCTCCCCCCCCCCCCCCCCCCCTTCCTTCCTCTCTCTTGCCCCTTGCCCTAATAGGGGCAGCCTCCCCCCCCCCCCCCCCTTGGGGGGGCTTTTCTCTCTCCCCCCCCCCTTTCTTTAGCAATTTCGAGTTCGGGGGGGGGGGGGGGTTGACTAAGTCAATTTAGGGCGTGGTCCTCCTTGGCTCCCGGGGCACGATAAGAGTTGCTGGGGCCGATGCCGGGTTCGTGTGCTTTATATCTCGTGCGTTGCACTGAGGCGATCTACATAGGACTAAAATGGCATACTCTCCATACGACCTCGTATCGAGACACAATGAGTTCCGTTGTGCTTGTATTGGTCATACGATCCTAACGGAACTGACAGAAGTTAATTCGGGGTTCGTACGGCCATTATTCACAATAATGGGGTGGTGGCGCGCTACGATACCTAAAATGGTCATTTTTTCCAAATGACCTCGGATCGAAGTGCAACGAATTTCGTTGCGCTCGTATTGTCCATACGAGTTCAACGGAACTGACGGAAGTCAATTCGGGGTTCGTACGGTCACTATTCATAATAATGAGGTAGTGACGCGCTACGATACCCGAAATGGTCGTTTTCTCCAAACGACCTCGGATCGAAGTGCAACGAATTCCGTTGCGCTCGTATTGTCCATACGAGTTCAACGGAACTGACGGAAGTCAATTCGGGGTTCGTACGGTCACTATTCATAATAATGAGGTAGTGGCGCGCTATGATACCCGAAATGGTCGTTTTCTCCAAACGACCTCGGATCGAAGTGCAACGAATTCTGTTGCGCTCGTATTGTCCATACGAGTTCAACGGAACTGACGGAAGCCAATTCGGGGTTCGTACGGTCACTATTCATAATAATGAGGTAGTGGCGCGCTACGATACCCGAAATGGTCGTTTTCTCCAAACGACCTCGGATCGAAGTGCAACGAATTCTGTTGCGCTCGTATTGTCCATACGAGTTCAACGGAACTGACGGAAGCCAATTCGGGGTTCGTACGGTCACTATTCATAATAATGAGGTAGTGGCGCGCTACGATACCCGAAATGGTCGTTTTCTACTGCTCGGGTCTACTTTTATTGGGCTCACTAGGGTCTAGTGGCCCAATAAAAGTCGGGATGTTACAATCCAATAAAAATAAAGAGATTTTCGTCCCCGAAAATTGGCTAAAGTAGGGGTTTAAAGGATGACATACCTGGGGAAACAGTACCGGGTATCTCTCCCGGACGAGGGCTTTTGGTTCCCAGGTGAACTCTTCGCGTCCTCCGTTTGACCATAAGATCTTGACCATTGTGACGGTTTTATTCCGCAACTCTTTGATCTTGGAGTCCACTATCTTCACAGGTTCGAGTCGGACAGATCGGTCGGATTGTACTGATGTTGGTGGTGTGGGAAGGTGCTGCTCTGGTTGGCGAAGTACGCGTCTCAGCGAAGAGACGTGAAACACGTCGTGGAGGTTTCCTAGTTCAGCTGGCAGGGCTAGTCTATTGGCCACCGGGCCAACTCTTTCGATGACTGGATACGGGCCTAGATAGCGGGGGTCCAGCTTTTTCTGCCTCTTGATTCGTGATATCCCATGCATAGGCTTAATCTTCAAGAAAACCATATCTCCCACTTGGAATTCCACTTGCCGATGACGTGCGTCGTAATACTTGGCCTGCCGGCTCTGCGCTTCCAGCATGCGTTCCCGAATTAATCTTATCGCGGCGGTGGTATCGTCGACGTAGGTGACTCCCAAGGCTTCGGGGTCCTCATCCTGTGCCCAAGATAGCGGGGTTCGACAGCGTCTTCCGTAGAGGGCTTCGTAAGGTGCCATCTTGATGCTTGCCTGGAAGCTGTTGTTATATGAAAACTCTACCAGAGGTAGTAACAGCTCCCATGGCTCGTTGTGTTCCACTATGCATAATCGGAGAAGATCTTCCATCGTCCGATTCGTTCTTTCCGTCTGCCCATCGGTCTGGGGGTGGAAGGCGGTGCTAAAAGCTAATCTGGTACCTAGATAAGCTTGCACTCTTCTCCATTCCTTCGATGTAAAGCGCCCGTCGCGGTCCGAGACGATTGATTTGGGTATTCCATGAAATCGGACTACCTGCTCGATAAATAGTCGGGCTAGAATGTCGACGCCGTCACCCTGCCGGTTCGGGATGAATCGGGCTACCTTGGTGAGGCGGTCCACTACTACCCATATGGAGTCGTTACCTGCACGGGATCGGGGTAAGCCATGGACAAAATCCATGGAAATATCCTCGAACTTCCATTCCGGGATGGGCAGGGGTTGTAGTAGGCCTCCTGGGCTTCGACATTCTGCCTTGACCATTTGACAGGTCTGGCAGTGCGCAACATAGTTGGTGACATCCCTCTTCATTCCTGGCCAGTACAAGGTCCTTCGCAGGTTCGTATACATTTTTACTACTCCCGGGTGTATCGAGTACCTGGTCTGGTGCGCTTCGCGGAGGATTTCTTCCCGAATTCCTTCTGTTGCGGGGATGAATATGCGGTGTCTGAACTGCTGGATGCCATCGTACAAATTGTAATCCTCCTGCGCACCATGTTGCAGGGCTTGAATGATCGGGGCTGCTTCTACGTCAATCTTCTGAGCTTCTCTTATCCTATTCCGGATGTCGCACTGTATTTCCATCCAGTAGAGCTGGGCGTGGTATTCCATCGGATTTCTGCGGGCGATGAGGATAATATCCATTTCCGCCAATGATTTGACTAACTCCTCTGGCACCATTTCTAACCAACTCCCGGTCCTCGGAGGCTGCCGACTCAGGGCGTCTGCAACCTTATTAGCCTTGCTGGGGTGGTACTGGAGGGCGAAGTCATAATCACAGAGAAATTCTAACCACCGGCGTTGCCGGAGGTTCAGCTCTTTCTGGGTGAAGACGTATTTGAGGCTTTTATGATCGGAGAAGATTTCACATCGTACCCCGTAGAGGTAGTGTCTCCAGACTTTTAATGCGAAAACTACCGCCCCCAGCTCCAGATCGTGGGTGGCGTAGTTTAGTTCATGTGGCTTGAGCTGACGTGAGGCGTAGGCAATCATCTTGCCATGTTGCATAAGCACGGCCCCCAATCCTTTCAAAGAGGCATCAGCATAGATTTGGAATCCCTTGGTACCGGAGGGGAGGGTTAGGATTGGGGCTGATATCAGCCGGTTCTTCAGTTCGATGAACGCCGCCTCGCATTCGGGAGACCATTGGAAAGTCACATCCTTCTTGGTGAGAGAGGTAAGTGGTAACGCGATTTTGGAGAAACCTTCGACGAACTTACGGTAGTAGCCGGCGAGGCCAAGGAAACTTCGGATGTCTGTTGCTGTCTTCAGTGGCGGCCAATCTCGTACCGCTTGCACCTTGGCTTGATCCACCGCTACTCCGTTCTTGTTGACGGTGTGTCCTAGAAAACCGACTTCTTCCATCCAGAACTCGCATTTGCTAAACTTGGCGAAGAGCGAGTGCTCTCTTAGCTTAAGTAGTACCATTTGGAGGTGCCTGGAGTGATCGGTTTTGTTCTTTGAGTAGATGAGAATATCATCTATGAAGACTATTACGAAATGGTCCAGGAAGGGTTTGAATACCGTATTCATCAAAGCCATGAAGGCGGACGGGGCATTGGTTAACCCAAATGGCATTACCATGAACTCGTATAGTCCGTAGCGAGAGCTGAAGGCGGTCTTGGGAATGTCCTCTTCTCACACTCTAAATTGATAGTAGTCGGACCTTAAGTCCATCTTGGAAAAGACGGACGCGCCTTGCAGTTGATCGAACAGTTCATCTATCCGGGGTAGGGGATAGGTATTCCGGACAGTGAGTTTATTCAAACCTCTGTAGTCGATGCAGAGGCGCAGCGATCCATCCTTTTTTGTAACGAACAGTACTGGGGCTCCCCAGGGAGAGGTACTAGGACGTACGAATCCTGCGTCGACTAACTCTTGTAGCTGAATCTTGAGCTCGGCCAGTTCCCTCGGGGCCATCCGGTACGGTGCTCGGGACACTGGTCGGGCTCCTTGAGTAAGTTCGATTTGGAAGTCCACTTCCCGTTGCGGGGGCAACCCAGAGAGTGACTCTGGGAAGATATCTGGGAAGTCCCTGATCACAGGTACTTTAGCGAGTACTTGCGTCGTGTTCTCCATCTCAAAGTAGATTAGGTATATCTCGTCCTTCCGTCGAACTGCCTTGACGGTTTGTGCAGATGTTAAGATAATGCGGGTGACGGAGGGTATACCTGCTAGCGTGATAAATTGCCCATTTGGATTCTTGAGGCAGATTTCTCGAGTCGAACAATTGATTTGGGCGCTGTGCTCGGCCAACCAATCCATCCCCAGAATGATGTCGAATCCGGTTATTGCTAAGATGGTGGCGTTGACTTCGAACTCTATGCCTCCCAGCATTGCTTGGAAGGAACATTTCTCGGTGGAAGTCATGTCTGACCCATCCGGGAGTCGTATTCGGATCGACATCCCGGATGATCTCACCGTGTTCCCTTTGTCAGCTATGAAGTTTTGTGCAACGAAAGAGTGTGTGGCGCCGGTATCGAACAGTGTTTTAGCGGGATGACCTTCTACCAAAAGTAGACCTGATAATATATATACTATGATCATAAGCTTTTCACAAATATACAGGAGTAGGGATGACATATACAAAAGTCCCAATACATAAAGCTACAACATCTCCTAGGATATCATACTATCGGAAGTAGATACCTATCACTACGTTAGGAGCAGGACCGTGCTGGAGATCCAACGCGTATGCCTCGAGCAGTGCTGCTCTGCCCTGCCTAGCCGGCTCCCTCCTGCCTGCGTGACGTCCTCTGCGTCCACCTCGTCCTCTATCTGCCGCTCTTTGTACTGCTCCTAAACCGGGTCTCCCGGTAGCCTGTGGGCAGAAGGCTCGTATATGCCCAGGCTGCTGGCATAGGTAGCAGTTCCCTGCGAAGGGAACATCTCGTCGTGCGGCTGGGTCGACCTGAGGTGCTGGTGCTGGGGGTGTTGGTCGGGGCTGGGGTGCCTGTCTATATGGCTGGTGACGCTGACGCTGTCTCCCGTCTCGGCCCTGCCTGCGAGGACCTACCCTTCTCTCTCGGCCCTGAGTCTGGGGAACACCTACGTGTCCCCTCCGCTGCTGGGCTACCATCCGCTGGTCCATCTCTAGAGTGGTGGCATGTGAGGCGATCGTGTGGAAGGATGCCTGGGAAATCATGATCAGGGCCTGACGGAGGTCGTCTCGTAATCCCGGGTAAAATCTGGCCGCCCTGTCCCTATCCATACCTGCTAAGGTCCCGGCGAAGCGGGCCAGGTGGATAAACTCTCTCTGGTAGTCTGGAACCGTCCTATCTCCCTGCCTGATCTGTAAGAATCGCTCCTGGAGTGCCATCCGGTCTGCATCCGAAATGAAATGCTCTAAGAAGGCCTCTGAGAACTCCCCCCCAGAGAATGGTGCTGAGGGGTCGCCCTCTAAAAGTGGAGCGGCTAGCTGCCTTCCACCAGTCCCGGGCATAGCCCTCCAACATGGTCACCACTAGGGACACTGCGGCTACTGCTGGGCACATCATCCCTACAAGAAGCTCCTCTACCCTCTCCACCCACTCCTCGGCCTGGATGGCTGACTCTGTACCCCGAAAGGTGGGGGGCCTTAGCCCTCGGAATGTCGTCAGCAGATCGGTGGGTACGGTGGCCTGCTGGGGTGGCCGTAAGGTGGCTGTCTGGAAGGCGGCCAACAGGGCTACCAGGGTCTGCCCGAGCTCTGTCTCTCCGAACGAAATTGTGGCTGGAGCGGTCTGAGCTGGTGGTGGAGTGGTAGGGTGGTACTGGTCTCGAGAGGAGGACCTTCCGTTACTTGACTCCGGTATCTGGAGAAGTAACAAACGGGTGTCAGAACTTGCAAAAATAAGGGAATTTTGCAGGACTGAAAGAAAAGGAAGCGGAAAGCGTGTGGGTGTACTATCGTGCAGTCTCGAGTCCTTAACCTTAAACCTAAAGGGTGTAAGACCCCCTTTTTTTTTTTTTTAAAACCCCGGGTCTTAGGCCCAGAACCGCCGTTTTGTGGTGACACCTTCGCTCGGGAAGGTCGTCACTACAGAACGCCGATCCTGCCGGCCAAATCGATCACAAGAAAAGTAAGCTAACATGAATAAAGCAAGCAAAACATGTCCACATCACATATATAAATAAATCATCAAAAGATGTCCACAACCATAACTGAAAGAAAGGAAAACAAGATAACTAGGGCCTTGCCCAATACATCAAAGCCTCACTACATGGATCACTCGCGGAAGCAAAATAACTAAATCAACACTCACGGATCCTGTCATCTGAGCTCCTGAGCTAGACTGCCCCGCCTCCAGTTGCACCGGCCTCTGGTGCTGCTCCGTCGCCGCGGTCTCCTAAAATGATAAGGTCCACCGACCGTCAGTCATAAAGACTCAGCCAATTCCCCACCCCTCCCCCCAGGGCTCCTAGGCACCGGATGGAGAGGAGGAAGCGGAGGACAACAAGGGGTAGGAACAAATGCAGGTGACAAGGTAATATCTACTCTACACAGGTGATATATATATAAATGAAACAAAATAGAAACAGCAGGGTAAAGTAAAGGTAAAGCAGTAATGAGTAAATGTAGAAACAATCTAAATATTATAATATTAACCATTGATTTATAGGAGTGCCCATACAAACCTATAGACCAAGGGGTCGTTTAGCAGGGCCTATCGTATAAAAAGTCCCATACCAATTTATACGATAGGTGTCAGGGGTTGAATGCAATGATTATGCTATGTCATGCAAGTATGTGATTATGCGGTGATCAAACAAGTGCAACTCACCCACTACGACTCTATGCGCATAGACCTTTAGTTCCCTCTTTTTGGAGCGAGCTAGACTCCTCAGGATGCTCCCGTAGTGGCAAACGGAAGCGGTGGGTTGGGCCTCGCCCACCTCTAGGTTGGTATATGCACTACCCGACCTAGACCTATCGTACGCCTCCACAAAACCCGCGGAGCGTCTGCGTACTCTTACTGACTGGACCGCCAGACTTTTATGGCTAAGTGTAAATACCACACCTGCCGAGCCCAAGTGTTAACGTCGGTGCAACGACTGCCAACACGAAGGACCCACCACCTTATGCACATGCAAATTATCTTCCAACAATACCGAGCTACAAGCTCCCCGGGCTAACCCGCCCGTCACCAATAAATATCTCAGAAACAAAAGATCACCGGACTAAACCGGCTAGACTTCCATAAGCACACTCTCAGAGTGACTTTCCTGCCTTAGAAACTCAGGTGCTAAAAGATGCTAACAAGAAAAGACGATCTTTCGTCAATTCCCGGACGACCTAGCCGAGGGTGGCACCCCACCACCCTAAGACTTACCAAACCCCAACTTCTCTAGAGACCCATACATAATACAAGGCTACCACCCATCCTTCATCACTTCAGACCCTAGACAACCAGATTGACCTCTAACCCCAAAAGTTGTCAAATTGCTAAACGCAGACCACCCTTAACGTTTTGATGCTCATGAAGAGAGGTACACTAACTATCCAACTTCTTGACCCAAGGGATTTACTGGGGACCCATACTACCTACCTCAGATCAAATCTAGGGTTTCATAATTTCCCATTAATAATTGTATTTTAAATAATTTTCCAAATGGCCATATTACTAAGGTTTGAACTACAAGTATATTTTTCTGACCTCCAATGCCCACTCCAATTTATTCATAAATCAAGGGTACCTAATAAACAGTAGATATAAAGTTTTAGGGAAAACCAGCAAGATTTATTATTTTTAGAAATTCCAAAACACAATTATTTCCAATAATTTCCAAAGGAGATACCCTCATATGAACTCCAGTCCTTTTGCAAATTAACACAGTGGTGCTTATTAATAAAATATTTAATCCTACAAAGTTTGACCATGCTATTCAGAGGGTATGTTTGTAATTCCATCCAAGGATATATTTGCAATTTCTTTCAAAATGAACTAGAGGTACCAAAAAATATTGATCTATAAATTATGAGAAAATTGCAGAGGTTATATATTGTTATGAAAAGACATCCAGCAAAGTTACATGCAATTACAGTAATTTATCATCACAAATTTAACCAACCCAAAAATTGCCAACAATGAGGAATATTACAATTTGGACCTCCAAGGGTTAACTCATGATCTAACCAATTCTTCCAGAGATATATGACATAAAAACCATGATTATGACAGAAGATGGTAAATTGATAAATACTATTTCTCCCTAAAACCTCAAACCCTAAATAATTACAAATCTACCCTAGGGTTTATTACTTATGATTGGCAACTCCAAATCCCTCCAAACTCCTACAGTAGCATTCTCTGGTCACTAAGGCCATCTACCCAAAATTTCAAGTCAAGCCACTGAGGTTTGACCTCTCTTCCTTCATTAGCTTCTAATTGCACCCCATTAGGGTTTAGCCTAGGGTTAGGGTCTAACCTTCTCCAACAGCCCTAGTAGGAACTCCAGAGATTCACAACCTCAAAAACAAGTGGGTGACAGAAGATGGTGATTCCCTAAGTGCTATTTCTTCCTAGATCTCCAAATTCCAATTATTTACAAATCTACCCAAGGATTTATTACCTAGGTTAGACAACTCCAAACCTCTTCAAATTCACAAGGGGGTCTTCTCTGGTCACTAAGACCTACCCACCAAAACTTTAGGTCAAACCACTAGGGTTTGACCCTACTCCCTTCATTGACCCCTATTTGCACCCCTTAAGGGTTTAGCCTAGGGTTAGGACCTAAACATCACCAAATCCACTCAAACCTCTTGGGAGGGGATTATACCACTCTTAGGACTCAGAGAGGTCTATTACACTTCTCCCCATGGGCATTTACTCCTACCTCCTTCACAAACCCTAAAAGGTACCATAAACTCAACCATTAGGATTTATGGGCACAATAGGTACTAACCCACCCAAAGTGGCTCCTTGGGGTGCCTCCTACCTCCCCAGGGCAGTGACCAAAATTACCCCAACAATCAATGGGAGGAAACCCCTCCACACCCCAAAACTAGCTTAGGTTTACCTTTACCCTAAACATAACCTTTAAGAGAAACTAGACTCAAAGGTCTCCCTACCTTGCCCAAGTCCATACTACTCACTATACTGACCATAGGTCAGTGGAAGACCACCTAAGATCCTACCAATAATTGGTGAGGGGTGGAATTCCAATGGGTACCTACTTGGGGTGCAATTAGCAATTTTGCCCCTTTTTGATTTACTAGGGCAAAACTCCTCCAATGGCCACCAACTTGAACCATAGGTTGGCATGGGGGAGGGTGAGGTGCACCCCAAATATGGAGCCAAAAGACCTTGTGGAAAGGTGGGGGCACTCACCCAAAGTTTTGCCCAAACCTAGGGAGCCTAAGGCTATTTTGGTGGAATACCCCACCAAAACAACTCCATAAATCATGATATTTTAACCAGGGCCTATACATACCCCTTAGGACCACCCATCCAAGTTTGGAAGGGTTTTGAGGTGTTGAGGACACCTAATTAGGTTAAACTAGGATTATTGGTCTTTCCCAAAAATTAAGAAGAAAACTTCTCCAATCCTTGTGATCTTTGGACATGACCTAAGTATGCACAAGACTAGACTACACCCCAAAAATCAAGTCAATTGGAGTTATATAATGGGGTGGGCATCAAAAATGAGTTCTGATTAGCCCTAAAGACAGCCTCCACTAGAATGAGTGCTGAGCCCTAACCAGGACTCCAAATTGAGTGATTTCAATTTTGTATGAAACTAGACTCAAAGGGCTACATTTTCTATGTTGACCACTTTTCATGATTCGGCCTCTAACTATTTTTCCCAGATTTAAATAGGGGCTGCATTTTAATCACAGATTTAATAAGGATTGAATTAAGGTTGCACGAATCGTAAAGCACATCGGATGGCGCTGGGTCATCGTCCCCAGGGAATCAACGGCACAGATTTTACGCGCCTGGGCCGCCTTGATAGGTGATTTCCCGGCCACCTGAGCGCCGCCCCGGCCGACCAACGCCACCACCACCTCCGTTGAGGTGGGGGCCGGCGATGAGCGGTGTTTGATCGGCCGGAGGTGGCCGGAATCGTGATCTGGGAGAGGAAGCCCAACCCGATCAACGGGGGGCAAGGTCGGCTTGATTCCCGGCCAATTGGCCACGGATCGAGCCGCCGTCGATTTAGATCTAACCCTTAGAGCTCAGGGAGGAGAACGGGACCTGTTGGAGGGCTTGCCGTCGGGTCAATCTTGAGTACACCATGGGAGCCGCCGTCGGTTGAGAAGCCATGCTGATTCCCTCCTATAGTGCACGAAATTCTCTGGAAAGCTGGGGGTTTCTCTTCTCTCAGGTCTCTGAAGGTGAAGGGGGGTTCAATTGGGGGTGGTGATGGCTTTAAACATCATTGCCATTAAAGCCCCCCTTCGGTTACATCAAGGACCGACCCCCTCTTCCTCTCCCTGCCTTAATCCCCCTTTGTAACTGATGGAAACTCCTCCTAATCGGCTGAGGAGTTGAATGGAGGCATCAATTGGGGAGGCTAAGAGGTAAATCCTCTTAATGGCCATGAATGGCCTCTTCTCTCTCTCCAAAAAATGGTGAAACCCCCATTCTCTCTCTCCTAATTGCCATGGTCGGTTTCTATACTCTCTCCTGAGCTTAATGAGGGCCCACATGGGCTGGTTGACCACCCAATTGAGTTAGCCCAAAGAGATTGGGTTAGGTTTGAGCATTTTGACCTAAATTGGGCAATTTTGACTTTTGGCCAAATTGGTCAATTGGGGAACCCTAGGATGGGGCTTTTGGGTTCAATAGGTTCTAAATTAAGTTTAGGAACTAATGGTGGAGTCAATTTGGTCATATGGTTCTTGGTTGACCCAATCTAGGGTGATTTGACCAAAATAGGCTAATTTGACTTTGGTCAAATTGAGCCCTAGGGTTGACTTGGTCATGGGGCTTTTTGGTCCACTAGCTTCCCTATGACATGATAGCCCTATGGGTGAGGTCAATTTAATGTGGTGAAGGTTAATTGGGGTACTTTGAGAAGAAAGGTCATTTTGACCTAAAAGGGCATTTTGGTCAATTTGCACCCCTGGGGGTCCCATGATGGGGCTTTTGGGTCCATTAGGTCTATAATGGTATTATAAACCTAGGTGTGTGATCAATTTGACATGGTGAGGGTTGATTGGCCCTAAATGGGCTACTTTGACCAATTTTGAGGGTTTATGTTGACTTTGGTCAAATTGGTCTCTTAGGTTGACTTCAATGGGCCCTTGGTGCCCTAAGGGGACCCCTAAAGGGTTAGGGACACTATTGTGGGGTCCAAGGGTTAAGTTGAAGCCCTAAATCCCAATCCCAAGCTTGGAAGATGGGAATTGCTATTTGCAGACCAAGGTGGCCTCCTTCTCCTTTCCTAAGTTCTCCAGGTCAAAAGGTTCTTTGTCATGACCCTGTCATGACAAAACCAACTTAGGGGTCTAGCAGTTTGGGGGATGTTACAAATCCCAATACATAAAAATAAAAATTTCGTCCCCGAAATTCAGACAAGCCTATGGGGTTTCTACTAGAGGAAAAACTGTAACATCCCAGAAAAGTATGTTGTACCTGTCGTAAAAAGCTGCGGATATTTTTGCTGCATCAAGTCCAGTGGCTCCCAAGTATGTTCTTCCTGTCCATGATTCCTCCACAGGACCTTGACCAGTGGGACCTTCTTGCGCCGCAAGACTCGTAGCTCTGTGTCGTCTATCCGAACCGGCTCCAAGTGAATCGATCGATCTGTAGCTACTGGCCCCTCAGAAGTAGACACCTGCTGCTCAGGCCGAAGTAAAGCCTTCCTAAGTGAAGAGACGTGGAATACGTCATGCAGTCCCTCCAAATCCGGCGGTAGCTCCAGTCTGTAAGCCAAGGGGCCGATCCGCTCCAGGATCCTATAGGGTCCCATAAACCTTGGACTGAGCTTCTTCCGGCCGCGAACCCTCGAGACTCCATGCATCGGACGTATCTTCAAGAAAACCCGGTCTCCCACCTGGAACTCCACCATACGATGACGAGCATCGTAATACTTGGCCTGCCTGCTCTGGGGCTCCAGCATCCTATCTCGAATCAACCTCACCTGGGCCTCCGTGTCCTCCACGAACTCTGAGCCAAGAGCCTTGGGGTCCTCATCCTGAATCCAAGATAACGGTGTCCTGCACCTCCGTCCATATAATGCCTCGTAAGGTGCTCTGCCTATGCTAGCCTGGTGACTGTTGTTATAAGAGAACTCGACCAACGGCAACAGTCTCTCCCAAGGCTCCCCACGGTCTAGAATGCAAAGACGCAAAAGATCTTCCAAGGTCCGATTGGTGCGTTCCGTTTGCCCGTCTGTCTGGGGGTGAAAAGCTGTACTAAAGGTCAACCGGGTGCCTAGATAGGCCTGCACCGCTCTCCACTCCCTTGACGTAAAACGTCCATCTCGGTCGGAAACTATCGTCCTTGGCACACCATGATAACGGATAAACTGCTCCACAAACTTTCGAACCAAAACTCTGACCGAATCATCCTTCCTGATCGGAATGAATCTAGCCACCTTCGTCAACCTGTCGACGATCACCCAAATCGAGTCATTCCCCGTACGGGATCGGGGAAGACCATGAATAAAATCCATCGCTATATCGTCGAACTTCCACTCCGGCACTGGGAGTGGCTGCAATAATCCTGCGGGGTTCCGACACTCCGCCTTCACTAGCTGGCAGGTCTCGCAGTGGGTCACAAAATAAATGATATCTCTCTTCATACCCGGCCAGTACATGGTCCTCTTCAGATCTGCCGTCATCTTGGTAATGCCCGGGTGCACTGAATACTTACTGCAGTGAGCCTCTGCCATAATATCTTCCCGGATCTGATCTCCTGCCGGCACATACACCCGACCTCTAAAACTCAACAGGCCGTCCTTCATCGAATAATCTCCAGCTGAGCCTTCCTCCAAGGCTCTGAATATCGGCTCCAGCTTGGCATCCTGCCTCTGCCCTTCCCTGATGCGGTCTCGAATGTCATATGTGGCACCAATCGCCGCTAGGTACTCCTTGTACAGCTCCGGATCATCTTCCGATACCAGGGAGATCTGCATATCTTCGAACATTCGCACCAACTCCATGGCCATCAGCTTAGGCTCTGCTCCTGATGTAGTAGCTCTCCTGCTCAGAGCGTCTGCTACCACATTTGCCTTCCCTGGGTGGTAATGCATCGTATACTGGTAATCTGATAAGAACTCCACCCATCGCCTCTGTCGGATATTCAACTCCTTCTGCGTATCTACATACTTCAGATTTTTGTGATCTGAGAATATGTCGCAGTGGACACCATAGAGGTAGTGTCGCCAGATCTTAAGAGCGAATACGACTGCTCCCATCTCCAAATCATGCACTGGGTAATTCCGCTCGTGGTCCTTCAACTGGCGGGAGGCATAAGCTATCACATGCCCGTTCTGCATCAGAACGGCACCCATCCCCTGATAAGATACATCCGTATACACTTGAAATCCTTCCTTCCCCGACGGAAGGGCAAGGATGGGAGCTGAAGTGAGCCGACCCTTCAGCTCCTGGAAAGCTGTCTCGCACTGCGGCGTCCAAGAAAATACAGCATCCTTTCTTGTCAGAGCGGTAAGCGGGAGGGCTATCTGAGAGAATCCCTGAACGAACTTCCGGTAGTAGCCGGCAAGTCCCAAGAAACTTCTTACGTCGGTGGCCGTCTTCAGCGGCGGCCAGTCCCGTACTGCCTGAACCTTTGCTGGATCTACTGCCAAGCCTGCTCCACTGATGATGTGGCCCAGGAAGGCCACCTCCTTCAACCAGAACTGGCATTTACTGAACTTAGCATATAACCGATGCTCCCGCAGCTTCCCCAAGGTTAGTGCCAAATGCTGCGCATGCTCCTCCTCCGTCCTCGAGTAGATGAGGATGTCGTCGATGAACACTATGACAAAGATGTCGAGGTAAGGCTCAAACACCCGATTCATCAAGCTCATAAATGCTGAAGGTGCATTTGTGAGCCCGAACGGCATCACCGTGAACTCGTACAATCCATACCGGCTGCTGAAAGCCGTCTTCGGGATGTCCTCCTCTTGGATCCTTAGCTGATAATATCCCGATCTCAAATCCAGCTTCGAGAAGCAGTGGGCTCCCTCTAGCTGGTCAAAGAGCTCGTCTATCCTTGGCAGAGGGTACGTGTTCCGCACCGTCAGCCTATTCAGAGCTCTGTAATCGATGCACAGTCGGAGCGTCCCATCCTTCTTCTTCACAAATAACACCGGAGCTCCCCAAGGTGAGGAACTCGGCCTAACGAACCCGGCTTCCACCAGCTCCTGCAGCTGGCTCCGAAACTCTACCAACTCCTTCGGGGCCATCCGATAAGGAGCTTTGGACACCGGCTTGGCCCCTGGCACCAGCTGAATCTGAAAATCCTTCTCGCGGTGCGGTGGTAGCCCAGGAAGCTTCTCCGGAAAGACATCCGCAAAATCTCGAACTACCGGGATACTAGGCACTGAGTCCTTGACTTCAGTCGCCTCGAAGAGCACCTGGTAAACCTTGTCTCCCTGCAGGTGGGCCTTAACGGCCTGAATGGACGATAAAAAGAGACGAGAGGTAAGTTGAGTACCTTCGAATGCCACAACCCCGTCTTTATGTTCTAGCACGATCCGCCTTGCCGGGCAGTCAATCCTTGCCCGGTTCTCATACAACCAACTCATGCCCAGGATCAGGTCGTAATCCCTCATCTTCAGAACAGTTGCCGGGACTTCGAACAGTCTTCCCCCAATCTCCAGACTTATTAGGCATGCTAAATTTGTTAAGACCTCTGATCCGTCCGGAAATCTCACTCTCCTATAGTCGCTTTTGAGGTGCTTGACTTGGTCTAGGTCTTCGATAAACTTGGCCGAGACGAACGAGTGCGAGGCACCCGTATCGAACAAGGCAAAAGCAGGTTTGCCGAAAATGGAAACTAAACCTGAAGGGTTTGACGATTGGTTCAAAGCTAAGGTAAAGCTGAAACTTTCAAAACATTAACTATTTAAAAATTTAAAAGCGACAAATACCTGCGATGACCCTTGCCGGGTCCCTGGGCCTGGCCAAATCTAAGGCATAAGCCTGCTCTCTGTAGTGCCTCCGATCGTCACCCTGAAATCCACGGCCTCGACCACGTCCTCGGCCCCCGGGATGCTGACCCCGAGGTGCTGCCTGAGGTGCTGGAAGAGCATTCCTCTGGGGGCAGTTCCTCTTGATGTGGCCGACCTGGTGGCAGTGGTAGCATTCCGGAGGTTGCCCACCTCCTCCAATCCTTGGCATTTCCCTCATCTGCAGAGGCTGAGGAGTCAAAACTACCGGCTCCCTTTGTTCCTGCCTCTCCCCCTGACGGGGTCGGACCTCCGTCCTTCCTTCTCCAGCGTCTCTGTTTCTCGGCTGATCTCTCCTGCCATTTCTTCCCTGGTCCTCCATGGGTCTCTTCCTCCCACGAACAACTTGCTGGTCTCCTTCCAGCTTCTTCGCCATCTCCAGAATCCTGGACATACAACCGTCGGAGACAAAAAGGAGGGCCTGCCTCAACTCGTCACGGAGGCCCTTATAGAACCTCTTAGCATATCCTGCATCATCCAGCTGGTAAGATACCGCAAACCGGGACAGGTGAGTGAACTCCTGATGGTACTCCAACACTGATCTATTCCCCTGTCGCAACTGCAGAAATCTATCTTCCAAGTCATCTCTTGCCGACTGCGGCACAAAATGCTCCAACAACGCCGCTTTGAAATCATCCCAAGCAACATCTGCTGCCTCTAATCCCGGGTACGATGTAGCCAGGAACCTCTTCCACCACCTCTTAGCATGGGATTCCAGGCATGAAACCACCAGTGGCACCTCCATGTCTGCCGGGCACTGGATTCCTGACAACATCTCCTCCATGATGTCTACCCATTCTTCGGTCCTCACAACAGTCTCCGTCCCGATGAATGCTGGTGGGGAGAGACCCCGAAAGATGCTCAGCCAGTTGGCCCCAGGGTTTTGCTGAGGAGCCGGTGCCTGCTGTGCTCTGAATGTCTCCAAAATGGCAGTCAGAGTCTGCCCCAACTCCGTCTGCTGGAACGGGGTAGGAGCCGGTGGTGGTGGAACGACGTTCGGAGTCGGCGGGACTCCATGCTGCGGTGAAGGTTCCGTTGCCGGCTACACAAGAAAGATTGCACTTATAAGGGACTTAGCTAAAGGGAAGAAAAATTTCAGTTATAAGTGGACTTTTACATGTGATTTCCCTTATGGGCACACCATTGCTTCCGCTGCTAGTTTGTCCGCAAACTAAGCTCGCGCGGGGTGGCCCAGGGTTTGTGGACTTCTTTTCCTTGGATCGATGTTTGGCTCTGATACCACTTGTAAGACCCCCTTTTTTTTTTTTTAAAACCCCGGGTCTTAGGCCCAGAACCGCCGTTTTGTGGTGACACCTTCGCTCGGGAAGGTCGTCACTACAGAACGCCGATCCTGCCGGCCAAATCGATCACAAGAAAAGTAAGCTAACATGAATAAAGCAAGCAAAACATGTCCACATCACATATATAAATAAATCATCAAAAGATGTCCACAACCATAACTGAAAGAAAGGAAAACAAGATAACTAGGGCCTTGCCCAATACATCAAAGCCTCACTACATGGATCACTCGCGGAAGCAAAATAACTAAATCAACACTCACGGATCCTGTCATCTGAGCTCCTGAGCTAGACTGCCCCGCCTCCAGTTGCACCGGCCTCTGGTGCTGCTCCGTCGCCGCGGTCTCCTAAAATGATAAGGTCCACCGACCGTCAGTCATAAAGACTCAGCCAATTCCCCACCCCTCCCCCCAGGGCTCCTAGGCACCGGATGGAGAGGAGGAAGCGGAGGACAACAAGGGGTAGGAACAAATGCAGGTGACAAGGTAATATCTACTCTACACAGGTGATATATATATAAATGAAACAAAATAGAAACAGCAGGGTAAAGTAAAGGTAAAGCAGTAATGAGTAAATGTAGAAACAATCTAAATATTATAATATTAACCATTGATTTATAGGAGTGCCCATACAAACCTATAGACCAAGGGGTCGTTTAGCAGGGCCTATCGTATAAAAAGTCCCATACCAATTTATACGATAGGTGTCAGGGGTTGAATGCAATGATTATGCTATGTCATGCAAGTATGTGATTATGCGGTGATCAAACAAGTGCAACTCACCCACTACGACTCTATGCGCATAGACCTTTAGTTCCCTCTTTTTGGAGCGAGCTAGACTCCTCAGGATGCTCCCGTAGTGGCAAACGGAAGCGGTGGGTTGGGCCTCGCCCACCTCTAGGTTGGTATATGCACTACCCGACCTAGACCTATCGTACGCCTCCACAAAACCCGCGGAGCGTCTGCGTACTCTTACTGACTGGACCGCCAGACTTTTATGGCTAAGTGTAAATACCACACCTGCCGAGCCCAAGTGTTAACGTCGGTGCAACGACTGCCAACACGAAGGACCCACCACCTTATGCACATGCAAATTATCTTCCAACAATACCGAGCTACAAGCTCCCCGGGCTAACCCGCCCGTCACCAATAAATATCTCAGAAACAAAAGATCACCGGACTAAACCGGCTAGACTTCCATAAGCACACTCTCAGAGTGACTTTCCTGCCTTAGAAACTCAGGTGCTAAAAGATGCTAACAAGAAAAGACGATCTTTCGTCAATTCCCGGACGACCTAGCCGAGGGTGGCACCCCACCACCCTAAGACTTACCAAACCCCAACTTCTCTAGAGACCCATACATAATACAAGGCTACCACCCATCCTTCATCACTTCAGACCCTAGACAACCAGATTGACCTCTAACCCCAAAAGTTGTCAAATTGCTAAACGCAGACCACCCTTAACGTTTTGATGCTCATGAAGAGAGGTACACTAACTATCCAACTTCTTGACCCAAGGGATTTACTGGGGACCCATACTACCTACCTCAGATCAAATCTAGGGTTTCATAATTTCCCATTAATAATTGTATTTTAAATAATTTTCCAAATGGCCATATTACTAAGGTTTGAACTACAAGTATATTTTTCTGACCTCCAATGCCCACTCCAATTTATTCATAAATCAAGGGTACCTAATAAACAGTAGATATAAAGTTTTAGGGAAAACCAGCAAGATTTATTATTTTTAGAAATTCCAAAACACAATTATTTCCAATAATTTCCAAAGGAGATACCCTCATATGAACTCCAGTCCTTTTGCAAATTAACACAGTGGTGCTTATTAATAAAATATTTAATCCTACAAAGTTTGACCATGCTATTCAGAGGGTATGTTTGTAATTCCATCCAAGGATATATTTGCAATTTCTTTCAAAATGAACTAGAGGTACCAAAAATATTGATCTATAAATTATGAGAAAATTGCAGAGGTTATATATTGTTATGAAAAGACATCCAGCAAAGTTACATGCAATTACAGTAATTTATCATCACAAATTTAACCAACCCAAAAATTGCCAACAATGAGGAATATTACAATTTGGACCTCCAAGGGTTAACTCATGATCTAACCAATTCTTCCAGAGATATATGACATCAAAACCATGATTATGACAGAAGATGGTAAATTGATAAATACTATTTCTCCCTAAAACCTCAAACCCTAAATAATTACAAATCTACCCTAGGGTTTATTACTTATGATTGGCAACTCCAAATCCCTCCAAACTCCTACAGTAGCATTCTCTGGTCACTAAGGCCATCTACCCAAAATTTCAAGTCAAGCCACTGAGGTTTGACCTCTCTTCCTTCATTAGCTTCTAATTGCACCCCATTAGGGTTTAGCCTAGGGTTAGGGTCTAACCTTCTCCAACAGCCCTAGTAGGAACTCCAGAGATTCACAACCTCAAAAACAAGTGGGTGACAGAAGATGGTGATTCCCTAAGTGCTATTTCTTCCTAGATCTCCAAATTCCAATTATTTACAAATCTACCCAAGGATTTATTACCTAGGTTAGACAACTCCAAACCTCTTCAAATTCACAAGGGGGTCTTCTCTGGTCACTAAGACCTACCCACCAAAACTTTAGGTCAAACCACTAGGGTTTGACCCTACTCCCTTCATTGACCCCTATTTGCACCCCTTAAGGGTTTAGCCTAGGGTTAGGACCTAAACATCACCAAATCCACTCAAACCTCTTGGGAGGGGATTATACCACTCTTAGGACTCAGAGAGGTCTATTACACTTCTCCCCATGGGCATTTACTCCTACCTCCTTCACAAACCCTAAAAGGTACCATAAACTCAACCATTAGGATTTATGGGCACAATAGGTACTAACCCACCCAAAGTGGCTCCTTGGGGTGCCTCCTACCTCCCCAGGGCAGTGACCAAAATTACCCCAACAATCAATGGGAGGAAACCCCTCCACACCCCAAAACTAGCTTAGGTTTACCTTTACCCTAAACATAACCTTTAAGAGAAACTAGACTCAAAGGTCTCCCTACCTTGCCCAAGTCCATACTACTCACTATACTGACCATAGGTCAGTGGAAGACCACCTAAGATCCTACCAATAATTGGTGAGGGGTGGAATTCCAATGGGTACCTACTTGGGGTGCAATTAGCAATTTTGCCCCTTTTTGATTTACTAGGGCAAAACTCCTCCAATGGCCACCAACTTGAACTATAGGTTGGCATGGGGGAGGGTGAGGTGCACCCCAAATATGGAGCCAAAAGACCTTGTGGAAAGGTGGGGGCACTCACCCAAAGTTTTGCCCAAACCTAGGGAGCCTAAGGCTATTTTGGTGGAATACCCCACCAAAACAACTCCATAAATCATGATATTTTAACCAGGGCCTATACATACCCCTTAGGACCACCCATCCAAGTTTGGAAGGGTTTTGAGGTGTTGAGGACACCTAATTAGGTTAAACTAGGATTATTGGTCTTTCCCAAAAATTAAGAAGAAAACTTCTCCAATCCTTGTGATCTTTGGACATGACCTAAGTATGCACAAGACTAGACTACACCCCAAAAATCAAGTCAATTGGAGTTATATAATGGGGTGGGCATCAAAAATGAGTTCTGATTAGCCCTAAAGACAGCCTCCACTAGAATGAGTGCTGAGCCCTAACCAGGACTCCAAATTGAGTGATTTCAATTTTGTATGAAACTAGACTCAAAGGGCTACATTTTCTATGTTGACCACTTTTCATGATTCGGCCTCTAACTATTTTTCCCAGATTTAAATAGGGGCTGCATTTTAATCACAGATTTAATAAGGATTGAATTAAGGTTGCACGAATCGTAAAGCACATCGGATGGCGCTGGGTCATCGTCCCCAGGGAATCAACGGCACAGATTTTACGCGCCTGGGCCGCCTTGATAGGTGATTTCCCGGCCACCTGAGCGCCGCCCCGGCCGACCAACGCCACCACCACCTCCGTTGAGGTGGGGGCCGGCGATGAGCGGTGTTTGATCGGCCGGAGGTGGCCGGAATCGTGATCTGGGAGAGGAAGCCCAACCCGATCAACGGGGGGCAAGGTCGGCTTGATTCCCGGCCAATTGGCCACGGATCGAGCCGCCGTCGATTTAGATCTAACCCTTAGAGCTCAGGGAGGAGAACGGGACCTGTTGGAGGGCTTGCCGTCGGGTCAATCTTGAGTACACCATGGGAGCCGCCGTCGGTTGAGAAGCCATGCCGATTCCCTCCTATAGTGCACGAAATTCTCTGGAAAGCTGGGGGTTTCTCTTCTCTCAGGTCTCTGAAGGTGAAGGGGGGTTCAATTGGGGGTGGTGATGGCTTTAAACATCATTGCCATTAAAGCCCCCCTTCGGTTACATCAAGGACCGACCCCCTCTTCCTCTCCCTGCCTTAATCCCCCTTTGTAACTGATGGAAACTCCTCCTAATCGGCTGAGGAGTTGAATGGAGGCATCAATTGGGGAGGCTAAGAGGTAAATCCTCTTAATGGACATGAATGGCCTCTTCTCTCTCTCCAAAAAATGGTGAAACCCCCATTCTCTCTCTCCTAATTGCCATGGTCGGTTTCTATACTCTCTCCTGAGCTTAATGAGGGCCCACATGGGCTGGTTGACCACCCAATTGAGTTAGCCCAAAGAGATTGGGTTAGGTTTGAGCATTTTGACCTAAATTGGGCAATTTTGACTTTTGGCCAAATTGGTCAATTGGGGAACCCTAGGATGGGGCTTTTGGGTTCAATAGGTTCTAAATTAAGTTTAGGAACTAATGGTGGAGTCAATTTGGTCATATGGTTCTTGGTTGACCCAATCTAGGGTGATTTGACCAAAATAGGCTAATTTGACTTTGGTCAAATTGAGCCCTAGGGTTGACTTGGTCATGGGGCTTTTTGGTCCACTAGCTTCCCTATGACATGATAGCCCTATGGGTGAGGTCAATTTAATGTGGTGAAGGTTAATTGGGGTACTTTGAGAAGAAAGGTCATTTTGACCTAAAAGGGCATTTTGGTCAATTTGCACCCCTGGGGGTCCCATGATGGGGCTTTTGGGTCCATTAGGTCTATAATGGTATTATAAACCTAGGTGTGTGATCAATTTGACATGGTGAGGGTTGATTGGCCCTAAATGGGCTACTTTGACCAATTTTGAGGGTTTATGTTGACTTTGGTCAAATTGGTCTCTTAGGTTGACTTCAATGGGCCCTTGGTGCCCTAAGGGGACCCCTAAAGGGTTAGGGACACTATTGTGGGGTCCAAGGGTTAAGTTGAAGCCCTAAATCCCAATCCCAAGCTTGGAAGATGGGAATTGCTATTTGCAGACCAAGGTGGCCTCCTTCTCCTTTCCTAAGTTCTCCAGGTCAAAAGGTTCTTTGTCATGACCCTGTCATGACAAAACCAACTTAGGGGTCTAGCAGTTTGGGGGATGTTACAAAGGGTCTACCAGGCTTCCGCTGCGTGGTTCGTCCCGAACCAAGAAACGGAACCGGGGAAGGGAGGATCGAAAGACTGCCCCATGTGGTCGGATCGTGGTAGCTGTGATCCATTTGTAAGACCCCCCCCCCCCCCCCCCCCCTCCCCGGACTGAACCCGGGTTCAGGGAGGGGGGGATCTTACTGCCCAAAGAGGACCACCCAGCGCTTTCCGGGTGGCGACGTCCCACCTACTCAAGCACTGAGCGGTCTCTTTGTCAGGCACAAGAATCATTACATCACATCAGATCGCACAACAGAAGCAGGTAATATAAAGAAAACAAGCACACTGCTTATATTATACATTTAAATACGGCCGGAGCCTATCGTTTATGAAATATTGCCCGAAGGCTACATAGTCCAAAACAACAAGGAGCCCTAGGCTAGTCTTTATTCTCTCGCACTCACGTCTCTGAAGATAGGAGGAGAGGTTGGGGTGTCCGATCGGGCCATCTCTAAGGCACGTATCTCATCCTGCGGGGTGGGGGCTTCGCGCTGTCCCGTTTCCTGTGATTGGTTATAAGAAGTAACCGTTAGTCACAGTGCTAAGTAGAACAATACATCCCCTCCCCGGATCCTTATCCGGGGGGGACGGCTAAAGGACAGAAATGAAATAGCCGAAGCAAGGAAGAGGGTTAGCAGCAGGTGAATATGTATATATATATGTATGTATATATATAGATAGGGCCGCTTGCCCTAAAGCCCGTATTTGCGCCGTATAGCAACCACACAGCACTATATCGCGCAGACACACACCCAGGTATTTAAACCCGTACGCACCCAAAAGACCTTGTGTCGACACAGTTTAGACCGCTTTCGTTCAAGTAGGGGAGCTAACCCCGCGGGCCTCACCGATGTGGCCGTCGGTGACAGTGGCCAGTCTTGCCACTTCTGAATGTAGTCGTACCGTATCATTCAGGCCCTCCTGTACAACTTGGTGTACCAACTGGATGTGAGCGACATCCGGCGAGCCGATTTGTAGGCCGACCAGTGGAGGCAAAACTGCATGTTCTGAGGGTGATAACCCGCTGCACACATCTCCCTGTCGCCATGAGTCGTCAACCCACCCGCACCGGTACGAACGGTCTGCGAGCGTGACCAACCCGCCACTTCCAATCAATCTTCACCCGCTATATATAAAACAAACCCTTGGGCTACGTGGCAATTCTACTCGACCGGTCGCACGATCTTGGACCGGAGGCT
Source organism: Dactylorhiza incarnata (assembly GCA_033032865.1). Taxonomy (NCBI): domain Eukaryota; kingdom Viridiplantae; phylum Streptophyta; class Magnoliopsida; order Asparagales; family Orchidaceae; genus Dactylorhiza; species Dactylorhiza incarnata. The sequence continues at coordinate 4,955,128 of JAWHQI010000088.1, read as the reverse complement.
TAGCGGTATGAGGGCTCCTTGCTTGGGGCTAACCTGGGAGGAGAGACTCAACTCCGGGTTTTCCCCAACTAAGGCCTCGCCGAAGGGAGGATAAGCGCCGCATTTGTTGCCACGGCAGCTCTGCACTAGCAAGTAAAATAGGTCGAAGCAAGGGCCGTAATATTTAACAGAAATGTAGGCCGAAAGCAGAGGCCATAACGATAAGCAGAAAGTAGGCCGAAAGCAAAGGCCATGTAATAAACAGAATAGTAGGCCGAAAACAGAGGCCATAATGATAGGACCAGTGCAAGACTGGATTTAATTGAAAGTACAGAAAATAAGTGCGGGGGACCAGTGCAAGACTGGATTTAAATGAAAGTACAGGAAGTAAGTGCGGGGGACCAGTGCGAGACTGGATTTAATTGAAAGTACAGGAAGTAAGTGCGGGGGACCAGTGCGAGACTGGATTTAATTGAAAGTACAGAAAATAAGTACGGGGGACCAGTGCGAGACTAGATTTAATGGAAAGTACGGAAAGCAGTAAAAGCATAAGAGGAAATGGTTAGTAGTCCAATCACTCCATAAGAGGAGGCTTCGATCGACGACTCCGTTCTTTTATTATCGTCGCGGCGGGGTTAAATTTCGGCGCCGCGCCGCGATGTCGTTCCGATTTTTGTATTGCTTTTCCGAGCTTAGTCGATTCTTTAGATTGATACGCATAATTTTGATAAGCATTTTAAAATATGCGTCGAGGGGGCGCCGATTCACTCCGATGAATTTCGCTCTTTTCCGGGCGTCTAATTTTTGCTCGTAAAAGCATTTAGGGGATCAAATCAAAAGGTCACACCTCCCAACTTTGATAGTATTTGCAAAATACCTATACTTAGAGCCCCTAATTTTTGGGGAATTTTAGAAACTCATTTGGGCATTTTATTTCATGAAATAAACTTTATAATGGGTTTTAAAAATAGTAAAACTCTTCCAAAAAATCCCAAAAAATTACAGGAGATGCCCCTAAGAGTGGGGCACAATTTTCAATTAGGAAATTTCTTTTGAAGAGGCCCCATTTTTCCTCAGAAAAATGGGGAAGGAAAAAGAGGGGTGGGGTGCGGTTAGAGGCAGGGAAGAGGCGCAGGGGTTTTGCACCATGCGCCCTCCCGCGGCCCCCACAACGGATCTGTGGCAGATCCGCTGCGGGGGGCGCACAAACGGAGGCGGGGGGCGGGAAAATAGGAAATGGGGGTCGCTCGATCTCCTGGGGGAGATCGTGCGGCCCCCGCTCGCGCACGGTTGGCAGCCGCTGCCGCCGCCGGGCAGCGGCCGGCTGGGGCCGGCGCCGCCCCCGGTCGGTGCGCCGGGGGCCGGCGACCACTCCGGTGGTGGTCCGGCGGGCTGGCGCCGCCGGCCACCGCCGGGGTTAGTGCCGAGAGCGGCACGGGGGCGGTGGCGGCCTGCATGCAGTGTGCATGCTAGCTGCCGCCGCCTCTGCCAGGGGGGGTGCGGGGAGTGCCCCCGGTCGGTGCGCCGGGGGCCGGCGACTCTTCCGGCGGTGGTCCGGCGGCCTGGCGCCGCCGGCCACCGCCGGGGGAGGTGATACAGAGGGCAGGAGGCGGGGGCGTGGCCTGCATGGGCCATGCAGGCCCGCTGCGTCGCCGCCCCTCCGCCGTGGGGCCACTGGTGCCGCCCCCGGTCGGAGCATCGGGGGTCGGCGCTTACTCCGGCGGTGACCCGGCAGCCTGGAGCCGCCGGCCGCCGCCGGGGGAGGGGCTATCCTCCTACAGGAAGTGCGGGGAGGAGGGTGAGGCCACGGGCACCGCCGGCTGTGCCCGCCGGCGGCCCGGCCGCCTCCCCTGTGCCGGCGTCGAGGTCCTCGAGGGGGACCCCCTCCCCCCCCCCCCCCCCCCCCCCCAGCGCCACCGCCGGCGGTGGGGGAGAGGGCTTCCTCGGCCGCCTCCTCCCCGAACCTTGCAAGGCTGGGGGCGGCGGCCGGCGGCCGGCGGCGCTCCGGCGACAGGGGGAGGGGGGGGGGGGGGTCTTCCTCCGGGAGGTGGGAAGGAGGAGGGGAGGTGGTTCTACCTGGTGAGGGGTTCGGGTGGAGGGGTGGCCGGCCATGAGGGAGGAGGTGGTGGCGGCGGCTTGCTCCGGCAAGGAGGAGGAGGAGGGGGCGGCTGGCTGGGGGGGCTGCCGGCAGAGGAGAGCTGAGAGAGAGAGGGAGGTGGCGTGGGGGGAATTGGAGAGGGGCTGCCCCTCCTTTTATAGGAAGGAGGGGAGCTCTCCCCCCCCCCCCCCCCCTCTCCCTCCCTTCCACGTGTATGAAGGGAGGGTGAGTGGGGGGAGATATTTTCTCCCCCCCCCCCCCCCTTCCTTCCTCTCTCTTGCCCCTTGCCCTAATAGGGGCAGCCTCCCCCCCCCCCCTTGGGGGGGGGGGGGAGGGGGGGGGGGGCTTTTCTCTCTCCCCCCCCCTTTCTTTAGCAATTTCGAGTTCGGGGGGGGGGGGGGGGGGGGGGGTTGACTAAGTCAATTTAGGGCGGGGTCCTCCTTGGCTCCCGGGGCACGATAAGAGTTGTCGGGGCCGATGCCGGGTTCGTGTGCTTTATATCTCGTGCGTTGCACTGAGGCGATCTGCATAGGACTAAAATGGCATACTCTCCATACGACCTCGTATCGAGACGCAACGAGTTCCGTTGTGCTTGTATTGGTCATACGATCCTAACGGAACTGACAGAAGTTAATTCGGGGTTCGTACGGCCATTATTCACAATAATGGGGTAGTGGCGCGCTACGATACCTAAAATGGTCATTTTTTCCAAATGACCTCGGATCGAAGTGCAACGAATTCCGTTGCGCTCGTATTGTCCATACGAGTTCAACGGAACTGACGGAAGTCAATTCGGGGTTCGTACGGTCACTATTCATAATAATGAGGTAGTGGCGCGCTACGATACCTGAAATGGTCGTTTTCTCCAAACGACCTCGGATCGAAGTGCAACGAATTCCGTTGCGCTCATATTGTCCATACGAGTTCAACGGAACTGACGGAAGTCAATTCGGGGTTCGTACGGTCACTATTCATAATAATGAGGTAGTGGTGCGCTACGATACCCGAAATGGTCATTTTCTCCAAACGACCTCGGATCGAAGTGCAACGAATTCTGTTGCGCTCGTATTGTCCATACGAGTTCAACAGAACTGACGGAAGCCAATTCGGGGTTCGTACGGTCACTATTCATAATAATGAGGTAGTGGCGCGCTACGATACCCGAAATGATCGTTTTCTCCAAACGACCTCGGATCGAAGTGCAACGAATTCTATTGCGCTCGTATTGTCCATACGAGTTCAACGGAACTGACGGAAGCCAATTCGGGGTTCGTACGGTCATTATTCATAATAATGAGGTAGTGGCGCGCTACGATACCCGAAATGGTCGTTTTCTACTGCTCGGGTCTACTTTTATTGGGCTCAATAGGGTCGGTGGCCCAATAAAAGTCGGGATGTTACACCTCTGACCCAGGACGCCGAATCCCGGAGTAGAAATATTCTGATTCGGCATGAAGGGCGAGTTCGCTGGAGGAGGAACTTGATCCTCTGGCGCCGCGAGGGAAGACACTGCATGAAAAGTAAGTGCGACTTAGCGAGTCAAGGAACGCAAGGGAAAACGAGGTAGTTCGCTCACCTCGTTGCGAAGGCGAGTCCTGTCTATCAACAACCCTCGTATCCGCAAGAAGAACGTCACCCCCACCCGTGGAGGAGAGACGGATCTCCTCCTTTGGCCTTCCCAATTCGCTCTCGTCCGGATGATCATTCTGCGAATAGGATAAATAAAGACGAAAAGGAAGAACACCAAATAAGCAACTGGGCGATAATACCTGAGAGGCGCGCTCGTCATCGGAGAATGCGGCGAAGAGGAAGGCCCACCCCCACCAGCCGGGCGCCGGACGGCCTTTGCCGTCCTTAGGGAAGGAGGAGGCGGAGAGCGTCGCGGGGAATTCCAGGAGGCGATGACAGCGGTCTTCCCCTTCTGGGCCGCCTGCGAAGCCTTTAGGAGAGCCAGCATCTCGTCCTTTTTCGACATTGCGTTGGGGGCGAGAGACCGAATAAGAAAAGCCAGAGAAAAATAAAGAGTTCAAATGACGACCAAGGAGAGTGGTATTTATAGTGGTAGACGTGGGACCCACCGAAAGATTCTCGCCACGTCACCGAGGGGCCGACGAATATCAAGGGTTGGATGATTCTTCGCAAGCCTAAAAAGCCTCGCGAAGAGCGGGGATTGTGTACAACCCCGATATTCACCGAGAGGACAGGCAACTAAAGGCGAGCGAGCCAGAGGGGCCGGCGAGTCAAGAGCTCGCCAAGTGCTCGCCAGGAGCCGGCGAGTCAAGAACTCGCCAAGTGCTCGCTAAGGAAGCGAGCGAGTCAAGAACTCGCCAAGTGCTCGCTAGGAGCCGGCGAGTCAAGAACTCGCCAAGTGCTCGCTAGGAGCCGGCGAGTCAAGAACTCGCCAAGTGCTCGCTAAGGAAGCGAGCGAGTCAAGAACTGGCCAAGTGCTCGCAAGGAGGCGAGCGGGTCAAGTGTTCGCTAGGAATCTGCCAAATTACCACGTCACCCTTGGCGGTCTGCCTTTAGCCTCTCCGAACAGCGGAGTTTGGCTGTTAGCAGACCCATTTGGGGTGCGGATAGTAAAATCAAGAGGCGGAATCCTGCTATTTGCAGGCCGGATCAGAAAATCTATAAATAGGACCTCAAGGGCACCTTTGGAGGGGATCTCACTTCAGCTTCTCTCTCATTAGGCTTTCTTTGGTTAGCATTTACAGAGCTCTCCAAGGTGCCCAAGTCTCAGCTTTGGCTTGGGAGGGGAAGCGCTCAACGATCTTCCGGGTTAGTGGAGGGACCTCCTCGCTGAGACTGAGGTCTTAGTCAAATTCTTAATCTTCCGTCCACCCTCCTCGAGGGATCAGTAAGGGCTAGCCGCCCCTCATTTCGGTGAGGGCCCCGAGCTCTACGAGAGACCGAGAAATCGGTTTCAACAGCTGCGGCAACATATAATTGATGATTCCTGTTTCTTTCTGTTCTATGTGATAATACACGACCAAAGATGTCAATAAAAAATGTAATTATGAAAATTGCATTTGCATTCTTATTTGTATGATGAAACTGAGGTACTAAAAAAAACACCATGTTCTCTTGGGATTAGCTGAGATAGAAACATGCTATTAGCGAATTAACCACTTCGATTTGACTTACAACCTAGTTGAAACCGACTCTATATTCAAATGCATACATTTATACATATTCATATACATATATATATATATATATATGTATATACATATATATATATATATATATGTGTATACGAGCATTTTCGCACGGGCTTCGCCCGTGCTCGATGTTCTTCGCATCGACAGTACGTCAACATGGATGGTACCTCCACCCATACGCACCCGCTCTCATACGCTCATCCATGTGTCAATTGGTAGGACACAGCGAGCCCACGTACCCTACGCACCCGTACGATGATGTTGCAGAAGCTGCATTAGATATATCCTATCTGATGTGGGAGGTCAGCAAGTTGACTGTTGCTTGCAGTCATCGGTGGAATGAATTTGGAAGATAGAACTTAAATGACTATGATTTCTCTGTTGTGGATTTTCTGAATGGCCTACATGGATTGACAGTAACCTGTGCCTGCCTGTACCTCCTATGGTTTGTTCACCTACATATTCTCAACTGCCACCACGTTCTGTCTGCCGTCAATGTTGTGCTCTCTACGTAATTTATTTCTCTTCTCTGCTTGGCCTCTGTTAATTTGGCAAGTACTCCAAATATACATCTACATTACTTCAACTCCAACTTTTAGTATTTCAAATATTTGATGACATAAAATCTGTGCCTATTATTAGTTTCCCATTGCGAATAACTAAGAGTTAATATAGTACACACCATATTTAATGTCACATCTCTACTTTATCAATACCTCCTGCTGCATATTTCTCAATCCAAATGCGCGTGTCGCCTATTTTTCACATACGATCCCATAATCCTTACCCTACTATACAGTATTTGCAGTTACTGGAGCATCAGTGTACGTACGATGGATGATAATCATGTTCGTGCTGGAAAACGTCCACGATGCCAATCTACGTCAGAAGCACATGCAGCGGATGAACTTCAACGAGCCTCTGCGAGAGAGCGTTCGCAGAGAAGAAGAGCCCTAATGTCCGATGAACAACGTGAAGCTCAACGAGCATACAATCGAAATTACCAGAGATTAAGACGTTCGTGTCTTACTGAATCACACCAAACAGACAACCACCGAGATGTACCCCAACAACGTTACCAAATCCAAACTGATGGTGCCGTCATCTACTGCCATGTTGCAACTGTGCCTCAACAAACTGCACTCGCAGGAACGCCACACAATGCCTCTGAGGATACAACCGACACATAACATACACCGACTGCCAGTAGGTGTGGAGCCTCATATGAATAAATTGAGCTATGGTCCAAATGATTGTTGGCATTTTGGAAGTAATAGAAAAAGTCACAGTTATGTTATGGTACCGGCAGCCATAACAGCTGTGACTGGGGAACAACGGTGCTGGCAAAATTGGAAGCCCTGCTACGGACGCGAGTGAGCGAGGAGTGAGAAATGAGCGGATGTGAAACATCTTTATTTAACTGCATAAAGGCACAGTGGATGAAGAGTTGGTGGCCTCACCTGTGGCACAGAAAGAAAATTTCGAGTGCAAGCTATAGAAACATTCGAAATGGGAGGACGCGCAAGCAGTAGTTGAAACGGGGGGACATGCAAAAGAGCAGTCTATTCACATACATAGCAGCGACGTGCACGTTGAAGTACTGCATTATGGACAATCACCATGTGCACGACAGAAACAAAAGTAGTTCAACTAAATATTAACAGCTGTACAGAACAACATTGACTCATGACGTGCTTCACCTAGCAGTGGTCTTTAACATAGTGTGGTTTCACATCAAACAACACCATCTCACGGAGGCAGATCTTTGTGCCGTCGATGATTTGGCCATTCATCTTCTTCCTGGCATCCCTCATCGTCGCCTCATCGGTAAAGACGACCTCCCCGATGCCCATTGGTTGACCCTCTGTATCCACATCGACCTGCCTCGATAATGTTAAATATCACTTAGTTAGATATGGAGAAGAGTGAGATAATGTGTTTGCTGAAAAAATAAGCAGCCATACAGTGGTGTAAAGCACTCCTGGGAGCGATCCAAATATAGATTTCAAAGTATCAGTATTCGTAGAACGGCTAAGATTGTCAAGTAAGAGGGCAAAGTAGTAGTTTTCGCGTAGCTCCACCGGGACATCATCACTGGACTCAAGAGTGCCCCCCAGAACTGAATGGTCCATGTGACGCGCCATGTTCGATGATGACGTATAGCTAAGTGTATGTCAAATTACAACCTCAATCTGGTCCTTCTCGTAATCGTATGCATTAGGGAAATCAAAGTTGGAGTTAAATAACTTAAGCGTTTGTAATGAAATAGTAAGAAATGTATAAATATCACAGCATAGATAAACAAAACTTGCCTTTATATCTGCGATAAAGCTCTTGAAGATGTGTACTATCTGTAATCGCTCGGATATGTGATTGACTGTAAAATATATCAGAAGCTCCCTCTAAGTGCCAATCATTGGCTGTCAATGACTGAAAAGCAATCTTTGCACTACACATAAAAAATCATTATGGATGAATAAGCACTAAATATGTCGTAATCCTAGAAAGTGTCAATCAGTGGCTTAATTCTAAGTGCCAATCACTGGGTTAATTCTAACAATATTTATGTGCAATTATAGACATTCCACAAATTTGCATAATTTAAAAGGTAAAAGAAAGTAAATATGATCGCGTCAATGCCAAATTACAACCCCAATCTGCTCATTATCGTAATCTATGCGTCTCGATTGGATCCATAGTAAATTAAAGATAAGCATAGTAAGAACAACAACGGCTCAGATGACATTGCATGAGTTGCCATGAGAAACCTCTCCACGGGCCATCCTCGATGCAGTACACATAGTAGAGGAGAACTCAGCCATTTCATTTCAACTTGCCATTCGTCAAGTTCTATTTAGTGCTTTGCTCATTTAGTATCACCCAAAACAGGAATTATCAATGAACATTTGCTACAGGAGATGTGAAGATCAGAACATGGTGTTCAACCTCACTATTTTAATTTCAACATAAAATTATCAAATCAAGTCCACACAAAAATATCTGTATGAAATATGATAGACCGTTTATTTCAAGCACCTTGGGATAATTGATCAGTGGGATGATGAGATACACCAAACACAAAGCTTGTACACTGACGAAGAAGAAGAAGTGATGACAGTTATAGAACTAAACGATTTTGACGGATATCCCCAGAAATATAAAACAATCCACAGTCACAGAGCAGGAGAGGAAATTTTTTTGCAGCGAGTATACTTGAGAAGCAGCTATTACAGGAGAAAGCCGATGGCAGTGGGAGAAGATAGCTGAAAGAGGGAAGGGGAGAAATAAAGGAGAAGAACTATCAGATTAGGAAGGAACAGAAAACCCCATCGCATGGTGATTTAACTGACCTAGATAGCAGATCAGCGTCGCCGAGTGGAGTGCAGATGAAGGACTAAAAGGCAATTAACAGTAATTTAGCAGATGAGAAAGGCGATGAGAAACACTGCAACAACAGCAGCTTCTTCAGCCATAATAATTTGAAGGTAAGCATAGTAAGAACAACAACGGCTCAGATGACATTGCATGGATTGCCATGAGAAACCTCTCCACGGGCCATCCTCGATGCAGTACACATAGTAGAGGAAAACTCAGCCATTTCATTTCAGCTTGCCATTCGTCATTGCCATTCGTCAAGTTCTATTGAGTGTTTTGCTCATGTACTATCACCCAAAACAGGAATTATCAATCAATAGTTGGTACAGGAGATGTGAAACTCCAGCAATGAACAGGTGAAACATGTATTTACTCCAAACCTTCTCTTTGCAGCTTTGATTGCCTTCATTTCCATTTGACTTACCTGATTCCATATATGTTTTGATCTTGATGTTGCTTTTGGCATTATATTTTGATTGAGATTTCAATATCTCTATCATATTTCGTACAGATATTTTTGTGTGGACTTGAATTGGTAATTGTATGTTGAAATTAAAGTAGTGAGGCTGAACACCATCTTCTGATCTTGATGTTGCTTTTGCCATTACATTTGCATTGAGATTTCAATGAACATGTACAGATTTTTCTATTTTTGTGGATATCCGTCAAAATCGTTTCATTTTATAACTGCTGTCAGCTCTTCTTTTTCCTAAGTGTAGAAGCTGTGTTTTGTGTATGTCATCATCCCACTGATCAATTATCCCAAGGTGACCTTGAAATAAATGGTCTATCATATTTCATACAGATATTTTTGTGTGGAGTTGAACTGATAATTTTATGTTGAAATTAAAATAGTGAGGATGAACACCATGTTCTGATGTAGATGTTGCTTTTGGCATTACATTTTGATTGAGATTTCAATATCTCTATCATATTTCATACAGAAATTTTTTTGGGGAGTTGAATTGGTAATTTTATGTTGAAAATAAAGTAGTGAGGCTGAACACCATGTTTTGATCTTAGAGAAAAATCTGTATGAAATATGATAGAGATATTGAAATCTCAATGAAAATGTAATGCCAAAAGCAACATCAAGATCAGAAGATGGTGTTCAGCCTCAGTAATTTAATTTCAACATACAATTATCAATTCAAGTAGACACAAAAAAATCTGTATGAAATATGATAGAGATATTGAAATCTCAATCAAAATTTAATGCCAAAAGCAACATCAAGATCAAAACATATATGGAATCCGGGAAATCAAATGGAAATGAAGGCAATCAAAGCTGCAAAGAGAAGCTTTGGAGTATACAAACCTCAGTGGCAGAGAATTGCAGGAATGTTGGAGATGAGAGATTACTATCATATTTCATACAAATTTTTTTTGAAGATCAAAACATGGTGTTCAGCCTCAGTAATTTAATTTCAACATAAAATTAGCATTTCAAGTCCAAAAAAAAAGATCTGTATGAAATATGATAGAGATATTGAAATCTCAATCAAAATGTCATGCCAGAAGCAAGATGAAGATCAGAACATGATGTTCAGCCTCACTATTTTAATTTCAACATAAAATTATCAAATCAAGTCCACAGAAAAATATCTGTATGAAATATGATAGACCGTTTATTTCCAGCTCACCTTGGGATAATTGATCAGTGGGATGATGAGATACACCAAACACAAAGCTTGTACACTGACGAAAAAGAAGAAGTGATGACAGTTATAGAACTAAACGATTTTGACGGATATCCCCAGAAATATAAAACAATCCACAGTCACAGAGCAGGAGAGGAAATTTTTTTGCAGCGAGTATACTTGAGAAGCAACTATTACTGGAGAAAGCCGATGGCAGTGGGAGAAGATAGCTGAAAGAGGGAAGGGGAGAAATAAAGGAGAAGAACTATCAGATTAGGAAGGAACAGAAAACCCATCGCATGGTGATTTAACTGACCTAGATAGCAGATCAGCGTCGCCGGGTGGAGTGCAGACGAAGGACTAAAAGGCAATTAACAGTAATTTAGCAGATGAGAAAGGCGATAGGAAACATTGCAACAACAGCAGCTTCTTCAGCCATAATAATTTGAAGATAAGCATAGTAAGAACAACAACGGCTCAGATGACATTGCATGGGTTGCCATGAGAAACCTCTCCACGGGCCATCCTCGATGCAGTACACATAGTAGAGGAAAACTCAGCCGTTTCATTTCAACTTGCCATTCGTCATTGCCATTCGTTAAATTCTATTGAGTGTTTTGCTCATGTACTATCACCCAAAACAGGAATTATCAATCAACAGTTGGTACAGGAGATGTGAAACTCCAGCAATGAACAGGTGAAACATGTATTTACTCCAAACCTTCTCTTTGCAGCTTTGATTGCCTTCATTTCCATTTGACTTACCTGATACCATATATGTTTTGATCTTGATGTTGCTTTTGGTATTATATTTTGATTGAGATTTCAATATCTCTATCATATTTCGTACAGATATTTTTGTGTGGACTTGAATTGGTAATTGTATGTTGAAATTAAAGTAGTGAGGCTGAACACCATCTTCTGATCTTGATGTTGCTTTTGCCATTATATTTGCATTGAGATTTCAATTAACATGTACATATTTTTCTATTTTTGTGGATATCCGTTAAAATCGTTTCATTTTATAATTGTCGTCAGTTCTTCTTTTTCCTAAGTGTAGAAGCTGTGTTTTGTGTATGTCATCATCCCACTGATCAATTATCCCAAGGTGACCTTGAAATAAAGGGTCTATCATATTTCATATAGATATTTTTTTGTGGAGTTGAACTGATAATTTTATGTTGAAATTAAAATAGTGAGGATGAACACCATGTTCTGATGTTGATGTTGCTTTTGGCATTACATTTTGATTGAGATTTCAATATCTCTATCATATTTCATACAGAATTTTTTTTTGGGAGTTGAATTGGTAATTTTATGTTGAAAATAAAGTAGTTAGGCTGAACACCATGTTTTGATCTTAGAGAAAAATCTGTATGAAATATGATAGAGATATTGAAATCTCTATGAAAATGTAATGCCAAAAGCAACATCAAGATCAGAAGATGGTGTTCAGCCTCAGTAATTTAATTTCAACATACAATTATCAATTCAAGTAGACACAAAAAAATCTGTACGAAATATGATAGAGATATTGAAATCTCAATCAAAATTTAATGCCAAAAGCAACATCAAGATCAGAACATATATGGAATCCGGGAAATCAAATGGAAATGAAGGCAATTAAAGCTGCAAAGAGAAGCTTTGGAGTATACAAACCTCAGTGGCAGAGAATTGCAGGAATGTTGGAGATGAGAGATTATTTTCTTAGGTTCAAAACTATATATTTTAAAATTTTGCCAACAGGGCAATCTCAGAGATTAGAGAATACCCTAACTTTAAAATTATATTTGTCCATGAAATGTTTTTTTTGTGGAGTTGAATTGATAATTGTATGTTGAAATTAAAATAGTGAGGCTGAACACCATCTTTTGATCTTGATGTTGCTTTTGGCATTACATTTTCATTGAGATTTCAATATCTCTATCATATTTCATACAGAATTTTTTGTAAGATCAAAACATGGTGTTCAGCCTCAGTACTTTAATTTCAACATAAAAATAGCAATTCAAGTCAAAAAAAATATCTGAATGAAATATGATAGAGATATTGAAATCTCAAACAAAATGTCATGCTAGAAGCAACATGAAGATCAGAACATGGTGTTCAGCCTCACTATTTTAATTTCAACATAAAATTATCATTTCAAGTCCACACAAAAACATCTGTATGAAATATGATAGACCGTTTATTTCCAGCTCACCTTGGGATAATTGATCAGTGGGATGATGACATACACAAAACACAAAACTTCTACACTGACGAAAAAGAAGAAGTGATGGCAGTTATAAAAGTAAACGATTTTGACGGATATCCCCAAAAATAGAAAACAATCCACAGTCACAGAGCATGAGAGGAAATTTTTTTGGAGCGAGTATACTTGAGAAGCAGCTATTACAGGAGAAAGCCGATGGCAGTGCGAGAAGATAGCTGAAAGAGGGAAGGGGAAAAATAAAGGAGAAGAACTATCAGATTACGAAGGAACAGAAAACCCCATCGCATGGTGATTTAACTGACCTAGATAGCAGATCGACGTCGCCGGGTGGAGTGCAGACGAAGGACTAAAAGGCAATTAACACTAATATAGCAGATGATAAAGGCGATGAGAAACACTGCAAGAACATCAGCTTCTTCGGCTTTCTTAGATTCAGAAATCATAGCAGAGGAGTATGCACTGGAATCAGGGACGTGAAATGGAAATGAAGGCAATCCAAGCTGCAAAGAGAAGGTTTGGAGTATACAAACCTCACTGGCATGCCAAGAAACACAAAAACTTTTGACCACAAAACAATCTATGCTTCTCGATTGGATACATAGTAAATTAAAGGTAAGCATAGTAAGAACAACAACGGCTCAGATGACATTGCATGGGTTGCCATGAGAAACCTCTCCACGGGCCATCCTCGATGCACTACACAGTAGAGGAGAATTCAGCCATTTCATTTCAACTTGTCATTCGTCATTGCCATTTGTCAAGCTCTATTTCAACATAAAATTACCAGTTGAAGTCCACACAAAAAAATCTATACTGTAATGCCAAAAGCAACATGAAGATCAAAACATGGTGTTCAGCCTCAGTACTTCAATTTCAACATAAAATTACCAGTTCAAGTCCACGCAAAAAACTCTATATCAAATATGATAGAGATATTGAAATCTCAATGAAAATGTAATGCCAAAAGCAACATCAAGATCAGAAGATGGTGTTCAGCCTCACTATTTTCGTTTCAACATACAATTATCAATTCAAGTCCACACAAAAAATTCTGTATGGAATATGATAGAGATATTGAAATCTCAACCAAAATTTAATGCCAAAAGCAACATCAAGATCAAAACATATATGGAATCAGGGAAGTGAAATGGAAATGAAGGGAGTCAAAGCTGCAATGAAAATGTAATGTCAAAAGCAACATCAAGATCAGAAGATGGTGTTCATCCTCACTATTTTAATTTCAACATACAATTATCAATTCAAGTCCACACAAAAAATATGTATGAAATATGATAGAGATATTGAAATCTCAATCAAAATTTAATGCCAAAAGCAACATGAAGATCAGAACATATATGGAATCAGGGAAGTGAAATGGTGAAATGTCAATCAATATTTAATGCCAAAAGCAACATCAAGATCAGAACATATATGGAATCAGGGTAAGTCAAATGGAAATTAAGGCAATCTCAGAGATTAGACAATACCCTAACTTTAAAATTATATTTTTCCATGAAATATGATAGACCCTTTATTTGCAGCTCACCTTGGGAAAATTGATCAGTGGGAAGATAACACAAAAACTTTTCACCACAAAACAATCTGTGCTTCTCGATTGGATCCATAGTAAATTAAAGGTAAGCATAGTAAGAACAACAACGGCTCAGATGACATTGCATGGGTTGCCATGAGAAACCTCTCCACGGGCCATCCTCGATGCAGTACACATAGTAGAGGAAAACTCAGCCATTTCATTTCAACTTGCCATTCGTCATTCCCATTCGTCAAGTTCTATTGAGTGTTTTGGTCATCTACTATGACCCAAAACAGGAATTATCAATCAACAGTTGCTACAGGAGATGTGAAACTCCAGCAATCAACAGGTGAATCATGTATTTTTCCTGATCTTGCATCAAAGTAGGATTATTTATATTCTGTAAAAGCATTATTTTTATAACTACAACACATTAAAATAGAAGGATTATTTATATAGCAAACACAATCAATCACATCAAAGTTTCCAAAAGCAACATGAAGATCAAAACATGGGGTTCAGCCTCAGTACTTCAATGTCAACATAAAACTACCAGTTCAAGTCCACACAAAACAATCTGTATGAAATATGATAGAGATATTGAAATCTCAATGAAAATGTAATGCCAAAAGCAACATCAAGATCAGAAGATGGTGTTCAGCCGCACTATTTTAATTTCAACATACAATTATCAATTCAAGTCCACAAAAAAAATCTGTATGAAATATGATACAGATATTGAAACCTCAATTAAAATTTAATGCCAAAAGCAACATCAAGATCAAAACATATATGGAATCAGGGAAGTGATATGGAAATGAAGTCAATCAAAGCTGCAAAGAGAAGGTTTGGAGTATACAAACCTCAGTGGCAGAGATTTGCAGGAATGTTGGAGATGAGAGATTATTTTCTTAGCTTCAAAATTATATATTTTAAAATTTTCCCAACAGGGCAATCGCAGAGATTAGACAATACCCTAACTTTAAAATTATAGTTTTCCACGAAATATGATAGACCCTTTATTTGCGGGTCACCTTGGGAAAATTGATCAGTGGGAAGATAACATACACAGAACACAAAGCTTCTACACTGAGGAGAAAGAAGAACTGACGGCAGTTATAAACTGAAACGATTTTGACGGATATCCCCACAAATACAAAACAATCCACAGTCACAGAGCAGGAAAGGAAATTTTTTTGGAGAGAGTAAACTTACGTACTCACCGTGTCCACAGCGCCGGAAGGAGTGGACCGAAATATGCGATGGAGAGTTGCGCAGCTGGAAGCCGAGATGGGCGAGCTTATGGAGAAGCGAGGCGGTGTAAGCGGTGGAGGGGCACGCGGCGAGCGCGGAGCTGCGGGAGGCGGGACGCGCGGCGGCAGAAGCGGGCGGCGCCATCTCTCCGTGGCAGCGGACGGCGCGAGGGCAGAAGAGGGATTTACTGTGAATGACGGGCTTCACATCGGAGGAACGAAAGGGCCTTATTAATATAGATATATATATATTAAAAGAGAAAACACACTTCGGTGAAACATTGAATTGTTTTGCAGATATCCCCAAAAATAGAAAACAATCCACATTCACAGAGCAGGAAAGGAAATTGTTTTGGAGAGAGTATACATGAGAAGCATCTATTACAGGAAAAAGCCAATGGCAGTGGGAGAAGATAGCTGAAACAGGGCAGGGGAAAAATAAAGGAGAAGAACTATCAGATTAGAAACGAGCATATAACCAAAAACTTTTGACCACTGGGATGCCAAGAAACAAAAAAACTTTTCACCACAAAACAATCTATGCTTCTCGATTGGATCCATAATAAATTAGAGATAAGCATAGTAAGAACATGAACGGCTCAGATAACATTGCATGTGTTGCCATGAGAAACCTCTCGACGGGCCATCCTCGATGCACTACACATAGTAGAGGAAAACTCAGCATTTTCATTTCAACTTGCCATTCGTCATTGCCATTCGTCAAGTTCTATTGAGTGTTTTGCTCATCTACTATCACCCAAAACAGGAATTATCAATCAACAGTTGCTACAGGAGATGTGAAACTCCAGAGATCAACAGGTGAATCGTGTATTTTTGTTGATCTTGCATCAAAGTAGGAGTATTTATATTCTGTAAAAGCATTATTTTTATAACTAAAACACATTAAAATTGAAGGATTATTTATATCGTAAACACAGTCAATGACATCAAAGTTTCAAAAAAACCTTCTCGTAGTTCACAGTAAATGTCAAAGGTCAATGGCATCACTTAGAGTCAAGTTATGTCAATGTCAGTTTATGGATCACGAATTTCGAAGCAACATATCAATTTCAACATAAAATTACCAATTCAAGTCCTCACAAAAAAATCTGTATAAAATATGATAGACATCTTGAAATCTCAATCTAAATGTACTGCCAAAAGCAACATCAAGATCAAAACATGGTGTTCAGCCTCACTATTTTAATTTCAACATAACATTATCAATTCAAGTCCAAACCAAGAAATCTGTAATGTAATGCCAAAAGCAATCAAAATTTAATGCCAAAAGCAACATCAACATCGAAACATATATGGAATCAGGGAAGTCAAATGGAAATGAACGCAATCTAAGCTGCAATGAATATGGCTCAGATGACATTGGATCCATAGTAAATTAAAGGTAAGCATAGTAAGAACAACAACGGCTCAGATGACATTGCATGGGTTGCCATGAGAAACCTCTCCACGGGCCATCCTCGATGCAGTACACATAGTAGAGGAAAACTCAGCCATTTCATTTCAACTTGCCATTCGTCATTGTCATTCGTCAAGTTCTATTGAGTGTTTTGGTCATCTACTATGATCCAAAACAGGAATTATCAATAAACAGTTGCTACAGGAGATGTGAAACTCCAGCGATCAACGGGTGAATCATGTATTTTTCTTGATCTTGCATCAAAGTAGGATTATTTATATTCTGTAAAAGCATTATTTTTATAACTACAACACATTAAAATAGAAGGATTATTTATATAGCAAACACAATCAATCACATCAAAGTTTCCAAAAGCAACATGAAGATCAAAACATGGGGTTCAGCCTCAGTACTTCAATGTCAACATAAAATTACCAGTTCAAGTCCACACAAAACAATCTGTATGAAATATGATAGAGATATTGAAATATCAATGAAAATGTAATGCCAAAAGCAACATCAAGATCAGAAGATGGTGTTCAGCCGCACTATTTTAATTTCAACATACAATTATCAATTCAAGTCCACAAAAAAAATCTGTATGAAATATGATACAGATATTGAAACCTCAATTAAAATTTAATGCCAAAAGCAACATCAAGATCAAAACATATATGGAATCAGGGAAGTGATATGGAAATGAAGTCATTCAAAGCTGCAAAGAGAAGGTTTGGAGTATACAAACCTCAGTGGCAGAGATTTGCAGGAATGTTGGAGATGAGAGATTATTTTCTTAGCTTCAAAATTATATATTTTAAAATTTTCCCAACAGGGCAATCGCAGAGATTAGACAATACCCTAACTTTCAAATTATAGTTTTCCACGAAATATGATAGACCATTTATTTGCAGGTCACCTTGGGAAAATTGATCAGGGGGAAGATAACATACACAGAACACAAAGCTTCTACACTGAGGAAAAAGAAGAACTGATGGCAGTTATAAACTGAAACGATTTTGACGGATATCCTCAAAAATAGAAAACAATCCACAGTCACAGAGCAGGAAAGGAAACTCCAGCAAGCAACAGGTGAATCATGTATTTTTCTTGATCTTGCATCAAAGTAGGATTATTTATATTCTGTCAAAGCATTATTTTTATAACTACAACACATTAAAATAGAAGGATTATTTATATAGCAAACACAGTCAATCACATCAAAGTTTCCAAAAGCAACATGAAGATGAAAACATGGGGTTCAGCCTCAGTACTTCAATGTCAACATAAAATTACCAGTTCAAGTCCACACAAAACAATCTTTATGAAATATGATAGAGATATTGAAATCTCAATGAAAATGTAATGCCAAAAGCAACATCAAGATCAGAAGATGGTGTTCAGCCGCACTATTTTAATTTCAACATACAATTATCAATTCAAGTCCACAAAAAAAATCTGTAATGTCAAAAGCAACATCAAGATCAGAAGATGGTGTTCAGCCACACTATTTTAATTTCAACATACAATTATCAATTCAAGTCCACAAAAAAAATCTGTATGAAATTTGATACAGATATTGAAACCTCAATTAAAATTTAATGCCAAAAGCAACATCAAGATCAAAACATATATGGAATCAGGGAAGTGATATGGAAATGAAGTCATTCAAAGCTGCAAAGAGAAGGTTTGGAGTATACAAACCTCAGTGGCAGAGATTTGCAGGAATGTTGGAGATGAGAGATTATTTTCTTAGCTTCAAAATTATATATTTTAAAATTTTCCCAACAGGGCAATCGCAGAGATTAGACAATACCCTAACTTTCAAATTATAGTTTTCCTCGAAATATGATAGACCATTTATTTGCAGTCACCTTGGGAAAATTGATCAGGGGGAAGATAGCATACACAGAACACAAAGCTTCTACACTGAGGAAAAAGAAGAACTGATGGCGGTTATAAACTGAAACGATTTTGACGGATATCCCCAAAAATAGAAAACAATCCACAGTCACAGAGCAGGAAAGGAAACTCCAGCAAGCAACAGGTGAATCATGTATTTTTCTTGATCTTGCATCAAAGTATCCTCTAGTTCTTTTTCGAGAACGAAGATGAGATCGAACAGGGTCACGCAATTGTTCAACGACAGGATCAACTTCCATTTTAAATACAGTGAACTAACAAAAATAATAAAATGGGAATATTAGACGCTTGAATGAATAAGTAGTCACCATCTTAATGTAATATAAAAAATAGAGTGGATCAAAATCAAAATCTATAGCAAAATATGTAGCTCAATCCATTGCCTTCAGAATTTGAAGTAAAATAAGGAGTATATTCATTGTGTGAAAGGTAATCAAAATAAATCACCCCAAAACTTGAATCAAATAGTGGGTTGATCAGAAAGTAGGGTCCATAGCTTATGCATAAAAAATTATCCCTAAAGCAAAGTTGATCCAATAGAAGAAATATTCGTAGCACAAATGCAGAGCATGAAACTCAAATAAAGGAACCATAGTGATGTAGCATGAAAAATAGTTGAAAAGAAGCACGACACATATAATTAATTTGCGAAAGAGATAAAACTAAGCGATGTAGATAGTAGAAATGATAAATTAAGAGATAAAATTGATTTTGTAGGGGACTGATTTTATATGCAGCAAATAAGGAGGTAGGAAGCAAATGCAGCAAATAAGGAGCTTGGAAGCAATGTCGATATGTGATCGACAGATATTTACTGAAAATATCGCAGAGAACCCAAAAATGCTGATATGTGCTCCCCAACAACAACCTAATTACTATCTCCAACAACACATAATATGTGCAAAAAATTAATAGCAAATAATTAGACCTGTGAAAAAGACCGACTACTTTTTTTGAGAAATTCACTGGATAATTTTGTATTTTGGTGAATCTAAGAAGGGGGAAGACGACGCGACCGACAAAGCTACGACCATTGTTTAGGTAACGGAAAGAGAGACATGGAGATGAGGAGGTTATTCGACGGGGTGCACTTAGCGAGAATTGGACTGCGAGCATAATTAGATTTTTTATAATTTTTGGGGTGCGAATAGCGAGAATTGGACTGCTAATATCAACTCTCTAACCATATCATTGTGTTCAGAAATGTTTTCATAGATCAGTAAAATCGATAATCATCAATGGCAGAGCAGATTATCTGAATGTGTTGGGTGTATCCACAACAAACTAACCTCCAACAACCCATCATTAATGGCAGAGCAATGAAATAGCAAATATTTAGAGCTGGGCACATTGATTGGCAGCAAGGAATATCAAATAATTAGAGCTGTGCTCATCAACGTGCCCATCTTCAATGGCAGAGCATGCAAGAGGATCAGCGGCAAAGACCGGAAAAGTACGTAAATCAGCGGCAAATCCAGATGAGGGTGCGAAGTGCAGGTGAGCAGGGACGGCGTTGTTGGAGATGTGGACGGCTGCGGTCGAAACGAAAAGTCAGTCGAGAACGAAACAAAAACGAAGAACAGAAGATGGAAATGGCAGCGGAAATCGAAGAGGAGATCGAACCGAAGAGGAAAAACGAAGAGCGGAAGGGGAAAACGAAGGACGAAAACGAAGAACGGAGATGAAAAACGGAAGAGGAAAATGAAGAACGGGGATGAAAACGAAGAACGAAATCGAATAAGGGAGATACCAACTGCCCTATCTTAGAACAACGGGAACTGGAGTCACCGACAGTTCTTCACCAGTGTCGGTTCTGAAGGTGCACCAAAAATTTTGTTTTCCAATTTTGTTTTTTGAGTTGTCAAAATGTTATAGGGTTGGTAATTAAAAATCATTGTTGAAGTCCCAATGTTCTTAGGAAGGAATTGCTAATCCACTTATAATGCCAGCTGACCAATCCCCAGGTAAGCAGCAAGTATTTGGTAGGGTTCCTAAGCCAACATCACCCTAGATGTCGTTTTCAATGTTGTTTGTTGTGATATCCACCATAGTTCCAGCCAAGGATATGGATCTTGTCAATACCCTTGCAGGTCCCTTTTTTAATGGAGGGCAGAGTTAGGAGCAGGGCAATTAATATTTTTGAGGAGAATGTGTGCTTTTGATCTAACATAAAGGTGAGGAGATGATTTCACACCAAATGATATTGAACCACTCAGTGCCACCAAGTGCTCTAAAGCATGAATTTGATGAGGCTGCAATGAAGACTTCATATCTAATTGTCAGGTAGCATAACAACTACTTTATAGACTTACTTTACACTGCAAGTAAGTTATTATATAGAGTCAAGATGTAACGACCCAGCTTTGGCATTCGAGCGGGACCCAGTCCACGATCTGTCCTCAGCTGGCATCGCTACCGAGCTGCAGCCCAAGCACCCCAACCCTTCTCCGCCCACTGGCGGGTTGTTGGTGGCCACAGCCTCCCTTTTGATGAGCTAAACTCGATAGTCAAGCATGCACCACAGGGACTTCCCAGGAGGTCACCCATCCCAGTACTACTCCAACCCGAGCACGCTTAACTATGGAGTTCTTTCACTTCTCATCACCAATTGACCTGCTGGGAACTCCATAGTTAAGCGTGCTCGGGTTGGAGTAGTACTGGGATGGGTGACCTCCTGGGAAGTCCCCGTGGTGCATGCTTGACTATCGAGTTTAGCTCATCAAAGGGGAGGCTGTGGCCACCAACAACCCGCCAGTGGGCGGAGAAGGGTTGGGGTGCTTGGGTTGCAGCATCGAGAAGGTCCCGCCACATACCCAAAAGACTATAGGAGCTTCCCCTCCTAAAGCTAATGCTGAGCTCGGCACAAGAGAGACATACAATGAACTCGCCCACCATAGGGGGAAAGGTGTCTTCAACTTGTGCCTTGGGGTCCTATTTATAGGCAAATCCAAAATGGACTGCGAATACATGCTCCCGCCTTCTGACAGGGTGATCTTTCAATTGTCGCCCTTCGGGCGAGGTGAAAATCTGTACTCGCCCCGGGTGGGTGAGTTTTTCTGTACTCGCCTCGGGTGGGAGAGATCTTCTATACTCGCCCCAGGTGGGCGAGTTCTTATGTACTCGCCCAAGGTGAGCGAGGTCTTCTATGCTGTCCTCAGACATTTCTGATCTCGACGAATTACAGGTTATACACAATCCCTGTTTTTTTCGGGCTCGATACGAACTCGAAAAAATAATGTAGGACCCGTGGTTCGGAGAGATGAGCACTAGACGAGTTGCCACTCAATATCCCTCCAAGGACCTTCGCTAGCTGAGCGAGCTCAACTGATAGAGGTGGAGAAGAGTCGACACCTTCCAGGCATTCACTAGATAAGCGAGTTCAACTGGAGGTGGAGAAGAGTCGACACCTTCCAAGCCATTCGCTAGATAAACGAGCTCAACTAGAGGTGGAGAAGAGCCAACACCTTCTAGGAGCGAAGCTCGACTAGGGGTGGATATAAGAGTCTACAGCTTCTAGGAGCGAGGCTCAACTGGAGGTGGAGAATAGTCGACATCTTGTTGGAGCGAAGCTCAACTAGAGGTGGATAAGAGTCGACACATTCTAGGAGCGAGGATCAACTGGAGGTGGAGAAGAGACAACACCTTCCAGGCCATTCGCTAGATAAGCGTGCTCAACTGGAGGTGGAGAAGAGTCGACTAGAGGTGGATAAGAGTCGACACCTTCCAGGAGAGAGGCTCCACTGGTGGTGGAGAAAAACCGACACCTTCTATAAGCGAAACTCAACTATAGGTGGATAAGAGTCGACACCTTCCAAGAGTGAGGCTCAACTGGAGGTGGAGAAGAGTCGACATCTTCCAAGAACGAGGCCCAATTGGATGTGGAGAAGAGTAGACACCTTCTAGGAGCGAAGCTCAACTAGATGTGGAGAAGAGTCGTCACCTTCTAGGCCATTCGCTAGATAAACGCGGTCAACTGGATATGGAGAGGAGTCGACACCTTCTAGGAGCGAAGCTCGACTAGAGGTGGATAAGGGTCGACACCTTCCAGGAGCGAGGCTCAACTGAAGGTGGAGAAGAGTCGACACCATCCAGGAGAGAAGCTCAACTAGAGGTGGAGAAGATTCGACACCTTCCAGGTCATTCGCTAGATAAGCGAGCTCAACTGGAGGTGGAGAAGAGTCGAGACCTTCTAGGAGCGAAGCTCTACTAGAGGTGGATAAGAGTCGACACCTTCCAGGAGAGAGGCTAAACTGGAGGTGGAGAAAAGTCGACACCTTCTAGGAGCGAGGCTCAACTGGAGGTTGAGAAGAGTCGACACCTTCCAGGAGCGAGGCTCAACTGGAGGTGGAGAAGGGTCGATACCTTCCAGGAGCGAGGCTCAACTGGAGCTGGAGAAAAGTTGACTCCTCCCAGGCCATTCGCTAGATGAGCGAGCTCAACTGGAGGAGGTGCCAAACATTTTAGGCTCCTAGCGCCGACTAGGTGGCAACTCTCTGCTCAGGGAGTCCACTCGAGGGGGTAAGTAGCCAGCCGACATGGGAGGAGCCCAGTGCGCAAGCCTGGTCTATGGTAACTCTTTGCTCGAGGACATTCAGCTCACTCAAGGGGCAAGTAGTTGGTATGTAGGAGATGAGCCAGTTGAGCCGATATGCAGGAGAGGGGATCGTGTAGTGACGCGGACTACGACAACAACATGGCTCGAGGACTTCAACTCACTCGAGGGGGCAAGTAGCCAGCCGACAGGGGAGGAGGTCAGTGCCCAAGCTTGGTCTACGACAACTCTCTGGTCGAGGACATTCAGCTCAATCAAGGGGGCAAGTAGCCGATATGCAGGAGAGGAGCTCGTGCAGTGACTTGGACTACGACAACAACACATCTCGAGGACTTAGAACTCACTCGAGGAGGCAAGTAGCTACGACAACACTCTGCTCGAGGATATAGAACTCGCGTATAGTACCTTAGAATGTAGTTTCATTCTCTCCCATGGTAATTAGTGCACGAGCAAAGAGAGTCAGCACTCGAGGGGCAAATCGGCCAACATGCAAGGGGAGAGCTGATCTCGGCCGGCAATGCAGAGGCTTGGACTTAGGATGGCGCATTGAACCAGAGACGTCATCTCATTGCTTGACCAGAAGTTCTAAGGGGAGAAGTGAGATCACACTTCCTAAAATGCCCTCGTCTTCACTCTTTTTAGTGCTAACATATTTTCAATATTGATACATGCAGTGGGTAATAATAAAAAGAATAGTAAGTTTTACGTGACCTGATTCGTGATGACTTTTCCTCCCCAATGTGAGTTATGAATAATTGTCCTTTGAGTTTTCATCGTGAAGTATAACCTGTTGAATAAGATCATCCCAAGTAACAACACCCATCATGAGTAAGCACTCGCCGAATATAGATTTCTTCTGCATCTCGTAGAGATGAGTAGTTGGATACGTCATTGCCAGTATGAGTCGTTGAGGAGCTCACGAGTAGGAACTCACAGAACTAAATTGAACACCACATGCTGAAGTGATGACCTCGCGAGTTGAACTCGTGGAATTAAGGAGAATCCCTAGCAAGTATGGACTCATCGAATATACACTTTACCCGAGACGTCATCTCGTTGCTTGACCAGAAGTTCTAAGGGGAGAAGTGAGATCACACTTCCTAAAACGCCCTCGTCTTCACTCTTTTTAGTGCTAACATATTTTCAATATTGATACATGCAGTGAGTAATAATAAAAAGAATAGTAAGTTTTACGTGACCTGATTCGTGATGACTTTTCCTCCCCAATGTGAGTTATGAATAATTGTCCTTTGAGTTTTCATCGTGAAGTATAACCTGTTGAATAAGATCATCCCAAGTAACAACACCCATCATGAGTAAGCACTCGCCGAATATAGATTTCTTCTGCATCTCGTAGAGATGAGTAGTTGGATACGTCATTGCCAGTATGAGTCGTTGAGGAGCTCACGAGTAGGAACTCACAGAACTAAATTGAACACCACATGCTGAAGTGATGACCTCGCGAGTTGAACTCGTGGAATTAAGGATAATCCCTAGCAAGTATGGACTCATCGAATATACACTTTACCATGACCCTGTCATATGAATCTCTCTGCGACGGTTGCCATAATGGTCAAGACGTCAAAGTCAACACTGTTTGCAAATCATATGAAAGCTCTCATGGGTTTTACCAAACCACCCATGAGTATTAATATGTACTATGTATGAAAATATGTTAGCACTAAAAAGAGTGAATACTAGGGCAAAGCAATGTCACCTACACGGGGTCGCCTCGCACCTTGTGAGTAGAACACATGTGAGCAGAGTATCTGTGAGCACAATATCTGCGAGTATAACACTTGCGAGTAGAATATCTGCCAATAGAACAACTGCGAGTAGAACAACTGCGAGCAGAATATCTGCGAGTAGAACACCTGCGAGCAGAATACCTGCGAGTAGAAGACATGCGAGCAGAATATCTGCGAGTAGAACAACTGGGAGCTTAATATCTGCGAGTAGAACACCTAAGAGCAGAATACCTGCGAGTAGAATACCTGCGAGTAGAACAACTGCGACTAGAATATCTGCGAGTAGAACACTTGCCCGCAGAATACCTGCGAGTAGACTACCTGCGAGTAGAATACCTGAGAGGTGATTAAACTCGCCTGAGCTGGAACTCGCCTCAGTTTGAAATCGCCTAGCTAGATCTCGCCTGAACTGGTACTCACCTCAGTTGGAACTCGCCTCACACCCATCTCATCATGGCTCACCGTGAGGCCTCGTACTAAAGTTTCTTTTTCTAGTCACGGTCCACGCTCAACGCACCAAAAATGTTGAAACCCGGATACCGGTTCAATTATGTTCGAGACTTGGGGAGTGACCAAAGACTACTTTTTTATTGGCCGACCCATGTGAGACAAGGTGATAAGAAGCTAGAGAGCATAAAGAACAACTCTGAACTGACTATAAATAAGACCCACGTGCTGCAGTGAGGATGTCACGCCACATACCCGGAAGGCTATATGAACTTCCCCTCCTAAAGCCAATGCTGAGCTCGGCACAAGAGAGGCAGGAAATGAACTCGCCCACCATAAGGGGGGTGTGGGTGGGGGGTTAATGTGTTTTCTACTTGTGCCTTGGTGCCCTATCTATATGCAAATCCAAAATAGACTGCGAATAGTTGCTCCCGCCTTCTGACATCCTGGTCTTCAAGTAGTCGCCCTTCGGGCGAGGTGAAAATCTGTACTCGCCCCAGGGGAGCAAGTTCTTCTGTACTCGCCCCGGGTGAGCGAGTTCTTATGTACTCTCCCCGGGTGGGCGAGTTATTCTGTACTCGCCCCGCATGGGCGAGTTATTCTGTACTCGCCCCGGGTGGGCGAGTTCTTCTGTACTCGGCCAGGGTGGGCGAGATCTTCTGTACTCTCCCCGGGTGGACGAGATCTTCTGTACTCGCCCCAGGTGAGCAATGTCTTATATGTTGTGCTCAGTCATTTCTGATCTCGACGAATTACGGGTTATACATAAGTGATGTGATTCTGTAAGGATATTGATGATAAGGAGGAGCATATCTTCATCTTTATGAAGTAATATGGCGTGATAAAAATTTTTATGTTGTTTGAAGAAGCCTTTTAACTCAAAGACCCAATCTAAGAAGGAATTACGGTCATAAATTCCATCAACCCATTATGATCATCCCACTAAACATAGTAGTTATAAGGTTTATTGCAACATACATGTTGATCGCAAGTTTAGTGAGTATTGACAAATTCCTCAACAAAATCTCCACATGCTCATAATGATATACATGAGGTTTTATGGGGACAAGGTAGATGTAGTGTTGTTTTCAATGGTAATATGTCTAACATGTAGTCAAGTCATAGGTAGAGATAAGAATTATCATCAAACTCTTCATCAAGTTCAATGGGCATACAAGTAGACTTCTTATATGGTCTCCAAGAGTGTTCTAGGGATACTTCAAAGAAGAGAAGGGTTAGTTGCAACATCCCTGAGGCCTAAGTTGTTTGACTTACTCAACTTGAACAATGATTGTCTTAAGCCTAGAAAATTCGTGTCCCAAATCTCAACCCTATACACTAGTATCCCTACATTTGTGATGAGGATCCATCAAAGCATGCACCATGAGGGGTTCGCCGCAAGGGGGACCAACATTTGTGTACTCACGCAGGAGGACTTGATCGGATCTCTGATTCGACCCCGCAGATGCGTCCGGATCCATGTTCCGACACGATTCATATATTGTATTGTTATTTGTATTTTTATTTTGATGTAATCGGGCTATCCCATCTCCGGCGAATCATAACCGTTGATGGTGGGATGCCCTAACTGTATAACCCGTAATTCGTCGAAATCAGAAATGCACGAGGACAACACAGAAGACCTCCCCCACCCGGGAGAGTACAGAAGACCTCCCCCACCTGGGCGAGTACAGAAGACCTCCCCCACCTGGGCGAGTACAGAAGACCTCCTCCACCTGGGCGAGTACAGAAGACCTCCCCCACCTGGGCGAGTACAGAAGACCTACCCCACCTGGGCGAGTACAGAAGACCTACCCCACCTGGGCGAGTACAGAAGACCTCCCCCACCTGGGCGAGTACAGAAGACCTCCCCCACCTGGGCGAGTACAGGAGACCTCCCCCACCTGGGCGAGTACATGAGACCTCCCCCACCTGGGCGAGTACAGAAGACCTCCCCCACCTGGGCGAGTACAAAAGACCCCCCCCCACCTGGGCGAGTAAAGAAGACCTCCCCCACCTGGGCGAGTACAGAAGACCTCCCCCACCTGGGCGAGTACAGAAGACCTCCCCCACCTAGGCGAGTACAGAAGACCTCCCCCACCTGGGCGAGTACAGAAGACCTCCCCCACCTGGGCGAGTACAAAAGACCTCCCCCACCTGGGCGAGTACAGAAGACCTCCCCCACCTGGGCGAGTACAGAAGACCTCCCCCACCTGGGCGAGTACAGAAGACCCCCCACCTGGGCGAGTACAGGAGACCTCCCCCACCTGGGCGAGTACAGGAGACCTCCCCCACCTGGGCGAGTACAACAGACCTCCCCCCACCTAGGCGAGTACAGAAGGCCTCCCCCACCTGGGCGAGTACAGAAGACCTCCCCCACCTGGGCGAGTACAGATTTTCACCCTGTCAAAAGGCGGCAACGGCTATCCGCAACCCATTTCAGAAGGCGGGAGCAGCTATTCGCAATCCATTTGGATTTGCCTATAAATAGGACCCCAAGGCACAAGTAGAAGGCACCTTCACCCCCCCCCCCCCCACATGGTGGGAGAGTACCTTGCCTGTCTCTCTTGTGCCAAGCTCAACATTGGCTTTAGGAGGGGAAAGTCCTATCGACTTCCGGGTATGTGGCGGGACCTCCTCGCTGCAGCACGTGGGTCTTGTTTATAGGCAGGTTGGAGTGGTTTGGTATGTTCTCTAGCTTCTTATCACCTTGTCTCACGTGGGTCGATCACTAAATGAGTAGCCTTTGGTCACCCCCAAGTCTCGAACAGTTGGACCGGTATCCGGGTTCCAACACTAACGTCTCTTTATTATAAATAGAGGTGTAGGGGGTTGTTTGAAGGAATGCAGATTTTGGAGAAGTGAATTCCCCGCGCGATCACTCCACGGTGCGGACTCCGTGGAACCCTAAGTGACGACTCAAATGTAACCATGACCCTTAGCCACATTTCTCTACCATCTCAAGCCTCTATCGCCACCTCCATACCCCCCAACATCAGCCGCCGCCCCTGCTGTAACAGCAGCCGCCTCCCCCCATATCTTCCCTGTCCAGCACAACCCGCTCTACTCCTCCCCTCTCCAACCACCGCCGCCCATTTCCCCTCCTTGTTCCCCTTTCGCCGGCCCTCCAAGAAACCCCAACAGCCACCACTACCTCCCTTCCCTCTCCCCTCTCATACCGACACCCACCTTCACCAAAACTGCCCGCCCTAGCCTGATCCAGTCCCCACACAACAAAATCTCTCCTTCCTGCAGCCCTATTCTACTCATAAACCACAGGATCTACGTTCCCGCAACCCGATCCCGCTTCCCTAAGCCAGATCCAGTCATCCCCTACATCATACTGCCTCTGATTTCACCGTGGATCGCCTCACGGGATCTCCATTGCCCTGGACAACACCCTTACTTGGTGAGATATTTGTTGTATGAGATTATAAATTTCAGCGTTATAATATCATTTGGATTTCATAATTGCTTGGATAAAATTGCTTGTGGATGAACGCCCTAGATCGCTTGTGATTTGCATGTGAGATCTATTCACCACGCACTTTGCATTGGCCCTCCGAGCGGATGAAAGCCAATACTAATTTCATTAACTAAATATTTTTCTCATTTTAAATATTGTGGCGTGGGTTAATCATCTTTGTTGCTCGTGTTGGTTCGTCGTCCTTTTAGTCATTTGCATAACATATAGAATAAGGCCAATGTGTCTAGTTCACATTTTCACTTCGGTCGTCCCAGACTTGTACACCCCATAACCTACCATACATCAGTTTGTATTAGAGCCCAAGGTTTGGGCAACGTTTATGCTCCGTAGTGGTGGGGTTTATAGATCCCCAATGACTAACCCAAATGTCACCGAGGAACGAGCAAATAGTTTGAATTCGGGTATGACATTACCTGAATTTCAGCGGCTTGTCCTTGACCGTTTAGATACCATGGGTGCCCAGTTTCAGGATTTTCGTCATGATCTTGCAGAGATGAATAACTAGTTAGGGAATTTGGAAAATCTGAGAGACACACCACCCAAACGGGGGGAACCACTTGAGGATGACATCACCAGGCACATTCGCATCAATGCTCCTTCCTTCGATGGTCGCATGGACCCGAAAGCCTTTAGCGATTGACTCCTCGACATAGACCATTATTTCGAGTGGTATGACATGAGCGACGAGCGATGTGTCCGATTCGTCAAAATGAATTAGTCAGACATGTCAATGTATTCTGGGCTAGCGTAGAGAGATCAGTTCATAGGAAATGCTATTATCCCATCACCCGGTGGGATGATATGGAGCAAAGACTGAGAGACAAGTATCTCAGAGACAAGTTTCTCCCTACGTCCTATAGAGACCAGTTGCTTGACCAACTACATAGTTTACGTCAGGGGACACTTACTGTCATCGATTGTATGACTCGCTTCGATGAGCTTGTTGTTAGGAGTAACATTTCAGAGGAGCCCATTGTCATCGCCTCTCGTTTTAAGGTCGTTCTGCATTCTGAGATTTGAAGAGAGCTGATTCCCCATCACCTTGAGAGTGTCGAGCAGATCTTTCAGCTCACCTTGGAGTATGAGTTGTACCTCCGCCCGCCCGAGACGAGGCAGTTCCCCTCTCGATCTGATACCTCGACTTATAGGAAGACCGCCCTTGGAGTACGAGCAGTACGTACCTCCGCCCGCCCGGGTCTGCTTCATGTGAAACTAGCGAATTGCCCATGCGCTCATAAATTTAGGATTTGTCGGTTAGTTTTTCTCATTACACGCACGCGCGCGCACGCACGCACGCACCCACGCACCCACCCACCCCCACCGACCCCCCCCCCCCCACCCCCCCCACCCACCCACCGACCCACCCACCCACACGCACGCACGCGCACACGCACCCCCCCCCCCCCACACACACACGAGTGACGGGGCACGAGGGGGGGGGGGACATATTCTGCGAGGGCGGCGATATTCGGCGGGGACGACGACATTCAGCGGGGGCAACATTCGGCAGGGGTGGCGACATTTGGCGGTGGCGACGACATTCGGTGGGGGCGGTCTATATTTATACACGTATATATAAAACATAAGTCAATGTTGTTCAACAAAAACCATATGGTGTGATGGTTGTCATCCTTGCTTGACATAGTGGAAACCTTGGTTCAATTCTCAACATTGACAATTTTTGTAAGATTAAAAAACATGTCATATTGCCATCTTTTTTCAATAAATTTAAAGGTAAAATTATATATATATATCTATATATCTATATACAATACGAGCATCTTCGCACGGGCTACGCCCGTGCTCGATGCTCTCTGCTTCGACAGTACTCCAGCAGTGACAGTACCCCCGTCTCGACATTGCCCCGGCGCAACGGCGCTCCCGCCGCTCGCAAACCCCCGATTTTGTTCCCGCCGCTCACGAACCCCCGTGTGCACGACGAAATCGAGAGGCGGGAACAAAATCGGGGGTTCGCGAGCGGCGGGAACAAAATCGGGGGTTCGCGAGCGGCGGGAGCGCCGTTGTGCCGGGGCAATGTCGAGACGGGGGTACTGTCACTGCTGGAGTACTGTCGAAGCGGAGAGCATCGAGCACGGGCGTAGCCCGTGCGAAGATGCTCGTATCCTAGAGAAGACATTTTTTGCGTGCACGTTATGAAATGTAAACTTACATAAGTTTTTTTTGTAATTTCAAAAGATGTGAGGGTGCAATCTGCAATTATCCTAACTCCAAAGGAAGATCTGGGTGACTAATAATAGTAATTGTTAAACATCATCAAATGCAATTATGCTAACTTCAAATGCAGAATATCTTTATTAATAGTATAAAACATATGAACCAAAGCTTCAGGTTGCAATAATCTGTCATATTTTTTGAAGGTGTAATTTCATTCAATGTTTAGTCCTGTTTTCATATAAAAAGATATAATACCAAATCAATGAATAATAACAAAAGAAATTACACGGAAGGAAACACAAACAATCCTAAAAACAGACAATCAATCCTATTAAGCATGTCAAAATATATAGAAGATAACAAAGCCAAAACTTGTGCATAATATCTGATATGGTTTAACACTCACTCTAAAGTTGGTACGCAGATGTTTTCTGATATCAACTTATTTACTAATTATTACAGTATTCTTGTTGACAACCCCCGAAGAGAACATCAGCTTGTTGTTATTCATTATCTGGTATAGCCTTGACACAACGACGATTTTTTTGAACTTGCAAATGTTCTTCTCTGAGATCAAGCATGCATTGACTGACAACGCTCATTAAATAGACTGTACTGGAGCAACCCTATAAAATTCATCACAGAATCTACCGTGCTTTGCTTAGCCACTACTTGACTAATACATCAAAGCACCCCTAGAATACATAAAATGAAACTATTGATTAGCAACCCTATAAAATTCATCACAAAAAATATAAAATAAGTAGAGATCTATTTGCTCCGCTTGACCTTCTACCGGTCAATACTACGGAGCAACCCTATAAAATTCATCACAGAATCCACCGTGCTTTGCTTAGCCACTACTTGACTAATACCTCAAAGCACCCCTAGAATACATAAACTGAAACTATTGATTAGCATTTCACAGCAATAAATAACTATTAACTGAAACTCTACATTGAGATTCATGGCAATATATTATAATTCTCATACCTTTATGCTAATATATTTATAAATATATTTATTTTTATTTATTATAAACCTACATGTAACAAAGTACGAATGCAAACGCGAGTCAAAACTGTTTTTAAACTAAACAGGAAAAAATAGTTCAAATGTTTACCAAAGAGGATCAAAACGGAGAATGCGAAGCAAATAGTTGCTATCCCCGTAGCTCTCCTCATCTATGCCGGATCTGATGACTCGTCCCCCGCTTACAATTTTCTTAGGGCAAGAAGAAGTAATAAAATCCTTCTTTATTTTGACTCCAATAGTCTGTTGGTTCCAAGAGATGGCTTACGAAACTCTGAGGAAACTGGAGATCAAACCTGCAAAACAAATTTGCACAAAGAAATACATTAGAACTTATGCCAAGAAAATCTATATAGATAATTTAAAACATTATTATGTATAATTTCCTTTCAGTAATAATGCAAATTGAATCATCATCATTTGCCATTTATGATAAAAAATTATGTCAGAAGAACATTTCAAGGAACTCATTGTTCCACTTGGGCTAAAATAGAAGAAAAGAAGCTGAAAATGAGTTTACTTCATGACGTAAGAGTTACAAAGAACAAAAGTATTGTTTAAAATTATATATCTTAGGCACCCAAGTATTCAGAACATTAATTATATATATACCTGTTTGAGGTATTCAGACCCAAAAGCACGAGTAACTTTAAGGCGGCCCTTCACTCTATCATTTACAATACAGAGGTTATCTTCGGGATGCTCTTCCTTTATTCTTAGAACCTCCCAAAATTCATAGTATTTATAGTGATGAATTCAGCATTCTCGTATCTTAAAAGAAATGGCATAGAACCAAAAAAAAATTTATTTTTCGTCTGAGTGTACTTATTTTGGGTTGAATCTATAAAACTTATTCTCCACTTATTCCTCTAAGTATTGTTTGACACGTTCAGTCTATGCTGTACAATTTCACATCTTTCATCTAGATAGACACCTCCAAATTTCTTAACCAGGAGATCCTCCCAAGAAAACGTCTACAGAGCTCCAAAATTCTGGATATGCTTCTTGATTTCTCCAAGATCAAATGGAGAGGGAATGGAAAAAATAATGGGCACAATGACAACCAGGGGAGCAGGAACTATGAAAAAGAGAAGAAGATTGTTAAAGGAAAGCCAAAGAAGACAATCCACAAACCCCAAAGATTACAAAAACTGAAGGCAACCACCACTCTGTCTTCATCTCCAGCTCTGGCATGAGTCACATGCGAGGGTTTTGCCATTGGCCGTTTGCCGTCGCCCGTCGCCCGTCTCCCGTGGTGCATGCTTGACTATCGAGTTTGCCTCATCGAAGGGAGGCTGTGGCCACCAACAACCCGCCAGTGGGCTGG
Source organism: Dactylorhiza incarnata (assembly GCA_033032865.1). Lineage (NCBI taxonomy): Eukaryota > Viridiplantae > Streptophyta > Magnoliopsida > Asparagales > Orchidaceae > Dactylorhiza > Dactylorhiza incarnata. The sequence continues at coordinate 4,921,768 of JAWHQI010000088.1, read as the reverse complement.
AGAGGGGTTGGGGTGTTTGGGCTGCAGCCCGGTAACGAGGCCAGATGAGGACAGATCGTGGAAACGGCCAATGGGCGACGGACGGGCGACGGGCGACGGACGGGCGACGGGCGACGGCAAACGGCCAATGGCAAAACCCTCGCATGTGACTCATGCCAGAGCTGGAGGAGAAGAAAACGACGGCGGAAATTGAAAACCTACCGAGAGACTTCGCGGGAGAGATGGATCGCGAAGGAGGGCCATTCCTCGAGTCGATCGAACTCAGCGAGAGAGAGCGACAGCGAGAGGAGGGCGGCGGCAGGAGCGACGGCGAGAGGATTGCGAAGAAAAAATCGCGAGACACGACGAGAGGAGGGCGGCGGAAATGAAACGAAGCAGGGCTCTCCCGCGATTTTAAAGCGCGGTGGACAAAACACAGAGCTTGCCGGCGATCCCGAGATGCGCGGAGAATCAGCGAGCGAAGCAGCAGAACGAAGCTTGCCGTCTATGGATAGGAACGAATTGAAGAAGGCGCAGGAGGCGATTTTAACACCGCCGAATTGCGACGGACAGGAGGTTACTGTAGCAACTGCGACGGACAGGAGGGTATTGTAGCAATGCAGATAACTTTATATCTATACTATCTATACTTCTATACTATATATATAAAGATATTTATGCCTTGCTACAGTAACCGACGTCTGTCGCAAACATGCCGCGTCCGTCGCAGCTCGCTTCTCTTCGCCCTCTTCAGTCATCCCCGTCAACAGTACACGCGTTGCACTACTCTTCCTCCTCGACGGCGCCGCTCTACACGGGATCATATTCCGCGCCCACGCGTCGCTTCTCCTCCCTCGCAGCTCCCTCTTCATTCTTTCTCGCCGCTTCCCATTTTATCCTCCGCTCGACGTCCCCAACCCTCGGTGCAACGGTGCGCTCTCTCTCTCTGTTCCTCCCTCTCTCTCACACTCTCTCTGCATCTCTCTCCTCCCCACGGTGAGATTTCGTTCCTCTCCTCTTCGCACCTCCACATCGGCGGCGATCTTATCATCTTCGCCCTCTGCCGTTGCCCCGTGTCCTCCCACCGCCGCTGTCGCCGCTAGCTGCTTACTAATGAACCCCGTCCCTCGCTTCTCAGCCCCATTTCCGCGCCCTCAACCTCTGCTTGCTGTCTCAGTCTCCCCCAACCTCCCTGTCGCCGGCATCCTCTACGCACGTCGGCTCCAGGTATGCCTCTGTTTCCTTATCCTTTCTTCTCCACGCTGAACCGCTCTCCGTTCCTATTTTCATTTCTCTTATCTGCTTTTCGTTTCTCAGTCGCACAGGGACAGGGCATCGCCGGCACCGCCTTCTTCATCGGTGAGCTTACTGCTTCTCCTTCTCGCTGTCTACGTGACTGCTTCAAAAGCTGGATATTTACAATGGATTCCAGTGTTAGTAGCCATGTTATGGACTGACCATGATTACTGCGACCTTAAATTGCGTCGGTTAGGAATTGAGAGTTTTTCTCACCTTATCAATGATAAAGATCTCAGCTTCCTCTTCAAAAAAAATCCTCTCCATCCGATTTATCAATCAACTTCGCATTGAATTTGAATAATAAAATACGCTTCCTGGAGGAAGGTTGAAGGGCATACCAACTGACTCTTCAATGTCCTCCTTACTGCGGCTGTCTTCGTGAAAGATCAGGCTGGACTTCCACCTATGTTATTTTTTTAGGCAAAACTTATTTCATATTGTTATTTTTCTATGCCATTTTGCCCCTGCTTTAGCTTACAAATTTTATGCATGGTTTTCTCCCACTGTACATTAGCAGGTCAGCTCGGACCCGTCATCACGGGCTCATATAGGATTATAATTAATTGTGTTGCTACTGCATGTGTATTAGGGTGCTGGACACACGACGCCGTACTACAAATAATGGGAATGCTTGGCGATGTTTCAGAGGTGGATTTCTCACCTGTCTATGTGAAATGTATATTGGGTAATTAAAAATATATATTAATTGTTTGTGAAGATACTCATCACTCATCCCATTTTATCGCCTACAATTATGATTTTCATTTCACTTACATTATCCACGATGTCCTTATCATATGTCTGATTTGCAATTGACTTTTGGTTGTATGCCAACATGGATGATATGACGCTCCTAGGATTTTGTGTGTCAGCTTGGAATGATAAATAGGAATGATGAGCAGATATGATCTCATTTGAATTTGGCTTGCACATATTTGATCAGTGGATACAATCGCTTTATGGGATGGCTTTCTTTCTACCGCATATTGTAGGTACACATTCATATTCTCTTAACATTTTACTTACTGTTTTTTTTTTCAATTTCTTTTTGTTCAAATAGATTTTTATATTCGATTTGATTTTGAATACTCTTGATTTCTGCTCTACAGCTGCTTGCAACGTCACAACCGACTGTTCCGACGAAGGCAGCTGCGACACAAAAGATTACACCTTCAACACTGTAGGTTTAGCTTCGCAGATTCGCTTGCCTGGTACTCCTCTTCTCTCCCTGTAACCAAATTTTAATTGTTAGGTGGAGAACTATTAAATTTGCATATGAGTATATATGTTTTTCTATGTGAAACTATGTGTTGGGGATTTCATGAGATTTTTGCAAAGGCATCAAAATCCGAGGAAGCCAACAATAATGAGGATGTAAATCCTAATTTTCTCGCATAAAAGAGCGCAGGGCGAGTCTGTTCAGCACGAACACTATGTTGTCAAACATAAATACTCGAAGGGGACAGTGAAATTTATGTATTAAAATTTACACCTTCTACTAATTGATAAATTGAATTTCATCCTCATTCTTCTGTGCATACATGAATCATTATCACATCATCAATACCTAATGATATTCAGGAACATTGTCATACACTAACTAAATTACATGAAATACTCACACCATATATTTATGGAAAATGTCTCGATGAGTATTTTTTAACTACAAAGTGTAATAATTATAATCATCTTGCAGTATATAATAACAAATTTGAATGCAGTTTAAGTCATCACTCCACATATCTGCCTCAAAATCTTGGCTGGCTAAAAGCACAGGTCAAAAATTTATTATATAAATTAGTACCTATGAAGTATATATTTTTGTGTTTAATTATTTATTTTTATAAGAGAAATTCATAGGTATTATATTAAATCCAGTATGCCCCAACGACATTGACTAAATTAATACATCATCATTGATCTATTTAAGTCTCTTTACAATTTTTGTCATAATACTCAGCACAATTTGTCATAAGTACTTAATTTCTCTGGAGAAATCAGGTACTGTGAATCAAAGCGACGGACTTCTCCATACATTTTTATCCTCATGATGGCAAAGAGTACAGCATGTATTAAGAACAGAGAAATTTCTCAATATCAAATTGGTTTAACATGTATAAAGAACAGAGAAACTAGCAACAGAAAAAGTACTATCAGGTATTGCAACTATTGCTTTACTTCCTATTGAAGATTTGTGTTCTCTTGGATTTCATATCTCATTTGTCTTGCTCTTATGAACTTGAAATTTATCTTGAATTAGTTGTATACATAGGTTGAAATGCCCAATCTCTTTTCTCCGCAAAGTGTCAATGAACCAATCATTTTTTACTATTACTTATTTGTGTAAATCACCATGTAGTTCCTATTATCCCATAGGTTTGCTCAAACAATCTGTCAGTTCCATTATTCCCAATTTCATGACGCATAGAATTTTATCATTAAGTAATCATGTCAGACCTATCTTTGTTGTATGTAACGTAATGAATGAACCACTAGAAACATCAGTTTCATTGTGGCTTTTATTCAAGTTGATAACTTCAGTATTATTGTTTCTGTTGTAGCACAAACATCAGCCTGTTCTAGGAAATGCCAGTAAATTATTTAATGTGATATTTCGTTCATAAATTTTCTACACCATGACAATTTGAAAAATTAATTGGGTTGATTATGTATAGGTGTTGTGCTTTCTATGAGCTTCTACTCAATTTTGTTTATCAGCAAGGTGCTTAAACTGCCCTCAACATGACTGTTTTGGCCCAGAATTCAGCAAGTTAATTTTCGAAAATCAGAGAACATGGGAGGGAGGGCCTATAGTTCAAATGTCTGCATCTTACAGAATGTGTTGTAGCAATATGACTACTTTGGGCATAAACTGCATGTTCTTCTGAAGTCAAGATCGCCCGGTCCTTCTCCCCTTAGGCAAGCTGTCACTCCTCTTCGATCTCCTCTCTAGCTAACAAGCTCCATCCGTAGCTTCGATTGATATGCCGCGGCGGCGATGAAACTCTTAGCATCCTCCCTCAGCAGATCTCCATTTGCGATTCCTGTTTTTATTTCTTTTTCCCCCGTCATCTGCCCTGCTTCCCCAAATCCATTCCCGTTGTAAGATTTAGTCGCCTGCTTGGTTGCCGTTCCTGCTCCCCTGGTTGTCTTTGTGCCCGTTCGCTTGCATCGTCGGCTTTCCCTCACCGGACCAGCGGTAAGTTTATGATTTCATTTTTATTTCAATTTTTTCTTTCCTTTTCGATTTTGGATTTCATTGGACGCCTTTAGCACCAAAGATGAAGACAGAGTGGTGGTTGCCTTCAGTTTTTGTAATCTTTGGGGTTTGTGGATTGTCTTCTTTGGCTTTCCTTTAACAATCTTCTTCTCTTTTTCATAGTTCCTGCTCCCCTGGTTGTCATTGTGCCCATTATTTTTTCCATTCCCTCTCCATTTGATCTTGGAGAAATCAAGAAGCATATCCAGAATTTTGGAGCTCTGTAGACGTTTTCTTGGGAGGATCTCCTGGTTAAGAAATTTGGAGGTGTCTATCTAGATGAAAGATGTGAAATTGTACAGCATAGACTGAACGTGTCAAACAATACTTAGAGGAATAAGTGGAGAATAAGTTTTATAGATTCAACCCAAAATAAGTACACTCAGACGAAAAATAAAATTTTTTTTTGGTTCTATGCCATTTCTTTTAAGATACGAGAATGCTGAATTCATCACTATAAATACTATGAATTTTGGGAGGTTCTAAGAATAAAGGAAGAGCATCCCGAAGATAACCTCTGTATTGTAAATGATAGAGTGAAGGGCCGCCTTAAAGTTACCCGTGCTTTTGGGTCTGAATACCTCAAACAGGTATATATATAATTAATGTTCTGAATACTTGGGTGCCTAAGATATATAATTTTAAACAATACTTTTGTTCTTTGTAACTCTTACGTCATGAAGTAAACTCATTTTCAGCTTCTTTTCTTCTATTTTAGCCCAAGTGGAACAATGAGTTCCTTGAAATGTTCTTCTGACATAATTTTTTATCATAAATGGCAAATGATGATGATTCAATTTGCATTATTACTGAAAGGAAATTATACATAATAATGTTTTAAATTATCTATATAGATTTTCTTGGCATAAGTTCTAATGTATTTCTTTGTGCAAATTTGTTTTGCAGGTTTGATCTCCAGTTTCCTCAGAGTTTCGTAAGCCATCTCTTGGAACCAACAGACTATTGGAGTCAAAATAAAGAAGGATTTTATTACTTCTTCTTGCCCTAAGAAAATTGAAAGCGGGGGACGAGTCATCAGATCCGGCATAGATGAGGAGAGCTACGGGGACGGCAACTATTTGCTTCGCATTCTCCGTTTTGATCCTCTTTGGTAAACATTTGAACTATTTTTTCCTGTTTAGTTTAAAAACAGTTTTGACTCGCGTTTGCATTCGTACTTTGTTACATGTAGGTTTATAATAAATAAAAATAAATATATTTATAAATATATTAGCATAAAGGTATGAGAATTATAATATATTGCCATGAATCTCAATGTAGAGTTTCAGTTAATAGTTATTTATTGCTGTGAAATGCTAATCAATAGTTTCGGTTTATGTATTCTAGGGGTGCTTTGAGGTATTAGTCAAGTAGTGGCTAAGCAAAGCACGGTGGATTCTGTGATGAATTTTATAGGGTTGCTCCGTAGTATTGACCGGTAGAAGGTCAAGCGGAGCAAATAGATCTCTACTTTTTTTATATTTTTTGTGATGAATTTTATAGGGTTGCTAATCAATAGTTTCATTTTATGTATTCTAGGGGTGCTTTGATGTATTAGTCAAGTAGTGGCTAAGCAAAGCACGGTAGATTCTGTGATGAATTTTATAGGGTTGCTCCAGTACAGTCTATTTAATGAGCGTTGTCAGTCAATGCATGCTTGATCTCAGAGAAGAACATTTGCAAGTTCAAAAAAATCGTCGTTGTGTCAAGGCTATACCAGATAATGAATAACAACAAGCTGATGTTCTCTTCGGGGGTTGTCAACAAGAATACTGTAATAATTAGTAAATAAGTTGATATCAGAAAACATCTGCGTACCAACTTTAGAGTGAGTGTTAAACCATATCAGATATTATGCACAAGTTTTGGCTTTGTTATCTTCTATATATTTTGACATGCTTAATAGGATTGATTGTCTGTTTTTAGGATTGTTTTATGTTTCCTTCCGTGTAATTTCTTTTGTTATTATTCATTGATTTGGTATTATATCTTTTTATATGAAAACAGGACTAAACATTGAATGAAATTACACCTTCAAAAAATATGACAGATTATTGCAACCTGAAGCTTTGGTTCATATGTTTTATACTATTAATAAAGATATTCTACATTTGAAGTTAGCATAATTGCATTTGATGATGTTTAACAATTACTATTATTAGTCACCCAGATCTTCCTTTGGAGTTAGGATAATTGCAGATTGCACCCTCACATCTTTTGAAATTACAAAAAAAACTTATGTAAGTTTACATTTCATAACGTGCACGCAAAAAATGTCTTCTCTAGGATACGAGCATCTTCGCACGGGCTACGCCCGTGCTCGATGCTCTCCGCTTCGACAGTACTCCAGCAGTGACAGTACCCCCGTCTCGACATTGCCCCGGCACAACGGCGCTCCCGCCGCTCGCGAACCCCCGATTTTGTTCCCGCCGCTCGCGAACCCCCGATTTTGTTCCCGCCTCTCGATTTCGTCGTGCACACGGGGGTTCGTGAGCGGCGGGAACAAAATCGGGGGTTCGCGAGCGGCGGGAGCGCCGTTGCGCCGGGGCAATGTCGAGACGGGGGTACTGTCACTGCTGGAGTACTGTCGAAGCAGAGAGCATCGAGCACGGGCGTAGCCCGTGCGAAGATGCTCGTATTGTATATAGATATATAGATATATATATATAAGTTTACCTTTAAATTTATTGAAAAAAGATGGCAATATGACCTGTTTTTTAATCTTACAAAAATTGTCAATGTTGAGAATTGAACCAAGGTTTCCACTATGTCAAGCAAGGATGACAACCATCACACCATATGGTTTTTGTTGAACAACATTGACTTATGTTTTATATATACGTGTATAAATATAGACCGCCCCCACCGAATGTCGTCGCCACCGCCAAATGTCGCCACCCCTGCCGAATGTTGCCCCCGCTGAATGTCGTCGTCCCCGCCGAATATCGCCGCCCTTGCAGAATATGCCCCCCCCCCCCCCCCCGTGCCCCGTCACTCGTGTGGGGGGGGGGGGTGCGTGTGCGCGTGCGTGCGTGTGGGTGGGTGGGTCGGTGGGTGGGTGGGTGGGGGGGGTCGGTGGGGGTGCGTGGGTGCGTGGGTGCGTGCGTGCGTGCGCGCGCGTGCGTGTAATGAGAAAAACTAACCGACAAATCCTAAATTTATGAGCGCATGGGCAATTCGCTAGTTTCACATGAAGCAGACCCGGGCGGGCGGAGGTACGTACTGCTCGTACTCCAAGGGCGGTCTTCCTATAAGTCGAGGTATCAGATCGAGAGGGGAACTGCCTCGTCTCGGGCGGGCGGAGGTACAACTCGTACTCCAAGGTGAGCTGAAAGATCTGCTCGACACTCTCAAGGTGATGGGGAATCAGCTCTCTTCAAATCTCAGAATGCAGAACGGCCTTAAAACGAGAGGCGGTGACAATGGGCTCCTCTGAAATGTTACTCCTAACAACAAGCTCATCGAAGCGAGTCATACAATCGATGACAGTAAGTGTCCCCTGACGTAAACTATGTAGTTGGTCAAGCAACTGGTCTCTATAGGACGTAGGGAGAAACTTGTCTCTGAGATACTTGTCTCTCAGTCTTTGCTCCATATCATCCCACCGGGTGATGGGATAATAGCATTTCCTATGAACTGATCTCTCTACGCTAGCCCAGAATACATTGACATGTCTGACTAATCATTTTGACGAATCGGACACATCGCTCGTCGCTCATGTCATACCACTCAAAATAATGGTCTATGTCGAGGAGTCAATCGCTAAAGGCTTTCGGGTCCATGCGACCATCGAAGGAAGGAGCATTGATGCGAATGTGCCTGGTGATGTCATCCTCAAGTGGTTCCCCCCGTTTGGGTGGTGTGTCTCTCAGATTTTCCAAATTCCCTAACTAGTTATTCATCTCTGCAAGATCATGACGAAAATCCTGAAACTGGGCACCCATGGTATCTAAACGGTCAAGGACAAGCCGCTGAAATTCAGGTAATGTCATACCCGAATTCAAACTATTTGCTCGTTCCTCGGTGACATTTGGGTTAGTCATTGGGGATCTATAAACCCCACCACTACGGAGCATAGACGTTGCCCAAACCTTGGGCTCTAATACAAACTGATGTATGGTAGGTTATGGGGTGTACAAGTCTGGGACGACCGAAGTGAAAATGTGAACTAGACACATTGGCCTTATTCTATATGTTATGCAAATGACTAAAAGGACGACGAACCAACACGAGCAACAAAGATGATTAACCCACGCCACAATATTTAAAATGAGAAAAATATTTAGTTAATGAAATTAGTATTGGCTTTCATCCGCTCGGAGGGCCAATGCAAAGTGCGTGGTGAATAGATCTCACATGCAAATCACAAGCGATCTAGGGCGTTCATCCACAAGCAATTTTATCCAAGCAATTATGAAATCCAAATGATATTATAACGCTGAAATTTATAATCTCATACAACAAATATCTCACCAAGTAAGGGTGTTGTCCAGGGCAATGGAGATCTCGTGAGGCGATCCACGGTGAAATCAGAGGCAGTATGATGTAGGGGATGACTGGATCTGGCTTAGGTAAGCGGGATCGGGTTGCGGGAACGTAGATCCTGTGGTTTATGAGTAGAATAGGGCTGCGGGAAGGAGAGATTTTGTTGTGTGGGGACTGGATCAGGCTAGGGCGGGCAGTTTTGGTGAAGGTGGGTGTCGGTATGAGAGGGGAGAGGGAAGGGGAGGTAGTGGTGGCTGTTGGGGTTTCTTGGAGGGCCGGCGAAAGGGGAACAAGGAGGGGAAATGGGCGGCGGTGGTTGGAGAGGGGAGGAGTAGAGCGGGCTGTGCTGGACAGGGAAGATATGGGGGGAGGCGGCTGCTGTTACAGCAGGGGCGGCGGCTGATGTTGGGGGGTATGGAGGTGGCGATAGAGGCTTGAGATGGTAGAGAAATGTGGCTAAGGGTCATGGTTACATTTGAGTCGTCACTTAGGGTTCCACGGAGTCCGCACCGTGGAGTGATCGCGCGGGGAATTCACTTCTCCAAAATCTGCATTCCTTCAAACAACCCCCTACACCTCTATTTATAATAAAGAGACGTTAGTGTTGGAACCCGGATACCGGTCCAACTGTTCGAGACTTGGGGGTGACCAAAGGCTACTCATTTAGTGATCGACCCACGTGAGACAAGGTGATAAGAAGCTAGAGAACATACCAAACCACTCCAACCTGCCTATAAACAAGACCCACGTGCTGCAGCGAGGAGGTCCCGCCACATACCCGGAAGTCGATAGGACTTTCCCCTCCTAAAGCCAATGTTGAGCTTGGCACAAGAGAGACAGGCAAGGTACTCTCCCACCATGTGGGGGGGGGGGGGGGTGAAGGTGCCTTCTACTTGTGCCTTGGGGTCCTATTTATAGGCAAATCCAAATGGATTGCGAATAGCTGCTCCCGCCTTCTGAAATGGGTTGCGGATAGCCGTTGCCGCCTTTTGACAGGGTGAAAATCTGTACTCGCCCAGGTGGGGGAGGTCTTCTGTACTCGCCCAGGTGGGGGAGGCCTTCTGTACTCGCCTAGGTGGGGGGAGGTCTGTTGTACTCGCCCAGGTGGGGGAGGTCTCCTGTACTCGCCCAGGTGGGGGAGGTCTCCTGTACTCGCCCAGGTGGGGGGTCTTCTGTACTCGCCCAGGTGGGGGAGGTCTTCTGTACTCGCCCAGGTGGGGGAGGTCTTCTGTACTCGCCCAGGTGGGGGAGGTCTTTTGTACTCGCCCAGGTGGGGGAGGTCTTCTGTACTCGCCCAGGTGGGGGAGGTCTTCTGTACTCGCCTAGGTGGGGGAGGTCTTCTGTACTCGCCCAGGTGGGGGAGGTCTTCTGTACTCGCCCAGGTGGGGGAGGTCTTCTTTACTCGCCCAGGTGGGGGGGGGGGGGGGTCTTTTGTACTCGCCCAGGTGGGGGAGGTCTTCTGTACTCGCCCAGGTGGGGGAGGTCTCATGTACTCGCCCAGGTGGGGGAGGTCTCCTGTACTCGCCCAGGTGGGGGAGGTCTTCTGTACTCGCCCAGGTGGGGGAGGTCTTCTGTACTCGCCCAGGTGGGGGAGGTCTTCTGTACTCGCCCAGGTGGGGGAGGTCTTCTGTACTCGCCCAGGTGGGGGAGGTCTTCTGTACTCTCCCGGGTGGGGGAGGTCTTCTGTGTTGTCCTCGTGCATTTCTGATTTCGACGAATTACGGGTTATACAGTTAGGGCATCCCACCATCAACGGTTATGATTCGCCGGAGATGGGATAGCCCGATTACATCAAAATAAAAATACAAATAACAATACAATATATGAATCGTGTCGGAACATGGATCCGGACGCATCTGCGGGGTCGAATCAGAGATCCGATCAAGTCCTCCTGCGTGAGTACACAAATGTTGGTCCCCCTTGCGGCGAACCCCTCATGGTGCATGCTTTGATGGATCCCCATCACAAATGTAGGGATACTAGTGTATAGGGTTGAGATTTGGGACACGAATTTTCTAGGCTTAAGACAATCATTGTTCAAGTTGAGTAAGTCAAACAACTTAGGCCTCAGGGATGTTGCAACTAACCCTTCTCTTCTTTGAAGTATCCCTAGAACACTCTTGGAGACCATATAAGAAGTCTACTTGTATGCCCATTGAACTTGATGAAGAGTTTGGTGATAATTCTTATCTCTACCTATGACTTGACTACATGTTAGACATATTACCATTGAAAACAACACTACATCTACCTTATCCCCATAAAACCTCATGTATATCATTATGAGCATGTGGAGATTTTGTTGAGGAATTTGTCAATACTCACTAAACTTGCGATCAACATGTATGTTGCAATAAACCTTATAACTACTATGTTTAGTGGGATGATCATAATGGGTTGATGGAATTTATGACCGTAATTCCTTCTTAGATTGGGTCTTTGAGTTAAAAGGCTTCTTCAAACAACATAAAAAATTTTATCACGCCATATTACTTCATAAAGATGAAGGTATGCTCCTCCTTATCATCAATATCCTTACAGAATCACATCACTCATGTATAACCCGTAATTCGTCGAGATCAGAAATGACTGAGCACAACATATAAGACATTGCTCACCTGGGGCGAGTACAGAAGATCTCGTCCACCCGGGGAGAGTACAGAAGATCTCGCCCACCCTGGCCGAGTACAGAAGAACTCGCCCACCCGGGGCGAGTACAGAAGAACTCGCCCACCCGGGGCGAGTACAGAATAACTCGCCCATGCGGGGCGAGTACAGAATAACTCGCCCACCCGGGGAGAGTACATAAGAACTCGCTCACCCGGGGCGAGTACAGAAGAACTTGCTCCCCTGGGGCGAGTACAGATTTTCACCTCGCCCGAAGGGCGACTACTTGAAGACCAGGATGTCAGAAGGCGGGAGCAACTATTCGCAGTCTATTTTGGATTTGCATATAGATAGGGCACCAAGGCACAAGTAGAAGACACATTAACCCCCCACCCACACCCCCCTTATGGTGGGCGAGTTCATTTCCTGCCTCTCTTGTGCCGAGCTCAGCATTGGCTTTAGGAGGGGAAGTTCATATAGACTTCCGGGTATGTGGCGTGACATCCTCACTGCAGCACGTGGGTCTTATTTATAGTCAGTTCAGAGTTGTTCTTTATGCTCTCTAGCTTCTTATCACCTTGTCTCACATGGGTCGGCCAATAAAAAAGTAGTCTTTGGTCACTCCCCAAGTCTCGAACATAATTGAACCGGTATCCAGGTTTCAACATTTTTGGTGCGTTGAGCGTGAACCGTGACTAGAAAAAGAAACTTTAGTACGAGGCCTCACGGTGAGCCATGATGAGATGGGTGTGAGGCGAGTTCCAACTGAGGTGAGTACCAGTTCAGGCGAGATCTAGCTAGGCGATTTCAAACTGAGGCGAGTTCCAGCTCAGGCGAGTTTAATCACCTCTCAGGTATTCTACTCGCAGGTAGTCTACTCGCAGGTATTCTGCGGGCAAGTGTTCTACTCGCAGATATTCTAGTCGCAGTTGTTCTACTCGCAGGTATTCTACTCGCAGGTATTCTGCTCTTAGGTGTTCTACTCGCAGATATTAAGCTCCCAGTTGTTCTACTCGCAGATATTCTGCTCGCATGTCTTCTACTCGCAGGTATTCTGCTCGCAGGTGTTCTACTCGCAGATATTCTGCTCGCAGTTGTTCTACTCGCAGTTGTTCTATTGGCAGATATTCTACTCGCAAGTGTTATACTCGCAGATATTGTGCTCACAGATACTCTGCTCACATGTGTTCTACTCACAAGGTGCGAGGCGACCCCGTGTAGGTGACATTGCTTTGCCCTAGTATTCACTCTCTTTAGTGCTAACATATTTTCATACATAGTACATATTAGTACTCATGGGTGGTTTGGTAAAACCCATGAGAGCTTTCATATGATTTGCAAACAGTGTTGACTTTGACGTCTTGACCATTATGGCAACCGTCGCAGAGAGATTCATATGACAGGGTCATGGTAAAGTGTATATTCGATGAGTCCATACTTGCTAGGGATTATCCTTAATTCCACGAGTTCAACTCGCGAGGTCATCACTTCAGCATGTGGTGTTCAATTTAGTTCTGTGAGTTCCTACTCGTGAGCTCCTCAACGACTCATACTGGCAATGACGTATCCAACTACTCATCTCTACGAGATGCAGAAGAAATCTATATTCGGCGAGTGCTTACTCATGATGGGTGTTGTTACTTGGGATGATCTTATTCAACAGGTTATACTTCACGATGAAAACTCAAAGGACAATTATTCATAACTCACATTGGGGAGGAAAAGTCATCACGAATCAGGTCACGTAAAACTTACTATTCTTTTTATTATTACTCACTGCATGTATCAATATTGAAAATATGTTAGCACTAAAAAGAGTGAAGACGAGGGCGTTTTAGGAAGTGTGATCTCACTTCTCCCCTTAGAACTTCTGGTCAAGCAACGAGATGACGTCTCGGGTAAAGTGTATATTCGATGAGTCCATACTTGCTAGGGATTCTCCTTAATTCCACGAGTTCAACTCGCGAGGTCATCACTTCAGCATGTGGTGTTCAATTTAGTTCTGTGAGTTCCTACTCGTGAGCTCCTCAACGACTCATACTGGCAATGACGTATCCAACTACTCATCTCTACGAGATGCAGAAGAAATCTATATTCGGCGAGTGCTTACTCATGATGGGTGTTGTTACTTGGGATGATCTTATTCAACAGGTTATACTTCACGATGAAAACTCAAAGGACAATTATTCATAACTCACATTGGGGAGGAAAAGTCATCACGAATCAGGTCACGTAAAACTTACTATTCTTTTTATTATTACTCACTGCATGTATCAATATTGAAAATATGTTAGCACTAAAAAGAGTGAAGACGAGGGCGTTTTAGGAAGTGTGATCTCACTTCTCCCCTTAGAACTTCTGGTCAAGCAACGAGATGACGTCTCGGGTAAAGTGTATATTCGATGAGCCCATACTTGCTAGGGATTCTCTTTAATTCCACGAGTTCAACTCGCGAGGTCATCACTTCAGCATGTGGTGTTCAATTTAGTTCTGTGAGTTCCTACTCGTGAGCTCCTCAACGACTCATACTGGCAATGACGTATCCAACTACTCATCTCTACGAGATGCAGAAGAAATCTATATTCGGCGAGTGCTTACTCATGATGGGTGTTGTTACTTGGGATGATCTTATTCAACAGGTTATACTTCACGATGAAAACTCAAAGGACAATTATTCATAACTCACATTGGGGAGGAAAAGTCATCACGAATCAGGTCACGTAAAACTTACTATTCTTTTTATTATTACTCACTGCATGTATCAATATTGAAAATATGTTAGCACTAAAAAGAGTGAAGACGAGGGCGTTTTAGGAAGTGTGATCTCACTTCTCCCCTTAGAACTTCTGGTCAAGCAACGAGATGACGTCTCGGGTAAAGTGTATATTCGATGAGTCCATACTTGCTAGGGATTCTCCTTAATTCCACGAGTTCAACTCGCGAGGTCATCACTTCAGCATGTGGTGTTCAATTTAGTTCTGTGAGTTCCTACTCGTGAGCTCCTCAACGACTCATACTGGCAATGACGTATCCAACTACTCATCTCTACGAGATGCAGAAGAAATCTATATTCGGCGAGTGCTTACTCATGATGGGTGTTGTTACTTGAGATGATCTTATTCAACAGGTTATACTTCACGATGAAAACTCAAAGGACAATTATTCATAACTCACATTGGGGAGGAAAAGTCATCACGAATCAGGTCACGTAAAACTTACTATTCTTTTTATTATTACTCACTGCATGTATCAATATTGAAAATATGTTAGCACTAAAAAGAGTGAAGACGAGGGCGTTTTAGGAAGTGTGATCTCACTTCTCCCCTTAGAACTTCTGGTCAAGCAACGAGATGACGTCTCGGGTAAAGTGTATATTCGATGAGTCCATACTTGCTAGGGATTCTCCTTAATTCCACGAGTTCAACTCGCGAGGTCATCACTTCAGCATGTGGTGTTCAATTTAGTTCTGTGAGTTCCTACTCGTGAGCTCCTCAACGACTCATACTGGCAATGACGTATCCAACTACTCATCTCTACGAGATGCAGAAGAAATCTATATTCGGCGAGTGCTTACTCATGATGGGTGTTGTTACTTGGGATGATCTTATTCAACAGGTTATACTTCACGATGAAAACTCAAAGGACAATTATTCATAACTCACATTGGGGAGGAAAAGTCATCACGAATCAGGTCACGTAAAACTTACTATTCTTTTTATTATTACTCACTGCATGTATCAATATTGAAAATATGTTAGCACTAAAAAGAGTGAAGACGAGGGCGTTTTAGGAAGTGTGATCTCACTTCTCCCCTTAGAACTTCTGGTCAAGCAACGAGATGACGTCTCGGGTAAAGTGTATATTCGATGAGTCCATACTTGCTAGGGATTCTCCTTAATTCCACGAGTTCAACTCGCGAGGTCATCACTTCAGCATGTGGTGTTCAATTTAGTTCTGTGAGTTCCTACTCGTGAGCTCCTCAACGACTCATACTGGCAATGACGTATCCAACTACTCATCTCTACGAGATGCAGAAGAAATCTATATTCGGCGAGTGCTTACTCATGATGGGTGTTGTTACTTGGGATGATCTTATTCAACAGGTTATACTTCACGATGAAAACTCAAAGGACAATTATTCATAACTCACATTGGGGAGGAAAAGTCATCACGAATCAGGTCACGTAAAACTTACTATTCTTTTTATTATTACCCACTGCATGTATCAATATTGAAAATATGTTAGCACTAAAAAGAGTGAAGACGAGGGCATTTTAGGAAGTGTGATCTCACTTCTCCCCTTAGAACTTCTGGTCAAGCAATGAGATGACGTCTCTGGTTCAATGCGCCATCCTAAGTCCAAGCCTCTGCATTGCCGGCCGAGATCAGCTCCCCCCTTGCATGTTGGCCGATTTGCCCCTCGAGTGCTGACTCTCTTTGCTCGTGCACTAATTACCATGGGAGAGAATGAAACTACATTCTAAGGTACTATACGCGAGTTCTATATCCTCGAGCAGAGTGTTGTCGTAGCTACTTGCCTCCTCGAGTGAGTTCTAAGTCCTCGAGATGTGTTGTTGTCGTAGTCCAAGTCACTGCACGAGCTCCTCTCCTGCATATCGGCTACTTGCCCCCTTGATTGAGCTGAATGTCCTCGACCAGAGAGTTGTCGTAGACCAAGCTTGGGCACTGACCTCCTCCCCTGTCGGCTGGCTACTTGCCCCCTCGAGTGAGTTGAAGTTTTCGAGCCATGTTGTTGTCGTAGTCCGCGTCACTACACGATCCCCTCTCCTGCATATCGGCTCAACTGGCTCATCTCCTACATACCAACTACTTGCCCCTTGAGTGAGCTGAATGTCCTCGAGCAAAGAGTTACCATAGACCAGGCTTGCGCACTGGGCTCCTCCCATGTCGGCTGGCTACTTACCCCCTCGAGTGGACTCCCTGAGCAGAGAGTTGCCACCTAGTCGGCGCTAGGAGCCTAAAATGTTTGGCACCTCCTCCAGTTGAGCTCGCTCATCTAGCGAATGGCCTGGGAGGAGTCAACTTTTCTCCAGCTCCAGTTGAGCCTCGCTCCTGGAAGGTATCGACCCTTCTCCACCTCCAGTTGAGCCTCGCTCCTGGAAGGTGTCGACTCTTCTCAACCTCCAGTTGAGCCTCGCTCCTAGAAGGTGTCGACTTTTCTCCACCTCCAGTTTAGCCTCTCTCCTGGAAGGTGTCGACTCTTATCCACCTCTAGTAGAGCTTCGCTCCTAGAAGGTCTCGACTCTTCTCCACCTCCAGTTGAGCTCGCTTATCTAGCGAATGACCTGGAAGGTGTCGAATCTTCTCCACCTCTAGTTGAGCTTCTCTCCTGGATGGTGTCGACTCTTCTCCACCTTCAGTTGAGCCTCGCTCCTGGAAGGTGTCGACCCTTATCCACCTCTAGTCGAGCTTCGCTCCTAGAAGGTGTCGACTCCTCTCCATATCCAGTTGACCGCGTTTATCTAGCGAATGGCCTAGAAGGTGACGACTCTTCTCCACATCTAGTTGAGCTTCGCTCCTAGAAGGTGTCTACTCTTCTCCACATCCAATTGGGCCTCGTTCTTGGAAGATGTCGACTCTTCTCCACCTCCAGTTGAGCCTCACTCTTGGAAGGTGTCGACTCTTATCCACCTATAGTTGAGCTTCGCTTATAGAAGGTGTCGGTTTTTCTCCACCACCAGTTGAGCCTCTCTCCTGGAAGGTGTCGACTCTTATCCACCTCTAGTCGACTCTTCTCCACCTCCAGTTGAGCACGCTTATCTAGCGAATGGCCTGGAAGGTGTTGTCTCTTCTCCACCTCCAGTTGATCCTCGCTCCTAGAATGTGTCGACTCTTATCCACCTCTAGTTGAGCTTCGCTCCAACAAGATGTCGACTATTCTCCACCTCCAGTTGAGCCTCGCTCCTAGAAGCTGTAGACTCTTACATCCACCCCTAGTCGAGCTTCGCTCCTAGAAGGTGTTGGCTCTTCTCCACCTCTAGTTGAGCTCGTTTATCTAGCGAATGGCTTGGAAGGTGTCGACTCTTCTCCACCTCCAGTTGAACTCGCTTATCTAGTGAATGCCTGGAAGGTGTCGACTCTTCTCCACCTCTATCAGTTGAGCTCGCTCAGCTAGCGAAGGTCCTTGGAGGGATATTGAGTGGCAACTCGTCTAGTGCTCATCTCTCCGAACCACGGGTCCTACATTATTTTTTCGAGTTCGTATCGAGCCCGAAAAAAACGGGGATTGTGTATAACCTGTAATTCGTCGAGATCAGAAATGTCTGAGGACAGCATAGAAGACCTCGCTCACCTTGGGCGAGTACATAAGAACTCGCCCACCTGGGGCGAGTATAGAAGATCTCTCCCACCCGAGGCGAGTACAGAAAAACTCGCCCACCCGGGGCGAGTACAGATTTTCACCTCGCCCGAAGGGCGACAATTGAAAGATCACCCTGTCAGAAGGCGGGAGCATGTATTCGCAGTCCATTTTGGATTTGCCTATAAATAGGACCCCAAGGCACAAGTTGAAGACACCTTTCCCCCTATGGTGGGCGAGTTCATTGTATGTCTCTCTTGTGCCGAGCTCAGCATTAGCTTTAGGAGGGGAAGCTCCTATAGTCTTTTGGGTATGTGGCGGGACCTTCTCGATGCAGCACGCGGGTCTTGTTTATAGGTAGTTCGGAGTTGTTTTTTATGCTCTCTAGCTTCTTATCACCTTGTCTCACGTTGGTCGACCACTAAACAAGTAGTCTTTGGTCACTCTACAAATTTCGAACGTAGTTGAACCGGTATCCGGGTTTCAACAACTCAATATACATTTTCAAAGGGTCATTTACCGGGGCCACCTTCCCTGTATGTTTACCAAAGTACAGGCTGAACAAAAAACTCTTCTGAAAATTTACCAATATACATTTTCAATATCTTTTAAAGTTACAAAAACCTCTTGTGTAACATTTCATAACATGCATACACAAAATATCCCCATGCTCACAACTCGTATTCTTACAAAAATTAGATGGACGCAACTTGTATTCTTACAAAAATTAATAGTTTTCAAAACCACAATAAATTTATTTTCGATTATCTTTATTTTTTGATAGATGTTATTTAGAATTGTTCTTCCTTAATAATTTTTTCATTGAAAAAAAGAAAAGAAAATAAAAAAAGAACAATTAAATTCCTAGATTGTTTTTTCTTAGCATGAAATAAAGCTATTTGAATAGGGTTCCTTGTGACTGACATTTGAGAGCTTGTTGTGTTCAGGGGGCAGCCAAGGCTCATACTAATTCATGTGGAACTTGTGGGGAGAGCTTTGATTCCAGGTTTATTTTTGTGGAGCTCTCTATCAATTTTTCTTATTATTATTTCTCTGTTTTTTTTAACTTACATTTACCCCCAAAAAATAATATTCAAATAAATATTTCCTAATATTTTTCATCCTATATATTTTAACTTACATTTGATTTGGTCACTGTGATCTAATTAAATTACTTAAATTTGATTTGGTCACTGTGATCTAATTAAATTATGCTTATGGTGAATTGATTTAATGCTCTAGATTTGCCAATACTCTTTTTTAGCCTAATTGTATTTTTAGAGAATGGAAGAAATAAAAAACAATATTTTGATGTGGTCAATTATGCCCAAGATATTTTAATGATTGATATTAAAAAATTATCAAGTAACAAGAGTAATATATTGTTTATCTATGATACCAAAGTATTGTTTATCTCACTCTATTTAGTGAGCACAGCATTACTCCTTGGCATGGTGGTTTAGTGAGAGCAGCAGTACTCCTTTACACGTTGGTTTTAAATTTAGGAGATTGTTAGCCGCAATCTAAAATTGGCTTGTCGCATTCCATTGTTAGCCGCAATCTGAAAATTGGCAAAAAAATTTATCAGCAACCTGATATTAGCTTGCCGCACCACGATGTCTGCCCCAAAAAGACTACCATGGTCTGCGCCGCCTCCTTAACCAATCCTTCGATGTGGCCTCGCATCCTTAACCAATCCTTCGCCGACACTTACAACCCCAAGCTGCGACGCTTGAACTCAGGGAGCGTGCCACCATCTGTGGCTCTTCTACACCATCGGTCTCGGCAACAATCCTTGCCTGACATTACCATTAAAGCTAGCATAATTACAAAAATCTTTGTAAGTTTACATTTCATAACATCCATGCACAAAAATACCCTAAACTTGTAATTTCAAAAACAACGCAAAACAAGCAGATCTCTAATCTCACCACCGATTCCCTACCGCTGCGATCAAATCTAATTCTCAGGATAATTTTCTCAAGCAGTATCATTTTATAACGTGTGATAAGTTTTTCAGAATGAAAAGAATCATTGCTAGTCACAAAATTGACTACCTGCTATAATTACTTGCCCAATATTTCTAAACATATTAGAATATTTCCAGAATGAAATGTAACACAATATTTAAAAAATTAGAAATAAAATACTTTAAAAAGCCCTGTTCTTCCAGGAAGGTTCGTTCATCTCTGCCTTTGTTAAATTACCAAGAAGTTCCAGGAAATTATTATGGAAAAAACATCAACTCATTCTTCCCAGGAACTTGCACAAAATAAAAAAACAACATTATACAAATCTTTGCCCCACAATTGTTGTTGAAACAACATTGTAGACAGAAGACAATAACACTGTACCAAATCATTAGAACCTGAAAAAAATAGCCCCCCCCCCCCACCCAACAAAAAGAGAGGATATTTACATCTAATGAAGAACTAAATTATAATAATTATAGACAAAAAAAATCACAAAAACATATGAATTAGCATCTTATATCCACTCCTACCACGTGGCATTGCAGTCATTGTCAGTTCAGTTCAGCAACCCTCTCCCTCTTGAGCCAATATTTGAACCGTCTTTTGACATTTTTCTCTGTTATCGTGTCGCGATCTTGAGAAACATCAGGTTTTGACGAGAAATAGATGTCGTCGATCAGAAATAGATGTCGCCGATCAGGTTTTGCCACGGCGTCCACAAGAATTTTCCTGAAAATAGATGTCGTCGATCGGAAATTTGTTTCAAATTTATCATTTTATTGTGAGATTGGCTATAACAGAGGTATAAGTAGAGAGATTCACAAACCTGATTGTTAAAGCATATATGTAGTCATAAAAATCAGCACCTAGTAAATTGGGGCAAAGTTGAAAGACCTAGGAAGGGAAAGGAGAAGAGGAATAAAGAAGAGGATAATATTTTGATTAAGGATCCATTTGGCACAGGGGTAGCAGTCGTGAACACGGTGGTTACCAACCGTCATCTGTTTGGCGCGAAGTTTTGTTCCGATCGGACAAAACATCATCGTCATGAAATATATGTTTGACATGACAGCGGTTATGACCGCTCCCAAGAAAAAAAACTAATTTTAAACATAAAAATGAATGGAATTCCTTAGATGAGGTAGGGTGTTAATGCACGGTGATTCGTACTTAGTGTACACGATCGCCACCACCGTGCCAAACTGGCCCTAAATCATCATTATTATCATCATCATGACGTCATCAATAAGCATACAGGAACTATATAAGGCGGACTTTATGAATCTGAATCCTCATTTTATGTTTGTCCTTGTTACCGGGAAATCAACCCAAATGATTGAGGCTATTGATTGATGATGATGATTGATGATCATCAAGATATAATAATTACTTTAATATTGACTCGTCTTAGTTAATAGTTTATTAGATCCATGATGATAAGTTAGAGCAATTAGCATTTAATATTAAACTATGCTGATAAAAGATATGACATCCTAAAATTTAAATATATCAATTAGTCCAAACAGGGCCATTGTTAAGATTCAATAGGATGAAGAAATTGATCACTTTCCTCTATTTGAAACTGTGAATGCTGTGAGCTGCATCAAGGAGGGAGGTCGGAGTTGTAATTTTCATGTCCCTTCGAAGGCCATGAGCTGCGATATTTTCATATTATGAGAAATGAGGGAACTTCATATGACACCTAAGAGGATTAATGCTTCTAGGAACTTGATGATGTTTGAAGTTAATACATGCATACTTTTTAGTTTAGTGTATTTTATGATGATTGCAAAAGTATAATTTCTTATTTTTACAAAAAAGGATTATGTTAATTTCGTATTTTGTGGAAACATTTAATATTTAAAGTTTAAGATTTTAATCTAATAGTTCAGATTGGGAGATTAATATCATTGATTATTTTATGTTGACAAAGTCTTATATTCATGATTAGAGATAGCCAAACCCAAATGTGATGAAGATTATTAGTAGTGATTTTTCAATTTAAATTATCATGCTGTGCTGTTTTGACTACCATCCCAAGATGAATATTTGATTGTGAATCAAATGGATGAATGAAGTACATGCTAAGAAATTATCATGATCTTATATTTATTAAAATGATATTATGAGCCCTCGTAAGATTATGCACTTGTTATGCATTATGTGTTAATGAGCATATGATTGTTGTATTTTAGTTGATATTAGTAAATGAATATTGATTATGAAACAAACTGATGAATGAATAATCAAACTGATGAATGAAGTATATGTTAAGAATGTATAATGCTTGCTATTACAAGAAATAAAAGTATGAAACCTCATATGAATCTAAACTTGTTATGCATGTGTTATGAGCATATGGTTGATGTATTACAGTTGATTGATATTGGTGAATGTGTTAATTTACATGAAAATTTTAATTATTGTTCATGTCTGCTTTCTCAAGAAAGTGGATGGTAGTAGGCTGCTTGCATGAGGTTAAAGGGCTCAGCCGCCTATCACTGTAGGCTCGGCCATTAGAAATGAGTTTGGCCACCCTAAAAATGGTAAGCTCAGCAATAGATTAATATAAAAGGTACAACCCTAGGGTAAAATGAGCTTGATCACAAGAATGACTAGGTTCAAAGAGAGCGACAATACCCACTTCAAATTAGCTAAATGACTGTAAACAAAGTAGAAATCTATGCCTCCTAAATTTTAAGAAAAAAGGTATTTTTTTCATGGAAATGGTATAGATCCACAAGCAAGCATAAAGAATGTTCATAGACATGAGCATGCAGCATATCATGAATATTTTCTATAAAGATAGTTTCTCATAAAAGCTCGTGCATCTGAGTATTTTATATAATTAGGTACATGTTATGATTTGATAAGCATGCAAGATAAATACGAAAGTAAAATAGGAGCCTAATAAAAGAAATATTGTATTGTAGGTGAGGGTGGAGAAAAAGAATGGAAGCATCAAGGAGAAAAACAAGGCAGTTTTGGATTGCATATCCCCCCAATCAATCCTACTCCATCCCGATCTTTTATCTTAACATCGGAAATTTTTCTGCCGGCAATGGTTTTGTAAGTAGATCGGCAAGTTGTGACTTCGCATATATCTTGCCAGATTTCTTTTTCTTCTATTAGTTCTCTGGTGTAGTGATTTTTCAACTTGATGTGCTTTTCATGCACCCCAAATTGCATCTTTATTTTATTTACCGTATTGTTTGTGTAGGGTATGTCTTCAGGCACATTTGTCTTTTATTTTTCGAGCAAGCTATCAGCTTCTATGTGTTTGTATCGTGAATGTCACTTTTGCACGTTCGTACGACTTATTGGCATGACCAATAAGACCGTGAATGCAAATGTCCGTCAAATTACGTACTATGATATTTATGGCAAGCTATGAAAAGGTATTTTAATTTTAAGTATTCTAATTTTAATTCTCCGAAATTATAATTAAGTAATGTAATTTTAATCTTAGAAATTATGATTTTAAAAATCATACGAGGATATCAAAGATCCAAATTCACTCCCCTTAACATCTGATTACCCCCTATTTTATTATCATTTAACATCATTAATAAACCCTAAAACCTCCTTCCCCTCCTTTTCGTTATCCCTGCCAAAAGCCTGTTGGACGACGGCGAGCCCTTTAGAGGAGCGTTCGAAATCCGGTCCACTACCGTCTCTCCTCCCTCGAGCCTGACTCCTACCACAGAAGCCCCTGCCGCTCCCGGTTGAAGCTCCACCTGGACTCCTGACCCCCGTTGAAGCTTCGCCTGAACATGTCGTTCCTTCATGACTCCTAAGGCTCGGTCGACCTTCGACGACCGTTTCTCGTCCCTCCTCAGGCGATTGAGACTTGTCGTCTGTTGAGTTCACGCTTTCTTGTTTCTGTTCGCATCTCCTTCCCATTTCCAGAACCCTAAACCTACCCGGTAGCCAGTCAACTTGACAATCTAGCTAGTTTGCCTTTCTCCCACCGAGCATCTAGTTCCCCTCTGTGTTTAGCCAAGCCTCCTCCCCTCCACTGTGTTTACCTGAGCCACTCTATATTTTCATGTGCCCAAGCCAGCCATCATTCTCCTCTTCTGGCTGTAACCCACATGCCTAACCCATGTTTACCCGTCTTTGGAAATCACCGCAGGTAAATCTCGCTCCCCTCGATTAGCTTAAATTCATGCAATTATTTATAAGTGGTCAATATTCTGAAATTGTTTGCATTCATTTTCTTCCGTTATCAATATTTCTCACTGTTGGAACCGGATTTCGGCCCAACGAGGAGTTCGGACCCCTGAAAGGGTGCAACTAGCACCTAGTGATCCCGTAGAGGAGACTGAACGGAGACTTAAAACCAAATACCGACCCTTGGCTGCAGCGTGTAGGTCCCACCACACACCCGGAAGATCTCTTGAGCACTTCCCCTCCTAAGCCAAAACTGGAGCCGGGCACCTTGGAGAACCTGAGGACCTAACCAAGAACGTCCTAAGGAGGAAGAAGCGAAAAGGAGTGGATTCTCTCAAAAGGTGTCATTCAGGGTTTATATATAGTTTTTCTCTTCTGATCTACAAATAGCGTAACTCCGTCTTTTGGTTTTACTAACCGCACCCCAAACTGATCTTCTAACAGCCAAACTCCGATGTTTTGAGGGACTATTAGCATTCCACCAGGGGTATTAGGGTAAATTGACCCCTGGACCCTTGCTTGGCGAGTGGCCCATGCATGAAGGCGCCACTCGCCTGCCCTCTCGCGAGCGGGCCTCGTGAGATCTCTCAAGTCGAGCGGCGCGTGAGGGCGCCACTCGCTCACTCCCTGGTGCTATAAATACCGATCGGGGTTGCCTATGCGAGGCGGAGAGCCCTCACTCGCCTCGTCATTGCTAAATGCACCCCGAAGTGGCGAGTATACACTTGCCTCGCCCTCGCATCACTTTCCTTGTAAGGAGATAAGACTGGCTCACCTTCCCCTCACCTTCGCGGTTCGCTCATCGCGGAGCGGCGAGCCCCTGCTTGCCTCGCCTATGCCCGACTCGCCTTTTTACCCTTCGGCGAACACGGGGTTGTACAGAATCCCCGTTATTTGCGAGATTATCCTAAGCTCGTAAAGAAACGTTCAACCCCTGGTGTTCGCCAACCGCCGCTGACCTGGCAGGAATCTTTTGGTGGGTCCCACCCCCAGTGCTATAAATACCACCAATCCTGGACGATGGGTAACCCTGTCACCTCTCGTCTTCTCTCTCCACCCGCTACAGTAGCTCTCAAAATGCCTCTCTAGGAAGAAGCCCAGGCCCGCCTGGACGAATCGCGGGCGAAAGAGCAATCGATCACGGTTCAGCTCGCCCCTTGGCTCGCTCGGCGGACCCCTCCCCCCCTCTACAAGATAAGGAAGGTGAAGACGGTCCGGCGACGTCCAGGGGAGAACGGGTCCTCACTCCAGGACCCGTTGCCCGACCTCAGGCCCGTCGAGGAGGTACTCAGGTTAACAGGTCGGTTCCCAACATAATCATGCTAAAACTATCGCTTTTGCAGAGCGCGCTCCTGGAGAAGACCATCGCGAGCGAAGCCTTGGCGGGCACTCTCCAACCCTCCCCTGGGAGGACCGGCTCGGCGCCCGTGGAACTGGACGCCGACGACATGCGCATCCCCTCGCCGCGACCCGGTGAGCTCCCTTTATCCCTTATTGATGAGTTCCTTGACTTGTCCTCCTGATGTCATTACCCCTCGCAGAGTCTCCCTTCGTGACGCCTGGAAGGCGTGCCACTCCGCCGGGTTCGCCGCCCCCACCAGATGCGACCATCCTCACCCCGGGGTTTGGTTTTCTGGGCCACCCGAGCCCTGGTGGCTCGCTCCCCGGCGTGGTTCGATTTGCGAGCAGCGTGCCCCACCCCCCGGGCATGGGAAAATCCGTCACGTTGACCTATACGGAGGCCTTCCAGGGGAGACCGAGCTCTTCTCACCAGCGTCCTGGTAAAGCGGTCGTGGCCCCGCCAGGTTGGTCAGTAATATCAATCATCTGTATCCCGCGCGTCACTGACTCTTCTCTTGCAGGTGTTCATGAGAGCCCCTCCGCCGACCTGGACCTTGGGGAGGAGGTGTCGCCCCCGCCCTCACCGGACAAGATTGTTGATTTCCTGGGCGATCCCCGAGCCCCGAGGTGATGAAGAGGCGAAACACTGAGGTGCTCCTGAAGTACGGGCACATGCTGCGGGACCTGTACAGTCAGGCGCGGGAGGATATGGCGGCCACCGAGGAGTGGCTCGCCGCCTTTGACGATAATTATGCGCGGCTCCGCGTCGAGCTGCAGTTGGATACCGCCGGCGAGGTCACCTCCCCGGGGGTGCACCTCTCCCGAGTGGAAGATCAAGTACGCTTGATCCAGCGCGAGCTCCGCGCGGTCCGCGCCTATCATTATCTGCGAGTTCCGCCGAGCTCGGGGGTGTGAGGCCGAGGCCGATGGAGATGGATCCAATACTCCTGCTCGCACCCGCTCCCCCTATTTTCAGCGAACCAAGTGCTGTGAACGTTTATTTTTATTCTTTTTATTTTTAAAACAATCTGCAAGCTCTATCTCCACTATTAGCTGAATATTTTCTCGCCCGCTCTCGGGCTTCTTTTACTTACTCGTACTATGATATTATTGTGCTCGCTAGTTTCTGCTTTTTATTTCTTAAAGTTCTTGCGTGTGATTTATATTGGGCTTGCCCTGCCTATTCTGCGCTCGCTCCGCTTATAGCAAGCCGGTCTTGCCGTATTGCTGTGAGCGCGAAGGGGGGCGAGGGTCGGCCCGAATACTGAGGCGTATCGTAGCGGGATTCCGCTAACCGCACCCACTGACGCTTCGATTCCTCCCCGCCGCCTTTATTTTTCTATAAATAGGTCTCGTCGTTAAAGCCAACTACCGTATTTATCACTCTTGATTCCCTGCACTTTTCGTTCTCGCGAGCTCGCACCTTCCTTCTCGCGCTCGCTCCCTCAGCTTTTCAACAACCTTTAGAATGGGTGGTGATGGCCACAATTACCTTGATTTGAAGAAGTGTCCCTTGAACTAAGATGAATTGATATTGTATTTGATGTTGCTATCTAGTGCGTGTTTGCAGGTTTTAATACAAACCAATGTCAGGTTTCAATGAGTCATTAAACACAGGTCTATGCAATGTAATTCCTCATTGTATGGACCAAGGTGTTGACTCATGTGGAATCTCTCTATTGGGATGTATTTCATATTCAAACACAAAGAAATAGCCAAGAGAAAGTTGCTGCTGGAATGAAGAAACGTTTTTTCAAAGTTTTCAGGAGTTCGTCGAACGCAGGAAGGAGTTCGTCGAACGCAGAGCATTGGCCGTTCGTCGAACGCAGAGCATTGGCCGTTCGTCGAACGCAGAGAATTGGCTGTTCGTCGAACGCAAAGCATTGGCCGTTCGTCGAACGTAGAGTTTTGGCGAGTTCGTCGACCGCTGCTTTGCTGAAGTTTATCTGGTTTCGTCGATCACGTTTGTCGATCTCCGTTCGACGAACATAAGAAGTATTTCGTCGATCGCAGTTCGCCTATCGCCGTTCGACGAATTGAAGAAGATTCGTCAATCTCTATTTTGCTGAAGATAAAGCCCTTCGTCTATCACCGTTCGACGAACTCTTATACCTTCGTCGATCGCTGTTATAAGATGTTGCTGATTTTTCTTAGAAGGGAAAATGGTGTAAGTAATAATTCGGCTATATGATTCAGATAAATATAGACGAATTCGGCTATAGTCTTTAACCGAATTCGGTTATTGTTCTTCGGCTATTCCATTTAGTCGAATCGGACAACCTGTGTTTCCGGTTCAGTTCGACGGCTTAAACTTTTAGGGCATCCTCCATGTACAGTACACGTGGTGTCTATCCCGCAAGTCTCGTTTCTAGCCGTTAGGAGAGGGATCTATAAATAGCTAAGAGATTATTTCCAATAACCCTAATCGTGCATATCGCCAAAAACGAAAAAGGATCCCGTCGGTTTGTGCACTCTCGCTCTCGAAGAAGACGATCTACAGTTGCCGATCGGATACCTGCTCGATTCCTTTATAAGTTCTCATTCAACAAGATCTTTGTGTTGATTAGATACTCCTCTAGATCTTGTTGGGTGATTAAGTATTCAGATCAAAAGCTTTCAAGAATCAAGGTTCTTCCCTTCCCGTCTCAAGTTCAGAAATTCATTTCACAAGGAAGAAGAAGACCTATCTGTTCAGATCTGAAGAAATAGAATCTAAAGGAGATTCTAGAAGATTGGATTCTATAATCCAAAGTATTTGTAATATCCCTTACTCAATCTTGTAGGAAGCTTGCTTCCGAATTGTAGGAGTTTTACTCCGAGTTTGTAGGAGCTTTGTCTCCGAGCTAGTAGGAAGTTTTTCTTCCGAGTTGTAGGAGTTTTACTCCGAGTTGTAGGAGTTTTACTCCGAGTTGTAGGAGAGTTGTCTCCGAGTTTGTAGGAAGTTTTTCTTCCGAGTTTGTAGGAGTTTTGTCTCCGAGTTGTAGGAGTGGTGACTCCGAGTTGTAGGATTATTCATAATCCGAGAATAGTGAAGTAGCCTAGTCTAGCCGGTCGTGCTAGATAGGTGAGGTGGAAAGTGAACTACCCACATCGGGGAACCACTATATATCCTTGTGTTGTGCTGTGCTCTTTTGGTTTCTGTGTGTTTTTATTCAAAGTTTTTAATTCCGCAAAAAAGCCATAGAATCCACCTATTCATCCCTCTCTAGGTGATTTAGGTAGGCAACTGGATACTTTCAATTGGTATCAGAGTCAGGTTGATCTCTAAAGGTTAACACCTTGAACAAGATCTTTTAATCTAGTTGCAAGAGCAAGCATGTCTGGAATGGAAAGATCCAAGGATTCCGTCAAGTTGCCCTTCTGCTCTAAGGAGAACTTCTCCATGTGGAAGGAAAGAGTGAAGTTCTACATGGAAGCCACCGACCGGAGAATTTTTCAGATAGTTGAGGAAGGTCCTCATGTTCCTATGAAGCCATCTTCAATAAATTCAGCTATTATGATTCCCAAGAAGATGTTGGAACTAGACAAAGATGAGATTGCTCTCGTCGCCTTGGACAAGAAGGCAAATAACATCATTGCCAGTGCAGTGGACAATTTTATGTTGCAAAATCTTATACACTGCAAGTCTGCCAAGGAGATGTGGGATTCCATAGTTGTTCTTATGGAAGGTACAGAAGAAGTGAGGGATGATCGACGATCGTTGCTAAACCAAGAATACGAAGCATTCAAGCAAGATCTAAGAGACTCCATTTCTGATACTTATGAGAAGTTCTTTAAGATCGTAAACGGTCTTAGGAACTATGATCGAGAATTCACCGTCGGAGAATTGAATGACAAGTTCTTGAGATCTCTAACGAAAGAATGGGATACCAAGGCAATTGTCATCCGGGAATTCGGAAAGTTGGCTACCATGGTGCCACAGATACTGTTTGGGAAACTTCTTTCCCATGAACTAAAGCTCAGCATCAGAAAAGCAGAAGATGAAGAAGGATGCTCGACTTCTGGACGAGAGAAGTCTGTAGCATTGAAGGCTAAAGAGTCCAGAAGAAATAAAGCCACATCATCTGTCAGGAGACAATCCTCAGATGAAGATGATGAATCAGATGCTTGCCCCTCAAGCTCTGATATGTCTGATGGAGAGTTCTCTTCACTCTCCAAGAAATTCAAGAGATTGCTCAGAAAAAGAAGCCAAAGGAAAAGTCAGTCCTCATCAGATCATAGGAGATCAAGGCGTGATGATAATCATCACAAGAAAGAACACAACAATGACAGGTATAAAACTAAACCGAATAAACATATTTCAACTGATATTATTTGTTATTGTTGTAATAAGCCAGGACATTTAAGTACGGAATGTCCACACAAAAAGAAGGAAGAGAAGAAATCCTTCAAGAGTAAGAGGAAAGAGGAAAAGAGCTTCTTAGCAAAGAAGACCAAGACTCTTAGCGACAGCGACTCAGTCGAGTCAAGCTCGAATGATGAAGTCTATTTTGGGCTTATGACAAATTCAGATTCAGATAACTACAACACCCCTTATGAAGGGAAGGTAAACTCTCACACTCCTCTTTCTGATTTTGAAACTGGATCCAATGCAAATGAAGGCTATTCTTCAAAGGAAGACTTAGATCTAATGGTTCAGTATAAAGCTTTGTTGAAAGGATTTGACAAATGTCGCAAGGTAGTCAAATCTCAAGCAAAAGAGATTGAATCTCTCAAGACGGTGGAATCCAATTTGAGGGAGGAAATTGAAAAATTAACTCCTCTCAAAGATGAAGTCCAACTCTTGAAGGATGAATTAAAAAGCTCCACTGAATTATTAAATCTAAAGGAGAAATTCATAAATGAATTAGAAGAAAAGTTAGTGGTGGAAAGGAAGATAGTTGAAAGCTTCTCTAAACCAAAAACTATTCTTCCAATCATTGATAGATTTTCTGCTCCTGCAAAGGGTAGTGGTCTTGGTCATGAGGCTGAAAGTAGTAAGGCCGCTAAGAAAAGAGCTGTTAAAGGTAAGGACAAGGCTGACCAAAAGCAAACCTCATTCAAGAAGGTAGTGTTCCCTACAAACACTTTGATTTTGAGTCCATGTATGGTCACTTTACAAGACCAACTCATGTTGAGTCAAGTAAGGGGAACCAAGGATGGAGCCGTCCCCGAAGCCTCGAAACAACTGCTTTCAAGGCACCTTATGAAGAAATAATCCTCAAGGATCATGGTTCATTTGTACATGGATCAGTTGCTAAGAAAACACCAAAGTTCCAATCTATTGTTGCTAAATCTCTTGAAGAGAAGAAGGAGTCATGCGTGCGTTGCAACCACGAGGCTTCTACTTCTAAGAATGTTGCTCCTGTTAAACTCCACGTTCAAAAGTTAAAATAGGAAAACAAGAGAAGATACAATCGATATGATTGTTGGTGTTGTGGCAAGGTTTGTCACTTCGCCATAGATTGTTGGTTTAACCTCAGAAATTATAAGACTCCACGGGTTAACAATGTAAGAATGACCCCTTGCAATGTTAACACTCTGAGTGGTGTTGATCTAACCAAGAACCTAGGACCCAAATCCTTTTGGGTTCCTAAGGGTAATTAATCTGTGTTTGCAGGTATGTCCAAAGGCCAACCAAAACTCTAATCGGGCATTTGGGCCGTGGTTGTTCATGGTACATGACCAGAACAAGAAGTATATAGCAAGGATGCTAATAAGTGTAGGAAATCAGTCCAGGCACTGAAATTCTAAGGGGGAGAAAAGATTGAGGGGGAGCTGATTCAATATTTTTAAAGTTTACTCTCAAATAAGGACTCCTATGCAGTTGTTGAGGGGGAGCTTTGATCTCTCATGCTTTTCCTTCCCTATCTGAAGTAGTCAGAAAGGGGGAGAGAAGTTGAAGTTGGGAGAGAAGCTGGAGTTAAAAGAGAAAGTTGAAAGGGAGAGAAGGTTGAAAAGCTGAGGTTTTAACTCTCCTCATATTTAATATATTTCTCTGTATATTTATCTCTGTGCAATTCACCTTAGTAAACAGGGTTCTGACTTCTTCAAATAGGGGGAGATTGTTGGGTACTGTGGCCACAATTACCTTGATTTGAAGAAGTGACCATTGAACTAAGATGAATTGATATTGTATTTGATGTTGCTATCTAGTGTGTGTTTGCAGGTTTTAAATGGCGAAGTACAAACCAATGTCAGGTTTCAATGAGTCATTAAACACAGGTCTATGCAATGTAATTCCTCATTGTATGGACCAAGGTGTTGACTCATGTGAAATCTCTCTATTGGGATGTACTTCATATTCAAACACAAAGAAATAGCCAAGAGAAAGTTGCTGCTGGAATGAAGAAACATTTTTCAAAGTGTTCAGGAGTTCGTCGAACGCAGGAAGGAGGTCGTCGAACGTAGAGCATTGGTCGTTCGTCGAACGCAGAGCATTGGCCGTTCGTCGAACGCAGAGAATTGGTCGTTCGTCGAACGCAGAGCATTGGCCGTTCATCGAACGCGGAGTTTTGGCGAGTTCGTCGACCGCTGCTTTGCTGAAGTTTATCTGGTTTCGTCGATCACGTTCGTCGATCTCCGTTCGACGAACATAAGAAGTATTTCGTCGATCGCAGTTCGCCTATCGCCGTTCGACGAATTGAAGAAGATTCGTCGATCTCTGTTTTGCTGAAGATAAAGTCGTTCGTCTATCACCGTTCGACGAACTCTTATACCTTCGTCGATCGCTGTTATAAGATGTTGCTGATTTTTCTTAGAAGGAAAAATAGTGTAAGTAATAATTCGGCTATATGATTCAGATAAATATAGACGAATTCGGCTATAGTCTTTAACCGAATTCGGTTATTGTTCTTCGGCTATTCCATTTAGTCGAATCGGACAACCTGTGTTTCCGGTTCAGTTCGACGGCTTAAACTTTTAGGGCATCCTCCATGTACAGTACACGTGGTGTCTATCCCGCAAGTCTCGTTTCTAGCCGTTAGGAGAGGGATCTATAAATAGCTAAGAGATTATTTCCAATAACCCTAATCGTGCATATCGCCAAAAACGAAAAAGGATCTCGTCGGCTTGTGCGCTCTCGCTCTCGAAGAAGACGATCTACAGTTGCCGATCGGATACCTACTCGATTCCTTTGTAAGTTCTAATTCAACAAGATCTTTGTGCTGATTAGATACTCCTCTAGATCTTGTTGGGTGATTAAGTATTCAGATCAAAAGCTTTCAAGAATCAAGGTTCTTCCCTTCCCGTCTCAAGTTCAGAAATTCATTTCACAAGGAAGAAGAAGACCTATCTGTTCAGATCTGAAGAAATAGAATCTAAAGGAGATTCTAGAAGATTGGATTCTATAATCCAAAGTATTTGTAATATCCCTTGCTCAATCTTATAGGAAGCTTGCTTCCGAATTGTAGGAATTTTACTCCGAGTTTGTAGGAGCTTTGTCTCCGAGCTAGTAGGAAGTTTTTCTTCCGAGTTGTAGGAGTTTTACTCCAAATTGTAGGAGAGTTGTCTCCGAGTTTGTAGGAAGTTTTTCTTCCGAGTTTATAGGAGCTTTATCTCCGAGTTATAGGAGTGGTGACTCCGATTTGTAGGATTATTCATAATCCGAGAATAGTGAAGTAGCCTAGTCTAGCCGGTCGTGCTAGATAGGTGAGGTGGAAAGTGGACTACCCACATCGGGGAACCACTATATATCCTTGTGTTGTGCTGCGCTCTTTTGGTTTCTGTGCGCTTTTATTCAAAGTTTTTAATTCCGCAAAAAGCCATAGAATCCACCTATTCACCCCCCTTTAGGTGATTTAGGTAGGCAACTAGATACTTTCACCTACTGCGACCACACCTTCGACTGCTCGCTCACCGAGGGCGAGTACCATGCTGTGGTTGCGAACTTCATCTCGTCGGGATTCTCAGCTCACCGGCCCGCGAAATCTGATGTCATCAACCAGCTCTACCCGGATGAGCTCGCCATTCCCGTCGCCCATTTTGACGTGGGCCTGTGGTTGCCTCTCTGGCCAGAGATCAGTCAGGTAATGGCTCGCGCTTTTGTTTTAATTTTTTTCTCTTTCGCGTTCGCTAAAGGCCCCTAACCGTTTGTTGTGAATCCTTCCAGATATTCAAGTACTTTGGCGTGATCCCGGGTCAGATGACTCCCAACTCGATCGTCGTCGCGGTAGCCTTCGCCTGCTACGTGAGGGAGGAGCGGATCGAGTTCAGCTTGTCGGTTTTCCGCAAGCTCTTCTCCTTCCGGGCCTATAAAGATGGGACCCTTCGGCAACGTCCCCTTCTCGCCCATCCAGTGCGACGAACCCACCTACCGTCCTCCCACGCTCGGCGGCCACGAGGTCGAGCTCTTCAAGTACATGTCGACAAAGAACATCGAGGTCGCCCACCTCCGAAGAACGTCAACTCGCTACTCCCCGTGCCGCCCGGATCAGGTTTGACTTGTGCTCACCTCCTGCCTCGTGTTTTGCTTTTTCCTTTCTCTAACCTCGTATTGTCGCATCCTTCCCAGGGGAGCGAGATCTTCCACTCCATCCTCCTTACGCGAGGGTCGGGACCGTCCTCCCTGGCCTCGCGCTCGCTACCGCCGCCGCATGTCGGGAGATTCCCGGCACCTCCGCGTCTTCTTCGAATTTTCTAAGAGACCGTGATTGGATCTTGCTACTTCAATGCCAATGAAGTATTTGAGATTCCCAAGATCCTTTATCTCGAATTCTCTAACCAATCTTGTTTTCAGATTTTGGATCTCCTCCATGTCATCCCTAGTTATGACAATATCATCTACATAAACAATCAGAGCGGACAATTTTCCTTGCCTGTGTTTTACAAATAGGGCATGATCGGCATTGCTCTAAGTATACCTGAATGTCATCATGGCTCTTTGGAACCTTCCAAACCAGACCCTCGGAGATTGTTTAAGGTCGTACAGAGCCTTCTTTAGTCCACATACCTTTCCCTCGGATCCTTCAGAGGCAAGACCTGGCGGTAGAGACATAAACTTCCTCTTCCAAATCTCCATGGAGGAAGGCATTCTTTATGTCTAACTGGCTGAGACTCAACACTTTGCAAGCAGCACAAGAGAGCAGAATCCGGATGGAATTCATCTTTGCAACAGGAGTGAAGGTTTTTTTATAGTCAATCCCAGCCGTCTGGGTGTATCCTCTGGCCACCAACTTAGACTTGTAACGGTCCACAATGCCCTTTTTGGGTGGGAGAGTATCCGATGAAGACACATCGAAGCGCACGAGAATCAAGCTTGGAGGTGTGATGCACATGGACAAAACACACACACCCAAAGGTAGGCGATTAATAAGAAGCGTAGCCGTGAGAACGACGTCACCCCAGTAATATTTGGGAAGATGCATCGTAAGTATGAGACATCGAGCCACCTCAAGAAGGTGTCGATTCTTACGCTCAGCGGCCCATTCTGAGTCGGGGTGTAAACACATGAAGTTTGATGGATGATACCCAAATCACTAAGGTAGGGTTCAAAGTGAGAAAATGTACTCACAACCATTATCACTGCGCAACACTTTAACTTGAGCATTGAACTGAGTGACGATCATTTTATGAAACCGCTGAAACAAGGGAAACACATCAAATTTGTTTTTCATTAGGTAAACCCAAGTGCAACGAGAGAAACATACTATAAACGTAACAAACAACTTACAACCAGATATAAAAGCAATTGGGCAAGGGACCCAAACATCAGAATGAATAACCTCAAAAGGAGTAGCACTAGGAGGGGACATATGAGGGAGAGAGGTTCTTTTGTGCTTACTCAGTTCACACACATCACAAGTAAAATTGTTAAACATAGGGTTCGACAGAGCATGAAATAAAAGTTTCATAACAGAGATAGAGGGATGTCCTAGGCGATAGTGCCAGGAATCCAAATAGAAGATGACGCCGCATGAATAACACGCGGAGGAGGAGCCGAGATGGAGGGGTCAAATAGGTACATGCCATCACACGGGCTACCAGAGCCAATCACCTTCCCCGTATTCAAGTCCTGATAGATACAAGAGGGGAAAAGGCCACTGATCAGTTCATAGAGTTGGTCAAGTGACTGATGGAAAGAAGGTTTCGAGTAAATTTTGGAACATGAAGAACGGGCGAGAGAGTGAGAGAAGAGCAGGGAATGGTTCCTTTCCCAACAATGGAGGAAAAGGAACCATCAGCAACACTCACTTTATCTCGACTAGGCAGAGGAGAGTAGGATACAAAACCTGAGGCAGAGCCAGTCATATGATTGGTGGATCCGCTGTCAATGATCCACTGGGTGGAAGTGCAGATGGTAGCAGAATGAGCACATGGGGGGCCCTGGTGGGCATAAGAGGAAGATGAGGTAGAGGACTCAGAAGGCTGGCCCTGCATCAAACGGCGTAAGGCTTGGATCTCTTTAGAAGAGAGGGCAAAGATAGCACCATGAGGGGAAATATCTTTAGAGGCATCCGAGAGATAAGCCGATCTGGACAGAGGAGAGCGGCCGGGAGAATGACCATAGCCACGACCACCACGAGTGGCAGAACCCCCCTGGGAAAAGGAAAGTCGTGAATCTTGATGCATGTGTCCCTAGTATGACGGACCTTCCCGCAATAGTTACACTGCAAATGATCCTTGTCACCCGACTTGGGCCTGTAGTCACGAGAAGGACGCCCACCAAGGCTAAACTGAGTAGCCAGGGAAGATCCCTCAATGGCATTGTCAGGATGTAACGTCTGGCAACGATCAAATTCTTGCTGAACAAGGTTGTAGACTTCCGGCAGAGAAGGAAGATGAGATCGCCCAAGAATCTGGACACTAATAGGATCAAAATCTCGATGCAAACCATGGAGAAATTCAAAGATCCAGTTGCGTTCTTCTCGAGCCCTGGCAAGAACTTCATCTTCAGGTGAGACAATGGTGAGAGCATCAAAGTGATCATACTCTTGGTACAGTTGAGTAAACTCCAGGTAATAGAAGGAGAACGATCGCCTTGCCTCAAGAGGAAAATCCGTCGGCGGAGTTGGAAGATTTGAGCAGCATTCCCCCGACATGAATAAGTAACCTCATCTCTTTTCCAAATATCTACGGCAGTGTCCAGGAATAGGAAATTCCGAGCGAGGCACTCCTGCATGGAATTAAGCAGCCACGACATCACCAGAGAGTTCTCTGACTCCAATTGAGACCATTTGGTAGAGGCTTGATCGGGGGCTTTCGTAGTACCGGTAACATAGCCAAACATGCGGCGGATTTTGAGAGCAAGAATGATAGACCGAGCCCACGGGAGGTAATTGGTGTCCTCGGGTTTCATGGTGGTAATTTGAGGAGCTCCTTGGTCATGGATAGCGCGGTTGGAGCCCAATGCTAACGTCAGAGAGGACTCAACACGCACGCCGGAGGACATGTTTGGAGATTCAACACTCCTTCCAAAGCAACCCGAGGATAGAAACCACGGGAAAAACACGAACGGGAAGAAAGGGGCGCAACTCAAAAAACTTCTCATTAAAAGAGAAGAACGCACACGAACCCGGCGAAGAAGTCGAGGAAAGGATGGAAGGAGAACGGAGGGATCATCCCCTCACGCTGAAGCAAGACGAGACGCCAGAGATCACAAATACATCATCACGGGCTCATCCCCTCGCGCAGAAGGAGGCGACGGGATCTGGCGTAGGAAGAACTGTCGAGGAGAGCGGCGGAGCAGGAGCGGAAGAGCTGTGTCGAGGGGATCGACGAGATTTAGCGTCAGAAGGAGCGGAAGATCGGCGGAGCGCGATTGGGATGCGCAGTGGCCGGAGCGGGAGAGGGATGCGCAATGGACGGGTGGTGCGAGAGAACGGGATGCGGGCGGAAGAGATCGGTGAAGCACGATTAGGATTGTCCTCACTCTGATACCATGGTGACTGAAATTAGTTTCCAAATTCCATTAAGCAAGGGTCACTCCTTTATATATATAGAAGTGACACAGAGCAAATAGAATACGGACACACTAACAAATACCATTATCTCCATAAATTATTAATTCTTTCAATGAACTGCGTATTCATCATAACATTAAATATTTTAAAACAAGAAATGTCTTCATTCTTACTATGTATGAGATACACCGTAGTGACAAGAGTATGACAATCGATAAAAGTAACAAACCAACAATGACCACAAGGATGGTGTGGGACAAAGGCCCAAACATCAAAATAATCACCAAGGTACACCATTCATTCCCTGATACATTCATTCCTAACTTTATCCAATTTCGTATGACCACACATCCACCTAAGCATTCTCATCTCCGCAACTCCAATGTTTTGCTCATGTACACCATTCACTGCCCAACAATCAGAACCGTAGAGCATCGCTGCCCTAATTGCAGTACAGTAAAACTTGCATTTAAGTTTTAATGGTACTTTACGATCACATAAGATCCCAGACGCGCCTCTCCACTTCAACCAACCTGCTTGGATTCTATGTATCACATCTTTAACTACACCTCCATCTTTTTGAATTATCGATTCTTGATCACCCAACTTAATGACGGAGTCATCTGTCCTTCTTGCACTACTAAATTTAAGCTCTATATACTCTGTCTTTGTCCTGCTCAACCTAAAGTTTTTCTTTGCTAAAGTGATTCGTCAAAATTCAAGTTTCGCGTTTACACCCTCGCACGTCTCATCGGCCAAAACAATATCATCTGCGAATAATAATCACCAAGGTATTGCTTATTGGATGTGTCAGGTGAGCTCATCTAAGATAAGGGTAAAGAGATAAGGGCTTAAAACAATGAATCGAAGGACATAAAATATTGACTCATAATAACTTGCATGACATAGACTCATAATAAAAACACGAGGCTCTTAATAAAAGACGTCTAAAATACGACTCCTAATAACACATGAAAATTGACTCGGCGTAATCTTAACATAAAGTCATAAAGGTACATAACATCAGATCTTGGAAAACAACTTGAGAGGGGTGAAAAACATGTAATTTAAGCTATTAGTAATGCTACTAATGAAAATAAGGTTTCAAAGGAAGGCTGAAACATGAAGGGCAAAGGACAGTGTAAATATGGGGCTGCAAGCAATGTTTCATTTACTCGATATGGCTTTTTGAGAGCCATCCGCAAGAATGACTTTATTTTTCCAGAAAGAGGAATGTGTAAGGCGAGAGGAAACTGTCATGTGCCAATAGATCCTAAAGCAATGACCTACCGTGTAAGTGGCGGGGTAGATATCTATGTGCTAGAAGTGGTAGGTTGTCTGTATGAGCATATCATGCACTGGATTGTCTGCCATGAGTGGTATCTGTCTATCTAGCCATCCTTTGGAAGAACTTACACATACTCTGAGTTCCTATGTATACTATCTTCCTGTTGAGAGATCTGAATTAGTACAACTTTGAGATGTAGTGTCAGTAAAGTGAGTTGCAGGATGGAAGACCAAGTATTGACCAGTGTGTCACTGTGTTGTCCCCGTCGACGTCCCTAACCACGAATGGTGTGCCTAATGTGTGGAGGGCGGTCATGTAATTTGTGCCGAATATCCCTCGTGTCGGATTTTGAGACAATAGTTGTAGATAGACTCAATGGTACACATGAGAGAGAGCGGCCTAAGGAGGTAGATGGATATTAGTTGCTACAATAATTGAACAGTTCTGAAAAATGATCTGGGTAAGAGACTAACGCCGATCAAATTCTTGTTGAACCAAGTTGAAGGTCTCAGCAAAGGAAGACATAGGCTGCCTTCCTAATATGTAAACCCAAATGTGATCAAAATCGGGGTTCAACCCTTGTAGCCAGGCAAAAACATGGCTTTTCAAAATCTTAGTATTGTGCAACAAAGAGATCTTGCACTAGCTGAGCAATATGAGAATAGAGTCAGTATACTTGTGCATAGTTTCCTTGCCAGGAGTAGGTAACCTTTGCATGAGTATAAATGATTGTTGCAGTATCAAGGAGAATGCAATTCCAGTAGATAGATCTATCCAAGTTGTTGCGGGATAACCATCAATTCATTAGTGTCTCATTTGTCCCATGTGGGTCATTATGTTGAACCAACCAGAAAAGAGAACATGTTGTCTATGTACCAACATGCACGGAATGAGAAGTCTAAGAACCTGCAACAACATTATTTGCCTTAAAGTTTGTTCACGCTAAACTAAGCACACACATACGAGAGATTGGAAGCTCATGGTGTCTCTGTGCTCTTCAGATGAGGAATGAATGTCGAGCAGTAAGAAGAGGACGATCGAATAACTGGATAAAAGCCACGATGAAACGGACGAAGAGAAAAGGCGAGGAAAGCATGTTGCATAACTTCCGTTGCGGTAAAGCTTCAAGGAAGATGATTGCAGAGACCATCAACGACAATCGATCGCGATCAATGAGGGTCATACAACACAAATCAACCGCAACTCGATGACCTAGGTCGGAAGCGGGATAGGTGTCATGTCTCTAACACCAAGTTGAAAGAAATATGTTTGATTGTTCTCCCTCAATTTTTCAGATTAGTTAGTATCTTCTTAGTAGGCTGTTGAGTTGGTATGCCTCTAATCCATTAAGGTCCCTAAATAGGCTGAACCAGTTTCCCTTCACAAGTACATCACATCAAAATAGCACAATCTACTCCGAAAGTAATATCCCCATTCTTCTGAATAGAAGATCCAAAATACTTAAATTGATCAAAATAACACTACTTTTTCATGGTTATCACGTTTCTCATAGCTCCGATTTTTCAAAAAATGATAGCTCACATAAGCTCAATGGGTGCGACCTTTTTCTTATTGCATAGTATTCGGAGGCATTTCTTCACTTTAACCACACAACCTTAACATTAGAAGTTATAGCCCCAAGATGTTGTAACCTATCGCATTTGGTATCTAAAGATCTTCTTACAAGATAGACTGATAATTACTAATATTATCTCCCTAAAAAACACATATCATGTGCTCAACCAATGTTCTACTAATCAGATATCTTTTGTAACATCTACATAATTAATACAAAAGGAGATGGACTCAATGTTGATAATTGATGTACGCAGTTGTGAATTTTTTTTATTAGCCAACTACTTCTGTATTAATTAGTGCTCCACATATATATATCAACCTTCAATAATACCTGAGATACACATATATTATCCTTAAGGTACATACGATCATTTTACATGGTAATCAATCTTAAGCTTTCTGAGGACCAATAATAAATCATAGGAAGAGTTTTTTCTTTGGAAAAACAATCACACATTTATTAATGCTAACTAGCTCATCATCATCATGCTACCATGCCACGATGATGTGAAGTCATTATACTAACAAACTATGAAGCACAAACAAGGTTTTAAAAGTCGGATGTCGGAGACGTCAGATGTCGGATGTCGGAGATGTTGGATGTCGGAGACATGTCAAATTGGGTTTTTAGATATCGGGTGTCAGATGTTGGAGACATGTCGGGACATTTTAATGTCGGATTCCTAAAAAATATTTATATTATAAGTTATACCATATTATCTTAGTTTTATAAGCTACATTAATTTGTTCTACTCAATGGACATTTTCTATTTGGATTTATTATTTCCAAAATACTCAAATCTATCTTCAATCACCATGTATCTTTTTTCATTGTATGTACATCTCCATTTATTATTTTCATTTTTAAGCACATAAATATTGAAAATTATTTTATCATTCTTCCTCATTGTTGGAAAGGAAAATGACAAACATTATTTAAATATCAACCTGCATTAAATAATGGGTTTTTTACTTCCATATAAACATGCAAATTAACTGTACAATACTAAGAATAAATGTAGCAGGCTTAAAAGGATGGATTTCGTGATGGAAAAAGGAAAATATAGCTTAAATAAACATGACCGAAATTTATTCAAGCATACAATATATGTTGAGCATGAATGAAAGCATGTTTTTTTGACAGTTGCCCCCATGAAAATTGTTGGTTTCAAATGGCTGATTCCAAATACAAGATGAGAAAATTTAATCAAGAAGCTGATATGCTGGCAAGTGGCGGCAACTAAATAAAAATTCAAATAGATAAAATGAGCGACATCGCCCTTACATAACTAGTTAAAGCAACATATACATGTGGAAGACTTGATACGCAACTGATACTCCATACATAAAGCATGCAAGAAGAAAGCATTGGAAGGAGACAAGTGAAAATCAAGTATAATCCATGTGCTCGGAAATGTGCAATCAATAAAATGGGAAAAAACCTAGCAAAAAAACCTTCCAACAGCGAGGTCGAAGAATAAGAGGAGAGAAATCTCTGACCGTGCGACATTTAGAAATGTCGGAGACATTTCTAAATGTCGGCGGCGGCCGATATAACAGATTTCATCGGTTATGTCGGCCGACATAATAAAAAACGTCATAACCTTTAAATTTTCATTATGCAAGTCATTTTTGGTTTAAACAGGACATGTGAGCCGACATGACGGACATGTCAGCCGACATTTAAAACAGTGTACAAAAACTTTAAAATGCTTCACATATCGGTTCGAACGCGTATTAGATACGAGAAACGCTCGGAAACATTTGGAAACGCTGGAAATGCTCCTTTTTATTTAGAATTAAATGAATATTAAGGAGTACAGTTGGCTTTTGTAATCACGCCAAAAGTCCTCTTTTCCTTTTTCACGATGTTGTCGCGCTCCTCCCTCAACATCGCCCTCTTCTCCGTGGTCATGGAAGCCATTTCAGGTGTGTCGTCGCCCTCTTCCCTCGTTGTCCACCATCTGCGCCGCCGTGAAAGCTTCCCTCGCCGTCGTGAAAGATTTCCATCCTTAGTTAAGGTTGAACTTTTTATACCTTTCTACAACTCACCGTTGAAGAATAGATCGAAAATTTAGATGGCGGTCCGAATCCTCCAAGGCCCGGTCATACGCGATGCAACGGGAATCAAATCGGCGGCGGGAGACGAAACCGGCGGCGGAAGAACACGGCAACGAGAGAAGCTCGCCAGCCGAGAAAAGGATGCCGCCAAGACGAAGAACCCGCAAAACCGCCCGCCGAGAAGGAGGACGTGCTCTCAACCTTGCTACCGATACACCTCTACACTGCCTTTCTTAGATGGCCGGCCATACCTCTTCTTAAATAGGAGAAAACCTTAGGTCGGGTTAGGAAGGAGAGGATGGTCCGGCAATCACCATTGAAGGAGAAATATCTCCTTTCAAAACTGGTTGTCCTGTTGGCAATCCAAGAGAAAACCCATAAAAGGGAATTCCGGCTAAAATTGGGGAGGAGTGAATGTTGACGGAATTTCGGGGATCCGAGGGAGGAGGCGGCACACGGATTACGCAACAACTTCATCCCGGTGGCAAATGGTCGTCCTCCTCTCCATTACTCAATGAAGTCTCACCGCAAGATTTCTCATTTCTCACCCGATGTGAAACGCCGCCGGAGCCTCCCACGTTGTTTAGAGCCCCGCCTTCTTCCACGGCACGGGCGACACACCATTATATCTTCTTGGAACCCAATTGAGAACTAGATCTTCTCATCGAAGAGCATAGTTTTGCATACTAAAGTTGCAAGAACAGACAATTGGGGCCAATTGTCTGTTAAACTTAGCGCATATTTATATGGCTAACAGTCAAATAAAATAGTCGGTAGTTGTCACTTTCTACTGGTTATCACTTGTTACTAGTCAAAATTGTGAGTTGATGTGGGAATGACGGTAGGAGTTAGTGGGATTAGTGGCAGGAGTTGGTGAGAATAGTGGTGTAGGAGTTAGTCGCTAGAAAAAACAGAGCCAACATCACCGTTGATATCATGAAAATGACCCCACAGAGCAAGCCATTGACAATGGAGAAACGAAGGATCTCCGGCCAGGCGGAAGAAGCATCGGGGAACACCATGTACTGGAAGCGCAAAAAAGCCACGAACCATGAGAAGAAAGCAAATGTGACGGTGTACATCAAGAACAACAGAAAATTCATGGTGGAGAATAAGGGGTGAGATGGCTGGGTTCGGAGAGGCATTTGCATATCTTGTACTTACAAATGAGATTATTTATAATTATCTAAGTCATCCCACCCCTTATTCGCCCCCATGAATTTTCTGTTGTTCTTGCTATACGTCGTCACATTTGTGTTCTTCTCATGGTTCGTGGCTTTTTTGCGCTTCCAGTACATGGTGTTCCCCGATGCTTCTTCCGCTTGGCCGGAGGTCCTTCGTTTCTCCATTGTCATTGGCTTGCTCTGGGGGGTCATTTTCATGATATCAACGGTGATTCTGGTCGTGTTGTTTGCGATCATCGGCTCAATGATTTTCCTGGTGGCCATATCAAGGGCAAGACGAGTAAGACTGAATGAAGAAGAACTGGTGGAGTATTTCGTCAAATCTGTTATTGAGTTAGCACTCATCGTAACCGGGATTTCGGTATTTATGACGTTCATCTTTTTGTAGCTTTGATTTATGGATTCATAATAATCATAGAGTACCGATCATCATCTTCTTGCTTTAAGAATCCCTCTTACACTTTGCTGTAATAGGTTAATATTTGTGTCTTCTTGCTTTAACATTCCCTCTTAAACTTTGTTGTAATAGTTTAATATTCTTCTCTTCTTGCTTTAACATTCTTGTCTTCTTGTCTTCTTGCTTTAACATTCTTGTATTCTTGTCTTCTTGCACACACCAATGTTCACACCTTTGTCCATCAAAAATTGGTATGGCTGAATGAGTACAATTGAAAGAAGCTGCGGTAGATGATGATGCCATTTCAAAGATAGATTTTATCTGAAGACTTCAATACTCCCGTGGCTCCGATACTAATGTAAATACATGAAGCAAAGATAAAAAAGGAAGAAGGTGAGTTGTTACTTTAAAAAATAGAGTTTTTTATATTTGTAATTTGATTATATATATATATATAATATGAAATAATTGTACCAAATTGATTATAAGAATATCCATGGTTTTCTGTAAATTTTCTTCAAACCGCAAGGCTCGAATCAACGGCGGTTATGATCGGTCATCCCTATCGTCTGAAATAACGTCAAAGAACTTCTCACAAAGCGATGAGATTTTTTGAAGCAAAAAAATTAATGATCAATAGTTGAGCCACAATTTTGATTTAAATTTACACTCCTACTATATAAGTGAAAATAAAAACTTTCTCGAACCATATTAAAACCCTGAACCTACATATCTAAACTTCAAAAACAAATAGATGCTTCATGCATCAAGAATTACCATCAAATTCTAGTAGAAATAAGTTGTATTGGTGGGACCAGGTGTAATGAAGTTGTAACCTATATGCGTTTTGTAACTATAAAATAAGAGTCTTTCTCATTGACCTGCAATATGAAAAAAGAAGATAAAAAACTCGGTTTTTTAAAGTAACAACCCACCTTCTTCTTCCTTCTTTTTTATCTTTGCTTCAAGTATTTACAGTGGTATCAGAGTCACGGGAGT
The DNA here is from genome assembly GCA_033032865.1 of Dactylorhiza incarnata. Lineage (NCBI taxonomy): Eukaryota > Viridiplantae > Streptophyta > Magnoliopsida > Asparagales > Orchidaceae > Dactylorhiza > Dactylorhiza incarnata. Next base: position 4,876,947 of record JAWHQI010000088.1, on the reverse strand, counting down.
ATTTAAATCTTCAGCTAAAATCTGTCTCGGGAATGACATCATCATCTACCGCAGCTTCTTTCAATTATACTCATTCAGCCATACCAATTTTTGCTGGACAAAAGTATGAACATTAGTGTGCGCAAGAATACAAGAATGTTAAACCAAGAAGACAAGAATATTAAACTAATACAACAAAGTTTAAGAGAGAATGTTAAAGCAAGAAGACAAGAATATTAAACTATTACAATAAAGTTTAAGAGGGATTGTTAAAGCAAGAAGATGATGATCGGTACTCTATGATTATTACAAATCCCTAAATCAAAGCTACAAAAAGATGGACATAAAAGCTGAAATCCCGGCTACGATGAGTGTTAACTCGATGACAGGCTTGACGAAATACTCTACCAGTTCTTCTTCATTCAGTCTTACCCTTCGCCCCCTTGATATGGCCACCAGGAAAATCATCGAGTGGATGATCGCAAACAACATGGTCAGAATCACTGCTGATATCATGAAAATGACCCCCCAGAGCAGGTCATTGACAATGGAGAAACGAAGGACCTCCAGCCAGGTGGAAGAAGCATCGGGGAACACCATGAAGTGGAAGCGCAAAAAAGTCAGGAACCATGAGAAGAACGCAAATGTGACGGCGCACATCAAGAACAACAGAAAATTCATTGTGTAGAATAAGGTGCGAGATGGTTGGGTTCGGAGAGGTATGTGCACATCTTGAACTTACAAATGAGATTATATATAATTATCTAAGCCATCTCACCCCTTATTCTCCACCATGAATTTTCTGTTATTCTTGCTGTACGTTGTCACATTTGCGTTCTGCTCATGGTTCGTGGCTTTTTTCGCTTCCAGTACATAGTGTTCCCCGATGCTTCTTCCGCCTGGCCGGAGGTCCTTCGTTTCTCCATTGTCAATGACATGCTCTAGGGGGTCATTTTCATGATATCAATGGTGATTCTGGCTGTGTTGTTTGCGATCATCGGCTCGATGATTTTCCTGGTGGCCATATCAAGGGGGCGGCGGGTACGACTGAATGAAGAAGAACTGGTGGAGTATTTCGTCAAGCCTGCCATCGAGTTAGCACTCATCGTAGCCGGGATTTCGGCATTTATGACGTTCATCTTTTTTTAGCTTTGATTTAGGGATTCGTAATAATCATAGAGTACCGATCATCATCTTCTTGCTTTAACAATCCCTCTTAAACTTTGCTGTAATAGGTTAATATTCGTGTCTTCTTGCTTTAACATTTCCTTTTAAACTTTGTTGTAATAGTTTAATATTCTTGTCTTCTTGCTTTAACATTCTTGTATTATTGTATTCTTGTCTTCTTGCACACACCAATGTTCATACTTTGTCCAGCAAAATTTGGCATGACTGAATGAGTATAATTGAAAGAAGCTGTGGTAGATGATGCCATTTCGGAGACAGGTTTTAGTCAAAGACTTCAATACTCCTGTGGCTCCGATACCACCGTAAATACTTGAAGCAAAGATAAAAAAGAAGGAAGAAGAATGTGGGTTATTACTTTTAAAAATAGAGTTTTTTATTTTCTTTTTTCATATTGCAGGTCAATGGGAAAGACTCTTATTTATAGTTACAAAACGCATACAAGTTACAACATCATTACATCTGGTCTCACCAATACAACTTATTTCGAATAGAATTTGATGGCAATTTTTGATGCGTGTAGCATCTATTTGTGTTTGAAGTTTAGATACATAGTGTGAGGACCCTGACCACAGCCTGGCGCACCAGCGCTGCCTTTCGTCCCAGGCCCCCACATGGGCCGCAGCCCATGCCACCCCAACCCCTCTCCGTGCCCCTTCGGCCACGGCGGGTTGTTGGAGACCGCAGCCTCCCTTTGACGAGAAGTGATCCAGTTAAGCGCCTCTACGTGGACTTCCCAGAAGGTCACCCATCCCAGAATTGCTCCCGTCCGAGCACGCTTAACTATATAGTTCTTTCACTTCTCATCACCATTTGAGCTGCAGCTCAAATGGTGATGAGAAGTGAAAGAACTATATAGTTAAGCGTGCTCGGACGGGAGCAATTCTGGGATGGGTGACCTCCTGGGAAGTCCACGTAGAGGCGCTTAACTGGATCACTTCTCGTCAAAGGGAGGCTGCGGTCTCCAACAACCCGCCGTGGCCGAAGGGGCACGGAGAGGGGTTGGGGTGGCATGGGCTGCGGCCCATGTGGGGGCCTGGGACGAATGGCAGCGCTGGTGCGCCAGGCTGTGGTCAGGGTCCTCACATAAAAAGTGCACTTTTTATGTGAGGACCCTGACCACAGCCTGGCGCACCAGCGCTGCCATTCGTCCCAGGCCCCCACATGGGCCGCAGCCCATGCCACCCCAACCCCTCTCCGTGCCCCTTCGGCCACGGCGGGTTGTTGGAGACCGCAGCCTCCCTTTGACGAGAAGTGATCCAGTTAAGCGCCTCTACGTGGACTTCCCAGGAGGTCACCCATCCCAGAATTGCTCCCGTCCGAGCACGCTTAACTATATAGTTCTTTCACTTCTCATCACCATTTGAGCTGCAGCTCAAATGGTGATGAGAAGTGAAAGAACTATATAGTTAAGCGTGCTCGGACGGGAGCAATTCTGGGATGGGTGACCTTCTGGGAAGTCCACGTAGAGGCGCTTAACTGGATCACTTCTCGTCAAAGGGAGGCTGCGGTCTCCAACAACCCGCCGTGGCCGAAGGGGCACGGAGAGGGGTTGGGGTGGCATGGGCTGCGGCCCATGTGGGGGCCTGGGACGAATGGCAGCGCTGGTGCGCCAGGCTGTGGTCAGGGTCCTCACATAAAAAGTGCACTTTTTATGTGAGGACCCTGACCACAGCCTGGCGCACCAGCGCTGCCATTCGTCCCAGGCCCCCACATGGGCCGCAGCCCATGCCACCCCAACCCCTCTCCGTGCCCCTTCGGCCACGGCGGGTTGTTGGAGACCGCAGCCTCCCTTTGACGAGAAGTGATCCAGTTAAGCGCCTCTACGTGGACTTCCCAGGAGGTCACCCATCCCAGAATTGCTCCCGTCTGAGCACGCTTAACTATATAGTTCTTTCACTTCTCATCACCACTTGAGCTGCAGCTCAAATGGTGATGAGAAGTGAAAGAACTCCATAGTTAAGCGTGCTCGGACGGGAGCAATTCTGGGATGGGTGACCTCCTGGGAAGTCCACGTAGAGGCGCTTAACTGGATCACTTCTCGTCAAAGGGAGGCTGCGGTCTCCAACAACCCGCCGTGGCTGAATAGGCGCGGAGAGGGGTTGGGGTGGCATGGGCTGCGGCCCATGTGGGGGCCTGGGACGAATGGCAGCGCTGGTGCGCCAGGCTGTGGTCAGGGTCCTCACACATAGGTTCATGGTTTTACTATGGTTTCAAAAACTTTTTATTTTCACATATATAGTAGGACTGTGAATTTAAATCAAAATTGTGGCTCAACTATTGATCATTAATTTTTTGCTTCAAAAATTCTATCGCTTTGTAAGAAGTTCTTTGAAGTCGTTTCAGACGATAGGGATGGCCGATCATAACTGTCGTTGATTCGAGTCTTGTGGTCTGAAATTCACAGGAAACCATGGATACACCACGAGATAGCCGCTGAACCGCACATGAACACGTTACCCCGACGTCGACTTCCGATCGTCAGCATCTCTGCCATAGTCGGCATCCGTGAATCCATGTAAACTGAAGTCGATGTCTCTTCCAAACAGCAACCCCATGTCCGAGGTTGACTTGACGTACTTCAAAATCCCCTCGCTGCCTCCAGATGAGGCTTCCTAGGCTCTTGCATGTAATAGCTCACTCGGCCAACAACAAATGAGATATCCGGTCGTATAATCGTCAAGTAAATCAAACTCCTCATCAGAGCCCGAAAGGCCATAGGATCTGGGAGGATCCTTCCTTCATCCCGACGAAATTTTACCCCAACTTCAAGTGGAGTAGAGCAGCGCTTCCCATCCGCCATGCCAAATCTCTCGACGATCCATTCCGCATAAGCCTTCTGAGAAATCAGCACCCCGCTCTTCTTCCTCACCACTTCAATACCAAGGAAATGGTGTAGCTCACCCAAATCCTTCATCTCAAACCAGATAGATAGCTCCGCCCGAAACATTACCACCTCTCTGTCATCATTCTCTGTCATGATCATGTCACCGACATACAACAGCATAAGCATAAGAAATCCACCCCTCTTCTTCACAAACAGACGTGAGTCGGAGTCCAATGCATAATACCCGCAAAACAACAAGTACTCCGCAATCTTCCCAAATCAAGCTCGAGGCGTCAGCTTCAAACCATAAAGGGTCTTCTTTAATTTACAAACATGCTCCGAATATGACTTGGACACATGCCCGGGTAGTTGCTCCATGAAGATATCCTTGTCAATATCGACGTAAAGAAAAGTGTTCTTCACGTCGAGTTGTCACAACTTCCAACCTTGGCACGACGCCAACGCAATCACTACCCGCACCAAAGTAATCTTCGCCGCCGGGCTGACTGTCTCCTCGTAGTCCTCTCCATACTGTTGTGAGAATCCCCGAGCAACAAGACGAGTCTTGTACTGCTCTATGCTGCCATCCTCCTTCTTGACCATGTATATCCACTTGCAAGTGACAGGAATAATGTCATCCAACCTGGGCTCAAGGTCCCAAGTCTCATTCTTCCTGAGAGCTTTCATCTCCTCATCCATGACATTCTCCCACTCCTTCACTCCAGTGGCTTCCTCAAAGCATGACGGCTCACGCTCAAAATATCATTATGATCAAGGTTGTAAATATCGGATGTCGAAGTATATCAGATTGAATTTTTAAATGTCAGGTGTCAAAAGTCGGAGACATAAAAGGGAAACTCGATGCACAAAACATCCACGAGCTGCGAGGGTCCGAGGAAGGGTCCCATCGTAAAGGTAAATGAATAATAAGTCATGTATAAGTATAATCCAAAATAATTTTGAAGAATATCTAAAATAAAATATTATTAAGATGTATAAATAAATACATCGTAAATCTCTACCCAAATGTATCATAAAGCACCATGTGGAAGGAAAGACATAGAAGCTATAAGTAAGTTAGCATAGTATATAATCCAAGCAGGTGACATGAAGGCATGTGTACATATAATTGAAAAATAGGTTATGATAGCAATACTAAAATGCTTTGCTACATAGTGTAATTAGTATGGGTAAGTACAGATAGTAACTTAACATACAAGGATACTCATACAAACTTATGTGTTAAGAGTCCAGTTATTCATAATTAATTCACACAAAGTAACTTATCATATAAGATTTTTCATACGAACTTATACAATAAAAATCTTGTGAATGCAGTGCAATGTCATGATCAACTTATGCTAAAATTATCCACTTATCAAGTGTGTAGCTAACCCACGTGCCTCATCATCATGACAAGGTGACGACATTGAGTCGGACAACTGTCACTTCTAAGTGACTCATTACTATATCTAGGCCCTTATATACAACATTTGCTAGTACTAATTAGTGTGGACTTCGCCTTGCCAGTTGAGTCATCTTTAAAAAATAACTAGGAGTGGAGTCTTTCTGCAAGAAAAACATTAGGGGATCAATCTAGGAATTGGCTTTACACCCACAAGTCTAAGGGTCTAGCCCTATTCCCTCTAAGTGTGCTTTTGGGGGGAGTTGATCCTATCCTTGCCACTAAATACCCATGCACCACAAACATTACCTTACATGCTAGGAGAATGGACCGGAGCTACTTGAGATGAAAACAAACAGATCTATCCTACTAGGCACTACTACACCCTCCTTGGATAACCCACGCTAACACGTACTGACCTCAGGTTCCTAATAAACCCAGGAAGGCTAACCCTAGATGAGGTGGGTATGTCATGGAGAGGGAATACTGCGGTGCACCAAATTCATGCCCCAAATCTCAACTTGGTCCAAAGACCCCAAATCATGGCACCGCAACACAGGTGACACTAGGCTACTGAGACAAGCCTTATATATTTCGCCAAAACCATCACCACATCCAATTGGTGTTCCCCGCAATCTCATGCCAACACAGTATTCTCATTTTCCTAAAATAAGACCACACTTATCCAAGGCGGCCTTAAAGTTAACTCTTCGTAATGAAGACTCCCTTACCACTTTTGCCTGTATTCAACCCCCATTAAAACCTCTGGGTACTTCACTAAGTTTTATAGCCCAAAAAATCAAAAATTATATATCTTTGACTGATTATAAGTCTTTCGAAACTTAATAAGTTTATTTTAAAATCATGCAAATAACATCTAATAAATGTGTTAAAAAAATTCATAAATTTATAATTTGAAAAAAAATATATATATATATATACATATATATATACTACTTAAAAAGTCCAAGTAAATTCATTACCAATGAAACCAATATCCGATAAAGAGGAGTCCGCCATCATCTCCCGAAATTCCACCATAGCTTTATTACAAAAGGAAGCAATACCTTTCATTGGTAATGAATTTACTTGGATATTGGTTTCATTGGTAATGAATTTACTTGGACTAATATGCGCTCGGGGCGGCATCAGGTTTATGAGAGGCTTGATAGGATGTTAGTGAATAGTTTATGGGATTGCGCCGGATCCAAAACTACGGTCACCCATATTGCCAGGAAGTATTCAGATCATTGCCCCCTTCTTGTTCAATTCTATAGAGAATCGAAAAGAGGCCCTTCCTCTTTCAAGTTTCAAAATATGTGGCACATACATGAGCAATTTTCGGGACTGATTGAGAGCAACTGGTTTAAAGAAACGGTGGGGTGCAATGCTCTTATTACTCTCGAGCATAGAATGAAAAATATCAAGGGTGTCCTAAAAGAGTGGAATAAAAAACGTTCGGAAATATTTTTGCAAAAGTTAAGGCGGCTGAAGTTGAGTTGGCTAGTGCGGAAGAGAATCATGACAGGAATCCTTCGTTTTTAAATTCTGAAATTTTAAATCAAAAGCAATCTATTATGGAATCAATGCTTCTTCAAGAGGAGATATATTGGAAACAAAAATCTAGAGACAAGCTTATTAAGGAGGGGGATAAAAACACATCTTATTTCCATGCATTAGTCAAAAGCAAGAAAGGGATCACTCAGATTGTTGGTATTCTTGGTAAGGAGGGCAAAATCATAGAATCTGAAGATGAAATTGGTGCGGAGGCTGTTCATCATTTTCAAAACATGCTTAGCTCGGAGCAATCTTCGCTGGATACGGACCTGCTGAATGCAATCCCTAATCTCGTCAACCCAATACAAAGTCTCGCTCTTACCGCACCTGCATCAGAGGCGGAGGTACGTGAGATTGTTTTTTCATTATCTAAGGATAGTGCTCCCGGCCCGGATGGGTTTGGCGGGGGGTTCTTTCAATTTTGCTGGAACACTATTAAAACTGATTTGGTTAACGCTGTCAATGATTTTTTAAGCGGAGGTTACTTGAATCATTTCTACACGTCCACAATTATTACGCTAATTCCCAAAGTTGCTTCCCCCAATCGATTTTCTCAATATCGTCCAATTTCTCTTTCCAACTTTTCCCAAAAGATTTTTTCCAAAGTGTTGGCTAGCAGGTTGAAGCTGCTTTTGCCTAAGATGATTTCTCCGGAGCAAGGTGCATATGTGATGGGTAGAAACATATCTGATAACATTAGAACTGTCCAAGAGCTCGCATTTGGAATCAACAATAACACAAGAGGAGGGAATATGATAATCAAACTCGACATGGAAAAAGCATTCGATCGTTTGGAATGGGTATTTCTCTTTGAAGTTCTCAATAAATTGGATTCTCGGGGCGATTTATTAATCTCATCAAGATGCTGGTTTGTCGCACTCAGCACAGTGTAATGATTAATGGTAAAAAATTTGGCTTCTTTGGATCATCTCGGGGAGTCAGACAAGGCGACCCGTTATCACCAATTCTTTTTATTCTTGCGGAGGAGGTGCTTAGTAGAGGATTAACCCGGTTATTCCCGAGTAGAGCGGCGGACTGGTACAATGCTTTCGCCAAAGGGCCAAAATTCTCTCATATTCTCTACGCGGATGACACAATGGTATTCGGCAAGGGGAATACTCGCACTGCCTTGGCAATTGCCGGCTTTATAAGTAGGTATGAAAGCTTTTCAGGGCAGCTCATAAACAAGTCCAAGAGCAATATTTTTTTCTCTAGCAGAGTTCCTGCGGCCCGGGTGTGTTCCATTGCTGAGATTTTGCAGATGCATCAAAAGAATATGCCCTTTACATACTTGGGTGTGCCCATCTTCTCCGGTAAATCTAGAATCAGATATTTTGATCATTTGGTTGCAAAAGTTCATCTCAAAATTAGTGATTGGAGGAACAAGTTGCTTTCTCCAGCGGGAAGGTTAGTTCTAATTAAATCAGTGCTCTCGAGCTTTGCTATTTACTCTATGTTTGGATGTCGGGTCCCTAAGTTCACTTTGCAAGCAATTGATAAAAGCATGGCAAGATTTTTCTGGTCTGGAGACGAGAATAAGAATTCTTTCCATTGGACCTCTTTTAAAAAGCTGAGTAGGCCGATAAACAAAGGCGGGCTTGGAATATTTAGGATGCAGGACATCTACAGGGCCTATAAATGCAAGGCAATTTGGAACTATATGACGGTGGATTCTACCTTGAATGAATATATCCGGCATAAATATTATAAACGGAGAAACAAAGGTATTATGGATGCAAGATCCAATGCTAAAGGTCCGTGGAGAGACTATTTGAATTACTATCACCTCTTGAAGGATCAAATTTTCTGGAAGATAGGTCGCGGTAGAGTCAATTTCTGGAATGACAAGTGGATCAGTAACACGCCTCTAATTGACTTGGTCGAGCCGCTACCTAATAGAGACCTCACCATCCTTATTTCTGATATTTTTTCCGGTCTCGGGCTGATAAATCCTTCGGACCACTGTAATGAGGAAATAATTTCCATGATTGCGAGCTTTCAGATCACTGATAAGTTGGACAAGCCGGTTTGGTGGCTTGAATCTGATGGTAATTTCTCTATAAAATCTTTTAATAAAAAGCTTCTATATGCTGGGTTAGAACCTTTTGAATTTAATTGGATCTGGATGGCTAAGGTCCCAATTCGATTCTCTATGATCTGTTGGAAAGCTATTGAGAGGATACTCCCGGTTGATCAGTGTCTTCCTAAAGCTGGTGTGCATCTGGCTTCAAAGTGTCGTTGTTGTTTTTCCGCAAATAATTGCGAAACCATTGATCATCTTCTGGTTGGCAGCGAGATGGCCGAGGCAGTCTGGGGTCATTTTGAATCTTTCGTCTTTGGTGTGAAGCATGTGGGTAGGGCTTTTACTTCTAAACTGAAATTTTGGAAACATAAAAGCATGTCATTCTCGTCGGGGCTCAAAAAGGCAATACTAAGTGTTCCGGTTGTTTGCTCGTGGTTATTGTGGGCCGAGAGGTGCAAACGTACTTTTCAAGGTATAAATAGTTCGGTGAACAAACTTTTTCGGGAGTTTCATAATATTTTCAGTTTGATGTTTCAAGGTTCTCCGATAGTCTCGGTTGAGAATGTTGAGGAGCAGGGCATTTTGGAATGGTTGGGTATTCCCAATTGTCAACTCCGCTTTTCCGGTCGTATCTTCAATTGGAAAGGTGGCTCAAATGCTAATTGGTTCTTGCACACTGATGGGGCGGTTGACCCTACTTGTGGTTTAGCGGGTGGTGGTGGATGCATCCGTAACAAATTTGGCTCTCTTGTTGAAACCGACTACTCGGTCTCTGTGGAGTTCGGGGCCCTCAACGAGGCTGAGGGGCGACCAACCCTTACTTCCCCCAAGGGAGAGCTCTAGGTTGAATGTGTCGGAACTAAGAACTGGACCAAGGGCTTAGCGGGGAGGTCCCGCCACGTACCCGGAAGTCCCCTTGGAACTTCCCCTCCCAAGCCACTACTAAGCTTGGGCACCACTGGAGCCTCTCCTCACCCCCTAAAGAGACTTGGGGAGGGAGAGGGAGAAGGAGAGAGCTAGCCTAGGATGAGAGATCTCTCCAAGTGGTGCCCCCTTGGTCCTATTTATAGGATTTTTGAAGTTGGGCTGCAAATAGCCAAAAACTGGTCTGCCAGATTACCAGAATACCCCTGAATTGGGCTGTGGATAGCAGAATTACGCTGTTCTGAAATGCTAAATGCAGACCACTGGACTGCGAATAGCCAAACTGGACTGTGAATAGTAAACTGGATGAGGGGGGCCGAGTTGGCCTCTCCGCCGAATGTTGGGCGAGAAGGGGGGTCGAGCTGACCTCTCCCCTCTCCGCCGAATGCTGGGCGAGAGAGGGGGGGTCGAGCTGGCCCCTCCCCTCTCCGCCGAATGCTCGGCGAGAGGGGGGTCGAGCTGGCCTCTCCCCTCTCCGCCGAATGTTGGGCGAGAGGGGGGGTCGAGCTGGCCCCTCCCCTCTCCGCCGAATGCTCGGCGAGAGGGGGGTCGAGCTGGCCTCTCCCCTCTCCGCCGAATGCTAGGCGAGAGGGGGGGTCGAGCTGGCCCCTCCCCTCTCCGCCGAATGCTCGGCGAGAGGGGGTCGAGCTGGCCTCTCCCCTCTCCGCCGAATGCTAGGCGAGAGAGGGGGGGTCGAGCTGGCCCCTCCCCTCTCCGCCGAATGCTGGGCGAGAGGGGGGGTCGAGCTGGCCTCTCCCCTCTCCGCCGAATGCTGGGCGAGAGGGGGGGTCGAGCTGGCCTCTCCCCTCTCCGCCTTCCTCCAGAGCGGGGGGCGAGAGGAGCTCGCCCCCTTCCTTTGCTCGCTTCCTATATGAGCTGGGCGAGCGGAGGTCTCCGCCTCCTACCGCTCGTCCTCCCTCTCTCCATCCGAGGGAAAAGCACTCGACGAATACTGGGTTGTACACAATCCCCGCTCTTTGCGAGGTTAGCTTAAGCTCGCAAAGAATCATCCAACCCTGAGTGTTCGACGAGTGTCGCTGGAAATCCGGCTAACGGTGCTATCTCAGAAAAACACGTAGCCTCTCCGAAGAGGTCCTCCAACCTTGTCGGCTAATGAGAGCCCGGCTAGGGAGTCTGCTCGGGACTGAGCGCCTCCGGGAGCGAGCTCCACTAGTGGTCGACAATGTGTCGACACACTCCTAGGAGCGAGCTCTACTAGTGAGAGCCACCCAACTAGTGAGAGCCACCCAGCTAGTGAGAGCCTGGTCAGCGGAACCATCCAAGGGGAACATCTCTTTTCCTCCCTAGAAGGTAAACCTGGCCTGCCGTCTAGTGAGAGTCCGGTCAGCGGAACCATCCAAGGGGAACATCTATTTTCCTCCCTAGGAGGTCAGCCTGGCCTGCCGTCTAGTGAGAGCCCGGTCAGCGGAACCATCCAAGGGGAACATCTCTTTTCCTCCCTAGGAGGTCAACCTGGCCTGCCGTCTAGTGAGAGCCCGGTCAGCGGAACCATCCAAGGGGAACATCTCTTTTCCTCCCTAGGAGGTCAACCTGGCCTGCCGTCTAGTGAGAGCCCGGTCAGCGGAACCATCCAAGGGTAACATCTCTTTTCCTCCCTAGGAGGTCAACCTGGCCTGCCGTCTAGTGAGAGCCCGGTCAGCGGAACCATCCAAGGGGAACATCTCTTTTCCTCCCTAGGAGGTCAACCTGGCCTGCCGTCTAGTGAGAGCCCGGTCAGCGGAACCATCCAAGGGGAACATCTCTTTTCCTCCCTAGGAGGTCAACCTGGCCTGCCGTCTAGTGAGAGCCCGGTCAGCGGAACCATCCAAGGGGAACATCTCTTTTCCTCCCTAGGAGGTCAACCTGGCCTGCCGTCTAGTGAGAGCCCGGTCAGCGGAACCATCCAAGGGGAACATCTCTTTTCCTCCCTAGGAGGTCAACCTGGCCTGCCGTCTAGTGAGAGCCCGGTCAGCGGAACCATCCAAGGGGAACATCTCTTTTCCTCCCTAGGAGGTCAACCTGGCCTGCCGTCTAGTGAGAGCCCGGTCAGCGGAACCATCCAAGGGGAACATCTCTTTTCCTCCCTAGGAGGTCAACCTGGCCTGCCGTCTAGTGAGAGCCCGGTCAGCGGAACCGTCCAAGGGAAACATCTCTTTTCCTCCCTAGGAGGTCAACCTGGCCTGCCGTCTAGTGAGAGCCCGGTCAGCGGAACCATCCAAGGGGAACATCTCTTTTCCTCCCTAGGAGGTCAACCTGGCCTGCCGTCTAGTGAGAGCCCGGTCAGCGGAACCATCCAAGGGGAACATCTCTTTTCCTCCCTAGGAGGTCAACCTGGCCTGCCGTCTAGTGAGAGCCCGGTCAGCGGAACCGTCCAAGGGGAACATCTCTTTTCCTCCATAGGAGGTCAACCTGGCCTGCCGTCTAGTGAGAGCCCGGTCAGCGGAACCATCCAAGGGGAACATCTCTTTTCCTCCCTAGGAGGTCAACCTGGCCTGCCGTCTAGTGAGAGCCCGGTCAGCGGAACCATCCAAGGGGAACATCTCTTTTCCTCCCTAGGAGGTCAACCTGGCCTGCCGTCTAGTGAGAGCCCGGTCAGCGGAACCATCCAAGGGGAACATCTCTTTTCCTCCCTAGGAGGTCAACCTGGCCTGCCGTCTAGTGAGAGCCCGGTCAGCGGAACCATCCAAGGGGAACATCTCTTTTCCTCCCTAGGAGGTCAACCTGGCCTGCCGTCTAGTGAGAGCCCGGTCAGCGGAACCATCCAAGGGGAACATCTCTTTTCCTCCCTAGGAGGTCAACCTGGCCTGCCGTCTAGTGAGAGCCCGGTCAGCGGAACCATCCAAGGGGAACATCTCTTTTCCTCCCTAGGAGGTCAACCTGGCCTGCCGTCTAGTGAGAGCCCGGTCAGCGGAACCATCCAAGGGGAACATCTCTTTTCCTCCCTAGGAGGTCAACCTGGCCTGCCGTCTAGTGAGAGCCCGGTCAGCGGAACCATCCAAGGGGAACATCTCTTTTCCTCCCTAGGAGGTCAACCTGGCCTGCCGTCTAGTGAGAGCCCGGTCAGCGGAACCGTCCAAGGGGAACATCTCTTTTCCTCCATAGGAGGTCAACCTGGCCTGCCGTCTAGTGAGAGCCCGGTCAGCGGAACCATCCAAGGGGAACATCTCTTTTCCTCCCTAGGAGGTCAACCTGGCCTGCCGTCTAGTGAGAGCCCGGTCAGCGGAACCATCCAAGGGGAACATCTCTTTTCCTCCCTAGGAGGTCAACCTGGCCTGCCGTCTAGTGAGAGCCCGGTCAGCGGAACCATCCAAGGGGAACATCTCTTTTCCTCCCTAGGAGGTCAACCTGGCCTGCCGTCTAGTGAGAGCCCGGTCAGCGGAACCATCCAAGGGGAACATCTCTTTTCCTCCCTAGGAGGTCAACCTGGCCTGCCGTCTAGTGAGAGCCCGGTCAGCGGAACCATCCAAGGGGAACATCTCTTTTCCTCCCTAGGAGGTCAACCTGGCCTGCCGTCTAGTGAGAGCCCGGTCAGCGGAACCATCCAAGGGGAACATCTCTTTTCCTCCCTAGGAGGTCAACCTGGCCTGCCGTCTAGTGAGAGCCCGGTCAGCGGAACCATCCAAGGGGAACATCTCTTTTCCTCCCTAGGAGGTCAACCTGGCCTGCCGTCTAGTGAGAGCCCGGTCAACGGAACCATCCAAGGGGAACATCTCTTTTCCTCCCTAGGAGGTCAACCTGGCCTGCCGTCTAGTGAGAGCCCGGTCAGCGGAACCATCCAAGGGGAACATCTCTTTTCCTCCCTAGGAGGTCAACCTGGCCTGCCGTCTAGTGAGAGCCCGGTCAGCGGAACCATCCAAGGGTAACATCTCTTTTCCTCCCTAGGAGGTCAACCTGGCCTGCCGTCTAGTGAGAGCCCGGTCAGCGGAACCATCCAAGGGGAACATCTCTTTTCCTCCCTAGGAGGTCAACCTGGCCTGCCGTCTAGTGAGAGCCCGGTCAGCGGAACCATCCAAGGGGAACATCTCTTTTCCTCCCTAGGAGGTCAACCTGGCCTGCCGTCTAGTGAGAGCCCGGTCAGCGGAACCATCCAAGGGGAACATCTCCTTTCCTCCCTAGGAGGTCAACCTGGCCTGCCGTCTAGTGAGAGCCCGGTCAGCGGAACCGTCCAAGGGGAACAATACTTCAAAAAGCTTTCATTTCATTAGTCATTCGGTTACATGCAAGAAAAACTAAGTAGGGAAACACTCTCTCCTACTACATGGACTCAAAGAAAAAACAAAGCACGGAGACCGGGACTCGGACTTCTATTCCCCGGCATGGTCCTCCCCGACCTCCTCTGGTTGTCGATGCTGCGGCCTCGGGCCCCTCGCCTCCCTCATTTCCAAGAACTCAGGGCAGGCGGATGTCGCGTGACCCTCCTCCTGATGGAAGTCACAGTAAGGTAACTCCGCCCAGACGCCCCCTCTTCCTCCCCTACGATTTCTTCTTCTTCTATGGCCGATCGCCATGGCTTGCTGGGGTGGTGGAGAGGGTGCTTTCGGGCCCTGCCTCCACCCTAGGAGGTCAGTCTCTTCTTCCTGGAAGTTGTCCTCCTCTTGGTCAAACTTCCTCTTGGGAGCCTCTACCTTCCTCCCATGCTGCCTTGCCTCTGGCTCACTCAGCTTGGCCAGCCTTCTTGTGAACTCCGGGTTGGCCTCCTCACTTTCAACTTCTTCTGCCACCCTTTCCATCAACTCTTCAAAGGACAAAGGAGCTCTTCTCTTGAGGTCCATCTTGAAAAAGCCCTCTCGCAGCCCCACCGTGAAGGCGAGCTTGAGGGTGTACCCGGGCACCTCTTCGACGAGGTGAACCTCTTCCCTGAACCGTTCCAGATATTGAGCCAGCGACTCTTCTGGCTCTTGCTTGATCTTGAAAAGTGTTTCGGCATCTTTCTTCCTCTTCCTTGACGTCGTGAAGCGTAGCAAGAAACCTCGACGCAAGTCTTCGAAGGCATAGATGGATCCCGCAGGGAGCTGGTGGAACCACTCTCTAGCCTTTTCCTTCAGGGTTGTCGCAAAGAGTCGACACCTAAAAGCGTCCGACATGGGCATGATGGAGACCATGTCCTCAAACCACTGCAGGTGCAGGACGGGGTCATCCTTGCCGAAGTAGTGAGACATCTCTGCTCCCTTGAACCCCTCCGGAATCGGGGCTGAGAGGATCATCTCAGAAAAAGGACCTCCTCTGCTCGCCCCCCTTTGGGGCTGGGCGAGTGGGGGCCTGGCGCCTTCCCATTCGCCTACTTGGGTCTCGGCGAGTGGGGGTCGATGACCTCCCCACCCGCCAACTTGGGTCTCGGCGAGTGGGGGTCGATGACCTCCCCACCCGCCAACTTGGGTCTCGGCGAGTGGGGGTCGATGACCTCCCCACCCGCCAACTTGGGTCTCGGCGAGTGGGGGTCGAGGACCTCCCCACCCGCCAACTTGGGTCTCGGTGAGTGGGGGTCGAGGACCTCCCCACCCGCCAACTTGGGTCTCGGCGAGTGGGGGTCGAGGACCTCCCCACCCGCCAACTTGGGTCTCGGCGAGTGGGGGTCGATGACCTCCCCACCCGCCAACTTGGGTCTCGGCGAGTGGGGGTCGATGACCTCCCCACCCGCCAACTTGGGTCTCGGCGAGTGGGGGTCGATGACCTCCCCACCCGCCAACTCCTGGCACCTCCTCTCTGGCTGGTTGGTCGAGAGGGATCTCACCCTCCTGTCGGGGAGAGACCTCCGAACCACTTCCTCTCCTGCCTTCGCCTCCCGAGGCGAAAGCTACCTGCAAGGTCTGCAGGACCTCCTGCCTGAAATTTTCAAACATCTCCAACATCATCCCAGCCACCGGGGGCTGCGAGTGACCTGGGTCGGAACTTCCTCCACCTCCATCCATGGAGCTCATCTTGAGGGTTTCTTGAATCGGTCACACTCCACGCTCACCGCACCATAAATGTTGAAACCGACTACTCGGTCTCTGTGGAGTTCGGGGCCCTCAACGAGGCTGAGGGGCGACCAACCCTTACTTCCCCCAAGGGAGAGCTCTAGGTTGAATGTGTCGGAACTAAGAACTGGACCAAGGGCTTAGCGGGGAGGTCCCGCCACGTACCCGGAAGTCCCCTTGGAACTTCCCCTCCCAAGCCACTACTAAGCTTGGGCACCACTGGAGCCTCTCCTCACCCCCTAAAGAGACTTGGGGAGGGAGAGGGAGAAGGAGAGAGCTAGCCTAGGATGAGAGATCTCTCCAAGTGGTGCCCCCTTGGTCCTATTTATAGGATTTTTGAAGTTGGGCTGCAAATAGCCAAAAACTGGTCTGCCAGATTACCAGAATACCCCTGAATTGGGCTGTGGATAGCAGAATTACGCTGTTCTGAAATGCTAAATGCAGACCACTGGACTGCGAATAGCCAAACTGGACTGTGAATAGTAAACTGGATGAGGGGGGCCGAGTTGGCCTCTCCGCCGAATGTTGGGCGAGAAGGGGGGTCGAGCTGACCTCTCCCCTCTCCGCCGAATGCTGGGCGAGAGAGGGGGGGTCGAGCTGGCCCCTCCCCTCTCCGCCGAATGCTCGGCGAGAGGGGGGTCGAGCTGGCCTCTCCCCTCTCCGCCGAATGTTGGGCGAGAGGGGGGGTCGAGCTGGCCCCTCCCCTCTCCGCCGAATGCTCGGCGAGAGGGGGGTCGAGCTGGCCTCTCCCCTCTCCGCCGAATGCTAGGCGAGAGGGGGGGTCGAGCTGGCCCCTCCCCTCTCCGCCGAATGCTCGGCGAGAGGGGGTCGAGCTGGCCTCTCCCCTCTCCGCCGAATGCTAGGCGAGAGAGGGGGGGTCGAGCTGGCCCCTCCCCTCTCCGCCGAATGCTGGGCGAGAGGGGGGGTCGAGCTGGCCTCTCCCCTCTCCGCCGAATGCTGGGCGAGAGGGGGGGTCGAGCTGGCCTCTCCCCTCTCCGCCTTCCTCCAGAGCGGGGGGCGAGAGGAGCTCGCCCCCTTCCTTTGCTCGCTTCCTATATGAGCTGGGCGAGCGGAGGTCTCCGCCTCCTACCGCTCGTCCTCCCTCTCTCCATCCGAGGGAAAAGCACTCGACGAATACTGGGTTGTACATCTCTAATTGCTGGATTCGCTCACTTCTATGGGGAGAAAAGCGTTATAGAAGCTGAAGGAATGGCGCTTAGGGATGGGATCATGCTTTGCAATAACTTAAATATTATTCAGGCTCATATTCAGGGGGATTCCAAAGTGTTGTTGGATTGCTTGCTTAAAAGAAGGTTCGTCGCATGGAGAATTTGGGAGGTTGGTGAGGAAATTCTTGATGGTATTAATTCTATGCAAATTTCATCGGCTCATATTTACAGGGAGAGAAATTCTGTAGCTGATGCTATGGCAAAATTTGCATTGTCTCGTAAGATTAGCTGTGGCTTCACTCATGGTCTTTTGCCTTCTCACATTCAGAGGCTTATTGAGGCGGATGCTTCGAACCTTCAACTGATCAGGATTCCTCCTTCGGAATTTTCATTATCTAGTCGGGAGGGGGGTTAGTTTGCTGTCGTACTTGGAGTATTGGATTTTTCCCATCTCCCTTGTATCTTTGCTCTTTTTTTTTTCCTTATATATAAAAAGTCAAAAATTACCTTTAAAAAAAATATATATATATACTACTTAAAAAGATTTATAGGATAACTTTTTAATGCCATGAATTTAAAAATCACTGGAGTCATCTTAGTCGTTGAATCATAAGATCAGCCAGCCAACATTAGGTTTAAAAAAATAGAGCTCCCTCTCTTCTCATTCCCGATCCTAAGCCGCCTCCCCTATTCCCAATCCCGACTTCCTCCCAAAAACGCTCTTCCCCTTCCCGTACCCTACATATGCTCGCTCTTTCTCTTCCTCTCTCGCTCTTCCTCACTCGCTCTCTCTTCACCGCCGGTGCACTGTATCGCCAGAGCCGCCGATCGTTTGAAACCCTTCCAATTAACATCGCTACATGGCGCTAAGGCTTTCATTCGCAACATTCGGAGATCACGATGTCGCTCCCTCCACAGCTCGTGACAAAGCCCACCCGCGACCTCCTCTGCTCGCAATCTCAGCCCCATCCAACAAACGATCTCTCCCGACCTCGCGTCTCCATCGCAGCAAGCTTTGTCTGTCGCTGATGACTGGGTTGCCACCAACATTGTCCCTTTTCTGGCTTTCCAGAGGGATTCCACATCTGCAAGATCAAGGATCGTTGTCGCACGGCATCCGCGGACAGATACCCTTGATAGGTCTTTGGACATGGCAAGCTGATCCCGACGTCCTTGGAGAAGCTGTCATCTACGATGGCAAGGTACCATCCATCATCTCTTTCTTCTCCTCACCACTAAATCTCGATCTCATTGTAAATATTCCATAAATCCCTGTTGTGACTTCATGTTTGAGCTTTAGGTGATGAAGACCGTGGATAATCTCATCTTCTTACATAAGAATATGGACCTCACGATTTGGCCCTCGAGGAGTAAGTCTCTTTGACACCTTATAATGCACATCCTTCTCCATGCTCAAACTGTACACAATTTCTTTGATAAAATGGCCAATACATTTATATAATGTGAATGGGGAATGTGCAGTTTGATGTGTGAGCAATGTACGTGTGGCTTACATAGAGAAGTTTTGTGAGTAGTGTTGCTCTGTAGAGCTTTGTCCAGTCCGATTAGGGTGTTCAATGCTCTTCATCTTTGCACTTACCAAGCTCTAAATTCTCAGCATACTTTTTATTTTGTTTTCTTCTTGGTGTTGGTTGTAGAGATTGGCGACATATTTTCATTTGAAATATTATGGACATACTTTTTGGAAAATAAGAAACTTGGAGAAATTGATTCTCTTCATTTTCAGTTCAGGTATAGCTTATTAAATTTCATGTCACTTTCCTAAACTTCATTGAGTCATTTGAAGTTTTTCTCCTATAAGATTCAGTAAGAATCATTCACTAAATAGCAACTAAATTTTGCTTTTTGGTTAAATTTTTATTTTTACTTTTCCTGCATTATGTGGGTTTGTGAATCAACTAAATTCAATCATTGTTGGGATTAGTTGAAAATGGTCATGCGAATGATCTAAATCCAAGGAAGTGAATAAACATATAGTTCTGCGCCATTTAATTGACATTAATTTTAATCATGTGATATTCACATTCATTTAATATTACATTTGTTATGATAAATTCAAATATGAATTTTATTTTCTATGGCTTAACACTAGATATTTTTAATGAATTTTGATTTGTTTTTTACCTTTGTAGCTCGACGTTTATGTGTGTTTGGCGGTTTTGACAAGATGCGGATGCTCCCCCGCAAGGTATTAAAAAAATCTACTATTCAAATGTTATGGTAGATTAATTTGCTATATGGTTCAAGTTTATGATAATTTGATAGCATTTGATTGCTATCTTCTTTTGCTATAATCTTCATTTGCCATTTAACATAATGGCCATTTTACATTAGGAAAAAATAGAGGACGGGATTGAAGATTAATGGATAAACGTAATGGCCATTTAACATCAGAATTTACAGAATTTCTCATTCACAATGCAGAAATTTGGGTTGTATTGGAAGGTGTCCTAAGATTAAAGCTAGGATTTCATTGCAGTGTTGATCGCACGATCAAGCCCAGCTCGACATTGCCATTTTTCGGCTTTATGATATCAAGTAAGCCCATTAGATTTTTCATGTGCAAATGTTATTTTATTATGTGAATGATATTTTAATATGAAAGTGTTATGATATCTGTTAGAGAATATAGGAAAACATGTGTAAAGACACATTAATTAGGCCCATTTATTCTTCTCTCTTTTAGTCCCACATCTCTTGTATAGGATTTCTTCCTCCTCTCTCTTCCTATATATTTGTATCCATACTTGTATTTACCTCTTAAGTGAATATATACTATAAGGTTTATACCAATTCTCTACATGGTATCAGAGCACTCGGTCCAAAAGTTCCGGTCTCCCATTTTCTGACCGCCCACCCTGTAACATCCCCAAAACAACCAGACCCCTGAGTTGCATTTTGTCATGACAAGGTCAAGACATTGCTCTAAGAGGCCAAGATGGCCTTAAAAACTAAGGTGAATAGGTAAAAATCACCTTGGTGTGCATTTAGCAAGTTTTGATGTCCTAGCTTAGAGGTGACCAAAAGACTCCAACAAATCAACATTACCTCATCATGACCCTATGACCATCCAAAGAGGTGAGTAGACCACTAGGGACCCTTGGGGGTCAACCAATTTGGTCAAATTTGACCAAAAGTCAACCTTGAGCTATCATAGGTCAAATCCTCCCCCAATAAGTTCAATTGACCACCAAATCATGAAATTGACCCCACCCCTAGCATTAGGGCATCAATAGGGACCTATTAGACCCAAAAGCCCCATGGGTGGATCCACCCATTGGTCAATTTTGACCAAAAGTCAAAATTGACCTAAAACCCAAAATTGGGCTAAACCACCCATTCAATTGGGCTAAGACCAGATCTAATCCAACCATAGGGTGTATCCACAGCCCCCTATCCTTTGGTTTCAAAAAGTCGGCCATGCATGAGGGTAAAATGGGAAATTCCCCAATTTTTGGAGGGAGAAAAATGAGAAATCAATGGGGAAGTGCCACATGGCCTCCTCCTTCATTTCAGATGGCTCTAACTGAGCTTAGGAATTAATTCCAGCCGGAATTGGGCCAAGGGGGGGTGCCATTTGTCCATGGGCGGAGTCCACTATGCTTGGCCGTTAATTCCAATGGCAGAATTCTATAGAGCCACCCCCATGCTGTTCTGACCTCACCATCACTCTCAGAACCCCCAAGGCAGTCAAAATCGACTACTGGAAGTCGTCTTTCGATGAAGAATCAAGGAATCGAGCCTAAGCCGCCGCCGCCGCCACCAACAATGGTGAACACCCGTCGGAGCCGCTGCCACGCCGCCCTGCAGTACGATTTCTCCTCCCCTCCCTCTGTGCTAGTGATCTAGGGTCCTAGAAAGGGCAGACGAGCTCAATTGAGCCGTCAGCCATGCGCCTTTTCCCTCCCGAACTCCGATCGGGCTTCCTCCAGAGATCGCCGGGAACCTCCACCTCCGGCCACCATTCCACCGCCAATCGACGGCCAACCCCTCAACGGAGGTGGTGGCGGCGGCAGATGGCCGGGGAGGGTGGTGGTTGGCCGGGATCAAGGCAGTTTTCCTCTGGGCCGTCGGCTAGAGGAAGGAGACGAAATCACAGCCGTTGATTTCGTCTCCTTGATCTCTATTAGCAGACCATGATTAATTCTGCCTAGATTTTTGATCAGTTTGCATGCTGTTTTTGAAGGCCTTAGAGGCCATATTTGCAAAAATGATCAGAGACAACATTTGTATCCCTATGGGTCTACTTTCTGTAGGATTTGAGATCAAGTGATTTGGAGCAATACTGCTCCTTGTAGAGCCATTCTACTAAGACTGCTCACTTTTGTCTATTAGCAAACCACATAATCCTGCCTAGGTTTTTAATGTAGTTTGCATGCTATTTTTGAAGGCCTTAGAGGCCATATTTGCAAAAATGATCAGAGACAACATTTGTAGCCCTATGGGTCTACTTTCTGTAGGATTTGAGATCAAGTGATTTGGAGCAATACTGCTCCTTGTAGAGCCATTCTACTAAGATTGCTCACTTTTTGTCTATTAGCAAACCACATAATCCTGCCTAGGTTTTAAATGTAGTTTGCATGCTATTTTTGAAGGCCTTAGAGGCCATATTTGCAAAAATAGGCAGAGACAACATTTGTAGCCCTTGGGGTCTACTTTCATTTGCCACCTTAAACTCTTAATTTGGTGCACTGTGGACCCCAGGGCATCCATTCTACTAAGACTGCTCATAATGCCTATTAGCAAACCATAATCCTGCCTAAGTTTTTAATGTACCTTGCATGCTATTTTTGAAGGCCTTAGAGGCCATATTTGCAAAAATAGGCAGAGACAACATTTGTAGCCCTTGGGGTCTACTTTCATTTGCCACCTTAAACTCTTAATTTGGTGCACTGTGGACCCCAGGGCATCCATTCTTCTAGGACTGCTCATTTTGCCTATTAGCAAACCATAATCCTGCCTAAGTTTTTAATGTACCTTGCATGCTATTTTTGAAGGCCTTAGAGGCCATATTTGCAAAAATAGGCAGAGACAACATTTGTAGCCCTTGGGGTCTACTTTCATTTGCCACCTTAAACTCTTAATTTGGTGCACTGTGGACCCCAGGGCATCCATTCTACTAAGACTGCTCATAATGCCTATTAGCAAACCATAATCCTGCCTAAGTTTTTAATGTACCTTGCATGCTATTTTTGAAGGCCTTAGAGGCCATATTTGCAAAAATAGGCAGAGACAACATTTGTAGCCCTTGGGGTCTACTTTCATTTGCCACCTTAAACTCTTAATTTGGTGCACTGTGGACCCCAGGGCATCCATTCTTCTAGGACTGCTCATTTTGTCTATTAGCAAACCACATAATCCTGCCTAGATTTTTAATGTAGTTTGCATGCTATTTTTGAAGGCCTTAGAGGCCATATCATGAAAAGTTGGCAGAGACAACATTTGTAGCCCTATGGGTCTACTTTCTGTAGGATTTGAGATCAAGTGATTTGGAGCTCTACAGCTCCTTGAAGAGCCATTTTTCTAGGACTGCTCATTTTGTCTATTAGCAAACCACATAATCCTGCCTAGATTTTTAATGTAGTTTACATGCTATTTTTGAAGGCCTTAGAGGCCATATCATGAAAAGTTGTCAGAGACAACAATTGTAGCCCTATGGGTCTACTTTCTGTAGGATTTGAGATCAAGTGATTTGAAGCTCTACAGCTCCTTGAAGAGCCATTTTTCTAGGACTGCTCATTTTGTCTATTAGCAAACCACATAATCCTGCCTAGATTTTTAATGTAGTTTACATGCTATTTTTGAAGGCCTTAGAGGCCATATCATGAAAAGTTGCCAGAGACAACAATTGTAGCCCTATGGGTCTACTTTCTGTAGGATTTGAGATCAAGTGACTTGGAGCTCTACAGCTCCTTGTAGAGCCATTTTTCTAGGACTACTCTTTATGTCTATTAGCAAATTTGGGTGGAGTGAGCCCTATGCCTTGGGGTTGACCCAATGGCTTGAAATGCTGGACATGGATCCTTGGCAGCAATATGCCTTCCCAAAGGTTGTTTGGGATTTTTGGGTACAAAAATCCCAAGATATGAAATTTACTAAATTACCCCTAATTTAGGTTATAAAATAAAAAGGCGGTCATATGAACTTGGAATAATATGAGACTTAGGATCGGGTGCTTTTAGACTAATATGGTGCTATAATAGTTTTCCCGGAATTTATTGAAGTCTTAACATAGCACTTGTAGTGTAAACCCTTATACGCACACCAAATGTATTAAATGATAATTAAGGGTAAATATTACTTGGAATAATATGAGACTTAGGATCTGGTGCTTTTAGACTAATATGGTACTATAATAGTTTTCCCGGAATTTATTGAAGTCTTAACATAGCACTTGTAGTGTAAACCCTTATATGCACACCAAATGTATTAAATGATAATTAAGGGTAAATATTACTTGGAATAATATGAGACTTAGGATCTGGTGTTTTTAGACTAATATGGTACTATAATAGTTTTCCCAGAATTTATTGAAGTCTTAACATAGCACTTGTGGTGTAAACCCTTATACGCACACCAAATGTATTAAATGATAATTAAGGGTAAATATTACTTGGAATAATATGAGACTTAGGATCGGGTGCTTTTAGACTAATATGGTGCTATAATAGTTTTTCCGGAATTTATTGAAGTCTTAATATAGCACTTGTAGTGTAAACCCTTATACGCACACCAAATGTATTAAATGATAATTAAGGGTAAATATTACTTGGAATAATATGAGACTTAGGATCTGGTGCTTTTAGACTAATATGGTACTATAATAGTTTTCCCGGAATTTATTGAAGTCTTAACATATCACTTGTAGTGTAAACCCTTATACGCACACCAAATGTATTAAGTGATAATTAAGGGTAAATATTACTTGGAATAATATGAGACTTAGGATCTGGTGCTTTTAGACTAATATGGTACTGTAATAGTTTTCCCAGAATTTATTGAAGTCTTAACATAGCACTTGTGGTGTAAACCCTTATACGCACACCAAATGTATTAAATGATAATTAAGGGTAAATATTACTTGGAATAATATGAGACTCAGGTTTTGGTGTTTTTAGACCAGCGTTATGTCATGGTAATTTTCCCTGAGATCATTGAGATCATAATCAAATACTTGACGTGTAAATCTCTATTTGCACACCTCCTATCTTTAATAGAAACTATGACTTAGGATTCCCTGGAGAATTTATGAAATTAGGATTTGAGATTGTTAGATCACTACTCATTGCGAACCTATGGTGATAATTGGAACTCGTTTGGATATGATGTGATCAAGATCGCACCATAGGAGTCTAATCTAGATCAACCTTGTTTCGGTCTGCGAATAGTGAAACTGATTTACATGAATTAGACCACCACTGACCTTCACACGTAGAACTGTTAACTCTTAGTAATTATGAAGGCTCAGGTCACTTGGAAGAGCATCTCTAAGGGCATCCTGGGAAATAAGGATTGGGGCGCGTTTAGCAAAGCTATAGGTGTGTGAGTTTACAGTGATATGAAAAGGAGGTTAGACCTCATCAAAGGCCCCACACACAACTCATCAGTGTTAAACGATTGTATGGAAGTAAAACTACCCTTAGCCGGGGAGCCATTTTAAGGTAATACTCGAGGGAGAAGTCGAGAAGTATCTAAGGCAAACCCTGGATTAAGGATGACGAAGAATAGGAGTGTGGGTCCAAGTAAGGTTGAGAATGTTATTTGAATGTGAGCAGTTCCTCGGTGAAGAAAGGGGACTCGAGTTTAAAATGTGACGACGGGAGAGTCAGCACCCGGTCACAGCTGGAGGTGTTGGAGTTCAAGGAACTCCCCCACTCCTAATTGCCAAGTTTAACTCATCTTAGAGATGTAATGTAATTGGAGAGGAAAATGGGGATCAAGTAAAAAGGGGTAGACACCAACAAGATTAAGTGCCTTGGGAATAGGAAGTTCGGGGTGTCAGCCCGCCACACTTCCTAGTACCGCTGCGAGCCCCTCACAGGGTAACCCTCCGGATGTCCAAGGTTAACCATAAAGCTTCTAAGTTCAACTAAATCATAGACAAGACTAGTTAAGTAGGAGAACTCGGCAAGTTAACTTCCATCCCGAACCGGGACGTTATTTATAAGAATGGACTGGGATAGTCCGGCGAGCGGTAGGCTCGGGTTATAAGAATGGACTGGGATAGTCCGGCGAGCGGAAGGCTCGGGTTATAAGAATGGACTGGGATAGTCCGGCGAGCGGTAGGCTCGGGTTATAAGAATGGACTGGGATAGTCCGGCGAGCGGTAGGCTCGGGTTATAAGAATGGACTGGGATAGTCTAGCGAGCGGTAAGCTCGTAGTTTGTATATAAGACTAGTGTAGTCTAGCGAGCGGTAAGCTCGTAGTTTATATATAAGACTAGTGTAGTCTAGCGAGCGGTAAGCTCATAGTTTATATATAAGACAAGTGTAGTCTAGAGAGCGGTAAGCTCGTAGTTTATATATAAGACTAGTGTAGTCTAGCGAGCGGTAAGCTCGTAGTTTATATATAAGACTAATGTAGTCTAGCGAGCTGTAAGCTCGTAGTTTATATAAGACTAGTGTAGTCTGGTGGGCGGTAAGCTCGTAGTTTGTATATAGACTAGTGAAGTCTAGCGAGCTGTAGGCTCTAATTTATAAATGCTGATGTAGATGTGCGAGCTGGAGGCTCGGTTGTAAAAGGCTAACTTATGTTGCTTGTGAATGAGATGTGGTGGGTCTCCGGATCTGTCTTAGTCGTCACACCGACAGCAGTTCGTTGACTCGGCAGTGCTAGAGGTTTATTAGGGCCAGGTTGTTTTACTGCGCGTCCGATGGGACGAATTCCCTAAACCCTGCCTGGCCATTTCAGTTTAGTACGCAGGAGCTCGTGAGTACCGGGTACCGGTATCACAACGTACGTTTGGGCCTAGGTCTGGTAGTGTGACTTACCCACCTAGGTGAGGAGACGCCCGCTCCTCTGCCACCGTTTGACCACGACGGGAGGTGCCCGAGAGGTTAGCTACCTCCGAAAAGTGGGAACTAAAGGTCTGTACGTACAGAGTCGTGTGTGTGAGTTGCATGTGTATGAAATAATAATACAAACATTGCATCATTGCATTGCACTTCATAGCATAGCATTTCTGCACAAACTGAAACCTCATCGTATAAATTAGTGTGGGCTCTTTTATACGATGAGTTTACTTCTTGCCAGATCCCTTAGCTTATGTGCTATTGTGTGTGCATATAAGTTAAGGTTACTTTCGTAGCTGCTCCTTAATTATACCGCTCTTTTACTTATACTGCTCTGTTACTTATACTGCTTCTTACTTTCGCTTATATACATACTCCTGCTTGGGTAGATATGCTTTCATTACTTTTTTAGTACCTTTATACTTGCTAGTCTCGCCACTGCCACCTGCTTTTGATTTACCCCTTGATGTCCTCCGCTTCCTCCTTCCACACGGTGCCTAGGAGTCGCGGGGGGAGGCGGGGACAAAATCGGCTTAGTCTTTATGACTAACGGTCGGTTGTGACCGTAGGTACACGAGGTGATGGAACCCCAGAGAAGAGGAGACAGGACACAAGGAACTTATGTCGCGCGTTACTTCTACTACAATACAGGTGTTCGAGAGTTGAGAACTGATTAGCTTCCGCATAGATGTAGAGTGAGAAAGTTTATATACTTTGCTTGGATATGTACTGGGCTTAAGCCCTTTCTCTCTTTTAGTTCATTTCTCATCAAGGACATTGTAAGCATGTACTTCTATATTTAATGTGATTTGTGGGCTTGTTGCTTCTATTTGCTTCTATTACTCTGAATTGTGGTTGGCCTAGATGATGTTGATTAGCCGGCAGGATCGGCGTATTGTGGCGGGGACCATTGGGTGTAATGGTCTCGCCGCAAGACGGCGGTTCTGGGCGGTAAGACCCGGTTTAAAAGCAAAAAAAAAAGAGGGTCTTACACACCCTCCCTTCCTATCGACCTCTGGCGGTCTCCTTTTCTGAGACCGCACCTCCTGCCACTGTTTCTCTCATTGCTCCCACGCTACCCTCTCCTCTTGGCTTTTATAGCCTGCCTCCTTTGGCGCGTGGGACCCATCTCCTCCTTCCGCTTCTCTGCTCTGCCCGCTGCAGCTCGTGCGATCTCCGCTCCTGACTGCTGCGATCTTCTTTCCTGCGGTCTGCGATCTGCCATCCGCGATCTGCTACCTCTGCGATCTGCAATCTGCGATCGGCTGCCTCCTGCGACCTGCTGCGACCTGCTGCCCCCTGCGACCTGCGCGATCTGCCAGTCTACGCTCTGCGACCTGCGCGATCTGCGATCTGCCCCCTGCGAATTGCTGCCCCCTGCGACCTGCGCGATCTGCCGCATGCGATCTGCTCTGTTCGCTGCGATCTGCTCTGTTCGTCGAGACCGCTGCTCCTACAAATAGCTCTGCTCTGTTCTGCTCGCTGCCACTGCTGCTGCTGCGATCTGCTCTGTTCGCCGAGATCGTTGTTCCTCCAGATAGCTTCTGCTGCTCTAGCCGGCTTCTCTTCCAATGGCCCTCGACGATTCCTCCTCCACTACCACTCCGTCGCCTGCTCCGACGGCTGCTCCGGTCTTCGATGTTCGTGACGAACTTCGAATTATCACTATCTCACTTACCGGGAAGCGTAACTTTGTGGAATGGGTGCACTCGGTGCGTCGAGTCTTACAGACCAAAGGGCTCCTTCATCACTTAACCCAGGTTACTACTGAGCCTACTGTTGACTGGCTTAAGGATGATGGCCGTGTCCAAACATGGCTTCTCAACTCCATGGACTCGGAGCCATACAGGATGGCTATGTATCATGACACCGCCAAAGCCATGTGGGATGAACTTCATGCCTTCTATTCTGGGCAGAACAGTCTCCAACATCTGTATGACATCATATCTGACCTTCAGAACCTTAAGCCTGACGCGCCCGATGACATGCTCTCTCATGTCGCCAAGGCAAAGACTCTTCATGAGGCTTGGCTTCAGCATCAGCCTCCCACTCCGGATCTCGCTATTCAGCGATCACAGAAAGAGGCAGTGACCATTGCTATGCTACTCTCTAGCGTACCTCCTCATCTACATAGCGTTCGCGCTCAGATACTCTCCTCTACTACCACACCGTCTCTGTCTGTTGTCTGCTCCATGCTTATCAAGGTTACACCTCCATCAGAGGCCCCGCAAAGTTTTTCTCCGACTCTTCTCCAACAGCCGCTCCTTCCAACACCTACCCCTGGTTCCTCTGCTCGTGGTGGCCGTCCCCCGTCTCGGGGACGAGGACGTGGTGGCCGACCTCCTTTAAAGTGTACTTACTGTGGCCGTGACGGTCATCGTGAAACAACCTGCTACCGTAAGCATGGTCTCCCTCCTCATCTTGCTGCTACTTCGGCACCTCCTGCTGCGTCTTCACCAGCCGATCAGCCTGGTCCTACCCGACAGGAATATGATGACATACGCTCCCAGTTCCAACAGCTTCAAGGCAGTCTTGGCCGTTCTCCTGGCTCAGTTGCTTCTTTCTCTATTGAAGGTATAACCTTTCTATCTCACTGTTCTCACTGGATCGTAGATTCTGGAGCGACGCATCATATCACCTCCCAGAAACCACCTCAGTATGTACAGACGTCTCACCCTCCGTCTATTGTTGTTGCAAATGGCGCTACTACTCCGGTTGTTGGTGCTGCTGATCTGCACCTCACTCCCACTCTAATGCTCTCCTCGGTTCTTCATGTTCCGGGCTCTCCTTTCAACTTACTCTCTGTGAGTCGTTTGATACAGGATCTTGATTGCTGTGTAACCTTCTCTTCCTCTTCTTTTGTTTTTCAGGATCGCCGCACACGGAGTATCATTGGCAGCGGTCGGCTGATGAATGGGCTCTATCTCTTGGATCTCCCACCTACCACTCTCCTGACTGTCTCCACAGCTGACTGGCATCGCCGACTTGGGCATGCTCCTCTTCCAGTCCTCCGCAAAGCTCTCCCTGATGTACCTCTTCACGAGTTTACCTGCGAAGCCTGCATCTACGGCAAGCAACATCGCTCTTCTTTTTCCCCTTCATGTACCCGGAGCACGACTCCACTATCTTTAGTACATTCTGATGTATGGGGCCCTTATAAGGTCTCAAGTATTTATGGATATCGTTATTTTGTAACTTTTATTGATGATTATTCTCGTGTTACCTGGTTATATTTACTTCATGATCGCTCTGAGCTACCATCTGTGTTTCGTGCCTTTGTGACTGAATCACGGACACAATTCTCCACTACACTTAAAATAATTCGAACTGACAACGCTCGCGAGTACACTGGCCGCTCCTTTTCTACTCTCTGCACAGAGTTTGGCATAATTCACCAAACATCTTGTGCCTATACCCCCCAACAAAACGGCGTTGCCGAACGGAAAAATCGTCACCTTCTGGATGTTGCTCGGGCACTCATGGTTCAAATGCGGGTTCCTACGGAATACTGGAACTTTGCCGTCTCCACTGCTTGCCATCTCATTAACCGCATGCCCTCCTCCGTTCTTAACTTTGCCACTCCCATGACAATCCTCTTTCCCTCCACTCCTCTCTTTCCTATTCCACCTCGAATTTTCGGTTGCGTCTGCTACGTCCACCTTCTCGGTCCGCCTATCGATAAACTTGCCCCACGAGCTGCCAAGTATATGTTTGTCGGCTATTCTCGGACTCAAAAAGGATACGTGTGCTACTCTCCAACCACCGGCAAAACCATTGTCTCACCTGATGTTACGTTCTGTGAAGATCAATCATTCCGCTCTCCCTCTGTTCCAAGCACATTACCTTCCACTACTGTTCGTCCTTTTGTTCCGACGGACACTACTACCTCACCATCTCCGCCCCCTACGGTACCTTCACCATCTCCATCTACTAAACAACCTCCTCCCATCATTCAAGTATACTCTCGTCGTAAATCTAAGGATGGTCCCCGTCAGGAGCCCTCGGCTACCGGTGCCTCTCCATCAGCGGTTGATCCAGCCTCTGCCTCTACAGCTCATCCGATGGCAAACCACGTGTCTCTCCACCGGCTATCTCCACCTCTTCACCGGTTTGCTACCTCTCTTTCTTCCATTTCCCTCCCTAACTCTGTGCAGGAAGCGTTACAGCATCCGGGGTGGCGTGCTGCGTTGGAAGAAGAGATGGTCGCTCTCCAAGCCAATCACACTTGGGAGCTGGTACCTCTTCGTCCTGGCCAACACTGTGTCAGCTGCAAATGGTTCTTCGCTGTCAAACAAAATGCCGATGGGACTCTTGACCGCTTAAAGGCTCGTCTCGTCGCCCGCGGTTTCACTCAACAACAAGGCTTGGACTACGATGAAACCTTCTCCCCCGTAGCCAAGTTAAACACTGTTCGTGTGGTGATCTCCGTCGCTGTCCACCGCCGTTGGCCTCTTCTTCAGTTAGATATCAAGAACGCCTTCTTGAACGGTGATCTACAGGAGCCAGTGTATATGTACCAATCTCCCGGGTTTGAGACCACGGGGGAGTCCCGTGCTGCCTATGTTTGCCGCCTTCTGAAAGCTCTCTATGGCCTCAAACAATCTCCGAGAGCTTGGTTTGATAAATTCTGCAAAGTCCTACTGGCACTTGGTTTTCGAAGAAGCTCTGCTGATTTCTCACTATTCATCAAAGAAGGACCCACGGGAACTGTGATCCTCCTTGTGTATGTTGATGATATCCTGATCACTGGGGACGACATCTCTGGGATACAACAACTCAAGGAGCATCTGAACTCGGCGTTTCAAACGAAGGATCTTGGCAATCTTAGATACTTCCTCGGAATTGAAGTCGCTCGTCGACCCGATGGGTTAGTCCTGTCCAAATGGAAATACTGCATTGACTTACTTCAAGAGGCAGGTTTCTCTGGTTGTAAACCTGCAGATACCCCTATGGATTCAAACCAAAAGTTATGTGCAGCTGGTTCTGAGACTGATCAACTCCTTGAGAATCCAGAGTACTACCGTCGTTTGGTTGGGAAGCTGATTTATCTTACAGTTACTCGACCAGATATTTCGTTTGCCGTCGGCGTTGTAAGTCGCTTCATGCACACTCCGAGGACTTCTCACCTCCAAGCTGTTGAGCGCATTCTCCGATACTTAAAAACTGCTCCTGGACAAGGCCTTGTCTACAAACCATCCACCTCGTCATCTCTTCTTGCTGACTCGGATGCTGCCTATGTTGGCTCTCCAGATGACAGACGTTCCACGACTGGTTTTTGTACGTACTTTGGTGGACATCTTATAACATGGCGTAGCAAGAAACAGGTTGTGGTTGCTCGCTCCTCGGCTGAGGCTGAATATAGAGTTATGGTTGTTGTCGCATCTGAATTAACCTGGCTTGAAGGACTTTTGGGAGATTTAGGTGTCAAACTCTCCTCTCCGGCAACTCTTCTTTGTGACAGTCAGGCTGCTATTCATATTGCCAAAAATCTTGTGTTTCATGAGCGGACAAAGCATATTGAAGTTGATTGTCATTTCATCCGGGAAAAGGTTCAGTCAAAGAAGATAGAATTGGAACATGTCCCAGCTGCAAAACAAGTTGCTGACATCTTGACTAAAGCTCTTCCTCGGCCATTATACCACCAGTTCTTATCCAAGTTGGGTGCCTACGACTTGTACGCTCCAGCTTGCGGGGGAGTGTTAGAGAATATAGGAAAACATGTGTAAAAGCCCATTAATTAGGCTCATTTATTCTTATCTCTTTTAGTCCCACATCTCTTGTATAGTATTTCTTCCTCCTCTCTCTTCCTATATATTTGTATCCATACTTGTATTTACCTCTTAAGTGAATATATACTATAAGGTTTATACCAATTCTCTATATCAAGTAAGTTCATTAAAGATCCTCTATTTTTATTTTAATATGCAATTGTTATTTTCTCATTGTTAATTTTTTCTAAATTTATAGATTTCAAGTTCAATTTCTCAAATCTCTATGCTCACTCTACTACATCTCTCTAATTGCAAAAAAAAAAGATACATGCAATTTCCTACGGCATTGATACAATAATTTGTTTTATTAGTTTAAGTTGATTTTATTTTCGAATAATTGCTTAAATACATTTTTCTGAATAAAAAATCGTGATTAAGAATTAGCCCATCTGGACTCCCTCATCCTCCGGAATTTTGTCAACTTAAAGCTGTAAGAGGCTTCTTTTGAATCAGAACAATTTGGAACTCCATTTGAAGTGGATCTGGGAGTACGTTTATCCAAAATTGAGCTCATTATGTTGAAAATTGATATTAAATAAGCTTATACTGGATAGAGATGACAGATGGGTTGGTGTTTGCTATTGTTCTGGTTGAAGTGGTGGGGATCGATATTAAGTATAGTCGCTTTTCATCTGAAGAAGGCCCAAAAAAAAATCTGGAACTCAAACCTGGAAAATGAAATCTGAGCCTGAATTACTAAAACTATATATGAGTCGAATGAGCTACTATATGCTGAGAAAGAGTACATGCATAGAAGTGTAATAAAGAGAATCCCCGTAATTAATTTCTATACAAACATCTTCTTAGTCTATTGTATCATCAACACTCAAATGTGAACAAATGCACAAGTAATATTTTCCTTTATATCCATACCATGTCCCCCGCCAAATGCCACCACCCCCGCCGAACATGGCTACCCCTGTCAAATGTCGCCGCCCACGCTGAATGTTACCGTCAACGACAAATGCTGCCTCCCACGACAAATATCGCCCCAACGATAAATGTCGCGCCCACGACAAATGTCGTCTCCCATGATAAATGTAGCCCCTAGGACAAATGTTGCCGCCCAAGACAAATATCACTGCCCACAACAAATGTCGCCCCCCCTAAGACAAATGACACCCCCACGACAAATGTCGCCTCCCACGACAAATGTCGACCCCCACGACAAATATCGCTCCCACAACAAATGTTGTCGCTCATGATAAATGTTGTCCCCCAGGACAAATGTCGCCGCCCACGACAAATATCCCGGCACATGACAAATGTCGCCCCCACGACAAATGTCGTCTCCACGACAAATATTTGCGGACCAGTTTAGAGCTCCCTTATCCAGGAGGTCTGGAGTTCAAGCCCCGGCCTCAACAACCCGCCACTGGAATTAGCGGCTGCGGACGATCAGATCTGTGGAGATGGGTTGGGGTCACTGGTCTGCAGACCTGAAGTGTACCCACAGAAGATCGGGGTGTTACATAGACCTGTAACGCACCCACAGTAGATCGGGGCGTAACATAAAAGTGCACTTTTTATGTAACGCCCCGATATACTGTGGGTGCGCTACAGGTTTGAAGACCAGTTACTCCAACCCATCTCCACGGACCTGATCGGCCGCAGCCGCTAATTCCAGTGGCGGGTTGTTGAGGTCGGGGCTTGAACACCAAACCTCCTGGATACGGGAGCTCTAAACTGGTCCTCATAACCAACTGACCTGTAGTGCACCCACGAAAAATGTTGCCGCCCACGACAAATGTCGTCCCACGGGACAAATGTCGTCATCCACGACAAATATCCATGCCCATGAAAAATATCGCCCCCACGACAAATGTTGTCTTGGATAGGGGCGGAGCCCCGTGCCGGTCACTCGTATATATATGCATATATGTAATATGAAATAATTGTACCAAATTGATTATAAGAATACCCATGGTTATCTGTGAATTTTCTTCAGGCCGCAAGGCTCAAATCAACGGCGGTTATGATCGGCCATCCCTATCGTCTGAAACGACGCCAAAGAACTTCTCACAAAGCGATGGGATTTTTTGAAGTAAAAATTAATGATCAATAGTTGAGCCATAATTTTGATTTAAAGTCATAGTCCCTCTATAAATGTGAAAATAAAAAGTTACTCAAACCATAATAAAACCCTAAACCTACATATCTAAACTTCAAACACAAATAGATGCTTAATGCATCAAGAATTACCATCATATTCTATTAGAAATAAATTGTATTGGTGGGGCCAAATGTAATGAAGTTGTAACTTGTATGCATTTTGTAATTATAAATAATAGTCTTTCCCATTGACCTGCAATATGAAAAAAGAAGATAAAAAAAACTCTATTTTTTAACGTAACAACCCACCTTCTTCCTTCTTTTTTATCTTTGCTTCAAGTATTTACAGTGGTATCGAAGCCACGGGAGTATTAAAATCTTCAGCTAAAATCTGTCTCCGAAATGGCATCATCTACCGCAGCTTCTTTCAATTATACTCATTCAGCCATACCAATTTTTGTTGGACAAAAGTATGAACATTGGTGTGCGCAAGAAGACAAGAATACAAGAATGTTAAAGCAAGAAGACAAGAATACAAAAATGTTAAAGCAAGAAGACATGAATATTAAACTATTACAGCAATGTTTAAGAGGGAATGTTAAAGTAAGAAGACAAGAATATTAAACAATTACAACAAAGTTTAAGAGTGATTCTTAAAGCAAGAAGATGATGATTGGTACTCTATGATTATTACGAATCCTTAAATCAAAGCTACGAAGGACCTCCGGTCAGGCGAAAGAAGCATCGAAAAACACCATGTACTGGAAACGTTAAAAAATCACAAACCATGGGAAGAACGCAAATGTGACGGCATACATCATGAACAACAGAAAATTCATGGTGGAGAATAAGGGGTGAGATGGCTCGGTTCGGAGAGGTATGTGCACATCTTATACTTACAAAGGAGATTATTTATAATTATCTAAGTCATCCCACCCCTTATAATCCACCATGAATTTTATGTTGTTCTTGTTGTACACCGTCAAATGTGCGTTCTTCTCATGGTTCGTGACTTTTTTGCGCCCCTTATTCTCCACCATGAATTTTCTGTTGTTCTTGATGCATGTCGTCACATTTGCGTTCTTCTCATGGTTCGTGGCTTTTTTGCTCTTCTAATGCATGGTGTTCCCCGATGCTTCTTCCGCCTGGCCGGATGTCCTTCGTTTCCCCATTGTTAATGACCTGCTCTATGGGGTCATTTTCATGATATCAGCGGTGATTCTGGTTGTGCTGTTTGCGATCATCGGCTCGATGATTTTCCTGGTGGCCATATCAAGGGGGCGGCGAGTAAGACTGAATGAAGAAGAACTGGTGGAGTATTTCGTCAAGCCTGTCATCGAGTTAGCACTCATCGTAGTCGGGATTTCGGCATTTATGACGTTCATCTTTCTGTAACTTTGATTTAGGGATTCCTAATAATCATAGAGTACCGATCATCATCTTCTTGCATAACAATCCCTCTTAAACTTTGCTGTAATAAGTAAATATTTGTGTCTTTTTGCTTTAGCATTCCCTCTTAAACTTTGTTGTAATAGTTTAATAGTCTTGTCTTCTTGCTTTAACATTCTTGTATTCTTGTCTTGCCTTCTTGCACACCAATGTTCATATTTTTGTCCAGCAAAAATTGGTATGGCTGAATGAGTATACTTGAAAGAAGCTGCGGTAGATGATGATGTCATTTCAGAGACAGATTTTAGCTGAAGACTTCAAAA
Organism: Dactylorhiza incarnata; assembly: GCA_033032865.1. NCBI lineage: Eukaryota > Viridiplantae > Streptophyta > Magnoliopsida > Asparagales > Orchidaceae > Dactylorhiza > Dactylorhiza incarnata. Next base: position 4,841,353 of record JAWHQI010000088.1, on the reverse strand, counting down.
TTCCCGTGGAATACTACTGTAAATACTTGAAACAAAGATAAAAAAGAAAGAAGAAGAATGTGGGTTATTACTTTACAAAATAGAATTTTTATAATCTTCTTTTTTCATATTGCAGATCAAAGGGAAATACTCTTATTTATAATTAGAAAATGCATACAAGTTACAACATCATTACATCTGGTCCCACCAATACAACTTATTTCTAATAGAATTTGATGGTAATTCTTGATGCATGAAGCATCTATTTGTGTTTGAAGTTTAGATATATAGGTTCAGGGTTTTATTATGGTTTCAGAAACTTTTTATCTTCACATATATAGCAGGACTATGAATTTAAATCAAAATTGTGGCTCAACTATTGATCATTAATTTTTTGCTTCAGAAAATCTCATCGCTTTGTGAGAAGTTCTTTGACGTCATTTCAGACAATAGGGATGACCGATCATAACCGCTGTTGATTCGAGCTTTGCGGTCAGAAGAAAATTCACAGAAAACCATGGATTTTCTAAAGATCACAGAAAGATTCTTGTTTTGGACCCGTTGGATTCGACTTTAACATGTTTCACAAAATGTTGTTTATGGAGGCATGCAAATGTGTTAATCTCTATTGTTTAGCAACTGGTTTTCTGGATTCAATTCCATGCATCTGATGTCATTAAGTTTCACCGGTTCATATGATATTGACATGTTCATGATGAATAACTAACTCCATGGCAGTTCTGATGGGGATCCTTTGGAGATGACTCTCCGCAAGGCGGGGCCCAACTTCATATATTCGCGAAGGAAGACTTGACCGAATCGACAATCTTATGCCTAGTGTGTGCACAACCTCCAAAAGAAAACCACTGGAAAATAATGCAGGAAATACTTGAAATCAAGGATGTAAGTTCGCTACAACCACACAAACAATTAACCGGACATACACCGAGACATGCATACACGGTTGTATTGATCCGTCTGAAGTCCACAAGAAATATCAAACAGGAAATCCAAAAACACGAAAGCAAATAAACCTTCAAACCCTCCTACAGCCTTCACGCCGCACCGTCTCGACAAGCCGGCTACACCACGACGTAGCTCTCGACGACGATTACAATATAGAACCAAGAAACACCGGAAATGGAAGTACGAGGCAACTGTGGTTTTAGAGAGAAGTTTTTCTCTATCTATTTCTAGGACTTATTCCAGAATATGAGCTTTACCGTTGTTGCTTCTTCACCAGAGGAAAGACACTGTTCCGGCAAGGCTCTTCACCGGAAAGATTTAGATTTCTGCTTGCGGATTGATTTCTCACAGGAGAAGGCAAAAGAGAATCGTTGCGGCTGCTACAGATTTCCACAGGGAGAAGATTCAAAAACCTAATCGAAGAAAACATGGTGGCTGCACTTTTTTTTACAGGAGAAATGATGGATTTTTTTGGCTGGGTTATTAGGGGAGATATATATAGATGCACAATTGCTGCTACAGGTTTTCACGCGGGGGGAGAGATTATAATATATATGCGGCAGAATGTCGAGGGGATGTCGACATATGCGGACAAGAGCAGAGGATGGAGTGTCGACTTGAAGCAGGGGAGTGTCGCCTTGAAATGTGGAGTGTCGACTTGAAGCAGAGAATGGAGGTTTGCGTCGATATACATAAAAGGGATATATGGACGTACGTCAACGGGAGGCTATGATGGCAGAATAATAAAAAAAACATGCAGCATGATATAAACTATATATATAATCATTTTCACTTCCAAAATTTAACACTCCCCCTAAAAGTGAAAATAAGATACCAGTCTGAGCAGCACGCGAAGGCGCTCAAACGGACTCTTAGACAGAGGCTTCATGAAGATGTCGTCGACGTTGTCTTGACTCCGAACATATTCCACGGCAAGAGATCCGCCAAGTACTTTCTCTCAAAGTGGTGCTCGATCTCAATATGCTTTGTCCACTCGTGACAAACTGAATTTGTAACAAGCTTCAACGCACTTTCGTTGTCGTCGCGGAGCAATGTAGGACTGTGAACCTTTTCATGAATATCCTCCACCAATTTGCGCAACCAAATGCATTCCTGAGCCGCCAAGGACGACGCCTTGTACTCTGGCTCAGTGGTGGAGATGTACTCCGCCTCAGTGGTGGAGATGAACACTGAGTCCTGCTTCTTACTACAACACGAGATAGCCGTTGAACCGCACATGAAGACGTTACCCCGACGACGACTTCTAATCGTCAGCATCTCCGCCATAGTCGACATCTGTGAATCCATGTAAACTAAAGTCTGTGTTTCTTCCAAACAGCAACCTCATGTCCGAGGTTGACTTGACGTACTTCAAAATCCCCTTCGCCGCCTCCAGATGAGGCTTCCTAGGCTCTTGCATGTAACGGCTCACTCGACCAAATGCAAATGAGATATTCGGTCGTGTAATCGTCAAGTAAATCAAACTCCCCATCAGAGCCCGGAAGGGCTTAGGATCTGGTAGGATTCTTACTTCATCCTGACGAAGTTTTACTCTAACTTCAAGCGGAGTAGAACAGTGTTTCCGCCAAGTGCCAAATCTTTCTTTCCACCACTCCATTTTTTTGTGGAGTGTGAGCACAAGATAACTCCCGCCTGATATCGTGTTTCCTGCAAAACGTAGAGAACTCATTAGAAGTAAACTCTTCTCCGTTGTTCGTTCTCAACTTTTTGATCCGCAATTTCAGCACCCCTTCTACTCTCTCCATGAATTCCACGAACTTCCTGAAAACCTTCGACTTCTCCTTCACGAAGTACACCCACGTGTATCGAGAAAAGTCATCCACAAGCACAAGCATATACCGGTTTCCTGAATATGTGGGTGTGGTGCACGATCCCATCATGTCACCATGAATACACTTCAATGGCGTCTTGCTCCAGGAAAGAGACCTGTCAAATGGGAGGCGATGTGCCTTTCCAAATTGAGATGCTTCACAAACATGACCATCGCCAAAAGAAAATAGGCTAGGCAAACCTTTTACAAGGCATCTTGCCACTATCTCCTGGGCTGACCTCAAAAAGGAGATGATTTGCCGCTACGACACGCGCTATTCAGGCTCCGCCATTGAGCGTCTTGTGGCTTCCGTCAGACTGCTGGCCTTGACGAGTACATCGACGAGTTCGTCGCACTGATGACTCACGTGCCCGGTTTGCCACCCTCAGAAGGACGAGATTGAGCGCCTTGTTCAGGAGATGTTGTTAGGGGGCCGATTGTTCTTCAAGGGCCGCTTGTTGCTCGCGCCCACTTCTCCGAGCATTACACATTTACCGGCCGAGTTTCACGCCTCCCCCTCCGTCAGACATGCGGGAGCGTGGCGCACCTACCGCGGGCTAGCGGCCTCACTCTAATGGCCCCACATGTTCCGACAGGTTCAGGCGTTCGTGGCCGCCTGCCTGCCATGTCAGAAGGCAAAGTATGAGGCCACCTTTCCAGCTGGCCTCCTTCAACCTCTGCCTATTCCAGACCGAGTGTGGGAGGACATAACTATGGACTTTATTACCCGACTGACGCGCTCCCAGGGGATCGACTGCATCTTAGTTGTCGTGGATAAACTGTCAAAGTACACCCACTTCATTCCCCTTCGTCGCCCTTTCACAGCCGCTTTTGTTGCTGACAACTTCATCAGTGGCGTGGTGCGCCTCCATGGATTTCCCCGATCGATTGTGAGTGACCGGGACCACCTCTCTTGAGCACTATTTGGACTACTCTATTCCGAATCCAAGGTACTCGCCTCCGTATGAGTACCGCATACCACCCGCAGACAGACGGCCAGTCAGAGGTCCTCAACCGCCGCTTGGAGACCTACCTCCACTGATTCGTGGGAGAGCAACCTCGTAGTTGGGCCAAGTGGTTGTGTTGGATGGAGTACTCATACAACACCGCCTACCATCTGGCTGTCGGCACCACACCCTTCGAGGTTGTCTACGGTTGACCGCCTCCCTCAATCCTATGACATTTACCAGGGGAATGCCAAGTCGAGAGCCTAGTCGCCGCCCTTCAGGACCGCGACACCATCATGGATCATCTGAAGCATCATCTTCGTCGGGCCCAACAAAAGATGACCTCCTTCGCGAACAAGAAGCGGCGCGACTTGTCCTTCCAGGTGGGGGACTAAGTGTTCGTCAAACTACACCCGTACCGACAGCTATCCGTCGCCCGCAGGCCGTGTCCGAAGTTAGCCCCCCCCCCCCCCCCCTTGGCCCATTTGAGATCCTTGCTCGCATTGGGGCGGTTGCCTACCGCCTACCGGATCAAAGTCGCATACATCTGGTCTTCCATGTCTCCCAGCTTCGTCGAGTGGTTGGTGATCATCCCGCGTTAGCACATATTCCTGACGACACCAACCTTGCGGGCGAAGCCCCATGCTACCCGACCTAGACACTAGACCGTCGCTGCCATCGGCCGGGAGACCCATCATCTGATGAGGTTCTAGTAGCTTGGGCAAATCGATCGGACTCCGACGCTACCTGGCTCCCTCGAGAGGATTTCCGCCGTAAGTTCGCAGATTACTGCCTTGAGGACAAAGCAAATTTCCCAGATGGCGGCATTGTTACGGACATATGAGCGGAGGAGCCCGCGTGGCGCATCTACACGCGCAGGAAATCGACGGCCGAATCACCCACTGCCCCACGGATCGATGACATGGCGGAGGCCCTTTAACTATTTCCTATTTTAAATATTTCATATTTTAATAGTTGTCTATTTTAATAGTTTCCTATTTTAATTATTTCCTATTTTACACCCCTCTTACAGTTATAAAATGGGGTGTGATATTGTATTTTGGCATGCCTGGATTAATCAGAAAATCAGGGTTGCTCCATATCTTCCTCTCTTCTCTATTCTCCTATTCTCTCCCAAACCTTAGCGGTCGGCCCTTCCCCTTGCCGACCTTCTTCTCGCTCATTAATAGCTGGACAGTGGAGTTGCAGCAGACTTACGCTGATTTTAGGGTGCTGATTGAACTTTGAAGGCATATGGACAAACTTTGAAGACAGACGGGTTCAGGTGGACAATATGTCTCTTAGGGTTGGATGGTTATTAAGGTTGTTGGGAGGGGGTATGGGGGTCGGCATGGGCTGTTAGATGTGGGGGTGCAGTTGGTGCAGAACTGCAGATGCAGGCAGGGGAAGGCTAGCTCACCCTCAACCCGGGATTCCCACTGTGATGTAATGTGTAATTTGAACCACTAGAACTGGTAGGGTGGTCATTCGTAAGTTTAAAATTTGATTGGGCTTGGCTCCACCTGAGAAATAATAATTTAACCTGCCCATAGCCAACTCCTTGCATTATTTGTCATCTGTTTGGAACCCGAGTTTTGGAATTCCGTTGATGTTCAACTTGTGTGTAACAGTGAAAACTATACCATGATTGCTTTGAATATTTTGCTAAGTTTTGATTTCCCTTAATGACTAGGTGATATTGTTGTCTGTGTAGGTCTCCATTTTCTATTTTATCATGTTTAAGTTGTTGTTCGCAATGTGCATATCAGATACGAGGAATCCATTAGTGATATATCCTTGGCAGCATCGGGGAACACATCTTAATGGTTGTCTTCTTTCTCGTTTCCGGTTTGCCAATACTGATTTTCCGTCCGCATGTTTGTTTACTTTTTGCATGTTTGGCTTTGATGTTCGAATGTAAGAGTGATTTCTATTTCAGCCTAATAAAACTACTGGGTATTCCGTCATTATTTAATTTTACGGCCTATAATGATTTTTAAAAATTAATTTGTCATTTAAAATTACAATGTTCAAAATTGACACATAGTTTTATGCTTTTACTCTAATGTCTTAACATATATTATAGTACATTTCAAATAAAATAAAATACAATTCTCATTTATGTAATTACACCATATCATCCAATAATGAATGATGGAAATTCATAAAATAGAAAAAGTTTTTAGTAGAGCTCCTAGACCTACTATAGTAGGCTGTCATTACACATGTCAGTGGTTTTTTCGAGGAAGACATGCCACTAGACATGTCGGTGGTATTTTCGAGGAGCTACCATTAATGTTGATTTAACATGCATGATAATATATGCATTAAAGTAAAATAATTGATATTGTGTTTATTTTAAGTTGTATTAATTAATTGATGGGGGCTCGGGATCGAGGTACTGTTGTGATTGGCCGTAAGGGCGGAGCCCCATCTCTGTCACTAATATATATATATATAATAAAAAACATTTGAACAAATGTATTTCTATGTATAAATATATTTTTTCTTCCGAAAATAAAATACTTTAAAAATATTTTATTTTCGGAAGAAAAAATATATTTATACATAGAAATACATTTGTTCAAATGTTTTTTATTATATATATATATATATTAGTGACAGAGATGGGGCTCCGCCCTTACGGCCAATCACAACAGTACCTCGATCCCGAGCCCCCATCAATTAATTAATACAACTTAAAATAAACACAATATCAATTATTTTACTTTAATGCATATATTATCATGCATGTTAAATCAGCATTAATGGTAGCTCCTCGAAAATACCACCGACATGTCTAGTGGCATGTCTTCCTCGAAAAGACCACTGACATGTGTAATGACAGCCTACTATAGTAGGTCTAGGAGCTCTACTAAAAACTTTTTCTATTTTATGAATTTCCATCATTCATTATTGGATGATATGGTGTAATTACATAAATGAGAATTGTATTTTATTTTATTTGAAATGTACTATAATATATGTTAAGACATTAGAGTAAAAGCATAAAACTATGTGTCAATTTTGAACATTGTAATTTTAAATGACAAATTAATTTTTAAAAATCATTATAGGCCGTAAAATTAAATAATGACGGAATACCCAGTAGTTTTATTAGGCTGAAATAGAAATCACTCTTACATCCGAACATCAAAGCCAAACATGCAAAAAGTAAACAAACATGCGGACGAAAAATCAGTATTGGCAAACCGGAAACGAGAAAGAAGACAACCATTAAGATGTGTTCCCCGATGCTGCCAAGGATATATCACTAATGGATTCCTCGTATCTGATATGCACATTGCGAACAACAACTTAAACATGATAAAATAGAAAATGGAGACCTACACAGACAGCAATATCACCTAGTCATTAAGGGAAATCAAAACTTAGCAAAATATTCAAAGCAATCATGGTATAGTTTTCACTGTTACACACAAGTTGAACATCAACGGAATTCCAAAACTCGGGTTCCAAACAGATGACAAATAATGCAAGGAGTTGGCTATGGGCAGGTTAAATTATTATTTCTCAGGTGGAGCCAAGCCCAATCAAATTTTAAACTTACGAATGACCACCCTACCAGTTCTAGTGGTTCAAATTACACATTACATCACAGTGGGAATCCCGGGTTGAGGGTGAGCTAGCCTTCCCCTGCCTGCATCTGCAGTTCTGCACCAACTGCACCCCCACATCTAACAGCCCATGCCGACCCCCATACCCCCTCCCAACAACCTTAATAACCATCCAACCCTAAGAGACATATTGTCCACCTGAACCCGTCTGTCTTCAAAGTTTGTCCATATGCCTTCAAAGTTCAATCAGCACCCTAAAATCAGCGTAAGTCTGCTGCAACTCCACTGTCCAGCTATTAATGAGCGAGAAGAAGGTCGGCAAGGGGAAGGGCCGACCGCTAAGGTTTGGGAGAGAATAGGAGAATAGAGAAGAGAGGAAGATATGGAGCAACCCTGATTTTCTGATTAATCCAGGCATGCCAAAATACAATATCACACCCCATTTTATAACTGTAAGAGGGGTGTAAAATAGGAAATAATTAAAATAGGAAACTATTAAAATAGACAACTATTAAAATATGAAATATTTAAAATAGGAAATAGTTAAAGGGCCTCCGCCATGTCATCGATCCGTGGGGCAGTGGGTGATTCGGCCGTCGATTTCCTGCGCGTGTAGATGCGCCACGCGGGCTCCTCCGCTCATATGTCCGTAACAATGCCGCCATCTGGGAAATTTGCTTTGTCCTCAAGGCAGTAATCTGCGAACTTACGGCGGAAATCCTCTCGAGGGAGCCAGGTAGCGTCGGAGTCCGATCGATTTGCCCAAGCTACTAGAACCTCATCAGATGATGGGTCTCCCGGCCGATGGCAGCGACGGTCTAGTGTCTAGGTCGGGTAGCATGGGGCTTCGCCCGCAAGGTTGGTGTCGTCAGGAATATGTGCTAACGCGGGATGATCACCAACCACTCGACGAAGCTGGGAGACATGGAAGACCAGATGTATGCGACTTTGATCCGGTAGGCGGTAGGCAACCGCCCCAATGCGAGCAAGGATCTCAAATGGGCCAAGGGGGGGGGGGGGGGGGGGGGGCTAACTTCAGACACGGCCTGCGGGCGACGGATAGCTGTCGGTACGGGTGTAGTTTGACGAACACTTAGTCCCCCACCTGGAAGGACAAGTCGCGCCGCTTCTTGTTCGCGAAGGAGGTCATCTTTTGTTGGGCCCGACGAAGATGATGCTTCAGATGATCCATGATGGTGTCGCGGTCCTGAAGGGCGGCGACTAGGCTCTCGAATTGGCATTCCCCTGGTAAATGTCATAGAATTGAGGGAGGCGGTCAACCGTAGACAACCTCGAAGGGTGTGGTGCCGACAGCCAGATGGTAGGCGGTGTTGTATGAGTACTCCATCCAACACAACCACTTGGCCCAACTACGAGGTTGCTCTCCCACGAATCAGTGGAGGTAGGTCTCCAAGCGGCGGTTGAGGACCTCTGACTGGTCGTCTGTCTGCGGGTGGTATGCGGTACTCATACGGAGGCGAGTACCTTGGATTCGGAATAGAGTAGTCCAAATAGTGCTCAAGAGAGGTGGTCCCGGTCACTCACAATCGATCGGGGAAATCCATGGAGGCGCACCACGCCACTGATGAAGTTGTCAGCAACAAAAGCGGCTGTGAAAGGGCGACGAAGGGGAATGAAGTGGGTGTACTTTGACAGTTTGTCCACGACAACTAAGATGCAGTCGATCCCCTGGGTCAGTCGGGTAATAAAGTCCATAGTTATGTCCTCCCACACTCGGTCCGGAATAGGCAGAGGTTGAAGGAGGCCAGCTGGAAAGGTGGCCTCATACTTTGCCTTCTGACATGACAGGCAGGCGGCCACGAACGCCTGAACCTGTCGGAACATGTGGGGCCATTAGAGTGAGTCCGCCAGCCCGCGGTAGGTGCGCCACGCTCCCGCCTGTCTGACTTAGGGGGAGGCGTGAAACTCGGCCGGTAAATGTGTAATGCTCGGAGAAGTGGGCGCGAGCAACAAGCGGCCCTTGAAGAACAATCGGCCCCCTAACAACATCTCCTGAACAAGGCGCTCAATCTCGTCCTTCTGAGGGTGGCAAACCGGGCACGTGAGTCATCAGTGCGACGAACTCGTCGATGTACTCGTCAAGGCCAGCAGTCTGACGGAAGCCACAAGACGCTCAATGACGGAGCCTGAATAGCGCGTGTCGTAGCGGCAAATCATCTCCTTTTTGAGGTCAGCCCAGGAGATAGTGGCAAGATGCCTTGTAAAAGGTTTGCCTAGCCTATCTTCTTTTGGCGATGGTCATGTTTGTGAAGCATGTCAATTTGGGAAGGCACATCGCCTCCCATTTGACAGGTCTCTTTCCTGGAGCAAGACGCCATTGAAGTGTATTCATGGTGACATGATGGGATCGTGCACCACACCCACATATTCAGGATACCGGTATATGTTTGTGCTTGTGGATGACTTTTCTCGATACACGTGGGTGTACTTAGTGAAGGAGAAGTCGAAGGTTTTCAGGAAGTTCGTGGAATTCATGGAGAGAGTAGAAGGGGTGCTGAAATTGCGGATCAAAAAGTTGAGAACGAACAACGGAGAAGAGTTTACTTCTAATGAGTTCTCTACGTTTTGCAGGAAACACGATATCAGGCGGGAGTTATCTTGTGCTCACACTCCACAAAAAAATGGAGTGGTGGAAAGAAAGATTTGGCACTTGGCGGAAACACTGTTCTACTCCGCTTGAAGTTAGAGTAAAACTTCGTCAGGATGAAGTAAGAATCCTACCAGATCCTAAGCCCTTCCGGGCTCTGATGGGGAGTTTGATTTACTTGACGATTACACGACCGAATATCTCATTTGCATTTGGTCGAGTGAGCCGTTACATGCAAGAGCCTAGGAAGCCTCATCTGGAGGCGGCGAAGGGGATTTTGAAGTACGTCAAGTCAACCTCGGACATGAGGTTGCTGTTTGGAAGAAACACAGACTTTAGTTTACATGGATTCACAGATGTCGACTATGGCGGAGATGCTGACGATTAGAAGTCGTCGTCGGGGTAACGTCTTCATGTGCGGTTCAACGGCTATCTCGTGTTGTAGTAAGAAGCAGGACTCAGTGTTCATCTCCACCACTGAGGCGGAGTACATCTCCACCACTGAGCCGGAGTACAAGGCGTCGTCCTTGGCGGCTCAGGAATGCATTTGGTTGCGCAAATTGGTGGAGGATATTCATGAAAAGGTTCACAGTCCTACATTGCTCCGCGACGACAACGAAAGTGCGTTGAAGCTTGTTACAAATTCAGTTTGTCACGAGTGGACAAAGCATATTGAGATCGAGCACCACTTTGAGAGAAAGTACTTGGCGGATCTCTTGCCGTGGAATATGTTCGGAGTCAAGACAACGTCGACGACATCTTCATGAAGCCTCTGTCTAAGAGTCCGTTTGAGCGCCTTCGCGTGCTGCTCAGACTGGTATCTTATTTTCACTTTTAGGGGGAGTGTTAAATTTTGGAAGTGAAAATGATTATATATATAGTTTATATCATGCTGCATGTTTTTTTTATTATTCTGCCATCATAGCCTCCCGTTGACGTACGTCCATATATCCCTTTTATGTATATCGACGCAAACCTCCATTCTCTGCTTCAAGTCGACACTCCACATTTCAAGGCGACACTCCCCTGCTTCAAGTCGACACTCCATCCTCTGCTCTTGTCCGCATATGTCGACATCCCCTCGACATTCTGCCGCATATATATTATAATCTCTCCCCCCGCGTGAAAACCTGTAGCAGCAATTGTGCATCTATATATATCTCCCCTAATAACCCAGCCAAAAAAATCCATCATTTCTCCTGTAAAAAAAAGTGCAGCCACCATGTTTTCTTCGATTAGGTTTTTGAATCTTCTCCCTGTGGAAATCTGTAGCAGCCGCAACGATTCTCTTTTGCCTTCTCCTGTGAGAAATCAATCCGCAAGCAGAAATCTAAATCTTTCCGGTGAAGAGCCTTGTCGGAACAGTGTCTTTCCTCTGGTGAAGAAGCAACAACGGTAAAGCTCATATTCTGGAATAAGTCCTAGAAATAGATAGAGAAAAACTTCTCTCTAAAACCACAGTTGCCTCGTACTTCCATTTCCGGTGTTTCTTGGTTCTATATTGTAATCGTCGTCGAGAGCTACGTCGTGGTGTAGCCGGCTTGTCGAGACGGTGCGGCGTGAAGGCTGTAGGAGGGTTTGAAGGTTTATTTGTTTTCGTGTTTTTGGATTTCCTGTTTGATATTTCTTGTGGACTTCAGACGGATCAATACAACCGTGTATGCATGTCTCGGTGTATGTCCGATTAATTGTTTGTGTGGTTGTAGCGAACTTACATCCTTGATTTCAAGTATTTCCTGCATTATTTTCCAGTGGTTTTCTTTTGGAGGTTGTGCACACACTAGGCATAAGATTGTCGATTCGGTCAAGTCTTCCTTCGCGAATATATGAAGTTGGGCCCCGCCTTGCGGAGAGTCATCTCCAAAGGATCCCCATCAGAACTGCCATGGAGTTAGTTATTCATCATGAACATGTCAATATCATATGAACCGGTGAAACTTAATGACATCAGATGCATGGAATTGAATCCAGAAAACCAGTTGCTAAACAATAGAGATTAACACATTTGCATGCCTCCATAAACAACATTTTGTGAAACATGTTAAAGTCGAATCCAACGGGTCCAAAACAAGAATCTTTCTGTGATCTTTAGAAAATCCATGGTTTTCTGTGAATTTTCTTCTGACCGCAAAGCTCGAATCAACAGCGGTTATGATCGGTCATCCCTATTGTCTGAAATGACGTCAAAGAACTTCTCACAAAGCGATGAGATTTTCTGAAGCAAAAAATTAATGATCAATAGTTGAGCCACAATTTTGATTTAAATTCATAGTCCTGCTATATATGTGAAGATAAAAAGTTTCTGAAACCATAATAAAACCCTGAACCTATATATCTAAACTTCAAACACAAATAGATGCTTCATGCATCAAGAATTACCATCAAATTCTATTAGAAATAAGTTGTATTGGTGGGACCAGATGTAATGATGTTGTAACTTGTATGCATTTTCTAATTATAAATAAGAGTATTTCCCTTTGATCTGCAATATGAAAAAAGAAGATTATAAAAATTCTATTTTGTAAAGTAATAACCCACATTCTTCTTCTTTCTTTTTTATCTTTGTTTCAAGTATTTACAGTAGTATTCCACGGGAATTTTCGATTTCCTTCGGAGGTGCGATTTCGGACTCAACACTAGTCTCTTCATACTTGCTTTTCAGGATGAAGAATGCCAAGTCATAAGAACAATCAACAGACCGAGCGGCCAACATTTTAACTCGAGCGACTTGCAACTAAGACTGCTGTAAGTCCTATCCCCGTGAATGTAGCTAATAACCGATCAAGAGATTGACATAATCAAGCCGTGCGACCATAACCTGGCTTTGCATAATTGCCTTGCAAGACAGAATATTAAGTCACAAGAAAAACAGCCGATAGACCGTGCGATTAATATTTAACCCGACTACAACAAGAACAACAGAAAATTCATGGTGGAGAATAAGGGGTGGGATGGCTTAGATAAGTATAAATAATTTCATTTGTAAATACAAGATGTGCACATACCTCTCCAAACCCAGCCATCTCACCCCTTCTTCTCTAGCATGAATTTTCTATTGTTCTTGATGTTCGCCGTCACATTTGTGTTCTTCCCATGGTTCGTGCCTTTTTTGTGCTTCCAGTACATGGTGTTCCCCGATGCTTGTTCCGACTGGCCGGAGGTCCTTCGTTTCTCCATTGTCAATGGCCTGCTCGGGGGGTGGGGGGGGGGGGGGGGGGGGTCATTTTCATGATATCAACGGTGATTCTGGCCATGCTATATCCGATCATCGACTCGATGGTTTTCCTGATGGCCATATCAAGGGGGCGGAAGGTAAGACTGAATGAAGAAGAACTGGTGGAGTATTTCGTCAAGCATGTCATCGAGTTAACATTCATCATAGCCGGGATTTCGGCATTTATGACGTTCATCTTTCTGTAGCTTTGATTTAAGGATTCGTAATAATCATAGAGTACCGATCATCATCTTCTTGCTTTAACAATCCCTCTTAAACTTTGTTGTAATAGTTTAATATTCTTGTCTTCTTGCTTTAACATTCTCTCTTAAAATTTGCTGTAATGGTTTAATATTCTTGTCTTATTGTTTTAACATTCTTGTAATCTTGTTTTCTTGCACACACCAATGTTCATACTTTTGTCCAACAAAAATTGGTATGGTTGAATGAATATAATAGAAAGAAGCCGCGGTAGATGATGATGTCATTTCAGAGACAAATTTTAGCTGTAGACTTCAATACTCCCGTGGCTCCGATTTCACTGTAAATACTTGAAGCAAAAAGATAAAAAGAAGGAAGTTGTGTGCAAGAAGACACGAATATGAACATTGGTGTGTGCAAGAAGACATGAACATTGATGTGGACAAAAGTATGAACATTTGTGTGTGCAAGAGGACAAGAATACAAGAATGTTAAAGCAAGAAGACAAGAATGTTAAACTATTACAACAAAGTTTAAGAGGGAATGTTAAAGCAAGAAGACACAAATATTAACCTATTACAACAAAGTTTAGGAGGGATAGTTAAAGCAAGAAGATGATGATCGGTACTCTATGATTATTACGAATCCCGAATCAAAGCTACAGAAAGATGAACGTCATAAATGCCGAAATCCCGGTTACGATGAGTGCTAACTCGATGACAGGCTTGACGAAATACTACACCTGTTCTTCTTCATTTGGTCTTACCCGCCGCCCCCTTGATATATGGTCACCAGGAAAATCATCGAGCCGATGATAGCAAACAACACGGCCAGAATCACTGCTGATATCATGAAAATGACCCTCCAGAGCAGACCATTGACAATGGAGAAATGAAGGACCTCCGGCCAGACGGAAGAAGTATCAGTGAACACCAAGCGCAAAAAGGACACGATCCATGAGAAGAACGCAAATGTGATGGCGTACAACAAGAACAATAGAAAATTCATGGTGGAGAATAAGGGGTGGGATGGCTTAGATAAGTATAAATAATTTCATTTGTAAATACAAGATGTCCACATACCTCTCCAAACCCAGCCATCTCGCCCCCTATTCTCCACCATGAATTTTCTATTGTTCTTGATGTTCACCGTCACATTTGTGTTCTTCCCACGGTTCGTGCCTTTTTTGTGCTTCTAGTACATGGTATCCCCGATGCTTGTTCCGCATGGTCGGAGGTCCTTCGTTTCTCCATTGTCAATGACCTGCTCTGGGGGTCATTTTCATGATATCAGCGGTGATTCTGGCCATGCTGTTTGCGATCATCGGCTCGATGATTTTCCTGGCGGCCATATCAAGGGGGCGGCTGTTAAGACTGAATCAAGAAGAACTGGTGGAGTATTTCGTCAAGTCTGTCATCGAGTTAGCACTCATAGTTGCCGGGATTTCAACATTTATGACGTTCATCTTTCTGTAGCTTTGAATTAAGGATTCGTAATAAGCATGGAGTACCGATCATCATCTTCTTGCTTTAACAATCCCTCTTAAACTTTGTTGTAATAGTTTAATATTCTTGTCTTCTTGCTTTAACATTCCCTCTTAAACTTTGCTGTAATAGTTCAATATTCTTGTCTTCTTGCTTTAACATTCTTGTATTCTTGTCTTCTTGCACACAACAATGTTCATATTTTTGTCCAGCAAAAATTGGTATGGCTGAATGAGTATAATTGAAAGAAGCTACGGTAGATGATGCCATTTCGGAGACAGATTTTAGCTGTAGACTTCAATACTCCTGTGGCTCCGATACCACTGTAAACAGTTGAAGCAAAAAGATAAAAAAGAAGGAAGGTGTGTGCAATAAGACAAGAATATGAACATTGGTGTGTGCAAGAAGACATGAATATTGGTGTGGACAAAAATATGAACATTGGTGTGTGCAAGAAGACAAGAATACAAGAATGTTAAAGCAAGAAGACAAGAATATTAAACTATTACAACAAAATTTAAGAGGGAATTTTAAAGCAAGAAAACACAAATATTAACCTATTACAACAAAGTTTAAGAGGGATAGTTAAAACAAGAAGATGATGATCGGTACTCTATGATTATTACGAATCCCTAAATCAAAGCTACAGAAAGATGAACATCATAAATGCCGAAATCCCGGATACGATGAGTGATAACTCGATGACAGGCATGACGAAATACTCCACATGTTCTTCTTCATTCAGTCTTACTCGCCGCCCCCTTGATATATGGCCACCAGGAAAATCATTGAGCCGATGATCGCAAACAACACGGCCAGAATCACTGCTGATATCATGAAAATGACCCCCCAGAGCAGTCCATTGACAATGGAGAAACGAAGGACCTCCGACCAGACGGAAGAAGTATCGGGGAACACCATATATTGGAAGCGCAAAAAGGCCACGAACCATGAGAAGAACGCAAATGTGACGGCTTACAACAAGAACAACAGAAAATTCATGGTGGAGAATAAGGTGTGGGATGACTTAGATAAGTATAAATAATTTCATTTGTAAATACAAGATGTGCACATACCTCTCTGAACCCAGCCATCTCTCCCCTTATTCTCCACCATGAATTTTCTGTTGTTCTTGATGTTCGCCGTCACATTTGTGTTCTTACCATGGTTCGTGACTTTTTTGCGCTTCCAGTGCATTGTGTTCCCCGATACTTGTTCTGCCTGGCCGGAGGTCCTTCGTTTCTCCATTGTCAATGGCCTGCTCTGGGGGGTCATTTTCATGATATCAGCAGTGATTCTGGCTCTGCTGTTTGCGATCATCGGCTCGATGATTTTCCTAGTGGCCATATCAAAGGGGCGGCTGGTAAGACTGAATGAAGAAGAACTGGTGGAGTATTTCGTCAAGCCTGTAATCGAGTTAGCACTCATCGTAGCCGGGATTTCAGCATTTATGACGTTCATCTTTCTGTAGCTTTGATTTAAGGATTCGTAATAATCATAGAGTACCGATCATCGTCTTCTTGCTTTAAAAATCCCTCTTAAACTTTGCTGTAATAGTTTAATATTTTTGTCTTCTTTTGCTTTAACATTCTCTCTTAAACTTTGATGTAATAGTTTAATATTGTCTTCTTGCTTTAACATTCTTGTATTCTTGTCTTCTTGCACACACCAATATTCATACTTTTGTCCAGCAAAAATTGGTATGGCTGAATGAGTATAATTGAAAGAAGCTGCGGTAGATGATGATGTCATTTCAGAGACATATTTTAGCTGTAGACTTCAATACTCCCGTGGCTCCGATTCCACTGTAAATACTTGAAGCAAAAGGATAAAAAAGAAGGGAGTTGTGTGCAAGAAGCAAGTTTGTGGATGCGGATGTCGGGTTCATGTCGGTTTGTGTTTGAAATGTCGTATGTCGGATTGCGAGGGATATATCAGGGATATTTTATAATGTCGGATTTTAATATTTAAATAAATTTAATACTATATACACACAATATATGTATATGAACTATACAGTGAACATGTAATAATAAAATTATAATGAACTAATAAAGTATTAAAGACAATAAACACAATTTTGCATATTAATAAATGTTAAATATTGAAGAAAGTAACTTGCCTTTATTAGTTTATTTATATGATTATTTCGGAATCAACTATCATCATCCTATAGTTCCATGACATGAAGTCTTCTAATAGGTACCCTCATTTTCTCGGCTTCTCCTTATCCTAAAAAATATAAAAAAAAAAAACAAATCAAAGTTAAATTGTTAACAAGATGCTTATGAAAGAAATAAGAAAATTGACATTTTTGTTTACCTTTTCAACCTTTGAAAGCTTCCAAACATTACTTTGTCAACTTTTGATACCTAAGTAAACAACATTGTACTATATATCTAATAGACTAATATATATATATATATATATTGTCTGTGCGAAATAAAAAATTATCATAAGCTTAAAAGTTTTAACATAAAGTTAATAATACTTGACCTCTATTATAATGTCTGTGGGCTCATATACAAATAAAAATAGTTTATTTATATGATTATTTCTGAATCAACTATCATCATCCTATAGTTCCATGACATGAAGTCTTCTAATAGGTACCCTCATTTTCTCGGCTTCTCCTTATCCTAAAAAATATAAAAAAAACAAATCAAAGTTAAATTGTTAACAAGATGCTAATGAAAGAAATAAGAAAATTGACATTTTTGTTTGCTTTTTCAACCTTTGAAAGCTTCCAAACATTACTTTGTCAACTTTTGATACCTAAGTAAACAACATCATACTATATATCTAATAGACTAATATATATATATATTGTCTGTGCGAAATAAAAATTTATCATAAGCTTAAAAGTTTTAACATAAAGTTAATAATACTTGACCTCTATTATAATGTCTCTGGGCTCATATAAAAATAAAAATTATAATTGTATCACCCATATATTTAGATTTATAATTTTATTCTCTAGCAAAAATGTTACGCCCCCGGACGAGGCTCGTCTATTTGGAAGGCAGTACATGCGGCGGCAACGGTGTAACGAGGGCGACAACGGGGCTGAACCAGTGGGTTCAGCCCCCTCCTCTTAATGTTCGGCCTAGGGGGGCTGAACCGCACCCGGTTCAGCCCCCATTGTGGGCCGGCCGACCCCCTTGGTTGGCCGACCCTGGGTCCGGGTATTAATACCCGGGACCCCCCCTCTTTTGAGGGCATGCAAGATTATTCTCTTAAACGGTATTCTCCTCCTCCTTCCTCCTAACCCTAGTCTCTCCCTTCTTGTAGCAGCTTATTTTTCTCTCTTCCTTCTCCTTCGTTCTTAACAATTGGTATCAGAGGATTCCTTCCTCCATCATGGTGTCTACGCGCTTGCAAGAAGAGAACGGTCGTTTGGAAAACCTAGAGGAGAACTTGGTGGGGTTGACCGATTCAGTGTCCTTTATCGAAGAAAACGTGAAATCGTCCACTCAAAGGTTAGAAGAACGAATGGATGGTCGCCTTGACGAAATTATGGCGTTATTGGCGCAAAATTTGAAGGGGAAGGCGGTGCCGAAAGAGGACCCGGGCGGATCTTCCGGATCCAAGCCCGATTCGCACAGGAACGACGCAAGCGGATCGCGAGATTCGGCGGCCTTGGCGTCGACGGGATCGGGGGAGTCGGAACCAGCGGATACGGCGGCGGAGGCTTCGGCATCGGCGGCAGTCTTGGCCGGTTGGCTATAGGCGGCCTGGGTGCGGCGGGATTTGGCACGGGAGCGGACGATCTGGGCCGTTACGGGGGCGGGGCGCCTGGGGTTGGAGTCGGCGGCCTGGGGTTGGCCGGAACAGGCGTCGGTGGCTTGGGAAGGGCTGGTCCTGGCCTAGAAGGGCTCGACCAGGGGAGATCTAACTCCGACGGTGCCGGAATAGGGGTTGGAGGCTTCGGGGTGGCCGGAATGGGGGCTGGTGGCTTCGGCGGCCCTGATTTGGGTCCAGACGGGTACGAGCAAGGGGGGCCATGTGGCGCCGATACGCGGATGGGGCAACCTCCTTGGAGACGGGGCGGCGAAGGCTTGTTACCTCACCCAATTGGAAGGGGCATGCAGTTGGAAGAAGGAGGGGCGTGCCATCAAGGCGTTCCGGTGGGGGGACAATTCCGACAATTCCCGGGCATGCCTATTGAACGGGAGGAACCACGAAGACAGGAGCCAGGGTGGCGTGGACAAGCCGGGCAGCGACCGTACATGGCACCAAAATTGACGCGGATGAATTTCTCGTTACAATGGTGGGGATGTGTTGGAGTGGATACAGAAGGCGGAGTTATTCTTCAACTACCAGGAAGTGCTGGGAGATCAGTGGGTGCAACTGGCATCCTTTCACTTGGAGGACGATGCTTTTCAGTGGACTCAGTGGTTCCTGCGGGGACAAAATTATGTGTCGTGGGGAGAGTTTGTCGAAGGATTTACTGCTTGGTTTGGGCCCCTGGAGTTTGAGGACTTCGATGCCCTTTTGCAAATACTTCGCCAAAAGGGGAGTGTGATGGAATACAGGACTGAGTTCGAGAGGCTGGCTAACAGGGTGCACTGGGAGGAGAGGACGCTCCTCAGCTGTTTCGTGTCCGGACTGAAGGACCACTTACGCGACGAGGTACATGCCTACGTGCCACGTAGCCTGAATCACACGATCAGTTTGGCGCGCATCCAGGAGGAACGATTTAACAGACAGCGAGCCTACAGTACATTGAAGCATGCTACTGAGGTTCTACCGATGCAGCCCTTAGTGGAGCAGTATGATGACATTTTCTAGGAGCCGCGTACACTTCCGCCATCACGATTCCGTGATCATCAGATTGTGCTCAAGGCAGGGGCGGAGCCGCCCAATATCCGACCTTACAGATACCCGCACATGCCTAAGGCAGAGATCGAGCGTAGTGTGAGGGAGATGCTTGCGGCAGGTATCATACGCCCGAGCACGAGCTCTTTCTCGGCCCCGATCATTTTGGTTAAGAAGGACGGATCCTGGCAATTATGTGTGGATTACCGTGCCCTAAACAGTGTCACGTTGAAGGATAAGTTTCCAATTCCACTGATTGAGGAGCTGCTGGATGAGTTGCATGGAGCGACTCGGTTTACGAAGCTGGACTTACGGTCAGGATATTACCAGATTCTTATGAAGGCGGAGGACATTCACAAGACAGCATTCAGGACACATGACGACCATTATGAGTTCTTGGTGATGTCCAATGGGTTGACGGGCGGGCCATCCACCTTCCAGGCCAAAATGAACGAGATCTTTCGTCCCTTCCTTCGGATCTTCGTGTTGATCTTCTTCGACGACATCCTGATATACAGTGCTACCTGGGCAGACCATCTGTGCCATGTTGCTCAGGCATTCTCTATTCTACGCCAGCACCAGTTATATGCGAAGAGGTCCAAGTGTTCTTTTGGCCAGGAGGAAGTAGAATATTTGGGACATTTGGTTTCAGCTGAAGGGGTCAAGACCGACCCACGGAATATTGAGAGCATGGTTTCTTTGCCGCGGCCCCAGACTATTCGAGCTCTTCGGGGCTTCTTGTGTCGCACATGTTATTACAATCACTTTGTACGGGATTACGGGAAGATTGCCAGGCCACTGACACAGTTACTATAGAAGGATGCTTTTATGTGGCAGGAGGAGGCAGAGACTGCTTTTTAGACACTGAAACGGGCCATGACGACAACTCCAGTGCTCGCACTTACGGACTTCACCAAGGAGTTCGTCGTGGAGACAGACGCCTTCAGAGTGGGGTTGGGAGCAGTGTTGATGCAGGACGGTCGGCCGATTGCCTTTTACAGCAAGGCTATGGCTCCATGGACATTGGGTCTGTCGGCCTATGAAAAGGAGATGTTGGCGGTTATTCATGTTGTGGCTCTCTGGCGCCCCTACCTGCTGGGACGTCATTTTAAAATTCGGACAGACCATCAAAGCCTGAAGCATTTTTTAGAGCAGCGCGTTTCTTCTCCTCTCCAACAGAAATGGGTCACCAAGCTGTTGGGATATGATTACGAGATTGTGTATCGACCAGGGAAGGATAATCGGGTGGCTGACGCATTATCCCGCTTGCCCGAGGCCGCCTTGGCCCATGTTTCTACGCCACAACTGGATTCATTGGATGAAATCCAAGAGGAGGTGCATCGCGACCCTGAGTTACAGGCTATTGTGGAGGCTTTACAGCAGGCTCGGGAGACAATCCCAGGTTATCATTTACAAAATGACAGGCTATATTACAAGGGCCGCGTGGTCATCCCGGCCCAGTCAGTTTGGCGGACCGTGATGATGCATGAGTTTCATTCTTCGCCGACGAGTGGTCACGCTGGTGTTCTTCGCACTCTTCAGCGAGCACGAGCAAATGTATTTTGGAAGGGGATGCGTCGCGACATTCAGATATTTGTGCACCAGTGTGATGTTTGTCAGAGGCAGAATTATGAGACTACTTCTCCAGCCGGGCGACTTACACCTCTGGAGATTCCACACCAGATTTGGGACACGGTTTCTCTGGACTTCATTGATGGGTTGCCTCGGTCAAAGGGCAAAACAGTCATTCTGGTGGTGGTTGATAAGTTGTCCAAATACGGGCACTTCCTCGCACTGAGCCACCCATACACCGACGAGTCTGTGGCGGTTTTGTTTGTTCGGGAGATTGTTCACTTACATGGAGTCCCGCGGGCGATCGTTTCGGATCGTGATCCTACTTTTGTTGGCAATTTTTGGAAGGAGCTCTTTCGTTTACAGGGGACCTCCTTACGTTTTAGCACGACTCACCATCCGCAGACTGATGGACAGACAGAGGTCTTGAATCGCGGCGTGGAGACATACCTTCGGTGCTTTGTTATGGATGAACCGAGGACATGGACGAGTTGGTTGCATTGGGCGGAATATTGCTTCAACACTTCGTATCACTCGGCTAGCAAGCTCACTCCTTTTGAGGTCGTGTATGGCAGGCCACCTCCGTCTTTGAGCAGTTATGAGCCCGGTAGTACAGCAGTGGCAGCAGTTGATCGAGCACTCTGTGATCGTGACCGCACCCTCGCGACCTTGCGCGAGAATCTCCGGGCTGCACAAGATCGTATGAAGGCACAAGCAGATAAGCATCAGACTGAGCGAGCATTTCAGGTGGGGGATGAGGTTTTCCTCAAACTCCGCCCTTATCGGCAATTGTCCGTTGCACAACGGACGAACCAAAAGCTGTCACCTCGCTACTATGGTCCATTTCGTGTCATCAGGCGGGTTGGGCCAGTTGCTTATACATTGGAGTTGCCCGTCGGCTCCCGGATCCATCCCACCTTTCATGCCTCCTTGTTGAAGCGGAAGCTTGGCGATACGGTTCAGGTAACTCCTTTCTTGCCAGAGGCTACTAGTGGGGGCGAGCTGCGCCCGATTCCTGAGGACATACTGTTGATCAAGTGGAAGCGCCGTGGCACGGCGTACTGTCATGAGTTGTTGGTGAAATGGAAGGATCTACTCACGGAGCACAACACTTGGGTGGATTTGTTGGAGTTTCGGGAGCTTTACCCTGATTACCACCTTGGGGACAAGCTGGTTCTTGATGGGGAAGGGAATGTTACGCCCCGGACGAGGCTCGTCTATTTGGAAGGCAGTACATGCGGCGGCAACGGTGTAACGAGGGCGACAACGGGGCTGAACCCTCCTCTTAATGTTCGGCCCAGGGGGGGCTGAACCGCACCCGGTTCAGCCCCCATTGTGGGTCGGTCGGCCCCTTGGTTGGCCGGCCCTAGGTCCGGGTATTAATACCCCGGACCCCCCCCCCCCCCCCCCTCTTTTGGGGCATGCAAGATTATTCTCTTAAACGGTATTCTCCTCCTCCTTCCTCCTAACCCTAGTCTCTCCCTTCTTGTAGCCGCTTATTTTTCTCTCTTCCTTCTCCTTCGTTCTTAACAAAAAAATTGCATTTCATAACTCCTCTTCTGTTTCATAATCTTCAAAATTTGTGTCTAACAGTGGAGCTTGCATATCCTCGTCTGATTGCCCCGCATCTTCATCATCTTTCTCCAATGTCTGTGTTACAATGCGCTTTCGCTTTAAACTTTCATTTTGTGATTGTTGGTTAGAAGGTCTGGTGCTCCTTCTTGGTCCCAAATCATCGTCCACAATGTTTCCAAGTTGTCCTTCGCCAGGAAAGACTTCCTCTTCATTATCATTATCACCTTCACTTGAACGTACAAGCCACTCTGCAGCCTTTCCTTCATCAAAACCTTTTGCAGATATTGGATCTCGAGCGATATCAGCATGCTTAGACTTGAGCATAGCATTAAACTTCACGAAGACAAGATCATTTAATCGCTTGCTCTCAAGTCTATTTCTCTTTTTCGAATGGATCTACAAATTGAAACATTTAAAATAATTAGTATCTCTTTAATACATAAATAAATTGCATGCATGCACTACTAGTCTACTACCATTTCGAACGTGCTCCAATTTCGTTCGCATCCGGATGAACTAGTGGTCAAGCTCAAAATCCTCATGGACATCCCCCTCAACCTCAGAGTCTCAACTCCATATAATTTGCACCAGTGTACTAATAAAAAATAATTTTTGTTAGTAATATACACAATTCTTTTGGTAGCTTAGAATTGTATTTGATACATAGAAAGGTATATACAATGTTTTGCTCTTCTTTACATGGTATCAAAGCATTCGGTCCGAAATTTCGGTCTCCCAATTTTTTGACCTGCGAGCTCCCCCTGCGAGCTCCTCGTGGTCTCCCTTTTCTGTGACTGCAGCCCCCCTGCGAGCTCCACTTCTCCAGCTTCTTCCTCTCATCGGCTTTCTTATAGCCTTCTCCTTCTGACAAGTGGGCCCCGCCCCTCCCGACCTTCTCCTTTGCTCTGCGGCCTCTCCTGCTCGCCGCGTCCTCTGCCGAGCTCCCCTCCTGCGGCCTCTCCTGCTCGCCGCGCCCTCTGCTGAGCTCCCCTCCAGCAGTCTCTCCTGCTCGCCGCGCCCTCTGTCGAGCTCCCCTTCAGCGACCTGCCCTGCTCGCCGCACCCTCGGTCGAGCTCCCCTCCAGCGGCCTCCTCTAGCGACCTCCCCTCCAGTGGTCTGCTGAGCTCCCTGAGTTCGCGCGGCCTCCTCCCAGCGGTCTCCTCTCAGCAAGATCGCGTCGAGCTCCCTCTGCCGAGCTCACCGCGATCCTTCCAGCGGTCTCCTCTCAGCGAGATCGTGCCGAGCTCCCTCTGCCGAGCTCCTTGAGGTCGTGCTACCTTCTCCCTGCGGCCTGCCTCTCCAGCGATCTCCTCAGCAGCCGCCACCTCTAGCAACGATCTCCAACAGGGATCTCCAGCAACGAGCTCCTCTCTAACAGCGATCTCCTCAGCCTTGCCGACCTCTCTGCAATGGGTTCCTCCAGTGATCCCTCCGTGCATCCAGGTGGACAGACCGCTACCTCTCCTGCAGTCCGCTTGCTTCCCACTCCTGAACTGCGCGACGAACTAAGAATCACCACCATCTCCCTGACTGGGAAGAAAAACTTCGTCGAGTGGGTGCACTCTGTCAGACGAGTTCTTCAGTCCAAGGGGCTTCTGTCTCATCTCACCAGGGACCCCTCATCTGCTCCTACTGATGACTGGCTGCGTAATGATGGTCAGGTTCAGACATGGCTTCTCAACTCCCTTGATAGCGAACCTTACCGCATGGCCATGTATCACGAGACGACCAAGACAATGTGGGAGGAACTCCACTCCTTGTACTCCGGCAAGGACAACCTTCAACACTTGTATGACATCATTACCGAGCTTCAAAACCTTGACACTGGCGGGGCGGTTGACTTAACCTCATTTGTTGATCGGGCCAAGACTCTCGCAGAAGCCTGGATACAACATCAACCCTCTACTACAGATCTAGCAGCTCAGCGTGCTCAAAAAGAGGTTGTGTGTATTGCCATGATGATGGCTCGTGTACCGCTTCACCTTAAGGCCTCGTTCGTTTGGGCGGAATTGGAGCTTTGGAATTGGCATTCAATTGTCAATTCCATTTCCGCCATTCGCCCGCCCCAAAAATCCGTGAGAATCGGAATTGGAATTGAATTCCCATAGGAGTTCAATATAGAGCAAATGCGTGAGGCCCATTTCCGACCTCCCGACCTGTCTTTTCGCGATTTCGACTCTCCCTCTCGATCAGCCGCCCCCTCGCGACTCCTTCCTCGACGAGCTAGGGTTTCTCCCTCTCTCGCTCGGGATCTGCCGACTTCCTGACTTCTTCTTCCCCCGACTCTTCCTCCGGGAGCTGCAAGCGCGCGACTCTTCCTCCTCCGCCGACGATCTTCTCCGGCCAACAGGTAAACTCCATTTTAGGTCTTCCGCCGACGATCTAGCAAGGTTCTGATCTACGCTTTGTAGATCTAGTTTTCGTAGATCTTGGCTTTATTGTAGATTTAGGTTTTCTGTATCATTTTTTTGATTTTCTGATTCGTTTTTTCATTTTTGCGTTTTTCCTGTTTCATGAGTTCAACATCAAACTGCTTAGATGAAGAGATAGGCTAGTTGAAGCTTGGGATTTCTCTGCAATGACCAATATCATCAAACTGTGTGTATGTGAATGTATGTGTGTGTTTTATGTGTTTGTGTGTGTGTGTTGTGTGTGCAGGTTTTATGAATGTGTATGAATGTGTATGTGTATGTGTGTATGAATGTGTATGTGTGTGGTGTGTGTGTATTCTTCCTGCATATATAAGTTTAATGCATACACAGATATAACCACACCTGCATTCATGGCTTTGCCGGTAGTGTGACTTCTGAGCCGACACCACCGATCTCAAGGGCAGACAGGATATACACGGCCATTGCAGCTATTACAGATCTGACTGAGGCTGAGGTCATAGCCGCTATCGATATGCTGAGTGTTGACGACACTAAGAGCGACGTGTTCATGGCTTTGCCGGTACCAATCAGGAGGACCTGGCTCCGCTTACATTTATGGGGTTGATTTTTTGTGGACTTGTTTTGTATGTTGTGGCGTTTATGTTGGGTCATAAACTTATGTTTTTATTTTCTGGACTTTATTTTCGACAAAGGCTTTATTTCTGTTGTTAATGCAGACTTCTATTTTAATCATGATATTTTAATTCTGTATAAATTTTAATGCTATAAATTTAAAATTTCAATTCCATCCATTGAATTCTGACATACAGCCGAACATCGGAATTACCAATTCCAATTCTGATGACAGAATTCCTGCAGTTAGCCGAACAACAGAATTGGAATTGACTTCAATTTCAATTCCTGCGGGAATCAGAATTGACTTCAATTCCAATTCCTGCATCTCATTTCCTGCGAAACGAACAGAGCTTAAGAGTATTCAGGCGCAAATCCTTTCATCGGCTACAACCCCGTCATTATCTGATGTGTGCTCATTGTTGCTCAAAGTCTCACCGCCCCCGGATACTATTGGACCTCCCTCATCGGTCCTTCTCCAGCACTCGTCTGCACCATTACTTTCTCTCCCTCCCGCTACTCGTGGAGACGGTCAGGCTCCCGGAGCGGGGGTCGCGGAGGCCGGCCACGTCCTAAGTGTACGTTCTGCGGAAAGGATGACCATCTTGAGGCGACCTGCTACCGCAAGCTTGGTCGTCCTCCTCACCCGACTGCTCATATTGCCGCTGACAATCCTTTTGTCACTCGTGCTGGTCTTGACGCAGTTCGCCTCCAGCTCCAGCAACTTCAAGGTATGCTCCGCCACCCACCTACCTCCGTCGCCTCCATCTCCAATAAGGTATCGCTTGTCTCTCCACTAGTCTGCGCTGGATAGTGGATTCAGGTGCTACCCACCATATCACCTCGCTAACACCACATCATTACTTGGATGCTCCTCATCCTAAGTACATTACAGTAGCCAATGACGACACCGTCACAGTCTAATTTACTTGGATGCTCCACAACATTGCTGATATTGCTCTCAATTCTTCTCTCTCTCTCTCTCTCTCTACGCTCGACTCTTCATGTTTCAGGTTCCCCGTTTAATTTACTGTCTGTTAGTCGCCTTACTATCGATTTGGAGTGCTCAGTAACATTCACCTTTTCCTCTTTTCTGATGCAGGATCTTCGGACGCAGATTATCATTGGCATCGGCGTCTTGGGCATTCCCCTCTTCCAGTCCTTCAGAAGGCTCTTCCAGATATCTCTCTTTCTGCTTTTAAGTGTGAATCATGTATTCTAGGCAAACAACATCGTTCCTCTTTTCCCCTCATTGTACTCGGAACTCTGCTCCTTTTGTTTTAGTGCATTCCGATGTTTGGGGCCCGTACAAAATCACTAGTATCTCTGGTTATAGATATTTCATCACATTTATTGATGATTATTCTCGCACAACTTGGTTATATTTACTTCGTGATCGCTCCGTGCTTCGTCGTGTTTCGGGCTTTCGTCCTTGAGATTCGCACGCAGTTTTCCAAAAATATAAAAACACTCCGGACAGATAATGCTCGCGAATATACGAGTCACAAATTTGCTAATCTCTGCTCTGAATTTGGGATCATTCACCAGACGTCATGTGCCTATACTCCACAACGAAACGGCGTTGCTGAACGGAAAATTGATGTAAACTAAAATCCATGATTAATTTTAAATGATAAAATTTGAAAACAAATTAAATTGAGCGACACTTTTCAAATTTCCGCGAGCTTTATCATGCGATAATCGGTCTGACGCTGAAGACGCATGCTAATATCTAACAAACGGGCGCTGAATTAATACGACTTAATCCTCCACAGGCGAGCACTTTAAAGAAATGAGAATTGCGAGACAAGCAAGATTTAAATTGACGACAAACAAGCAAGGTGATGATTAAAGCAAGCTCTGAAATTTTAAGGTTCATTAAAAATTCAACATAACATTAAAGCTAACAGTAAAGAGAGCAGAAAGGTGGAGAGTTAACCTCCGAGTCAAAACCAGCCCGGAGTGGGAGATGTTTACTGATGGCAAGGAGAAAGCTACAGTTTGTCGGAAGAGGGCTGGAAACGGCTAAGGAAAGTCGAGTCAGCCGTGGGTGGGAGATATGGTGAACGCCCGTGGCCAGGGCCTCCGTGGAAGACGGCGGCGTGGCTGGTCGGGAAGAATGGAGGTTGGGCGTGGTTCCCGTAACCCTGGAGGACGCCGATTTCGCCAGGGAAGGGCGCAGGGAGGGTCGTCGGGGCCGGACTGGACTTTCGGCGGCAGCGGCGGAACAAACGAACAGGAAAGAGAGCAGCCGGGAGAGCGACAATGTCGCGCTGGAGGGAAAGCCGAACGAGCAAGATGACTCGTTCAGTTTTCTTTTTCCAGGCTACCGTCATCATGGCAGGATGCTAGAGATTAAATAGAGGAGATTTAATTGATGTCATAAGTGGTAAGTGCAAAGGTCGGCTGATAATATTCAAATTAAATTAGACAGCAATGGGCCGGATGGGGAATGTTATTTATCTATTGAACAGTTACTAAATAAAAGATGAGGGGTTTCCAAAAAAATATGATCTAATTGGCTGCATTAAAGAGAATGGATTTCAAAGGGTAAGATCTCATTTAATTATTTTCCATAAGGACCTAAATTCAGAAATTAATGGAATTATGATTTAGAATCAAATATTTATTTTTATTTTTTTATGATTTTCAAAGCTTGCCTTAACTACCACTTAGCCTAATTTGACGGACCTTTTCATTCATGGTCCTATTGGTCAGTCACACCAATAAGTCGAACAAACATGCGCGAGTAACATGCGCAAAATAAAAGATACATGTGCAAAATAAAATAAAATAAACAACATGCGCGAAGACGTGCGCGACACTAATAAAAATGCGGGAAATAAAAGTAAAACATGATGCGACTCGGGTTGCATCAAAAATAGAGATCTCCTCGATGTTGCTCGATCTCTCATAATCCATATGCAGGTACCCAAAACCTATTGGAACTTGGTGTTGTCCACAACATGTTATCTCATTAACCATCTCTCTTCCTCCGTCCTCCAAAATGCTACTCCGTTTAGCCTCTTTTTTCCTTCCACCCCAACATTCTCTCTCACACCCCAGATATTTGGTTGTACCTGCTACGTCCACCTACTTGGCCCGTCCAATGACAAGTTGGATCCCCGAGCAGCCAAACACGTATTCGTCGACTATTCTCGTACTTAGAAAGGCTACGTATGTTATTCTCCTGCTACCCGAAAAGTGACTGTTTCTGCAGATGTTACCTTTCAGGAAGACCAACCTTTCTTCTCTGAAACAAACACACCTATTCCACCACCATCCTTCCCAAGACCTGTCGTTCCAGTTACCACTACTCTTTCCTGACCTGCTCCCGCTCTCCAGAAACCACCCCTTATCTGTGTCTACACTCGTCGCCCTCCTTGCTCCGTTGCCCCAATGCAGTCGGCTTCGACCTCTGACACTCTGCGCTCTGCTGATCCGGCACCGACCTCCACCGCTCATCCCTTGGCGAATTATGTATCCTTACATCGCCTCTCCCCACACCTGCAAACATTTGTTACTTCATTATCCTCTATTTCTATACCTAACTCTGTGCAGGAGGCTCTCCAACATCCAGGCTGGCGGGCAGCCATGGACGAAGAAATGACAGCCCTCTGGGCTAACCAGACATGGAACATGGTTCCTCTCCCTCCAGACCAGACTTCGGTTGGGTGCAAATGGGTCTTTTTCATCAAGCATGCTCATGATGGGACCATTGACCGACTGAAAGCCCAACTGGTGGCGCGTGACTTTACTCAACAACACGGTCTCGATTATGAGGAAACATTCTCTCTAGTGGCCAAGCTCAACACAGTTCGTGTCCTCCTCTCCGTAGCTGTGCATCGTCGATGACCCTTACATCAACTGGATATCAAGAATGCCTTCTTAAATGGTGATCTACAGGAAATAGTCTACATGCAACAGCCTCCCGGGTTTGAGACCACGTGGGAGTCCCGAGTCTGTCATCTTAAGAAGTCAATCTATGGTCTCAAACAATCCCCTCGGGCATGGTTTGACAAGTTCAGTAAGGCTGTCCGGGAGGTTGGTTTTACTCGCAGCTCGGCTGACTTCTCCATGTTCACTCGACATCGAACAACAGGAACAATTCTTTTGCTGGTATATGTTGATGACATCCTAATCACTGGAAATGACTCAAAGGGGATACAAGCGGTCAAACAACACCTTAGCTCTGTTTTTCAAACAAAAGATCTGGGGAACCTTCGATACTTCCTTGGTCTTGAGATCGTGAGACGTCCTGATTGACTTGTCCTCTCTCAACGGAAGTACCGTCTCGATCTTCTTCAGGATGTTGGCTACTCTGGATGCAAGCCGATTAACAAACTCCTATGGATGTTAATCACAAATTGTGTGCACATGCCTCTGATAATGATCTTGCTCTTCCAAATCCAGAGTACTATCGACGACTTGTTGGGAAACTGATTTACCTAACAGTCACGAGACCAGATATATTCTTTGATGTTAGGGTTGTCAGCCGATTTATGCATTCCCCTCGAATGTCACACCTTCAGGTCGTCGAACGCATCCTAAGATATCTGAAAACAGCCCCTGGTCAAGGGATGGTATACAAAACCTCGTCTTCTACTCCAACATTGGTTGCGTATTCTGATGCAGATTATGCTGGGTCCTTGGATGATCGACGGTCTACTAGTGGATTTTGTACTTACTTTGGATGTCACCTTTTTACCTTGCGTAGTAAGAAACAAGTTGTGGTTGCTCGATCTTCAGCTGAGGCAGAATACCGTTCGATAGCATCAGTTGTTTCTGAACTCACATGGCTTGAAAGTCTCCTTGCTGATCTAGGAGTAAAACTTTCCTCACCATCTATCTTACTATGTTACAATCAAGCTGCTATACACATAGCTAAGAACCCGGCCTTCCACGTAAGAACGAAACACATTGAAGTGGACTGTCACTTCATCCGGGAGAAAGTTCAAATGAAGAAGATAGAATTAAAGCACGTTCCGGGTACTGACCAAGTTGCTGATATTCTCACCAAGGCCCTACCAGTTCCCTATTTTATCAATTCCTGTCCAAGCTGGGTGCCTACGACTTGTACGCTCCAGCTTGCGGGGGAGTGTTAGAAAAGCCCATGTAAAGGCCCATATTGGAGCCCTTTTATTTTCTTGTTTCTCTCTCTTCTTTTTAGTCCCACATCATGTATAGGGATTTCCTCCCTCTTTCTCCCTCCTATATATTTGTATTCATATATTGTATTTGATACATAGAAAGGTATATATATGGTTTTGCTCTTCTTTACAAGAATAAATTAAGAAACTCAACTAATGAATTTAAACCGAATTAAAGTCTCGAGAGAGTGGGCTCCTCAATAGTAAACCTAGGTTTTAAGCTATTTAATTAGATAGCTAGAAGAAAATTTTAGCTAGCACGCTGTAAGAATCTGCGCAATGTTAAGCTGCAAGAGAATAAGCGATGTGAGAAATATTGATAACGTAAGAAAATGAATGCATGCAATTTCAGAATATTCACCACTTAAAATAATTGCATGAATTTAAGCTAATCGAGGGGAGTGAGATTATTACCTGCGGTGATTTCCAAAGACTGGTAGACATTTGTTAGGCATGTGGGTTACGGCCAGAAGAGGGCAATGATGGCTGGTTTGGGCTTGGACAACACATGGAAATATAGTGGATCAGGTAAACACAATGGAGGGGAGGAGGCTTGGCTAAGCACAGAGGGGAACTAGATGCTCAGTGGGAGAAAGGCAAACTAAGCTAGATTGTCGAGTTGACTGGCTACCGGGTAGGTTTAGGGTTCTGTAAATGGAGAAGTAGATGCGAGCAGAAACTGGAAAGCGTGAACTTAGCCGACGATAAGGCTCAATCGCCTGAGGAGGGACGAGAAACGGTCGTCGAAGGTCTCGACCGACCCTCAGGAGTCATGAAGGAGCGACGTGTTCAGGCGAAGCTTCAGCGGGGCTCGGAAGTCCAGGCGGAGCTTCAACAGGGAGCGGCAGGGGCTTCTGTGGTAGGAATCAGGCTCGACGGAGGAGAGACGGTAGTGGACCGGATTTCGAACGCTTCTCTAGAGGGCTCGCCGTCGTCCAGCAGGCTTCTGGCAGGGATAACGAAAAGGAGGGGAAGGAGGCGTGTTGGAAGAGAATCAAGCAACACAGTGAGAGTCTTGTTCGATTCGTTCTTCCAAGCTACGAGTAAAAGGAAGGGGGCGCCGGTTTTATGAAATTGAGTGGGTTTGTTTTAGGGTTTATTATAATGATGTTAAATGATTAGTAAAAGAGGGGGTAGTCAAATGTTAAAGGGAGTGAATTTGGACCTTTGATATCCTCATATAATTTTCAAAATCATAATTTCTAAGATTAAAATTACATTACTTAATTATAATTTTAGAGAATTAAAATTAAAATACTTAGAATTAAAATACCATTTCAAAGCTTGCCCTAATATCATAGTACGTAGTTTGACGGACATTTGCATTAACGGTCTTATTGGTCATGCCAATAAGTCGTATGAATGTGCGAAAGTGACATTCGTGATACAAACACAGACGCTAATAGCTTGTTCAAAAAATAAGAGACAAATGTGCACGAAGGCACCCTACACAACAATACGGTAAATAAAAATAAAATAAAGATACAATTCGGGTTGCATGAAAAGCACATCGAGTTGAAAAATCACTACACCAGAGAACTAATAGAAGAAAAAGGAATCTGGCCAGCCGTGATGCAAAGTCACAGCTTGCCGATCTACTTACAAAACCCTTGCCAGCAGAAAAATTTCCGATGTTAAGAAAAAAGACCGGGAAGGAGTAGGATTGATTGGAGGGATATGCAATCCAAAACTGCCTTGTTTTTCTCCTTGATGCTTCTAATTCTTTTTCTCCACCTCTCACCTACAATACAATATTTCTTTTATTAGGCTCCTATTTTACTTTCGTATTTATCTTTCATGCTTATCAAATCATAACATGTACCTAATTATATAAAATACTCAGATGCACGAGCTCTTAGGATAAACTATCTTTATAGAAAATATTCATGATATGCTGCATGCTCATGTCTATGAACATTCTTTATGCTTGCTTGTGGATCTATACCATTTCCATGAAAAAAATACCTTGTTTTCTTAAAATTTAAGAGACATAGATTTCTATGTTGTTTACACTCATTTAGCTAATCCTAAGTGGGTATTGTCGCTCTCTTTGAACCTACTCATTCTTGTGATCAAGCTCATTTTACCCTAGGCTTGTACCTTTTATATTATTCTATTGCTGCCTAACATTTTTAGGGTGGTCAAACTCATTTCTAATGGCTGAGCCTACAGTGATAGGCGGCTGAGCCCTTTAATGAGGTTTCATACTTTTATTTCTTATAATAGCAAGTATTATACATTCTTAACATGTACTTCATTCATCAGTTTGATTATTCATTCATCAGTTTGTTTCATAATCAATATCCATTTACTAATATCAATTAAAATACAACAATCATATGCTCATACACATAATGCATAACAAGTGAATAATCTTACGAGGGCTCGTAATATCATTTTAATAAATATAAGATCATGATAATTTCTTAGTATGTACTTCATTCATCCATTTGATTCACAATCAAATATTCATCTCGGGATGGTAGTCAAAACAACACAGCATGATAATTTAAATTGAAAAATCACTACTAATAATCTTCATCACATTTGGGTTTGACTATCTCTAATCATGAATATAAGACTTTGTCAACACAAAATAATCATGATATTAATCTTCCAATCTGAACTATTAGATTAAAATCTTAAACTTTAAATATTAAATGTTTCCACAAAATACGAAAATAACATAATCCTTTTTTGTAAAAATAAGAAATTATACTTTTGCAATCATCATAAAATACACTAAACTAAAAAGTATGCATGTATTAACTTCAAACAGCATCAAGTTCCTTAGAAGAAACTGAGGATTCAGATAAAGTGAATAGCCTCAATCATTTGGGTTGATTTCCCCGTAACAACGACAAACATAAAATGAGGATTCAGATTCATAAAGTCTGCCTCATATAGTTCCTGTAAGTTTATTGATGACGATGATAATAATATGATGATTTAAGGCCAGTTTAGCACGGTGGTGGCGATCGTGAACGCGGTTAGTACGAATCGTCGTGCAAGAACGCCCTACCTCATCTAAGGAATTCCATTCATTTTTATGTTTAAAGTTAGTTTTTTTTCTTGGGAGCGGTCATAACCGTTGTCATGTCAAACATATATTTCATGACGATAATGTTTTGTCCGACCGGAACAAAACTTCGCACCAAACGGATGACGGTTTGTAACCACCGTGTTCACGACTGCCACCCCCGTGCCAAACGGACCCTTGATCAAAATATTATCCTCTTCTTTATGCCTCTTCTCCTTTCCCTTCCTAGGTCTTTCAACTTTGCCCCAATTTACTTTGTCAAACCTTATCTCTGATCACGTCAATCTATTCTTAAAAATATAAAAAAAAAATAGGAAACTGAATTGAAGCTATTATCTACAATGAAACAAAAAACTCAGAAATCTGTCACCTATTTTGAAATTTGGCATGCCCTTAACGGTTCAAATTTGATGAAATGCATTTATTATCTATGGTGGAAGCTTTTTGCTAGGTGCTGATTTTTATCACTACATATGTGCTTTAACATTCAGGTTTGTGAATCTCTACTTGTACCTCTGCTATTATACCCAATCTCACAATAAAATGATAAATTTGAAACAAATTTCTGATCGACGACATCTATTTTCAGGAAAATTCTTTTGTGCACTCATTGGCAATCATGACTTTCAGTTACAGCACCATAGCCACTCCTATTCTCGTCAAAACCTGATGTTTCTCAAGATCACAAAACGATAATGGAGAAAAATGTCAAAAGAAGGTTCAAATATTGGCTCAAGAGGGATATAAGAAGGTTTTACTCGTCCCGTAAATTTTTCTTTCCTTTTTGCGTTTTCAGGTGTTTCCGCTGCCTTATTATTCCGGTGCTAGTTGGAGGGGGATCGTTCCATGCTCCATCATCAATGGCCTCTTCTGCGGGTGAGGTCGGCGTTCACGAACAATGATTCATAACTACCGCATTCATGACTACCACCGCCGCGCGAAACGGAGCCTTAGGTCTTCCTCCTCACCGAGTAGCGATGATAAGGAGGGTATTGAGAATACTTTAAAATGAATACATAATATACCAAATAGTATATAAAGAATATGGAATGACACCACTTGTTGACAAATAATAGTTGACACAATCGAGAGACTTGAATTAATAATTAAAATATTTTTATTAATTAAAAATGCATAAGTATTAATAAAAAGTATTAATAAAAAGTATTATAAATATTAAAAATCTTTTTATATTGGTAAGTTAACATAATAACATATTGCCAATATAAAATTATTAATACTTATAATTACTATAATAAATTAATATTCGTTTTTTTCTTTCTTTCAGGGGAATAATCCCACATTGCCAAAAACACTTAGCCTTAAATTAAAAATAGTATAAATAATCCATCGGGAACAGTGTTCTTCTCCTCTTCTCTTCCGCAGTCATGAGTTTCTATCGGTACATCCTCTACTCACTTTGTTTCGCCTACTCTGCGTGGTTCATTTCCTTTTTGCGTTTTCAAGTGTTCCCGGTGCCTTACTATTCCGGTGCTAGTTGGAGGGAGATCGTGCCATCCTCCATCATCAATGACCTATTCTTCGGGCTACTTCACTGTGGCAGCGCTACCCCTTGTCATTATTGGCATCCTGGTAGTAATCATAGGTCGAAGGCGAGGGAGCATAGCCATGGACACGGGAGAGAGCGAAGTTCTGGCGTTCTTCATCGAACCCATCTTCTACTGGGCCACCATCGTGACCGTCACTTCGACGATCATGACGGTGATATATTTGAAACTTTAGTTTATGGTTTTCCTGATCAGGACTTCTTTCTTGCATTTGCTTTTTGTTGTACTTCTTTAACCTTCTTTCTTTCCTTCTTTCTTTCCTTCTTTCTTGCATTTGCTTGAGGAAAGAACGAAGGTTAAAGAAGTACAACAAAAAGCAAATGCAAGAAAGAAGTCCTGATCAGGAAAACCATAAACTAAAGTTTCAAATATATCACCGTCATGAACGTCGAAGTGATGATCACGATGGTGGCCCAGTAGAAGATGGGTTAGATGAAGACTGCAAGAACTCCGCTCTCTCCCGCGTCCATGGCTATCCTCCCTCGCCTTGGACCTATGATTACTACCAGGATGCCAATAATGACAAGGGGTAGCGCTGCCACGGTGAAAAGTAGCTTGAAGAAGAGGTCATTGATGATGGAGGATGGCACGATCTCCCTCCAAGTAGCACCGGAATAGTAAGGCATCGGGAACACTTGAAAACGCAAAAAGGAAATGAACCGCGCAGAGTAGGCGAAACAAAGTGAGTAGAGGATGTACCGATAGAAACTCATGACTGCGGAAGAGGAGAAGAGCACTGTTCCCAATGGATTATTTATACTATTTTTAATTTAAGGCTAAGTGGTTTTGACAATGTGAGATTATTTCCCTGAAAGAAAGAAAAAAATGAATATTAATATATTATAGTAATTATAAGTATTAATAAATTTATATTGGCAATATGTTATTATGTTAACTTACTAATATAAAAAGATTTTTAATACTTTTTATTAATACTTCTGCATTTTTTAATTAATAAAAATATTTTAATTACTAATTCAAGTCTCTCGATTCGTGTCAACTATTATTCGGGTCAGTAACTTCGAATCTATGATCGCACTCAAAGTTTGGAACAATTTCAATAAGATCATATGATTTTGATAGCTTCAAATTTACATCCGCCTAGAAACTATTTATTGTATTTCATGTATTGTCATTTTTTTGGAGGCCAAAGACCTACCTAAAAGCAATTGTGCATAGAAACTAAATTAAAATACACATAGGTTCTTCTACGGGATGAGTAAGTGTTAGTTGCCCCCTCTTAGGGGTCCGAACTCCTCGTTGGGCCGATTCTCGGTTTCAACATTTTTGGTACAGTGAGCGTGAAAATCGGCTTGCACAAAAAAAATCTCAGGGAAGTAGCTTGGCAGGGAGGGCGAGCAAGGTGCCGGCTACTGCGGCTCGCCACCATCCGGCTTCCGCAAGGAAGTACCGGAGACGACCGAACTCGCCTTCGCCGCGGCACGAGGCGAATT
This sequence comes from Dactylorhiza incarnata, assembly GCA_033032865.1. NCBI lineage: Eukaryota > Viridiplantae > Streptophyta > Magnoliopsida > Asparagales > Orchidaceae > Dactylorhiza > Dactylorhiza incarnata. The sequence goes on along the minus strand of JAWHQI010000088.1, from coordinate 4,804,363 downwards.
ATCGACCCCCGCGGCCCAGGTCGTTCCGCCACTGAGAGTAGGCGAGAATGCCTCGGGGCAGAGGCCCGGCAAGGAGAAGGGCGGCGAGGCGCTGGGGCGAGACTTTTAAAATTACTCCAATAATTGTCATTTACTATCAAGTTGATTTTTGTAATTTATGGCTTGATTTTCGATAAACTAAAATAATCATTTTTGTGCATAAAAATATTTTAAGTATTTTATTTTCAGAAGAAAAAATATATTTATATATCGAAATACATATGGTCAAATATTTGTATTATATATTTATATATATTAATTTTTTCACTGCTTCCAAGAGAACATTGTAGTTTTAAATGACAAATTAATTTTTTAAAATCATTATTAGGCCATAAAATTGAATTAGGCTGCAAGGGACAAGTATTTTTTCCCTTTTAACATTAAAAACCTACTAATATTATCACTACAACTAAATAGACTTATTATAAAGTTATAAAAAAAAAAGGTCACCAAAGACGAAGCATCTTAAACATACAATCACTTAACTTTTGAAATAGAAATCACTCTTACATTCGTACATCAAACCCAAACATGCGGAAAGTAAAACAACATGCGGAAAATCAGTAATGGCAAACGACCATTATGATGTGTCCCTGGATGCTACCAAGGATGTATCACTAATGGAATCCTCGTATCTAATATGCACATTGCGAACAATAACTTTAAGATTTCGACGAATGCATGGAAAAGCCCAGTCCAACCACGAATCTCCATCATCAGGTTCCTGAAAATACAAATATTAACTTAAAATACAATTTGATAAAATAGAAAAATGGAGACCTACATAGACAGTAATATCACCAAGTCATTAAGGGAAATCAAAACTTAGCAAAATATTCAAAGCAGTCATGCTATAGTTTACACACAAGTTGAACAGCAACGGAATTCCAAAACTCGGGTTCCAAACAGATGACAGATTATGCAAGGAGTTTGCTATGGGCAGGTTAAATTATTATTTCTCAAGTGGAGCCAAGCCCAATCAAATTTGAAACTTACAAATGACCACACTACCAATTCTAGTGGTTCAAATCACACATTACATCACCATGGGAATCCCGGGTTGAGGGTGAGCTACCCTTCCCATGCCTGTATCTGTAGTTTTGCACCAACCGCACCCCCACAACCACCAATCTCCCTTTGTCGAGCTCCCCAAACATCTAACAGCCCCTGCAGACCCCCGTACCCCTTCCCAACAGCCCCAATAACCAGCCAACCTTCCATGTACAGCAGAGACATATTGTCCACCTGAACCCAACTGTCTTCAAAGTTTGTCCATATGAACCCATCTGCCTTCAAAGTTCAATCAGCACCCTGAAATCAGCGCAAGTCTGCTGCAACTCCACTGTCCAGCCCTTAAATCTCCAACATTTCACTTCCCCGGCCTCCCATTTTCATGTAAATCCGCGTATGAAGTGGTAACTTTCATTCATTGCATATTTGCTTATATATGCCGGATTGCCATTGATTTGTTCTACTTGAATGGTTTATTAAAATTTAATTGAAGCACTTTTGTTCTGCACTAATAAAAAATTTGTTAGTTTTATCTATCGCTTCAATCTCAATCGGGGTGTTTGTGGATGACTTTCCTAATTGTTAGTGCTAATTGCTAGTAATCGTCGAAATAAAATTGCATGTCTATTGCATCATTCCTAGGCCTTCACGACATTCCACCAATCTCACTCAACTAGGATTTCCTTACGACACAACCAGACCCTCTACCACCCATTCCGTGTCACATTCTCACCCTTCATCGTAAACCAAACAATAGATGTCCTATTATCATTTGATTGCCACTATCAAATGTTTACCCTTCCCTCCCATACATACATATCTTAATATTCCCATTCAAGCCAAACACTTTTCAGGCTACCTCTTTCGTTCGGGGGATCTTTCAAGAGGTAAATAATCTCATTTATGATGTTAAGAAAAACAACTTCAAATCCAATAACACAACAGTTACTGATTCAAAAAAAAATCGTAAATAATAACAAAAATATTCATTAATAATAGTTAGATTATCTGAAAGTATAAAATTAAACACATTGCCAAATCAACAACTAAAGAAACAAAAGGTAGTTGTGAATTTCATTAAAGCAGTATACAAAAGGAACACAAATGGGAAAAACAACAGTAAATTCAAAAATGTAACAGCATATGGCTAAATGTAGCCACAAACACTTCCTACATAAAAAGAAGTATATGCCAATCAAAGATTTCGGCTGTTAGATATGATATGAGTACGTTAGGATGAACACCTAATCAAGCACTTCAAAATAATCCCCCACGAACTGGCAACACTTTTTGGCTAACTGAATAGGCTAATAATCGCCCTCCCATCCAAGTGGCAAGCAAAAATGATAAGAGTAAAGGTGTAATTGAAGCAAAGACCAATTGGTCCTTACTACAAGTGTGGTCAGTATGGACACTTTTCTGTTTGATCATTATTGACACATCTATGCCGCTTGTAGGAACATCTCACCTAAAGAGAATCTGATAGAACGGGAAGGAGATGATGTATAGAATTTAGAAGAAGCTGAGGAAAAGCTTCGAGAAGAAATAGCAGAAAAGGAAGATGACATTCCCTCGAGGGAGGCAAATAAGGTAACTTCTTAGTTACCGATCGTGTTTTAATGACATCTAAGGTAGACACTAGAGATAAGTGGCTAAGACATAACATCTTTCGCACTTCGTGCACATTTGGCGGGAAATTATGCGCCCTCACGATCGAGGTGGTAGTACTAAAAATTGTGTCCTAAGAGATGGTAACTAAACTAAAATTGAAGATTGAACCTCTTTTAAATCATATATATGTATTATATTATGCATGCTTATATCAATTAGACCTTTTTTTAATGTGTTATTCTTATAATCAATTTGGTGCAATTATTTTATATTATATATATATATTTATTTATATATATATTTATTCAAATTACAAGTATACGAAAAAAATTAACAAATTTATTTGATGTTATTTGCATGATTTTAAAATAAACTTATTAAGCTTCGAAAGACATAATCAATCAAAGATATATAGTTTTATTTGGGGCAATAAAACTTGGTGCTATCAAAATAAAATTGGTGGAGACCAGCCCAGATCAGGTCGACGCAAAAGTGCCCGCCGCCGCACCCGCCGGACCCCTACCGGCCCTGAATTATTGCATTTTAATTTTATTATTTTTGCAATTTATTTTTGTTTGCGTTTTATTTTGCACGTCTGCGTGCGTAGCCACGTTGGAAGCTTTTATTGTATATCTATTATCTATATATATATATATAACTATATATTTAGATATATATATATAGGTACAGCCATTTGCCTGTTCCAAACCTAGCGCCACCGGTTCATCGTCAAGGCCGGTCCGTCGCTTCGCTCGACCAGGCGGTATCCCGTACGCAGGAATTCCGCCATTGGCGCTGCTCAGGAGACGACCGCAGCCACGACCTCCTCCATGCCACGAAGTCCCCTCCGACGGTTGACGCTGACTCCCCCACGCCGCTCCTTCACGACGCCTGGAGGTTTGCTGGAAGGGGACGTTACTCTGCGGGTGCTCTATAAAGAAGAGGCGGTGAATCAGGAAAGGGGAGATGAACAGTGGGTTATTTTTCCGGTAATTTCGATGTTTGATTTCTGCGTTTTGCTCCCGTGAGAGGTGAATGAATGAGAAGATGAAGAACAGCGTTTATTACTCTTGTTTTCCTGTTTTCGAGCGAAGTCCAGATTGTATTAGTTCTATTAGAGATTGTTGTTGCTTTGTTTCTTTTCCCGTGAACTGGTTCCTTCGATTCCTGTGGCTGCGTGAAGAGGAGATGAACAGTAGTATTAGATTTACTATTTGATCATTTAATTTTTCCTATTGCTGAACTAGAAATGATACAGTGTTATCTTGGGATGCTTCCATCGATTACGGTGAGGATTGGATTTCTTTGCTGTCTCCGTACCCAATAACTAGAGGAATTTACTTCCTGTTGAGATTCGTGGAACCACCGTCGTGTGTGAGAGTGAATGAGAAACTAGGTTGTTTAATTTGTGGCTCCTTACACTAGTGAGTGTTTGAGATTTCCGTGAAACCACTTTATTGTGTGATTGAGAGAATTTATTCCGTGGTACCCTTGTGCGATAGCGGCCATCCACGGAGCGGGAGATCGGAGGAGACGAGGAAGTCCTCGCGGGATCGCCGTCGACTTCGATTGCGGAAAGACACCTCTTTCCGTGGGTAACTTGTTCCTTTCTTTTCCTTTGTGTGTGTCTATATATTTTCTCGTAGGATAACAGATTCATTGTTGGGTTTTCGCCTGGATTTTATCAGCAAACGCTACGTCGAAAACTCCAAACGGAAACGTATTTGGAGTTCACGATTTTCGTGTTGCTACAACAAAGGGAAAAGAACGAAAGTTGCGAACCTTCTTTCCCCGAATTTAGAATTGAACCATTATTTTTAAAAGAAAATTCATTTTAAACAAAATAGTTAATTTGTGCTTTACAAAATTCTAAGTTGCGGTAATTCTTAAAGTTCGTGCAAAGCCCGCTCGAAACATTCAAGTGTTTTTTTTATTGCATGCATTTAGGGTTTCTTAGAAGTAGCCGACAGACGCGTAGACCCTACGCGTCGTCCTGCATCAATTTGGTATCAGACCTAGGTTCCGAAATTTTTCTAAGTTTCGAAATCCGCCCTGCGTAGAATAGGAACCCTCATAGCATTTTAATTTTTCAAAAAAAAAAGAAGTTTTTATTTTTTTACTTTAGCATAATCATCATCTTAATTGTGTGTTTGCATGCATCTGCGTAGTGGTAGGTTAGTGAGCATGAGTTCACCACATCACACTCCACCTGAACACCCTCAAGAGGTAAATTCTGAGATGCGTCGAGTTGAACGTGGCCAAGCGAGTCGTGTGAACGAAGGGACGAAACCACCCCCGTGGTTTCTACCTTTCGCCCACCAAATGGCAGCGTTAACCGAGAGTGTTTATCAAGTGAGAGAAGGGTTTGAAAACCTTAGTGTCAGGATGAATAGTTTAGAAGTACCTCCTCGAGTTTCAATGTTGCCTCCAATTCGAGATGAGCATTTTGTTCGTCCACAGTACGAAGCCCCTCCACACTATGGAGAGAGGTCTACACTTAGGAGAAATCCTCTATTTGAGGAAGATGGTCGAAATCCCATAGACATGTTCGAGTTTGCGCGAGATCAGGGTGGGAATTTCCTAAGGAATTTTCCTGAACCCCAACGAGGGCCTATATTAGGCATGCGAGATAATTATCAGGAGGGCCACATTATGACGTTGCGAGAGAGGAGCGTCCTCGAGACCATCAGCGGCCTATACAGGCCATGCATCGTGATGATCGCCCTAGAGATTGGCATCGACCGCCGCCCCCACGGCGTCGAGACTATCGTGATCCTTACGATGAGGATTACGACTATCCTCCCCGGGATAGGCGACCTGATCTCACACGAGTGGTGAAACTTGATCCACCACTTTACGATAGATCTATGGATCCCAAAATCTTTTCGGATTGGGTTATTGATATAGAGACTTATTTTGACTGGTATCGTATGACGGAGGACCAAAAGGTTCAGTTCGCCAAAATGAGATTGACTGGGCGAGCAAAGATCTTTTGGATAGGTGAAGAGCGCAGTCTAGAGAGGAACGGACGCCCTCCCATTACACTTTGGCCCCACATGAAGACCATATTAGAGGAGCAGTACATTCCCCAGCATTATCAGTCCCGTCTACGAGACGAGCTGACGTCTTTACGTCAAGGGTCCAAATCAGTTTCTGATTATTTAGCTGAGATGAAGGATCTTATGATTAGGTGCAATGTAGTAGAACACCCACGTGACACATTATCCAAATTTAAGTGTGGGCTACGATCTGAGATCCGAGATGAGTTGATTCAATATGGCCATTATTCTCTCCCTGAGATCATATCTATTGCCATCGATATCGAGGAGCATCAGAAGAGAACCTCCCGGTTCAAATCTCAACCTAAGACGAATACTTCTTACAAGAAAGAAGAACATAAAGGTAAGAAGAGTGCGTCGAAGCCTACCTCGACCTACACCAGAGATCAGAATAGGAAGTCCCCCATGGGAACTGTGACCCCTTCACAGATCTGATGTTATGAGTGCCATCAGATGGGCCATATTTCGAGGGATTGTCCCAAGAGGAAAGACGCGTTAGTTATTCATGAGGTGACTGAGGAGGATGAGTATGTAGAAGAAGCTGGAGTCGAGAGGGACTCACACGTTTTGAACGACGAGGTGTACGGTACGCCTAGTGACGAGGAGATAGATCCCGGCGTTCTAGTGGTGAGATGCATGTTATCTACACCACAAGAATCAACCGATTATTGGCGGACGAACATCTTCCAGGCCTACTTCAAGGCTGGGGAGAAAGTGTGCCGTTTAGTAGTGGATAGCGGGAGTTGTATGAATGTGATAGCTGAGACAGCTTTGGCCCGCATGGGACTCACTGCTGAGCCGCACCCATCCCCATTTCAGGTAGCTTGGGTTACCAAGACTACATTATCGGTGACTAGGAGATGTTTAGTGCCCATCACTATCAGAACATATTCCGATAAGATCTGGTGTGACGTTATGCCTATGGATGTGTACCACGTATTACTTGGGCGACCTTGGTTATACGACCGAGATGTCACCATACATGGCAGGTCCAACACTTGCTCCTTTCTACTGGACGGGAAAAGAGTAGTGTTGACCCCGGTGCGACCCAAAGCACCGCCATTCCGCTCGAGTAGTAGTGCGAAAGAAGCTCTTCCTCCCACTGAAAGGAAGAGGACTCTTAGCATTATACGAGGTACTGAGTTCCATCGAGATAGTTTTGAAGGTGGATTTATTTATGCCTTAGTGGTTTTACAGGCATCTGATTTATCAGAGGTATATGAGTCTACTCCTATACCTGCTAGGAGACTCTTAGAGGAGTTCCAGGACCTACACCCTGATGAGCTTCCGACTGAGTTACCTCCCATGAGGTGTATTCAGCATGCGATAGACCTTGTTCCTGGAGCTTCCCTCCCCCATCTACCGCATTATCGATTGAATCCTGCCGCCCACGAGGAGCTACAGAAGCAGATTGGAGAGTTATTGGACAGAGGCTTTATTCGCCATAGCCTTAGCCCTTGTGCGGTGCCTGCCCTCCTTGCCCCAAAAAAGGATGGTACTTGGCGTATGTGCGTTGACAGTCGAGCTGTCAACAAGATCACAGTGAAATATCGATTCCCGATACCCCGACTGGATGATATGTTGGACATGTTGACTGGGGCTACGATCTTCTCTAAGATCGACCTTCGTAGTGGTTATCATCAAATCCGTATACGCGAAGGAGACGAGTGGAAGACTGCCTTCAAGTCGAAGGATGGACTTTATGAGTGGCTTGTGATGCCCTTTGGGTTGTCCAATGCCCCTAGTACTTTCGCTCGGATGATGACCCATGTCTTCAGACCTTACATTGGAAAGTTCGTAGTAGTTTATTTCGACGACATTTTGATCTATAGTCAGACCGAGAGTGAGCATCTGACTCACCTACGTACCATTTTCGAGCTCCTGCGAGCCGAGCGACTATACATCAACTTGAAGAAATGCGTTTTTATGGCTGAGTCTGTTATCTTTTTGGGATATATAGTGAGCTCCGCTGGCATCACTATGGACCCTGAAAAAGTTCGAGCGATTCGTGAGTGGCCTACACCCCAGAACATTCACGATGTCCGTAGTTTTCATGGGCTAGCCACATTTTATCGTCGATTCATAAAGAACTTCAGTTCTATTATGGCACCAGTCACTGAGTGTACGAAGAAGGGAAATTTCAAGTGGACGTCATCGGCAGCTAGAGCCTTTGAGATCATCAAAGATAAGATGTCCACTGCACCTGTTTTGAGACTCCCTGATTTTAGTCACGTGTTTGAGGTATCCTGCGATGCCTCTGGGGTTGGGATAGGAGGTGTACTTAGTCAAGAGGGTCATCCCGTTGGATTTTTTAGTGAAAAGCTTTCAGGCCCGAAGCTGAATTATTCCAACTACGAGCGCGAATTCTATGCGATTGTACAAACGCTGCGTCACTGGAGGCATTATCTATTGCCCAAGGAGTTTGTCCTCCACTCCGATCATCAGGCGTTGCGTTATATCAATTCGCAGCAAAAGTTGAACCCTCGACAGGCTAAGTGGGTATCATATTTGCAGGAGTACACCTTCGTTCTCAAACACTGTAAGGGAACGGAGAATCGGGTTGCCGACGCCCTTAGTCGAGTCACCCTCGTATTATCACAGATGCGTACTCAGGTGATAGGATTTGAGCGTATCAAAGATGACTATTCTAGTTGTCCCGATTTTAGCGGAATTTATGATGCGATACGCTTTGATCCCTTTCACGATGAGACAGATTACCTCATTCGAGGTGGATATTTGTTTCGTGGAACCCGTCTGTGTATTCCCCGCACCTCGTTGCGAAATTTCATTGTATGAGAATTACATGGCGGAGGCTTAGGTGGACACTTTGGGCGAGATAAGACGGTAGCCTTAGTAGAGGAGCGATTCTATTGGCCCGGGATGAAACGGGTTATCGCACAGATTGTCAGTAGCTGCCGCACTTGTCAGGTAGCGAAGGGCAATAAACAGCCCGCTGGATTATACACACCTTTACCGGTGCCTAGTATTCCCTGGGATGACGTTAGTATGGATTTTGTGCTTGGGTTGCCGCGCACTTTTAGGAAGCACGATTCCATTCTTGTAGTGGTCAATCGGTTTTCTAAAATGGCGTATTTCATCCCCTGCAACAAAACCGACGACGCCTCTCATATCGCCTGAATTTATTATAAAGAGGTTGTCGCACACCGAGGGATACCTAAGACTATCGTCACCGACCGAGATGTCAAGTTCACCAGTTATTTTTGGAAGTCACTCTGGAGACTATTAGGTACTAAACTTCTATTTTCGACCGCCTATCATCCACAGACCGACGGTCAAACTAAGGTTGTTAATGGGAGTTTAGGAAATTTACTGCGCTGTTTGGTAGGAGATCACCGGGGTAATTGGGATCTAATTCTTCCCCACGCTCAACTGGCATATAATAATTCGAAGAATAGATCTACGGGTTTATCTCCCAATGAGGTTGTTCATGGTCACACTGCACGAGTGCCGCTAGATTTAGCCCCACTACCACCCACTTTTAGGACTAGTCAGTTTGCAACGATTATGCATTGCATTTGCATGATTTGCATAAAGAAATTGAGCGAAAATTGCATAGTACTTATGATTTATACGCAACTCAAGCTAACAAACATAAAAAAGCTATTTGTTTCAAAGTGGATGACTTGGTGATGGTTCGGCTAAATCCGGAACGGTTACCCTCGGGTACCGTAAAGAAGTTAGCTGACCGTAGAACTGGACCCTTTAGAGTGGTCAAGCGGATTGGGCAAAATGCGTATGAACTTGAGATGCCTTCCGATTGGGGTGCAAATCCGGTTTTCAACGTAGCCGATCTGACTTTATTCCACGACTACCCGCAGGAATTTTTAGATTTTCCATTGCCTTCTCCTCCATTTGTTGCTTCTGGGTTGGGGAGTGCTAGTAGGGAGCCACATTCCGGACATACCGACACTCATTCAGTTACTGACACACCATCTGCAGTTCTACCCTTTTCCACTGACAGTTTTCAGGATGAGTATGAGACACCGGGTGATTCTTTCATACCAGTTCCCTGAGCCGCTGACAGACTTCCGCGATAGATATTGGTTCCCGAGCAGATATTGGATGATGAGACAGTGACCACTACTGATGGTGGTTTTCAGAGATATTTGGTTCGTTGGCATGGCAGACCCGAGACCGAGATCAGCTGGGTCTTGGCCGAGGAGCTACAACGTATGGATGCCGATCTTCTACAACACTACCGCTCGGAGGACTCACCAGTGATGAGTGATTTCGAGAGGGGGAGAGTTGGTGGAGACCAGCCCAGATCAGGTCGACGCAAAAGTGCCCGCCGCCGCACCCGTCCGGACCCATACCGGCCCTGAATTATTGCATTTTAATTTTATTATTTTTGCAATTTATTTTTGTTTGCGTTTTATTTTGCACGCCTGCGTGCGTAGCCACGTTGGAAGTTTTTATTGTATATCTATTATCTATATATATATAACTATATATTTAGATATATATATATAGGTACAGCCATTTGCCTGTTCCAAACCTAGCGCCACCGGTTCATCGTCAAGGCCGGTCCGTCGCTTCGCTCGGCCAGGCGGTATCCCGTACGCAGGAATTCCGCCATTGGCGCTGCTCAGGAGACGACCGCAGCCACGACCTCCTCCATGCCACGAAGTCCCCTCCGACGGTTGACGCTAACTCCCCCACGCCGCTCCTTCACGACGCCTGGAGGTTTGCTGGAAGGGGACGTTACTCTGCGGGTGCTCTATAAAGAAGAGGCGGTGAATCAAGAAAGGGGAGATGAACAGTGGGTTATTTTTCCGGTAATTTCGATGTTTGATTTCTGCGTTTTGCTCCCGTGAGAGGTGAATGAATGAGAAGATGAAGAACATCGTTTAGTACTCTTGTTTTCCTGTTTTCGAGCGAAGTCCAGATTGTATTAGTTCTATTAGAGATTGTTGTTGCTTTGTTTCTTTTCTCGTGAACTGGTTCCTTCGATTCCTGTGGCTGCGTGAAGAGGAGAAGAACAGTGGTATTAGATTTACTATTTGATCATTTAATTTTTCCTATTGCTGAACTAGAAATGATACAGTGTTATCTTGGGATGCTTCCATCGATTACTGTGAGGATTGGATTTCTTTGCTGTTTCCGTACCCAGTAACTAGAGGAATTTACTTCCTGTTGAGATTCGTGGAACCACCGTCGTGTGTGAGAGTGAATGAGAAACTAGGTTGTTTAATTTGTGTCTCCTTACACTAGTGAGTGTTTGAGATTTCCGTGGAACCACTTTATTGTGTGATTGAGAGAATTTATTCCGTGGTACCCTTGTGCGATAGCGGCCATCCACGGAGCGGGAGATCGGAGGAGACGAGGAAGTCCTCGCGGGATCGCCGTCGACTTCGATTGCGGAAAGACACCTCTTTCCGTGGGTAACTTGTTCCTTTCTTTTCCTTTGTGTGTGTCTATATATTTTTTCGTAGGATAACAGATTCATTGTTGGGTTTTCGCCTGGATTTTGTCAGCAAACGCTACGTCGAAAACTCCAAACGGAAACGTATTTGGAGTTCACGATTTTCGTGTTGCTACAACAAAGGGAAAAAAACGAAAGTTGCGAACCTTCTTTCCCCGAATTTAGAATTGAACCATTATTTTTAAAAGAAAATTCATTTTAAACAAAATAGTTAATTTGTGCTTTACAAAATTCTAAGTTGCGGTAATTCTTAAAGTTCGTGCAACGCCCGCTCGAAACATTCAAGTGTTTTTTTTATTGCATGCATTTAGGGTTTCTTAGAAGTAGCCGACAGACGCGTAAACCCTACGTGTCGTCCTGCATCAAAAATTCTTATATAATATTAAATACATACTTTGCATGGGATGATATCATTATCAAGGTGAAATACCTAGAGGCTTCAATGGGGTTGAGTACAGGCAGAAGTGATAAGGGAGTCTTCATTACGGAGAGTTTAACTTTGTGGCTGCCTTGGATAAGTGTGTGGTTTAATTTTAGGAAAATGAGAATACTGTGTTGGCATGAGATTGTGGGAACACCAATTGGGTGATGGGTTTGGCGAAATATATAAGGCTTGTCTCAGTAGCCTAATGACACGTTGTGGTGCCATGATTTGGGGTGGGTCTTTGGACCAAGTTGAGATTTTGGGCATGAATTTGGTGCACCGCAGTATTCCCTCTCCATGACATACCCACCTCATCTAGGGTCACCCTTCCTGGGTTTATTAGGAACTTGAGGTCAGTACGTGTTAGTGAGGGTTATCCAAGGAGGGTGTAGTAGTGCCTAGTAGGATAGATTTGTTTGTTTTCATCTCAAGTAGCTCCAGTTCATTCTCCTAGCATGTAAGGTAATGTTTGTGGTGCATGGGTATTTAGTGGCAAGGATAGGATCAACTCCCCCCAAAGACACACTAACAGGGAATAGGGCTAGACCCTTAGACTTGTGGGTGTGAAGCCAATTCCTAGATTGATCCCCTAATGTTTTTTCTTGCAGAAGGACTCCACTCCTAGTTATTTTTTAAAGACGACTCAGCTGGCAAGGCGATAGTCCACACTAATTAGTACTAGCAAATGTTGTATATAAGGGCCTAGATATAGTAATGAGTCACTTACTTAGAAGTGAAAGTTGTCCGACTCAATATTGTCACCTTGTCATGATGATGAGGCACGTGGGTTAGCTACACACTTAATAAGTAGATAATTTAGCATAAGTTTAGCACGACATTGCACTGCATTCGCAAGATCTTTATTGTATAAGTTCGTATGAAAACTCTTATATGATAAGTTACTTTGTGTGAATTAATTATGAATAACTGGACTCTTAACACATAAGTTTGTATGGGTATCCTTGTATGTTAAGTTACTATATGTACTTACTCATACTAATTACACTATGTAGCAAAGCATTTTAGTATTGCTAGAATAACCTATTTTTCAGTTATATGTACTCATATGACTTCATGTCACCTGCTTGGATTATATACTATGCTAACTCTACTTATAGCTTCTGTCTTTCCTTCCACATGGTGCTTTATGATATATTGGGGGTAGAGATTTATAATGTATTGCATGTTAATAATATTTTATTGTTTTGGGTTATACACGACTCACTATTCATTTACCTTCGTGATGGGGCCCTTCCCCGGACCCTCATTGTGCGTGATGCTTTGTGCGTCGAGTTTCCCTTTTATGTCTCCGACTTCTGACATTTAAAAATTCAATATGACATGATGCGACATCCGATATTTACAACCTTAATCCGAATGATATTTTGTGAGACGTTATGTCAATAGAGATTTTTCATATCCTTCTTGGACCTCTAGGCATCGCACCTTTGCGATTATTTCCTAAGAATTAAGTAGGTCCAGTTATTTGTCCATTTTCGTAATAGCTCTATGGAATTGCCAAAAATATTTGGTATCTCAAGCGGCATAAAAAAAGGTTGTGGTCCTTCCACTGAGAAAGAAAGGATGATGATTCAGTTTTGGTAGATAGTATAATGGTTAGGAGAAAGGACTAAGGCATCACGATGTACTATGGGTGGTACACTGGTACTACATGTCTGAATCCACGTGACTTAGGCTAGGCAAGAATTGCAGAGGCATCAAGCTGTGAGATATGTTAGTGGCGGAAGATCCGTAAGAGCTGGCGCACGACCTTGAAGCCGAGCTGAGTCGATAATAGAGAGAGTGCCTGCTGGCAAGACAGGGTCAATCGTAGGAGGAAATTGGTATGAGGTGGACTTGCATAAAAACATAAGATCATAATCAAACACATACTCAAAACACCCATGTACAATAAACATACATAATACTCTAAGTACATATAACAGTGATTTTTTGTTTTTATGCATGCCTGAAAATATGTAAATCTATTTTATTGATATTGGTGCACACCTTTATTTGTTTAAAGTTGCATTCAAAAAGCTTCTTTATATCTTCATCCTGCAAAAAACAATGTCATTATAATAACCATCAGTTTTTTTCTTTTAATCAATCGTCTAAATAGTTATTGATGGTTCTTAGTGCTTCTCCATGTTGAGTAATTAATCTAACTTCGGAGCTAGTATATTAGAATAATCGAGAGAATTTTCAAATTAGCAGATAAAAACATATCACAAGTCTTTCCTTCAGAGCATGTCCATCAGGAGCAGGCTCAGCAATAATAGGTTCTTTTCCCAAGCTTTTCCAAGGAAACTATATAAAGGAACAACAAAATTAGAACATGCCGAAACTGTCCAGATATATTAAGGCTTGAAAAGGAATTATACATCATCAGTACAAGCATTTATGCATTGCGAACTTAAAATTTTAACATAATTAACTATAATTTTTGTCCGAAGTGGTAAATTAGTAAAGTTACAAGAAAAATATCAATTAATGAGAAGGTGAAATTATCAATAAAACATTGTAAATGAAAAGTTACACAATATAAATAAGTGTTGATTGGAAACAGTAAACATAAAGGAAAAAACACAGTTCATTTATTCACGGAAACACGGATACTTGCAACGGTCTTATGTATCGTATCTGAAATGTTTTGAAGTCATGAAACTCTCGAAAATTCTTTTGAGATACTATTGGAAACTTTAATATAAAATTACAAATCCCAGATACCCTCAAATACTCTTGGATACGCCCGATTATGCTTGAAAATGCTCAAATTTTGTGTATGTTGTGATGATGGTGATATGGAGAAAGACAAGTGTTTACATGATAAGTGGTGGCAGTCAACTGATTATATATTTTCATTCATGACTCATATCTATGATATGATGATATGGTAAGCGGTGGGAGTCACCCCAACTCAAATGTGGCAACTATCTCAAATGGAGACTAAGCATAATCCTAGCCTTATATGTACAAAAATTCATATTGCATCTAACATCCATAAAGAATGAAATTAAGACCTTATATATTTAGATAATAACGAGAAAATTTTATAATAGAGTCCTTTAAAGATTCTATATATGAGTGATATAGATAAAGGATGACAGTTACTTTTTGTCTATTATTTATTTATTTTTTTGCTAAAACACTTTACTCCATGTATTTGTTTTCAAACTTTATTGTTTGTATTTGATGATTTTATGAAGTAATGTTTGTATTCTCAGTTACTTGATAAATTTAGAATCATGTGTGTAGTTTACTATTTTTATACTAGAAGGAGGCATAATTATTCATGTTTGATCTGGTCAAAGCCAGGTTTCACCTTGAATTTCCATCATTTGTACCTTGATAAATATAGGATGATTGATGAATATAGGATGATTGCTAATACCGACGTAGTTCCTTCTTTTACAATGAGATGTTTTATTGACTTTGAAGTGATTTATCACATGACAAATGATTCTTTTCCTAGGTTTGAATCCACCTCCCCCTACTCATGTCTATATCAATGGTTCTCAGACTTGGGATATTAGCACGGGTTCTCTATGTCTATCTCTAGTCTTCCGCTCTTACTCTAAATAATGTTTTTCATATTCGAAATTGCATCTTGGATTTAGATGAAAAGGTCCTGCATTAACTGGCAAATGCATATAAATAATAGGATAATTAATACAGATTTTATTCGTGTACTCATAAGAAAGAAGTTAAATACCTGTACTGCTATGGTGTCAATCAATAAAGCTTTCACCATAACTGGAAGATTCATAAAACTCAATGCCTCAGCTTTATATCTCAAATCTTTCAAGACAGCATGACCTAAGAGAAAAATAATGAGGACAAACATTTAGAGCACAATTACAAATATTGACAGCATATTAAAGAGAAATTGTTAAGAAAGAAAATGATATCAACAGTTGTACTGCAAATTAATTACTCAAAAACCAATTTTAACAGATCCATAAATAGAGAAATTTTTAACATTGTATCAAGTATCAAGAAAGGTAAACAATGAGAACAAGAGCTCTAGAATTAAAATTAAAGAAAGATGTTCTGGTACGAATAATTAGAAGGTTGTTTTTAATTTAGGAAGCCGCTTATGAAAAAGTATATGCAAAAGATATTATTTGTATCATTTCAACATTATAAAGACATAATAATATACACAGGAATTTATGTCAAGAAAGTCATTTATTTGTTTATATTCAGTTTCCTGTATCATTTGATTTGTATAATCGGGCGACCCACGTGTTTTGCTATGTACAGGCGGTTACTCTTTTGTAACCGCACCTACCCTCAAATCCTGTAATTAGTCCAACACTGTCAATTGTAAATCCTTTCACCTCATCCATTCTATATAAATAGGGGTGCTCCCGTGTAATATTCAGATTTTTTGGAAATAAAATTATTCATTATTTTCAGATTCTCACATGGTATCTGAGTCTACGATTCTGTGACTTCTCTTCGTAACCGTCTGCTAAGCAATTTCCGCGCGGTCCCTCCTGTTACCGTGCGGCTTCTCATGCTCTGTTGTTTGCTCTCTATCCACTCGGTCCCTTCAGTCACTGCGCGCTCTATCTGCATGTTCCCTGATCCTGTTGTGGTCGTGCGGTCCTCATGTCTGCATATCTCATCAATAAGCTTCCGTCTGCCACTCTTCAAAGGAATACACCTTTCACTCTTCTATATTCGGATGGTGTTCCATTCTCTCTTCCCCCCAAGGTTTTTGGTTGCACAACTTTCATTCACCTCCCTGCTCTTGGTCATGACAAGCTCTCTGCTTGCTCTTTCAAGTGTAACTTCCTTGGCTATTCCCCGACTCAAAAAGATTATTGTTGTTATGAGCACCTTCAATGTCGTCAATTTGATTCGGCGTACGTGACCTTCTTTGAGTCTACTTCCTATTTCTCTTTGCCATCTCATCCTGCCCCACAGATGCCGCTCCATTTTCTCTCTCCTCCTATCGTATTATTCATGTTCTCCTTCCCGATATTGTCATGTTGCCGCCTCTTCTTCCCGCTCTCTTTAATCTTCCCCTTCTCTTCCACCCCTCCCTCTATCCACTCCGGGACCTTCACCTCCATCTCTCAGGCCAGCTCTCTCCCCTTCGGATGGATCTGACCCCGAGGACTTTTAGGGCTTTAATGTTCTCGTTGCGCTTCGCAAAGGCATCCGGACTTTAATGATCCCGTTGTGCCAAGAGATTCACTCAGACGTATGGTGTTGATTTCTTCGACCTGTTCTCTCCCGTTGCCAGAATCAACAACATTTGGGTTTTCTTCTATGTTTCAGTTAATCAGGATTGGCCCATGTCGTGGCTCGATGTCAAGAATGTCTTCCTCTATGATGACCTACAGGGAGAGGTTTACATGGAATGACCTCCCGGGTATGTTGCTCAGGGGGGGATCTCAGGTATGTTGTTACGGATGCCGACGAAGGGGACGAGGGCGAGTGGCACCTACCGGTGTGGCGAGTGCACCGTCGGAGGGAGCGCGGCGCGCGCGTCATTCCGGCCTAGCCGGCTCGTGCCGAGGAGGCGTTGTATCCATTTTCTTTTATGCACCACTATTATTTTTTTCATTATGAGTCCGACATGTATATAAGTCGGGGGACTATTGTTTTTTGCTTATGCTTGAAGTATTTGGTGATTTGGTTTCTCTCTCCTCAATATTTTGATTTCCCTTTCTCTCTCTCTCTCTTCCCCCTTTCTCCCTCCCAAATTTCTAAAAACCCTATCAAGTGGTCCGACCGGCCCTCTTCCGGCCATGGTCTCCGCCGCCCGAATCCGTTCCAGCGCCACCTGTCTGTCTTCGCGTCAACCTGGCCCCGCCCGCGTCCGTCTTCCGCGTGCAGCCCGCGTCCGTCTACGCGTCCCGACCCCGACGCCCGATCTGCCTCGCCAAACGCCATGAGCCGATCTGCCTCGCCAGTGTCCCATGCTAGTTCCACTGTATGCCCGTCGCCGCCAGGTCGTCGTGCCGTCCTCGCCGGTCTCCCTCCCGTCCCCCGCGTGCATGCCCCCAGGTTGCGCTCCATGGGCAACCCGGACACAACGCCATCCCTTCCGGCCGCCGATCCAGCCATCCTTCGCCGCTTGGAGGACCACGATGCTTCGATCTCTTCCCTACAGGCCCTCATGCTGTGCATGGACACCAAACACGACTCCATGTTGGTCGGTCGCCCATCCACTTCCGCCGCATCTGCCGTCGAGTCTCCCTCTCTTCTTGGCGTTCCACCGGAACCCTTCCAGCCCCTTTTTCCTTACCGGCGCTGTCTCAGTGGGCCCCCGTTCCCTTGATGTTCCCTCTTTCAAAGACACTGACCCCTTGGGTTGGATTGCCCGCGCCGAACAATTTTTCGAGATACAAAAACCCTGGAACCGCAAAAAGTCAGCACAGACATGATCGGAATGGAGGGCTACGCCCTCCACTGGTACGCTGGCTCCGCGAAACCACCCTGACCATGACGTGGTCGGACCTTTAGCAGGAGTTGATCCGTCGTTACGACACCCGCTACTCGGGAACCGCCGTGGAGCGGCTCTGCAGAGTCCGCCAGATGGGCTCCCTCGACGAGTACATCGACGAGTTCATCGCCCTCGACATACATGTTCCTAGCCACCCACCGGATCACTACCTCTGTTTCTTCATGCATGGGCTTCTACCCTAAATTCGGGACCGAATTTGCACCACCACCACCCGTCCATGACGGAGGCCATAGACCTCGCCCGCTTGGTCGAAGCGGACTTCCAGACTCGCCCACCGGACTTGGGCAACCGCCTCCCGCGCCGGCAGTGCGACCGGCCCACCGGCACATTCCCTCCTATCGGCACCAAATCTCGAGCCACATCCGGGACCCGGACGGGGCGCCCCACCGCCCCGACCCCCTTGGCCTCCAACCCACCCCTGGCTCTCCAATTAGGAATACCACGATTTGCATACCAAGGGGTTGTGTTTCCGCTGCAAGCAACCCTATACCCCCACACATGAGTGCCCACTGAAAGCCCTTCGGGTCCTCATCGACGAGGAGGAACCCAAGGTGACACTGGCGAACTTCGAAGCTCTAGAGCTAAAGACCACAACTGAGGACTCCCCGGCCGCCACCCTCCATCATTTGGACCTGCCGCTGTTTGCTGTCGGCAGTTTCTTGGGCCCTCAGACGATGAAGCTGCGGGGATCGCTTCAGGGGACCTCCGTGGTGGTGATGATTGATAGCCGCCCCAACCACAATTTTATTTCTCAGCACCTGGTGGATCGCTTGGCACTTTAGGTGCGGGCCGCGGACCGCTTTACGGTTTGCTTGGGCAACAGACGATGGCGGGCGACGGGTGGCCTGTGCGCAGCGCTCACTCTTACCATCGACCACTGCCCATTCCAGGCCGACTTCTACGCCTTCTCTCTAGGCTGAGTGGATGTGATTCTGGCGTGGCTTCGCACTCTTGGAGACGTCAGCGTCAAGTGGGACCACATGACTGTGTTTCCTCCTAGGGGGAACAACTTGTTTACTGGAAGGCGATGCCGCCTTACTTCGCCAACCCGTCTCCCTTCGCTCTCTTCAGAAGTCCACCGACGTCGAGTGGGCGGCCTCCTTATGGCACGTGGCTGAGCAGGCCTCCCCCCCCCCCCCCCGACCCGGCGCTACAAGCTATCTTGGACCTCTTTCCGGACCTCTTCGCCGACAGGACCTTTTTTCCCCCAGCTCAACCGACGGATCACCACATTCCACTGCGGGAGGTGTCCTCCATCTCAGTTCGACCATACTGTTACGGCCATGCCCAAAAGGGCGATATCGAGACATTGGTGAGCGACATGCTCACAGTAGGCATCATCCGTCCCAACGCTAGTCCCTTCTCAAGCCCCGTCCTACTGATCCGCAAGAAGGACAGCAGTTGGCGCTTCTGCGTGGACTACAAGGAACTCAACAAGGCCACTATACCGGATAAGTATCATATTCCGGTCATTCAGGAGCTCTTGGACGAGCTGCGGGGAGCGGTCTTCTTCTCGAAGCTGGATCTACAGGCCGGCTGCCACCGGATACAGGTATGCGAGGAGGACGTCCCTAAGACAGCTTTCTGCACACATGATGGTCATTACGAGTTCCCGGTCATGCCTTTTGGCCTGACGAACGCCCCCGCCACTTTTCAGGCCACCATGAATGATCTGTTTCGACCAGTCCTGCGGGGGTATATCTTGGTCTTCTTCGATGATATTCTTGTTTACAGTTCATCGTAGCAGGACCATTTGGACCATATTCGGACAACTCTCACCACCCTCTGGGAGAACTCATTGTGTGAATCCCAAGAAGTGCGTCTTCGGTCAGACGGAGATTAGTTACTTGGGCCACACTATCTCCGCCAACGGCGTGGTGATGGATCAGGACAAGGTTCAGGCCGTACTTCAGTGGACCACGCCTCGCTCACTCCGCGACGCCCGAGGGTTCTTGGGCCTCACTGAGTACTACCGCCGATTCATCCGGGACTATGGAAAGATTGTCAAACATCTCTCAAGTCTGTTGAAGAAGACCGAGTCTGGCAGTTTCCAGTGGACACCTCCGGCGGTCGAGGCATTCCGGGCCCTCCGGCAGGCCCTGAGCACCGCCCCTGTACTCGCTTTGCCAGATTTCTCACAGTAGTTCGTGGTGGAGTGCGACGCGTCGGGCTCCGGAGTCGGTGCAGTCTTGATGCGGGCAGGACAGCATATCGCCTATTTCAGTCGGACATTCGCGACCACCGAGCGGCCCCGCTCCGTCGAGTTTGAGCTGATAGCCCTGGTTCTCTCCGTACAGCATTGGCGGCCATACCTGCTAGGCCGCCATTTCACAATCCGAACAGACCACCATAGCATGCGCTGCCTCCTCCACCAGAAGATCGCGACTCTGGCACAGCAACTCTGGGTAGCCAAGCTCCTGAGGTACGACTTTGACATTGTGTTCTGGACGGGTTCGTCCAACCGGGCGGCCGATGCGCTCTCCCGCCAACCGCGGACGGTCAGGTTGACGGCCATTTCACGACCATATTGAGAGGACGCCACCATTCTTCAGCACGAAGTGGCCGCCGACCCCGCGCTTCAGACGATAGTGGGGGCTCTCAGGGCAGATGCTACGGCCCACCCATCATACCGCCTTGTGGGCGACCACCTCTACCACCAGGATCGTCTAGTACTGCACGCCAAGATAAGTCAACCTCTCCTGCAAGAACTAGGTGGTGATGAAGAGAAAAGTGGGAAAACAACTCATGGGAATGCTCGCAAGTGAAAGAACTCAAAGAACTCTATTGTAAGGAGACAAGTCTGTGACATCGAGCTCGAGCTCAAGCTCGACGAGCTCATCCTTCTTGGCTCGAGCTCGAGACTAGTATATTGAGCTCGAGCTCGAAACCAATATATTGAGCTCGAGCTCGAGCTTTCGAGCTCACGAGCTTGAGTCGAGCTCGAGTTGCTCGCGAGCTTTTTGCTCATGAGCCTATTTATATTTATATTTATATTTATTTATTTTAAAATTACCCAAAAAAACTCGCGAGCTCATGAACAAGAGCAATCGAGCTCGAGCTCGGCTCGAAATCAAGCTCGAGCTCGAGTCAAGCTTTTTTTGAGCCGGCTCATCAAGCTCACGAGCCAGCTCGACTCAACTTACACCCCTAGGCATATCGAGCGGACCTGCGCCGCCAGTTCCCAGACTTCTGCCTTGAGGACAAGGCAAATTTCCCAGATGGCGGAATTGTTACGGATGCCGATGAAGAGGACGAGGGCGAGGGGCACCCGCTGGTGTGGCGAGTGTACCGTCGTAGGGAGTGCGGCGCGCGCGCCATTCCGGCCTAGCCGGCTCGTGCCGAGGAGTTGTATCTGTTTTCTTTTATGCACCGCTCTTGTTTTTTTCATTATGAGTCTGGCACGTATATAAGCCGGGGAACTATTGTTTTTTGCTTATGCTTGAAGTATTTGGTGATTTGGTTTCTCTCTCCTCAATTATTTGATTTCCCTCTCTCTCTCTTCCCCTCTTCCCCCTCCCAAATTTCTAAAAACCCTAGCATCTGTAAACTCCAGAAGGCTATCTATGGCCTCAAGCAAAGTCCTCACGCATAGTGTGACAACTTTAGTCAGGTCATCTCCACCATTGGTTTTGTTCGTAGCTCTGCAAATCACTCTCTCTTCACCCGTAATACTTCTTATGGACTGGTCATTCTTGTAGTCTATGTTGATGACATCATTCTCACAAACGATGATGTTGCTGACATTGCCCTGACAAAGAAACATCTTCTTTAGCGCTTTGTCACCAAAGACATGTGACCTTCAAAATACTTTCTGGGTATTGAAATCTCGTACAAGCGCAACTTCGTTGTTCTCTCGCAATGCAAGTATGCAATTGATCTTCTAAAAGAGACCGGTCTGCTTGGTGCTAAACCTGCTCGATGTATAATGACGGTTGGCAAGGAAAAACTTTGGAGTGAGGATTTGCCTCTTCTTTCTGATGTCACTAGTGTCGGCGCTTTGTTGGTGAACTCATTTGCAGTAACAAGACATGAAATATGTTATGTTTGTGGGCAAGGCCAGTCAGTTTATGCAAGCCCTCAGGGAGTGTCATCTGCAAACTGCTCTGAAAATCTTGGAATAAGTTAAACGGTCTCCGAGGAAGTGAGTTCTATTTCAAAAGAATAACCATATGCGGATAGAAGTCTATTATGATGTCATCTATGTTGATATAAAGAAGATCGGAAGCCCACGACTGGGTTTTATAAATTAGTAGGAGGGAATCTTGTCGGTTAGAAGAGCAAGAAACAAGGTGTAGTCTCCAGATCGAGTGCTGAGGCAGAATATAGAAGCATGATTCAAACTACTTACGAGTTGAAGTGGTTAATGGGCACTTCTATTAGACTTGGGAGAATTTACAACTATCCACTACTAATGTTCTGTGACAACAAAGTCACCATCTACATATCAAAGAATTCAATCTTCCATGAGAGGACAAAACATATTGAAGTTGGCCATCACTTCATCAGAGAGGAAGTCTTGAAAAAACAAATTTGCACTTTGTTCATCACCTTTGATAAAGAATTAACAGAGATGTCTTTACAAACCAGTATCTTCATCATTTTCACACATATGTGACAAGTTGCGCATGATCGACATATACACTCCATTTTGAGGGGGAGTGTTAGAACATATGTATGTGCGGATACGAATTTATAACCGCACATAAGGGTATGAGTGGTTAGTATTGTGTAACAACACCTTGTGGTAATCGCGGTTAGTATTGTGCAACCACATCTTGTGGTAATCGTGGTTAGTATTGTGTAACTGCACCTTGTGGTAATCGCGGTTAGTATTGTGTAACCGCACCTTGTGGTGATCGCGGTTAGTATTGTGTAACCGCACCTTGTGGTGATCGCGGTTAGTATTGTGTAACCGCACCTTGTGGTAATCACGGTTAGGATTAGATAACCACTCGTTATATTGTATTGTTGATGATCAAGAGCACTGGCGGTTATTATCTTGTAACCACTAGTAGTGGTCTGGGCGGATACGCGTTATCTTAATCGCCTATGGTCTGGGTTCCAGAGTTCGTGTTGCTGATAAAGACTGGAGGATATAAGCTGTGTATTCGCTCCCTGCTGGTGTTAATGGATGTGCGTGAATACCATTGTGTCTGTGGCTGGCTATACACGTGTTTTATTATATATGGGTGATTACTCTTCTGTAACCACACCTACATTAACTTCATGTAATTAGTCTCACACTGTCAAATGTAAATTCTCTCACCTCCTCTTTTCTATATAAAAATGTGTGCTCCCATGTAATATTCAGAATTTTGAAATAAAATTATTCATTATTTTTAAATTCTCACAAGCATCTTAAGTTTCCAATTTGGACTGTAATCATCTCTCCTATCCCAACCCAAATTCGGTAGGACATGCATCTCCCTCTCTCTCTCTCTCAATCCCTTGTGTGACCACTGTCACGAGCTCATACCACTTGGAGCCCTTAATTAAAGACTAATGCACATAAAATTGCTAGTAAAAACTTAGTTTTAATGCACTTATTGAAAGCAATTAAATAATATGTTTGGCAATTCAATACAATTAATAAAGCTTGTAAGAACTAAAAGCAATATATGAGATATCATTCAAAAAATAATATTTTTCGAGGTATTAAACATAAAAAAAAACTATGATGATTGAATATGAAGTCATGAAATTTGCATAGGCGGCTAAATAGTTCACATGCTTTCATATTTCATGTGTTAGTATACTTACTAAAATATTTTTCTCTTCATTTTTATGACATATGATTGGTCGAAGGCAATTTGTTGAGAAGTTCATGTTACTAGAAAGCC
This sequence comes from Dactylorhiza incarnata, assembly GCA_033032865.1. NCBI lineage: Eukaryota > Viridiplantae > Streptophyta > Magnoliopsida > Asparagales > Orchidaceae > Dactylorhiza > Dactylorhiza incarnata. Next base: position 4,780,452 of record JAWHQI010000088.1, on the reverse strand, counting down.
AACAAAGAATTCCAGTAAAAAGTTTGCAAATATTAAAATTATATCAACGTGAAGTGAAGGAAGACAAAACTTTAGGTGAAGAAATTTATTACACTTTGTCCAACCAATCAAATTATAAATTTCATCAATTTCACTGACAACTCCAAATTTAACACACAACACCACATCATCACATGTCCTAAATTAGGAAAACAGAATGATGCATTCCTTGATGCATGAAAGGCTGCGAGGTGGCCGGAGGCAATGACTGTGGAATGGCGACCGCTGAAACAGATGGTGGTGGTGACACAACCATAGGGCGAAAACGCAATGATGCCGGTGGCAGAAGCTTCGGAGAGAAAATCATGTTAAGTATTTTATTTAATATGTTCGCGTGTCAGAACTGACTCGTGATGCCTTAACGGGTTTCGTGTTAACCTAGGGCTAGGCTCTATGCTGAAGATACTATTCCACCAAACTCCGGCGACCAGTCCTTCCGCAGTTCCCACCGTGGACGACGCAGCTGTCGGTGGTTTCCCCCATTTCTAAGTACCGACCACTATTCTCCAGAATCCACCACCCCAAATGCCCACATTCCTGCTTCCAGCGAGTCTCTTTGTTGTGTCCCGTCCGATGACTTGAACCTCGCGGACCTCTATTCTCCAGACTCATTTTCGGGTGGTCGACCCTTCCCAGAACGTCATTACTTTGGAGTTTAACACTCTTCAGCGAACCTCCCGGACCAGCCACGACACCCGCTGCCACTAATACTTCGTCCTTCTCCTAGGGTACTTCTCTCCCTATCTTGCTCAAATTTTGTTAGTATAATGATATACATAATTTATTTGATTTTAAAAATCAGAATTTGCTTGCCTGGATAATACTATTTTTGTTTGTCATTAATTTTAAATACATGCTTGTTCGTATTTCTTAATCGTCTGTGGAAGCTATAAGATCGCATTATCCAATGTTTTAAATCCATAAATTTAAGTACGTTTGTGATGCCTAGGTCGGTTGTCGCGTGACATTGTTCGTGAAAAGTCCACTCACACCACATTATTTTAAAGAGATCGCAAATTTTCTTTTAACACCAAACGCCCTAATTTTAGTATGCATCAAGGTTGGACCAGAAGGAGATATAAGCTGCAGCGAAAGACGATGAGCAAGAGGAGGAAAGGATGCTCGACGAGAATAGTAGAATGAGAAGAAAGAAGAGAAAAGGATTCTTCAGTAGGAATCCTTCAGAAGCTGTCTTTTGAATGATGTAGCTTCTGTTTATCTCAGAATCTGAATATGATGAATCATTGCTTATGCTAGTGATGATTGCAAGGGTTATGAGCTTGATCCTGATTCTCTCTGCACTTTTATTGACTTGCTGCTATATGATGTAGAAGAAGAAGCAACTGTGTTTTATTCTGTTTTTTTGTACAGAGAAGATGTTCTTCAGATCTGTCTTGGGGTTGGAGGAAGGAGAAGAAAACCCTCTATTTCGATAGACAGAATAATTTGATCAGTTGCTCGTGTTTTCTTTCTTTCTCAGCATACTTATTCTCTATCATTTGAGTTTGAATTTCTTTCTTCTTCTGGACTGTCCTAAGAAGGAATGTTCATTCGATAATTGAAGTTTCCTTTTATTTTTGTTCCCGACACGTCCATCTGATTTGAATAAACTTCCAAGAATGTCTTTGTTGCATCTCTGGAATACTCCATTTCATTCTTGGCAATTAACGAGCCGTTGGAGAACAGTCTTCAGCTTTGTAGACCTTTTCAAAAGGTATTAGAAAGGACAGCAGAAAAACTTCTATTTCTGACTGTATTCGACACTGTGTCGACTTCATTATTTGTCATATTGACGCACCTCTGAGTTCTTATAGAAGCAACTTCGAATTCCTTCTTAGCTCTGGCTGAACTCAGATGTCGACTTTGCGTCGAGTACTTATCAATGTATCCATCGAGTTGAAGACTTGGACTTAAACTTTACCTTATGCGTCGACTTGAAGTTGAAGTTGCGTCGACTTCTAAGATGGCTTCGACGGGCTCTTCCTTCTGCGTTAAATTCATTTCGAAGTAATGTTGACTTCTGATATAGCTTTGACAAGCTCTGTCTTCTGCGTCGAGTTTATTTCGAAGTTGCGTCGACTTCTGATATGTCTTTGACAGGCTGTCTTCTGCGTCGAGATCATTTCGACGTTGCGTCGACTTCACTTATACTTCGACAGACAGACTGAGTTACTTCGACAGACAGACTGAGTTACTTCGACTTTCAGTCAGATTTACGTCGACATTTAGTCGAAGTTGCGTCGACTTCCATTCGGCGCAAGTCTTAACTTAACTGAATTTGTGCTTGTTTTGGACAGGTCTTGACACTCTAGTGTGAGTGTGATATCCTATGACATCTAATGACCATTTTACCCTTTCTATACAATGTGGGTAATACAACTTAATTGATGAAATCACTTCAAAGTAATTTTTAAGATAAATCACAAGGGTTTTTCCCAACACCTTCGCCAGGGGCGACGTATGGAAGCTCGTCGACTCGTTGCCGTCATAAGACAATGTCGAATTTGCAACATCATAAGGCCTTGAAGAGTTGGTCCCGTGTCCCCTCTAGGATAGGCGGCAAGAAAACCTCTTCAGTCAGTTGTTGGGGCTCGCGAGGAACCCCCTCGAAATCGTCGCTGATAAGGACCAGTCGCTCGACCCAGCGATGAACCGTGTTCACCGTCCCGACGAACGTGCAAAAGTGGCTGCAGAAGAAGATGACTTTGTTGACGGTCGCCCCAAGGAGAAGAACTTCTAGAAGACCGACATGTCAAAGGCGTTCCTCTCCGTCCGCATTAAACAGAGGTAGCCCATGATGATCGCCACCCCGTTCGGATTGTAGGCAAGCTCGGACAAGGTGTCTTATCGCAGACCCCCCTATTTATAAATGTCGAGGGTCAGACAGTGCTGAGTATGAGAGGTCATCGATAGTGGCAGCTCGCTGAATAAAGAGTTGGATGATTCTTTCCGACCTCCTTCGGAGCTCGCAAAGAGTGAGGATTATGTACAATCCTTATTCGTCTAGGGTTAACCAGTTTAGGCCACATGGACAAAAGTCAAAGGTCAAGGCAGGAGTCAACAATCAAAGAGAAGACCAACATAAGGGATTTGAAGGCATGTGCGACTATGGGCGACCATCCTCCATACTCGCCCAAGGTGGGCGACTCTTTGGGTATCTCGCCAATGTAGGCGACATCCCAGCATACTCGCTAAGTAGCCCAGCAGAGAGGCAGCCTAGTCGGGTCGGGACGGGTATAAATAAGACCTTCTTTTGAATTTGCCTATAAATAGGGCCCCGGGGTTACCAGGAATGACATATTTGGCTGAGCTTTTAGAACCCAATTCTGAAGACTTGGATCATGAGATCTTGAGCACCCCCTTGGTCACCACTTTGATACTCATCATTTAGGTGCCTTCATCGTACCCTGCTCGGCCAATTTTGTTGTGGATGAGAAATTTGCTCAAACTTCTAGGTACGTGGTGGGACCTCCCCGCCGCAACCCTGGGTCCTGTTTGCTAGTTCCCGTCTTCTCTTTGCTCCCGCCCTCAGATCTGTGGAGCCGGACCAGTGATTCCCATTTAATATTGCTCCAGTGATTCCCATTTAATATAAAGTTGTTGTTTTTAATTTCTGGATCAATAAAATAAAACAAAACTATTTTTGTTCATAAAATATCAGTTTTAATCAAAATGGCCAAAACTTCAAGAATTTGATGCATTGCTACTGTACGGCAGCAACATTGCCACTACCCTAATGCTTCCTCAAGATCAACTTAATTAAGATCATTTGGTTGCAATATTGTCTTGGAAGTCAGCATCAATGAAATCAGAAATTGATAGTTGTGGACTGTAGAAGGTGGCGGAAATCATCCAAGGATGCATATAAGAGCTGCTTGCCGATGTATGAAATCAGGAATTGATAGACAGAACGTGCACGCGCACGCGCACATTTAGATCATCGGGCTGTCGGAATGAAGGTTATATAGAAAAAAACTGATCAGCGCCAGGCAAAATTTAATAAGGATAGGTAGAAGAGGGCCATTGACAGATTTTCTAGCGCCGGGTGGTTGCGTCGTTTATATAGAAGCAGGAAAAAAATACCTGTAATAAAAAGACACTATCAGATTGACAACAAACTTAGCATACCAATAAGAGTACAAAATGAGTTCCTGAAATTATGAGGTTTTCGAAACAGCAACCTTCCAACAATAGTGATAGTTGCATGGTTGCCTGTGAAGCATCTCCCCAGGCCATCCAGAATGCTCTAAATATTGTAGAGGAAACCTGCATTTTCATTTCATTTAAAGCTGCTATGCATCATCCCCTAGCAATAAAGGGAAATAATAACATCCAAAATCGAAAACTTCTGAAATCTAAAACACTCTACGCAGCTTGCCTGATATTGAAATCCAATATCCAAATAGAGAAATGAAGGTGGAAAGAGGAAGAAAGAAGGCTTACAAAATAGAACCAGCCAGCGTACAAATTCAAGGATAAAAGCAACGGTATAGCAATTCCACGATGCAGCAGCGCTACAACAATTCATTGACGCAACCTTAGCTTCAAACCGCCTTCCAACAATAGTGATTGTTGCATGGGTTGCTTGTGAAGCATCTTCCCAGGCCATCCACAAAGCTCTAAACATAGTAGAGGAAAATAATAACATCCAAATTCAAAAACCAATGCATCCAGCTGAAGTTCTGATGAATTTGAGCAAAACAGAGATGAATGGTATGCAAGTTCATTGCCTTGCCTGGACAAACTCTCCTCCCTAAACCAAAAGGGGGCAAGCCTTAGATCAGATCCTGTTATGCCCAAACATGTGACATCTCCTCTCTAACCAATTATACGTAGATTTTAGCTATACTTGTTCGATATCATAGGATACGACCTAAATTCAACAGGTTCAAGTCCGCGATGGACCTAAAGGACACCTGGGCAAGCAGTCAGAGAGGATTGGATCGAAGCAGTCAGATCCAACGCTACAAGATACCTCGCAGGAAAGGCGTGAACTTAAATTTACCTTTCAGTCCGCTCCGGACGCAGGTCCAAAAGCGAGTCGGCAGTGCTAGAAGAGGCAGCTTTCTTCGTGGGAGGGACATCCTCCTCCCCAAGGAGCTCGGCCTCGCTCAGCCTGTGTTCCTTGGCAGCCAGGGCCTCAGCCTGTTTCCTCTTCTTCGCGCGATCCATTCTCTCGCGCCTAAAGAGGTCCGCGGAGGGAACGTTCCCGAACTTCGACCGGAAGGTACTCGTCGCCAAAGCCTCAGCGGCTGGAATTCAGTGGGCCTTGTGAGAAGACCCTCCCTTCTCCGCGGTAGGCAAGAAGGTCGTCTTCGTGATAGGCGAGGTGTCGTTCATCTCTTCTTCCATAGTCGTACGAGTGATTTTCAGAAGTCCCGACCCCTATTTATAGACGGGGTGACCGATACCACCAGCTCGGCATAACCGCAGCTCGCCGAATAAGGGTTGGATGATTCTTTCCGACCTTATGCGTCGACTTGAAGTCGAAGTTGCGTCGACTTCTAAGATGGCTTCGACAGGCTCTTCCTTCTGCGTTAAAATCATTTCGAAGTAATGTTGACTTCTGATATAGCTTTGACAAGCTCTGTCTTCTGCGTCGAGTTTATTTCGAAGTTGCGTCGACTTCTGATATGTCTTTGACAGGCTGTCTTCTGCGTCGAGATCATTTCGACGTTGCGTCGACTTCACTTATACTTCGACAGACAGACTGAGTTACTTCGACAGACAGACTGAGTTACTTCGACTTTCAGTCAGATTTACGTCGACATCTAGTCGAAGTTGCGTCGACTTCCATTCGGCGCAAGTCTTAACTTAACTGAATTTGTGCTTGTTTTGGACAGGTCTTGACACTCTAGTGTGAGTGTGATATCCTATGACATCTAATGACCATTTTACCCTTTCTATACAATGTGGGTAATACAACTTAATTGATGAAATCACTTCAAAGTAATTTTTAAGATAAATCACAAGGGTTTTTCCCAACACCTTCGCCAGGGGCGACGTATGGAAGCTCGTCGACTCGTTGCCGTCATAAGACAATGTCGAATTTGCAACATCATAAGGCCTTGAAGAGTTGGTCCCGTGTCCCCTCTAGGATAGGCGGCAAGAAAACCTCTTCAGTCAGTTGTTGGGGCTCGCGAGGAACCCCCTCGAAATCGTCGCTGATAAGGACCAGTCGCTCGACCCAGCGATGAACCGTGTTCACCGTCCCGACGAACGTGCAAAAGTGGCTGCAGAAGAAGATGACTTTGTTGACGGTCGCCCCAAGGAGAAGAACTTCTAGAAGACCGACATGTCAAAGGCGTTCCTCTCCGTCCGCATTAGACAGAGGTAGCCCATGATGATCGCCACCCCGTTCGGATTGTAGGCAAGCTCGGACAAGGTGTCTTATCGCAGACCCCCCTATTTATAAATGTCGAGGGTCAGACAGTGCTGAGTATGAGAGGTCATCGATAGTGGCAGCTCGCTGAATAAAGAGTTGGATGATTCTTTCCGACCTCCTTCGGAGCTCGCAAAGAGTGAGGATTATGTACAATCCTTATTCGTCTAGGGTTAACCAGTTTAGGCCACATGGACAAAAGTCAAAGGTCAAGGCAGGAGTCAACAATCAAAGAGAAGACCAACATAAGGGATTTGAAGGCATGTGCGACTATGGGCGACCATCCTCCATACTCGCCCAAGGTGGGCGACTCTTTGGGTATCTCGCCAATGTAGGCGACATCCCAGCATACTCGCTAAGTAGCCCAGCAGAGAGGCAGCCTAGTCGGGTCGGGACGGGTATAAATAAGACCTTCTTTTGAATTTGCCTATAAATAGGGCCCCGGGGTTACCAGGAATGACATATTTGGCTGAGCTTTTAGAACCCAATTCTGAAGACTTGGATCATGAGATCTTGAGCACCCCCTTGGTCACCACTTTGATACTCATCATTTAGGTGCCTTCATCGTACCCTGCTCGGCCAATTTTGTTGTGGATGAGAAATTTGCTCAAACTTCTAGGTACGTGGTGGGACCTCCCCGCCGCAACCCTGGGTCCTGTTTGCTAGTTCCCGTCTTCTCTTTGCTCCCGCCCTCAGATCTGTGGAGCCGGACCAGTGATTCCCATTTAATATTGCTCCAGTGATTCCCATTTAATATAAAGTTGTTGTTTTTAATTTCTGGATCAATAAAATAAAACAAAACTATTTTTGTTCATAAAATATCAGTTTTAATCAAAATGGCCAAAACTTCAAGAATTTGATGCATTGCTACTGTACGGCAGCAACATTGCCACTACCCTAATGCTTCCTCAAGATCAACTTAATTAAGATCATTTGGTTGCAATATTGTCTTGGAAGTCAGCATCAATGAAATCAGAAATTGATAGTTGTGGACTGTAGAAGGTGGCGGAAATCATCCAAGGATGCATATAAGAGCTGCTTGCCGATGTATGAAATCAGGAATTGATAGACAGAACGTGCACGCGCACGCGCACATTTAGATCATCGGGCTGTCGGAATGAAGGTTATATAGAAAAAAACTGATCAGCGCCAGGCAAAATTTAATAAGGATAGGTAGAAGAGGGCCATTGACAGATTTTCTAGCGCCGGGTGGTTGCGTCGTTTATATAGAAGCAGGAAAAAAATACCTGTAATAAAAAGACACTATCAGATTGACAACAAACTTAGCATACCAATAAGAGTACAAAATGAGTTCCTGAAATTATGAGGTTTTCGAAACAGCAACCTTCCAACAATAGTGATAGTTGCATGGTTGCCTGTGAAGCATCTCCCCAGGCCATCCAGAATGCTCTAAATATTGTAGAGGAAACCTGCATTTTCATTTCATTTAAAGCTGCTATGCATCATCCCCTAGCAATAAAGGGAAATAATAACATCCAAAATCGAAAACTTCTGAAATCTAAAACACTCTACGCAGCTTGCCTGATATTGAAATCCAATATCCAAATAGAGAAATGAAGGTGGAAAGAGGAAGAAAGAAGGCTTACAAAATAGAACCAGCCAGCGTACAAATTCAAGGATAAAAGCAACGGTATAGCAATTCCACGATGCAGCAGCGCTACAACAATTCATTGACGCAACCTTAGCTTCAAACCGCCTTCCAACAATAGTGATTGTTGCATGGGTTGCTTGTGAAGCATCTTCCCAGGCCATCCACAAAGCTCTAAACATAGTAGAGGAAAATAATAACATCCAAATTCAAAAACCAATGCATCCAGCTGAAGTTCTGATGAATTTGAGCAAAACAGAGATGAATGGTATGCAAGTTCATTGCCTTGCCTGGACAAACTCTCCTCCCTAAACCAAAAGGGGGCAAGCCTTAGATCAGATCCTGTTATGCCCAAACATGTGACATCTCCTCTCTAACCAATTATACGTAGATTTTAGCTATACTTGTTCGATATCATAGGATACGACCTAAATTCAACAGGTTCAAGTCCGCGATGGACCTAAAGGACACCTGGGCAAGCAGTCAGAGAGGATTGGATCGAAGCAGTCAGATCCAACGCTACAAGATACCTCGCAGGAAAGGCGTGAACTTAAATTTACCTTTCAGTCCGCTCCGGACGCAGGTCCAAAAGCGAGTCGGCAGTGCTAGAAGAGGCAGCTTTCTTCGTGGGAGGGACATCCTCCTCCCCAAGGAGCTCGGCCTCGCTCAGCCTGTGTTCCTTGGCAGCCAGGGCCTCAGCCTGTTTCCTCTTCTTCGCGCGATCCATTCTCTCGCGCCTAAAGAGGTCCGCGGAGGGAACGTTCCCGAACTTCGACCGGAAGGTACTCGTCGCCAAAGCCTCAGCGGCTGGAATTCAGTGGGCCTTGTGAGAAGACCCTCCCTTCTCCGCGGTAGGCAAGAAGGTCGTCTTCGTGATAGGCGAGGTGTCGTTCATCTCTTCTTCCATAGTCGTACGAGTGATTTTCAGAAGTCCCGACCCCTATTTATAGACGGGGTGACCGATACCACCAGCTCGGCATAACCGCAGCTCGCCGAATAAGGGTTGGATGATTCTTTCCGACCTTATGCGTCGACTTGAAGTCGAAGTTGCGTCGACTTCTAAGATGGCTTCGACAGGCTCTTCCTTCTGCGTTAAAATCATTTCGAAGTAATGTTGACTTCTGATATAGCTTTGACAAGCTCTGTCTTCTGCGTCGAGTTTATTTCGAAGTTGCGTCGACTTCTGATATGTCTTTGACAGGCTGTCTTCTGCGTCGAGATCATTTCGACGTTGCGTCGACTTCACTTATACTTCGACAGACAGACTGAGTTACTTCGACAGACAGACTGAGTTACTTCGACTTTCAGTCAGATTTACGTCGACATCTAGTCGAAGTTGCGTCGACTTCCATTCGGCGCAAGTCTTAACTTAACTGAATTTGTGCTTGTTTTGGACAGGTCTTGACACTCTAGTGTGAGTGTGATATCATATGACATCTAATGACCATTTTACCCTTTCTATACAATGTGGGTAATACAACCTAATTGATGAAATCACTTCAAAGTAATTTGTTAGATAAATCAAAAGGGTTTTTCCCAACACCTTCGCCAGGGGCGACGTATGGAAGCTCGTCGACTCGTTGTCGTCATAAGACAATGTCGAATTTGCAACATCATAAGGCCTTGAAGAGTTGGTCCCGTGTCCCCTCTAGGATAGGCGGCAAGAAGACCTCTTCAGTCAGTTGTTGGGGCTCGCGAGGAACCCCCTCGAAATCGTCGCTGATAAGGACCAGTCGCTCGACCCAGTGATGAATCGTGTTCACCGTCCCGACGATCGTGCAGAAGTGGCTGCAAAAGAAGATGACTTTGTTGACGGTCCCCCCAAGCGAGAAGAACTTCTAGAAGACCGACATGTCAAAGGCGTTCCTCTTCGTCCGCATTAGACAGAGGTAGCCCATGATGATCGCCACCCCGTTCGGATTGTAGGCAAGCTCGGACAAGGCGTCTTATCGCAGACCCCCCTATTTATAAATGTCGAGGGTCAGACAGTGCTGAGTATGAGAGGTCATCGATAGTGGCAGCTCGCTGAATAAAGAGTTGGATGATTCTTTCCGACCTCCTTCGGAGCTCGCAAAGAGTGAGGATTATGTACAATCCGTATTTGTCTCGGGTTAACCAGTTTAGGCCACGTGGACAAAAGTCAAAGGTCAAGGCAGGAGTCAACAGTCAAAGAGAAGACCAACATAAGGGATTTGAAGGCATGTGCGACTATGGGCGACCATCCTCCATACTCGCCCAAGGTGGGCGACTCTCTGGGTATCTCGCCAATGTAGGCGACATCCCAGCATACTCGCTAAGTAGCCCAGCAGAGAGGCAGCCTAGTCGGGTCGGGACGGGTATAAATAAGACCTTCTTTTGAATTTGCCTATAAATAGGGCCCCGGGGTTACCAGGAATGACATATTTGGCTGAGCTTTTAGAACCCAATTCTGAAGACTTGGATCATGAGATCTTGAGCACCCCCTTGGTCACCACTTTGATACTCGTCATTTAGGTGCCTTCATCGTACCCTGTTCGGCCAATTTTGTGGTGGAGGAGAAATTTGCTCAAACTTCTAGGTACGTGGTGGGACCTCCCCGCCGCAACCCTGGGTCCTGTTTGCTAGTTCCCGTCTTCTCTTTGCTCCCGCCCTCAGATCTGTGGAGCAGGACCAGTGATTCCCACTTAATATTGCTCCAGTGATTCCCATTTAATATAAAGTTGTTGTTTTTAATTTCTGGATCAATAAAATAAAACAAAACTATTTTTGTTCATAAAAATATCAGTTTTAATCAAAATGGCCAAAACTTCAAGAATTTGATGCATTGCTACTGTACGGCAGCAACATTACCACTACCCTAATACTTCCTCAAGATCAACTTAATTAAGATCATTTGGTTGCAATATTGTCTTGGAAGTCAGCATCAATGAAATCAGAAATTGATAGTTGTGGACTGTAGAAGGTGGCGGAAATCATCCAAGGATGCATATAAGAGCTGCTTGCCGATGTATGAAATCAGGAATTGATAGACAGAACGTGCACGCGCACATTTAGATCATCGGGCTGTCGGAATGAAGGTTATATAGAAAAAAACTGATCAGCGCCAGGCCAAATTTAATAAGGATAGGTAGAAGAGGGCCATTGACAGATTTTCTAGCGCCGGGTGGTTGCGTCGTTTATATAGAAGCAGGAAAAAATACCTGTAATAAAAAGACACTATCAGATTGACAACAAACTTAGCATACCAATAAGAGTACAAAATGAGTTCCTGAAATCCTGAAATTATGAGGTTTTCGAAACAGCAACCTTCCAACAATAGTGATAGTTGCATGGTTGCCTGTGAAGCATCTCCCCAGGCCATCCAGAATGCTCTAAATATTGTAGAGGAAACCTGCATTTTCATTTCATTTAAAGCTGCTATGCATCATCCCCTAGCAATAAAGGGAAATAATAACATCCAAAATCGAAAACTTCTGAAATCTAAAACACTCTACGCAGCTTGCCTGATATTGAAATCCAATATCCAAATAGAGAAATGAAGGTGGAAAGAGGAACTAGTATGGGCCATGGGCGCGCAGCCAAGGGTGGCTGGCCGGGGGAGGCCTGCCGCGGGGAGCCTTGCGGAATACAAGTTCTATATACTGAGGGTGACCCCATCAATAATCTTAATGGAATACAAGTTCTACTCTGCTCTACAGCTATTATAATAATACTTTATATTTATTGCAACAATTATGGTAACTTCCCGTTCCTCTTTAGATCTACAATACTCAGCAGCTAAATACTCAACAGCTGAATGAATAGAATGAAATTTCCTTATGGGAAATGCTGTATAACTATAATTTTTGGAGTAGCATGTTGTCTGGAAAAAAAAGAATGAACTTAGTTTAATGTGGAAGTAGAAAAAAAGGCCCTCACATAGAACTGTAAACCACCAAACTCAATGCCCTCATTTTGGAATATTTACATAGAAGAACGGGAATAAAGACAAACAAATATTAGATGGATAATAGAATGGAGAAAAGGCCAAACATATATCAAACTGTCATGTATGCTTAAAATATTCTTTATACAAAACCTTATTTCCATTTTCTTATTGTTTTGCAGCTCATGCATCCATCTTCTTTTTTTTTTCGTTTTTCATTTCGGCTTTGATTTCGTTTTAGGTCGGCTAGCTAGCGCAAGCAGAGTGTAGAGCTACTCATTCAAGTGATTTTCATCTCATTTTTGGGTGGGGACAAGATAACACGAATATTGAAAGCAACGACGGCAGTGGCCCCTCGTTACTCCAAAATCAATGCTCTTCCAAAATCAACGCTCAACCTTTATTTGACGAGTTGAGATATCTCAACACATCCCTCCCAGATGGAAAGCCCTTGCCTCCATTATTGGATTTTATGGAAAAAGGTAGAATTTACTTGCATTTTACTCAAATAACAATAATAATACTTGGATTGGATGTTACATATATTTCATGGTGATTTCATGTCACTAATTTCATTTGAACAACTGACGGGGATCGGCCGCATGTTTGTGATCAGAGATCGGGCCACCACTCGACGGGACCCATTTTTGCTGATTTGGCAGAGATGCATTGATCGGATCGGCGATCCGAGAACGCGAGCGTGTCCGGAGCGCCATCTTTCATTTATATGTATTTTTTTATATTTTTTGGAGTTGTATTTATTGTTTTAGGACACCGGGCGTAACAGACGATCATAGTCGTTCATGTCGGGTGCCCAACCGCCCCCTCTCGTTATAAATAGGGGCGAATGTTCTCATTTTTATTTAATGTGTATTTTGTGAGCAAATCCAGAATCCACAGTCAATTCGTGGTGCGACGTCGCGAGTTCGGGGTGCGACGTCCCGGTTATCTTCAGTTATCTTCCTTATTTTTTTTATTTCACTGTTTCCCCTTATTTCCCCTTATTTCCCTCTGTTATCACACGAACCACAGCAAAACCGCCATTGTTCATCCCTGCATCGCACGATTCTCGTCCAGCCGAAGGAGGAAACCGCTAAATTCCCCCCTGTTCATCGCCTTCTTCGTTTCTCCTCCAGTAAACCACCATCGAGAGCCATGTTCTTGCCGCCGGCCTTAACCGCCATCTGCTCCACAGTCCACACACGACGACGCATCTGCCCTCATCTCCAACCTCGATCGATTCCCTGTAGCTTCTCCCTGCCGCACGCCCCATTCCAGCGTAAGTCCTTCCCTGTTTGTCGATCCACTCCCGACAACACAACAACCCCTGACATCTTCTCCCCATCGCACACCGAACTCCCAGAAGCCTTCCCTGTTCATCTTCCTCGCCATTTTCACTGTTCACTTCTCGTGGATCCACCAGCAAGAGCCGCAGACCCTCCCTGCCTGAGATCCAGCATCCATCAACTGTAAACCCAAGCTACCCTCCCACCACTTGCCCGAGCACCCTTTCTTCTCCCCTCAACCCAACCCAGCAACTTCCTTAACATTCAAGCCCACATTTAGGACTTTGTTGCATCCCTGTTGAGATTGACCTCCAACAGCCATTCTATTCTGTATACGCTTAAAATTATTTGCGCCTTTATCGTTTGCAAAGTTAATAGTTGTTCTCTTTTAATTAAGTAATTGTGATTGCACGTGCCCTGCTGATAACTCTATAATAATTAATTATTTGTTGTAATTTTGAGCGGACCACCTTTGCTCTTGCACTACACCACATCGCATTTAGGACTGCATTTAGCGAGTCCACCCCGTGTCTGCCTTACCACTGCATCAAATTGGTATCAGAGCCCAAAGTTTGGGCCACATTTATATGCGCAGTGGTAGGTCATATAGAGTCTTAGGTTCATTTATGTTTAGCTATTATCGTCGTTCGTCTCCTTTATTTGGGGATCCCGAGTCCACCTATGGCCGATCTCATAGAGCCCCTTTAGAAAAACCCTCATGTTATCATGATAATTATTATTGCTCATCGCACACCACTCCTAGAAATCGTGTCAACCCCTCGACGCAATTCCATTATGCTAGATACGATCACCACGACGAGAAGTCCTCACGTTATCATCGTTAAGCCTCTCCGCGACGTTATGATGATAGAGTTGACTATCGTTCAGGTCGTCGTCGTTACACATCTCCTTTAGTTGAGGAATCTGAGTTCGGATATGCGCAACCACCACTGCACGTTCGTAGAACCCATACCCACCCACGAGCACAATCTGATTATGTTAAGAACTATTGCCTTGATGACCCTCAGGAACCCTATAGAGATCACCACCGCCAGGATCACAACACATGTCGAAACCCTCCTAGTGTTCCACAAATAGAGTTACCTGAGGCCGAATTTCAACGATTAGTTCATGACCGTTTTGATCTCTTAGACGCTCACTTTGATCACATAAGATCTACATTAGGAAGAAAGCCTTGGAATTTAGGTCAAGCCACCGATGTTTCTAGTAGTACTCCCCCCGACATGAGAGGCCCGACCCCTGATTTTGATACGTTTCACTTTGATGAGACTAAGTGCACATGTGTTCTTGAGGTTAAATCTGATCATGACTTTATGATACAGGTGGACAGTGATACTAGTATGACTACTGAGTGAGGTTGAGCGATCCAAAGACACTATGATGTTATATCCATCCTTCACACCCCATTTAGACCTAGTGTCCCCTTTGGGCAGAGACACCGTTTTCGACACTATGTCGGTTGACCCACACTTGAGTCTGGACACTCCTTGCTCATCCCTTAGTACCATCTCGAGTAACATCACTACTGAGAGCCGAGAGCATAATATTGACTTCATAGGGACTGCCTCCCTCACACATTTGAACACTACCTCTATCAGCGATACTCATCTGGAGGTTCATGAGGATATCATTGACTTTGTTGTAGGTGGCCTACTTGCTCCCATAGACACTACCGTTATTGGTGCCATCCTCTTGGTGGACTATTATATCGTTATCGACCTCCACGAGATTAAGTCCCTGAGAGGCTCATTTGGCGAGCTTCCCTGCCTGCACTTTAGAAATGGGTCGCGTATCCGCACTAGTGACCATCTCACACGTGATGACTTTTGGTATACACCCCATGGTGAGCCCCCCTGGCGCGCTTTATCATTTAAACGATACCCATTACACCCGTGCATCGCACTACTTTGTCACCATCTACGACGTCCCCACGGGAGATGACATTAGTCACGTCGGATTTTTCTATCGACCACCCGGTGAGCCTCCTGATAGGCCACCCCATGGTAGAGATATCCAAGTCATTGTCAGGCTTTTTCTTAAAAAGTGTGTCGAATATGTTGTGCTCCATTTGCATAATTCGCTTCATTTTTATGAGTCAATCAAGTCATTCATTTATCATTTGCATGCACTCCATGAGTTGTTCCATAAAAAAATTGCAACTAGTAATAATTATTATAAAGACCGAGCAGACCAGCACAGGCATGAACAAATTTTTGAGGCGGGAGAGCAAGTGTTGATTCGCATTCGACCAGAGAGGCTCTCGCAAGGGCCTGCAAAGAAATTAAGCGCTCGCCGAATGGGCCCCTATACAGTCGTGCGGCGGATAGGTACGAACGCATATGAGATTGACATCCCTCATGGTATGGGTATCAGCCGAGTATTCAACGTTGAAGATTTGGCTCCTTACCACGAGGAGCGCGTGTATGTGGATCCTTTCTCCACACAAACCCATGAGCATTTACCACCCGTGATCCCTACCAGCTCCACCCCATCCCCGCCTGAGGAGTCACTCCAGGAGGTTCACCCGGCACCAGCGTCGATCCCACCGAGCCAGCAGTCAGACGGAGATACATTACAGTCAGAGACACCGACTCCAGCCGGCGACATATTTTAGATCATGGGCCACGATTTCTACACCGTGGGCGGACGACCCATTGTCCGCTATCTTGTTCGTTGGAGCGGTCGCCCACTTTACGATGCGACATGGATTTCTTCAGAGGAGCTCGAGAGACTCGCCCCGCAGTTTCGCCGAGAGTATGATCATCTCCACTCACCGGAGTTGAGTGCTTTCAAGTCGGGGAGAGTTGATGGCGCGCACGTTTATTCCCGCAGGAGGCGGCGAACCCTCGCCCGGACGACCAATCCGAGCCCACGGTTGCGTCCGGATCGTCATTGCGAGTCGAATTACTATATTTATTTATGTATTTTGAGTTTTATTTGGCGCCCGATCGGTCTGAACGTTATGAGTCGTCCGTTTCGGGATGCCCTAGGTAGGTTTTATTATAAATATGCGGAATGGAGGCTGATTAAAGGATCGAAGGTTTGCTGTCTTTGGGCAGCCGTTGGTCGATCGACGACTTGCCCCCTCCCTGTGCGACGCTGAAGGTGCTCGTGCCCCTCCCCCCCCCCCCCCCTTCTCGGTGTGACTCCAAGGGACCGCCTCCCCCCTCCTCTCCCTCGTGCAGCCACCCAGCCCAGAGCCGCCTCCTCTTTCTCTTCCCCGTGCAGCCACCTCCAGCAGCCCACATTCCAGCGCCTCCACCGCCCCTCTCCTCTCCTCCCCGTCCAGCCTCGGTAAGCCCCGCCGCCTCCCCTCCTCCTCTCCCTCGTGCAGCCACCCAGCCCAGAGCCGCCTCCCCTTCTCCTCTCCCTCGTGTAGCCACCCATCCTAGAACCGCGTCCCCTCCTCCTCTCCCTCGTGCAACCACCCAGTCCAGATCCACCTCGCCACAACCGTCCTGAAGCCATCCTCCCCTCTCAGCCCTCCCCTCTACCTGCAGCAGCCATCCCAGCTCTTGTCTACAGCCCCTTCCCTTTCCCACGCGTCTCTTCCTCCCGGATGCAACCTTAGAAGCCCGCAATCAGCCCTCATTCATCGCCGCCTGCACACGTGATCGTGGTAAAAGTTATTTCTTTTATTGTTGTTTATTTTGGCAAAACTGTACCGTGGTGGATTCTGATTTTATTTGTCGTACAATTTGTGGGACCTATTCTGTGTACGCTTAAAATTATTTGCGCCTCTATCGTTTGCAAAGTTAATAGTAGCTCTCCTTTAATTAAGTAATTGTGATTGCACGTGCCCTGCTGATAACTCTATAATAATTAATTATTTGCTGTAATTTTGATCGGACCACCTTTGCTCTTGCACTACACCCCATTGCATTTAGGACTGAATTTAGCGAGTCAACCCCGTGTTTGCCTTACCACTACATCAGTAAGTAGGGTTGCATGAATTATCATCTCCTTATAGTTCGTAAAGATTTAATATGTGCACTTTCGAGTCATATCTTACTCTTAATTTGTTGTCATTATCAACATTATGTCTTAACATCAGAATTTCACTTAATTGCACTTTTCTTATTCTTTTGTTAGTTTAATATTTTAGTCATGCCTCTTTCTTTGTTACCTGATCTCTGGATAACCATTGTTCATCTTATTCCTACATGCTGGTTTATATTTAATGATACTTGGTGTGCCTTTCAGCTCATTGACAAGCATAAGGATGTTTTGGATGAAACAAAGACTGAATATAACAAAAAAAAACATGGATGAACTTCATGCCGCTGGGGTTTTTCCATTATTGCAGTTCTTCATACAGTTGTTTCTTAGCAGTTAAGTCAGTGTTGTTTCTCATTGTCCACAGGCTGACACTGATTTTAAAATACCAGACCTGAAAAAGGTATTGAAAGACTGAGAAATGAAGGTAAAAAGTTTCAAAAAAAAGACTTGATGATATAGAGGTGGAAATTGGAAGACATATGGATCAGTAAGACCATTAATAATTGGTTTTGGCTGTTCTTATATATATTTTTTTTAGTGTTTTATCCATTTGGAATATTAAATAATGTGCATAAGCTTGTAGGATACAAAGAGATGCTATTGATCAAAACAAGCTTCAAGCAACACTGACTGCTAGTTCATCATTGAGTGAGGACTGTGATCAGCTCATTGCTAGAGGCTCAGTTGAAAGACATGAATCCCAATCTGGATTCAAAATGCTGACATGTCTGAACATGAGTTGTCTATGTGCGTCCTTAATTATGTCGATGGGGTTATAGCTCGATAATCTTGCTTAATTACTTCCTCCACTCATTAGTCCCACATCGCCAAAGAGGTTAATGCTCGGGTTTAGAGGGTTATAAATAACCTTAAGCACAAGAATTGAAAGTAAAAATAAGAACCCAGCCATCGTCCCACCCCTTCCTAATTCTCCACGATGAATTGTTGGCTCTTCTTTCTGTACGCCGCCTCGTTTGCCTACTTCTCGTGGCTCGTGGCATTTCTGCGCTTCGAGTACATTGTCTTCCCCGTCCCTACTTCCACCTGGCCGGAGATCCTCTGCTTCTTCGTTGTCAATGGCCTCCTCTGGGGCGTACTTTTCACAATATCAGCAGTGCTTCTCGCGGTGCTGTTTGCCGTCATCGCTTCGATGATCTCCCTCGTGGCCTGGGGGCGGCTGGTAAGCGTCAAGGAAGAAGAGCTGATGAAGCATTTCGTGAAGCCTGCCGTCCAGGCACCAGGATCCTCTCCATTTCAAGTGAAATGGATAGTATCCATTTCACGGTCCAGATCTTTTTAAGGATGATCCGACGGGTTCACTAATCACATCCTTTTATATTTTTGTTTATTCAAAAAATTCTAAATCATTAGATCAATTGAGAATGCATCTAGACCATGAAATGGACCTCCATTTAAGGTCCCAAATGGAGAGGATCCCGGTCCGCCGTCCAGACGGCACTCGCCCTGACGGGGATTTCCGCAATTATGACCTTCCTCTTTTTTCTTCTGTAGTTTGATTTGATCCTTGGTCTTTTTTCTTCTGTAGTTTGATTACGATCTTCTTGCTACCGATTATCTTTTTCTTCTTCTTCTGTAACAAAACTTTCGTTCCTTCTCAAACATTTCTTTAACAGTTTAATATGGATTCTTGGTTTAATAAATGTTTTTTCGTTCCATCTTAAACCTTTCTTTAGCAGTTTAATATGGATTCTTGGTTTAATAAATGTTTTTTCGTTCCCTCTTAAACTTTTCTTTAACAGTTTAATATGGATTCTTGGTTTAATAAATGTTTAAATATTGAGTAATTCCCCCTTTCTCCGCTCTTTAATTTTTTTTGTCTCTTTCGAGCCTGTGGGTAATTGCGGATAAAATTATATCTAATTAAATGTTAATTTAATCAATTACAATACATTAAAATAATATTTATTATATATTTCTAATTAAACAAAATTGTCTCAGTGGAATTTTTTCTTCATTAATGCTAATCCCGCAGCAATCGCTGGGGTAACTAATGAATGAGAGTGTTGTTACTCCTGCGTGTGTAAATTTATTATTTATATCATGCACTTATTCTTTATCCAATGTTTTTTTATTTATTCCTCATTTTAAAATTACAGCCAATCACGACAATACCTCATTATTTTTTATTGGGTGATATAGTGTAATTACATAAATGGATATTGTATTTTTTTTTTTGAAATATATTATAATATATGTTAAGTCATTAGAGTAAAACAATAAGACTATGCGCAAATTTTGAACATTATAATTTTAAATGACAAATTAATTTTTAAAAAATCATTATTAGGCCGTAAAACTGAAGAATGACGGAATACCCACTAGTTGTATTAGGCTGCAAAGAACAAGTATTTTCCATTTAATTCTTGAAATAGAAATCACTTAATTCTTAATTCTTGAAATAGAAATCACTTATCAGAAAGTTATAAACATACAATCACTTAATTCTTGAAATAGAAATCACTCTTACATTCGTACATCAAACCCAAACATGCGGAAAGTAAAACAACATGCGGAAAATCAGTAATGGCAAATGACAATTAAGATGCTACCAAGGATGTATCACTAATGGAATCCTCGTATCTGATATGCACATTGCGAACAACAACTTTAACATTTCGACGAATGGATGGAAAAGCCCAGTCCAACCACGAATCTCTATCAGGTTCCTGAAAATACAAATATTCACTTGAAATACAATTTGATAAAATAGAAAAATGGAGACCTACACAGACAGCAATATCACCAAGTCGTTAAAAGGGAAATCAAAACTTAGCAAAATATTCAAAGCAGTCATGCTATAGTTTTCACTGTTACACACAAGTTGAACAGCAACGGAATTCCAAAACTCCGGTTCCAAACAGATGACGGATTGTGTAAGGAGTTGGCTATGGGCAGGTGAAATTATTATTTCTCAAGTGGAGCTAGCCTTTCCCTGCCTGCATCTGCAGTTCTGCACCAACCGCACACCACAAATCTCCCTTTGTCGAGCTCCCCAAACATCTAACAGCCCCTGCCGACCCCATACCCCTTCCCAATAACCATCCAACCTTCCATGTACAGCAGAGACATTGTCCACCTGAACCCGCCTGTCTTCAAACTTTGTCCATATGAACCCGGCTGTCCTCAAACTTCAATCAGCACCCTGAAATCAGCGCAAGTCTGCTGCAACTCCACTGTCCGGCCCTTAAATCTCCAACATTTCACTTCCCCGGCCTCCCATTTTCATGTAAATCCGCGTATGAAGTTGTAGCTTTCATTCATTGCCTACTTGCTTATACATGCCGGATTGCCATTGATTTGTTCTACTTGAATGGTTTATTAAAATTTAATTGAAGCACTTTTGTTTTGCACTAATCAGAAATTTGTTACTTTTATCTATCGCTTCAATCTCAATCGGTGTGTTTGTGGATGACTTTCATAATTGTTAGTGCGAATTGCTAGTAATCGTCGAAATATATTTGCATGTGTCCCAGGCCTTCACGGCATTCCACCAATCTCACTCAACTAGGATTTCCTTACGACACAACCAGACCCTCTACCACTCATTCCGTGTCACATCCTCTCCCCTCATCGTAAACAAAACAATAGATGTCCTATTATCATTTGATTGCCACTATCAAATGTTTACCCTTCCCTCCCATACATACATATCTTAATAGGATAATACTACACATACCTAAAGTTTACCTAAAAGCCACAAAAAATGGGCCCCACAGGTAACAAAAACACCCGATTCTTCTAGGGTTAGGGTGAAAATCACAAAAAGTGGGCCCCACTCGGCACAAAAACACCCGACTTTAGGGTTTGGCGCAAACAAAACCCTAAAATCGGGTGTTTTTGTGACCTGTGGGGCCCATTTTTTGTGGCTTTTAGGTAGACTTTAGGTATGTATAGTATTATTCATCTTAATATTCTCATTCAAGCCAAACACTTTTGAGGCTACCTCTTTCGTTCGGGGGATCTTTCAAGAGGTAAATAATCTCATTTATGATGTTAAGAAAAACAACTTCAATCCAATAACACTTACAGATTAAAAAAAAACGTAAATATTAACAAAAATATTCGTTAATAATAGTTGGATTATCTGAAAGTATAAAATTAAACACATTGCCAAATCAACAACTTTATTTAATGTTTGCATGATTTTAACAAAATTATTTAATGTTATTTGCATGATTTTAAAATAACTTATTAAGCTTTGAAAGACTTATAATCAATCAAAGATATATAGTTTTTATTTGGGGCAATAAAACTTAGTGCTATCAAAATAAAATTCTTATATAATATTAAATACATACTTTGCATGGGATGATATCATTATCAAGGTGAAATACCCAGAGGCTTCAATGGGATTGAATACAGGCAGAAGTGATAAGGGAGTCTTCATTACGGAGAGTTAACTTTGTGGCTGCCTTGGATAAGTGTGGTGTCTAATTTTAGGAAAATGAGAATACTGTGTTGGCATGAGATTGTGGGAACACCAATTGGGTGATGGGTTTGGTGAAATATATAAGGCTTGTCTCAGTAGCCTAATGACACATGTGTTGTGGTGCCATGATTTGGGGTGGGTCTTTGGACCAAGTTGAGATTTTGGGCATGAATTTGGTGCACCGCAGTATTCCCTCTCCATGACATACCCACCTCATCTAGGGTTACCCTTCCTGGGTTTATTAGGAACCTGAGGTCAGTACGTGTTAGTGAGGGTTATCCAAGGAGGGTGTAGTAGTGCCTAGTAGGATAGATCTGTTTGTTTTCATCTCAAGTAGCTCCAGTCCATTCTCCTAGCATGTAAGGTAATGTTTGTGGCGCATGGGTATTTAGTGGCACACTAACAGGGAATAGGGCTAGACCCTTAGACTTGTGGGTGTGAAGCCAATTCCTAGATTGATCCCCTAATGTTTTTTCTTACAGAAGGACTCCACTCCTAGTTATTTTTTTAAGATGACTCAGCTGGCAAGGCGAAGTCCACACTAATTAGTACTAGCAAATGTTGTATATAAGGGCCTAGATATAGTAATGAGTCACTTAGAAGTGAAAGTTGTCCGACTCAATATTGTCACCTTGTCATGATGATAGGCACGTGGGTTAGCTACACACTTAATGAGTAGATAATTTAGCATAAGTTTAGCACGACATTGCACTGCATTCGCAAGATCTTTATTGTATAAGTTCGTATGAAAACTCTTATATGATAAGTTACTTTGTGTGAATTAATTATGAATATCTGGACTCTTAACACATAAGTTTGTATGGGTATCCTTGTATGTTAAGTTACTATATGTACTTACTCATACTAATTGCACTATGTAGCAAAGCATTTTAGTATTGCTAGAATAACCTATTTTTCAGTTATATGTACACATATGACTTCATGTCACCTGTTTGGATTATATACTATGCTAACTCTACTTATAGCTTCTGTCTTTCCTTCCACATGGTTCTTTATGATACATTGGGGGTAGAGATTTATAATGTATTGCATGTAAATAATATTTTTATTGTTTTGGGTTATACACGACTTATTATTCATTTACCTTTGTGATGGGGCCCTTCCCCGGACCATCATTGTGCGTGATGCTTTGTGCGTCAAGTTTCCCTTTTGTCTCCGACTTCTGATATTTAAAAATTCAATATGACATGATTTGACATCCGATATTTACAACCTTAATCAGAATGATATTTTGTGAGATGTTATGTCAATAGAGATTTGTCATATCCTTCTTGGACCTCTAGGCTAGTTGTCAATTATTGTGCATCAACCTCTAGGAATCACACCTTTGCGATTATTTCCTAAGAATTAAGTAGGTCCAATTATTTGTCCATTTTTCGTAATAGCTCTATGGAATTGTCATAAATATTTGGAATCTCAAGCGGCATAAAAAAAGGTTGTGGTCCTTCCACTTGACAAAGAAAGGATGATGATTCAGTTTTGGTAGATAGTATAATGGTTAGGAGAAAGGACTGAAGCATCACGATGTACTATGGGTGGTACACTGGTACTACATCTCTGAATCCACGTGACTTAGGCTAGGCAAGAATTGCAGAGGCATCAAGCTGTGAGATATGTTAGTGGCGGAAGATTTGTAAGAGCTGGTGCACGGCCTTGAAGCCGAGCTGAGTCGATAATAGAGAGAGTGACTACTGGCAAGACAGGGTCGATCGTAGGAGGAAGTTGGTATGAGGTGGACTTGCATAAAAACATAAGATCATAATCAAACACATACTCAAAACACCCATGCACAATAAACAGACATAATATACATATAAAAGTGATTTTTTGCGTTCCATTATGCATGCTTAAAATATGTATCTATTTTATTGATATTGGTGCACACCTTTATTTGTTTAAAGTTGCATTCAAAAAGCTTCTTTATATCTTCATCCTGCAAAAAACAATGTCATTATAACAACCATCAGTTTTTTCTTCCATGTTGAGTAATTAATCTAACTTCGGAGCTAGTATATTAGAATAATCGAGAGAATTTTCAAATTAGCAGATAAAAACATATCACAAGTCTTTCCTTCAGAGCATGTCCATCAGGAGCAGGCTCAGCAAGTAGGTATATGCCGTCAATCAGAGCAATAATAGGTTCTTTTCCCAAGCTTTTCCAAGGAAACTATATAAAGGAACAACAAAATTAGAACATGACGAAACTGTCCAGATATATTAAGGCTTGAAAAGGAATTATACATCATCAGTACAAGCATTTATGCATTGCGAACTTAAAATATTAACATAATTAACTATAATTTTTGTCCGAAGTGTAAATTAGTAAAGCTACAAGAAAAATATCAATTAATGAGAAGGTGAAATTATCAATAAAACATTGTAAATGAAAAGTTACACAATATAAATAAGTGTTGATTGGAAACAGTAAACATAAAGGAAAAAACACAGTTCATTTATTCACGAAAACAATGATACTTGCAACGGTCTTATGTATCGTATCTGAAATGTTTTGAAGTCATGAAACTCTCGAAAATTCTTTTGAGATACTATTGGAAACTTTAATATAAAATTACAAATCCCAGATACCCTCAAATACTCTTGGATACACCCGATTATGCTTGAAAATGCTCAAATTTTGTGTATGTTGTGATGATGGTGATATGGAGAAAGACAAGTGTTTACATGATAAGTGGTGGCAGTCAACTGATTATATATTTTCATTCATGACTAATATCTATGATATGATGATATGGTAAGCGGTGGGAGTCACCCCAACTCAAATGTGGCAACTATCTCAAATGGAGACTAAGCATAATCCTAGCCTTATATGTACAAAAATTCATATTGCATCTAACATCCATAAAGAATGAAATTAAGACCTTATATATTTAGATAATAACGAGAAAATTTTATAATAGAGTCCTTTAAAGATTCTATATATGAGTGATATAGATAAAGGATGACAGTTACTTTTTGTCTATTATTTATTTATTTCTTTGCTAAAACACTTTACTCCATGTATTTGTTTTCAAACTTTATTGTTTGTATTTGATGATTTTATGAAGTAATGTTTGTATTCTCAGTTACTTGATAAATTTAGAATCATGTGTGTAGTTTACTATTTTTATACTAGATGGAGGCATAATTATTCATGTTTGATCTGGTCAAAGCCAGGTTTCACCTTGAATTTCCAACATTTGTACCTTGATAAATATAGGATGATTGATGAATATAGGATGATTGCTAATACCGACGTAGTTCCTTCTTTTACAATGAGATGTTTTATTGACTTTGAAGTGATTTATCACATGACAAATGATTCTTTTCCTAGGTTTGCATCCACCTCTCCCTACTCATGTCTATATCAATGGTTCTCAGACTTGGGATATTAGCACGGGTTCTCTATGTCTATCTCTAGTCTTCCGCTCTTAATCTAAATAATGTTTTTCATATTCGAAATTGCATCTTGGATTTAGATGAAAAGGTCCTGCATTAACTGACAAATGCATATAAATAATAGGATAATTAATACAGATTTTATTCGTGTACTCATAAGAAAGAAGTTAAATACCTGTACTGCGATGGTGTCAATCAATAAAGCTTTCACCATAACTGGAAGATTCATAAAACTCAACGCCTCAGCTTTATATCTCAAATCTTTCAAGACAGCATGACCTAAGAGAAAAATAATGAGGACAAACATTTAGAGCACAATTACAAATATTGACAGCATATTAAAGAGAAATTGTTAAGAAAGAAATGATATCAGCAGTTGTACTGCAAATTAATTACTCAAAAACCAATTTTAACAGATCCATAAATAGAGAAATTTTTAACATTGTATCAAGTATCAAGAAAGGTAAACAATGAGAACAAGAGCTCTAGAATTAAAATTAAAGAAAGATGTTCTGGTACGAATAATTAGAAGGTTGTTTTTAATTTAGGAAGCCGCTTATGAAAAAGTATATGCAAAAGATATTATTTGTATCATTTCAACATTATAAAGACATAATAATATACACAGGAATTTATGTCAAGAAAGTCATTTATTTGTTATATTCAGTTTCCTGTATCATTTGATTGGTATAATCGGGCGACCCACGTGTTTTGCTATGTACAGGCGGTTACTCTTTTGTAACCGCACCTACCCTCAAATCCTGTAATTAGTCCAACACTGTCAATTGTAAATCCTTTCACCTCATCCATTCTATATAAATAGGGGTGCTCCCGTGTAATATTCAGATTTTTTGGAAATAAAATTATTCATTATTTTCAGATTCTCACATGGTATCAGAGTCTACGATTCTGTGACTTCTCTTCGTAACCGTCCGCTGAGCAATTTCCGCGCGGTCCCTCCTGTTACCGCGTGGCCTCTCATGCTCTGTTGTCTGCTCTCTATCCACTCGGTCCCTTCAGTCACTGCGCGCTCTATCTGCATGTTCCCTGATCCTGTTGTAGTCGTGCGGTCCTCATGTCTGCATATCTCATCAATAAGCTTCCGTCTGCCACTCTTCAAAGGAATACACCTTTCACTCTTCTATATTCGGATGGTGTTCCATTCTCTCTTCCCCCCCAAGGTTTTTGGATGCACAACTTTCATTCACCTCCCTGCTCTTGGTCATGACAAGCTCTCTGCTTGCTCTTTCAAGTGTAACTTCCTTGGCTATTCCCCGACTCAAAAAGATTATTGTTGTTATGAGCCCCTTCAATGTCGTCAATTTGATTCGGCGTACGTGACCTTCTTTGAGTCTACTTCCTATTTCTCTTCGCCATCTCCTACTTCCTATTTCTCTTCGCCATCTCCTCCTGCCCCACAGATGCCGCACCATTTTCTCTCGCCTCCTATCCTACTATTCATGTTCTCCTTCCCGATATTGTCATGTTGCCGCCTCTTCTTCCCTCTCTCTTTCATCTTCCCCTTCTTTTCCACCCCTCCCTCTATCCACTCCGGGACCTTCACCTCCATCTCTCAGGCCAGCTCTCTCCCCTTCGGATGGATCTGACCCCGAGGACTTTTAGGGATTTAATGTTCCCGTTGCGCTTCGCAAAGGCGTCCGGACTTTAATGTTCCCGTTGTGCCAAGAGATTCAATCAGATGTATGGTGTTGATTTCTTCGACCTGTTCTCTCCCGTTGCCAGAATCAACAACATTTGGGTTTTCTTCTATGTTTCAGTTAATCAGGATTGGCCCATGTCGTAGCTCGATGTCAAGAATGTCTTCCTCTATGCTGACCTACAGGGAGAGGTTTACATGGAATGACCTCCCGGGTATGTTGCTCAGGGGGGATCTCAGGTCTGTTGTTACGGATGCCGACGAAGGGGACGAGGGCGAGGGGCACCTGCCGGTGTGGCGAGTGCACCGTCGGAGGGAGCGTGGCGCGCGCGTCATTCCGGCCTAGCCGGCTCGTGCCGAGGAGGCGTTGTATCCATTTCCTTTTATGCACCACTCTTATTTTTTTCATTATGAGTCTGGCATGTATATAAGTCGGGGGACTATTGTTTTTTGCTTATGCTTGAAGTATTTGGTGATTTGGTTTCTCTCTCCTCAATTTTTTGATTTCCCCCTCTCTCTCTCTCTCTCTCTCTCTCTCTCTCTCTCTTCCCCCTTTCTCCCTTCCAAATTTCTAAAAACCCTAGCAAGTGGTCCGACCTGCCCTCTTCCGACCGTGGTCTCCGCCGCCCGAAAGCGTTCCAGCGCCACCTGTCTGTCTTCGTCAACCTGGCCCTGCACGCGTCCGTCTTCCGTGTGCAGCCCGCGTCCGTCTACGCGTCCCGACCCCGACGCCCGATCTGCCTCGCCGGACGCCATGAGCCGATCTGCCTCGCCAGTGCCCCATGCTAGTTCCATTACACGCCCGTCGTCGCCAGGTCGTCGCGCCGCCCTCGCCGGTCTCCCTCTCCGTCCCCCGCGTGCATGCCCCCAGGTTGCGCTCCATGGGCAACCCGGACACAACGCCGTACCTTTCGGCCACCGATCCAGCCATCCTTCGCCGCTTGGAGGACCACGATGCTTCGATCTCCTCCCTACAAACCCTCATGTTGTGCATGGACACCAAACACGACTCCATGTTGGTCGGTCGCACATCCACTTCCGCCGCATCTGCCGTCGAGTCTCCCTCTCTTCTTGGCGCTCCACCGGAACCCTTCCAGCCCCCGTTTTTCCTTACCGGCGCTGTCTCAGTGGGCCCCCGTTCCCTTGATGTTCCCTCTTTCAAAGACACCGACCCCTTGGGTTGGATTGCCCGCGCTGAACAATTTTTCGAGATACAACAAACCCCGGAACCGCAAAAAGTCAGCACGGACATGATCGGAATGGAGGGCTCCACCCTCCACTGGTACGCTGGCTCCGCCAAACCACCCCGACCATGACGTGGTCGGCCCTTTAGCAGAAGCTGATCCGTCGTTACGACACCCGCTACTCGGAAACCGTCGTGGAGCGGCTCTGCAGAGCCTGCCAGATGGGCTCCCTCGACGAGTTCATCGCCCTCGCCATACATGTTCCTAGCCACCCACCGGATCACTACCTCAGTTTCTTCATGCATGGGCTTCTACCCCTTCGGGACCGTATTTGCACCACCACCACCCGTCCATGACGGAGGCCATAGACCTCGCTAGGGCTGATATCGAGTCGAGTTCGAGCGATTTGGGTTCGGCTCGAAATCGAAATTTTCGAGTCGACCTCGGCTCGAAATCGAAATCGATTTCGAGTCGAGCTGGCTCGGCTCGAAATCGAAATCGATTTCGAGTCGAGCTGGCTCGACTCGAAATGGCTCGATTCCGAGCCGACTCGAAATCGAATCGAGCTGGCTCGAAATCGAATCGAGCTGGCTCGAAATCGAATCAAACTGGCTCGAAATTGAGCAATTTTTTTATTTATTCCTAGTTGGCTCGAAATTAAGTTGGGAAACATTTAAATTTAGCAAATGAAACACTTAAAGCCTTCAATATTTGTATTTAGGATTAAAATTTAGCAAATGAAACACTTACTTCGCCAACCCGTCTCCCTTCGCTCTCTTCAGAAGTCCACCGACGTCGAGTGGGCGGCCTCCTTATGGCACGTGGAGGAGGAGGCCTCCCCCACCCCCACCCCCACCCCCACCCCACCCCCACCCCCACCCCCCGACCCGGCGCTACAAGCTATCTTGGACCTCTTTCCGGACCTCTTCGCCGACAGGACCTTTTTCCCCCAGCTTAACTGACGGATCACCACATTCCACTGCGAGAGGAGGTGTCCTCCATCTCAGTTCGACCACATTGTTACGGCCACACCCAAAAGGGCGAGATCGAGACATTGGTGAGCGACATGCTCACAGTAGGCATCATCCGCCCCAACGCTAGTCCCTTCTCGACTGGCCCGCAAGAAGGACAGCAGTTGGCGCTTCTGCGTGGACTACAAGGAACTCAACAAGGCCACTATACCGGATAAGTATCATATTTCGGTCATTCAGAAGCTCTTGGACGAGCTGCGGGGAGCGGTCTTCTTCTCGAAGCTGGATCAACAGGTCGGCTGCCACCGGATACGGGTACGTGAGGAGGACGTCCCCAAGACAGCTTTCTGCACACATGATGGTCATTACGAGTTCCTGGTCATGCCTTTTGGCCTGACGAACGCCCCCGACACATTTCAGGCCACCACGAATGATCTGTTCCGACCAGTCCTGCACGGGTATATCTTGGTCTTCTTCGATGATATTCATGTTTACAGTTCATCGTGGCAGGACCATTTGGACCATATTCGGGCAACTCTCACCACCCTCTGGGAGAACTCATTGTGCGAATCCCAAGAAGTGCGTCTTCGGTCAGACGGAGATTAGTTACTTGGGCCACACTATCTCCGCCAACGGCGTGGCGATGGATCCGGACAAGGTTCAGGTCGTACTTCAGTGGACCACGCCTCGCTCACTCCGCGACGCCCGAGGGTTCTTGGGCCTCACTGAGTACTACCGCCGATTCATCCGGGACTATGGAAAGATCGCCAAACATCGCTCAAGTCTGTTGAAGAAGACCGAGTCTGGCAGTTTCCAGTGGACACCTACGGCAGCCGAGGCATTCCGGGCTCTCCGGCAGGCCCTGAGCACCGCCCATGTAATCGCTTTGCCAAATTTCTCACAGTAGTTCGTGGTGGAGTGCGACGCGTCGGGCTCCGGAGTCGGTGCAGTCTTGATGCGGGCAGGACAGCCTATCTCCTTTTTCAGTCGGACATTCGCGACCACCGTGCGGCCCCGCTCCGTCGAGTCTGAGTTGATAGCCCTGGTTCTCGCCGTACAGCATTGGCGGCCATACCTGCTAGGCCGCCATTTCACAGTCTGGACGGACCACCATAGCCTGCGCTGCCTCCTCCACCAGAAGATCGCGACTCTGACACAGCAACTCTGGGTAGCCAAGCTCCTGAGATACGACTTTGACATTGTGTTCTGGACGGGTTCGTCCAACCGGGCGGCCGATGCGCTCTCCCGCCAACCGCGGACAGTCAGGTTGACGGCCATTTCACGACCATATTGAGAGGACGCCACCATTCTTCAGCACGAAGTGGCCGCCGACCCCGCGCTTCAGACGATAGTGGGGGCTCTCAGGGCAGATGCTACGGCCCGCCCATCATACCGCCTTGTGGGCTACCGCCTCTACTACCAGGATTGTCTAGTACTGCCCGCCTCTTCGCAGTTGATTCCCTGTCTGCTCATCGAGTTTCATGCGACTCCAGAAGGAGGTCACGCGGGCGCCTTCGGGACGTATCATCGCCTCGCTGCTTCCCTATATTGGTCGGGGATGTTCCAGCGGGTCAAGGCCTTCATCGCAGCCTGTCTACCATGTCAGTGCGCCAAGTACAAGGCGACTTCTCTTGGGGATCTCCTCCAGCCGCTCCCTATTCCGACTCAAATCTGGGAAGACTCCCGCCTTCCCTGCTCCAAGACATGGGACTGCATACTAGTGGTCGTGGACCGCCAGTCCAAGTATGCCAACTTTATTCCGCTCCGCCACCAGTTCACGGCCCCCGGGGGTGGCCGCCGCCTTCATCGATGGGGTGGTCCGACTACATGGGTTCCCTCGCTCCATCGTGAGCGCCCCCCCCCCCTTTTCTGAGTACTTTCTGGCAGGCGCTCTTCAAGCTGCAGGGTACGCAGCTTTGCATGAGCACCGCATACCAACCGCAGACGGACGGGCAGTCCGAGGTCATGAATTGCTGCCTCGATACCTACCTCCATTGCTTCGTGTGTGACCAACCGCCATCAGCGTGACCAATATAGGATGGTGGTCTCGGCCAACCGCCATCGGCGCGACGTCCAGTTCACCGAGGGGGACTCAATCTTCCTCAAACTCCGGCCACACCACCAGGTGACGGCGGCCCCGCGAACTCACTCCAAGTTGGCAGACAAGTTCTACGACCCTTTGGGGATCCTCGCTCGGGTGGGTAATCAGGCGTACCGTCTCCGCCTGCCTCCGGAGAGCCGCATCCATCCCGTATTCCATGTGTCGCAGCTAAAGTGTGTGATCGGAGATCACCCAGTCGAGGAGACGCTCCAACCGCCGGCATCTGACGCCCTCCCACCAGCATTCATACCCCAGCGTATTACAGACACGCGCATGATACGTCGCGTGGAGTAGTCAGTGGAGCAGGTTTGGTGGCATGGCAAGGTCACCCATTTTTGGAAGCGACATGGGTAGATCCAGGGGTGTAAACGAGTCGAGCTTGGCAAAAATCCCAAGCTCTAGCTCGAGATAAATATTTCGAGCTCGATGTCACGGACTTGTCTCCTTACAAGCTCCCGTGCGGCCTTAGCTCCTCCTTGCCACTCCGCGTAGCCAAGCTAAGTCAGTCTTTCCTGCAAGAACTAGGTGGTGATGAAGAGAAAAGTGGGAAAACAACTCAAGGGAATGCTCGCAAGTGAAAGAACTCAAAGAACTCTATTGTAATTACACAAGTCTGTGACATCGAGCTCGAGCTCAAGCTCGACGAGCTCATTCTTCTTGGCTCGAGCTCGAGCTCGAGACCAGTATATTGAGATCGAGCTCGAAACCAGTATATTGAGCTCGAGCTCGAGCTCGAGCTTTCGAGCTCACGAGCTTGAGTCGAGCTCGAGTTGCTCGCGAGCTTTTTGCTCATGAGCCAGTTTTTATTTATATTTATATTTATTTATTTTAAAATTACCCAAAAAAACTCGCGAGCATATGAACAAGAGCAATCGAGCTCGAGCTCGGCTCGAAATCAAGCTCGAGCTCGAGTCGAGCTTTTTTCGAGCCGGCTCATCGAGCTCACGAGCCAGCTCGACTCAACTTACACCCCTAGGTAGATCGAGCGGACCTGCGCCGCCAGTTCCCAGACTTCTGTCTTGAGGACAAGACAAATTTCCCAGAAGGTGGAATTGTTACGGATGCCGACGAAGAGGACGAGGGCGAGGGGCACCCGCTGGTGTGGCGAGTGTACCGTCGTAGGGAGCGCGGCGCGCGCGCCATTCCGGCCTAGCCAGCTCGTGCCGAGGAGTTGTATTTGTTTTCTTTTATGCACCGCTCTTGTTTTTTTCATTATGAGTCTGGCACGTATATAAGCCGGGGAACTATTGTTTTTTGCTTATGCTTGAAGTATTTGGTGATTTGGTTTCTCTCTCCTAAATTTTCTGATTTCCCTCTCTCTCTCTTCCCCTCTTCTCCCTCCCAAATTTCTAAAAAACCTAGCATCTGTAAACTCCAAAAGGCTATCTATGGCCCCAAGCAAAGTCCTCACGCATAGTGTGACAACTTTAGTCAGGTCATCTCCACCATTGGTTTTGTTCGTAGCTCTGCAAATCACTCTCTCTTCACCCGTAATACTCTCATGGACCGGTCATTCTTGTAGTTTATGTTGATGACATCATTCTCACAAACGATGATGTTGCTGACATTGCCCTGACAAAGAAACATCTTCTTTAGCGCTTTGTCACCAAAGACATGTGACCTTCAAAGTACGTTCTGGGTATTGAAATCTCGCGCAAGCGCAACTTTATTGTTCTCTCGCAATGCAAGTATGCAATTGATCTTCTAAAAGAGACCGGTCTGCTTGGTGCTAAACCTGCTCGATGTATAATGGCGGTTGGCAAGGATAAACTTTGGAGTGAGGATTTGCCTCTTCTTTCTGATGTCACTAGTGTCGGCGCTTTGTTGGTGAACTCATTTGCAGTAACAAGACATGATATATGTTATGTTTGTGGGCAAGGTCAGTCAGTTTATGCAAGCCCTCATGGAGTGTCATCTGCAAACTACTCTGAAAATCTTGGAATAAGTTAAACGGTCTCCGAGGAAGTGAGTTATATTTCAAAAGAATAACCATATGCGGATAGAAGTCTATTATGATGTCATCTATGTTGATGATAAAGAAGATCGGAAGCCCACGACTTGGTTTTATAAATTAGTAGGAGGGAATCATGTCGGTTAGAAGAGCAAGAAACAAGGTGTAGTCTCCAGATCGAGTGCTGAGGCAGAATATAGAAGCATGATTCAAACTACTTACGAGTTGAAGTGGTTAATGGGCACTTCTATTAGACTTGGGAGAATTTACAACTATCCACTACTAATGTTCTGTGACAACAAAGTCACCATCTACATATCAAAGAATTCAATCTTCCATGAGAAGACAAAACATATTGAAGTTGGCCATCACTTCATCAAAGAGGAAGTCTTGAAAAAACAAATTTGCACTTTGTTCGTCACCTTTGATAAAGAATTAACAGAGATGTCTTTACAAACCAGTATCTTCATCATTTTCACACATATGTGACAAGTAGCGCATGATCGACATATACATTCCATCTTGAGGGGGAGTGTTAGAATATATGTATGTGCGGATACGAATTTGTAACCGCACATAAGGGTATGAGTGGTTAGTATTGTGTAACAGCAACTCGTGGTAATCGCGGTTAGTATTGTGCAACCACATCTTGTGGTAATCGTGGTTAGTATTGTGTAACCGCACCTTGTGGTAATCGCGGTTAGTATTGTGTAACCGCACCTTGTGGTAACCGCGGTTAGTATTGTGTAACCGCACCTTGTGGTGATCGCGGTTAGTATTGTGTAACCGCACCTTGTGGTGATCGCGGTTAGTATTGTGTAACCGCACCTTGTGGTAATCACGGTTAGGATTAGATAACCACTCGTTATATTGTATTGTTGATGATCAAGAGCACTGGCGGTTATTATCTTGTAACCACTAGTAGTGGTCTGGGCGGATACGCGTTATCTTAACCGCCTATGGTCTGGATTCCAGAGTTCGTGTTGCTGATAAAGACTGGAGGAGATAAACTATGTATTCGCTCCCTACTGGTGTTAATGGATGTGCGTGAATACCATTGTGTCTGTGGCTGGCTATACACGTGTTTTATTATATATGGGTGATTACTCTTCTGTAATCACACCTACATTAACTTCATGTAATTAGTCTCACACTGTCAAATGTAAACTCTCTCACCTCCACTTTTCTATATAAAAATGTGTGCTCCGAAGTAATATTCAGATTTTTGAAATAAAATTATTCATTATTTTTAAATTCTCACAAGCATCTTAAGTTTCCAATTTGGACTCTAATCATCTCTACTATCCCAACCCAAGATTCAGTAGGACATGCATCTCTCTCTCTCTCAATCCCTCGTGTGACCACTGTCACGAGCTCATACCACTTGGAGCCCTTAATTAAAGATTAATGCACATAAAATTGCTAGTTAAAACTTAGTTTTAATGCACTTATTGAAAGCAATTAAATAATATGTTTGGCAATTCAATACAATTAATAAAGCTTGTAAGAAGTAAAAGCAATATATGAGATATCATTCAAAAAATAATATTTCTCGAGGTATTAAACATAAAAAAAACCTGTGATGATTGAATATGAAGTCATGAAATTTGCATAGGCGGCTAAATAGTTCGCATGCTTTCATATTTCATGTGTTAGTATACTTACTAAACTATTTTTCTCTTCATTTTTATGACAATAATGAGGCAGAGAACTACATTAATTCATGCATATGATTGGTCGAAGGCAATTTGTTGAGAAGTTCATGTTACTAGAAAGCCAACAAAGAATTCCAGTAAAAAGTTTGCAAATATTAAAATTATATCAACTTGAAGGAAGACAAAACTTTAGGTGAAGAAATTTATTATGCTTTGTCCAACCAATCAAATTATAAATTTCATCAATTTCACTGACAACTCCAAATTTAACACACAACACCACATCATCACATGTCCTAAATTAGGAAAACAGAATGATGCATTCCTTGATGCGTGAAAGGCTTCGAGGTGGCCGGAGGCAATGACTGTGGAATGGCGACCGCTGAAACAGATGGTGGTGGTGACACAACCATAGGGCGAAAAGGCAATGATGCCGGTGGCAGAAGCTTCGGAGAGAAAATCATGTTAAGTATTTTATTTAATATGTCCGCGTGTCGGAACCGACTCGTTATGTCTTAACGGGTTTCTGTGTTAACCTAGGCTAGGCTCTATGTTGAAGATACTATTCCACCAAACTCCGGCGACCACTCCTTACGCAGTTCCCACCGTGGACGACGCAGCTGCCGGTGATTTCCCCCATTTCTAAGTACCGACCACTATTCTCCAGACTCCACCAACCCAAATGCCCACATTCCTGCTTCCAGCGAGTCTCTTTGTTGTGTCCCGTCCGATGACTTGAACCTCGCGGACCTCTATTCTCCAGACTCATTTCGGGTGGTCGACCCTTCCCAGAACGTCATTACTTTGGAGTTTAACACTCTTCAGCGAACCTCCCGGACCAGCCACGACACCCGCTACCACTAATACCTCGTCCTTCTCCTAGGGTACCTCTCTCCCTATCTTGCTCAAATTTTGTTAGTATAATGATATACATAATTTATTTGATTTTAAAAATATGAATTTGCTTGCCTACATAATACTATTTTTGTTTGTCATTAATTTTAAAGCCATGCTTGTTCGTTTTTCTTAATCGTCTGTGGAAGCTATAAGATCGCATTATCCAATGTTTTAAATCCATAAATTTAAGTACATTTGTGATGCCTAGGTCGGTTGTCGCATGACATTGTTCGTGAAAAGTCCACTCACACCACATTATTTTAAAGAGATCGCAAATTTTCTTTTAACACCAAACGCCCTAATTTTAGTATGTATCAAGGTTTTTTTTTTTAGTTGGACCAGAAGGAGATATAAGCTGCAGCGAAAGACGATGAGCAAGAGGAGGAAAGGATGCTCGACGAAAATGCCTGACTGAAACTAAAATCTAGAACACAGCGGATGGCAGCGCAACAATGTCAAAAGAGGATGTTGCAGTCGAGGGTGGAAGGATGCTCCGATACCAAATTTATTATATGCTTCTTTGGGGGTTTTGTCGGTGGTAGAGAGGGTGACAGCTGAAGGGGGATACAAGGGATTAAACTCTATGAGGAGCAGGAGAAGAGAGAAAACAAAACTCTAAGAGAGGGCGGAGGAAGGAGAGAAGAACTTTGGGAAGAAGAGAAGATGAAGAACTTGAGGCGAGAGTAAGAAAACTAAATTTAATTAATTGATTCCTTCCTGTCATTACATGACTCCAAAGGGTCTATATAAGGTCCTCAATGGCATGGTGCAAATAACCCGAAAACTAATAAAACAACATAACAGACTCGACTAATAAAACTTAAATATATCAACTCGTACAACTCGACTTGATACAACAACTTGACTCGATACAACAACTTGACTCGAAAATAAGACTTAAATAATATAATAACTAGATAAATGACATCACAGGATCCGTAACAATCCATTAACAAATTATTAGAATTCCAAGGAGCTCCGATGGAGAGGAGCTTGCGAGGTCCAACCAAACCTTTATGGAGCCGAATGAATAAATGACAAAGCAGCATAATGAATGAGTATAATTATAGAATTAGAAAATTTGGATGTATATCTACAAAGATGAAACTACTCTAGCTCTAGCTACATCACATTTTCAATAAAAACATTAAATACAACAACACTCAAGCCTTTATCCCGCCATAGTGGGGTCGGCTATATGGATCCTCTGTCGCCGGTGCGCACTATCTTTAATCATAGTCTCACTAATGCCTAAGTACATCATAATAAAAAAATGGTGAGGGTACCAAGCCCGGATGAAAAATGGTGAGAGTTATGTTAGGTAGACGGTCAACGTAAAATTTAGTCACCCTTATGAATATGGATCTTTTGAGAAATAAAAACATTAAATAAAATTTAAAATATCAAAAAGAACCTTTCCAAACACTGATCCTAAGAGATTCAGTAGAAAGCTCCTCAATTTGATCACAAAAATTTTTTTGAAGCAGAAAAAGAACCTGCAATCAAATGCAGAGTAAACAATAAACACTAGTTAAATCGAAACAACCTACACAGACTTGGATTGAAAATTTATGAAAGTGTACTGATCACTATCAAGTAAGAATAAAATTAAGGATTTCTTTACTTACAATTTAAAGAACATGCGATATAATAGAAAGCAACAATTTTATAAGCATATACTTACACACGATACTGAACACAACAATTTTATAAGGATTTCTTTAGGAAAAATAATAGAGACAAGGCAATTCAAAGAACATATCAATATGTTTAGGATTTCATATTAAAGTATGAAAAAAGTAATTAAATTATAACACTTTCCTACAAAACTCCATTGTTTATTCTATTTATAACCGTATCAAAATCACGTGGTGTGGATTTTGGCATGGAACTAAGTGAGAAGAGCAAAGAAGCGGCATAACAAGCTCGGAGAAAATCACAATTTTTATCTTTTAACATTTTAAACTATACAACAACACTCAAGCCTTTATCCCACCATAGTGGGGTCGGCTATATGGATCCTTTGTCGTCATTGCGCCCTATCTTTAATCATAGCCTCATTAATGCCTAAGTACATCACATCTTTCCTTATAGTTTAACATTTTAAAATATAAGCCATAAAATTATATTTATGTAAACATTGAAGACCTAAAACTAACAAAATAAATGTAAGTGAATTACAAGAAGAGATACCCAATGAGTGTCATTGGGTCATCCATATATTGGCAAGAAGACGGGTAAATATATTGAAGTTATTTCTCCAAACTCACCAACTTTATCGTTTGAATCTTCGTTACAAGGCTCCAATTGCACACATAAGCTTCCTATAGCCCTCAGAAAGGTCAGCAATCATAAGTCTAACTCCCTATTATTGAATAGGTATTTTTTATTTCCTTTTCCCCTAGGTAATACATTTTTATCCATAATGCCTCATATTAGTATTCCTAAAACTGTTCATCAAGTTATAGCTAGCCCTTGAAAAAAAAGGTAATAATGAAGGAAAAAAATGATTTACACACCAATGGTAATTTGAATTTGGTTTGTTTACCAAGAAATAAATCAATCATTGGGTAAAGGTGGGTGTATGAAGTCATGAATATAGATGGGTTTGTCTCTAAGTTGAAGGATCAGGTAGTTCTCAAAGGCTACATTCAAACTTATGGAATGAGACATTAATAAGAGATGATATCTACAGTAGCTAAATTTATGTATTCAGGTGGATGTACTTTTTAGTTCCAACGACCATTGATCATTTGATCATTATTATGGACCCACTATTCATTATCTTATATTTTTATGTGTTTATCAGTCATTATGTAGAATCATTTGAAATGTCGTGTCTTTATTTTATGTTTGCGTCGGTTTGTGTCATGTCTTTATTTTAAGTATGTCTCATGCATCATCACTTTAAGGACCCTTTGGGTCATGATGAAGGGAAGAATGAATTAATCATTTTAGTATCTCTTAGTTTCCCCCATCCCCTCTCCAAGTTAGGGTTAGGGTTGAGCATGTATCCCATCTTCCTCCTCCCTTAGGTTGAGCAAGGCTCTCCTTTTCCTCCTCCCTTAGGTTGAATTCGGCTCTCTCACTGCACTATTTGTAGGTTTAGCACGACTCAATTGTATCTCCACATCCCCCATTACTTGTGATGAAATATTGATGACCTGCAGGTTAACCCATAACAACTTGACATCAGAGCCATGAGATTCTACCTCCTTGCATCTGAATCCACAACCATTTTCACGCACCATATTCAGCCTCGATGAAGACGAATCCCCCCATGCAGCAGGCTTCAGATTCTTCCAAGTTCGCCTAGCCAACCTTGACCCCTTATAGACACTACCAGTTCCAACTTTCAATCGAAGCACGATCACACAACGCTCAGTCGATGCACAGTCGCAAAATCAATACCCTTAAAAGAAAAGAGAAAGGATCATCATCCTCATCATTGTCCATCGGGGGCTTTCCTAGTGCCTTCTTAGGTGTTGCATCCAATCAACACCATGAGCATCCTAAAGCTCGCACATCCAACGGCTTACCTCTACGTCCAATTCAGTATTAAAGCATGCGCGTGCATGATTCCTTGACTATGCGGCCCATTCTAGCATTATTGTACCTGACGCGGTTCAACTTACAAGTAGAAGCAGTCGCGCCATCTTCTCAATCGATAACCACACAAAAGCGGACATCCTGACTGCTCCATGACGACACAACACCATTTCACCCTTCATCATCCAGTCCGAAGCGCGCT
Source organism: Dactylorhiza incarnata (assembly GCA_033032865.1). Classification (NCBI taxonomy): domain Eukaryota; kingdom Viridiplantae; phylum Streptophyta; class Magnoliopsida; order Asparagales; family Orchidaceae; genus Dactylorhiza; species Dactylorhiza incarnata. Next base: position 4,741,178 of record JAWHQI010000088.1, on the reverse strand, counting down.
CCCAGATCATGTCGTCGGGCATTTCAGGTTTGAGGAGAGAGCATGTGCCCTAGCTTATTTCACCTACCGGTTGATTACCCAATAAGATTCTTCTAGCCTATCAAACGTCTTTTTCCTTGCCGACACCTGCGCCTGTCCATTTCCAGCCACACAAACCTTTTCGAGATGCGCATCTTATGTCGTTCCGTGTTCCACCAATTAAGCTGAAATTTGTGAGATGTTGTGAAGGATGCGTGAGATATCAACAACAACAACGGTCACAACCCAAGCGATACTAGCACTACTTCCCAAACTCTTGAAACCCCGCCCAAGCAGGGTGGGGGTGGTGATAAGGAACCGAGGTCTGGCCAAACCGGTGAACAAAGAGCACTCACCAAGCTCGATCACTCAACTCACACCTTTCTCGACTCATGTAGTCCTCATCCAACCGACTCCTCTCTATCCACAAATTCCTCCAACTTCGAGCTCTACGCCACCTGTTCCACAAGTCACTCTCAAGTCATTACTTTTGACAATTACTCACCCTTCGGAACTGCCACTCCTACCAATAATGGTTCTCATCCTGCAAGCTCATAAGTCAACCTCAAACATTCAAAGCAGTCGAGCACCCGACTCCAGTCACCCAGCCACCATTGGGTTCCTTGCTTCCATCACTCTGCAGGCATTGCCCCCACCACAACATCACTATCGTTCATAACTAATACTAAGACAGCATGCAATGCACCCCCCCCCCCCACCCTCCCCTTAATTGTCTATGTAGCCCAAGTGGCATTATCGCATTTTATGTATGCCCGCGGGACCTTTAGCCATCATGGAGATCTTGTTTAGTCTTTGGCTTTCATTAGAGAGAAGGCACTTAGAGGGAATATGCCCTCAATAGTTTGGATCAAGCTTGTCTCGATATTGTATCATTATTTTGTGGTCAGTCATGCATTTGAGTATGATGATAGTGTGTCTATCAATTGGTCTAACTTGCCGCTCATTTGGGATTTCAGTTAAAACCCCATTTGGATTTACTTCCCGGTTCCAGCAAGCACGAATTCCCTCGTCTTCCGTCAGTCTCGTCATCTCGTCCCTACTAGTGGTGTAGATGTCGACCAGCATACAACTTTTGGGAAGAAATCGCCACAACATCGACATTTTAAGCAAAAATGTCATTTTTCAATATATCCCCAGATATATTGGTCGTACCTGGTATATCGGGCGATATCTCTTGACCGATATATATCGGGGAGAGTATTAAAAATATATCTTTTTCATTTCTTTTATGCGATCAAGGGGTAATATTTTGTATCATGCTTCATTTCATGCATCTCTCTACGCCTAAATTTTGTGACTTTCTTGTCTAACTCACATTTGGTACTATTTATGTCATTTACAGTCGTGGACGCCTCTTTCTTGTGTAATTTATAAATAAACATTGTGTATATATATTTATTATGTAATGTATAAACATACATCTCGGCTCATTATCCTCCAGTCGTGTTCCCTCCAGTGCGCCACTTCAAAACGTATCGGACATACAACGCCTTCCTCTGCATCTCATCAGCCCTCCACCGTCTCCTTCAATATCCGTCGACCGTCTGCACCTTCCTCTACTTTCTATCGGCCCTCCCTCACCTCCTACATCATTCAGTCAACCCTTGTCATTTCTTGAACTTGCCCCCTCACACCTGATGGTGCACATCCTCCTCGCGTTAACTCCACATTCAATGTTGGTGCACCTCCTTCGTCATGTCCAGCACCCCACCCAACAACTACCTATCCAGCATTTCAGCAGCCCTCAGTGCCTTTCAAGTACCTCATCATTGCACATCAACCCCCTCAATTCCATCCCAACCTTTCGCGCCTTCGTTACAAGACTCGAATGCACTCCATGGCTCTCCATACCGATAAAGAACCTTTCGCTTCAGCCTTTATTGAATCCACTCGCACTACAACAAAGTCGTTATACGGTGACAATTTGTGCATACCTTTAATGATGATTTTAAAGCGTCACAATAGTTTTCACGACGTTTTTAAAAACGTCGCAAAAGTGTCGTTGTAGCTCTTTGCAACACATTTTTAAAAAAGGCGTCATGATAAGTAATTGCTTTATCGTGACATTTTTTCAAAATCGTCGCAAAAAATGCTCATCCTACCACGACGTTTATTATACAACGTCGTCATAACCAAAATTACATAACAACGCTTTCTTCAAAAGAAAGTCACAAATAATGCCTTCCGTTTAAGGAGTAATGCATCATCTATAAAAATTTCATATCATCATGAGCATTATATTCATCACTCGAATGAATAAACCACTCGAATGCCCACCTTCTTCAACAAGTTATGTAAAACATGGGAGCAGTGGATGTCATCAAAACTTTTCAAGTTGATCTACAGACAGTAATAAACTGCTAAAAATTATATTAAAATGGATTGTGTGGAGAGACACCCACACACCACAAAGTAAATAAAAATGAATTTAAAATCAGATATAGTGGCTCTTTATACAATGAAATTGTATACCTTGTGACTTGTATGCTTGCTGTAATAAACTAGAGCAACCAAAACCATACAAAAATTTAAAATCTGCAAAAGAACAGAGACTGTTAGAAAATGCAGTAATTTTTACCTAAATTATATCATGAAGTTTATTAAAAAAACATTTGGTAGCTTGTGAAGGTAGCAATTTAATTAATTGTTGACCAACCTGAAATTAAATCTTATGAAAACATTTCTTTCGTTCAGATATTCATTTCAAAAACAAAATAAATTCGATCTTTTTTTTATTCCCTAAGCATGACATTTTTCAATTTCGTACCTTGTAACTCCAAAGCACGACACTCACATATCCACCACCGTTCGGAAATTTCATACTCATTATGAAATTGAGACATGTCTAATTCTTACATATTGTTAGTTATGTGATAAATTTTAGAACTTTTATTAAATTTATGTCTCGCCCATGATTCTTTAGGAATAACCATCGATCACCATTACTACTAGGCACTGGTATTATGTCTCTCCATCATACTCAATTGATTTTATGAAATCTGATTGGTTATAGGACCTAGGCGTGCACAAAAAGCCCGGAAGCCCCGGCGAAGCTCGGGCCTGTCGAGCCCGGGCATTCCCGGGCCAGGATCGGTCACATGTACTGCAGATAAGAAGTCCCAATCAATTGGGATCTCCAGATTATTTGGCCTTAAAATCATTGTACAAATGGTATGCACAATACCCCTATATGATAGGATCTAGGGAAATAGAGAAAGGTACACAAAAATTCGGGCATAAAATGAATAGAAATTAAAACAATATCATGATATTAATGAAGAAAATAGAAGAGAAGTTTGAAAAGGATATATATTTCGTATCAGTGGCTTAACTTCCATAGGTGTTTTCAAAGAAGCAGATAAAACACATCCCTCCATAGTTATCGTCTCAATCTAAACTCTCACTATCTCTTTATTCCTTGATTTTTGTATCTAAAATGCATCTCCGAATCAAAATGATGATTTCAAATAACAACACTGAAGGATGTAATACCAAGGAAAAAAATTCAATTAAGCTTCAATAAAGCATAGTATCACCTCCCACTGTGGGAACCTTACCGCAAGCATCTCTTTCTTTGAACTGGAGCGGCGTTCTCTTTGTTATTAACCCTAAACACACCTAATGCCCTCCAAAGATGGATGATTCCGCCGTCTCCGGCGGGTAAATCCCGCTGCTAGTTCCGCGCCTGGGAGATCGAAGATAACTGCTGTGTTTTTTAACCTAACAGATAACCCCGAGGTTATTAATTATATGTTTGGTTAAAATTGTTGGATATATATATATGATAGAAATTCTAAAATATATAAATACATAAATAAATAATTTTCTAATTTTTAACTTTCTAAAAATATATCTGTCTATATTTATCCTACTTATTATAAATTAGTGCTAATAATAGATTTTTTTGAGAATAATAGATGGTAAAAAATATTTATTTTAAAATGTAGGTGGAGCTAGGCCACAAGTATTTTACCCCAGTTTTAATTTAAAATTTTAGGATTAAACAAAATTTATCAAATTAAACAAAGAAAAACAACAACCTCCAATCATATAATAGGAGTCAATCTTCTAATTTTTGACATTCTAAAAATTGATTTACCTATATTTATCTCGCTTATTAAAATTATGGGCTACAACAATTCTTTTGGATTGCATGGGGCAAAAAACCTTTACTCTAAAATGTAGGAGGGCCACAAATATTTTACCTTAATTTCAATTTAGAATTTTAAGATTACACATAATTTATTCAATTAAGCAAAAAAAAGCAACATGACCCAATCAGATGAACAACCACTCAATAATTTATAGAAACTCACAAAGCACCATCGTAAAAATAGAGATAGTTGGGGTCAAATGGGTCAAACCCATGAGGTGGAGTTAGTGGGGGCGAATAGGTCCGTCGGCACGTGTTTTCGCCCAACCGCACCCCCTATCATGGGGAGAGCGGTCGAATCGCACCCCCCCTGGGTGTGGCCGGGATAGAAGGTGCGGACGAGCCGCACCTACCCCCTTTAGGGGTGCGGCCAGGGTCACACCTCCTCCCTTTGGGGTGCGGCCAGCCGAAGGCGCACCCCACTCGGGGTGCGGCCAGGCCGCACGGGGGTGCGGTCGGCCGGGGCCGCACCCCCCCTTGGGGTGCGGCCAGCCAAGGCCGCACCCGCCCCCCTCGGGGTGCGCCCGAGCCGCACCCCCCTCGGGGTGCGGCCGGCTAGAGCCGACCCCCTTCGGGGTGCGGCCAAAACACTACCCCCTCCCCCGCCTCGCGGGGGAGGCGGTTTCTTACTTCTTGAATAACGCAATTTTTGGAGGGTGCGTCCTCACTCTCACAACGACCGCTTCCCAATAGCACTCATTTGTTCTCTGAAATGCTTCCACGTTCGTTGCGCGTCAAGAACGCTTCCACGTTCGTTGCGCGCCCAGAACGCATCCACGTTCGTTGCGCGCCAAGAACGCTTCTCGAGTTCGTTGCGCGCCCAGAACGCTTCTCGAGTTCGTTGCGCGCCCAGAACGCTTCCACGTTCGTTGCGCGCCCAGAACCCTTCTTGAGTTCGTTGCGCGCCCAGAACGTTTCTCGTGTTCGTTGCGCGCCCAGAACGCTTCCACGTTCGTTGCGCGCCCAGAACGCTTCTCAAGTTCGTTGCGCGCCCAGAACGCTTCCACGTTCGTTGCGCGCCCAGAACGCCTCTCGAGTTCGTTGCGCGGCCAGAACGTCTCTCGGGTTCGTTGCGCGCCCAGAACGCCTCTCGAGTTCGTTGTGCGCCCAGAGCGCTTCCACGTTCGTTGCGCGCCCAGAGCGCTTCCACGTTCGTTGCGCCCCCAGAGCGCTTCCACGTTCGTTGCGCCCCCAGAGCGCTTCCACGTTCGTTGCGCCCACAGAGCGCTTCCACGTTCGTTGCGCGCCCAGAACGCTTCTCGAGTTCGTTGCGCGCCCAGAACGCTTCTCGAGTTCGTTGCGCGCCCAGAACGCTTCTCGAGTTCGTTGCGCGCCCAGAACGCTTCCACGTTCGTTGCGCGCCCAGAACGCTTCTCGAGTTCGTTGCGCGCCCAGAATGCTTCCACGTTCGTTGCGCGCCCAGAACGCGTCTCGAGTTCGTTGCGCGCCCAGAACGCTTCCACGTTCGTTGCGCGCCCAGAACGCCTCTCGAGTTCGTTGCGCGGCCAGAACGTTGTAGGGTTTTTCTAGAGCCATACATCGAATGTAGGCGCAGCGGAAATAAAGAGAAACAACCCAAAAAGATTCGGATCGGGCCATGAACATTGATTCAAGAAGTTAATAAAATTGCTAGGTATGAAATTACCTTTGCGGGATTGGATCAAATCCAACCTAGATGCTCCAAGAAGAAGATTCATGTCGGCGGCAAAGAGAGTTCTCACGTAGAATAATGTCTACGTCTCTACAGCAGTCCACACGAGCCGGGAGAACGCCAAGTCACGTCGCACGCAACTCGGAAGGGAGAACAACTGCACCTTGCACTTCCACGAATTGCTAGGTTCGCTCCTGGAAGAACAATCACGACGACGATCGCCGGAGAGGAGGTCGGCGGAGGCGAACTGGGCGAAACTCCTTCCGTCTAGGGTTCGGGCGAGAGCGGAACTCTTCCGTCGGCTGGATTCTTTTCGTCAGTATAAGAACCCTAAAAGAAGATCTATTTATACCCAAAGGATAAACAGGCTTCTAGAAGAATCGCTATCCGCAGACCACACGGCAGAATTGGGGTTTCTGTTACAATTCGTCGGGATTCCACGGAACAGCATTCGTTGAGTTTTCACGGGACAATTCGACGAATTCCGACGAATCACATCAGACTGCAACATTTGCCGAGTTAAGGATCTCTGTAACAATTCATCGGGATTCCACGGAACAGTCCGACGAATCCGACGAAGTCCGACGAATCATGTCAGACGGCAACATTTGCCGAGTTAAGGATCTCTGTAACAATTCGTCGGGATTCCACGGAACAATCTGACGAATCCGACGAATTCCGACGAATCATATCCGTGTAAACCCGACGAATTCAGACAGCAACATTTGCTGGACTTCCCTCATTCTATATGGTGATTGGTAACCTTTACCAACACAGTCAATCTTCCAACTTCTCCACATGCTCTTATGTGCGACCCTGCAGGCTCATATCGCGTTGGCAGTGACATTACATATTTGACCACTTCTAGATCACAATGGTAACTCCAACAAACGCCTCTCGAGTTCGTTGCGCACCCAGAACACCTCTCGAGTTCGTTGCGCGCCCAGAGCGCTTCCACGTTCGTTGCGCGCCCAGAGCGCTTCCACGTTCGTTGCGCGCCCAGACCGCCCCTCGTGTTCATTGCGCGCCCAGAGCGCTTCCACGTTCGTTGCGCGCCCAGAACGCCTCTCGTGTTCGTTGCGCGCCCAGAACGCCTCTCGTGTTCGTTGCGCGCCCAGAGCGCTTCCACGTTCGGTGCGCGCCCAGAACGCCTCTCGTGTTCGTTGCGCGCCCAGAGCGCTTCCACGTTCGTTGCGCTCCCAGAACGCCTCTCGTGTTCGTTGAGCGCCCAGAGCGCTTCCACGTTCGTTGCGCGCCCAGAACGCCTCTCGAGTTCGATGCGCGCCCAGAGCGCTTCCACGTTCGTTGCGCGCCCAGAATGCCTCTCGAGTTCGTTGCGCGCCCAGAGCGCTTCCACGTTCGTTGCGCGCCCAGAACGCCTCTCGAGTTCGTTGCGCGCCCAGAGCGCTTCCACGTTCGTTGCGCGCCCAGAACGCTTCTCGAGTTCGTTGCGCGCCCAGAGCGCTTCCACGTTAGTTGCGCGCCCAGAATGCTTCTCGAGTTCGTTGCGCGCCCAGAGCGCTTCCACGTTCGTTGCGCGCCCAGAACGCTTCTTGTGTTCGTTGCGCGCTCAGGACGCTTCCACGTTCGTTGCGCGCCCAGAACGCTTCTCGAGTTCATTGTGCGCCCATAATGCATCTCGTGTTCGTTGCGCGCTCAGAACGCTTCCACGTTCGTTGCGTGCCCAGAACACTTCTCATGTTTGTTACACTCCCAAAATGCTTCTCGTGTTCGTTACACGCGCAGAACACTTCCACATTCGTTGCGCGCCCAGAACGCTTTCACGTTCGTTGCGCGCCCAGAACGCTTTCACGTTCGTTGCGCGCCCAGAACGCTTCTCGTGTTCGTTGCGCGCCCAGAACGCTTCTCGTGTTCGTTGCGCGCCCAGAACACTTCCACGTTCGTTGCGCGCCCAGAACGCTTCTCGAGTTCGTTGCGCGCCCAGAACGCTTCCACGTTCGTTGCGCGCCCAGAACGCTTCTCGAGTTCGTTGCGCGCCCAGAACGCTTCCACGTTCGTTGCGCGCCCAGAACGCTTCTCGAGTTCGTTGCGCGCCCAGAACGCTTCCACGTTCGTTGCGCGCCCAGAACGCTTCTCGAGTTCGTTGCACGCCCAGAACGCTTCTCGTGTTCGTTGCGCGCCCAGAACGCTTCCACGTTCGTTGCGCGCCCAGAACACCTCTCGAGTTCGTTGCGCGCCCAGATCGCTTCCACGTTCGTTGCGCGCCCAGAACGCCTCTCGAGTTCGTTGCGCGGCCAGAACGCCTCTCGAGTTCGTTGCGCGGCCAGAACGCCTCTCGAGTTCGTTGCGCGGCCAGAACGCCTCTCGAGTTCGTTGCGCTGCCAGAACGCCTCTCGAGTTCGTTGCGCGCCCAGAACGCCCCTCGTGTTCGTTGCGCGCCCAGAGTGCTTCCACGTTCGTTGCACGCCCAGAACGCCTCTCGTGTTCGTTGCACGCCCAGAACGCCTCTCGTGCTCGTTGCGCGCCCAGAGCGCTTCCACGTTCGTTGCGCGCCCAGAACGCCTCTCGTGTTCGTTGCGCGCCCAGAGCGCTTCCACGTTCGTTGCGCTCCCAGAACGCCTCTCGTGTTCGTTTAGCGCCCAGAGCGCTTCCACGTTCGTTGCGCGCCCAGAACGCCTCTCGAGTTCGATGCGCGCCCAGAGCGCTTCCACGTTCGTTGCGCGCCCAGAACGCCTCTCGAGTTCGATGCGCGCCCAGAGCGCTTCCACGTTCGTTGCGCGCCCAGAACGCCTCTCGAGTTCGTTGCGCGCCCAGAGCGCTTCCACGTTCGTTGCGCGCCCAGAACGCTTCTGGAGTTCGTTGCGCGCCCAGAGCGCTTCCACGTTCGTTGCGCGCCCAGAACGCTTCTCGAGTTCGTTGCGCGCCCAGAGCGCTTCCACGTTCGTTGCGCGCCCAGAACGCTTCTCGAGTTCGTTGCGCGCCCAGAGCGCTTCCACGTTCGTTGCGCGCCCAGACCGCTTCTTGTGTTCGTTGCGCGCTCAGAACGCTTCCACGTTCGTTGCGCGCCCAGAACGCTTCTCGAGTTCGTTGTGCGCCCATAACGCTTCTCGTGTTCGTTGCGCGCTCAGAACGCTTCCACGTTCGTTGCGTGCCCAGAACACTTCTCATGTTTGTTACACTCCCAAAATGCTTCTCGTGTTCGTTACACGCGCAGAACACTTCCACATTCGTTGCGCGCCCAGAACGCTTTCACGTTCGTTGCGCGCCCAGAACGCTTCTCGTGTTCGTTGCGCGCCCAGAACGTTTCTCGTGTTCGTTGCGCGCTCAGAACGTTCCCACATTCTGAGCGCGCGTGCAGTTAACATTTCATAATTTCTCAGATTGCAGGGCTCGTTTGTCGCTTTTATCACCTTCAACGAAGCTGCCCGAACTGCCTGAACTGCCCGAAGGGCGAGACGGTCATTTATGAAAAATGGTGATCCATGTTCTCCGAATCGGAAAACGTGATTCGTCCGTCAGGTAATTACAGTGGTTACAACGGCGAAATTATCGGGCTACCCCCGACCAAAACTATAAAAGGAGCTCGGGACCTTCATTTTAAGACATCTTGCTTTCGGGACCCGAGAGAGCTCTGCGAAGATTTCCTCCGAGCTTTCCTTCGGTGCTTGAAGATCTCATCTCCTTCGATCTTCGAAGATTTCCTTCGTGGACTTGAAGATTTCCTTTCCCCCGAAAGGTGACTCAGCATTCTCACTTTTGTTCTCACCAGCATTCTTACTTTTGTTCTCACGGCAGTTCTCAGAAGAAGAAATACTTAGCTTTCTGAGAGGCGGTCTGTCACCCTCGGAGTTCTCTCTTTCTCTCCACTACTGTAAGGAGCGGCGGTCTGTCGCGCTCGAGTTCTAAGTCTCTAATTGTAACCCCCCAAAAGATAGTGGAAGTTGGCCGGCACAGCTCCGGACGCGTGATTTTTTACCCTTTCCGTGTTTTCCACGTTAAAAACTTTCGTGTCACTTACTAACTCACTCATTGACTGTTTGCGCGCTCGGTTCGCTTCCGAGCTAAGGTGGTTCAATTCTGTTGGGAAAAATCCCTTAGATTTAACTTAACAAATTACCTAGAAGTGATTTTAACTCTTAGGTTATTATTACTAATTGTATAGTGAGGGTAATCTGGTCATTAGATGTCTTAGGATATCACACTCAACCTATGGTGTCAAGACCGTATCAAAAGAAGCACAATTTGGGTAGAGTTAACATTTGCGTCAAATAGAAGTCGACGCAATATCGAGTTAAAGTCGACGCTTTAGTTGCCATCTCATAGCATGCCAAGTCGAGGCCTGATTCTTTTATTAGGATTTTCGCCAAAATCATCGGTGGGCCAGTTTGTCTTCTTCTTCTTCTTCTTCTTCTTCTATTGCAGCTAATGATATCATTTAGGTTTGGTTAGCTAGTTTTCTTCCCATTTTAATCAATCTGAAGAAAAAGTTTGAATAAAAGTGTGTTGCTTTTGTTTTACTACTGTTGCGGAACGCTTAGAGCTCTTGGTAGACCGGTCCACTTGAACCACCTTAGCTCGTGAGCGAATTAAGCGCGCAAACAGTCAATTAGAGATTCGTTGATTGCTCTGGGACTTTTTAGCGTGGAAAACCCGGAAATGGTAAAAAACCACGTGGTCGGAGCTGTGCCGACCAAATTCCACTATCTTCAGGGGGGTTACAAAGTGAGACTTAGAACTTGAGTGCGACAGGCCGCAACTCGTTACAGTTGTAGAGAGATAGAGAGATCCGAAGGCGACAGGCCGCCTCTTGGAAAAAACTAAGTCCTTTTCTCCTTCTGAGAAAGGTGGAGAACAAAAGTGAGCTGCTCCGGGGAACAAAAGTGAGCTGCTCCGGGGAACAAAAGTGAGCTGCTGCGTCGCCTTTCGGGATGAAGGAACGCTTCAAGTCCGGAAGGGGAATCTTCAAGCTCCGAAGGAGAATTCCGCAAAAGTCTGCAAGGAGCTCTCCCAAGTCCAGAAGTCCCGGTCCTTTCAAATGAAGCCCCAGGGCCCTTTTTATAGCTTTGGCCGGGGGTGGTCCGGTAATCTTGTCGTTTGCAGTTTCCATAAATGTTCGGTGGACGAATCATATTATCCGGTTTGGGGCACACGGATCGCCATTTTTCGTAAATGACCACCTTGCCCTTCGGGCAGCTTGGGCGGCTTGGGCAGTTCGGGCAGTTCTGTTGGAGGCGAAAAAGGCGACTGACCGTTCCTGAAAAGTGAGAAGCCTGAAAGACAAAAAGTGAGAAGCCTGAAAGACAAAAAGTGAGAAGCCGGAAACCCAGAAAGTGAGAAGCCGAAAAGACGAAAAGTGAGAAAACTTCCTGATCGCGCTCAGAAATGTTCTGAGCGCGCGCTAGCGGCGAAGTGCCCCAAGTGCGCAACGAACCACGGGGATGCCTAGGGCGGATGACGGACGGGGAGTTGCCCCCCAAAGGGGGAACCGGGACCTCTGGCGAGGAGAGGGCGCCGGACCGCACCCCGAGGAGGGGTGGGCGCGACCGCGCACCCCCAAGAAAAGAAGGGGGGATGCGGCTTGGCCGCACCCCCAACGGGTGCGGCTTGGCCGCACCCCTTTGGGGGGTGCGGCTGGGCCGCACCCCAAGGGGGGTGCGGCTGGGCCGCACCCCCTTGGGGGGTGCGGCTTGGCCGCACCCCCCAATGGGTGCGGCTTGGACGCACCCCAAGGGGGGGTGCGACTTGGCCGGCCGCACCCCTAAGGGCGGTGCGGTCGGGGGGTGCATCCTGCTTGCTACCGCGCTCTTTGACCGTCGACCCCTCCTCTCTTTTCCGGGGCTTCCTTCGGGTGCGTCCTAAGGCCTTTACGGGTGTACAACATAAGCCCCCCAAATCTTCGGAGTCCGAGTTCCGGAGCGAGGAGTTCGAAGGTTTTGATTTTTTTTGCGGCTGCTTTACCCATTGTCCTCTGTGCGGCGCTTTTCTGGTAGGAGCTGATGTCGGAGGGTGTCGGTTTTCCGAGGTCGTTGTGGGCTTGCTGCCCGGCTCTGATATCCGTATGGGCTGAGGGGGTTCTGCAAAATGACAGATTAGCTTGCGCGGTTCTGAGCCCGCGGCTTTTACACAATAGAAAATTAGTTTGCGCAAGTCTGTGCCTGCGGCTTTTTTGCACGAGTCTGTGCTCGCGGCTTTTTTGCACGAGTCTGTGCTCGCGGCTTGGCCGGTGAATAGCGGGTGTATTCAAACCGTGGGTGAACGTAAGGGGGGCAGACCCCTACGTCACCGGGATTCGACGGCGGAGGAGAAGGGCGAACCTTCAATCGACGGCGGTGCAAAGCCCCCGAGGCAGGGCCTCGAAGTGGCCGGTGAATAGCTGGTGTATTCAAACCGGGGGCGAACGTAAGGGGGGCAGGCCCCTACGACGCTGGGACTCGACGGCGGAGGAGAAGGGCGAACCTTCAATCGACTGCGGTGCAAAGCCCCCGAGGCAGGGCCTCTTTATAAAGTTTTTTCTTAAGTGAGTGTAAGTGTCAAAATATGGTTTTACAATATGAAATCATTTAGTGCATAGCTTTATGTAAGATAAGATAGGTGCACGAGTCTGGGCTCGCGGCTTTTACGTAACATGTAATATAAGATAGGTGCACGAGTCTGAGCTCGCGGCTTGTACATAAATTGAAGATAAGTTTGCACGAGCTTGAGCTCGTGGCTTAGTACATGGTAGAGGTCCCTGGATCACTGGTAAAAACGGCGCAGGTTTTGAGCGTTCCAGGCGCGTGGCAAAGTCTTCCCTTCCGCCGTCCTGAGCCTGTATGTTCCGGGTTTCACGACTGTGGTGACTACGTACGGGCCCTCCCAGGCCGGTGAGAGCTTATCTCCTTGGGGGCCTTTACCGGCGGCCTCGATGCTGCGTAAGATGAGATCTCCTACGTTGATTGGTTTGGGCTTCACCCTCCTGTCGTAGGTCCGGGCGACACGCATTTGGTAGAGAAGCACGGTGAGCAGCGCTGTCTCGAACTTCTGGGATTAGATCGAGGTTTTCTCTAAGCAGTCCATCATTCTTGCTGGGGTCGAAGGTTAGTACTCGAGCACTCGGAACGCCGATGTCGACGGGGATGATAGCTTCGGTTTCGTAACAAAGGTTATAAGGTGTCTCCCCTGTAGGAGTCCTCTCTATTGGGCGATACGCCCACAACACATTCGGGAGCGCGTCTACCCATTGTCCCCCGGCTTCTTCCAAGCGTGTTTTCAGTCCTTTGAGGATGGTGCGGTTTGTGACTTCTACTTGTCCGTTGGTTTGTGGATGTGCCACGGCCGTGTGACGCAGGTTAATCTTCAGATCCTCGCACATCTTGGTGAAGGACTTCTCAGTGAATTGAGTGTCGTTGTCGGCGATGATCGCAGTCGGGATGCCGAAGCGGCAAACGATGTTCTTCCAGACGAATTGTTTGGCGTTTTCTTCCGTAATTTTGGCCAGGGGCTCCGCCTCCACCCATTTGGTGAAGTAGTCGATGGCTAGTATGATGAACTTCCTCTGCCCGGACGCTAGGGGTAGGGGACCGAGGAGGTCGATCCCCCACTGCGCGAATGGCCACGCACTCTGCAGTGTGGAAAGTGAGACCGGGGGTTGATGAGGCATGTTGGCGTGCAGCTGACAGCTTTTGCATCTCTGGACAAAGTCGGTCGCGTCCTTCCTCATCGTTGGCCAATAGAAGCCTTGATGCAGTATTTTCCGCGCTAATGCCTTCCCGCCTAGGTGCTCTCCGCAGACTCCTCTGTGTACTTCCCTGAGGGCGTAGTCCGCCTCGCCTGCCGGCAGGCATTTTAGATATGGACCTGAGAATGCCCGTTTGTAAAGCTCCCCGTCTATAATGGTGAACGATGCTGCCCGCATTCGTAGCCTTCGCGCCTCTAGGCGATCTTCGGGAAGGTCCCCTTGCTCGAGGTAAGCTCGCAACGGGGTCATCCAGGATGACTCTTCCTGGCGAATGGCTGCGATTTCCCATGGCCCTTGAATGCTTGGGATCACAACTTCTTCGATTCGGCGTCTTCGAGACTGGTAGCTGGAGGGTGAGGTGGCGAGCTTGGATAGGGCGTCCGCCCTGGAATTCTGCTCTCGGGGGATGTGTAGAATCTGATACGATGAGATCTTCTGGAGAAGTGATTTCGCGAATGCGAGGTACTTCGCCATCTGTTCGCTCTTAGCCTCGTAATCTCCTTCAACCTGTGAGACCACGAGTTGGGAGTCTGTATAGATCGTTAGGTTCTCGGCTTTGCAGTCGATGGCGAGTCGGAGTCCGGCGATCAGTGCTTCGTATTCCGCGATGTTATTTGTTGCGGGGAACTTTAGCCGGAGTCCGTAATCCAGGGTGATCTCTTCGGGGCTTATGAGGAGCAATCCTGCTCCGGCCCCTTCAGCTCCAGAGGCGCCGTCGACATAGAGGGTCCAACGGGGGCTGGTGGTGTCTTTGATGAGGGTTGTTTCTGGCGGGATGGTGTATTCCACCACGAAGTCGGCGAGCACCTGTGACTTGATGTCGGGCCGAGGCAGGAATTGGATGTCAAACTCGCCGAGTTCTACGGCCCACTTTACAAGTCTCCCTGAGACTTCCGGCTTCTGGAGGATTGTCCGTAATGGGAGTTGTGTCAATACTTTAACCGCATGAGCCTGGAAGTAGGGTCTAAGCTTTCTGGCCGAGAAAACAAGAGCCAAGGCTGTCTTGTCCGCTGCCGGATACCTGGTTTCGGAGTCGGTGAGAACCTTGCTGAGGTAATAGACCGGTCGCTGCACTCCTCCTTCGTCTTTTACGAGCACCGAGCTAAGAGCCGTAGGTGACACGGCCAGGTACAGGAACAGAGTTTCCCCGGGGGTGGGCTTTGACAGAAGCGGTGGCGAGGCCAGGTATTGCTTGAGAAGCTCAAAGGCCACTTGGCACTCGTCCGTCCACTGGAAACCCGAATGTCGTGCTCCCCGGAGAATTTTGAAGAAGGGGAGGTACTTGTCTCCCGTTCGTGATAGGAAACGGGACAAAGCAGCGATCCTCCCGTTTAGGCGTTGTACTTCCTTAATTGAGCGAGGTGGCGACATATCCTCCAACGCCTTGATCTTCTCGGGGTTGGCCTCAATTCCCCGATGGGTTACCATGAAACCTAGAAACTTCCCCGCCATCACACCAAACGCACACTTGCTGGGATTGAGCCGCATCTGGAAGCGACGGAGAAGCCGGAAGCACTTTTCCAAGTCTTCCAAGTGGTCGCGCCGGTGGACGCTCTTTACTAGCATGTCGTCCACGTAAACCTCCATCGTTTCTCCGATGAGGTCCTTGAAGACCTTGTTCATCAGCCTTTGGTAGGTGGCTCCGGCGTTTTTAAGGCCGAAAGGCATCACCTTGTAGCAGTAGACTCCCCGGTCGGTGCGGAAGGCAGTATGTTCTTCGTCTGCGAGGTTCATCCTTATCTGGTTGTAACCTGAATAAGCATCCATGAAGCTGAGCAGCTCATGGCCTGCCGTAGCGTCGACGAGCTGGTCAATCCTTGGGAGGGGGAAGCTGTCCTTCGGGCATGCTTGGTTCAGATTGCTGTAGTCGACGCACATCCGCCACTTTCCCGAGGCCTTCTTCACCATGACTACGTTGGCGAGCCATGTGGGGTATTCTGCTTCGCGTATGAATCGTGCCTCTAGGAGCTTAGCTACCTCCTCCTCGATCGCCTTTAAACGCTCGGGGGCAAAGTTCCTCTTCTTTTGAATCACAGGTCTGCAGACGGGGTTGATGTTTAGCGAATGATAGATAACGTTAGGATCTACCCCGGGCATGTCTTCCGGGCTCCAAGCGAAAATGTCCTCGTTCTCCTGCAGGAAGGTGGTGAACTCTTCTCGCTCTTTTTGTGTTAAGAGTGACCCGACCTGAACGGTTCGAGTCGGGTCTCGCCGGGAGAGAGGTATTTCTACCAGCCCTTCAACGGGCGCTCCTCGTTGCAAAGTAGCCTCGTCCCGCAGGTCGAAGTTATTGATGTTGAGAGCGGTCGCCCTTGCTGGTTGGGCCTGCTTCAGGTAGCAGGTCCTGGCTGCCTTTTGGTCTCCTCTTACGACTCCTATTCCTGCGGCAGTAGGGAACTTCATAGCTAGGTGTGGAATGGAGGGGATTGCCCCGAAGATCGACTGGAGCGGTCTCTCGAAGATGGCATTGTAGGCGGAGGTGGACTCTACCACCATGAACTGGATGTGGTGCGTTGACTGTCTTGGAAATTCGCCCAATGTGACTGGGAGAATGATCATGCCTTGCACCGGGACAGGTCTGTTATCGAAGCCGTAGACGGGCCCGGCTGCAGGACTAAGCTGGTCTTTTGTGAGCTTCATACTTTGCAAAGTGGAGAGAAATAAGACATCGACCGAGCTTCCATTGTCGACCAGTATTCTCTTCACCTTGAAGCAGGGATCCCTGATCCCCGCGCTGATCACGAGCGGATCCTGGTGCGGAAGCCGCAACCCTTGCAAGTCTTCATCTCCGAAAGCTATCGTAATGTCTTGCTTTAATTTTTTGTCTTCGTGGTCTCTTACGGGCTGGGCAATTGAGAGGATCTGTGATGCTGAGACGGGGGGTCCGGCGATCGTCTCGATTTCTCCCACCATCGGCCTTCCTCCACCTGCGCCTCGGGGGGCGGGGGGCTGCTCCCCTGCCTCCCTGGGCTGTTGGGGCTGATTGGGAATCTGGCCTTGTAAGAATCTTCTCAGGAGTCCCTGGCGGATGAGGCGCTCGATTTCGTCCTTGAGCCTGGTGCACTCTTCGGTGGTATGCCCGGTTCCCCAATGAAACTCGCAGTATCTGGACTGGTCGCCCCACGGATTTGGCGGGGGTACCCGGGGCATGCGAAGTTCGGGGTTGTTCTGAATGGCGTAGAGCACGTTCGTTCTGGTGGTGTTTAGCGGGGTGTAGGTCCTGGGCGGCTGCGGTCCCAGATCCCTTCGGGGGTCACGCCGACGCTCGTCGCCGCGGCGCTCCTCGCCGCGGCGCTCCTCGCCGCGACGATCTTCTCGTTTGCGAGGGGCTTGATCTGTTCCCCTTTTCTTTCCTTGGCTTCCTTCGAACTGCCGACGGTGCGCTTCGATGGCCTCATCTGCAGCTATTTGCGCTTCGACCCGATGAACGAGGTCGGGATAGCTTGGTACGGTTTCTCTCATGAGAGCCGAATAAAAGCCACTTGGGCGGAGTCCTCCCAAGAAAACTCCTCGCAAGAGCTCGGGGTCAACCCCTGGGATCTGCCGTGCCTCGGTAGTGAAGCGTCGGAAGAAGTCCTTGAGTGTCTCTCCGTCGTTCTGGCGGATCCCTGAGAGATGGGAGGGATCCCGGACAATTCGGCGGTTGGCGATGAACTGATCCACGAACCGTTGCGCCATTTCCGTGAAATTGTAGATGGCCCCATTCCGCAGAGAATGGAACCAGGTGCGCGCTTGTCCTTTCAAGGTTGCCGGGAACACCTGACAGAGGAGCTGATCAGGAGCGCTGTAAATCCTCATGACGGTGGTGAAGTGATTGACGTGTTCCAAAGGGTCGTCCGTCCCGTCGAATGTCTCGATGCTAGGAAGCTTGAATCCATTCGGGATTGGATGGGCTAGGACCTGAGGTGACAGGGGGAGCCCTGATGCGCGGGACGGCGAGCAAGCGCGGCGCGTCGCCCTGCTTGGGCATACTCTTCTTCTATCATATCACGTATTTCTTCGCGCGTAGTCCTTTCCGTTGCCCGCTCAGGGGCTGCTCTCCTGGGGTGATGGCGACGGTGGTCAGCTTCCGGGCCTCCAGCCGGTGGGGCAAGGTGAGCGGAACTCGCCGCGTTGGAGAATCCTTCTGAAGCCTCGTCCTCCTGAACGGCTTCTTGGTTTGGGACAAAATTCAGAACTGGGGGCGGCGGTGCGTTCGGAGCTGGCGGCTGGACCGGAGCTTGAGGAGCCCCGAGATCCCTTACGAGAGCCAACATCTCGGCTTGGTGTTCTTCGATTCGCTGCATGCGCATCTCCAGCCCAGCTGCTGGTGCAGGCAGTGCCTGCTCAGTGGGTGGTGCATCGATTTGCGAGGGGGAGGGAGCTGGGTCGACGCGTCCCTCCAGCACTGATCCCTCCGCAGTGCGAGCACTCTTCCTTGCCATAGCAGTTGGCCTTCAAAAAGTTCTGGGAATTTTCCCACATACGGCGTCAAACTGTTGCGGAACGCTTAGGGCTCTTGGTAGACTGGTTCACTTGAACCACCTTAGCTCGTGAGCGAACTAAGCGCGCAAACAGTCAATTAGAGATTCGTTGATTGCTCTGGGACTTTTTAGCGTGGAAAACCCGGAAAGGGTAAAAAACCACGTGGTCGGAGCTGTGCCGACCAAATTCCACTATCTTCAGGGGGGTTACAAAGTGAGACTTAGAACTTGAGTGCGACAGGCCGCAACTCGTTACAGTAGTAGAGAGATAGAGAGATCCGAAGGCGACAGGCCGCCTCTTGGAAAAAACTAAGTCCTTTTCTCCTTCTGAGAAAGGTGGAGAACAAAAGTGAGCTGCTCCGGGGAACAAAAGTGAGCTGCTCCGGGGAACAAAAGTGAGCTGCTCCGGGGAACAAAAGTGAGCTGCTGCGTCGCCTTTCGGGATGAAGGAACGCTTCAAGTCCGGAAGGGGAATCTTCAAGCTCCGAAGGAGAATTCCGCAAAAGTCTGCAAGGAGCTCTCCCAAGTCCAGAA
Source organism: Dactylorhiza incarnata (assembly GCA_033032865.1). Lineage (NCBI taxonomy): Eukaryota > Viridiplantae > Streptophyta > Magnoliopsida > Asparagales > Orchidaceae > Dactylorhiza > Dactylorhiza incarnata. The sequence continues at coordinate 4,722,660 of JAWHQI010000088.1, read as the reverse complement.
GTCCCGGTCCTTTCAAATGAAGCCCCAGGGCCCTTTTTATAGCTTTGGCCGGGGGTAGTCCGGTAATCTTGCCGTTTGCAGTTTCCATAAATGTTCGGTGGACGAATCATATTATCCGGTTTGGGGCACACAGATCGCCATTTTTCGTAAATGACCACCTTGCCCTTCGGGCAGCTTGGGCCGTTCGGGCAGTTCTGTTGGAGGCGAAAAAGGCGACTGACCGTTCCTGAAAAGTGAGAAGCCTGAAAGACAAAAAGTGAGAAGCCTGAAAGACAAAAAGTGAGAAGCCGGAAACCCAGAAAGTGAGAAGCTGAAAAGACGAAAAGTGAGAAAACTTCCTGATCGCGCTCAGAAATGTTCTGAGCGCGCGCTAGCGGCGAAGTGCCCCAAGTGCGCAACGAACCACGGGGATGCCTAGGGCGGATGACGGACGGGGAGTTGCCCCCCAAAGGGGGAACCGGGACCTCTGGCGAGGAAAGGGCGCCGGACCGCACCCCGAGGAGGGGTGGGCGCGGCCGCGCACCCCCAAGAAAAGAAGGGGGGTGCGGATTGGCCGCACCCTCCAAGGGGGTGCGGCTTGGCCGCACCCCCCAAGGGGGGATGCGGCTTGGCCGCACCCCAAGGGGGGTGCGGCTTGGCCGCACCCCAAGGGGGGTGCGGCTTGGCCGCACCCCCAACGGGTGCGGCTTGGCCGCACCCCTTTGGGGGGTGCGGCTGGGCCGCACCCCAAGGGGGGTGCGGCTTGGCCGCACCCCCCAATGGGTGCGGCTGGGCCGCACCCCAAGGGGGGTGCGGCTTGGACGCACCCCAAGGGGGGGGGGGGGGTGCGACTTGGCCGGCCGCACCCCTAAGGGCGGTGCGGTCGGGGGGTGCATCCTGCGTGCTACCGCGCTCTTTGACCGTCGACCCCTCTTCTCTTTTCCGGGGCTTCCTTCGGGTGCGTCCTAAGACCTTTACGGGTGTACAACAACTACCATGGTTGCTATGCATATGAATCACCAATGAGCAGCGAGAATTGTTGGGATCCCAGTTTTGGAAGCAAATCATAAGCTTATTTAGGAGTGTTCTATCGGTTTATTTAAACTATTGAACTCTTAGCTCTCCTTCAGTTGTACAGAATTGAGGCTTCAAAATTATTGAAATTTTAGATTTAATTCCAATGAAAATAATTTCCCATTCTAATTTGAGTCATCTCTCTACGTACCCCTTTAGGTGGTCTTTACCCTCTCTCAAGAGTTCAAGGGGGTATTTTTGTGCATGGATGTTATGAAATGTAAACTTAGAAAAGTTTTTGTAATTTTAAAAATAAGAGCGGTGCAACTAATAATTATGCGAGCTTTAAAGGTAATGTCAGGCAAGGATTGGTACCGAGACCGAAGGTGTAGAAGAGCTACAGACGGTGGCACGCTCCCTGAGTTAAAGCTTCGCAGCTTGGAGTTTTAAGTGTCGGCAAAGGCGAAGTTGCTGGGCGTAGAGAGGAGTAGGAGTGGCAGAGCCACACGAAGGTGGGGATGCCATTGTACTGGAGTATGCAAGTGCCGGTGCTGTTGACGTCAACGGTGAAGGGGTGGGTTGCCATGAAGTAATGTCCGGGAGACCGGTCAGCGAGGACCGAACCGTTAGTGGTTTGGCCAGGGGCGATGAGGTGGAAATTTATGACAAAGATCTTGTCGTATACTACGTCTAGCTCATTCGACAACGATCATATTGCGGCCGGCATTTGCGAATAAAAGCTCGTCATGATTCGACCTCCATAGCGTAGGATTGTTTTAAGTTCAAAAATTAGGCGGAGAGGATAATGACCACATCAAAAATCATGTTAGTCTTTTTGGGGCAGAAATCGTGGTGCGAGGAGTGTGTGATCACAACGATCTTTGTCACAAATATGAGTGTGAGAATATGAGTGTGTGACCACAACACCCCCCCGGTTGCGAGGCCACATCGAAGGATTGGTTATGGTAGTCTTTTTGGGGCAGAAATCGTGGTGCGGCAAGCTAATATCATGTTGCTGATAATTTTTTACCAATTTCATATTGTGGTTAACAATGGAATGCGACAAGCCAATTTTAGATTGCGGTTAACAATCGCCTAAATTTAAAACCACCTTGTCAAGGAGTACTGCTGTTCTCACTAAACCACCATGCCAAGGAGTAATGCCTGTGCTCACTAAATAGAGTGAGATAAACAATACTTCGGTATCATAGATTAGGCCAAATTTTATTTTGATATTTAAACTAGGGTTTAGACAACACATTTTTTAAAAATATATTACTCCTGTTACTTCATAATTTTTGGATATCAATCATTCAAAATATCTTGGGCATAATTGACCACATCAAAATATTGTTTTTTATTTCTTCAATTCTCTAAGAATACAATTAGGCTAAAAAAAGAGTATTGGCAAATCTAGAGCATTAAATCACTTCACCATAAGCATAATTTAATTAGATCACAGTGCCCAAATCAATTAACAAAGATATCAGTTGAATTACACCGCTGAGAATGCCTGATAAAAGTTTGCCTACATTTCACCTTTATGTGAGACCCCCCTTCCCAGATTCTCCCTGTGAGGGGATGTTTTGTGCACAGGACTGCCCTTTATCAGTCAAATTATAATCCTACATTTAGGTATATAATTATTCCTCAAAAAATAAACTCCCCTTAAAATTTGGAAAACTAACTGACAAATCCTGAACTTCTGAGCGCAGGGGCAATTCGGTAGTTCCACATGAAGCAGACTCAACCCAAGTGATAAAGAGTGAAGTTACAAGTGAGGCCGCCTCCATACTATTTCCCAGCCGTCTGCCTCAAAAATGTTGTCGTCATATGCTCTGTAATATGAAGGTTTTTCAAAAATAAATAACCTGCAATTTAAAATTTACTGCACATTGGTAAATAAAATATTTACCATGATTTCAACATAGCATGGCCGGTATTGCCTAAATGAGCAAATAACTTATTCCTGAAAATATAGGATGAAAAATATTAGGAAATGTTTATTTGGCTGTTATTTTTTTTTTGGGGGGGGGGGGGGGGGGGGGGGGGGGGGGGGTAAATGTAAGTAAAAAAAAACAGAAAAATAATAATAAGAAAAATGGATAGAGAGCTCCACAAAAATAAACCTGGAATCAAAGCTCTCCCCACAAGTTCCACATGAATTAGTATGAGCCTTGGCTGCACCCTGAACACAACAAGCTCTCAAATATCAGTCACAAGAAACCCTATTCTAATAGCTTTATTTCATGCTAAGAAAAAAACAATCTAGGAATTTAATTGTTCTTTTTTTCTTTTCTTTTTCTTTTTTCAATGAAAAGATTATTAATTACCCAAACATACACACACACACATATATATATATATATATTTGTTGGAAATATCGAGTAAATATCGGTCTATTAGAGAGTTTAGGTGTATTTGGGTTTAGTCCCACATTGCAGTTTTAACTTTAAGAGTCCATGTAAGTCCTATATAATGCCCCCTTGAGAAATGAATAAATTAATCAAGTCTTTCATTTCTTATCATTCAACAATCTTTATTATATATAACAATCTTCACGCTCTTACCATACTTTTAATCTCGACCATCCAATTTTATTGTTCTTTAATTCCTGTACCTAAAATTCCAACACTGCTCTTATCAGCCCTAGCACAACACGCGCCCCTACCCTCATTCTCCACGACCCTAAAAAAAATGAAACCCTCACTCTGCGCATTCCATTTTCGGAAGAAGGTTCGTTGGGCATCCTAACAAGAGAAGGTCATCCGCATATTCTCATTGACCATCGCCAATCCTGAACCAAAAGAGTCCTTCAACGGGAGCAAAACCCTTCTCCGAATCCTCCAACGAGAGCAAACCCCTTCTCTAAATCCTTCAACGGAAGCAAATCCCTTCTCACAACTCGCTTCTTCGGTCCTTCAACAGAGCTAATCTTCACCGACTCACGGAATCAAAACCTCGCCTCCAGTAGTTGTGCTTTAGGTCATTTGTTCCATCCTTCCTTTCGCGATAGGGATTCAACTGTAGCCTCCGACCGCATCATAAGCCCGCATGAAGTTAATATTTCTCACCTCGGCGACAAATCTCGCCGTTCTCCCCGTTCTCCCCGGTCACACTCCTACTCAACAGGTTCACTATGTTCTGATCGTTTTCTCCATTCGTCTACTTCAAGGTTGTCACCCCATCAGATTTATTGCTTTTCTTTGCTTACTTTGCCTGGGTTCTTCTAGGGTTTGTTTGCAGATTTTGGAGGAACCTCTTTTTGTAGGTTCACAGCACTAACTGGATTGACTCTCCATTAATCCGAAAAGGGTATTAGCATCTTACCCAGGTACATCAATGCTATCAATGTTGTGTCTTTCTCTCCTCTATTTGATCTCTAGCTCATAGTTCATTTATTTCCATTGTTTCAAAAAATTTATGTACATCTCTATCCTTATCTATCTAGCTACTACTGTGCATCACGTGTTTGATGAATTGCAAGGTATAAGTGTGATAATGATACTGCAAGTAGAATATTATTATTTTTGGTTCTATTGAAATTTTGATATAGAAGGGGAGCCTTGGCGCACTGGTTGAGGTGTTGTCATATGACCTTGAGGTCACGGGTTTGAGTTCTGGAAGCAGCCTCTTGCATAAATGCAGGGTATGGTTTATCTACATTTCACCCTTGAGCTGGGACCCTTCCCCAGACCCTCACATCGTGGGGATGCTTTGTGCACCGGGCTGCCCTTTTTATTGAAATTTTGATATATATATATATATATATATTGATGGAGTAACATCTTGCATTTACTTCATCATGGTAGCCTGTCATCAGCCCTAACCCTTTGCCATATATGCCATAAGATGTCCCCTCTTCATAGTCTCACTTTCATTCCTTTTAATGGAGGAGAACAATCTACTCGACACTAGAAATGAAATTGATGTTAATATTAGAATCCCCATAAATCAATAATTTTGGATTAAGACTATCAATGCAATAGTTGGGATGGCGGATATTTCTTGCAATATTCATAATTTTGGAGGCTGGCAATTTCGGTTCAGAGATAGCCACAAGAGAGATTCTATGTGAGAGAATGAAAGATTTAATCCAAACTTAAATATGTGCCTTAGCTATATGCCCCGACAGCTCCAAGAACAAAAATATTCAAATGCATTTACATTTATTTTTAAGCTCATTGGCCTTCCACCATTTCTTTTAGATTTTTCTAATGATCCATTTATATCCAGATCACATAGGTGAACAACAGAGCACCCCACATTCCCCTCTATTAGCAATTTGAACTTAGGACAGAAACTTGCTCCTCCGCCACTTTCCTGTATGGCAGCTCTAGAATAACATGGAAATTTTGCACCTGAAACTACATCAGCCGCTGAATACTAGTTTATTCCTCCCGAGCCATCCATTAAGACCACTGAAACTTCATTTACTCCATCTGGGAACTCATCGAACCATGTTGACTTCATCATCCCTTAATCGCCTTTCTCCATCAACTGTTTATACTCACTGCACGCAAATATTATCATATGGTCGAGTTTCACTAGGCTAGCATGTTTTTTCATGCTCCACTCATTCCTTAAATGATTTTACGCAATGCTCGACCATGAAACAAATTACTTATGAGAAATCTGGGAACCAAAGTTCAAAGCATATCCACAAACTCACTAACAAAAATGCAATTAAAAACATAAAATTAGTTGAATAAAGCAGTGACTTTTTTTTACTTTGTTGTTGTTGAATAAACTGAAGAAACACTATTCTTACTTCTAGGAAAGATAATGCTGTGGAAATTTTGCTTCTCTTTTAAGGTTACAAAGACACTTTGTAGTCATTTAATTTTGATCATTAATTAACTTCTACTCATATCCTACTTTAGATAATCTCAACGATAAATTCCAAAAGAAAATTAAACGGCGGGAATTTCATACTATTTTCAGTAAACTTTTGATGAGTTTCTCAAAAATAAAGAGACAAGGAGTACATCAAGTCTTGAATTTGTTGCCCATCCAAATTCAAAGAAGTTATCACATATGGTTCAGATAAATTACATACATAGCAAGTTTGGATTAAATCAGTCAAGTGGGCCCCTCCACCGATCGTGCTCTCCTCAGTCCGCAGCGTTTTTTTTTTCCTCTGCCGATCTCAGCAGCGATCACTTATCTCAGCAGCGGTCTCCTCCTCCCTCTGCTCGCAGCGATTACTTCTCAACAGCGAGCACTTCTCAACAGCGAGCTCCTCTGCTCCGCTGATCTCACAACAGTTCTCCTCCGCCGATCTCACAGACCACCAACAACGGTCTCTCTCAGCAGCGGTCTCCTCTGCTCGTAGCGAGCTCTCCGCAAGACCTCTGCGAGTTCTCCTCCTCCCTCTGCTCGCAGCGAGCTCTCCAGCGACCTCCTGCGGTCCCTCCGGCGACCTCCTGCGGTCCCTCCGGCGACCTCCTGCGGTCCCTCCAGTCCAGCGAGCTCCCTCTGCAGTCCCTCCAGCGAGCTCTGTCTACAGTCCAGCGAGCTCTGCCTCCAGTCCAGCCCGTCTCCTTCTCGCAGCTCATCTCCTGCGGTCTCTCCAGTCCAGCGAGCTCTCCAGTCCAGCGAGCTCCCTCTGCCGGCCAGGTTCTCCAGCGGCCTCTCCAGCGACCTCGCAGACCGTGCGGTCTTCCTTGGTCAGCCCGCCAATTTTTTTTCAATGGGGTCATCAGTGGACTCCACTACGGTGCATACCCCCCCTCAGCCAGACCGCCTGGTTCCGCCTCCAGAACTCCGTGATGAGTTGCGGATTACCACAATCTCCCTCTCCGGCAAAGTGAACTTCATCCAATGGGTGCACTCGGTCCGGCGAGTTCTTCAGTCTAAGGCACTTTTGCATCATCTTACCCAAGCACCTTCCTCCCCTCCTACGGAGGAATGGCTTAGGAATGACGGCAGTGTTCAGACCTGGCTTCTTAATTCTATGGATGGGGAGTCATACCAAATGGTGATGTATCACGAGACTGATAAAAATATGTGGGATGAGCTTCATTCTCTATATTCGGGCAAGGACAGCCTTCAACATCTCTACGACATTATCACAGACCTACAGGAGTTAGATATGGACGGGGCTACTAACATGATCTCCTTTGTTGCTCGCACCAAGACTCTGGCCGAAGCATGGATCCAGCATCAACCTTCCACCAATGATCATGCTGCTCAACGGGCTCAGAAGGAAGCTGTCATCATTGCTATGATCATGGCCCGTGTTCCACCACACCTGCAAAACATCCGAAATCAGGTTCTGGCCTCGGCCATTACTCCTTCCCTATCAGATGTGTGTTCCATGCTCCTCAAAACCTCAGCACCTCTGGTGGCTCCTGCTCTTCCCTCACCGGCCCTTCTTCAGAACACTCCTGCTCCCTTACTCCCTTTGCCTCCACCAGCTCGTGGTGGACGTTTTGCCTCTCGGGGAAGGGGACGTGGTGGTCATTCTCGACCAAAATGTTCATTATGTGGGCGAGATGGCCACTTTGAGACGACCTGCTATCGGAAGCCTGGTAATCCTCCTCGTCCGACTGCCGTTGTTGCTGATGACAACCCCTCAGCCTCCCGCGCCGATCTTGACGCTCTCCGCCTACAGTTCCAACAGCTTCAAGGGATGATATCCCCACCTGCCTCAGTCGCCTCCGTCTCCAATCCAGGTATCCCTTGCCTCTCAACGAGCCCACGCTGGATAGTGGACTCTGGTGCGACTCATCATATCACCTCGCTACAGCCACCAAAGTATTTGAATACACCTCACCCGAAGAGTATCACTGTGGCTAATGGGGAGACTGTTCCGGTCTCTGGCTCGGCCGACCTCTCTCTTAGCTCCTCCATCTCTCTCCGCTCGGCTCTTCATGTTCCGGGCTCCCCGTTCAACTTGCTTTCTGTTAGCCGTCTTACTACGGACCTGGATTGCTCCTTAACATTTACATCCTCTTCTTTTCTGATACAGGATCGGCGGACGCAGACTACCATTGGTAAGGGGCAACTGCGTAACGGGCTCTACCTTCTCGACGACTCTCCCACTATCTTCTCCTCGGTCTCCTCTGTTGAGAGGCATCAGCGTCTTGGACATGCTCCCCTCCCAGTCCTCCAAAAGGCACTTCCCGATGTATCTTTTCCAGTTTTTAAATGTAATTCTTGTATTTTGGGCAAACAGTCGCGTTCTTCCTTTCCAGCACATTGTACTCGGAGCTCTGCTCATTTTGATCTATTACATTCTGATGTATGGGGACCTTACAAAATTACTAGTATTTCTGGATTTCGATATTTTATCACATTTATTGATGACTACTCTCGGGTCACTTGGTTATACTTACTTCGCGATCGCTCTGAGCTCCCTCGTATTTTTCGGGCGTTTATCCTTGAAACCCGCACACAATTCTCCACTACCATCAAAACCCTACGAACCGACAATGCTCGCAAATACACAAGCAACGAGTTTGCCAATTTATGTTCTGAGTTTGGGATTATTCACCAGACTTCATGTCCCTACGCCCCACAACAAAATGGTGTTGCTGAACGGAAGAACCGACACTTGCTTGATGTCGCCCGCTCTCTCATGCTTCACATGAACTTTCCCAAAGTGTATTGGAACTTTGCGGTCTCCACGGCCTGCTTTCTTATTAACCGTCTTCCATCGTCCGTCCTCAACAATGCCACTCCATTCAGCCTTCTCTTTCCTTCTCAACCGGCCTTTCCCCTCACACCTCGCATCTTCGGGTGTACGTGCTACGTTCATATCCTGGGACCGTCTACGGACAAGTTGGATCCCAGGGCGGCTAAGCAAATTTTCGTTGGCTATTCATGAACACAGAAGGGCTACGTATGTTATTCCCCTACCACTCGCAAGGTCTCTGTATCACCTGACGTGACCTTCCAGGAGGATCATCCATTCTTCTCTGCTCCAGTGCCCACACTTACACCAATATCTCTCCCACAACATGTCATACGACCTATCGTTCCCGTTCACACACCGGTTCTTCCTTCCCCAACTCCTGCTCCTGCCCCCCACAAGCCACCTTTTATCCATGTCTACTCTCGCCGCACTCCTCCTCCCGTTTCCCCTACGCAGTCGGCCTCGACCTCGGGTACTCGGCGTCTGACTGATCCGGTAACAGAATCAACCGCTCATCCTATGGCGAACTATGTTTCACTACATCGCCTCTCTCCCCAACTTCAGACACTTACTACTTCTTTGTCCACCATTGCTATTCCTAACTCTGTGCATGAGGCTCTACAACATCCTGGCTGGCGCTCCGCCTTGGAGGAAGAAATGGCTGTTCTGTGGGCTAACAGGACATGGAATCTGGTACCTCGTCCTCCAGGACAGAAACCAGTTGGGTGTAAATGGGTTTTTGTTATCAAGCATGCTCTTGATGGAACAATTGACCGGCAGAAAGCTCGCTTGGTGGCTCGTGGCTACACGCAACAACAGGGTATCGACTATGAAGAGACCTTCTCTCCGGTGGCTAAACTCAACACTGTTCGTGTGCTTCTCTCCGTAGCTGTACATCGTCTGTGGCCCTTATTTCAGCTGGATATTAAGAATGCGTTTCTTAATGGCGATCTCCATGAAACAGTTTACATGGAGCAACCTCCCGGGTTTGAGACCACGGGGGAGTCTCTGGTCTGTCATCTATTGCAGTCCCTTTATGGTCTCAAACAATCACCTCGCAACTGGTTTGACAAGTTCAGCAAGGCTCTTCGGGAGATTGGCTTTACTCGGAGCTCGGCAGACTTCTCCTTGTTCACTCGCCAACAAGCAACAGGAACAGTTATTCTCTTTGGTTTATGTGGATGACATCATAATTACTGGAGACAATGCAAAAGGAATACAGGCGGTCAAACAACATCTTAGTTCTGTCTTTCAGACAAAAGATCTGGGTCACCTCCACTACTTCTTGGGTCTGGAGGTCGCTAGAAGACCAGATGGATTTGTCCTCTCTCAGTGAAAGTATTGTCTCGATCTCCTTCATGATGCGGGATACTCCGGCTGCAAACCAACTAACACTCCATTGGATGTTAATCACAAACTGTGTGCTCAGGCCTCTGACTCAGATCTGCAACTACAGAACCCAGAGTACTATCGTCGTCTTGTTGGAAAATTAATCTACCTAACGGTAACAAGACCTGATATAGCCTTCGTTGTAGGTATGGTCAGCAGATACATGCACTCCACTCGAAGATCTCACCTTCAGGCCGTCGAAAGGATTCTTAGATATCTCAAAACTGCTCCTAGTCAGGGACTGGTTTATAAAACATCATCTTCAACTCCAACATTGGTGGCATACTCCGATGCTGATTATGCTGGGTCCCTGGACGATCGACGGTCAACCAGTGGTTTTTGCACATACTTTGGAGGACACCTGATTACCTGGCGAAGTAAGAAACAAGCGGTTGTTGCGCGATCCTCAGCTGAAGCAGAATACCGGGCAATGACATCTGTGGTCTCTGAACTCACATGGCTTGAGAGCCTCCTGACTGACCTTGGTGTAAAACTTCCTTCACCAGCTCTCCTCTTGTGTGATAGTCAAGCTGCTATACACATTGCCAAGAACCCGGTCTTCCACGAAAGAACAAAGCACATTGAAGTAGATTGTCATTTCGTCCGGGAGAAAGTTCAAATGAAGAAGCTAGAGTTAAAACAAGTTCCGGGTATCGAACAAGTGGCGGATGTCCTCACAAAGGCCCTATCCAGTTCTCTCTTCTATCGATGCTTGTCCGAGCTTAGCTCCTACGACTTGTACGCTCCAGCTTACGGGGGAGTGTTGGAAAAGCCCATGTAAATGGCCCAATTTTGGGCCCATTTAGTCTTCTCCTCTTTAGTCTCACATCTTGTACAGGACTTCTTCTCTCTTTCTCCCTCCTATATATATGTACTATCTCTTTGTATTTATATAGAAGACAAATATACAAGCTTTGGCACTTTCCTACAACCACCATCCATAGTTATAAAGATTAAGGGGTCTAAATAATAAAAAATATTTATAGTTATTTGGAAAACTTCAAATATTGATAACATTCAATCTGACCATTCATTCATTGAGATTTCTTCACGGATTGGGTCGTCCTGACGAGAAGCTTCTAATTGAACTTTCATATTGAGGATCAGATGTGAAAATTACTAAAATACCCTCAAACAATAAAATTACTCACTTAAAAATTAGTTGGCATCGATCCGACCATTGATTCTTGGAAATTTGAAAGGGTTTTGAATCTTTTTTATGGGGATTACCCGGGATGGTACCAACTTGAGGATCGGACTGCGTTTAACCTTTTTAATTTGATAAAACAGTGATTAATTAATGCGTTGAGACCAACTAAAGCCCCCGCCGACTAATTGAGTGGGCCCACTGAGTGCCTCAATATAGAGGCACGCTACAAAAATGGTACCCCACCTCAATTTGAGGTAAGGCTACTCTTCCTAATCTAAATAATGAAAATACAATTCTTCATGTTTACATGTATAACTGTTGACCAAAATTTCTTCAGGCGCCTAACACATGCATTAAGCTTGCCCCCAATCAACCATAGTTTTTAGTTCTCACAGAAATTACAATCACTCAAAGAAGAACATGACATTGACATAACAGTTATCCAATAAATGATCATTCACTCTTTCATCATTTATAATTACAATAATATAGAGCGCTGGCTAAATTCAAATTAACCAAACTAAATCAGAATGATATTACTAATAGCAGATAAACAGAAAAAAAATTTACCTTTTGCTTCTTTCCCTTTGATGAGCCCTTTTGTTGAACAGTGTCTTTTTTTGTATGTCCCTTCTCATCCAATTGTTGCTTTTTAATCTTTTGACTCCTGTCAGCTTGATCCCCTTTACTATTTTCTGAAATTTCCTCAACTGTATAGGAAATTTCTTCAAAATGACCTTCGACATTTTCATGAACTCCATTATCATTCTTCTGTGATCCACTCATCTCTCCGCTAGCATCCCTAGCCTCAGGCTCTCTAACGGTCCCTTTCTTTGCTCTTCGATTCCTACGATTTCTATGGCTTTTTAGATCATGATATTCAACATCCTTCTCAATTCCATTATCATCATCGGGCCCAGCAACCTCGGCATTACTTGGTAAACCATCAGCATTCTCATTCCCATTATCATCCCCATCTTCCTCCAATTTAAGATCATCTCTGAATGATTCAGAAAGCTGGTCTGGATTGTCACTGCTCTCATTATCCTCGACATGTGGCACATCCCCTTCTTCCTCCAATTTAAAATCATCTCTAAATGATTCAGAAAGCTGGTCTGGATTATTACTGTCACTGCTCACATTATCCTCGATATGTGGCTCATAGTCAAAACTAGTACATAATTCTTCCTGGGCAATATCCTTCAATGCATATTCTTCCTCATCAAATGTACTCCGTAATTCTGCAACCTTTTCCCTATGTTTCTTGGACTGCTCATGGTTCTTCCACTGCTTGTCCGACTTGAACTTTTTATTACATGCTACACAATACAACTCTACCTCCCCCTTCTTCTTTCGTTTATCATCATCATCTTCATCCCAAATTATTTCATTTTCTTCATCATTCTTCGCCCACTCAGACTCTTGGTACATCACAGCCTTCTCCTTCCTCCTCCGCTCCTCTTCTTTCTTCCTCTCCTTCTCATCAGCCAGACGTTTCTCCTCCTCCTTCTTCTTCTTCATCTGCATATCCAAAACCCGCTTATCTCTCTTCTTCACAAAGGCAGCCAGTCCTCGGACAGTATCATTATGCTCCCTCTTGGCCTTCTTCCTCGCCTTCTTGTTTTCCTCCTCCATGAGTCTCCTTGCCTTTCGGTTAGGGCCTGCAAAGGAATCATACTCATCCACCCAAGTAAAATCCATGACGGTGGAATACCCTAACCAGTAGCTGTAGAAGGCGGTGACCTGGGAGTACGGGCTGTCCAAGTTTCCGATTAGGGGAGCAGGGGCGACGTCGTCGGAGGGAAACCCTAACTTCTCGGCGAAATGAAGCTCGTGTGCGTAGATTTTAGAAAACACGTCGCCGTAGACTTTGAAGAAACCCTTGCCGGAGTCGGTGTAGCCAGAATATACGGAACTGGAGAAGAAGGAGAAGAGGTCGACGCCGAGGGAGGAGGTGCGAGATTTGGAGGCGGATGAAGGATCGGAGAAGAGGATCTGGGAACGGTGGGAGTCATACCAACTGCGCTCCTTGGGATCGGAGAGGACCTCGTATGCGTGGAGGAGCTCTTGAAAGGCGGCGGTGGAATCGGCTCCGGCGGCGGCGCCAGATTGCGCGAGCTTGTCGGGGTGAAGCTGGAGAGCGAGGCGACGGTAAGAGGAGCGGATTTCCTCCTGGGAAGAGTCGCGATTAACGCCGAGAACTTCATATAGGCATCGCTTCTGCTGATGCCCCGCCATTCCCGAGAATTTCCCTCTTCTTCAGCGTCTGGGGAATATAGGGTTTTGTCGGGGTGGAGAAAGATGTCGCCGCCGGCGATTCCTTCCCACGTACTCCGACTGATTAACGAAAATATATATAGTAAATAGGCAAAACTAGAAATAAGGGTTAGTTTGGGAACAATTTTTAGGTGCGCTATGCCTATATGAACACTTCCGTGCGGGTGAAATTAGAGCCACCGGAATACACATCAAGATGACTGCGCACGTGATTTTATGCACCTAAAAAATATCGTTGACTCTACTGGTACACGCACCGCACTGTTCATGTGTGTTGCGCGTACGTAAAAATTCTTCTCGTTTGGGAGTGTCGCAGCATTCCAGTGAGGGAGCCAATGTCATTGGTATAGTTGTCAAAAATCATAAATTGATCGAATCCGAACCGCAAAAAACCCGATCGAATCGTTCGCGAATTATTCTAGTTCCGGTTTGAATTTTGGAACCGTAAACAACAATGATCCGAGTGTGGTTCCCTCATTTAATTATTCGGACCAGAACCGGAGCCGAAATCGCAACATAAATGTCTCGAGCGATTTTAGAATTTTAGACCCGATCCGGACCAGATCGAAGCAGAAAAGAACCGCAATCCGTTTATTATTATTCTTCATAATATATATTTATTATTCTTTATAATATATATTTATTATTAATGTTTTTATTTTTTTATAATATTAATTATATGTATTTATTATCTATACGACTATACCTATATCAGTCGTCCAATTGCAGTGTTGTCTGATTGCAGCGCCGTTGTTGGAACCCGGATACCGGTCCAACTATGTTCGAGACTTGGGGAGTAGCTTGAGTTACTTCTCTCTTCGTCGGATCCCTAGGTCTAAGTATTTTCGAGCTAAGAATCGGCTCTCACTGAAGGGTGGTAGACGTTTTGAGAAAGGACCCAAGGCTGCAGCGAGGTCACGCCACTAACCCGGAAATCTAACTAGACTTCCCCTCCCAAAAACCAGAGGCTGGGCCTGTCTCAGATGGCACAAGGAAGAAAGCACATGCTCTCTCTTGGGGGTGGATCTCTCTGTGACGGTTGTCATAGTGGTCAAGATGTCAAAGTAACACTATTTGCATATCAGATGAAAGCACTCATGGGTTTTACCAAAGCACCCATGAGTATTAATATGTACTATGTATGAAGATACGTTAGCAATAAACAGAGGTGAAAACGAGGGCAATACAAGTGTCACCTTTGACCTTATGACCCCCTACGCAGAGTTGTCGGGTTGATTTCTTCTCGCCTGGCCTTAAGTTTCCATAGAGGAGGTCACCAACATTGGGTCGCCTCGCACCTCTCTCCTGGCCGCCTCGCATCTCGCGAGTAGGACGCTTGCGAGCAGAATATCTGCGAGTTGAAAATATGCGAGCAGAATATCTGCGAGTTGAACACATGCGAGCAGAATATCTGCGAGTAGAATACCTCTTTTCTAGTCGCCTCGCATCTCGCGAGTAGGACGCTTGCGGGCAGAATATCTGCGAGTAGAATACCTGTAGAAAGTATCTGCGAGTAGAATACCTGTAGGAAGTATCTGCGAGTGGAACACATGTAGGCAGTATCTGCGAGTAGAACACCTGCGAGTTGATTGAGCTTGCCTAAGCTGGAATTCGCCTCAGTTTGTACTCGCCTGAACTGGTACTCGCCTCAGTTTGAGCTCCCCTAATCTGGTACTCGCCTCAGTTTGTACTCGCCTGAACTGGGACTCGCCTCAGTTTGAGCTCCCCTGATCTGGTACTCGCCTGAGTTTGCACTCCAAAGCCACGTAGGCAGAAGTCAAGGTCAAAAGGTCAACACAGAAGTCAACAGGAGTAGTAGATAAGTTCGTCGAACGCAGCCTTCCAGAGTTCGTCGAACGCAGCCTTCCAGAGTTCGTCGAACGCAGCCTCGCCAAAGAGCAGCGGGATCAAGAGACTTGGGCGTGCGAGTAGGAACCCGGCCATGCGAGAAGGAAAGGCGCACCAGAGCTCGCAACCCGGCCGAGCGAGAAGGACATAGGACTGGACATTCTCGCCTATAGGCGACTTGCACCAAACAACTCGCCGGTTTAGGCCGAGGTTCTCACCTACGTCCTACTCGCCTACCTATGCCCTTGCTAAAAACCATCTCCAAGGGGATCAGGGGTAGTCGCCTGCTTCCCCTCCCTCAAGATTTGTCTATAAATAGACCCTCAGGGGTGCCAGGAATGACACTTGTCAAAAATCAGAGCTTCATCCCATTTATAGGTGAGAATCCTCCCTAGCCAGTGCCTTCCTAGTACTAAGCTCGGTCATTCGTGGTTTTGGAGGAGAAGACTCCTTTGAGCTTCTGGGTATGTGGTGGGACCTCCCTGTCGTAGCACCTGGGGTTGTGTTCCCTCTAGTTCGTTCGTCGTAGCTAACCAAATCTTCTCGTTGGACCACTGGGCAAGTAGCCTCCGGCTGCATTGATCCGAATTTTGGAGCCATGATTTTTCCAGGCTTCAACACTTTGGTGCGGTGAGCGTAGATCGTAGTCAGAGGAAGAAAGTCTGGTTGAGAAAGCGAGATGGTTACCGTTAGCAACCATGAGGAGGTTATAGGTAACCCGGCCAGAGGTGGCGAGTTTATAACTTTGGCTGTTTTTGAGGAATTCGCGCGGTGGATAGAAGGCTCCATGCGAACAGCTCTTCAACCTCGCATGGAAGGAACGGCGACCTTGCCTCATCGCCCGGGTCCGTCCGAGGAAGGTGCTCACCCTAAGCGAGCAGGGAAGGAGCATGTCGAGGAGCTCGAGCGACCAAGGAGGTCGCAGTTCGGTCCGCAGGCGTCGCAAGGAGCTGACGGAACTCAATTCCGCGAGGAGGTGGAGCAGGCGAGATACTTCAATACTTGCCAGGCTAGCGAGTATGGAGGAGATACTCGCCAAGATGAGGTTCGTCGCCAGATTGGGGGGAGGAGCCCATTCTGTGAGGAGATCATCGTCGCGCCGGGTGCCAGAGGGGTTCAGGGATCCCGCGATGAATTACTACTCGGGGAGGGATGACCCCCTCCGACACATCCAGTGGTTTGAGGATGTTGCCTCCATCCGGACCATGTCTGACGCCTTCAAGTGCAGGTTGTTCGCAATCTCCCTCTGAGGGAAGGCAAGGGACTGGTTCCTCCAGTTTCCAGCAAGTTCCATCTACTGCTTCGAGGACTTGTGCCGGGGGCTGACCATGCGGTTCGCCACGGCCAAGAAGCTGAAGAAGGAGGCCACGACCCTTTTCCATTTGGTGCAGGGGCCGAAGGAAACGTTGGGGGACTACATCGACCGCTTCTAGGAGAAGGTGTTAGACATCCAGGAGGTGGATGGTCGCACCTTGCAGTTAGCCCTGACTTTCGGCCTTCAGGAAGGGCTCTTCAAGTTGGAGCTCGGTAGGATCCCTCCCTACTCCTATGGCAATCTCATCGAAAGGGCCAACCAATTCGTCCAGGGTGAGGCTTCCAACCGCGGCTTTATAGCCAGGCTCACCCGAGTGACCAAGGAAGATGAGGAGGAGGAAGAGGAGAAGGCCCCCGAGAGGAGAAAGAAGGAAGAGCCCAGGAGGGCAGAGAAGCAGAAGCTGGAAGGAAGAGGCAGGGAAGAGAGAAGAGAAAGAGAGCCCAGGAGAGAGGAGCCAAGAAGGAACGATGAGAGAAGGCTCATCGTAGCACCAAAGCGTCGGGAGGAAGAGAGGCGCTTCCAAGTCCCCGTTAACCGGCCACCTTGGAGGCCGGCCAGAGGACATCCGCGTCAGGAACGAGGAAGGAGATCCCTGGAGAGAAGGCGCTTCGACAGACCGGAGGGGCGTCAGGAGAGAAGAAGGGAAGAAGCGATGGCGGTTGCCCGGCGCGGCAATCGTCAAGGCCGGAAGAACCGGAAGCGGAAGAGGCCGCAGGTAGAGGAGGTTCCCCTTTATTGTGACCTCCATCAGGTGGAGGGGAACGACACGATGGCTTGCCCAGAATTTTGGGAAGTCAGGAGAAGGCTGGCAGCAGGAGAAGTGGAAGGGGAGCAGCGGAGGATAGAAGCCCCTGTCGAGCCGTCGGCCGAAGGAGGAATGAAGATTGCGTCGACCACGGAGGTCAAGGAGACCTAGTCCAGGGAGGTAGATGAGTCGGTGTGATCCATGGGGGAGCGGAGATAGGAGCTTCCCGCAAGGGGAGTCTCCACCAGATCTATCGAAGGAGTGTCGCTTCGACCTCGCAGGCACCGCCCCCGTTAGAGGAGATCACCTTCTCATGGGAGGACATGCTGGGGAATGAGAATCCCTTTCATGATGCCCTCGTGATCCAAGCCGCCATGAAGGACTTCATCGTTGATCAAATTCTGATCGATAATGATAGTTCCGTGAAGGTCATCTTCAAGGAGACGTTTGACGGGCTGGGCGTCGGCGCAGGAAGAGTCCGGGCGCCGGATGGTCCCCTCTTTGGCTTCTCCGGAGAGAAGAAAGAGGTGGAGGGAGGCGTAGATCTCCTTGTAACACTCGGTGGCACCCCTCTCCAGTGTCGTTTCGTCATCGTTGACGCCCCGAGTTGCTACAAGGCCATCTTCGGGAGGCCATTTCTCAACACCTTCAAAGTCGTTACGTCCTCCTACCATCAGTGCCTCAAGTACTACCAAGGGGACGTCCAGGTGAGGATCAGGAGCGATCCAAGAGCCGCCCACGAGTGCTACCTTAGCTCGGTTAGCACCATCAGCTGGATGCCTGACGCGGAGGAGTTCGAAAGGGCGACATGAGGCACGGCCCGGCTGGAGGCGTCCGAGGAGGTAGAAGAAATCGAGGTACTCTCCGCAGCGAGAGTATCTGGGTTGCTGAAGATCTGAGGATTGTTAAAGGTCAACAAGAAAATGGAGATGGTGACGTGCCTGCAGGAGAACGCCGACATCTTTTCCTGGAGTGCTGCTGAGATGCCCGGGATCGACCCAGAGGTTGCTTGTCACCACCTCAATCTCGACCCCGCGGTGAAGCCCGTCCGCCAAAAGAAGAGGTCAAGTGCCACCGTGTTGGCCGGACCTATCCGAGAGGAAGTGAAGAAGCTGCTGGATGCGGGTTTTGTGTCAGAGATCCAGTACCCAGGCTGGGTCTCAAATGTTGTAATGGTAAAGAAAGTTGTGGGTAGTTGGAGGATGTGTGTAGACTTCTCTTTATTAAATAAAAGCTGCCTGAAGGATTGTTATCCCTTGCCTAGAATCGACGCGCTGGTTGATTCAGCCGTCGGTTTCCCTGTGATGAGCTTCCTTGATGCATTTTCAGGATACCACCAGATCCGGATGTATCCCCCCGATTGCCACGATGTTTCTTTCATCACTGGAGATGGCTGCTATAACTACAAAATGATGCCCTTCGGGCTAAAGAATCGGGAGCGACCTACCATCGGATAATGGACCTTGTCTTCAAAGAGCAGAAAGGGAGGAACCTGGAGGTGTATGCGGACGACCTCTTGATCAAAAGCAAGAGCGTCCGGGAACATATAGCTGATCTAGTAGAGACCTTCGCAACGCTAAGGAAGTTCAAGATGAGGCTCAATCCGACAAAATGCGTGTTCGGAGCCGGAAGGGGAAAGTTTCTGGGGCATCTCGTCCCCCCGGGGAGAGTTGAGCCAAACCCTGACAAGGTCAAGGCAATCCTGGAGATGGCCTCGCCGAAGACCATGAAAGAAGTCCAAAGGCTGGCAGGAAGGTTGGCAGGTCTTAGCCGCTTCTTGTCCAAGGCAGGAGAGAAGTGCTCTCCCTTTTTCAAGACGCTCCCCAAGAGCGAGAACTTTGCATGGTCCGACGAATGCGAGAAAGCGATCGGTAGGCTGAAGGAGCAGTTGACTCAGACACCTCTCCTTCAGAGCCCGAAAGAAGGCGAAGACCTACTCATCTACTTGGGAGTATGGGTGGAAGCAGTAAGTTCTGTACTGGTCTGGGAAGAAGGAAAGAAGCAGCTCCCCATTTATTATGTTAGCCAGGTGCTCAAGAAGGCGGAGTTGAAGTATCCAATCTTGAAGAAGCTTGCCTTCGCCTTGGTGGTGTCGGCGCGAAAGCTCCGGCCTTATTTTCAAGCTCACTCCATCCGGGTTGTGACTGACCATCCTCTCCGAAATATCTTAGAAGGGGTGGAGCATTCAGGGAGGATGGCGAAGTGGTCGGTAGAACTCAGCGAGTTCGATATTTCCTTCTCGCCCCGGGTGGCGATCAAAGCACATGCGGTAGCGGATTTCTTAGCCGACTTCTCGGTAAAGGCGGAGCCGGGAGAGGAGGCTTCTACTCCCATCCCTTGGAAGATGTTCGTGGACGGAGCCTCAGGCAAGAGCTCTATGGGGGTGGGCATCGTTCTTGTCAGCCCACAGGGAACTAGGATCGAGCAAGCAGTCGAGATCCTCTTCCCCGTCACGAACAATCAGGCAAAATACGAGTCCATAGTAGCAGGCTTGCACCTTGCAAAGGAGCTGGGCATTCAAGACGTCATGGCTTTCACTGATTCAATGGTGGTCGCGTCTCAAATTCGGGGAGAGTTCGAAGTACGCGACACCATTCTGCAAAAGTATCTCGTAAAGATAAAAGGATTGATTGGGGTCTTCCAATCCTTCTTCGTCGAGCACGTACCGAGAGAGGAGAACTCGGCAGCGGATCGCCTGGCCAAATACAGGCCAAGAGCAGGAGGGACCATCACGGAGTTATTTCGACCATCCATTGAGGAAGGAGAGATGATGGAGATCGATCAGCGCCCCTCGTGGAGGGATCCGTTCGTGGCATTTCTGAACACCGGGCAGCTTCCCGCGGAGGAGGGGGATCAAAGGAAGTTCCGGTATAAGGCAGCGTATTATTTGTTGCAGGACGAGGAGCTATATCGCAAGACCATCTCAGGCCCTCTGGCTAGATGTGTCTTTGAAGATGAAGTACCTTGAGTGTTGGAAGAGATCCACTCGGGAGAGTGCGAAAGCCATTCTGGGACTCGCACTTTGGAGCAAAGGATCTTGAGACATGGCTACTTTTGGCCTACCATCCGCAATGTTGCAGAAGCCTTCTCAAAAAAGTGCCAGAAGTGTCAGTTGTTCGTCCCCTTCAATTGCAGTCGGCTTAGCAACTTCGTTCGATCACCGCCCCGTGGTCGTTCGCTATCTGAGGAATGGATTTGATATGCACCTTTCCTTCAGCTAGCGGCCAGAGGAAGTTCGTTCTCGTCATGATCGACTATTTCTCCAAGTGGATCGAGGCCAAAGCTCTGGCCAAGACCACCTCTCAAGTCGTGAAGAACTTCATCTGGGGAGAAATCGTTTGCAGATTCAGAATTCTCATCGTCATCGTCACGGACAACGGTCCTCATTTCGCCAGTTTGGAGCTGTAGGATTTTTGTAGGCAGCTCGGAACTGATCTCCGGTTCGCGTCAGTACATCATCCTAGGAGCAATGGACAAGTGGAGGCCGCCAACAAGCTGATCATCAACCTACTAAAGAAGAAAGTCGAGAACCTAAGAGGTAATTGGGCAGAGCAGCTCCCCTCGGTGTTGTGGGCTTTGAGAACCACTCCTAGCTCAGCCACAGGGGAAACCCCGTTCAAACTCTCTCACGGGTCCGAAGCTCTCATTCCAGTAGAGTTCGAGGTCAGAAGTCCTAGGGTAATTGCAGCAGAAGACGGAGACGAAGAATGGCGACTGGAGAATGAGGAAGCCCAGAAGCTGTCCCTCGACTACATCGAAGAGCTCCGAGATCTAGCCTCGGCTCGACAAGAGGAGATCAAGCGTCGCATGGCGAGACACTTCGACAAGCACGTTCGTCTCAAGCACTTCCAAGCAGGCGATCTAGTCCTGAAGAAGGTGGACGCGGCCGGGAGATCGGCAGCCGTTGGAAAGCTCAACCCTAATTGGGAGGGACCTTTCATCATCCACGAATCACTTGCAACAGGAGGATATCGCTTACAGAATCACGAAGGGGAGCTATTGGGGAATACCTAGAGCGGCGATGACCTGAAAAGGTTTTATCCTTAAGCAGGGACGTATACCCTTCTCTCCTGTAAATTGATTGCTTATAAATAAATCTCCCTGAAACATGGGATGGCAGGAATTTCTCATTTCTATCATAGTAGCAAGACTTTAAAAAGAGGAAAGCAGATGAAGTCGATCTCCACGGCAGGTTGGGAAATGGGCCTCCGACTTGATTCTCGTAAAACCCAGAGCGGATGATGGGACAGTGCCTCAGTTGTGTGTTCCTTTAAGTCCAAGCCTCTGCAATGACGGCCGAGATCAGCTCCCCCCTTGCACGTCGGCCGCGGTTCCCACCGACTGTATTTCTCATCCGACTGGGGAGATTATCAGGAAGAAGTCTGGACGCCGACCTCCCAATTCGACGAAGAGATAATCGACTTAACCGATCAGGGGACCCTTGAATAAAGGTGTTGTGTACCCTTGAGGGCTAAAAGCCCATAACAAAGCGATTCGTTTCCGATTATTTCCTCCAATCGTGTGAGTTAATGTGCTTAAGTGTGCTTAACTTCCCGTTTAATTGTGGAGCAACAGGAAACAGGTTGGGTCGGCATTCAGCATCCAAGTAGGATGGAGACCTCGGGATGGTGTGTTCCTTTGGAACCTCCCCGACAGTCAGTCCCTACTTGTCGATCTCTTCAACAACACCAACAATAGCAGTAGGATGGAGACCTCAGGATGGTGTGTTCCTTTGGAACCTCCCCGATTGTCAGTCCCTACTTGACATCATCCTTCAGCAACACCCAAGTAGGATGGAGACCTCGGGATGGTGTGTTCCTTTGGAACCTCCCCGACAGTCAGTCCCTACTTGTCGATTTCTTCAAACATCAACACCCCAGTAGGATGGAGATCTCGGGATGATGTGTCTACGGACCTCCCCGACGGTCAGTCCCTACTCGAAGATCTCTTCATCAGCATCAACATTGCAATAGGATGGAGACTATCGGGAATGTGAGTCCCCTTGGAACCCCCGACCGTCTTTCCCTATCTAACATCTTTTTCAGCAGTCAGGTTGCGAGTAGGAAACTAACTTGCAAGGTTAAGCGCGAGGAACCCTAAAGGCGAGCATCTATGAACAAAAAAGATTAAAGAAGCGAGTAAGGTAAGATAGTCAGCAGACCCCGACCTCATTCAAAGTCGCCTGGACCAGAATGACAAGTAAGCGTATACGAGCGGGCCTATGAGCCTAGCGACATCACAACAGCACAAGGAAGATTCACAAAGGAAATAAATATCACTATCAAAAGAAAGGTTATCTACCAAAAAATATATATGCTCGCAAAGCCGCGAGAAGCATCAAAATTGTTAAAAGAATATGAAAGTTCACTTGGGCGACGGAGCATAGTCTGATGAGTTTGACTCGTTCCCCTCCTCGCCATCTTCCTCCTCGCTCGCGTCCAGAATGTCGGAGAGGAGCCCCTTCGTCGTCAGTTTCTTTGCTCCCGGAACCAGCAAGCCCGCCACAGAGAGTTTCGCGAAGACCAAGTCACCGGCGGCGAGGGCTATCTCCCTCCGAAGAGACGAGAGCTCCTGCGAGGTCATGAAAGATCCTTGGGCCCGGCGGGAAGGTCCGGCTTCCGAGGAGGTATGGGCAGCCATCCTCGATTCCAGCTCGGCATTACGAACCTGCGTCGCCTCCAGCAAGACCTGGCTCGCCCGCAGATCGCACTCGAGCTTGGAGATCGTCTCAGCCGCAACCAACTGATCTTTCTACAGATGCGAGAAGGATGGGTTACAAGGTGTAGAAGAAAAAGAGTGAGTCTTAAGCCTAGTTCACGCGGAATACCAAGGTCACCTCAAAGCCTCTGCTGGACTCGACCTTGTCCTCGGCAGCTTGGGCGCGCTTCAAGGCCTCCTCCTCGCGCTTCTCAGCATCCATTGTGAGCTTCCGATGAAGGGCGAGCTCCTCTTTGTCGCCGAGGAGGTTCCGCGCGGTTTGGTGGAAAAGCTCTGAGGCGCACAACATTGCTCGCGACCCCTGGTCGACGAGAAAGCGAGAGGAAGCCTCCCGCAACACCTTCGCATCATCGCGATCGTACAGTCTGAACAGGACGCAAAAAGCATCGTCGTTCGGGACCTCGTCCTCGCTCCACGAAGGCAGGCGAGTGCTCAGGGTTACCTCGCTGCGCTCCCTGCTCCAGGCGATCAGCGACTCACCATCCAAGCCCCTGTTCAGCGAACCCTGCCCAAAGTTTGGGTGGTTCTCGGGGATGTTGTCTTCCTCTTCGCGTGCCCGCTCCGGCGCCACACGCCGGGCGACCTCCTTTCTCTTCCTCTTCTTCGTCTCCGGTGGTTCGCCTTCGGCCGACCATCCTGCAGCGCGAAGGATCTCGGTCGTGTCGCCGACCCCAGGAGGAATTCATGACAGAGGAGACTCCTGCTCGCCTTCTTCCTCCTCGCCTTGTTGCACCGTCACCGAAGCCGCCGCGGAAGATAGAGGAGGCGGGGTCTGGCCCCCCACGGGAAGAGGCACGGATGGTAGATGCCGGCAGCCTAGAAGAAAGGCGTTAAACAAAGAAGCAAAGATAGAACCAATTTGAGTGGCGACTAAGAAATGTTACCCTCGCTAGACTGCACGTATGCGAGATGGTCGACGTTCTTGCGCCAGAACACGATGTCGAATTTTTTGTCCTTCAAGGCGAGGAAGAGTTCCTCGCGATGACCTTGGAGCAAGGGAGTGGCGAGCACCGTGGGTGGTCTTTGCTGAGGGCGATTGGATATATGGGAGAAGTCGCCAGTGACGAAGATGAATTTCTCGTTCCACCGATGGACCTTGTTCGACGTCCCTGTCACCTTGTAATGGTGGCTGCCGAAGAAGATCACCCCGTCCTTGGTCGCTCCCATGTAGAAGATCTTCCGGAAGACGTCGATGTCAAATGCTATCTTCTCGTTGCGAAGAAAGCATAGGTAGCCGATGATGATCGCTACCCCGTTCGAGTTAATCTGGGCGGGGAACCAGCCATAGTACCTCAGGATCTGATAGAATTCGGGCTAGAGAGGAAGGCGCAGGCCGACCTCGAAGTGCGAGAGGGGAAAGGCGAGCTTCCCCTCCGAGAAAGTGTTGACCCGCTCGCCGGAAGCGGGAAGGCCAACGCGGAAGCCCTGAGCGAGGTACTGATGGACGAACCTCTCCAGGTCGTCCGAGCGAGTGACGACTTTCTTGAACTTATGCGCTACAAAGTTCTCGGCATAATTCAAGCGACGGGTTTCAGCATCCAACGAAGGCGTCATCGTAGAGAGGAGGAAGAAAGAAGCGAGCTAGTAATGCAATTAAAGAACTTCGAGAAAGCGCGCCGATTTTGGACCCCTACCCCCCCCCCCCCCTATTTATAGAAATCGGGTGGGGGGGGGGGGGTCGCGATGTAAGCGTGTGTGAGGTGTCTACCTACTCGCCTATATCGAGGTCGCACAAGCAAAGTATAGGCGAGTTATTAACTACCCTTCTCGCGCCTAAGTGGCGAACTGCAAAAAACACGAGAAAGCCCTGCAGAAGATATAAGCATCACGATGCGACCAAGCAGCATAGTTCGAAATTGCAGCAAGCAATTCAAGATTATTACAGATACACGCAGAATAATGTTCTTAAAAATACAAAGGAAAAGGCGATGCTAATTCACAGGAGGGTCGCCGCGCCTATCCGAGGTAGCACCAAACCGTCCGTTGAAGCCCAGTTGACGAGCGAAGGCCATCTGCTCATTTGCTCTCGCCAAATGTTCCTCGCTGAGCAGAATGTGCTCTTCCATACGGTTCAATGTCCCGAGGGACCCAATACTCGCCCGCAGGCCGCGCACGTCCGTCCTCAGCGACTCGTAGCGCTGTTTTATGCCCGCCATCCGGCACTCCAGCTCGGCGACGAGATAATGCTTTCCTCCTTCCACCTCAAGCCGATGCTCGAATCCTTCAATGTTCGAGACGCGCCCTTCAAGCGAAGTTATTCGCAAATGAACCTCGTAGGTCAGCAGCCTTTCGACCTTTATCTCTAGATCGAGATAGGCCGAAGACATCTTTGTCCTGTACACGCGAGCAGGAAGACCTAGTGCCTCGATGAAAGCTGAGCCTGGAGACGTCGCACGGGCTGGAAGGCGGCGAGTTAGAAAAAGAGCCACATAAAGACAGCATGATTCAATGATCATACCTGCCCGCACAGGCACCGCCCTCGGTTGATGACGAGGAGAAGGTGATCGCCGAGGAGCGTCCCGGCGAGGAGGAGAGCCAACCCGACGAGGAGACGGAGATCGCCGAGGACTGAGCCTCCGCTGAGGAGATCTACGAGGGGAAGGCGAGCGACGAGGAGTGTTATGCCGGCCCCCTGAACGGCCGCCCCGTCCATTAAGAGATGACGGCGCCGCGTCAGACCGCCGAGGAAGACCCTCCCCCTCCCCTTCCTCTAGAATTCTGGCCACTAGTTCGAAGGGCCTCCGACGAAGGTGATCTTCGCGAGATGGTAACCCTGGAGTTTTTCAGCAGCATCCGGGTTCCGCCTATCGCGCGCTCAGGAATGGGGGATGACGGGCGAAGAGGTTCCCGCCCAGGGACGACCCCTGCGGGAAGGACCGGTGGAGGCGGTAGGTCCTCGATATCTACGCGCTCTTCCACCGGGGACGTCTGCGTATTCACTTCCGCAGGAGGTCCACCTACAGAACAACGTCGGCATCAACAAAAAGTTCACGCAAGAATCACGATATCCCGAGAAGATGGTTACCTTCTCGGAGAGGATCGGGATGGACGTTCAGCGGTCCATCCTCAGCAGTCGGCCGAGGGACTTCGTCACCCAACCCCTCGTCGTTCGGCAGCAAGGGAGAGGGCTCGGGCGCAGAGACCGCAGGGTTGACCGGAGGCACCTTCTCGCCCGGTGGGTCAGGGCGACGATCGGAGGACCCCCTCTTCCTCTTGCGAGTATCTGAACCCTTTGTTTTCTTCATCAACTTCATCAGAAGCTCGACCTTTGCAATTACCTCCTAGGTAGACAGCATCTCGTCGAATGTGAAAAAGTGTCGTGTCAGGGAAGGACCATCCCCCTCTATTTATATATTTCTAGGGACCCCCCCTCCCTACCTGCCGAGTAGGCTAGTATACCGCCTGAAACAACTCGTCAAATACGGGTTGGATGATTCTTTCCGACCAACTACGTTGCTCGCAAAGAGCGGAGATTGTGTACAACCAATATTCTCCAAAGGTAGGACCCACTTCAAAACTACGTAGGCAGAAGTCAAGGTCAAAAGGTCAACACAGAAGTCAACAGGAGTAGTAGATAAGTTCGTCGAACGCAGCCTTCCAGAGTTCGTCGAACGCAGACTCGCCAAAGAGCAGCGGGATCAAGAGACTTGGGCATGCGAGTAGGAACCCGACCATGCGAGAAGGAAAGGCGCACCGGAGCTCGCAACCCGGCCGAGCGAGAAGGACATAGGACTGGACATTCTCGCCTACAGGCGACTTGCACCAACCAACTCGCCAATTTAGGCCGAGGTCCTCACCTACTCGCCTACCTATGCCCTTGCTAAAAACCATCTCCAAGGGGATCAAGGGTAGTCGCCTGTTTCCCCTCCCTCAATATTTGTCTATAAATAGACCCCTAGGGGTACCAGGAATGTCACTTGTCAAAAATCAGAGCTTCATCCCCCTTATAGGCGAGAATCCTCCCTAGCCAGTGCCTTCCTAGTACCAAGCTCGTCCATTCAGGGTTTTGGAGGAGAAGACTCCTTTGAGCTTCTGGGTACGTGGTGGGACCTCCCTGCCGCAGCACCTGGGGTTGTGTTCCCTCTAGTTCGTTCGTCGTAGCTAACCAAATCTTCTCATTGGACCACTGGGCAAGTAGCATCCAACTGCATTGATCCGAATTTTGGAGCCAGGATTTTCCAGGCTTCAACACGTCAAATCAAACATTATTGCATGCATATCTATATTAGTTCTAGTTTAACATATTTAGACATAAGAAACCATTAAATTATTGCTCCAACCCTTTGAATTCCAAATTTTTTTCAAATATGCATTTTAAGAAAATAATAATTTTTGTGAAAGTGTTTAATTACTCAAATTATAGAGTTATAAAATGATTAAAACTATAACACATATAACTGATTGGAATCAGACCGAACCTCATAAAATCGGACCGAACTGTTAGTAAACGGTTTGGTTTTTGTTCTTGTTGAACTGGAACCGTTGACACGGCGGTTTCAAAAATTATGCTGAAACTATAACCGGAACCGATCAAACCAAATAAGTTTTTTGGTTATAATTTGAAGAAATGTTACCTTGACATTTTGGCTCACGGTCTTAGTAGAACCGGAACCGTGACAACTCTAGCCACAGGTGTGAGGGGGTCGGGTTCGAAGACTGAGAGGTTTCTCTGTTTCCCTTAGAAAAATGAGAGCAAACGACACCAGTGGAGAAAAAACAAACTCCCTGGGGTGCGCCGTCGGTGGCGTTTGATCCCGCACCGGGGGCCCGCCGGCCTCCCAAATAGAATTTTTTCCCACAGGGCTCCGTTCCGAGATCCAGATCCAGGGTACTCACTAGGTTGCCACGTGGAGGAATGAATGATGGCGATCAAATATAAAAAGTCAAGAGGCGTGAGGAACCCGTTCAAACCCTGCATGATCTCCTAGGAGATCATCTTTAGATCTCCTACGAGATCAACCTAGAGTCCCCGGGCTGAATTTTTTTTGCCTCAAATAGAGCCTAAATCTATTTTTATATAACTTGTAATTCGTCGAGATCATACATACATAAGGAGAAGACATCGTCATGGGAGACCTTGTCATAATTCAGTTCGTCCTCATTCAGCTCAGCACCTTTCAGCTCGACACCCGGCAAAATGTAGCTGGACAGACTGCAGAAAGCAGCTCGGCAGCCTGCAGAAAGCAACTCGGTAACCTGCAGAAATTAGCTTGACACCCTGCAGAAATCAGCTCAGCAGCCTCTCAGAGACCTCATCGAAGGCGGCTATTTGTAGATCATGTACCCCTGGATTGCAGACTATCTGTTGTTTCGTGAGCATATATCTTCTTTTATTCATAGATGACATCGACATGGGTAAGTCTCTAAAAGATAGAGTGATCCATATCCTTGTGATAACATCACATAGAGTCTCTCTCTCTCTCTCTCTCTCTCTCTCTCTCTCTCTCTCTCTCTCTCTCTCTCTCTCCTCCATCGAATAGCTCATGAAGAGATCAAGCGAAGGATGACAAGGAGTAAGAAGTTTCTAGATTCCTCCCTTTGTTGGAGGAAAAACCCATTGGAGGCTATAATGGGGGTGGGTGTTCATGTGTGGAAAATCCAAAAATCCAGCAATCTAAGCATTCAAGTAATTCAAAGTTCTTTACACGCTCTTGCTCTATCATTTGAAGTGTTCTCTTACTTTTCTTGCCACAACTATTGTTAAAGGAGGTTGATTTAACTAGTTGTGATGAAGCGCTGAAAGGAGCTAAGGCCGCACGGCCCGTTGTCAAGGGGACAAGTTCGCGGCATACCGCTTGCTTCCCTCTCTCCCTCTCACAGCGTCTACTGAAAATGAGAGAATTTATTTGAAAAAAAGAATTGTACTAACAACAAACATCTTTGACATTCATGAATCTCAGGTCGCTCGTGATTTCAAAGTTCATGCATCTAATTTGTTTCAAAAGTGGTGTGGGTCGCTCGACGTTCACACGGTCAGGTCAAAGAGAACCGTCCCACGTCCATTTGTAGCGGGCAGGTCGTGGCTAAAAGTCTTTTGCCACGGTTTTGGGCTTTTAGCCACGACAATTTGTTCTGGCTAAAAGTCCATTTTCTGGTAGTGCGAATTCCTCCATATAAGCATATCAAAATACGATTTCAATTTCTATTGTCCTTGTCCATTTTCTAATTTTTTAAAATATAATCTTTTTTAACTATATATAAATTAGCATAACACAATTTTTATTAATATAATTTTCCATAAACCTTAAACTATCATGAATAATCAAATTTAAACCATGATAAACAAAACGAGTACGAAAAAACATTACATTTAACATAAATTTTAAACAACTTTTTTTCTTTCAATTGCGGTTGTATTATTAGTAACGTTGTCGAAAGAGATATTCATAATTTTATCTATAATTTTAATTTCACGTATACATTTCACTATCATTTAGTAAATCGCTTGATCGATGTGCGGAAATTCAATACTCTTAAAACTAATAATACGTTTACAAAGATCCCATGAAACGAGATATATCCAATGACAAATGATGCATATTGTTGTGGCCTACTCGAGGCTCCAAAAATCGGTCTAAATTGCATCGTCTTAGCCCGGGAGAGGTCGAGCGAGCAATCAGTCACAGAGAATTGAAACAGCTAGCAAAAGACTTTTTTTACCATGGAAAACCCCGAAAAGAGGTGAAAAAACACTGGGCCAGTTTGGTGTCGACCTAACTTCACTATCTATTGATGCTTTTATAGGGATCTGGAGAGAAATCGAGGGCGACAAGGCGCTCCTCATTACAACTTATGAGGGAGAGAGAGGCATTCAAAGGGTGACAGATCACCGCTCTCGAAACGAAGCCTTTTTTCTGGCCGCGGTGGGAAACACCGCGCTCTGGGGCCTGGGCGGCCTTCTGTTTTCGCTCGGGATCTTGAGTGGCACGTTCTGCGCGTCTGGATGTTTTTGAAGTATATCTTTGCAGTTTGTGGTGGTGCCCGGAGCGCGGAGCTTGCCCTTTGACTTGGAGGCGACGAACACTGAGCGTTCTCCGTGCGGAAGGCTCTTGGAGGAGAGCTTGAAGGCCGGAGGAAATCCTTGAGCGGTTTTCGAAGTGCTTGAAGATCTTCAAGGGCGTCTTCGAAGGCGATGAAGGGTTTTAAGGGAACTCTCTTGCATGCAGAGGAGAAGCTGGATGAGAGAAAGATGAAAATGAAGGAGAGACTAGGTCTTATTTATAGGCCCCATGGGTGGTTATGCGGTTATCCACAGGCCACAACCACCTTAATTGTTATTTGCAGGTCGATTTTATATAATTTAGGATGTGCATTATTTAAGTATTTTCCTATGCGCAAATCAATATATTTTTGGATATTTACACCCACCCATAATGAGTGGTTATGCCGGTGGTTATCCGTTCATCGAACGGTGGAGATCGCGTGGGGGTGATCGGACAACGGAGATGGGACAACCGGTGACGGTGGTCGGCGACGAGACCACAATGATGGGAAGTCGTTCGGGGAGGAGGGAGGCCGAGGGCGAGCAGAGGCGGCAGGCCGCGGTTCGGGCGGCCGCACACGGGCAGCCGCGTGTCGTGCGGTCGCACACGAGCGGCCACACGGTGCGGCGGCGGGCGGCCGGGGGTCCGGCCGCAGGCCGTACGGTCGCACGCGGCCGGCCGGCCGGGAGGCCAGTCGCAAGCCCTCGTGTCCGTGGTGGTGCGGCCGTGAGGCAAGGCGGCAGCCGGCCGTGAGGACAGCCGCGGGGAGCGATGACGGACGACGGTTGGGTGCGCGGATCACGCGCGGTGATCGCGCGTGCGGTGGTTTTTCACATAACTCGCCATCAAGTTAGTGGGGGTAGTGGAATTCCGACTAATTGTAACCCGGAATTCTTATAAATTAGGGGAGACCCAATCACATATATATAATAATTATAATTTAAGGCTGTTAGGCCAAACGTCGTTCGTTAAACTCACTCAACATTCTAATTTGTTAAAATAATTAATTAGATTTTTGTTCGACTTTAAATATGATTTGTATGTATCTCGCCTTCCCTGAGGTATTTCGGTTGTAACGCTTTGTGGATGTAAGGGATTTCATCCTTGTTTTCTTAATGACCGAACGACAATCAACGTTTAATGACGTTCTCCATTTGCATTTATCGTTGTCGCATTTGATCATATGTTCAGATTTGTGTTGTTCCCGAAAGTTGTGCTTGTCTTCACTCTGGGGCTTGTTTTGCAACGCACGATTTGATACGGTGTATCCGTATTGAGTTCCCGCTGGCGGTCAACAGCTTCGCACAATGCTTACATTTAGCCTTAAAATCACTGTCGGACCGCACTAGTTATTTGAAAGTGCTCCCCCAATTGAAGTTGTATGCTTGTGCTCCCAAACTTCATGGGCGAAGTTCAATGAAAATGAAGCCATCATGTAGTCAAGTGGAGAGAATGACGACTCTTACTCTTAACTCTTAAGTGGTGGAGTGGAAAGAATGAGCAAAAGACACTTCATTCTCTCCACTCCCATATTTATAGAATTTAAAGTAATTATATTAATTCATATACAACAACAACAACACAAGCATTTATCCCATTATAGTGGGGTCGGCTATATGGATCTTTTGTCGCCATTGTGTCATATCTTTAGTCATAATCTCACTAATGCCTGAGTACATCATGTCTTTCCTTATAGTTTCATTCCATGTCTTTTTTGGTCTACCCCTCCCCCGTTTAACATGCCTAGTGACTAAACTCCAACAACGCCTAACATGTGCCTCTAATGGTCTCCTTTGTACGTGTCTGAACCATCTTAGTCGAGCTTCTCGCATCTTCTCTGCAATTAGCGCCACTCCAGTCTTATCCATGATACACTTATTCCTAATTTTATCCAGTCTCGTGTGTCCACACATCCACCTAAGCATTCTCATCTCCGCAACTCCCAATTTATTTGCTCATGTACACAATTCACTGCCCAACACTCATAACCATAGAGCATCGCTGGTCTAATTGCAGTACGATAAAACTTGCTTTTAGGTTTTAATGGTACTTTACGATCACATAAGTTCCCTGACGCACCTCTCCACTTCAACCAACTTGCTTGGATTCAATGTATCACATCTTTATCCACACCTCCATCTTTTTGTACTATCGATCCAAGATATTTAAAGCACTCACTGCGGTAAATATCTTGATCACCCAACTTAATAACGAAATCATTTGTCCTTCTTGCACTGCTAAATTTAAGCTTCATCCGGAGGTCTTTGCCCTGCAACCTAAAACCCATCTTTTCTAAAGTGTCTCGCTAAGATTTAAGTTTCGCGTTTAAACCCTCGCGTGTCTCGTCAACCAAAACAATATCATCCGCAAACAATAAACAACAAGGAATTGCTAGTTGGATATGTCCGGTGAGCTCATCTAAGCTAAGGGTAAAGAGATAAGGGCTTAAAGTTTACCCTTGATGTAAGATTATATTAATTCATATAATTAGTAATAATTATAAGCACTTTGTCCTCTTAAATCTTAATTTAGACCTAAGTTATAACTTATAATTCATAAATTTATTATAATTTTCATGTTAATCTTTTATAAAATTTAAATTGGGCCTAGGGCCAATGTTGGCAGCAGCCAGCCTAGGCCTAGGAGCAGGCCTAGCCGCCTAGGCCTACTGTTAGGCCAGTAACACAACGTCCACTTTTTTGTGTTCAT
Organism: Dactylorhiza incarnata; assembly: GCA_033032865.1. Lineage (NCBI taxonomy): Eukaryota > Viridiplantae > Streptophyta > Magnoliopsida > Asparagales > Orchidaceae > Dactylorhiza > Dactylorhiza incarnata. Next base: position 4,689,894 of record JAWHQI010000088.1, on the reverse strand, counting down.
TATGTTGTAATCAATGGCCCTTTGAGCCGTTGTTGACAACGACTTAAAGAGGCATTGGTTGGCCGTCTGACAAGGCCATGTTGAGATTAGGCCCGGGCAGTGGCGGAACTAGAAATTTTTCGACGCCTAGGCACAATAAATTTAAACTTACAAAACATTAGCCAAAAAATTACAAAATTTATTTATCAACACTAATTATGCGAGTGTGAACATAAATAATCAAAATTTTAATGATTAAAGTATATGTAGGAAAAAAAACATAAAGGAACATACTTAATCAACAAATCATTTTTCTTGTACACATATTCTGGAAGCGTGAGATAATTTTATCATTTGTAATTGTATCAGCAACATTCTTTTCAATATAAGCATTTAAACAATTATTCATCAATTTATCACTCATTCGATTTCGCAAACGACTACTTATTATCTTCATTGCAAATAACATCCTTTCAACACTAGCTATTGCAGGTGATAACAAACATGCCAACTTCAACAATCAGAAAACTAACTGAAAATGTTTATCCTTTTTCGATTCCACTAAATCTGAAGAAGACTATTTATTCCTCTAACATGAGATAATGTGTCAACAGAGATAATGCGCATGTCGCAAATATACGTATTAAGCTGACCCCCAAGTACCTGCAATTCTATTGGAGTGAAATCTTATAAAATTTTGCTAGCCGAAGTAATTTCTGCTTGTCATAAAAACCAAAATTATCATTGGGATCAAGACAACAAATACATAACAATAGTTTAGTGTTGACTTTATCAAAATGGGTGTTTAGCTCATTTAACATCCAATCTAGCATTGTATTAAAAATTTCAACTCTGATGGTTAGTTTTAATCTCACGAGATCTACGTCTTGATCTTCCAGGCTGTACAAACTTATCGTTCATATTTGAGACTTCTATAACATGTTTAATACAAAAAGAGGAGACTTCACTCATGAAATATTGTCATTCGATATCATCACCTCTCATTTCGAATAATAAATGCTTTGATAACTTTACAAAATTTATTGCATTGAAAATATTTTGATATTTCTTCTCTAAAGCTCGAGACAGCTCATATGTTTTTGCAAGAATATTTTCCATCAAATTCATCAAAAATATAAAATTAAAGTCAAGATACAAACAAGAAGAGTGTTGGACATGCCTCTTTGGCTTCCATAATCTCCGCCAACTATAATAATCTCTAGAACATCAATAATAGATGAGAACATACGAATAAATTCAGCATTGTGCTATAATGTGAACTCCATCTTGTATCTTCTGATCTTTTATGTTCCAAAGGTTGATTCAATCACCGACCACTTTCTAACTCACCGCAACCAAGCTCGCGAGCAACTCACTCAACTTCCAATGCTCTAAGTGAATCCTATAGTATACAAAAGCTTCCGACCACATTCAAAATAGTGTTAATAAGTGAGAATAAATCAGCAATTTCAAAGTGCCCCTCCGCAACAGCTACTAGTACCACTTGAAGCTGATGTGCAAAACAGTGAACATAAAAACACAAACTATTTTCTTTCATTATCAAAGTTTTTAAGCCTTTGAACTCGCCTTTCATATTGTTAGCATCATTATATCCTTGTCCACGTATTTTAGAAATACTAAATCTGTATTTCATAAACATATTATCAATAACCGTTTTAAGATATAAAATAATAGTGTCAGACACATGAACAAAACACGCAGACGTTCCATGATCCTCCCTCTCGTATCCACGTATCTTAAAACAATAGTCATTTGTCCTTTGAACAAAATGTCACGAGATTCGTCAACTAATATAACGAAGCAATCATCACCAATATGATTAATAATTTCTTCTGTTGTCTCACTTGCAATTGCCGAAATAATTTCCCTTTGAATTTTTGGAGAGCTCAACTGACAATTATTGGGAGCATTTTCTAACACAGTTGAATTTACATAATTGTTGTGTGATGCAAGAAATTCTAAAAGTTCAAGAAAGTTTCTTCTATTCTTTGACTCTTTAGTCTTATCATGTCCTCTAAATGACAATCCTTGACATAAAAGATATCGAATGCAATCAATTGATGCGCATAAACGACCACAATGTTCTATAGATTGTGTTTATTCTTGTTTAGCAAAAATAATCTGAATACTTTATTTTTTGATTTACCAAAGCCTGACACCTTTCTCGAAACATTATGTGCAACCATGTGATTTCCAACATGTTTTTTAAGTATCGTTTTATCATTCCAATACTTAAACCCACGACTAACACAAATAGGATCACAATCTCTTTGAGGGAAAATATAGCAATAAATATAATATGCTGCATCTTTTACTGCGCTGTACTCTAACCATCATTTAAATTTATTATATCAGTTCTTATTGAATCGTCGTACTTTATGTCCATGTACATTTTGAGGAAAGTTATCCAGACGAGGTTGCCAAGGACGATTCTGCAAATAATATCTTCTAATTGGGTCTTGATGATTTACATGATAAGAGCTTATAGGTTGCCTCAAACCCGGATCCAAAGATAAATCCTCCAAGTTAATATCAACACAATGTCTTTTACCACTTGGAGTGAGCTATTGTAAATTAAATGAATTAGTTTGATTTGGTCCCGCTTTTAACAAAAAATTGTCCATCCCAATAACAACTGACAATCACAAACACCTAATTTGAATGAAAATTGAAATCATAATAAAAAATATGAGAAGAAAACGAACACCTCATTTGTTGTACTAACAAGACTATTGAATACGAAAAATCTTAATCACAAGTTCACAACATGAAATCAAAAACTCAACATACAAATTTACAAATCAAAATCACAAACATGAAATTGAAATCAATGGAAAATGGGTGCCTTTTCTTGGATAGGTCAAACTTCAAAGATATGCATTGCTGTAGTTTGAAATAATCTGGGGAGAATGGAGAAATCAGAAAATTGAAAGGATGCTGTTGCGCTGGCCGCCACAGAATAAGATATGAACAAGATCTGAAATTTCCAAGCTCTGAAGCAAGAACTGAAACTTCCAAGCTCTCAAGTCTCACAAGCAGGGGCGGATCTAAGGGGGGCCGGCGGGGGCCCGGGCCCCCCCCAAGAATTTTTGTAAAATGGATGATGAGTTTGGATTCCTCTCGTCGAGCCAATGAATTTCGACTACTTATACGTCAGAAACGGTGTCCGGATGAGGAAGAAAAAAGTCTGAAAGGTGAAGACGTTCAAATTTCTTTTTGGTTGGAAGATGAGATGAGAGTTAACTAGTTTAATTAATTTTTGTGGAGATGACATGTGTAAATCTAGTGGAGAGTTGCAACCAATTTTGATCCAGTCAAGTCTACTTTCTTCTTTACTCATAACTTCTTCGAAATATTTGAAAGAAACACCACTATCTTCGACACGATATAGCGCGACATCGTATTTACTCAACTCTCGTAATTTTGCATATTTTAATTGTCCCATTTATTACATGAGATCAGGGCCGGTCAATAAACACTTCTCTTAAAAGAAACAATACGTTAAGTAGTATGCTTTAATACTTTTTAGATGTTTATTCATTTTTTTCATATTTTGATCTTTAAATATATACAAAGAAATTTTTTGAAACAAAAAAATAATAGAGATCAATGACTTACCTAGTTGGATGCGAGAGCGAAGCAGCCACCGACGAGAATGAGGGATTGCGGTTTCCTTGGAACTAGAGGTGTGGCGTCTAGTGAGCGAGCTTTGTGGAGGGCTGATTTTTGCAGGAGCGGGATTTAGGATTAATTAGGAGCACGATTATCTAATTAATACATTTTTATATGAATCTCTAATTAATTTTTTTTTATATAAATATGCGCACTAAATATATAAATATTCTCTTGGTTGAATTTTTTAATTAGTGGTCTCACGCACACAAAATAAGCTACTATGTGACTTCGTTTATTTTTGAAAATCAAACTATAACATTGAATTCGTTGACTACTAGTTTCTCAAACTTCTTGAAAGGTCCGGCCCCCCCTTGTTGAAATTTCTGGATCCGCCCCTGCTCACAAGTCACCAACTCCTAAGTCCTAACTTAGCAATTTCACAGTTAACCGCTCTGAGCAAAATCAAAATAGAAAAGGGAAAAATGAAATCAAAAGGGCAAAAGGAAATAAAAAATCGAAATCGGTTAGACTGCTACGACGATGAAATGAGAAAACAAAATCGATACAAGAATACATCAGAATAGAAGAAAAATCACTACAGAGGCAGAACGAGAAATAGACATACATTGGAATGGAAGAAAAATCAACTCGCCACTCAACGCCAACGTCGTTACAGAACAGGATACAGGACGATGCCGCTGGAGAGGAAATGGGAAACCGGAAAGGGGAGGGGCCGAGGGGCACCGGGCATCGCCGCTACACTGCTTCAGAACTAGGGAACGAATACATGATCCACGCGGTTGAGAAGAAACAGGCGGGCTTCGACAATTTCCACACCCAGGCACGTGCCCGGGTGTGTCCCTTCTTTGGTCCGCTTATGGGCCCGGGCCTGGTGCCTGGGCCAAGTACCAGGCCAGGCATTGAAGCCGAATGAGAGTGTTTAGGCCCCAAGGCCTGGCCCGGATCTGCACCAAGTCTAGATGGGCCTTATCTAGGCCGGGCCCGAACGGGCTTTCTAGGACCAGACCATTTAGACGCGACTAGTACTAGAAGGGGAGTAAATTATGAACCTTGATATGCATATAGTAATTATGGGGAGCAAAAAAATTAAAATAAAATAAAATAAAATTGATGCGTGCATATACGGAGCCTAAAAACTGACTTTCGTCGAAGCGGAACCCCACAATTCCCCCCCTGCAGCTGATCGGTGACCAGTCGCCTCAGGCGAGCCGCTGGTGAATTTCTCGCCTTCTTCTTCTTTACCTGCCGGTATCTTCATTGCAATACAGTTCGGGGGATAACGAGACGGCAGATCCAGTCAGGGTTGACTCAGGAGTCAGGAGAGATCGTCTGTTGACCTTTTAATTTTCTTCGTCGCTTGCTTGCCTGCTTGTGTTCAAGACTTTCCGCGCAAGAATGACCGAGGACGCGGGGAGGAATCGCTCGGAAAAAACCACCGTGGCTGCAAGCGCCATTCGGCAAAGGTGCACCTTATCCACAGTTGGCTACCCTAGTTTTTACTTAACCTCGTGGCCTTTGCCTCAATTCCATGCGCCTAGGTTCCATTGCCTGTCATTCGCTTTTGTTTTCTTCAATAGGGCGACTTAATCTTTTTTATGGCTGGCGTGGTTCGGTCTAGGTTTTTGTTTGTTTGTTTGGAAATCTATCGACATGAAATTCTTGTCCCACGACTCCTAGTTTATCTATACTGTGGGTTTTATAGTTTAGAAAGGAAATATGGTTATGGATGCGCGAGAAGGGCTTCTTGTAGCATATGCAAGACTAGTTTTTCTTTAAGATTGTTTTCATTTGCATGGAATTAAGAGGACGGAATCGAGTTTATCTATTCTGTATTTTTTGTAGTTTAGAAAGGAATTATGGTTATGCATGCACGAGAAGGGCTACTTGTAGTATATGCGAGCCTAGTTTCTTTTTAAGGTCACGGTTCACTTGGATGGAATTGAGATGAAGTCATTGAGTTTATCTATTTTGTGGGTTTTGTAGTTTAGAAAGGAGTTAGGGTTATGCATGCGCGAGAAGGGCTACCTGTAGCATATGCGAGACTAGTTTTTCTTTAAGGTTGTGTTTGTTTGGATGGAATTGAGAAGTCAAAATTGGAATTGGTCCAATACCAATACCCATTTAGGACGACATTTAGGCATAAGAAATAGAACTGACAATTATGTTGTCGCATTCAGGATGAAATCTAGTGACATGAATTGAACTTTGAATGAAAAATACAAACAAATTAAATTTCACATAATTTATAAATTCCACGGAATGAAACTATCAATTAAACAAAACAACATCGACCATTAAACAAAATATGAAAAGTATCAGTGTCTTTGTAAGTTTTGCCAGTTAACCAAATATGCAAAGAAACAATCTAATTTTACAAATACGAGCATATCCATGTTCTTCTAATTTGTCCTGACAAAATCAAGAAGACTTCGCATTTCTGATCATCAGTGCCAAGCATGTCAATGACTTTTACGTGCTCTTATTTTGAAAGTTCTGACATTCTTGCAAGCATTTTGTAAATCTTTTAAACTCTCGTACGGTGGAGTATGAATAACCGTGACACTTTCAGCAAGTGAATTCATATTATTGGCAATGTGTCTCGCAATGTCAGCAAAGATGTCAATTGTTCTCCTTTTCTTTGTTCATTGAGTACACCCTGCTGCAACATCTTATTCAACCATCTATTACACCCCAGTGTTATTCATTATTTCAAAGCCAATTACCGCATTAGCTACAGTAGCACTGTCAGTTCCACAAAGCGCCGCAATGTCACCCCAATTTACTATAACTTTATCTTTGCAATGATTAAGAGAGGGACGTGTCTGCATTTGTCATAATAGAATATAACCAATAACATTCATTCTCTTCGAATGTCGAAGATTAAGTCTTTCTATGTTGTTGGAGTATTTTCTTGTGCTGGCCATTCACGAAGATGCTAACGCGTCAATCAATATAAGACAAGATATCCTAACACATCTATTTTATCCAACATAAACACGATAGTATTTTCCTACAATGTTACACTTGTGCGCTACCGAATGTACGAGATCATTTTATGAAATTGGTTTAGAAGAATCTCTATATATTTACCATCTGGAACTTCATAATGATCTTCCCTTTCCAGTGCATTGCATAGTACTCTTGAATCTGATGTTGATCCCTCCCTCTAAGTAAAACATATATGAATTTATTATGTATCACAGACACCTAAGATGTTTGTTGTCATTACTTATCTCCGATTGCGGTACCTGCCTTGATCTTTTTCGACACAATTACTTCAATGCATGTGTTTTCTATGACACCAACACAGTCCTTAATATACCCCAATCAATGTTCTTGTATTGTTTCAGAGAGTTTGATATAGTCTTTAGACATTCTAAGAATTTCCTTCAAAACATTATTGAAATGTCTACTAAATACTAATGATATCAACGAAGCACAAATATGTTCTACCTACATCCCACAATTTATTATTATGTCCTATGATATATAAGAATAATTCCATCGATTCCTTCACTGTTACATTTTGATTTCCATATCACCAATTCTTTCTCCATTAGTACGATACACCAGTTTTGAAATGAGATATTGTTCACGTGCAATTGACTAAAATAGTTGATTTCTAATCCGCTATATAATCTTTTTAACAATGCCCTCCTCAAAGTATCATCATTCTCATCCCTATCACCTGGTTTTCTAAACATGCTACATTTCATCACAACCATGACTATTGTAGCTAGAGTAGCTAAAACATTGCCTTTTTTTATTTGCTCAATAATCTCTTCCATCTAAAAAAGTAGGACATGGATACAAACAATAAAAAATTAGAGGCAACTCCAGGTGCATATAGATACACGTATGCACACGTACACAAACATCAAAGTCGCAAGACCATTAGTGCATATATATACCCAAATAAACTCTCACACTTTAGAAAAAAACCCTAGAAATTAAAATTTTGAGGCAGACCAAGTGCATATACACACATATGCACACATACACAAACATCAAAATCACAAGATCATCGTCTAGTGCATATACATAATCAAATAAACACATTAAAAAACCCTAGAAATAAAAAAAGAGGGATCTTGAAGTGCATAAAAACACACACATATACGCACACAAACAAACATCGAAGTAACAAGATCATCCTCTAATGCATATACATACACAAATAAACTCATAAACATGATAAAAAAAACTTAGAAATAAAAAAATTAGAGGCAATTCCAAGTGTATATACACACATGCACGCAAACACAAACATCAAAGTCACGAGATTGTCCTCTAGTGCACATCATCATAACCTGTAGTGAAAAAAGGAATTACCTCAGATTTCAAGAGGTTTGGGGGAGAGCTGCACAAACAAGACTGGAAGGACGGGCAAGAAAGGCGGAGTAGTAGTGCTAGCGAGAATGGGAAGGAACTGCAACACTGGGAACAAACTTCGCCATTGATTGTGAGGGAGCCTTCAACACGAAAAAGAAACTACGAAGAATGCGAGATGCTGGCAATGTGAAATCAACCTAAAGAAGTTGGAATTGAAAATGTGCGTGATTTTAAATAACTCAAAACCGTCGATTTTGGCTGAATGCCGATTCCGCCCATTTAAGAAGACAAATGAGCAACCAAATTGGAATTGAGAGCCAATTCCAATTATGTTCATTCAAAACACCCGAGTGAATAAGGCATAAATTTTTTCTCTATCACACAACACGCTGTAGGTTCATAATATCAAGGGTAGGTGATGCACTGATTCAGCCATCATCATATTTAATCAGGATTATTCTCATCTAAAATATTTTGATCGGCATAAAACAGCTGCATTTCTTAAACATTCTTCTTCATGTAATCAATTTAGAGCTTCTCACTATGCTATTCTTTCTTTCCCCACATCTCATATTGATCCTATTTTCTGTTTTTGTGATGAGTTTTTTTAATCTCTGAATTGAATGTTCCTTTTTTGTAGGCAGGGTCACTTTGTATATACATTAGTAGTCAAGGGTGTGATAAGAGATGGTTCAAAAGAGAGTTAGAGAATTTTTGCTTTCGTTTTTAGGATAAGAGATTATATTATGCGTGAAGGACAAGCCTATTTATGGGAGAATTAAAGAAGAAAGCCACATGAAATTGCATTCTTGAAGTTGATTTGAACCTTGATATATTTTCAAACGATAAAATCCACTATTTTGAAATTGGCATGTCTATTTTCTATATTTGTCGATTTTCTCAAGATTAGCTTGAATGAACATGCTCAAGATCTCTTAAGACATAGTTCAGGCAATAATATTTTCGAATGATGCTTTTGCATCTTTCGAAAATAGGATAAAAGTTTTTAAGTCCTCTATTCACTCAATGATAGGAGTTGATTGTCACGCTTATGCGTGAAGAACCATTTTTATTGCAACATTGTAGTTTTAATTTAATAAGTGTAGCCGGGCAAGTATCTATGTGACATTTATATGTTCATTACCCAAATTTTCTTGTATTTTCCTCCTTCTACCAAATTTCTTATCCCTTTTGGGCTCCGACTCTTGTAGTCTAACATCCAGTTTTAAATTAGCTCTTGCAGGGTCCATTCAACGTACTGAAATTGGAATTAGCGATATAAATTTACAATCAATTCCAATGCCCTTAAGAATTGTAACTAGTTTGAAATTTCAATGTTGTTGTTGAGTTATAATCTAGTATGTAAAATTAGAATTGACAATTATGTTGTTCACCTGTAGTAATTCAACACTTAAATCATGCTGGGACAAAGAACAATTAGTCGTGGAGAGGAGAATTTAACAATTAAATTATCTATAGATGTGTTCTTGTGAAGATTAAGAGAACGACTATGTACACACTTAACTAGATTTAAATTTGGTGAAGATTAAGATAATGACTCTATACAAACTCAATTAGATTTAAATCATTGCAAGTCGAGGTTAATTGTTTTGAAATATTTACTTTGGAGCCTTCCGCTACACTTAATGGGCACTGTGTTATTCAAAGACGTATATACTAGTGCGTTTAGAAGATAGGAAAGTGGTTCACTTCAGAAATTATAATCTAGGCTTAATCTATTGATTTGTCTACAATAGATTGTTTTCAAGTATATGCAAATGGTTCATGTCGGTTTGAGTTTGAAATACCGGATGTCAGATTGCACAATAAATATATGTACACATAATGCATGTTTATAAATTACACAAGAAAGATGTGTTGGCGACAGTAAACGACATAAAGAGCACCGAATGAGAGTGAGACGAGAGAGATGTCGAATCTAGGCTCAGAGATGCACAAAATGAAGCAAAAATAAAACATTATCGCTCGGACGCTTAAAAGAATTGAAATATATATATTTACCGATTTATCGGCCGCGAGATATCGCCCGATATATCGGCCGCGAGATATCGCCCGATATATCGGGTAAGATCGATATATTGAGAGATATTTTCAAAAACGACATTTTTGCCTAAAATCTCGATGTTGTGGCGTTTTCTGCCCAAAACTTCATGTCGGACATTGGCCAACATCTACAACACTGAGTATATATATTATAGAAGAAATGTTGTAGAAGAAACTCAAATGTTAAATACCCGGTTCTATGACCCATTAGGAGTGTTGTTTGTCTTGTATGACTTAGTCCCACATTGTGGTTTGGAGTTGAGATGCTACTCTTCATGCTTATAAATATGTGTACATATGTTTGTATTTATTCAATATAAAATGAGTAATAATATTATTATTTCTGTGTTCACAATTGGTATTAGAGTCACTCAAGTCTCGAAGGCTCCTCTCGCCTAAGCTCACTCACACTGATTAAGCTCTTCTTGCGCCGCCCGAGCTCCCAATTTCGCATTGCTCTCCACGTGAGAATTCGCAGACCACTCATTGGAACTCGCCGACCAACAACTGCCAAGCAGAACTCGTCGTCCAGAGAGCTCACCGACCGCTAGAGTTCGCTTAAGCTCACAAATACTTGCAGGGTCTCGGAGCTCGTTGGAACCTCTTGCTCATAGAAGAACTCGCCGATTGGAACTCGCTTACAGGGAAGATGAGAGCTCGACGATCTCCTATACTCGCAGAACATTCTTGGAGCTCGCCGACACTAAGATCTCCTGTACTCGCAAACACCTACCAGGAGCTCACTGATACTCTTACTTGAGCTCGCCAAGGAACACAACTTCTTGCGTAAGTCTTCTGGCTTAGTCAAGTCTCTCCTTGAATATAAGATGAGGATAAATACTTCTTCAGCCTCGTCCACCATTCCGGCCTCCCTGCTCCTGCTCCCATATATGAAGTCTGAGACGAGCTGAAGATCACTATTTCTCATAGTGGGAAGAAGAATTTGTTGAGTGGATCCACTCGGTGCGCCGAGTATTCCAGATAGAGAGTTTCCTTCATCATCTGGCTTGAGACACCTCGACTAAATATTTGAATTTTATAAAAATGAGCTATATCGAATGTCTATGCATCACGAAATTGCGGAGGCTATGTGGGATGAACTAAAGTCCTTTTACTCAGGGAAAGATAACCTTCAACATTTATTTGATCTATTCTGGGACCTACAGACTATTGAACCTGGTCCAAATGAAGATTTGACGTCATTTGTGTCACAATATAAGACTCTCATCGAAGCCTGAATTCAACACCAACCTCTTACTCTTGATCTGACAACCTAGTGGGCGCATAAAGAAGCAGTGTTTGTGCAAATGTATAATCATGAAGATGGCTAGAATACCACCGTATCTTTACAGTGTTCGTGCAAATGTTTTATCGTCTCCAATAATCCCATCCTTATATGGTGTCTGTTCAATGGTTTTGAAAGTTACTCAACCCACGAATGTCTCCATAACTCCATCTCCTTCTGTTCTCTATCATTCTGTTGAATCACATCCTCTAATACCGAACATTGTGGAGGTCGCATGGGCTCTTGAGGCAATCGTGGGCTAGACTGCTGAAATCGTATCAAGGAACAGAGCACTCGCATGTGTACTTACTGAGTTGGACCAATCATACTGAGGCAACTTGCTATAGAAAACAGTATTCCCACAACAACAATAGAACCCTCCTCACCAAGGTTTTTTTGAGACCGATGCTCCCAATATGTCCTTTTCTGAAATTGTCACCTTGAGATAGGAACTCCAGAGTTTTCAGGGGTTAGTTACTCGAACGTCTGGGTCCATTGCCTCTGCGTCCACTGATGGTATATCATGCTTTTCTCATAGGACCTCTTGGTAAACTCCAGGGCAACAAATCATATTACTCCGCGGAAACCCTCGCGATACACGACCATTGTTTGTACTAAGTTTATCTCTATTGCAGATGGAGAAACCACGCTTGTTAACCGATTTGGAGACGTGGTTCCCACCTCCTCTATTTCTCTATGACCTGTACTTCATGTTCCTGGTTCACAGTTTAATCTTTTCGATTGCTCCATAACTTTTTTCTCCTCTTTCTTTGTGGCGCAGGATCAACGAATGCAAAGTATCATTGGTAGGAGATGTTTGTTGAACGGGCTCTACATTTTAGATCTACCCTCAGTTTTCTCTTCCATCACAGAAGTAGACAAACATCGGCGTCTAGGCCATACACCTCTCCTAATCTTACCAATGGCACTTCCAGATTTTTCTTTGTGTGACTTTACTTGCGAATATGTAGAAAACAACATCGTTCAACTCCCCCCTCATTGTACTAGGAGCGATGCTCCATTCTTGTTAGTTTATTTGGACATTTGAGGTCCATATAAAACTGCTAGTTTATCTGGATATCGTTATTTTGCTACTTTTATAGATGATCATTCGTGCATGACATGAGTCACATGAGTTTATTTACTTCGAGATAATACATGTATTTCACTCATTTATTGTAGAAACTCGCTATTAATTTTCTATTAATATCAAATTTATTCGGATAGATAATGCTTTGAGTACATTAGTCACAAATTTTTAGGAAACTTGCAATACCTTGGGTATTATTCATCAAATGTCCTGCACCTATGAACCACAACAAAATGGTGTGGCCGAGTGAACTAACCGACGCTTGTTGGAGGTAGCTAGATTTCTCATATTTCAATTCCAGGTTCCAAACATGCATTGGAACTTCGCGATAACTACTGCATGCTATTTGATTAATAACATGTCATCGACTATCCTAAACTTTGAGTTCTTTTTCTCCATCCTATTTCTGTTCACATCTCCCTTCTCTATAACCCCTGTAGTTTTTGGGTGTTTGTGTTTTGTTCATTATCTTGGTTCTCTTTTAGATAAGTTGGCACCACAGACAACCAAATATATCTTTGTTGGCTCTCGAACTCAAAAGGGATACATATGTTGTTCTCCCACTGATAAAAAACTGTGACACCCTTTAACGTTACCTTCCTTGATAATCAACCTTTCTATTCTTCTTCTCCTCCCTGCGAAACACCACCTGCACCCCCTCGTCCTAACGGACCTATTGACTGTCCACCTAGCACTGCGATACCGACACCCCCTCCTGTATATACTCGTCACCGTCCTCCCTAATCTGTCCTGAACCAGTTGCCCCTACTGGTGATGCCCCTTGCCCAATTGTTCTCCCCACAACCCTCCAAGAGGATGCACTCATCTACTGCTCATCCACTTTCTTACTATATCTCATTTCACCGGTTGTCTCTTGAATTTCACAGGGTTGCATGCTTCTTGTCTTCTATTTCCACCCCTTCTTTTGTACATGAAGCTTTCTAGCATTCATGGTGGAGGGCATGAATGGATAACGAAATGAAGGCTCCATGTGCCTATTTGACTTGGTACTTGGTGTCCTTTCCATTAGACATCCCTAAGTCGGTTGTAAACGGGTGTTCACGGTTTAAAATTGTCCAGATGGGTCAATTGAACACTTAAAAAGACGTCTCGTGGCTCGAGGATTTACTCAACAATATGACATTGACTATGAAGAGACATTTTCTCCAGTGGTCAAACTTAATACCGTGCGAGTATCGCCACTAGTAGTTGCATCAACTTGATATCATGAATGCACTTCTTAATGACAATTTGACTAATACTGTCTAAATACACCAACCTCCTGGATATGAAACCACGGGGGAATCTCTTGTATGCCACCTAAGAAAATCTATCTATGGTATGAAGCAGTCTCCTGCAACATGGCTTTGTAAAATTTGGTCAAGGGGTTCAGGCTTTTGGCTTCATTTATGGTCTAAAGCAGTCTCCTGCAACATGATTTTGTTAAATTTGGTCAAGTGGTTCAGGCATTTGACTTCATTAGGAGCTTGATGGACTTCTCCTTATGTACACATCGTCACAAAGAGTGTACTGCGATTCTCCTTGTGTACGTAAATGATATCATAATCACGATCGATGATCTGAATGATATCTCTATGATCAAGAAGCACTTGATATCTCTATGATCAAGAAGCACTTGACCTCTCACTTTCATGCCAAAGATTTGAGATTTCTCAGATATTTTTTAGGTATTGAGATAGCTCGACGACATGATAGGTTAATTTTATCTCAACGGAAGTCTTGCACTGATCTTTTACCGGATGCCGACTACTTAGGTTATAAACCAGTTGACACACCCATGGATGCAAATCACAAGCTCTGTGCTCACGACTATGATTCTAATCTTCTACTAACAAATCCAGAGTATTATCGTCGTTGGTTGACAAGCTTATCTATCCGACCGTAACTCGGCCATATATTTCATTTACTGTTAGAGTGGTTAGTCGATACATGCATACTTCTCGTGCATCCCATCTTCAAGCAATTGAGAGAATCCTTTGACATCTAAAGAATGCTCTGGGTCAAGGGCTTATGTATAAGCGTTCATCTTGCCTCTCGTTGATTACTTGCTTTGATGCGGACTATGCATTCTCCATTGATGATCGCCCATTGATGATCGCTGATCTACAAGTGGGTATTGCACGTATTTTGGAGGACATCTGATCACTTAGCAGAGCAAGAAACAAGTGGTTGTGACACTCATTTTCCGATGCTAAGTTACCTCCGCCGTTTTCGAGCTTACTTAACTGGAGAGTCTTCTCATTGATCTTGGTGTATCTTGTACATCTGCAGTCTTTTATTGCTATTATAACGTAACGTTGCTTTCCAAATAGCCGAAAATCCTGTATTTCATGAATGAACCAAACACATTGTAGTAGACTGCCACTTCATCAGAAAAAAAGTCTAGCTCCGCAAAATTGATCTCTGAAATGTTCCCACTTCATCAGAAAAAAAGTCTAGCTCCGCAAAATTGATCTCTGAAATGTTCCCATTTCAGACCAACTTTCTGATATCTTCACAAAGGCCTTGTCTCGAGCACTTTATTGCCAGTTTGTTTCCAAGCTTGGAGCCTATGATATGTACGCTCCAACTTGCAGTGGAGTATAGAAGAAACATTGTATACGAAGCTCAAATGTTAAAGACCCACTTTTATGACCCATTATGAGTGTTGCTCATTTTGTATAGCTTAGTCCCACATTGTGGTTTGGAGTTGAAATGCCACTAATGCCTATAAATATGTGCACGTGTATTTGCATTTATTCATTATAAAAAGAGTAATAAATATTATTCATTTTGTGTTCACATTTTCACATGTATGATCACAATTTTGACACATGGACAAGCCACCTTGACATGGAAAAATTATGATTGAGAGAATAGGATTGGTTGCGGGTTAAATGAAAGGACTGCTGATGATGTCGAAAGGGGGAGGGAAGAGGTGGTGACCTGCCGACGTTGAACGATGTAGGCGAGAGGGAGACAGTGTGAGCCTTAGCGTGCGGGAGGGAAGGAGTGTCAAGCGCTTGGGAGTTTCCGGCTAATTCCAATCTATTTAAGTCGGAATTTGCGGGGGAGTCGGAAATGAAATTGGATATCAAATTCCAATTTCATTGTTCGGCGCTTTGATTAAGCCTAAACAGAATTGGAATTGCTTGACTTTTGTGGGAATTTATAAATTGGAAATTTGAAAAGTAATGTGCAGGAGACAAATGAGTTTCTCTAACAAAAATACAGACGAAGAGATAGAGATATAAATAGATCGAAAAAGAACTATTTATCAACAGTTGTTGCTCTCCTCACTCTTCTTCCATCTCTCGGATATTCTTCATTTCTGAAGAACAAGTGCAGCAAGCAAACAACAAAGAAATTCTCTACACTTAGATGATAATTAGGACATTCTAATTTCTCTTGAGAATCAAACTTCTTTTCTCTTCTCAAGGAAGCTGCTGCTCATTCTAAGACAAAATTCACACCGTGCTCAATGAATCAGTTCCTACAGAAATCCTGCTGCTGAATGACATATTGTGGAAACTAAACTTCAACCTGTTGAAAGAGTTCTTGAATCTCTCTTTAAAAGATTCTAATTGATTTTGGAGAGACCTTATCAACAAATTCTGATTCATTGAGTATCACTTAGAAAAAACTCTTGGTTTTGGAGAGACCTTGTCAACAACTCCCGGTTAGAGTGACCTTATCAAAAGCTCTGTTGGTTTTGAAGAGACTTTATCAACAACTCATGGTTCTAAGGGATCCTTATCAAAATCCCCACACTGAGATAGTGGAATCCTGCTTGCGAGCAGAAGAGTAGATGTACCAAGATTAATTGAGGAATTACTATAAAATTCTTGTGTCGTCTGTGTTGCTTGTCTTTTTCTTTGTGCTTTTCTTTTCCGTGCTTTTATTTACTTTAGAATTGTTGTGGTTGTGATATAATTGGGGTATTCCGTGAAACTGTGAAAAACAATAAAATTAATCTCCTAAAACTTAATTACTTTATTCACCCCCCTCTAGAGTACTTCTCAAGAGATTTCCTTCTCTTTCATTTATTCTGTTACTTTTCACTGCAAGAGCATATTCATATTTAAAAAAAATTACTGGATAAGAAGTATCTAACAAAGTGAGCATATTTTGAGTATCAGATTGAGATTTAGCTAGGAAAAAGAAAGGATAAGTCGATTATGTTGGATGGATTATAAGGGAAGACAATAAATCCTTGAAAAATTAGGCCAATAATGGATTGTTGTGTGGGAGTTCAAAGTGAGAGTGAACATGGTTTCTTAGAGAATTCATATGGCTCCAAATACACATTTTTGTTTTAAAGCATGTTTAATACTTATATTTGTGTGCTTCCAAGTTTGTATATGATTATTTTTCTTATGTAGTAAAGGTGCTGACATTGCAAGCTCACGTAAACTGAGGCCAAATTCATATTTTGTTATAGGAAAAAAAGAAAGTGGGATGAGCCAGCTGAATTTTGTATTTCTCCTGGAATAAGCATACCCGGGGTTATTACAATGGGTATTGGTAGCATTTCTACTCCAGGAGTTTTCCCACTTTCTAATACTTCAACAAACACAATAATACCATCCTTAATTCCTAGTGCTGCTACAATTGTTCAGAAATTAAGCCAGGTATTTTTCATAAATTTTGTTTAGCATATTTGTTTCAAATTTGTGGCAATTAATACAAAGTTTCTCTATGGATGATTAATGCTCTGTTTGTTTGGGTATTTTAGCTCCATCACAGTTTCAAATGTATGATCAAATTTGTGGCATATGTTTGATAAGTCTCCATTCCCACGCTGCAGCCGTGAGGAAGGCCAAAAACTTCATTTTGGCCTTCATTCCCACCGCAGGGTGACATCCCACTCCCACCGCTCAAACAAACAAGAGCCTGAAATAATCATTTATTTTCATTTATCACGAATTAACTTGAATAAATTGTATAGAATTACTAAACTTTATATTAGATTTTTTGCAAAAAAGTTCAAAGTTATTCTAATATCATTTGATAATTTACATGGGCAAACAAATGTTAAAGTTGTCCAAAAATAGAAACATAGGACAAAAAAGTTAGTACACAACAAAATGAAAATAAATTCAATACATGACAAACTTTCTTAAATTTTTTTTCTTAAGGATCAACTTTGCTATGATATCAAATATGATGTAGGATAAATCCCAAAAGAACTTATAGAAGCTGTCCTAACAAATGTCTGACGATTCAAGTAAAGGCGAAGGAACATTAAACACCAAGATCTATGAGATCTTAAAATAAAAAGGAAAGATCTTTTCTTACTATCTAAGAATTTTTGTAATGTTTTTAGAAGTTTTTTGAACATTTTGTAAAACGAAATTATCATAACTATGATACCATATCATAGGAGATGAAGTGTGATTCAATGCCAATGAAGAAGATCAATAAAACTTAGCAAGATAACTTAAATTATTGGGATATGAAGGTTGGATTTTCACGGACAGTTCTTCGCCAAAATGGTTTTGTTCTTCTTTGCGGTAGTTCGGTAAGGGTTGTTCACTCACTCACTCACCAAGTGGTCTTTTACTTGAAAAAGAAGATTTCAAAGATTCAGACAATAGTGGAAAAATAACTCACTTTATTTCATAAACTCATTTTATGTTTATGTTACAACTTAAGGTTCTTATTTATAGTCCTAAGATGTAGTGTAAGTAAAAGAAAAGATGAAGAGGTGACAGCGCGTGGAGTTCTAGGGTGTAATAAATTCATGGTTGATGTTTAAGGGATCAATGCATCTTATGTTTAGTTGTAACATAATGTTACAATTTTATGGAAAAAAGTTTTTTGTGTGAAGGTATTTGATGGGCAAAATTTTTCTATGGTCAAGAAGTTGTGATCAAAATACTGTAATGTGGTCGTGCAAGAAATGTGGTTGAGTTGGGTTTGTATTTAGTCTGATTTGAATGAGGTCGATGTACAACCCCGTATTTGTCGAGTGGGCCCCCAGGCTTAAGAGGGGCAAAGGATCAAGCAAGGATGGCTTTCACCCAGATCAGGAGGGGGCCGAAGAGTTTCGGGGCGAGTGCGGCCCCACTCGCGGGGCACTCGCATGGTAGAAGGGCGGATGTATCAGTAGCCGGGCGAGTGAAGGGCGGGACCCCACTCACCCAGAAGACTGAAGACCCGACGAGTGGTGCCTTCATAAGATCATTCGCCCCGCGGGTGCCAGGGAGTCAAGCACGCGGGAGGTCGGGCGAGTGGTGCCTTCATGGACCACTCGCCCAGAGGGATCCGAGGGTGAAATTACCTGGATACTCTTGGTGGTCTGCCCGTAGCCTCTTAGAATAACGGAGTTTGGCTGTTAGCAAACTATTTTGGGGTGCGTTTAGTAAAGCCAAAAGGCGGATTCCCGCTATTAGCAGACCAGACTGGAAAAACTATATATAGACCTTGAAGGACACCTTTGGAGAGGATTCGAATTCCAACTCTTGGCTTCTTCCTCCCTAAGTTCTTTGGTTAGCCTCTCAGGCTCTCCAAGGGTGCCCAGCTTCAACTTTGGCTTGGGAGGGGAAGTGCTCTATAGATCTTCCGGGTGTGTGGTGGGACCTCCACGCTGTAGTCAAGGGTCTGTGTCTAGCTCTAAGTCTCCGGTCAGGTTCCCCTTTGGGATCAGTAGGTGCTAGGTGTCCCCCTTTATAGGGGTCCGAACTCCTCGTTGGGCCAGATACTGGTTCCAACATTTTTGGTGCGGTGAGCGTGGAACGCAGCTAGTACAAGAAATTCCTAAGGAAGTGACATGGCGGGAGAGGACGAGCGAGATGCCGGCCATAGCGGCCCGCCACCATCCGGCTCGCCAGTGACGGTGGAGATGCTGACAGATCTCCGAAGGGAGGTGCTCGAGACCATCAATTTCGCATTCACATCGGTGCGGGGCAGTTTCGCAACCCCAGCTCCTCGGGCGGTTCCGCCATCAGGAGTTGGCGAGAACGCCTCGGGGCAGAGGGCAGGCAAGGAGGCAGCTGCCGAGGCGCTATGGCGAGATCTCGCTGGGCGGGAACTCTTCCCCAGCCCGACGAATGCCATCCAGGAGAGTGGGATTCCGGCGAGTGGGATCCTGGCAAGTGCGGTCCCGACGAGTGAGGGCCCGACGAGTGCAGGTCAAGTCAGGGATCTCGTGGGAAGGGTCGAGCAGGCGAGAACGACGAGCAGAGGGAGTCCGTTCTGCGAGATGGTGCTTTCCGCGCCGGTCCCGAAAGGATTGAGAGAGTGGGATAGGGTCTACTACTCCGACAAGGACGACCCCGTCCATCACTTGCAATCGTTCGAGGACTCAATCTCCATCAAGCATATGTCGGACGCCTTCAAATGCCGACTCTTCGCCGTCACCCTGAAGGAGAAGGTCAGGGACTGGTTCCATCAGCTCCCAGCCGGGTCGATCTGTGTGTTCGAGGATCTACGCCGTGGCTTTCTGTTGCGCTTCTCGACGACGAAGAAGAGGAGGAAGGACGCTGAGGCGCTCTTCAAGATTAGGCAAGGGTCAGGGGAGTCGTTGGCCCATTATGTCGATAGGTTTCAGGAAGAGGTCCTGCTAGTGCAGGGGGTGCCCAGATTCACCCTCAAACTCGCCTTCATGGTGGGGCTTCGGGAGGGTTTTTTCAAAATGAGCCTGAAGAGGAAGGGCCCCTTGTCCTATGAAGAGTTAATGGAGAGGGCGGCCGAAGAGATAGAGGGGGAGGCGGCCAACCCAGAATTCGCAAAGAGGTTGGCGAGATTGAGTGAGACGGGAGTCAGACAGCAGGAGAATAAGAGAAGAGAAGAGCCGAGAGCCCTAGAGTTGGTGTGGAGATAGCAAGGAGGGGGATGCAGGGCCCATGAAGGGGCTTTCCCCAAGGAGGGGGCAACTTCCAAGTAGGACAAGGAAGACCCCACCAGCTAGGGTGGAGACAAGGCCCAAGGCCGCCCAATCCCCCGCCTCAGCAAGCGATGACGATTGGGCGGGGAAGTGGAGGGAGAGTAGAAGGAAGCGGAGGAGCGGGAGCAGGAGCCGGCCCCAGGAGGAGGAACAGGGGTGCAGAGGCTGAAAGGAGGGGGGTGGCGTTGCCCTATTGTGACTTCCACCAGGAGGAAGGTCACGCGACGGCCACCTGCCCAGAGTTCTTGGAGATGAGGGGGGCGAGAGATTCGGCGCAGCAGTAGCGGCCGGTGAGAATCGATGAGGTCCTACCCCGAGAGGAAGAGGAAGAAAGGTGCGAAGACCGTGTCGATGTGGGGATCCGAGGAGGGATCAGAGTGATCCACGGGGGAGTGGGGATGGAGGCAACCCGAAAGGCGAGCCTCCATGCCATGTACCGTCGGAGCGTGACTTCGACATCTCAAGCCCCACCCCCAGCGGAAAAGATCACCTTCTCTCAGAAGGATATGCCGGGTCATGAGGACCCGTTCTGCGATGCGCTGGTTATCCAGACAGCCATCGAGAACTTCACCGTCTCCCGGATCCTCGTGGACAACGGGAGTTCGGTCAATGTCATCTTCAAGAAGGCATTCGACGAGATGAAGGTGGAGGCGAGGAGAGTGCTGGCCTCGGATGGCCCATTGTTCGGATTCTCGGGAGAGAGGAAGGAAGTGGAAGGAGGAGTGGGGCTTCACGTCGTCTTAGGGGGGCAGTCCCGTAACTTCCAGTTCGTCATCGTGGACGCTCCGAGCAGCTACAACGCCATCTTCGGACGACCCCGCATCAGCGCGTTTCGATGCGTCCCCTCCACTTTCCACCAGTGTCTCAAGCTCAACGTAAGTGGAGTCCAGGTCCGGGTGAGGGGTGACCCGAAGGTAGCAAGGCAATGCTACGTCACTGCGGTCAACACCACCTGGTAAGCCGAGGCGGAGGAGATGGACCAGGAGATGGAAAGGCAAGAGGAAGTGGAAAGGGTCGCTGAGGGGCCCGAGGCGGAAGAGATGGGAGAAGGCGGGAGAGGGGAAGGCCAAGCCCAGGCAGAAGGGGCGGAGTTGCTGGAGGTGCGAGAGGAGAAGGTGGAGGTAGAAGAAACCGAAGCACTCGCTTGCGGTGAGAAGAAGGAAGGTGATTGGGGGGAACAATCTAGGCTGGAGGCCGTGGAGGAGGTCGTGGAGTTGGAGGTCACCTCTCGGGCAGGAGCGGTAAAAAAGGTGAAGATCAGCGGAGAGCTCAGCCCCGAGGAGCAAAAGAAGATCCTGGCCTGTGTCCAGGAGAATGTGGACGTCTTCGCCTGGAATGCGACAGAGATGCCCGAGATCGACGCGGATGTGGCCTGTCATCGCCTCAACCTCGACCCCGACACTCGCCCCATCCGTCAGAAGAAGAGGTCCATCGCGGACAAGCTGGAAGGACCCATCCGGGAGGAGGTGAACAAGCTCCTCAAGGCAGGTTTTGTATCGGAGATCCAGTATCCAGGCTGGGTCTCCAATGTAGTAATGATAAAGAAAGAGGATGGAAGGTGGAGGATGTGTGTAGAGGATTGTTACCCCCTGCCTTGAATCGATGCGCTGGTTGACTTAGCCATCCGTTTCTTTCTAATGAGCTTTTTAGATGCTTTTTCAGGTTACCACCAGATCTGCATGCACCCCTCCAACGTCAAGGACGTCTTCTTCATCACCGGGGATGGGTGTTATTGCTACAAGATGACGCCCTTCGGGCTGAAAAATGCAGGGGCAACTGGGTAGAACAACTACCCTCGGTCCTTTGGGCCTTGAGGACCACACCAAATACGACCACAGGGGAGACTCCGTTCAAGCTCTCCCACGGATCCGAGGCCGTCCTCCCAATAGAATTCGAGGTAAAGTCACCTAGGGTGATCGCCGCAGGTGAAGGAGACGAAGAGTGGCGACTGAAAAATGAAGAAGAGCAAAGACTGTTGTTGGACCTGGTAGAAGAACTCCGGGACCTGGCAGCCATCCGACAGGAGGAAGTCAAGCGACGGATGACTCAGTATTTCAACAAGTACATCCGAGTGAAACTTTGAGAAAGGGGACTTTGTCCTGAAAAAGGTCGACGCGGCCGGTAGGGGAGCCGTGGTGGGAAAGCTCCATCCCAATTGGGAGGGGCCCTATATTGTAGATATAGTGCTCAAGTCGGGAGGGTACCACCTCTGGGATGTGGAAGGGATACCCCTTAGCCGAGCTTGGAACCGGGATGACCTAAAACGTTTCTACCCTTGAAACTTTTATGTGAATTTGTTATAAGCTTATATTGATCTATCCTAACCTCAGGTCAATATGATGTGTTTGTGCTGGATTGCCCCGGACGATCCCGCTGCCGGGCTCTCACTAGCCGGTGGGTCAGGTCGATCTCGCGGAGAGGCTGGCAATGGAAAGTTTTATGCTGGATTGCCCCGGATGATTCCGCTGTCGGGCTCTCACTAACTGGTGGATCAGGTCGATCTCGCGGAGAGGCTGGCAAGAGAAAGTTTGTGCTGGATTGCCTCGGACGATCCCGCTGCCGGACTCTCACTAGACGGTGGGTCAGGTCGATCTCGCGGAGAGGCTGGCAAGGGAAAATTTTGTGCTGGATTGCCCCGGACGATCCCGCTGCCGGACTCTCATTAGCCGGCGGGACAGGTCGATCTCGTGGAGAGGCTGGCAAAGGAAAGTTTTATGCTGGATTGCCCCGGATGATCCCGCTGCCGGGCTCTCACTAGCCAGTGAGTCAGGTCGATCCTGCAGAGAGGCTGGCAAAGGGCAAGTTTTATGTTGGATTGCCCTGGACGATCCCGCTGCCGGACTCTCACTAGCCGGTGGGTCAGGTCGATCTCGCGGAGAGGCTGGCAAGGGAAAGTTTTATGCTGGATTGCCCCGGATGATTCCGCTGCCGGGCTCCCATTAACCGACGAGACAGGTCGATCTCGCGAAGAGGCTGGCTAGGTAAAGGTTACACTCGGCTCGGGGAGTAACGCGGCCAGACTTTCACCCAGCTGGCAGGGCAACTGACTCTCGGTGGCAAGAAGACAAGAAAAATATGGGAAGAGAAAATCCAAAGGGTCAAAGTTCGCGAGTGATCCCAACAGAGGAGGCATTCGCTCGACAATTATGCGAGTGATCCCGACAGTGGAAGTATCCGCTCGCCTAAAAGAAAGGATCATTCGGGAGGAGGGCGTGCTCTCGGCGGGGTCGCACTCTCGACAAGATCAACGCGACCACCTAAGTCCCAAGTGGAATGGACGCGCGCGGGTGGGCTGCAGTCGCATGGCACACCTATGGAGCGGTAACACCCTAAGTCGTGACCCAGGACCAGCGATACGCAAGTGCGCAAGCAAGCGTGCGAATGCGCATGCAATCAATAAGTACACATCGTTGGCGAGTATGCGAATGGTTAGCACATGATTAGCGAATGAGAAACAGAAACACAAAATAACAAGAGACTCAGACAAACGAGAAAAGTTCATTTCATTACATCTTCAAGAGGTTCCGTGTTGAAGCCAGGAAAATCCCGGCCTCAAGATTCGGACCAATGCAGCCGGAGGCTACTCGCCCAGCAGTCCAACGAGATGACTTGGCTGGCAACGACGAAGAAGCTAGAAGAGCAACAAACAGGACCCCAGGTGCTGCGGCAGGGAGGTCCCACCACGTACCCAGAAGCTCAAAAGAGTCTTCCCCTCCGAAACCAAAGTGGCCGAGCTTGGTACAGGGAAGGCACCGACTTGGCTAAAAGCAAGGGTGACGGGCTCGAGAGTTCGGAAATCGGGGTCCAAAAGCTCAAGTCCAGGTGCCAATCCAAGTACCCCTGGGGTCCTATTTATAGGAAAATTAAAGGGTAGGGGGGCTTTTTATAGCCCAGCCCCCAACCCGGCGACTATGGGATACTCAGCGAGTACTATGCTATAGTCGCCCATCTGGCGAGTATCGGGTGCTGCTCGCACACGCCGGGCCAATACTCGCCCAGGTCTTCTGCTGCTTTCCTGCGCGCGACGAGCTCCTCTGGCCAATACTCGCCTACCTGGCGAGTACCACCTGCATACTCGCCAGGGTCTTTCTGCTTCTACCTTGGACTGCTGGTCTCTGTGTTGACCCTTTGACCTTTGACTTCTGTCTACGTGGCCTTGGGTGGGTCCACCCTCAGAGAATGAGGGTTGTACACAATCCCCGCTCTTTGCGAGTAACGTAGTTGCTCGGAAAGAAACATCCAACCTTCATTCGACGAGATTCCCCACTGGCGACTATTGGCTTATACTCGCCGTCTCGCTGGCCGACGCTCGAACTCTATAAATAAAGGGGCAGGGGTCTCTGGTGGCACGACTTTTCTGAACTCGCTCAAGATGGCGCGCGACTATGCTGCAGAAGCTAAGGCGGCCATGGCTGGTCTTGTGGGTCTGTTCGATGGTCCCTCGCTCCCTCCACGCCTAGGTCCTGAGGTTGAGGACTTCCTCGCTTCTAAGAAGAGGAAGAGGCTTGCGAAGAAGAAGAAGAAGGGGAAGAAGAAAGTCGCTGAAGAGGATGTCGCCGCCCCTTTGGGCGACCAACACCAGCAGCTGCTGGACGAGATGGGGCTTTCTAACGAGGGCAACTCGCCGGCCGCTGATCTTCCTGCTCCAAATGTCGCCGAGGTGGCGAGCATGCCTGGGACCTCGGCCCAGAATCAATTGGAGAATCTCGCTCCTGCGCGAGGTGGAGAGCTACCTACTCGCCACCTCCTTGATTAGTCTCAACTTGGTTTGTAACGCTAAATTTCTCTTCTATGCTCGCAGATTCGTCTACCATCGGTGCTCAGGAGGAGCCTCTGGCCGTACCTCCTCTGAGATCGTCGCCCATGATCTCGCCTAGGGGTGGTGGGCGCTCGACGCGAGTTCTCCACAGCTCTTTGCTGGAGAAGAGGCCGATGAGCGAGCAACGGGCTCCTCTGACGGGCAGCGTGCTTCCGCCACCACCGCCTCTTCAATCCTTGGGGCTGGCGAGCAGTTCGCTGCTGCCCACGGATGGGCTTCCGCCACCTCCTCCTTTTCCTCCTTCCGCTACCACTCAGGGCGAGCAGCGCCCTTCGACTTTTACTGCTCCCTCAACTCACCAGGGCGAATCCTCGCGCCGTGGCGGGACTGAGGGCCCTTCGGGCTTCTTTCCCCCAAGGGGGGGGGGGGGGGGAGGGCGACCATCTGACAGTCGCGGTCGAGGGAACGCGCCTCCTAGCCGGGGTCAGGCCGCTGGGTCCCATCCTGCTCGGCGAGGTGATCACCATCGCAGCGCGTCTCCTCAGCGAGGAATGAGGCTCTCCTCGCCGTCACTCTCGCAGTCCTCGGCCAGGTACTTGGTCGCTGTCTTCGATAGTCGCTACGGTCTTCACTCTGTTCCTTTCGTCGTCAAAGCTCTGACACTCTTACCTTTTTTGCAGCTCGCGCTCGTACTCCTATAGGAGCCTTAATCGACTCTGTCGGGCTTCCTTCTCGCGAGTACCAAGAGAGGGCTACTCGCACGATCCTGGATTTGTAGGCGAAGTTAGAGCGCCTGGCGGTCAGTGAGCCTCATCGCCGCCTGACTGAGGTGGAGTCGCGGGTTGAGCGCCTGGCGAGCAGTGATGCTCATCGTCGCTTGACCGAGTTGGAGGTGCGAGTATCACGGCTGGAAGAGTTTGATACTCGCCTGGCTGGTGCAGAGTCTCGCCTTCATACTGTCAGCGACTTGGAACGTCGAGTTGCGAGGCCCGAACATCGGCAGCAGCTGCACCATGACGAGATGGTAGGGATGCGCGCGAGCATGGGCTCGGTTGGTCGGCTGGCGAGGATTGAAGACCAGCTGCGGCAGGGCGAGGACGCGATGACCGTAGCCTTCGAGCATTTCAAGCGAGCTCGCAGCTTGGGCTGGGTCGGGCGACATCCTCAGCCTCCGGATCCTCAGACGAATCTCCAGGGGCCCTCCTAGCTGCTGTTTTTTTTTCTTTTTTCTTTTATAGTCGCTTGATCGCCTTTGGGCGAGCGTCTCTGTAATTCTGAACACTTGACTTTTATCTGACGTAATATTATTTGACGAGTATTGGAAACTTGACCTTTATTACTTGCTTTGCTTTCTTTTTCTGTGATGGTTTTTTGTCAGATTTTTTCTATCTTCTTTAATTTTGGCGAGTAGTGTCTGAATGTCGCTTGCACCTGGCGAACTTTCTTCATGCTTCTTCTTGCAGGTCTTCGCGCTTTGGAAGTCGGTACCTTTCTGACGCGCGCTGCTGAGTCGGCGACCTGTCTGAATACTCGCTACCCCCTTATTCTTAATCGCACCGTCGTGCTCGATAAGCCAAGCTACCCGACTACTATAAATAGGGGTGGGTGAGTATTTATTACGCTTTCGGCGATCTTGTAGCTTACACGCGAGTATCCTCCGTCCTCTTCTCCTCTTCTCGCATTCTCCGATACTCGCCCTTCTTTTCTTCTTTCTTTGAAGATGACTGACGAAGCGACCATTCGGCGTGCCAATCACGCCAAGAACTTTGCGGCGACCACCGTCAAAAAATCGATCACAACCGAGAAGGACTTGGAGATATTCTCGGCGAAGTACATCCCGCCAGGGTTTGTCGCTCGACTTCCTCGTCAGGGCGAGCGACTAAACACCGTCTTGACCACCGAGAGGGTGTTCCCTACTCGCCACTTTGAGGTGGGCTTGCGACTACCACTGTGGACGGAGTTCAGCCAGATACTCCGGTACTTTGGGATAGTCCCTGCCCAGATCAACCCCAACGGAGTGGCGATGGTCGTGGGGTTCCTCTGCTATCTGCGGGACCAGGGGATCGCCTTCGATCTTTCTGTCTTCAGGCGGGTATTCCACTTTATGGCGACAGGCGAGGGCGTCGTCTTCCTGTGCAGCCATGTCTGCACGCTGGTCGGCACGGCGAAGAAGAATCATCGTTGGGGAGAGCGATTAGTCGTCATCAATGGCGACTTCCAAGCCATTCCCGACAGGTCCTTCCAGCCGCCGGAGAGCGTCTTCGGGGCTTCTCTCCTGAGTGAGGGTGGCGAGAAACTGCTCGAGTCCTTCAAGAATCGCCGCCTTGACGTGGTGTTCTGGAGGAGGCGAATAGACGAACTCGCTGAGGTGTTCCCGGGCGAAGGTAACCTACTGCGCGAGTATTCGTTATACTCGTTCTTCATCTGCAATCTGGCGATTAACTGGAGATGTCTTTCTTTTTGTTGCAGCAGTCCACACTCTGCCGCGCGAGCTTCTCCCTGTGGCGTTGAAGGCGGCGGCTTCCACACAAGGAGGTGCGGGGACCTCCGCTCGCGGGGATGGGGTGTACTCGCCCATCGATTTGTCGCCAGGAGGCGATGAGCCCTTGATCGTCGGCGACGGTTCCGGGCCTTCCAAGAAGCGGAAGAAGAAAGAGGTCGCTCATAGGGACCTCGGTAAGAAGGCGGACGCTTCTGAGGCTGGCGAGCCTTACGCCTACCCGAATTTCAACCTCGGCGGGCGTGGCGAGGATGCCTATGGTCGCCCCTTGGTGGCCTGGTCGGAGAGCGCCCACGTGGTGTCTCTAAGCTCCAACCTCCCGCCATGGTCGGAGGACTGGGAGGACAAGGGCGAGGGCTTCGATGTGCTCCACGCCATCTACGGTCGCGAGGATGCTGAGAGACTGCAGGAGGAGTCTTCCGAGTATCTGGCTCACCAGACCTCCCGATCTCTGCTGCGATCTGCCGAGCTGGCTCATTCGACAGCAAGTCGATTGCTTGAATATGAGGGGGTGATCAAAACCCAGTGTAAGAAGATGATCGCCATGGGGCTCAAAGAGAAGGAGCATGAGGTACTCGCCTCGCTTCTTTACTCACTTCTGGGATACTCGCCACCTTGCCGAATAGTTTGCTTACTTTCTGCGTTTTCTCGCTTTTGCAGGCCGCCGAGGTGGAGATGGTGAAGAAGGCATCCCAGCTGGAGAAGGAGCTGGACGACACCCGGCTGGCTTTGGAGGCCGCCCAAGTTCGCATTGCCGAGCTGGAAACTCGGCCTGCCGAGCAACAGCCTGCGGCGGCGGGTCCCTCCAGGGTCGGCAAGCAGATTAGGATGCTGAGCGACGATATGCCTCGCATTCGTCGGGAGATCGCACGAGCCACTGGGACTGTCATCCTAAGCCAACTGAAGGCAGACGACCTTCTGAAGCCGGCGGCGATGGAGCTGACAGTGGTGGACCTCATCCCGGTGCTGCTCGCCGAGGAGTCCACCTCCCCCTTGCGAGTATCTCCCCAGCTGTCCAGTGACTCCGAGGACGATGATTCCGAGGACGAGGATGATGATGATGGTGACGATGATCCAGATGCAGATATTGATGGCGAGGATGACGCCTAATCGCCTGGGCACCCTTTTTGCTCGCCCGACGATCTTTTGTAAACCTTTTTGAAGATTTTTTGTAATTTATACCAAATATATAAATGAAATGACAAGGTTTTTTGCTCGCCTGTTTCTTCTGTATTTGCTTCCTTTCTTGAATGTCGCTTAGGCTTCTAGGCTCGAGGCGAGATTGAGTGCTCGCTAGGCTCTTAGAATCGAGGCGAGATTGAGTGCTCGCTAGGCATACTTGCACCTGCATACTCGCACCTGCATGCTCGCACGTGTATACTCACCTATGTACTCGCACCTGCATATTCGCCTTTTTTCAAAGGTACCTTTTCATTGAGTTGAGCTGTGAAAGGCACTTGGAGGGTCCCGAGGGACACATGCTCTCAAAGCCTTGCCTTGCACCTGGTGAAGAGTTCATTAGGATCACTCAATAATAATGGGATTTTTAAGGAAAAAGAGATAGGGAATGGCAGTCGGGGAGGTCTGGAGGGATATATCATCCCGAGGCCTTCATCCTACTTGGATGCCGGATGTCGACGAAGAATGACGTCAAGTAGGGAATGGCGGTCGGGGAGGTCCAAGGGGACACACCGTCCCGAGGTCTCCATCCTACTTGGATGCCAGAATGTCTCCATTCTTTGGTCGGTCGAATTTGTCTTGCCCTTTTCCAAGTTGGAATGTTGGCTTCCAGACTTCCCCCTAGTAATCTCTCCAGTCGGACGAGAAGTGCGGTCGGTGGGAACCGCGGCCAACGTGCAAGGGGGGAGCTGATCTCGGCCGTCATTGCAGAGGTTTGGACTTAAGGGAACGCACACTCGAGGCACTGTCCCATCATCCGTTCTGAGTTTTTACGAGGGTTAAGTCGGAGGCTCGTTTTCCAACTTGCGGCGTCGAATGTTGATGCAGGACGACGTCAAGCAGGGAGTGACAGTCGGGGAGGTCCAAGGGGACACACCATCCCGAGGCCTCCATCCTACTTGGATGCTGGATGTGGATCGAACCTGCTTCCTGTTGCTCAATAATTTAGTAGGGAGTTAAGCACACCTAAGCACACCAACTCGCATGATCGGACACAACAATTTAGGAAACGGATTGCTTTGCGGCGAGCTTTCAGCTCTCGAGGGTACACGACACCTTTATTCAAGGGTCCCCTGAGCTAGTTAAATCGATCATCTCTTCGCCGAATCGGGAGGTCGGCGTCCAGACTTTTTCCTGGTAATCTCTTCAGTCGGACGAGAAGTGCGGTCGGTGGGAACCGCGGCCAACGTGCGAGGGGGGAGCTGATCTCGACCGCCATTGCAGAGGCTTGGACTTAAGGGAACGCACACCCGAGGCACTGTCCCATCATCCGTTCTGAGTTTTTACGAGGGTTAAGTCGGAGGCTCATTTCCCAACCTAGCGTGGAGATCGACTTTACTGGCCTCCTTTCTTTAAAGACTTCTCTGGGATAGGAAGGATTGCCTCATCCCATGTTTCAGGGAGATGTAAATTTTTATTTATACATAAATGAACTTACAAAAGGGGGGCATGTACATTCCCTTTAGCGATAAAACCTTTTCAGGTCATCGCCGCTCCAGGTGTTCCCCAGCAGCTCGCCTTCCTGGTTCTGCAGACGGTACCCTCCTGTCAGGAGTGCTTCCTGGATGATGAAGGGTCCTTCCCAGTTTGGGTTAAGCTTCCCGACAGCTGCTGATCTTCCTGCTGCGTCCACCTTTTTTAGGACCAGGTCACCTGCTTGGAAGTGCTTGAGGCGGACATTTTTGTCGAAATGTCTTGCCATTCAGCGCTTGATCTCTTCTTGCCTAGCTGAGGCCAGGTCCCGCAGCTCTTCTATGTAGTCGAGGGATAGTTTCCGCGCTTCTTCATTCTCTAATCGCCATTCTTCGTTCCCGTCTTCGGCGGCTACCACCCTTGGGCTTCTGACTTCAAACTCTATTGGAATGAGAGCTTCCGACCCGCGAGAGAGTTTGAACGGTGTCTCCCCGGTGGCTGAGCTAGGAGTGGTCCTCAATGCCCATAGGACCGAGGGGAGCTGATCCGCCCAACTACCTCTCAGGTTCTCCACTTTCTTTTTTAGCAGATTGATGATCAGCTTGTTGGCGGCCTCCACTTGACCATTGCTCCTGGGATGGTGTACGGAGGCGAATCGAAGATCAGTTCTCAGCTGCCTGCAAAAATCATCCAATTCTAAGCTGACAAACTGTGGACCTTTGTCGGTGACGATGGCGAGAGGGATTCCAAATCTGCAGACGATCTCCCCCCCCAGATGAAGTTCTTCACGATTTGAGAGGTGGTCTTGGACAAAGCTTTGGCCTCGATCCACTTGGAGAAGTAGTCGATCATGACGAGAACGAACTTCCTTTGGCCACTTGCTTGAGGGAAAGGGCCGATCAAGTCCATCCCCCAGATGGCGAATGACCATGGGGCGGTGATCGATCGGAGCTGCTGGGCTGGCTGCAACTGAAGGGGGGGCGAAGAGCTGGCACTTCTGACACTTCTTTGAGAAGGTCTCAGCATCCTTTCGGATCGTAAGCCAGAAGTAACCTTGCCTCAGGATCCTTTGCTCTAAAGTGCGAGTCCCAGAATGGCTTCCACACTCTCCCGAGTGGATCTCTTCCAACACTCGGGGTACTTCGTCTTCAGAGACACATCTGGCCAGGGGGCCTGAGATGGTTTTGCGGTACAGCTCTCCGCTTTGCAGTAAATAGTACGCCGCCTTGTATCGAAATCTTCTTTGATCCCCTTCGCCCGCTGGGAGCTGGCCGCTGACCAGGAAGGCCACGAAGGGATCCATCCATGAAGGGCGCTGCTCGATCTCCATCATCTCTCCCTCTTCAATGGATGGGCGGAATAGCTCGGTAATAGTTCCTCCAGCCCTCGGCCCATACTTGGCTAGGCGATCTGCTACCGAGTTCTCTTCTCTTGGCACATGCTCTACGAAGAAGGATTGAAAGCCTCCAATCAACTCTTTCACCTTCACTAAGTACTTCTGAAGGATGGTGTCGTGCACCTCGAACTCTCCTCGAATCTGCGACGCGACTACCATCGAATCCGTGAAAGCCCGGACATCACGGATACCCAACTCCTTGGCAAGGCGCAAGCCTGCCACTATGGCCTCGTATTCTGCTTGGTTGTTTGTGACGGGGAAGAGGATCTCGACGGCTTGCTCGATCCTTGTTCCCTGTGGGCTGACGAGCACGATGCCCACTCCCACAGAACTTCTGCCCGAAGCTCCGTCCACGAACATCTTCCATGGAATTGGATTGAGAGGTTCTTCCCCTGGCTCCGTTTCCACCGAGAAGTCAACCAAGAAGTCTGCTACCGCCTGGGCCTTGATCGCCACCCGGGGTGAGAAGAAAATATCGAACTCGCTGAGTTCTACCGACCATTTCGCTAACCTTCCTGAATGCTCCACTCCCTCTAGGACATTTCGGAGAGGATGATCAGTCACAACCCGGATGGAGTGAGCTTGAAAGTAAGTCCGGAGCTTCCGCGCCGACACCACCAGGGCGAAAACAAGCTTCTCCAGGATCGGATATTTCGACTCCGCCTTCTTCAACACCCGACTGACGTAGTAGATGGGCAGCTGTTTCCTTCCTTCTTCTCGGACCAACACGGAACTTACTGCCTCTGCTCCTACTCCCAGGTAGATGAGCAGGTCTTCGCCTTCCTTCGGACTCTGAAGGAGAGGTGTCTGAGTCAACTGCTCCTTCAGTCTTTCGAACGCCTGCTCACATCCTTCGGACCACTCGAAACTTTCAGTTTTGCGGAGTGTCTTGAAGAATGGAGAGCACTTCTCCCCGACCTTCGATAGGAAGCGGCTAAGACCCGCCACCCTTCCTGTCAACCTTTGAACTTCCTTCATTGTCTTTGGGGACGACATCTCCAGGATCGCCCTAACCTTGTCGGGGTTAGGCTCTACTCCTTCCAGGGTAAGGAGATGCCCCAGGAACTTTCCTCTTCCAGCTCCGAAGACGCACTTCGCCGGATTGAGTCTCATCTTGAATTTCCTCAGCGCCGCGAAGGTCTCCACCAGATCAGCTACGTGTTCCTGGACGCTCTTGCTTTTGATCAAGAGGTCGTCCACGTACACTTCCAGGTTCCTCCCCTTCTGCTCCTTGAAGATGTGGTCCATCATCCGCTGGTAGGTAGCTCCCGCATTCTTCAACCCGAACGACATCATCTTGTAGCTGTAGCAGCCATCATCGGTGATGAAGGAGACATCGCGGCAATCGGGGGGATGCATCCGGATCTGGTGGTATCCTAAAAACGCATCAAGGAAGCTCAACACAGAAAAACCGACGGCTGAATCAACCAGCGCGTCGATTCGAGGCAGGGGATAACAATCCTTAGGGCAGCTTTTATTCATCAAAGAGAAATCAACACACATCCTCCAGCTACCCCCCGCTTTCTTCACCATTACAACATTGGAGACCCAACCTGGGTACTGGATCTCCGATATAAAGCCTGCATCGAGCAGCTTCTTCACCTCCTCCCGGATCGGCTTGGCCAAGATGGTGGCGTTCCTCCTCTTCTTCTGGCGGACGGGCTGGACCGCGGGATCCAAGTTGAGGCGATGGCATGCAACCTCAGGATCGATTCCTGGCATCTCGGCGGCACTCCAAGCAAAGATGTCGACGTTCTTTTGCAGACACGCCGCCATCTCGATCTTTTCCTCCGTCTTCAGCGACCCGCCGATCTTCAGCAACCCAAGTACTCCTGCTGCGGAGAGTACCTCGATTTCTTCAACTTCTTCGGCCACCTCCAGCCTGGCCGGGCTCTCCAATACCCTTCCGAACTCTTCCGCGTCAGCCATCCAGTTGATGGTACTGACGGCGCTGAGATAGCACTCCCGAGCGGCTCTTGGATCGCTCCTGATCCTCACTTGGACATCTCCCTTACAGTACTTCAAGCACTGATGGTAGGAGGATGGGACGACCTTGAAGGCGTTGAGAAGTGGCCTCCCGAAGATAGCCCTGTTACAGCTCGGGGCGTCGACGATGACAAATCGACAGCTGACGGAGGTGCCACCGAGCGTTACAAGGAGATCTGCTCCTCCTTCCACTTCCTTCTTCTCTCCGAAGAAGCCGAAGAGGGGACCATCGGCTGCCCGAACCCTTGCTGCTCCGACTACCAGTCCGTCAAACGTCCCCTTGAAAATGACGTTTACGGAGCTACCGTTATCGATCAGAATCCGATCAACGGTGAAGTACTCTACTGCGGCTTGGATCACGAGGGCATCATGAAAGGGATTCTCGTTCCCTAACATGTCCTCCTCAGAGAAGGTGATCTCCTCCATCGGGGACGGTGCTTGCGAGGTCGAGGCGACACTCCTGCGATAGATCTGATGGAGGCTCCCCTTGCGGGAAGCTTCCAGCCCTGCTCCCCCGTGGATCACTCCGACTCTGCCTCCCTGAACTAGGTCTTCTCGGCCTCCCTGGTCGACCCGGTCTTCATTCCTCCTTCGAGCGACGGCTTGTACTGCCGGCGGCTCGACAAGGGCTTCGATTCTTCGATGCTCCCCTCCACCTTCTCCTGCTGCTAACCTCCTCCTGGCTTCCCAAAAGTCTGGACAAGCCATCATCGCATGCCCTTCTGCCTGGTGAAAGTCACAGTAGAGGGGAACCTCTTCCGCCTGCTGCCTTCTCTGCCGCTGCTTCTTCCTTCCTTGACGGTGGCCACGCCCGGCTACCGCCATCGCTTCGTCTCTCCTCCTCTCCTGACGCCTCTCCGGCTGGCGAAAGGGTTTTCTCTCCGGGGATCTTCCCCTTTGATCCCGACGCTGGTGCCGTCCAGCCCGCCTCCAAGGTGGCCGGTTGACGGGGACCTGATAGCGCCTTTCCTCCTCCTGACGCTCCGGGGTCACGACGGGCCTCCTCTCATTGCTTCTCCTGGCTTCCTCCCTCCGGGGCTCCTCTTTTTTCTTCTCTTCTCTTCTCCTTTCTTCGCGCCGCTCCGGCCTCTTCCTTTCCGCCCTCCGGGGCTCTTCTCTCTTCCTCTTCTCAGGGATCCTATCCCTCTCTTCTTCCTCACCTCCGGTCACCTTAGCAAGCCTGGCCAAGAAGTCAGGGTTGGAAGCCTCTCCTCCGACAAACTTGTTGGCCCTCTCAATGAGGTTGTCATAGGAATAGGGAGGATTCCTACTGAGCTCCAATTTGAAGAGGCCTTGACTTATACCGAATGTCAAGGCCAGCAACAGGATGTTGCTATCCACCTCCTGGATCTGCAGCACCTCCTCTTGAAAGCGCTCGACGTAGGCTCCCAACGCTTCATCTGGCCTTTGTACCAGATAGAATAGGGCCGTTGCTTCCTTCTTCAGCTTCCGGGCCGTGTCGAACCGAGTCGTCACTCCACGGCACAGGTCTTCAAAGCAGTAAATCGAGCCGACGGGCAACTGGTGGAACCAGTCCCAGGC
The DNA here is from genome assembly GCA_033032865.1 of Dactylorhiza incarnata. Lineage (NCBI taxonomy): Eukaryota > Viridiplantae > Streptophyta > Magnoliopsida > Asparagales > Orchidaceae > Dactylorhiza > Dactylorhiza incarnata. The sequence continues at coordinate 4,654,824 of JAWHQI010000088.1, read as the reverse complement.
CTTTGCCCGGAAGGTGATGGCAAACAGTCTGCACTTAAAGGCATCCGACATGGTTCGAATAGAGACTATATCCTCGAACCACTGGATGTGCCGGACAGGGTCATCCCTCCCTGAATAATAATTCAGCACGGGGTCCATGAACCCTTCTGGCACAGGCGCGACAAGGATCTCCTCGCAGAAGGGGCTCCTCCCTCCTGCCCGGCGACGATCATACTCGCCATAGGGGCGAGTATCACCACCATACTCGCCATATGGGAGAGTATCCTGGTACCTCGCCTGCTCCTCCGTCTCGCGGAAACGGATCCCTTGCGAGGTCGGTTAGTAGAACTGCGACCTCCTTGGTCGCTCGGTCTCCTCCTCTACATGCTCCTTTCCTGCTCGCCGAGGGGGACTCCTTCCCTCGGTCAGAACCGGGCGATGCGGCGAGGTCTCCGTGACCTCGGCGCACGGCTGAAGCGCTGCCCGCATGGTCCCTTCCATGCGCTGCGCGAAGGCCTCGAAAACTGCCAACGTCACGAATTCGCCGCTCGCGGACGAGTTGCCGACTACCTCCTCATGGTCGCCAACTATGACCATCTCGCCTTCTTACTGAACTTTCCTTCTCTGACTACAGTCCACGCTCACCGCACCAAAGTGTTGAAGCCAGGAAAATCCCGGCCTCAAGATTCGGACCAAGGCTACTCGCCCAGCAGTCCAACGAGATGACTTGGCTGGCAACGACGAAGAAGCTAGAAGAGCAACAAACAGGACCCCAGGTGCTGCGGCAGGGAGTTCCCACCACGTACCCAGAAGCTCAAGAGAGTCTTCCCCTCCGAAACCAAAATGGCCGAGCTTGGTACAGGGAAGGCACCGACTTGGCTAAAAGCAAGGGTGACGGGCTCGAGAGTTCGGAAATCGGGGTCCAAAAGCTCAAGTCCAGGTGCCAATCCAAGTACCCATAGGGTCCTATTTATAGGAAAATCAAAGGGTAGGGGGGCTTTTTATAGCCCAGCCCCCAACCCGGCGACTATGAGATACTCGGCGAGTACTATGCCATAGTCGCCCATCTGGCGAGTATTGGGTGCTGCTCGCACACGCCGGGCCAATACTCGCCCAGGTCTTCTGCTGCTTTCCTGCGCGCGACGAGCTCCTCTGGCCAATACTCGCCTACCTGGCGAGTACCACTTGCATGCTCGCCAGGGTCTTTTCTGCTTCTACCTTGGACTGCTGGTCTATGTGTTGACCTTTTGACCTTTGACTTCTGTCTACGTGGCCTTGGGTGGGTCCACCCTCGGAGAATGAGGGTTGTACATTCCGTTTACAAAAGGGTGTCTCGCTCCAAACATGTTACAATCAATAAAGTGAGAAAGCGAAAAGAAACTAAAAGGTTCTTCAAGAAAGGTCGCTGGACTTCTCGCTGGAGGATTCAATGATCTCGCCTATTGGATGGACAGCGTCATCCTCTCGCTGCAGGACGGCTTCACCCTCCGGAACCTCCACTGGATTGAAGAGCTCAGGCAGAACGTCGCGAGCGGTGACCCCCTCTCTCCCTTCCTTCAGCATCCTGGCATGGCGCATCCTCTCTATCGCTTGCCTTACCGCTCCCTGGTCCGTCTCCTGCATCATAACCTCGATCTCGTAGTTTGTGTATCGATGCCAAGTGCGCTGCTCTCCAGGAGGCGGCGGACAGCTTCGTCTCGCAAATGCTGAACCTCGACCCGCAACTCTTTGTTCTGATCATCAAGTATGTTGGCTCGCGCTGTCAGGATATCAACGTTGGCGGTGCTCTGAAAGGAAGGGGAAAAGACGAGGTCATGGAAAGAAAGCGAAAGGAAGAGGCGCGAGAGCGCAAGTATCTGCGGCAGCGCTTACCACATGGACTGGGCGTTCAGCGAGAAGAGCCTTGAGGGCGTCTAGTTGCCCCTTCAAGGATACGACCTCCGCGGAAGTTTCGGCTCGCGTCTTCTCCACCTCGACGAGGTTTCGCGCGAGAGTGATGCTGCGACGCGAAGACATGTGCGCCAGCTCCATGGCGCGAAGATGAGCACGCACAGCCTCGTGCGCAAGGGTCCGGGTGGACTCGACATCATAGATGGATGCATCCTCCCTGCCGTAGAGCGCGAAGGCAAGGGCGTACGCCTCGCCGCTGGTGCTGTCCTGCTCCAGCCAGGAAGGCAGGAGCGAGGAGATTGAGACCCGGTTGGCCTTCCGGTCCCACAGCACCAGAGGTTCACCGGCCTCATCCACGTACTTCTCGCCCATGGAGAAATTTCAATGCCCTCTTGGAAGGGGCCTCGCAGAAGTCTCGACTGGTGCGCTGGAAGTCCCAGCCACCACGTTCGCGGCGGTGCCCACCGTCTCCCTCACGGTCGGGGCACTCGCTTCAGGGGTCTCGACGGCTACCCCCTTGCCCTTGGCGGTTGAGGGCTTAGGCCGCTTGGAGGAAGAAGCCCCAAGAGCCGCGTTCGGCTTCCGCTTTTGAGCGCCGAACTTGGAGGGGGAGGGGTCTTCGCGGCAAGCATCGACGGCAGACTTCGCGAGAACCAAGGAAGCGTCGGGGATCTCCACAATCCCGTGCGGCGGATGGAGAGGGAGATCTCGCACACCTGTATCATAATGGTTAAGAAAAGGATAGGTAGAAAAGGTAAGCGGAAGGTAAAGTGGGATCGGTTTGCCTTACCCTCTCCCGGTAGGACGGGAGGAAGCGAATTGACGTGCTTCCGCAGGAAGACGACGTCCATGCCATGCTCCTGGATGTATGCGTGGAGCTTGGCCTCGTAACCTCCCAACGACGGTGGCCGATAGGTCGACTCATCCTCTTGCACGGGCGCGAGAGGGATGTTGCCGAAGTTCCCGGTGACGAAAATAAATCGCCGGACCCAACCGTGGTTCTTGTTGACTGTGCCAATGATTTTTAGGGGGGTCTGGCCGGAGAAGAAGGCTACCCCGCCTTTCGCCCGGAAATTGAATAGTTTGCGAAAGACGGGGAGCGAGAACTCGATCCCCTCACGCAGGTAGCATGCGAATGCCACCAATATGGCGATTGAGTTGGGGTTGAGCTGCGCGGGGACGACACCAAAGTAGCGCAAAGTCTGGCGCACCTCAGGCCAAAGAGGAAGGAGGAATCCCACCTCGAAGTGTTCGAGGGGGATGGCGAGAGTCTCCGGCGAGAACTGATTGATGCGGTCGCGGTTCCCCGGGCGGCGCGCTACGAATCCGGGTAGAACGTAGTCAGCGATCACCATGGTGAATTCATCCTCCGATAAGTCACAAGTCTCGAAGTCATGACGGGCGAAAAGCTGAGCGCACTTGCCCTTACCATCAACTTCTTTCGACATTGCAGAATTTGAAAGAGGGGACGTCTCGCAAGAATTCTAGAGAGAAGGGCGAGTGCTAGCGCGAGAGCAAGTGAGGAAAGAGGATAAAGCGTAATAAAGGCGGTGGGTGGGCTGACTATTTATAGGAAAAATAGAAAATTTGGGAAATTCTCTAAGCGCGGGGTGCGGATAACGACCGCGCTACCCTGGTGCCTCGGAATTCGAGCCAGCACGCCTACGCCCCAGTCGCCGGCAGGTGGCGAAAGCGACGCGCGAGACTCTTCAGGCGAAACAAACTAAAGCACTGCGAAAATAAAAGCATCCGCAAGATAACATTCGGCTAAGTGATAGAGGTCACAAAATATATAACATTCAAACAGATAAATTGTTCGCGAGATGCAGCAGGTCTCGACTTGTTCAGTACATAAAAGAAAAGGAAAGAAATAACTAGGGTGCGGGAGAATACATGGAACGAGAGCCGGTAGGCTTAGTACTGTACCCACTGCCATCGACCCCGGCCTCGCCTCCCTGTCCTCGGAGGCACTCGCGGGTAGTAATACGCGCTTACTGCTGTAAGCTCTTGGTTAACCAGGCGCATTTGGTCTCTGGCCCGCGCGATGTGCCTCCCAGGAGAAGTCTCCTCGCACCCGCCCCCCTGGCGCCCCATCTCCCTGATGAGGTGCGTGTAGTCTCGCTCGAGGACGCTCAGCCGACGCTCAAAGGTTGCCCGTTGCCCATCAATCTGGTTGGCGGGGTCTCGCTGTATCCAGATGAGCTTGCCGAGAATCTCCGTCATTCGCTCCTTCATCGTCTCGGGATCGGCGAGATCGCCCAGGAAGTCTGAAAGATCGCAAGGAGAGGGAGGAGGCAAGAACATTCCTTCTCCATCCTCGTATTGAGGGTCCATCGGCGAGGCCTCACGGAAGTCTGCGAGAGCGAGCGCTAGATAAACATGGTGTAGCGATCTCGGTAAAAGAAAGTTACAAGGAGTGAAGTGACTGACCTGGCACAGGTTCTTTATCTTGACGACGGCGAGAGGGGCTAGGTTGCCCTGCGAATGGTTGGCTAGGGGGTGAAGTGATTTCCCCATCTCGGGGTGGTGCGGTGCCTGGTTGGCGACAGAGGTGGTGGCATGGTCAGCACCCGGGAGGTTGTGGCCAGCGACCCTCTCGTCCGGGCGCTCCTGCTCTAGCACGATGAGGGCAGTTGTCGGAGGAGGATCTCGCGGTGTCGGAGGAGGATCTCGCGGGGTCAGAGGAGGATCACGCGGTGTTGTGGGAAGTCTTGTAGTCCCGAAGGTGAAGGCTGCATTGATGAAGCGAGATAGATAAGTTGGCGAAAGGTCGAATTATGCGAGAAAATAGCGATATCTTACCTAGTTCGGGGAGGATCTTACCAGGGGTGGCCGGAGGGCGGGACCCCGGAACCGGCGGGATATCCTCAGTTGGAGGCGGGAACACGTCAGCACCCGCCTGGCTGGTCTCAGGGGCTCCCCCCGTTGTCAGCATCTCCTGCGGGTGTCAGTCTGTGAGATATCGCACAAGCCAGTGTATCAGCAAGGCAAGAAGAATCGGATCACCTTGGGTAAGTTATCGGGAAGGTCGCGAGAAGAAGGGGGAGTCTCCGATGCAGGCTCGTTATTCATCGGACCCCTCCTAATCGTCTTGGCTTGTCTCGGCCGGTAGGAAGAGGTAGGGTCCCTCTTGGACGAGAGCCAGGGGGCATACTTCACGGTGTGGGAAGAGTCCTTCTCTCGCACCGCGGCGAGACGGTCCAGCATTTCTTGGGAGAGAGGTTTCGGCGACGGCCTCATGAAAGCCATTGGCTGCGAAAGCTCAGGAAGGAGAATAGAAAAGAGAGTGAAGGGAATATGCATTGCAAGCTCTACGACGTGAGATATATATAGCAAAGGGGAGGGCCCCACCAAAAGATTCCCTCCAGGTCAGCATGAGCTCACCAAATACACGGGGTTGGACTTTCTTTCTGAGCGAGTACCTCACTCACAAAGAGCGGAGATTGTGTACAACCCCGTATTTGTCGAGTGGGCCCCCAGGCTTAAGAGGGGCAAAGGATCAAGCAAGGAGGGCTTTCGCCCAGATCAGGAGGGGGCAGAAGAGTTTCGGGGCGAGTGCGGCCCCACTCGCGGGGGCACTCGCATGGTAGAAGGGCAGATGTATCAGTAGCCGGGCGAGTGAAGGGAGGGACCTCACTCACCCAGAAGACTGAAGACCCGGCGAGTGGTGCCTTCACAGATCATTCGCCCCGCGGGTGCCAGGGAGTCAAGCACGCGGGAGGTCGGGCGAGTGGTGCCTTCACGGACCACTCGCCCAGAGGGATCCGAGGGTGAAATTACCTGGATACCCTTGGTGATCTGCCCGTAGCTTCTTAGAACAGCGGAGTTTGACTGTTAACAGGCCATTTTGGGGTGCGTTTAGTAAAACCAAAAGGCGGATTCCTACTATTAGCAGACCAGACTGGAAAAACTATATATAGACCTTGAATGTCAACTTTGGAGAGGATTCGAATTCCAATTCTTGGCTTCTTCCACCCTAGGTTCTTTGGTTAGCCTCTCAGGCTCTCCAAGGGTGCCCAGCTTCAACTTTGGCTTGGGAGGGGAAGCGCTTTAAAGATCTTCCGGGTGTGTGGTGGGACCTCCACGCTGTAGCCAAAGGTCTGTGTCTAGCTCTAAGTCTCCGGTCAGGTTCCCCTTTGGGATCAGTAAGTGCTAGCTGCCCCCCTTTACAGGGGTCCGAACTCCTCGTTGGGCCAGATACTGGTTCCATCAGTCGAGATCTTATATGAGATGGTGGTTAAAGAGGGACAGCTCATCTCATTTTCATGCATGCTTATCTTAGAATCACAAATTGAGGACAGTTTGGAGGAGGATACCTTATTGGAGAGCGATAACAACAAATTGAGGAAAGATAGTTGCATCTGACATTTGTAAGAGAGGACCAATACATATGCCGCTAAATGGTACAACCAAAGTCACTGTGGAGTCTTATTTCTATCGCTTAACTTGATTCACGAAAGTAAATCTACTCATAATGGGGGAAACATATGAAGCTTGAGGAAAAATAAAGGTTTGAGAGGAAAAGTCCGAGGAATCACTAAGCAAGAAGATTATCACTCAGTCAGTCCATTCCACGCCTCAAGCCAATCTATTTAGCCTCTCGAATTGCGTTGGTCTTTGGCTACTCGACAAACAGCCTGATAATTTAGTAATTAACAACAATGAGCCGTAAGGAGTGAGGATGAGTTCATCTTAGTGTCAAGATGACAACGATGAGTCAATTACTAAAGAAGTTGGCTGCTCCAATAAGTCCATGGAGCTGATACAAAATTATAATGCGTTGTTTTACTGAAGTAGTATTCTGAGTCATTTAGTCTCTATGGCTGAAAAGTTAGAGCCAAGGGAAATTGTCTTGCCTAAAAATGTTGGAAACTGACTATAGGAAGTTACCACCAATGAAAGTAGAAGATGTAGCTAAATTCGGCATATGCAAACATAAAAAATGGATCCCTTTGGTACCCACCTAGATTCTCGGTCAGCATATGATTGCATTTATCATTTTTTATTTTCTTCAAAAAGTGTAATCTCTAATTTCATAATTCTCTCAGTTGATTGTAAATTTAAATTACAGTTGTTCTTTGTTACGCATGTGCGTATTATTATTATTGTATTTCCTATTTTAAATTGTATATTTTAGGGAATTGACATGTGAGCCCTCCTCCTTATACGAGGAGGTGGCTTGGGAGCTAGGTTTATCTTTTGAGATCATTAGGTTTGAGATCTCTCACTTGGAGAGGGGCTTCTAGGAGGAACTAGCTTCCTAAAGTTGGGCACGAGCATACCTCGTGATTGTATCCAGTTATTCAGTTTAGTGCAAGTGTTATCCTCTACGTAACATTTGGTCCGATCTCGCCTCCCCGCCTGCATCACGTGCCGCCGGGTTTTCCTCCGCTATCTTCGCCGACGTCAACATCGGCGCTCGATCCAGTCCCAGCCTTCATCGACTTCTCCGCCAGATCCGGTTCTCGCTACCACCAGCCTCCATCTTCCCTGCCTTGGGTCGTCTGCCAGCACCGAAACGATGCGTCGATCTTTCATCTTCCCTGTTTCCGCTCTCGCTCCAGCACCGGGTCGACCACAACGATAGATCCTGTCGGCAGCATTCGTCTGCCGCGCTCGACATCAACGACCCAGTTGACCGACCTTCTTCTTCCCGTCTGCGAATTCTGCAACAGATCCGCTCGTCTGCAACTGGTCGTCTGCACCACTCATCCGCAACATATCCGCTTGTCTGCAATCGATCCAGATCCCGTCCACCAGCAACAAATTCAGATGACCTCGCCGCCGCCTGCGAAATCTGTGTCAACCGGCCTTCTTCTTCCCGGCTCTCCTCGCCGCCAGATCCAGCCAGCTCCTGTGCTCTCTCTCGACCCCCCAGCTCTTGCGAACTCTTCTTCATATGCCAAAGTCCCGGATGGAATCCCGCATGGAAGCCCTCAAACACGCACTCAACACCATCAACTCTCGTCTCGAGGTCCAAGCCGAGCAGTTCACGTCGATTATGGCCATGCTCCACAACTTGCAACCCGGTCAGAACTCCGGGCCTACTGCTGCTTCTGCCTTGGGATCCCCCAGCACATTGGCCCCCGAAGACTCCGTAGTGACGGGATTGCCTCCGCAACTCCCACGCCTCGACATCCCCACATTCAACTGGACTTACCCTCTTGGGTGGATTGCCCGCGCCGAACAGTTTTTTGACATTCACCAGACTCCTCAGACGTTGCAGGTCTCCACAACAATCATTGGTATGGAAGGGCCCGCACTCCATTGGGTCCGCTGGCTCCGCCAATCCTCTCCCGACCTCACCTTGACAGCTCTCACGGAGGCCCTCATTCAGTGGTATGATCACCGCTACTCCGGCTCCATGATCGAGCGCCTTTGCGGACTCCGTCAGACCTACTCCATTGATTCGTACGTTGATGCATTTATCGAGTTGGTCACCCATGTTCCGGGTCTTCCACCCGATCATTATTTGGCCTACTTCATGCACGACTCACAACCCCACTTTTGAGCCTGCCTTCGCACTCTGCAACCGTTAACTGTCAACCAAGCAATGGACCTCTCCCCACTGGTGAAAGCTGAATTCATGGCGACGTCTGGGGACCCTCCGTTCCGATCGCCTTCTTCCAACCCTCCCTACCAACCATTCCCCCCCCCCCCCCCCCCACCGCCACCTCATCCTCTTCGACCGACCATTATGGGACCACGCAACAACCGTCATATCCCTACTCACCGCCTTTCCAACCAAGAGTACAATGACTTGCGGAGCAAGAGTCTGTGCTACCGCTGTAAGCAACCCTACTCGCCTAATCATAATTGTCCTGCCAAGGAGTTCCGGGCCCTCATCGGGGATGACTTGGACGAGATTGGCCTGGCTGACTTTGACGCCCTTATGATCATGGATGTACCGCTAGACGGAGCTCCGGGCACCTCAGCGGCAGCCCACCCGCGGGCACATTATTACTAGTTGGCGTGCGACACTTCGACCTTGGGGTCAAGGTCGATTTTCTGGCGGGATGGATTGTTACGCATGCGCTTATTATTATTGTATTTCCTATTTTAAATTGTATGTTTTAGAGAATTAACATGTGAGCCCCCTCCCTATATAAGGAGGTGGCTTGGGAGCTAGATTTATCTTTTGGGATCATTAAGTTTGAGATCTCTCACTTGGAGAGGGGCTTCTAGGAGGAACCAGCCTCCTGAAGTTGAGCGCGAGCATACCTCGTGATTGTATCCAGTTATTCAGTTTAGTGCAAGTGTTATCCTCTACGTAACATTCTTCTACTGTATAAATTATACGATTTTGCAGATGATTGAGGTGGTTGGATTCTACAAAGGGAAAATCCTAGGTGTGATCTTCGCTTGTGATATTTTCTTAAGTTTTTTTTTTGATTCAACAACGAGGAGGGGGGAGGGGGGGGGGGGGGGGAGAATACAGTGGGATCACATTAACATTTAACCATAACAAAATAAATGTTATATAGGCAATTCCATTGATTTTGGAAACGGTAATGATTAACAGTCGTTTTTTTTTGATATGTTTAGGCATGTTTGCTCTACAACAATGTTGATACATGAATAAGAATATTATTAGATTATGACGTAGGGTAGGCTTGTCAGTGCACAATTATAAATGCAAATCTAGCGTGAAGTGCGGGGAAAGACGACTCTCTTTCCCTTGACCCTAAATGCGACACATGCAATGACCAACGACGATTTTCACATATAGTAATAGAAGAATAATTCACATGCAAAACAAAATAAATGTTATATAGGCAATTCCATTGATTTTGGAAATGGTAATGATTAACAGTCGTTATAGAAATCAACCATTTTTGTGATATGTTTAGGTTTGTTTGCTCTACAACGATGTTGATACATGAATAGGAATATTATTAGATTATGACGTAGGGTAGGCTTGTGAGTGCACAATTATAAATGCAAATCTAGCGTGAAGTGCGGGGAAAGACGACTCTCTTTCCCTTGACCCTAAATGCGACACATGCAATGACCAACGACGATTTTCACATATAGTAATAGAAGAATAATTCACATGCAAATATTTTAAAATGAAGCAAAGTAATTTCTTTAAGCAAACGGGCTTTGACTTTCCTCCGCGTGGAGGGACAAAGCACGAGCACACGACAAATGATTCCTGCAAATCAAGGATTAATCCAAACAAAATTCTACAAGCGCTAGAGATCCAAAGAGAAAGAGTTCACAATCAAAAACATCAAAAATGGATCCCTTTGGTACCCACCTAGATTCCCGGTCAGCATATGGTTGCATTTATCATTTTTTATTATATTTTAAAAGTGTAATCTGTAATTTCATAATTCTCTCACTTGATTGTAACAACTATTCAAATATAGTTGTTCCTCAACTGTAGACGATGTTGCAGACGATTGATGAGGTTGGATTCTATAGAAGGAAAATCCTAGGTGTGATCTTCGCTTGTGATATTTTCTTAAGTTTTTCTTGTGATTCAACAAAGAGGAGGGGGTGGGGGGGGGGGGGGGGGAGAATATTGTGGTATCACATTAACCGTAACAAAATAAATGTTATTCATGAAATTTCATTGATTTTGGAAATGGTAATGATTAACGGTCGTTATAGAAATCAAACATTTTTGTGATATGTTTAGGCTTGTTTGCTCTACACCGAAGTTGATACACGAATAGGAATATTATTTGATTATGATGTTGGGTAGGCTTGTGAGTGCATAACTATAATGCAAACTTAGCGTGAGGTGCAGGGAAAGACAACTCTCTTTCCCTTGACCCTAAATGCGACACATATGCAATGACCAACAATGATTTTTACATATAGTAATAGAAGAATAAATCACATGCAAATATTTTAAAATAAAACAAGGTAATTTCTTTATGCAAGCGGTTTTGACTTTCCTCCGCGTGGAGTGCCAAAGTGCGAGCACACGACGAATGATTCCTGCAAGACAAAGATTAATCCAAACAGAATTCTACAAGTGCAAGAGATCCGAAAAGAAAGAGTTCACAATCACATAAATAAATGTAGAGAACAAGATCCACACAACAAAATAATACTCATGAAGTAAGGGGAGGCCGTAGCATGGAGATCCGGTGATTCACGGGTAATTGATGATTGTCCGGGAGGAGGTGGCTGCTGTATGGCGACTAGAATCCAAACGCTGGAGGTGGGGAGGGCTTGATCTAGGGGGCAGTTTGCTGGATCGTAAGGGATTCAACAACAAGAGGGATGTGGGCCTTCGGCTGGCAGGGGAATGGTGGGTATTATGGCAGATCTGGAGAAATGAACTTATAGCATGCCAACACATGGGATTTACGGTGGGTCTTGGGGGGGATGGCACATGAGAAGGGCTTGCGTGAGGTTTCTGGGAAGGGATCGAAGGATCGGCAAGGGACGGGATCTGGGGTTACGGGAAGAGTTTGTGAGTTTTGCGACAGAGGAATTCTTGGGCAGGAATCGAAGGATCAAGGAGGGTTTGTGAGGTTTGCGGCAGAACACGACCGAAAATCCTGCATGCTACGGGAGGGGCATTTGTGGGGGATTTGGAGAAGGTTTGGGTTGCGGGTAATTGAAAACACAAAGGAATATAAGGGGTTACCTAGGAGTCGTCACCTAAGGCTTCACAGAGTCATCACCGCGAGTGAATCGCCGGTATCCTGGAAGAGGAACTCTCCAAAATTCCGCAATGACCAAGGTGGCTTCCCCCTACTTCTATTTAAAAGAAACTACCAAGGACATCCCTAACGTCAACGACTGTTATTGAACTTTAATGTAACGGACCCGATTACAATAAATAAAAATTGAAAATTACAATGTAATAAATGAAAAATGCATGTAAACGAAAATCTGGACGCATCTGTGGTATCGGATCGCCAATCTGGTCAAGTCCTCCCGCGCAAGTACACGACCGTGGGTCTAGCCTTGCGGCGCGCCATCTCCCGTGGGTGATCCCCATCAAATTAGATTTGGTCAATTGAATTAATATAATGAATTGGAGCGGCACTTGAAGAGGGTCGGTAAATGATGGCCCAATGTAAGGAGAATTGAGAGCTATTTTTATTTAGGAGTGATAGAAAGATGCAAGCTTGTAGATGTCGGCCGACATGTCATTTTTGAGGGGTAATTGCTTATATATAATATTATAATCCGACATTTTGAAATGTCCCCGATATATCCCCGCAATCCGACATCCGACATAAAAAACACAAACCGACATGAGTCCGACATCCGACATCTGCAAGCTTGGAAAGATGTATTGAGGATGTGGTGATAGATACTAGATCAAAATGGGTTTGAGATGAATAATGGAGATGAAGCACCAATAAGGTTCAATATTGATTATCCAGCCGCTTGACTGGAAAAAAGTTTGGACCAACGGTAATGTGAACAGAAGTTGACTAAAAGATTCTCATATTACTACATATGCAGCTTTAAGCAGTGATGCCAAGTAACTGGAACTAAGCTGACACTAATGATGTAGAGTTTTTTTTTTAAAAATAAAGGATACACATTTAACTGTTTAACCCGTTATAAAGGATAACATTTAACTTTTTAATCTGTTTTTCATTATATTTACTATTTACCCTCTATTTTGTATACTTCTTGACTTCAATTTTTTTACTTGTCTGTTTTAGCCAAAGGTTCAAGATGAACTAATAGCCCGAGAAATAGTAATAAATGATGCTGAGCCAACTATTCGGTACAAGCTTACAAAGCGCCAAACTCAGGAAGAGGTGATTTAGGAGACCTAGTTAGTTTTTTTCCTACATACTTTAGTTGCTCAAGTTACATTGTCTACCCCTCATTACAATCTTTTGCTGGCCTGAAAATAATTGAGCTTATTGCTTGTAGATTCAGAGAAGCACTGGGGCAGTTGTTATCACTAGGTATGCAAACTTTTAAAATTTAAATAACTAAAATAGCCTATGGATTGCTTACAAGCTGTTTTATATTTTAAATATTAGAGGAAAGTACCGCCCTCCTAATGCATTGTCAGATGGTGAAAAGCCTCTATATCTTCATATTTCTGCTGGATCCCATGTAAGTTTTTCTCCACTTTGAAAAGACTGCATTTTTTGCTATATTAGCGTGGCATATGACCTTCATGATAGCTTTTTTGTTTGATATAGTTTCCCAGCCTTGGCGCACCGGTTGAGGTGTTTTCGTGTGACCTTGCGGTCATGGGTTCGAGTCCTGGAAGCAGCCTCTTGCAAAAATGCATGGTAAGGTTTGCCTACATTTCACCCTTGTGGTGGGACCCTTCCCCGAACCCTCGCTGCGCGGGGATGCTTTGTGCACCGGGCTGCCCTGCCCATAGTTTCCCAACCTCATTTTGAAATGCTCATTAGGATTGATTGTAATTTAAAATTTTGCATTTTGTCTTTAGTGTTGACTGACGGTACATTTTATTTATAGTTTAGGAGGAAAATAGATAACCCTTAGCTATCCTAATGGGCTAGGATGAAGATTGTGTTTGCGCCCCAATCGATTAGAATTGAGAAAATTTTGGGGTTGTGGGTTTTTTTCTACCAATTGGGGCTCTCGGGCGGCGGCCGTTAGGTCACCTATTTTGCCCAAATGAATTGGCTTGTTCGAAAAAAGCCCTTTAGCGGGGCTTGGTAAAGCACATTTTGAGGACCTAGCTCTACACTCCGAACTTTCTATTCACTCGTGGGATCCGGGCGGTCCGGGGTCCAGCACATTTTTAGGATTAAGGAATGAGGAATATTAGGGATTTAGGTTTTTTTCCCCCTTTGTAGATACGAGAATTGCATTTATTGACTTCAATTCCATTTGGAGTAAACAATTTTGGTTTTGTTTATTGTATTTTCCATAATCCTCGTCATTATCAACATTAACATCATCAATAGTCTTATCCAAACTATTTGGGTCCAACTTTATGAATCTTCATTTTTCATTCACTCACACCCCAACACCGCCTAAGGTGTAAATCTGAGATACATAAATTATCTTGTACAACTTTTATCCATGCTACCTTGAGCTTCCCTTCTCCTATCTAATCCTTCGCACTAATTATATATATACTCATCTAATTGATGCATTTTGTAACTTCTATTGCGCATACCCAGACCTTGTAAGACTATTTTTGTTGTCTCGTATATAGATTCAACATAAAGAAGGTAATAGATATTGAAAGATCTGTTGGAGGAGGGGTTGCAATGATCTTACGAATTCATCAGAGGCGATTGGCTTTGGGAAAGTAACAATGGAAGAGATCCCATTATCGCAGAGAAGGAGATCAAATAGCATAAGAATTATTCATGAAGGATGGGAGAAGACCTCCAACAACTTCTCCAATGATGAATTTGAATCCTTCGTACTTATCTAACGATGAATCAACACAATGTCATAAAAAAAGAACCCGCATTACAAGGTTTGACATAGAAAATGAGGCCCTTCATTTTCTACTCCATGATTGCTACAATGATCGAGAACATACTTCGCGGTGTTCCAATGACAACGAAGGATCCTATTTGTGACCTCCAGCGGTATAGAAGAAAATGTAGTGACCTAACTCTTATATTGACCTATTGTGAATCATATATAGGCTTACCACTAAGAAGAGCTTAAATTTTAACATCGTCCAATAAACTAACACCATAAGCATTTATAATTTTAAGACCTCAGAAAATTCAACAAAAGGCTTTTACTAGATACAATGTCAGTGAACATATTTTTTAATTCGGAACCAAAAGTAACACAAGGGATAACACTGACATTGGTCTTTATCTTCTCCCTAATGAAGTGACAATCAATCTCAATATGTTTAGCCCTTTGATGAAAGATTGGATTTAAAGCTATGTTGACTGTTATCTGATTGTCGCAATAGAGAGGCACTCCCCTTGAATGGTAAATCCAAGTTCTTCCAAGATAGATTTGAGCCACATAACCTTACAAGTAGCTAAGGCCGTGACCCTATATCATGCCATAAGTATAACTGAAGATTGTTCTAAAAGAGTCTGTTTCTTACTCATCCAAGGCACCAATTGTTTCCCATGATCATGGTATAACCATTTTTAGAGCTCATATCATCAATAAAACCAGCCAAATTAGCATCGCTATATCCTTTAAATTTCTAATGCCTCTAATATTTATATAAAACTCGATCCCCCTTGGATCATTTAGAATTCTTTGAATTATCTCATAACGATGCATCTTCAGGTTATGCATAAATTGACTCTGAAAACAGACAACAAAGGAGTCGTCAGATTTGATAATTATTATCAATTAAATTAATTTTTCCATTAATATTTGAAACCCCAGTTTCTTTTCCAAATAAGCGGAGTCATCATCAGAAGTAGGACTATCCATTGGCAAGGCCCATAAATACCATATTTTGCAAGAATTTTTTGAACATATTTTCTTTGAAAAATAAATGATCTCCCTGGTAGATCTAGCCATCTTAATCCTTAGTAAATATAAATCTTTAATTACAAATGTTGAAGCCACACCGTTTTTGACCACAATAATATGTTGCTCAATGCTCATCATTTTTGTTATAATAATATCGTTAACATAAACAACTAACACATTGGTTTGACCAAGGTCTTAGGAAGAAAATCTGAAAGATCGTAGTTGTCCTAGAAAATTTCATATCAAGAAGTTCGGTGGTCAACTTACCAAACTTAGCCCAAGGTGCCTGCTTAAGCACAAATAATTTTCTTTCACTAAAATTTGTGTGCTTGAGGGGCATGTAATCCCGAAGAGAGGCATATAAGTCACCAGAAGATTCTCATTGAGCTTGTAAATGGGCCGCCTTTTGAGCATCAATTGATAAAAAAATCCTCACAATTTAATTTTGATGCATGAGGAAACGGCTCATGAAAATCAATCCAACCCGTCTGACTAAATTCCTTGTCTACAAGTCTGCCTTGTTGTAGCTATCTTACTAGCACTTGCTAGTATACACCTATCGATAACCTACCTCCCTTTAGGAAGAGGAGCAACTCTCCAAGTGTTTTGCACTTTCAAAGCTTCCATCTTGCCACCATTGCTTTCTTTCAATTAAGAGTATATGCAACATCTAAAAATGACTTGGAACAATTAGAATAGTAATTAAATAAGATAGAAATGTAAGGAGAAATTGAGTTATAATCTTACCTATTAGGAGAAGAGAGGAAGGAGATGGGAAGATAGAATCCAAGAGGCACCGTCTTGGTTAGTCCTAGGCTCAATGTCCAATTCACCCAAGATAACAATTACAATAGGTAAGGTTGGGTATTAAACCTTTCAATGAGAAATTCATAAATAACCCCAGTTACATTCATTATTTAATTAAGATAAAGTTGCGAAAGAAATAAAGCTGTGAAATATGAAGGCCAATGTCATCATGCCTTCTCGCTCGTGGGTATTATTCTCCTGGAGTAAACGTGCCAAACCCGCGAGGCACCTCCCAACCGTTCGGTCCGCCTCCCCAACAATACCGCCTTCTGAGAAATTTGTCTTGTCCTCAAGGAAATAGTCGAGAAATTGAGCGCAGAAGTCCTCACAGTTTATTCATATTGCGTCGGTCGAGGAGTGATGCTGCCAAGCACCAGCACCTGGCCATGAGTTCCCCCTTCGGTCAGCTCTGATTTGCGGTCCAGGATAGCATTAAGGATGTACACTAGTGATGTGTCAGCAACAACATGAGTTGGCAACCTATCCTCGACCGGATGGTTTCCACAACTTATTTGAGTTGCGATATATGAATGATGGGATGAATGAGGCTCTGCTCGAGGATCCGTAGGCTACCTTGACAATATGCACTACTACCTTGAAGGGTTCATCGAAGCGGGCGAATAACTTGGGAGTAAACGCATTGCCATCGAGGTTTGACGATATGGTCCTAGCTTCACAAACACTGAGTCTCCGACCCGAAAGTGGACCTCTCATGATGTTTGTTCGCTTAATTGAGCATCTTCTGTTTTGCTCGCTGTAGGTGGAACTTTAATTGACGCAAAATTTTATTTCTGTCCAGTAGTTGAGTGCGAAGAGCCTCTATGTTGTACTCCCCGAGCAGATGCTGTAAAACGGTTGGTAGGGGTGACCGTAAACCGTCTGGAATGGTGTCATGCCTATCACATAATGAAAGGTGTTGTAGGAGAATTCCACCCAACATAACTATTTACTCCAATCTTGTGTGTTGTATGTGAAGCATCAAATATATGTCTCCAAACATTTGTTCAGAGCCTCAGACTAGCTGTCGGTTTGGGGTGGTAGGTCGAGCTCATCCGTAATTGTGTGCTCTGGAGCTTGAACAACTCCTGCCAAAATGTGCTCATTAACACTAGGTCCCAGTCATTGAAGATCAACCGCAGAAACCGTGCAGGTGTATGACTGAAGGCTTCCGCCACAAGGGGCGTAAAGGGATGTTGGAGTGAAAGAAAATGCGCATACTTGGCAAGCGATCCACCATCACTAAGGTGCAGTCGCTGTCGGAGGAACGATAAACACGTGATGAAATCCATCGCCAGGTCATCCTAAATCAGATCCGGAACGATAATGGTTGTTAGTTGATCCCCCTGGAAATGTTGCTTTGTACTTGGAGCGCAGACAAATCAAACACGCTATCGTGAAATCCTCCACTTGTAGCAACATCCCTTTCTAGTAAAGGGTGGTGGCATCTCATCGGTAGGTGCGGAAGGTGCCTGCATGACCTGCCGACGGAGTACTGTGGAACTCAGCTAGAAGCCTCGTGAGGCACATCGAGGATGGAGATAATGCAAGCTTACACTGCATTCGACCACCAATGAGTGTGTATATGGGCATGCAATAAGATCAACCCTCAGACTCTCTAGAACGAGTCATAGTGTTGAATAAACCTCTAGCTCGCTTTGAATGGTATTAGCTTCCTGTCACACTGGTCAGGAAATGGCTGCCAATTCAGCAGGCTCAGACATACATAATAAGGCATCAACGGCCTTGTTGGTCTTGCCCGAACGAAATTCAACGATAAAATCATAACCCAGAACTTCGCCATCCAAACTTGTGCGAGTGTCGACATTTTGTAACTTAGAAGGTTTCTCATACTATGGTGATCTATGCACACTGTAAACTGTCAGCCCATATGGTTGGTAATGTTAGGCGGCTAGGACGAGTGCCATTGTCGTTCTCAAAGGCTGATCAAAAAGCGGATGGTGGTGGAGAAGGATTGGTTAAAGTAGGCAATCGGTCTACCACTATGCATGAGCACCAAGCCTATGCATGTCCTTGATGCATCACACTCGACCAAAAAGGTTTGGGAAAGTCGGGAATAGTGAGAATCGGTGCAGCTAAGAATGCTTGTTGAAGGGCGGTGAATGCCGCGCAAGCTTACACTGGCGAACAAAAACCCACGTCAGTGGTTTTGCGCAGAAGAGTCGTCAGAGTTCTGGCTTGCTTGTTGCAGTCGCAGATAAAACGACGATAGTTCTCTGTCAGTCCCAGGAAATCATGTACCTCCCGTAAGGACCACAATGACGACCATTGTAACATCGTGACAACCTTGTTCGGGTCCATGGAGACAATCCTAACTGAGATCGTATGGCCCAAGTATGAGCAAAAGCACATTTGTTGGGGTTGATCGCGAGAGAGTGACTTTGTAAGGTCTCCAAAGAAGCCACAAGTTGTCCTGCACATGAAGCTATTGACAAGTATATCATTGAAAAATAAGAGGACATGCTTACCTAGCACCAGGCTGAAGATATCATTCATGGTTACTTGGAAGGTGTCCGGGGCATTTGTCATACCGAAAGACATGATAAGGAACTTGTGCCCGTCACGAGTGCGCAATGCAGTCGTTGGAATGGCCTCGGGGTTAATGCGTATTTGATGCTCACCGGAACGAATGTCCTATTTGGAGAAGTATGTTTCCCCCTGGAACTCATCCAAAAGCTCCCGAATCACTGGTATCAGGTACTTGTCTGCTACGTTTTCCTTGTTTAACTCCCTGTAGTCGACACAAAAGCGCCAACTGCCATCCTTCTTTCTTACCAGTAATACTGAGTAGGAGAACGAGGCGGCACTGGGATGGATCAAGCCTGTTGCAAGCCTATTGCTCATCAAACGCTGGATCTCGTCTCTCTGCAAGTGGCCATATTGGTAGGGGTGGATCGAGATCGACTGCACCTCCTATCGAAGTGGAATGCGGTGGTCGGTGGGTCTTTGAGACGAAAGGCTTCTGTTCTCTTCAAAGATCTGGGAAAAGGATTCAAGAACTCATGTCATCTGGGAATGGTACGACCCTTGAATCTCTGTCTCGACGGGATAGGGCTCTAAGAGCTGCCTGAGTACAACACTCAAGCCTTTATCCCACTATAGTGGGGTCGGTTATTCCATATTCATAAGGGTGACTAAATTTTACGCTGACCGTCTACCTAACATAACCCTCACTATTTTTCATTCGGGCTTGGCGCTGCCTGAGTAATGCACAAAAATCCTTGGTGCGAGTCCTTCCTCTGCAAGGCGCGGTGGGATACTTACATACATTAAAGGGAAGCGTCCTTGCCAAGGTGCACGGCTGGCCAACCCACTTGAAGGTCATTTGCATTTGCTCCCAGTTGTGGTTCACGTCGTCCGACGCTTGTAACCAAGTAATGCCTAAGACGGCCTCCTCGCCTCCCAAGGGAAAATGTAAAAAATCAGCTGGAGTGTCAAGAGTTGACAGAGGCCACAAGTCGGGGATCGCCATCCGTCTCCTAAGTAGACGGAGAACCTTGGTGATGGCACTGTGGGTAGCTTCAAACGAGACACCCACTCCTCAGATGTGAAGTTGGGCTATCGCCATTGTCAATCATCAACATGATTGGGACATCTTGAAGAGTGCCTTGAAATTTCATGGTATGTGGTCCCGAAATGCCGCCCGCCGAAGAACACAATAAGTACAAGCGCTGGAGGAGTGCGTCCTCCAAGTCCCCTCTGGATGGATCCTCTACCATGAGGGCGTCAAAGTTCTCGGCTGTAACTTCCTCATCATCATCTCTAATGATGGCCCGTAGTTCCTTCATGGGGCAGTCATGATTCGGGGAGTAGGGTTGTCAGCAATGAAAACATAAACACTTGCTCTATAAATCAATGTATTCCTGATTAGAGAGGCGGTGAGGCACTTATGGATGGGGAGAGTGGGAGGGAAAGGCTGTTTGGCGGTGTGGTGGTGCAGCATGATGGGTTGAGTAATGGAGGGCGACTAGTGGTTGTTGGGACGATGCATATGGAGGTTCACAAAAGAGGGCTGGAAGTAGAAGGAGAAAATGGGGCCGGTCGACAGGTTTGGCGGTAAACTTGGCCTCCACCTAGTGGGCCACCTCCATCACATTGAAAATGTCCCAGGGTGATGAGTTCGAAGTTGGGATTGAATATAGGGTTGCAACCCCTACTGGAAGAATCCCATGTAGTGGTCGGGTGGTGGGCCGGGAATGTGGTTGACGAGTTCAATAAATTCGTCGATGTACTGATCAATTATCGAAGATTGTTGAGGGCGCATATTCTTTCCAGTGCATTACCTAAGTTGTGATCATACCGCTTAACGAGGGTCTGTTTGAGATCAAACTGATAGAAGAGGTGTCGTCTATCGAAGCCACCGTATCCAATGTAAGGCCGATCCTTCCATTGCTAAGAGCATGAGTGAGACTTTCCGTGGTTCCTGGGTGCCATGAATGTCAAAGAACTGTTCCACCTTCGCTATCCATCCCAAGGGGTCCATACCATTGAAGTGAGGAACCTCTACGACATAGGTTGCGTTGGCCGTTGTAAGAGTAGCCATGGAGTGTACTAGTTGGGGGTTGTCCAAGTGGCCAAGAAGGGAGGGGGTTCACCTGGAAGTCCATGTGTGATATAATGATAGTTTGAGAGGGTCTCCCGAGCCTCGAGGTATTGGAAGATGGCTTTCATGGAGGCAAGTGTGCTGGATTGTTCGTCGAGGCGGCGTTCCACGACGTCGAGGTGTGCATCAGTCATAGAGCGGGCAGTGGGCATTCACCGCGAAGGACCAGAATGTTGCACTGCTGAACTGGAGTACGGGAACAAGGCTCTGAAGGCCACGAGGCAGCCTGGGCGCGGGCAGAGTTGGGGCAGGGAATTGCAACGGTGTCGGGCGAGTCTGAAGCCGCATGTGGTTGTCCGGATCCGGAGTGGTCGGGCTATTGATCGACGAGAAGAGGACGATCGACACAGTTGGAAGTCGACAAAGTGAGGTTAGCGCGGGATCGGGCATGCGGGACTGGGATCTGGAAGTGGAACAGTCCTCGTGGGATTGCACGAGTTGTAGATCAACGAATGCGGTCGATTTGCATCTCGGCGGAAGGAGTACGACAATATAAGGTTGTAGGAAGCGGTATCCGGTGGCTAGGAGCACGCAGAAATTGCGAGGTCGGACAATGTTACCTATTAGGAGAATAGAGGAAGGGGAGGGGAAGATATCCAAGAGACATCCTCTTGGCCAGCCCTAGATTCATTTTTACATCCAAGATATCAGTTGCAATAGGCAAAGTTGGATATTAGAACCCTAATGACAATCTGTGAATAATCCCGGTTACATTATTAAGATAAAATTTCGGAAATATAATAAAGCTGGGAAATATGAAGGCCAATGTGTCTTAGGCCTTCTCCCATGTGGGTCCTGTCCTCCTGGAGTAAAAGCACCAAATCCCCAAGGCACTCTCCCGACCGCCCGGGTCCGCCTCTCTAACAAATACCCATCATAATGCTCAGTATGACGGAGAAGAGGAACACATTCTTGGGAATAGACTCAGACTTTGAACTTGGTGAAAGAGAGAATGATGGATCATGAGGAGAATTCGACTATGCCCGCACAATAGATTTTTGTCTCTGATAGAGTTGCATCTTCTTTTGTCTATGAATAGATGATATATTTGCATCTTCTTATGGGCCACTCTTTGTTCATCACTACGAATAGAATCCAACCTCCTGTTCTTAGATGGTTTAAAATTTTTCAGTCCTTGTATATCTCAAGCGATGCAAAAAGAGGTGGTGATGCAAGGTTGATACATGAACCTTCAACTTAAAGATATTCCAAAGTATTTCTTCTTTCTAACTAGAAGGGAATATGCTCGAAAAGCATAACATCTTTGGAGATAAATCTCCTACATGTTATGTCGATAATATTTAGCCCCTATCTAGTTTGCAACATATCCAACAAGCACACATTTAAGTGCTTGATGCCCAAACTTATCTATGTTTGATCAAATTATATACACAAAGGCGACATATCTAACTATTTTACGAGACAACATAAATAGAGCATGTTAGAATGAATTAAGTAACAATGTAATATCCCCCTTATATAAGGGGGTTCTACTGTTGAAATAATTAATTGAGCTTATTTTTCTCTCCGGTTAACTTGGTATCAAAGCCCGTAACCTAGCGCTCTCCCGCTCCCATCGTTTTTCGCTCGCAGCCCGCTGCCCGTCCGCCTCCAGCCTCGCCTGCCTCCTCCCTCCTAGCGCCAGTACCCCACCAACCCTCTCCCTCCCAGCGCGTCTCCTCTGCAACGCAAATCGTCGCTCGACTTCTCCATCGGTCGATCGGTGCTGGGCTGTCGGGACGGA
The DNA here is from genome assembly GCA_033032865.1 of Dactylorhiza incarnata. Lineage (NCBI taxonomy): Eukaryota > Viridiplantae > Streptophyta > Magnoliopsida > Asparagales > Orchidaceae > Dactylorhiza > Dactylorhiza incarnata. Next base: position 4,632,400 of record JAWHQI010000088.1, on the reverse strand, counting down.
CTCTCTGACAGCTTTTCGGCTGTCCAATTGACTCCAAACTTTGAGAAAAGTTTCGCTTTGGCCTTCTTATCATCCACCTAAATTTTTTCGAGATTCCAACGGTTGGATGCTTCCTGATATATGATCTCGTGTTTCTTTTGTTCAAGAGGAGGAAGACTCCTAACTCTCCAATGATGCTATATCTCCCTTCCGTTCTTTGAATGGGTGTTCTTCTCTACTCCTCACCATTCTCTTGACGGAGTTTGGTTGACAATTTTTTTTATGTCGGATGTGGTTGATTCTGGTAGCGTCATGTCCCTTGTTGGATATACTCGGGTTAGTCAAGATCCACACTTCTCTCACATCACAACGATCCGACTGGATGACACCAATTATTTATTCTGGTCTCGCTCCATTACTCCAGCCTTAAAGAGTCGGCGTCTCTTTGGCTATATCAGCGGCACCACCGGTGTTCCATCCACGACCTCTACTGCTTGGCCTTAATGGGAGTCAGAAAACTCCCTTGCCATGTCATGGCTCACGAATTCCATGCAAGAATTTATTGCTCGGAATTACCTCTTCCTGGACACTGCTGCAAAGATATGGAAGCGTGCTGAGTCTACCTATTCCTGCAAGGGGAATGCGGCCCAGATCTACCAACTACGCCGCAAGATTTTTCTTCTACGACAGGATGATCACCCTCCTTCTGCCTATTACCTTGAGTTTACTCAGCTGTATCAGGAGTACGACCATTTTGACTCCCTCATCTTGGTTTGTAATCCAGATGTGCTCTTGCTGTGGGCCCACGAGGATCATAATCGGGCATTCGAGTTCCTGCATGGGCTGCATTGAGATTTTGATCAGATTACTGTCCAGATTTTGGGACGTGTCCTTATTCCCTCGCTTCCTAAAGTTTAAAATATTGTCCAGCAGGAGTTAGATCGCAGGCAGTCCTAGAACACCATCACCCTTCCGGAAGGATCAGTTTTAGTGGCTTATCAACCCACTTTTGGAGGCCGGGTTGCTTGTGATTTCAATTTTAAACCTACAGATAAGGATCACCTTACTTGTGATTATTGTGGCAAACCTCGTCATACTCAAGATACGTGCTTCAACCTACATGGCTTTCCTCCTCCCACGGGCGGATCGACGTCACGTGGTGGTCGCGGTCGTGGTAGGACTCCAGGGCGACCCTATCACTCTACTCATCTGCCTGAGATTCCCGAGAGCTGTCCTCCTCAGTCACCCTCCTTCTCTGTTGAAGAGATGCAGACCCTTTGTCGGTTGATGCATGGGCCTGCAAACCAGTCGAGCTCGAGCTCTTCGAAAATAGCTGGCTCGAGCTCGAGCTGTTTTTTTGAGCTCGAGCTCGACGAGCCTGTGTTCAATGGGCTCGAGCTCGACGAGCCTGTGTTCAATGGTCTCGAGCTCGAGCTCGACTGAGCTCGACGGGCTCGGTGAACAAAATCCTAAATTTAAAAAAAAAATTAAATAATTAAAAAAATATTTAAATACATATAAATATATTAGTATAATAATAATATTATTATTATCTATATTTTATAATACTTGTAATAAATTAAAATAATTTAAATAAAAAAAAGCTCGCGAGCCTGTTCGCGAGCTCATGAACAAGAGGAATCAGGCTCGAGCTCGGCTCGAAATAAAGCTCGAGCTCGACATGCTCGAGTTCGAGTCGAGTTTTTTCGAGCTAGCTCGTCGAGCTCTCGAGCAGGCTCGACTCAACTTGCACCCCTATGCATGACCTTACTACTGAGCCTGCTGTCGCCTCTACGTTATCATCTGCCCTTGCCCACACAGGTACACCGGGTGCCCACTCTGCTATTACTAGTTCTTACGCTCATTGGATTATTGATTCCAGCGCCACTGATCACATGACCGGCTCAGCTTCAGGTTTTGTGTCATATTCTTCCCTCACTTTATCTTCTGTGCTTCATGTTCCAATTTCACCTGTAGTTTGCTTTATGTTAGTCATTTGACTAATTCTCTTCAATGCCCATTTACCTTCTTTCCTTCTCATTGTGTTTTTCAGGATCTGAAGACTGGGAATGTGATTGACTCTGGTAGCATGCAGGATGGCCTGTACGTGTTTGACTCCTCTTGCGGGTATACCTCTCCGCAAGCTCTCCACTCTTCACAGACCTCCACCCTGCTCACCTGGCATCGTCGGCTTGACCATCCCTCTGTTGCGACCATGCAACATTTATTTCTTGCTTTTTCTTCTATAGTTTTAAAAAACCTTGTTTGTGAAGTCTGTGTTATTGCCAAACATCGTCGTATTCCTGTTAATCATGTTTCATTACCTAGTACAACTCATTTTCATATTGTTTATACTGATGTTTGGGGGGCCTGCTCCACTGGCTATATTTCTGGAAGTTATTGGTTTGTTACCTTTATTGGCTGTTTTTCTCGCACGACTTGAGTTTATTTGATACAAAATAAGAATGAAGTGTTTTCTATTTTTCAAAAATTTCATAATATGGTTTCTACTCAATTCTCTATTACTATCAAAATTCTGCGTAGTGATAATGGTTGGGAGTATATCAACTCTCCCTTTGAATACTACCTTGCTGATCATGACATTCTCCATCAAACCTCCTGTGTTCACTCACTGTCTCAGAATGAGGTCGCTAAGCGGAAAAATCGTTACCTCTTGGGGGTTGCTCGATGCTTACTATTCACTATGAACCTCCCTAAATACTATTGGGGTGATGTTGTTCTCACGGCTGTCTACCTCATGAACCGCCTGCCATCTCCAGTCTTGGGATATCAAACCCCTCTTACCACCTTCGGGGTTACCCTGACCTCTCTCCAACCAAAAACTTTTGGTTGTGCTTGCTTCTCTCACATACACTCTCCGGGCCGGTCTAAACTTGACCACCAGGGTCTTAAGTGTGTATTTCTTGACTATTCTCCTACTCAGAGGGGGTATAAATGCTATCATCACCCGACTAAGAGGATCTTTGTCACAGCGGATATCACGTTTCGTGAATCCGAGCCTTATTATGTGACCTCACTTCAGAGGGAGTCTGCACCTACAGAAGAAGTGAGTTCCCTACTTTATCCTTACCGATTCCTCCACCATACTCAATTTCTCCACATACTTCGGCTCATGATGAGACTTCTAATCAGGGGGAGCTTCCTCGTAAAGAACATGAATTATATGTTTATATTAGACGGAGTAAAGGTCCTAATACACAGGCTCATCCCACGTGTTGAAACCGATTTCTCGGTCCCTTGCGGAGCTCGGGGCCCTCAACGAATTGAGGGGCAGCTAGCCCTTACCGGTCCCTCGGAAGAGGTAGGTAGGTAACTCAGACAAGGAACAAAGACCCTGGTCTCAGTAAGGAGGTCCCTCCACTAACCCGGAAGATCGTTGAGCGCTTCCCCTCCCAAGCCAAAGCTAAGACTCGGGCACCTTGGAGAGCTAGAGAGCCCAAACCAAAGCGACGTAGGGAGAGAAGAAGGCTCAAAGATTCTGAACCGATCTTCTTCCAAGGTGCCCTTTAAGGTCTATTTATAGATTTTGGTTTTGTGGTCTGTCAATAGCCAACTCCCGCTGTCCATTCTTACTATCCGCACCCCAAATTGGTCTGCTAACAGCCAAACTCCACTGTTCGGAGGGGCTAACCGCAGACCACCAGGGGTCTTCTGGTAAAAGACCACCCCAGGTACCGGCGAACCAGACCCTTGACCTGTTCAGCGAACACGGGTCTCGCTAAAATGACTGGCTGGCTCGCCTGCCTAACGAACTCCTTCGACTGGCTGGCTCGCCTGCCTAACGAACTCCTTCGACTGGCTGGCTCGCCTGCCTCTATGGCTCGCCTGCCGAACCGCTCCTTAGCGGGTCGGGCTCGCCAAAATGGCTAACTGTACCCCAGAAATGGCTATTTGTACCCCAAGGTCCCGGGCCGGCCTAGCGAACTCCTTCGATCGGCTGGCTCGCCTGTCTCTATGGCTCGCCTGCCGAACCGCTCCTTAGCGGGTCGGGCTCGCCAAAATGGCTAACTGTACCCCATAAATGGCTATTTGTACCCCAAGGTCCCGGGCCGGCCTAGCGAACTCCTTCGATCGGCTGGCTCGCCTGTCTCTATGGCTCGCCTGCCGAACCGCTCCTTAGCGGGTCGGGCTCGCCAAAATGGCTAACTGTACCCCATAAATGGCTCTTTGTACCCCAAGGTCCCGGGCCGGCCTAGCGAACTCCTTCGATCGGCTGGCTCGCCTGTCTCTATGGCTCGCCTGCCGAACCGCTCCTTAGCGGGTCGGGCTCCCCAAAATGGCTAACTGTACCCCAAGGTCCCGGGCCGGCCTAGCGAACTCCTTCGATCGGCTGGCTCGCCTGTCTCTATGGCCCCCCGCTCTTCCTGGGCTCGCCCAGCCTGGGCTCGCCCATCCTGGCTCGCTCCCTTGGGCGTGCGAACCAGAGACCCTTCCTGGCGAACATCGGGGTTGTACACCACTCTACCAGTCTCAGTGCAAACTCCGTCAACATATTCCTATGAACTTTCCTTTGCCCTTCATAAAGGTATCATATCTTGCACCCAACATCCATTGTCTCATTATGTTTCTTATGACACTTTAACTCCTTCACATAGAGCCTTTGTCTCTTCTCTTGCATCTGTCTCTATTTCGTCCACATGACAGGAGGCTCTTGGACATCAAAAGTGGAAATAGACAATGATTGAGGAATTGACTGCTTTGGAAAAAACTTGTACATGAGATCTAACACACCTTCCACAGTCCACACGGAAAGAAGACCATTGGTTGTAAGTGGGTGTTTACTGGGAAGCAGAACTCTGAATGCTTGGTTGAACAGTTCAAAACGAGGTTGATGGCAAGGGGGTATACTCAAACCATAGAGATTGATTGTCAAGACACTTTTACCCCTGTTGCAAAAATGAACTATATATGAGTATTGTTATCGTGTGCTGCGTGCAAGGGATGATGTCTTACCCAATTGGATGTGAAGAATGCATTCCTTCATGCGAATTTAGAAGAACAAGTATACATGTCTCTCCCCCTGGTTTTTCCACTTCTAGCTCTGAAGGGAAAGTGTGCAAGTTAAAAAAGGCCCTCTACAGCCTGAAGCAATCACCGAGGGTTTGGTTTGGTCAGTTTCACAAAGTCATGATCTCTCTTGGATACGGAAAAGGGCATGCAAACCATACTCTGTTTATAAAACGGAGGGACAATATGTTAACGGCCTTCATTGTCTATGTTGATGTCATTGTCATGACAGGAGATGATGTTGAAGAAGTGAAGGCTTTGGCGGGGAATTTGGCAAATGTGTTTGAAGTGAAGGATCTAGGGAAACTTAAGTATTTTTTTGGGATTGAAGTAAGCTAGATCTAAGCGGGGTATTTTCATCTCCCAGAGAAAATATATCATTGATTTGTTTTAACAATCCGGTATGAGTGGGTGTAGACTTCCTGATACTCCTATAGAGGTCAACCACAACCTTGGAAGAAATGATGGGGATTCTATTGAAAATGTTACTGGTTACCAACGACTTGTCGGGCGGTTAATCTATCGATCCCATACTCGCCCCAATATAGCTTATGTTGTGGGGGTCGTTAGCCAATATATGCATTCCCCAAAGACAAGACACTCAATGCAGCTCATAGAATCTTGAGGTATTTGAATACCTCGCCAGGAAGAGAGATCCTCTTCACTCCCAATACAAACTTGAAGATTGAAGGCTATATTGACGCAGATTGGGCTGGATCCATTGAAGATAAACGATCTACATCTGGGTTTTGCTTTGTTGGTGGGAACTTGGTCACTTGGAGAAGTAAAAAACAATATGTTGTTTCATGGTCTAGCGCAGAAGCAGAATTTAGAGCTATGACGTATGGTATATGTAAGGGGTTGTGGTTACGCTCCCTTATGTGTGATTTGAGATTAAGTGAGGCTAGTCCTATCCGATTGTACTGTGACAACAAAGCTGCAATCAGTATTGTCAACAACCCCGTTCAACATGATCGCACCAAACACATTGAAGTAGACATGCACTTCATCAAGGAGAATATCAAGAAGAAGATTATCTGTATTCCATTTGTTCCTTCAGAGGGACAATTAACTGATATTCTTACTAAAAGTCTTGGAGGGAATGCTTTCTGTGTTTTTATCGACAAGTTGGGTATGAGAAATATAACATGTCCAACTTGAGGGAAAGTGTTAGAATGTATTAAGTAACAATGCGATATCCCCCTTATATAAGGGTGTTCTACTGTTGAAATAATTAATTGAGCTTATTTTTCTCTCCCGTTAACAGAGCAATATTTGACATAAGAACTACATCTTCTTATATAAATTGCAGTAAGAACCCTTTTATCCCACATTCCTTTGGGGTCATGCATCTTTTGTAACAATGATCTGGTGGTGTCCATTATGTGTTTAATTTTCCTCTCAACAACTCTATTATGTTGGCTGTTGGGGAATGAAGAGTACCTAAACATGTGTTTAATAAATAGCCCCTTATGTCCTAAATACTCTAGTGGTCTCACATTGTTATATTCTCCTCCACTATCACTTTTAAGATTCTTATTCTTGACTTTGAAATTGAGTTTCATGATAATTATAATTTTTTGTAAATATATCACACTTTCGTTTCTTTTTTATTCATCAAATATATTTAAGTGAATCAAGAACAATCATCAATGTGAATAAGGTACTTGAATTGTGATGTCAACACATTAGAATGCACCAAATCAAAATAAGTTTTACTTTCACTCAATACTTGAAGAATAAATGGTTCTACAATGTTTGCCAAATTCGTAGGCTTGCCATGTAATATTTTCAATGCCATCAATAAGTACGCTAGGAAAAATAGACTTCAATGTTCTCAAACTAGCATGACCAAATCTTTGATATAACATCAAGATTTCATCATCAGCAACTCTTTATGCCTCCAAAGGTTCTCCTCCATCCATAATATAGATACTAAATGACTCATCCACCACCTAAAATTTTAAATCTTACCAGAAAAAACTATGGGAATCAAAATAATGATAGAACAATTAAGTTACTTATTAAGATTGCTGACGGGCAACAAGTCATTTGAAAATGAATTAACATCATAAACTTCTAAAATAGCTTAGGTAACAGTGTAACAGCTTTATAATGCCTTCATTAGAAACGAATGTCTAGGAGCCATTTGTAGATCTTAACCAAAGAGGTGATGACTAAAGACACCTATCATCCGATCAGAGGGTCCAAAATCAATAATCCATGGAGAATCCGGTCTCATGGATATGTATGAGGAGACTTGGGCAATAATTCCTAAACTTGATCCAGTCACATTGTTTCAATTGGATACTAACGCCAAGAATCAAAGAAACAACGGAAACCATTGAACAATTGTAATAACCTCAATAGAAAGGAACCAGCCAAGCTTGAAAACTCAGCACACAACAAAGGTACCAAAGACAACCGTGATAAGATGATAGCAGCAGGAGCATGAATGCTGGGCCAACCTCAAGCTCATAACGAGAACAACTGGAACTAAGTGGGGTGTCTCCTTTAGGTCCAACCATACTCTGATACCATATTAATACTATGTTAGATCCTGCACAAGGAATGTAAGAGACACTGAAAGATAGCTTGGGGGAGGCGCTGCAGTGATCTCAGTGCATCATCAGGATCTGATGGTTTCCATAGAGCAGCAGCAGAACAGATCCAGTACTTGCTAAGAAGGATATGCTCAGTTCAGGTGGAGATTTGAAGCCTTCATGTGGCTTATCCCAGTGTTCAATCAATTGTCCACAATAGGCAATGACTATTTCACGGAAATAATTAACCACAATAGACAACAAGTACTAGGAGATGAGGCCCTCTGCTTCTTACCCTACATCTTCTACAATGATAGAGGACAAGGCCTTATGTGGTCTCCCGACCATAGTGACGGAGTTTATCTGCAACTTACAAAAAACTCTCTAAATAGCAGCTCTACTCTATTATTTATCTAATTCAGGGAATTGAATATATTTACATCTTGGTTTTGATCACTTCCTGAAAGGCTTATCACAAATGAGTTGGCTTGAATTCTAATATTATCCTCAATTGACGTAACTTTGTTCCTGAATATAATAATTCCTAAGTTATCTTTGATTGAGATTTCTGCTGATTAATAAAATTATTTGGTTGCAATATGTCTATCTCTTTACCTGATATCTTTCCCTCCTAATTTTTATATCATATGCCAGACTGGTACTCTATTAACGTGAAGATGGTGTAGTTCTATTCGTCTCCCAGTAAATGCATGAACTTTTTGTAATGATGTTTAACTAAGTTGCTTGCCATATAGAACGCAGAATGTTGTGTTTATGGTGCATGAAATCACTGTCATTCGTGTGAATGTCCATCACAAATTGTACTGTACTTTCTACTGATAAAGATATCTGTTTGTGCGGGTGTTATTTATTTGACTCTAGTTGAAAGACATGGCAGAACGAATTATTGCTGTTGACCGTGCAGCTTCAATGGTCGAAGAAATACTGCGGCAAGGACATAATTCACTATCAAATTCGAGCCCGTACACAGCCTTTAGCAATTCTGGACAAGTATGTTTTACATAGACCAAAAAACTATATTGACGAACAAGAGGTAAGTGTAAATGCTCAAAGTGTTTTTTTTGGGACACAGGTGATTCAATCTCTCAGCACTTGTGTGTTTCTTGGTTTTGAATCCGATCCATCTCAAAACATTGCAGCTCGAATTAGGGGACCTAATGTACGTCCTCATGTGTATTCTTTTATTTTTTTTCTTATTTAATCCATTCCCTTATTGCTCCAGCCATTTCTTTAGATAACATTTGCATAAAGGAACTATTTTTCCTTAGCAAGATTCACAGAGGAGCGCATCTGTTCTTTCCTTGAATCTAAATGTTCCATGTGAATTACCATTACAATTCAATATAATCTTTCCATATTTATTCTTCTTTGAAGTATAAATTCTTTTAATATGAGTTTTTTCTAATCTCTAAGCTTTCTCTGTCATCTCCATACAATTCGGAGAGATTCTTTTTGTGCTGCTGGTGGTTCGGATTTGTATGTGCAGGATCAGTATATAAATCACATTATCAATGAAACAGGAGCGTCTGTTGTACTTAGAGGACTCGGTTCGGATAATCATGACCTTTCTCATGCTGAAGGTATGGCATCTCATTCTGAAGGTATGGCTATTATTTCATGCAGAATGCAGCTGCCACTCTGCTTTAATTTGTTATGTTTGCAGATGCTCAACAATTACACTTGTATTTGTCAAGTACAACTTCCAAGAGTCTTGAAGCTGCTAGGAGCTTAGCTGAAAACCTTCTGGATACAATTTCTGCTGAGTGTGGTGCTTCTAGGTATGTAGACATTGTCCTTAATAGGACTATCTCTCTTATTTACCCATGTTACAATTGAATGATGAGGGCTTTCTCATGATCTGCTCTTTGATCTTGTGTTTATCCTCTGTACTAGTTGTTCTTACTTGTCTTGACCCTATTTCTCTTATTTTCCCATGTTACAATTGAAACATGCAGTGCCTTTCTCATGATCTGCTCTTTGATTTATTGTTTATGCATATGTACTAGTTGTTCTCGCTAGTCCTGGCCATATACGTAAATGTTGTTTGGTACCTTGGTATCACATGCCCGTCCGTAGGATCGGGTCACGAGACAAGATGCGATAGAGGAAGGAGACAAAATGTTGAGTGTTGTGTTTTCCTCGAGACCCTCAATGGCGATCTATGGTGGGAATGAAGGAGTCTTTCCATGACGTTCTAAGCATGGGAATCGAGGATGGAAGCGGAGTGGACTCACACACGCGAAGGGAAGATCTGGTTGCAAGCAAGGGGACAACGGTTGGCGTGCGAGTGTGTGCCTACTGTTGACGCACGGTTTGGGATGCGACCGTGAGGAGTAGGTCGCACGTGACTGGTTGCGGTCGTCCAATAACATGGGTTACTTCGTTCAACGAATAGAGGGAACGAGCGAGGCACTCCACTTGGGATAGGCGGCTGCCGTCTGGTGGAGTAGAGAGTGAGGAAAACATGAGGGAGCCTATACCTCAATATTCCTAAGAACTGAAATTATTATTAAGCGTGTCCAGTCCTAACGCGAGCCCATGCATGAATTCAAAGTCCAATAAAAAACCAAAACGCTTGTGGTCCGGACCAACCCATGTAGTAAATAGATGTGAATTAAACAATTGATTAAAACACGACAAACTAAAAATAAATGCAAATAAAGGTAGGATCTTGGCGTAGTCACGACCTGTCATCCTGGCCTCTCCTGTCATATTTGTGTCCAATGGAAGTGCCTGCGATATCACTTCCTTCCTTAAGATTGAGCTTGTCATCAAGCTCGAAGTTGGGGTATGCTTTATGGAAGTCCTTTAGTGCCTCCCAAGTCTCCTCCTGTAGAGGTACGTCCCAGTAGATGAGGACCTCACAAGTCACTCTATTGAGGAGGGACTGAATGGCCTTTAGTGTCCATAATACCAATCATCCCTCATACACCGATGGTAGCTCAATGATGGTCATCATGGTTGCTCGGAATTTCTTCAGTCGTGAGATGCAGAAGACATCATGTATGTTTTACCTGGATGACAATGTAAGATAGTAAGCCACCGTCCCAATCCGCACTCGCACTTGGAAGGACCCATAATATCGCGGCGGGAGCTTATTGCCCAATCTTCAGACGATCTCACTTGTCGGTGTGACTGAAGCTTCAACCACATCCAATTATGCAACTAGAGCTCCATGGATGTGTCTCTCGTCATAATACTTCTTTGACCTCCCTTGGGCCTGCTTGATCCACTCTTTCTACCTTGGTCTCCATCGGTGCATAAGGAATGATGGTTGGTGAGTCGCGGCGATAAACCACTAAGAATAGCGTAGTCCACAACGATGAGTGCTATGAAGTGTTATAGTTGTACTTCATTCAGGCTTAGCCCACTACCTAATATTTTCGGTCGTACCCAACTAAGCATCATAAGTACATCCCAATCGTCTTATTGACGATCTTCGCCCGTCCTTCAGACTGTGGCTGATATGCTAACGAGAAGACCAACTTTGTCCAGCAAAGGCGGAACAACTCGCGCCAAAAGATCGTCTGTAAACACCGCATCACGATCAAAGACGATGGCCTTACCCCATGCAAATCAAACAACTTGCTTGAAGAAAGCTGCACGACTTTGACCATTGTGTAGGGGTGGCTCAATGCAAGGAGCATCATCTTGCCTTGCGAATGAAGCAACCCTTCTATGAAGTCCACAGAGATCTCCACTTAGATTTGTGATGGCACTGGGAGGTGCTAGAGCGGTCCCGTTGGGTGTGTCTATAAGTTCTTATTTTGCTGACAAATGATGCGGGTGCGTACAATCTCCTTAATCATGCACTGATGATGAGTGGAACCAGTGGCGATGTCGGCAAGAGGTAAACTCTCTCGTTAAGCTAACCAGCCCCTCGCGGTAGCTCCACTAACTTGGAGCTCTACTAGTCTCAATGTGCTCATCTATCTTCCCCAGAATGGGGTTATTGGCTACCTCCTAAATAGCCTCGAATAGTGCCAGACGTGGCTCAGAAGTGACAAGCAACACACCCTCTTATTCATTGCGGTGGAATTGAGCATTGTCCGCTCCATTAGCTTCTTAGTTTTGTACTTGATAATGAAGTAAATCCCCAAGAGCGGATGATCATGTGCCGCTGTGAGGATGCCATCAACATCTTCTCCAATAGGAACTTCGAACTATAGTAATGTTAATGTGTCTCCCTCGCATAAGTAGGGCCTCCAATGTCGTATAGTCTTTACCAACTTGATCAATTCCCATTCGTAAGTGGGCAACTTCATGTGATTAGCCACCAATTTGTGACTGAAGAATGCAATGAGATGCTCCTGTTGTTGTAGAACTGCGCCGATCCTTTCCCAGAAGCATCACACTCCTCTACAAAGTCTCGCATGGAGCCAGGGAGTTGTAGGACTGGTGATACGACGAACGTCGCGTTCAGGGCCAAAATGCCTAAGTCGCCTTAGGTGTCCACTGGAATCCATTCTTCTTGACCAGGCTCGTCAGAAGGGAAATAATCACTTTGTAACTCTGCATGAACCTGTAGTGACAACTAAGGAAGCCTTGCAATCCCTTTGTGGATTGGGTTTATGGCCACTTCTCCACTGCATCTAGCTTTCCAGGGTCACCTGATAGCCCTTGGTTGTGACGATGTGACTCAAATTGGGGTTATGACCACTTGAAATGCTGGCAGTGCCCGACCTAGTGAAACTGTAAATCAGTATAACGTCGAAGAAAACTAAGACAAAGTTATCGAGAAGGGTTTGAGTGTTTTGTTCATTAAAGCCTGAAAGGTAGAAGGCGCATTTGTGAGTCTGAATGTCATCGCAAGGAACTCGAAGTATCCATGGTGAGTGTGGAAGGCCGTTTTCTTCAATAGTTGGCGTGCATCCGAATTTGGTGGTAGAGCATAGGTCCAGCTTGGAGAATAGTCGGGCTCTGTGTAGCTCTTCAAGGATCTCATCGACTACTGGAATTGGGAATTTATCCTTGACGGTCTTGGGAGTTCAGTTCCCGATAGTCTACACAGAAGCGTCATGACCCATCAGATGAATGATCCCCTGCTGAAGCATCTCCCGACATCGCCATTCGATCTCGTCCTTCTGAAGGAAGGTGTACCGGTACGGCCGGACTGCTACCTGTACTATCCCAGGTGACAAGTGGATGTGATGATCTTAGGATCTTGGCAGTGGAAATCCTACCGGATCTTCAAAAAGAGACGCTTGCTCCTTCAGTAAGTCCTCCAAGATCCCCTGTTGAGAAGTGGAGGTCTGCATGACGGTGAGGCGCGATGAGTTCTTCTGCTCCTCCAGCTAGACGCCTGCACATATGCCCGAGCTGAGTAACTGCTCTCCATTGGCGAGGACCATATACATGCTCTCTTTGTGCGGAAGTCTCCGAGTGACAGTCTCCCTGTTGAAATTATGAGTGCTACCCGAATATACCAAGACCTTGGCGAAGTGGTTGGCCCCTCGAGCCTGTAACTACATCGTCTATAAGCTTCGAACACCGTCATGGAATTCGGAGAAATCTTCACCTCTTCCTCGTCTGTAGGGATCGTGGTCCCCGCCATCTTCTACCTCAAGCTAGTAGAGCTTTTTGCACTGATGTCCCATCATAATTAAAACAGAGCCCTTTTTCCTAACACTCGTCCATCTCTGCCGGGTAGAGCCTGCAGATGAACGATGGTGGCCCTGCTACTGATCTCCCGTCCTATTCTGTTGGGCGGTGGCCCTGTTGGTCCGAGGTTTGGTGAGGTGGAGACATTCGCCAATATTCACCCACCCTATCTAGTCGGCGGTCGTAAATCTGTGCCAAGCTCATCGCCATCGTGAGGTCAAGAGGACCCTTAAACTCGACGTCCATGCGAAGATTCTCCTGGAGGCCCGCAGTGAATATGGAGTTCTACTGCCCAGGTCTGATGTCAGGCACATGCGAGAGGAGAGTCTAAAACCCCTCCAAGTAATCGTCGATTCGCCCTGTGTTTCAGGGAGATCAAGTCGCCCAAGGAATTTCCTCGCATCTGACAAAACTGCTTGAAGTCGTCCCAGGTCATGCGGGGCTTCTCCATACCCAGGCGCAAGAACCACATTTGAGTTGCTCCTGTCAAGTGATAGGCGACGAGCATGATCCATTACATGGCTGGTGTCCTTTGATTTGCAAGGAACTTTTCGCACTGGGTCAACCCACCCAGTGGATTGTTCTTGTCGTCGTATGTCAGGAACTCCAACTTGACATAGAGGGGCAACACTTTGTTCTCATAATGCCCCCGTGGAATCTGACTCTGTCACCGTGCTAAGAGGAGACTCCTTGGTGACTGCTTCCTACCCCATCGTGGTGGAAGTCGATGTTGTTGTCTGAGGGGTGAGAAGGCTCTTTGGCCGAAAATTCGACCAAGGACGCTTGCTACCGATCCTCGGATGCGTCTAGTTGGTCCATCATCATCTGGCGTTTTTCGAGCGTAGCCTACATGGGATTGTTATCTTGTCACGGTTCTCTCTAACACCAAGTTGTCACGGTCCCGTGTGTAGGATCGGGTCATAGGACGGGATGCGACAGAGGAAGGAGACAGAAGCTTGAGCGTATTGTTTTCCCTGAGACCTATGATGGTGACCTATGGTGGGAACGCATGCTGTAGATTTTCCGTGGCGTCCGAAGCGGGGGTGTTGAGGATGGAAGCGGAGTGGACTGACGCGCTCGGTGGAGAGCCGTTGGCAAGTGGCGGGACAACAGCTGGCATGCTTATATCCGCGCCCGGTCGCGTTGGGCTCATCCAGCTGCTTGGGCTGGTTCGTTCCAGTGAACGAAAGGAAGGGGAGAGGCGCTTGGCCTGGGATAGGCGGGTGGCATTCGATGGAGTGGAGAGGGAGGAAAATGCGTTGATGGCCTGGACCTCAATATGCCCAATAATTGAAATTATTATTACGTGTGACAGTCCTAATGCGTGCCCTTGTTTATATACAAAGCCCAATTGAAAACCAAAGTCCATGCGGTCCGGACCAACTTGTGTCGTAAATAGATGTGAATTCAACAAATCGACTAAAATATAAATAAACTAAAAATAGGATTTCGGCGTGCTCACGCCCGGCCGTCCTAGCCTCTCCAATCATATTTGTGTCCTTTAAAAGCGTCCTGACACCTGGATGCATCGCTTGCTATCAATTTTAGTCAATATTACCTTTTTTGTTCCAACTAATTTTTACCAGCAGCATGCATGCTTTTAGATTATCTTCTATCTTACACAAGTATTTATTTCTTACCCATTGATTGTGTTTTTGATATTTATTGCGTATTTTTTAATTATCACTTAAAATCACTCCTCTTTATCATCCTTGTGCTATTTTTTATTTTGTTCCAGTGCTGGCTTTGCACAGAAAGGGTGTTTTTGGTTTGAAAGTGTTAATTAATATTAATTAGAGTATTATGTATGTGTGATATGCCCTCCCTATCTATATAAGGGGGAGAGGCATAGGGGCTTAGGGATCCGGGGTGGATCATAAGTGTATGGGCCCTCTCTCTTCCTCCCTCCCTCTCTCCCCTCTTGAGACTCCTCTCTATCTCTCATGTATGTCTTATGAATGCAATGCAATGCTCATCATTTTGAGTCGCACAATCACTCTCTCGCGCGCATCGTATTGACTATTGAGTGGATCACTCATCAAGATTCTTGTTCGTAACAGAAATGCTATTTGATTAGCTTCGATGACATCTGCGTGCAATATACAATAATGATACTATTGATGTTAGCATGTACTGAAATCACCTTCTGGCGTCCTAGTTTCTTAGTCGGTTAATGTCATCTGCACTGAAATTCTAATCAGGCTTAACTATTGATAATCGTAAAGACCTCTTTGTTTATTTGGTAATTTATAGTAGTTCTTCTGGCATAGGGTTTCATCAAGCAAAGTATACAGCGCAGTTCCTCCTCCACAGCAGCTGTTGGCGGGAGTTCAGAGCTCTGCAACTATGGAAGTGTCTGTCAATCCGGTTGTTAGTTCATCGGGTGCTACTGCTGGTATTACACAAATGGCACAATCTCTTGCATCAAGTTCTACTTTGTCCTCTTTAGGAGTATTAATTAATACAGACCGTGAACTATCTAACAGCAACCGCTTATACAACAGCAACTGCTTATGCAACAGCAACTGCAGGAACATGCTACAGTGGATATGGTGGGATATACCCCCAAGCCACACCATTACAGCAAGTTGCTTTAGCGCTCAAGCAAGCTCCCGTGTTGGCCCCTTCTGTAGTTGCCTTGACAACTGCACATACAAATGCATTGCCAAAGATTACTTCAATTTCAAAAGTTGACACAGAAAAACGGCCATCTCAGAAGCGGAAATTCCAGGAACTTCCGATCATTTCAAAAGGGCAGGCTACACTTAATCAGGTTCATACATTTCCAGTTCTATATTGTACATTTTTCAATGTTTTGAACTAATGCGTTGAAATTTTTTCTAACATTGAACTGCGACTAGATTTTGTGTTTAAAATTTAAGTATTGCATATTTAAAGAAATAAAACAAAGTTGTTGTATATATAGTGATTATACCGCTCAAATTTTAAAGAGCAAAACAGTACTTCTAATTCACTCGGTCCAAAAAGATCAAGTTAATGAGGTGCATGGAAAGCGAGAAAACGAAATCATATTCACAAAATCTTTAGGTTTACTTTAAGTGAAAGTAATATAAAATACTAAATAAGTATTCAATTTTTTTTTTCAAAATTCATATGATAGTATTTCTACTAAAATAACCAATAAAATAGTAGACTGCGGTTGTCCTCACATAACACTCATAAAACTTGTTAACCTATAACTTGAATGAGTAACTATTGAAAAAAATACCAACAAGTAACTAAGGGTCTCTTTGGGAGAGCGGTAGCGGTAGGGAAAAGAGTAGTGGTAAATGGAGGGGTTGCAAATGGAGTTGTAGGAATCTGGCTATTGCAAATGAAGTTGTAGGAATCTGGCTATTGCAAATGGAGTTGTAGGAATCTAGCTTTTATAAATGAAGATCTGTTTGGATGATCTCTGTTTCCAGAGCTATTCAGAGCAAAAAAAAAATTTGAGCTGCTTGGCAAAACATTGGTGTGATGTTTATGTTAAAAGAAATTACTTAAAAAAATTATTGAATCACATCTTTTTTTTTGAATTTTTTTCCCATTGTTTAAATTCTCGGAAAACATATATACATCAACTCGAACAATTTGAAAACATGCATACTACATATAAACTTTGTAGAGTTGTTCGTCAATGGAGTCACACATCGTAGTAATTTGACAATACCTACTCGCACGCCCTTTACATGATCTGCATTTGATCTGACATTAGTGGGGGTTTGACTCTGGCCTCGTATTGTCTGATGTGTCTCAGGGTAAATCAAATTCTCGTCATCATCACAAGCACTGAAATCAACGTCTGAGCGGGATGCATGTCTACGAATATAGTTATGCAAAGTCATTGTTGCTATGACAATGTCGCGTTGTTTTGTTAAACTATATTGTAGCATATCCCTAAGTATAACTCACTTATTTTTCCAAATACCAAATGCTCGTTCTATGACACTTTTCAGTGAAGAATGTGTTTGATTGAATATTTCACGTCTTCCCTGTACAAGTCGGCTTCCCCTCATAAAATTTGGTAAACGATACCATGTATATGAACATGGTTTTAGAAAATCACGTTGCAGTGGATATCCAGTATCAACCAAATAATATTTTTCTGAAAAATTTATAACTATAGTGACTGAATATAATGCTAGTGAATAATAAAATTATGCAAACCAAAATATTAAAAATTACCGGGGGGTGGATACTTAAATTGTAACTTGGGTCTATAAGGGCACGGTTTTAAAATGTGACTATCATGAGTTGAACCCTCCCACCCAGCCATGACATTTCGAGCTTTCTATCTCGTAAGGATAGTAATTTAATGCCGAATCATGTGTTTATTCCATGTTTTGGATAATATAAGTTTGTAATTTTTGTGCAATATTATCATACGGCGTGTCGGGTTTTGTTCGTTCAAGTATTGATTTTCTAGTATTCTTGCATGCTTAATACATTACTTGTTTCCTTAATAGAAGCTCTACTTGACCGTGATTATTGTGTCATATAATTTATAATTTTAATTGTTGCATGCATAATCGCCTGAAAATTGTCAAGTTCATTTAGGAATTCATATAGTCGACATACACTTTTGTCACACCGCCCCGTGTCACCCACCAAGCGCTCTAATACATAGGAGTTGAACACGGGTAAGTAATGCGGGACTAATGTGACAAACGGGCAACACATTGGTGATAATCTAACACGTGTGATCCCACAACAATCGAAACATTGTTGCGCCTTTCACTCACCAACATGCCCCCTCACGTCTGAAACACGTTAAACAAACTAACATTGATACCATGTAGAAACCTAGGGGCATCCAACTCAAAACTAGCCAGTTAGAGTGAAAAGGCCCGCCAAGCCCTCTAACGAGCATGCTCAAGAAGAATGAGTTCTAGTGGACACCAGAAGTGGCTTAGGCCTTTCTGACTCAGAAGATGGCCCCCGCAGCCGCTCCAGTCTTACAACTCCCCGATTTCACGCAAGACATTGTGGTGGAGGGTGATGCATCAGGTAGGGTGATTGGAGCAGTTCTGCAACAGTGGGGGCATCCCATTGCATTTTTCAAGCACAAATTGGCGGCTTATCACACAAAGCTACCCACTTATGAGCGGTATTTGATCGGATTGGTGAAGATGATACAACATTGACGGCCTTACTTACAGGGCATCACTTTATCATCAGGCACGATCACTACAACCTAAAATAGTTATTGGAGCATAAGTTGACTACCTCTCCACAACAACACTGGATCAGTTGGCTCATGGGATTTGACTTCACAGTTGAGAATCGAGCTAGGAAGCTCAATGCAACGACGTACGTTCTTTCCCCGTTGTGATGAGGAGGGTCTGTTGCTCACTATTTTCGAGCCACACATGGCACTGCTCATGGTTATTCGGGAGTATGCGACCTACAAACCCATTCTGAGCAAATATGGAAATGCATATAGACATGAGGAGCTTCGGTCAATAGATCTACAGAGAGAGGTTGATCAGGCTCAACGAGAGAGTCTACCTCTTACCAAATTCGCCGTTAGTCCCGCTCATCATCAACATGATGCACAACCTCATTCATGAGGGTGTGGAAAAGACACTGCACCGTGTACGAACAACATTTTTTTGGAAGGGACCAAAATACATGGTTAAGGAGGTCGTGCACACGTGCATTATCTGCCAGCAAAACTAGAGCCTCCAGACGCATCCAGTAAGACCCTTACAACATCTTCGTGGATTTCATAAAGGGGTTGTCGCGTTCAAAAGACAAGTTGATGCACTTTGTGGCGGTGAACCGCTTCTCCAAGGGGCTCATTTTGTATCATTGAGCCACCCTTACACAACAGTTAGTGGGGCGCACGCCTTCTTCGAGCACATAGTTAGCTTGCATGGGATGCCTGAGGCTGTCGTGTTGGATCGGGATGCAGTGTCACATGTCATTTCTGGCGCGAGTTGTTCCACTTATGCAAGACCGAGTTGGCGTTCTTTACGTACCATCCACATTCTGACAGACAGACAGAGATCGTGAACAAGATAATTGAATTGGGCATAAACCCCGGTTTTGAGTAGCGCACAGGCAGTGCCCGAGTATTGCTACAATTCTTCTTACCACTTTTTACTGAGGATGATGCCATTCAGAGTGGTTTTTGCCAGTATTACGTCTTCCATCATTCCATGCTCACCAGTAGAGACCAGGGTTGAATGGGTGAACTAGCAACTTCAGAGCAGAGATCAGATCTTAGCCTGTCCGGGAGCATCTACTTCTGGTTCAGGAGAGAAAAAGAGTTCCAAGTGCACAACTGTGTATGACTGAAACTACAACCCCACAATCAGTTAATGATTGCATGACGCCTTAGCTATAAGCTCTCGTCTTGTTACTATGGGCCCCTTCCAAGTGTAGAGGATTGAGATGGTGGCTTACCTCCTGGCACTGATGGTCATGTTGATGATGCCTGGCGTCTTCCACATCTCACGACTGAAGACGTTCATAGGAGGGGCCCCAACGACCATTCTGCATGAACTTAGCCAAAACTTTACTGCTTTTGTTTGACTTCTTCTGAACAGCTTCCTCTGGAGCAAATACATAAATAAAGTGCTTTATACAACTGAGTATATTATAGTTACATAACCACCAAATCTTCAATTTTTCTCAACAGTAGTCCTCAAAGCCTTCAAATACTTATAATATTGTCTTAAAATGCTCCAAAATATTGGAAAAATTTGAAGAAGCGTTCTTGTTTATGTACATGAAATGAGTTTGCCTGGCCTTAGAAAGATGCTATGGTTCTCTTGCAAAGTGAGTTGGCCTGGCTATATTTCCCTTGATTTATTTTCTTCCTCTCTTCTCTTATCTTTCTTCCTTTCTCTTCTTGTTTTCCCTCACAGCAGCCACAACTAAAATCCTTGTTTATTTAGGCAACAGTTCTTTACAAAGGGTCTTGTTTATCCCCTTTCTTGTATGCCAGAATCATAAAATGTTTAGTACTAAATCAAAATAGAGAAGCATGTTTCCCCAGAGATCATTAAATATGAAGTCTTAATTTGAAAAGTGCATATGTAAACAACACAATCTGTTAAACAATTGCATAATGAATGATCTATACTGTATTCGGAGTTGTATTTAAGTCATCTTAAAGTTATATTTTATTATAAACGTTAACTTAAGAAGATGAAAATCATGTCTGTAAATTGTTTTCCATTCATTAAAGATTGACGCATCCGTTACCTTCGGACAGAGAAATTAGGAATAGGCACATGGATTGGAATGTACAGAAAAATTCGGAATAGGCACATGGATTGGAATGGACAGAGAAATTAGGAATAGGTACATGGATTGGAATGGTTCCACAAAGATCATGGTTGGAAACATGACCGGGAAAAAATAATAACAGAAACACAGCTCATTAATTATTTCAAATAAAAAACAGATAGAAGGCGGCATCTCGCAAAAGGGGGTTGGCGGGCCAACGAGGACGGTGAGAAGACCGGGGGTGGGTGGTCAGTCGATCAGAACGGTGTGGGTCACTATGGGGAGGAGGGTTTACCTATATAAATTTTAGGTCTTTGTCTTTAAAATAAAGACCCAAAAATTGGGTTTTTTTTGGTTTGCTGATAGCCAATCCAGATAAGCCAATAACAACACCCTATTTCATATAAAGATTGATTCAGTATGACTTCTCAGCTTGTAGAGATTTATAAACTATTGGTACTAATTTTTCAAAAAAAAATTAAGAGTTTAGGGGCTCATTTAGCTGCTTTAAGAGTTTGGTCAATTTGAGGGAGTTCTGTGGATGCTGCGAGTTCGAAATAAAGGCAGATTCTTAATTTAAAGGGATCAAATGAACTCTAAATATGTTTAAATTCTCAAAGTCTTCCATTGTTCTTTGATTGCATTGTTTTAGATTATCCATTCCATATGTGGATTATACTTAAGCTGAATTTTCTACTATTATTCCAGGTATTTTCTCTGACTTTCTCTGAAGCTGACAGGCTGCCTTGGACCTATTTCTGGGGCTCTTGCTTAACAATTTCACAGGAACTGCAAGTGTAGATTTGTCAAATGGTGCTTGCTCATTATTGCATTCGTCCAGGACATCCTTAGCATATAGATGCGCCTTTCTAATAATTAAAGAATGGAAATTAATTTCAATTTTATTTTTTCTATTAATTATGGAGAAAATAAAAATTAATTGTAGATTATATTAGATTTATGATAGATTAAGTAGATGCGCCTTTCTTTTAAAATTAAATATCTTCTTGGCTAAAGCGCATTTTAGTCCCTATAATTTGACTGTAGTTTCACTTTGTTCTCTATATTTTTAACTTTTTGCGGGGTGATATGGAGTCAGGACCCCGCAACGTATGAGATCACGACTCCATCAGGCACGGCATGACCGATATGTGCCTGTATATTTAAGAAGAGTCGGAGCTTGAACAATTAAGTGAACCAGGCTGTGGACGGTTCGGTCTTTGTATTTATTAGGCCCATCTCTTTTTGTATCCCTTGCAAGAGTTGGGGCTTATTTTGATCTGTATTTATCAGGCTAAAAGCCTGGGCAAGAGCATTGTGCTTCCAAGTAAATGTATCGAGCAGCTTTTGCCGAGGAAAGCGGAGTTTTTCCTTATTCATCCAGCTTAATTTATCTTTTTCTTTTTGTAAAAAGATGACTAAATAGAAGTACTTTGGGTGTTGACTTTTTTCCCACTAAAAGATTAAATTTTTTTATGAAGTTTTAGAAGGCCTATTTTGAAATGGAACTCCCTTTAGCTTGTAGTTTTGTATTTTCTCTCGTTGTGACTTATTATATGTAAAACATAATTATATTTATAATTTTTTGATTGATTAGATGGATTTAAGTTGCCTTTTAAGTTTTTCATTTAAAGCATTAATTTTTTTTAAACTCCCTATTTTGAATGAGAGCTTTCTCATGACATCTACCCTTTGCTCTTTAAAAAAAGAAGAAATACAAATTCTCTCTCATGTTTCTAATCACTATGCACTATTTATCCTGCATACCAAATTCAATACTTTTGTGTTTTCTACATTGTTCTATCTTTTCCCCAAATCTAAACAGATTCTTGTCTACCATGAGGAAACCTTGCATGAACTGAGACCAATTTGCTTTCTTGAAACCCCTTTTTTTTCTTCCAAATGCCATTTTTTTAATGATTTTACAGTTTTTGGCACCTGGCTTGAATTTTCTTCTAGTGGCCCCTAAGATGCCAATTACCCTTTGGAGAATCACTACTTACTGATGTTATATTTAGAGATGAATTTTTTTATTGCTTGGTTTTTTTCAGAACTCACTACAGGGATCAGAATGTTTTAAGCCAGGTTTAGAAGCCAATGCTGGTACCAGAAAATTTCCATCCATTCCTCCACCGAAGATGATGCCAACTAGGTTTGGAGAGTTGCCGCTGCCTCCACCGCCCCCTCCAAGAATGATGCCGCCGCCTCCACCTCCCCCTCCAAGAATGATGCCGCCGCCTCCACCAACGTTTCCCTCCTCTCCGCCGCAGTCGGATGCTCCGAACTGCAACTCAAAGAAGGCGATGCCGCCGCCTCCACCGCCACGATTTCCGCCATCCCACTCACTTTCGGAGGCAAACTCCCGGAGTATTCCAGAAGCCAAATTTCCCAGTTCTAGTACAGAGCCAGCCTCAGGTGATTACTGTCCCAATCTTCTTTGAGGGCGCATCAGTGCATGAATGAAACCCTGTGACCCATCAGTGATGAGTTTTTGTAATTTGTTTCAGATAATCTTTTGAAGCTGGTCGAGTATGAAGAGGAAGAGGAAGAAGATGATGTCTCTTCTACGGCCGAAGAATCTTGCCGAAGCAATATGATTAGAAGCAGCAGCTCGAAACCATTTTGGGCTCTATAGTTCTTAGTCTTTTGTAGTTTTTTTTTTTACCGGAGAGGATCGAAATTCCTTGGAGAATTTGACATGCTTGGTTTTTTAAAAATTTTGGGGAGTTTTTTCTTGTAGTTAAGTGGAAGGCTACTTTTGGTGCTCATTTCTAGACCGTCTGTGTCCCAAGTTTCTGAGGCTTCTCCTTTAGACCCGGCTTGCTCCTAGGATCAAAAATGTTGAATGCCCGGTTCACCAAACCGCGCTTCATTTGTATAACAATGATAAACCATGAATGTTATAGTGTTATTATCTTTTTTATTATTATTATTTTCCGCTTTATTCTAAGGTATTAAAGGATATCTCCAATGTTGTTGCATTCGTATTACCTGTTAACTATTGTAAGTTTATGTTGTTAATTACCCAAATCTCTTCTGGGAATTTACAAAATTACAGTTTGTGCCCCTCCATCTTTTGAAATTACAAAATTACATATGTTCGGCTTTGGCTTTGATTTGAGGGCATGATTCCGCAGCAAACGCGACGGTATAGGGGGCCACTATTTCAGTGGTACTCTGTGAGCAGCCACTTTGTGCATTTATTGTCAAAGGTTAGGTCTTTCTCCTCTGAGAGAAGCCACTTTGTGCATAGTGCCAAAGGTTAGGTCTGTTTCCAATCTTCCCCCGCCCATACCCCCAATGATTGGGGACTATATGGGTTATGATGTTGTTGTACATATGTTCGGCTTCCCTATGCCCACGAAGCTTTGGATTTCCAACCTGATGTTTCTTCGACTTGATTCACGAAAGCATTCATTTTTCATTTGTTGATTTGAAATTAAATTTGGAATTAAAAATTGTTGTAGTTTCTTAATGTGTTGGGCCGAATTAAAACAAACAATAGCTTATTTAGATCATTTGCAAGGGTTTGATTCAGAATATATATATATATATATATATATATGTGTATGTATATATATACTTGCATTAATTGTCTAGAAAAATAATTTCAATGTTGGATCCAATCTACCTTAAAGCTCTGTTTGACATGTTATTTCTGAGTGAGTTTGGATAAAAATGGGCGATTGTTATTAGCACTATTAAAATGGATGCCCGCAATTTTTGATATCCGCAAAACAATTTTGATAAAATTATATTCGCAAATCAAATTGTTATTAGCAAAGCAAAACATCTTTTGAAATGTAGTAAAATATCATAAATATTATTTGCTTTAGGTTGAAAAAAATATTGTTTTAGCTTGAACCAAAAAATCTGAAATCATAATAATATTGTTTTAGCTTGAAAAAATCTGAACTAAAAGAAATATGGCTTTAAACTAATATCTAAACTAAAAGAAATATGGCCTTAAACTAAGATCTAAACTATAGAGAACCAAAAAATCTCGAAGGGATGAAGTGGCAGGAGGTGAAATAGTTATTACCTTCAAAAATATACTAGTTGGCGTCAAAATCCTAAATGAGCGATCTCATTTGGTCGGCCGAGAGAGCTGGGTCGGCCTGGGAGCGGGCGTCGGGGTGGCAGTGGCAAAGGAGCAGCGGTGTCGGGGTAGGTTCGACGTTCAGAATCGCGGACGGCCAAATATCGTGAACATCAGAGGCTAAGGGAAGGCGTGCGGTTATCAGTATTGGAAGAAAAAAAAGACCTAAAATTAGAATGCTGATAGCCAAAACTGTTGTGCAATTAACAATCGTCTAGAAATGCTACCATCATAGAATGCATGCTTGATCTGACAATGGTTATAATTGCCACCAAAAAAAGAAAATTAATTTTGAACGAAACCATCGCGTTTACGACCGCAATGCCAAACCGAGCGTAAGTTATAAATAGTATTTCTTGGAAATATTATTTCACCCTAAACCTTCCAACTTCCAAGAGTTAACTTTCCACTAATTAGTAAATAAAAAGTGATGTGCTAATAATACAGTCTTTCGGATAATAATTATAGGGCAATGTTATACACAGTCCCATTCTCGCTATTCGCAGTCCAATTTCTATGAATTTTTACGCGCTTTTTGACAATACGCTCTGTACATGCGTTTTTAGGAAAAGTGTTCAACACGAAAGTTGTAGATCTCGTCGAGATCTACAACTTTCGTGTTGAACACTTTTCCTAAAAATGCACGCACAAGACGTATTGCCGCCGTGATTGAAATATGAGCGTAATTTTTGTAAATACGTCTTGTACATGCATTTTTAGGAAAAGTGTTCAACACAAAAGTTGTAGATCTCGACGATATCTACAACTTTCGTGTTGAATAATTTTCCTAAAAATGCATGTACGGAGCTTATTTTGAAAAAACGTGTAAAAATTCATAGAAATTGGACTGCGAATAGTGAGAATAGGACTGCGTATAACATTGCCCTAATTATAACCCAATAAAAGAAGGAAAATCATGAGCTGTCAAGCCATCAAAACCTCTCGGTGTCACCCCCCGCAGCTTTAGGTTTTTCATCCTGAGTGAAACCCTGGGAGTACAACTTTCGTGTTGAACACTTTTCCTAAAAATGCACGCACAAGACGTATTGCCGCCCTGATTGAAATACGAGCGTAATTTTTGTAAATACGTCTTGTACATGCATTTTTAGAAAAAGTGTTCAACACAAAAGTTGTAGATCTCGACGATATCTACAACTTTCGTGTTGAATAATTTTCCTAAAAATGCATGTACGGAGCGTATTTTGAAAAAACGTGTAAAAATTCATAGAAATTGGACTGCGAATAGTGAGAATAGGACTGCGTATAACATTGCCCTAATTATAACCCAATAAAAGAAGGAAAATGATGAGCTGTCAAGCCATCAAAACCTCTCGGTGTCACCCCCCGCAGCTTTAGTTTTTTCATCCTGAGTGAAACTCTGGGAGTACAACTTTCGTGTTTAACACTTTTCCTAAAAATGCACGCACAAGACGTATTGCCGCCCTGATTGAAATATGAGCGTAATTTTTGTAAATACGTCTTGTACATGCATTTTTAGGAAACGTGTTCAACACAAAAGTTGTAGATCTCGACGATATCTACAACTTTCGTGTTGAATAATTTTCCTAAAAATGCATGTACGGAGCGTATTTTGAAAAAACGTGTAAAAATTCATAGAAATTGGACTGCGAATAGTGAGAATAGGACTGCGTATAACATTGCCCTAATTATAACCCAATAAAAGAAGGAAAATGATGAGCTGTCAAGCCATCAAAACCTCTCGGTGTCACCCCCCGCAGCTTTAGTTTTTTCATCCTGAGTGAAACCCTGGGAGTACAACTTTCGTGTTTAACACTTTTCCTAAAAATGCAAATTAAACAAATAATTCTGAGTAGAACAATGCTAATAACCATGATTAGTCCATTACAACAATAATTTAGTAAAAACAAGGAATGGAAAGGATTCTCAACAATATGGTCTTTTATAACAAATGAGAAAGGATTTTCAAAAAGCAACAATCCCCTAGTGCTTAGGTCATGAAGACACACATTTATTACTTTTTTATGTACTCATGATAGGGATCTTTCCAAATATTTGAATGCTTACTTAGGCCACGTATCACTATGGTACTAAATATTTTTTTTTCTTTTTATAAATATATCATCATAATAGGGATCATTCCAAACCTATGCATGTTTAGGCCACATATCATTATGAGACGTTCTCCTTTTTTTTAACATATACTCACATAGCAGGGATCATTCCAAGTAAGCAAGCAAATATCCAGGCCACATATCACCATAAGCAATTTCTCTCTTTTTACTTTTGATTTTTTTTTCTTCATGATTTAACACACTAGCATGGATGTCACTTGAGAAAATCCACAAGATTAATATTCAAGAATGAAGTTGATTTTCCAAGATGATAGCAAGTGATGGTTCGATAAATGATATTTACTAGTTCATTATTGCTTTGGACTAAACAATGCTTATTTTGCTCTTGACTACTTTTGAATTTAATTTTTATAGAAATTTAAAATATATAAAACTTGTTTTAGAGCTCATGAAATAAAGAGTAGTGTTCAACAAATTTTTCAAAAGAATACTCTCATTATTCCCTAACTTTGGAAAATAAATATACATTCATTTGGCAAAATAATTATCCTTGCTACTTATGAAAATAACGGGGTGGTAAAATTTTATAGTGACAAAGGTTATCAAATATAACCAACCCACCCCCACACTTTAGAATTTAACTTGCCCTCAAGTTAAAACAGATGTATTCATATAACGATATAAATTGAATAAAATACTCTCCTTCCAAACATAGGAGTATGTTGGATCCATTCAACTAACTCCAAGCTCCATGTAGTAGATGACCTTGGGCTCGGCATGTCACATTTTCCTGCAACATAAACTCACCAAAAACAATACATGCATAGCAATATCCCAACAAAATATAATATTCAGCAGCATAATGATCAACCACAAGTAGTCACATGTGGGTCCTAGCTTCCACAACAATATTCGTTCAGAAAAACATAACCAACCCAGCAGAATAATGTAGAAAGTAACAATCAAAACACATCTATGGTTCAAGCAAAAAGCAGTAATTATGCAAAGAAATTATATTAAAAAATTAAAAATAGCTTCATATTCTACATTTTATTGGGTTGCCTCCCGTCCAGCGCCTAATTTAAAGTCCCGGCAGGACCTAATGATAGTGTTTATGCTAATATGGTTACCACCGCCTCACATTGCTCATTTTGTTGGAAATATATCTTAAGGCGTTGTCCGTTGACTTTAAATTCAGATTTGTCTTTCTCATTTTGTATGGTCACAACCCCATATGGGTGTACCTTTGTTACACGAAATGGTCCCGACCACCTAGATTTTAGTTTACCCGGGAATAATCTCAACCTTGAATTATATAATAATACTAATTGTCCTTCCCAGAATTTCTTAGGTGAAATCCTAGCGTCGTGTCATTTCTTCGTCCTTTCTTTATAGAGCTTATGATTCTCATATGCATGAAATCGTATTTCATCGAGTTCGTTTATTTGGGCTAAACGATTTTTATCTGCATTATTAAAATCAAAATTCAATTTCTTAATTGCCCAAAAAGCTCTATGCTCTAGCTCAACCGGTAAGTGGCATGCCTTACCAAATATCATCCGATATGGAGTCAACCCTATAGGTGTTTTGAATGCAGTCCTATAAGCCCAAAGTGAATCATTCAACTTGTGTGACCAATCCTTACGAGTTGTACTCACTGTCTTTTCTAAGATTGATTTAATTTCTCTATTTGAAACTTCGGTCAAACCATTGGTTTGTGGGTGGTAAGATAAGGCAACTTTATGTGTTATCCCATATTTATTCAACAAGGATTTAAAATGATAATTGCAAAAGTGTGCCCCCCATCACTAATGATAGCCCTTGGTGTGCCGAACCTACTAAAAATATGTGACTTTAGAAATTTTAGTACGGATTTTGCATCACACTTTTGAGTTGGAATTGCCTCCACCCATTTGCTAACATAATCAACCGCTAGTTGAATGTAAAGATGTCCATTTGAATTCACAAATGGACCCATAAAATCTATCCCCCAAACATCAAATATCTCAACTTCTAGGATGTTATTAAGGGGCATACTCGCTCCTCTATTCATATTACTGGTGCGTTGACACCTATCACATTGTTTTACAAATTCATGGGAGTCCCTAAATAAATTTGGCCAATAGAATCCAGCTTCTAAGACCTTCATAGCCGTCCTAAGTCCTTGAAAATGTCCTCCATAAGGAGATGCATGACATTTGTGAAGGATACTTGGGACTTCTATTTCGGGGACACATCTACGAATCATTTGATCGACACAAATTTTAAATAAATGTGGTGCATCCCATAAATAAGATTTCACTAAATGAAGGAATCTCTTCTTTTGTTGAAAACTTAAATCCGGTGGTAAAATATTACTAACAATATAATTTACAAAATCAGCATATCATGGAGTATTATCACTAGTAATTGCAAGAATATACTCATCCGGAAAGTTTTCCTTAATCTCTACTTGGCTATTCATTTCACATTTTTGTTCTAGCCTTGATAGATGGTCGGCCACTTGATTTTCAGCCACCTTACGGTCCTTAATTTCTATATCAAGCTCTTGTAATAGTAACACCCACCTAATAAGACGGGGTTTAGCATCTTTTTTCTCTACCAAGTATTTGATAGCCGAATGGTCCGTATAAACTATCACTTTAGAATTTATTAAATAAGAACGGAACTTATCAAATGCAAACATTACGGCTAAGAGTTCCTTCTCGGTTGTAGTGTAGTTTATTTGTGCATCATTAAGTGTTTTGCTAGCATAATATATAGTATGAAAAATTCTATCCCGGATTTGTCCTAAAACAACTCCTACGGCATAATCACTAGCATCACACATAAGAACAAAAGGTGACGACCAATCCGGTGTTGTGACAATAGGTGAAGAAACTAGCTTGTGTTTTAATGTGTCAAAAGCGTGCAAACAGTGGTCATCAAATATAAAGGGAGTGTCTTTTTCTAACAAGTTACATAAAGGTTTTGATACTTTAGAGAAATCTTTAATAAACCTCCTATAGAACCCCGCATGACATAAAAAGCTACGAATGCCTTTGACATTCTTAGGAGGAGGAAGCTTTTCAATAACTTCTATTTTTGCCCGATCTACCTCCAAACCCTTGCTTGATACTTTATGGCCTAAGACAATTCCCTCTCTCACCATGAAATGACACTTCTCCCAATTTAGCACTAAATTTGTCTCAACACATCTTGTTAACACCTTTCTAAGAACTTCCAAATAACAATCAAATGACTTCCCAAACACAGAAAAATCATCCATAAACACCTATATTCCTTCATCCATTAAATCAGTAAAAATAGATATCATGCACCTTTGAAAAGTGGCGGGTGCATTACATAATCCAAATGGCATTTTGCGAAATGCAAACGTACCATAAGGACATGTAAATGTGGTCTTTTCTTGATCTTCCGGAGCAACCATAATCTGATTATAACCGGAATATCCGTCCAAGAAACAAAAATAATCATTACCCGCCAACTTGTCAAGTACTTGATCAATAAAAGGTAGTGGAAAATGATCCTTCCGAGTTGATTTATTTAGTTTTCTATAATCCATACATATTCTCCAACCGGTAACCGTCCTAGTTGGTATCAACTCGTTGTTATCATTTTTCACCACCGTAATTCCTCCCTTCTTCGGTACACATTGTACCGGACTCACCCACTTGCTATCCGAAATAGGGTAAATAATTCCTGCATCTAACCATTTTATTATCTCATTCATAACTACTTCTTTCATGGGTGGACTAAGCCTACGTTGATGTTCAATTGACCCTTTAGCCTCATCTTCTAATATTATTTTATGCATACAAATCGAGGGGCTAATGCCACTAATATCTGCTATAGTCCATCCCATGGCCTTCTTAAATTCTTTCAAAATAAGAAGTAGTTTTTCTTCATCTTCAAATTTTAATGATGCATCAATTATTACCGGAAGAGTATTTTCTTCTCCAAGAAAAGCATATTTAAGATGTTCCGGAAGAGGTTTCAAATCTAAAGTTGGAGGTTCAATAATTGAGGGTTTCATAATTTTTGGTTCGCTTGACCTAGTTATAGATTCAAAACTCATAAAGATAGGCAATTTATAATGGGATTCTAAGACCTTCACACATTCATCCAATTCTAAATCATCATCCCACTCTTCATTTGTCAAAATTGTGAGAAGTCTTTGTTCTAGATCATCTTCATTACCCTTAATTAATTGATTTTTAAACTCCACTTCTTCAATAGAGTAACAATCTTCTTTTTCATTTGGAAATTTCATAGCTTTTAGGATATTTAATGTTACTTCCTCTTCATTAACTCTCATTGTTAACTCCCCTTTTTGTACGTCAATTAAAGTTCTTCCGGTTGCTAAAAATGGCCTCCCTAAGATTATGGGCACATCCTTATCCTCTTCCATGTCCAACACTACAAAATCGGCCGGAAAAATAAATTTCTCCACCTTAACCAATACATCCTCAACTATTCCCTTAGGGAATGCTAAAGTCCTATCGGCTAATTGGAGAGTAAGAGTTGTTGGAGCTATCTCTCCTAGACCTAACTTTGTATAAATAGATAAGGGCATTAAATTGCTGCTTGCACCTAAATCACATAATGCTCTCCGGACAAATTTCACTCCTATGGAACAAGGTATGGTAAAACTACCGGGGTCCTTAAGTTTTTGAGGCAATTTCTTTTGTAAAATTGCACTACACTCTTCCGTTAATGCAACTATTTCTCTATTTAGAAATTTTCTTTTCTTAGATAAAATATCTTTCATAAACTTGACATAAATAGGCATTTGCTCTAATGCCTCGGCAAATGGAATATTAATTGTAAGCTTCTTAAAAATTTCCATAAATTTTTGAAATTGTTTGTCAAGTTTTGTTTTATTTAATCTAGATGGAAAAGGTGAAGGAGGGTAAATAATTTCTTTCTTTTTATTATTATGTGGATCTACTTCCACTTCCTCCGGCTCCTTAACTTCTATAGACTCTTCTCTCCTAATCGTATTTTCTCTTGCCTCTTCCTCCCTTAACTTCTCTAGCAATCCATCCCCACTTGAGATCTCTACCCCACTCCTTAATGCAATAGCTTTACAATGATTATTTGGCTCTTCTCTTATTGGATTAAGTGTGGTGTCAGATGGTAGCGATCCTATTGTTCTTTGATTTAAATCATTGGCCAATTGGCCAATTGTGGATTCTAAAGATCGGAGTGAATACTCAATACCACCCATCCTAGATTCATTCTTTTGAAACAAACCTACAATATACTCATCAGTCAATTTCCTATTATTGGTTTGTTGATTATGCATATGAGTTGGTATAGAATTAATGTTTTGATTGAAACCTAGTGGTTGAATTGCATTTTGTGAATTTTTCCAAGAAAGATTGGGATGATTTCGCCATTCTGGATTATAATGATTTCCGAAATTTGAAGGTCATTGCCTTTGTTGGCCTCCAAGATAATGTACTTCTTCAGTTACTTGGTTTAATTGTTCCACTGTCATTGGCACACTTGTTGAAGGGGTAGATAGAGAATCTAACCTCTTATTTATTAAATTAAATTGAGTGGCCATTTGAGCTGCTAACGAAGTGATTTGATCTACTTGATGAATACCGGCTGGATGGTTATTACCTTGCCTTTCGAATTCTTGGTAATTGTTAGAAGTAAGATCTTCTAATATTTCAAAAGCATCTTCTGGATATTTCTTTAAAAAATACCCTCCCGCAGCTCCGTCAACTAGGATCATCGTAGTGGTTTGTAACCCGTTATAAAAAATTGTGACTTGTTAGTGTTGGGCCATCCCGTGATGTGGACACTTCCTAAGCATTTCTTTAAACCTTTCACACGCCTCATAAAGTGTTTCGCCATGATTTTGGACAAAAGTGGTGATGTCTCTAACCAACTTAGCTTTTTTAGAAGGTGGAAAATATTTATTCAGGAATTTCTCTTCCAATTGATCCCACGTAGTGATGGAACCAGGAGGTAGAGAGTTAAGCCAATCTTTAGCCCGACCCTCCAAAGAAAATAGGAATAACCTCAATTGAATAGCTTCATCTGAAGCCCCGTTTACCTTGTACATATCACAGATTTCTAAGAATGTTCTTAAATGAGCGTTTGCATTTTCATGATTAAGACCCCCAAACTTGTTATGTTGTACTAGTTGCATTGTGGTAGAGTCTATTTTAAAATTATTAGCGGCGATTGTGGGTCGCACTATACTAAATTGCAAACCTCCTCTTAACGGTGCGTTATAGTCTCGACAAGTCATTCGCGGTGCAGCGTTTTGAACATTATGACCATTGTGTTCGACTTGACCATTATGGTCCACCTGACCCCCATGATCATGACCATCATGACCATTCCCATTCCCGTTATTTAAACCGTTTGGGTTCATAGTAGGATGACTAGAATGCTCTAAGCGAAAAGCTCTTCTATTTTGCCTACACTCACGCTCAATTTCTAAATTTAGCGGGAATAATTCAATAGGCCGAAATCTGGACATAAACTAAAGTAATGCAATTAAAATAAGTAAAACAGACAAACAATGAAATAAAACAAAAACAGTACTTGAGCTCCAATTACTAAGGATTTACTAATATTGCAAGAAAACGCTAAATTAGTACACCTCCCCGGCAACGACGCCAAAAACTTGATACGGTGAAAATGAGTGTTACGCAAGTGCACGTGCCGATTCAAGTAATAAAGTGTAAGTAAGATCGTCTCCACATGGAAGTGTTAATTTAACGCTCACAAGTACTAATATTATCCTTTTCTTTGAATCCAAGTAAATAATTCAAAAGTTGGTTTCGTGAAGAAAAATTAAAATAGGAAAATAACTTTAATTAATTAATTCAATGAGTTTTTATTTTTGTTTTTGAGAAATACCAATTTTTAGAGAAGGCTTTGCATGTGGATTTCCTAAGTCTATGTGATATGAAATTTCAAAAGATTTAGTTAAATATTTGTAAAATTATTCTCCTGACGCAAATTAAATGTAGGACTCATTACCTCTCGGTCTCCGAAATCCGTACACAGCGACTAATCATGAAGAAAGTGAAATCTCTTTCTACTTCCAATGATTAAATTAAAATATGCGAATTACTTTCGTCACTCCTCTCTCGAATTTCGCGACGCAGTATTTGGATGAAGAATTTTTGGTTAAAGATTTATGTGGTTCCTCTCTCGATTTATTCCACATAAGAAAATGATTTGTATAACCTTGCGTGCAACTCCTCTCTCGATTTATGAATACACTCCAAAGAGATATACAAAGCTTGACACAAAATCTTCAAAATGTAATCGCACACTTAAAACGGACGAAGAATTGAAGCAAATAATTTAACAGAATTGTGTTCTAAATACATATCACAAAAGACAAAGTACTTTTCCACACACAAAGCTACAGATTTTAGTTCATGCTAATTGGAATAAAATAACAAATAAGAACATCCTTACAAGACATGCTCAAAGACAAGGTTGAAGAAGGTAAGTTTTTCATTCCAAAGTTGCAATATCTCTCTCCCGGATTGGAATGGTTCGGCTCTCCAAGTAGGAAGAATTCTCCTTGTCGAAAATATCTTCTTCTTTCTCCTCAATTTCGTCATTCTCCCCCCAATTTCCTTCCGTTTTTCTTGCTCTCTTTTCCCTCTATTTTATAATTCAAATTAAGTAACTTCCCAATTTCAATTCTTGTAACCGCCATCTTCTATAACTTCCCAATTTCAATTCTTGTAACCGCCATCTTCTATATTTAATTATCCTCATTAGAATCACATAATAAGCCTTCTAATTCCGTCTCCAGCCAGCTGTCCACCTGTGCATAACTGCTGCCATCTCATCATATGGTTTTAAATAATCGCGCCATTTATGCCATGTTTACAGCGCCCGCTTGTTGTAACCTTGTTGTAACCCTGTTGCGACAAATCCGTCTGCATTAATTATTCCTCCATTTCTTTTTTTTTTCATTCTGAACACTCATTTAATTCGTGCATATTAAACTCGAATTTAAGCAGAATCACCATGAAATAATTACTTTGTAATTTATAATTAATTAAGTTTATTATATCAAAGTTTCATATTAATATTCATCATTTCATAATGCAAAATGTGTTATTCATAGACCAAATAACTTCTATTTTAGGAAGTTATCACACCCACAAGACGTATTGCCGCCCTGATTGAAATACGAGCGTAATTTTTGTAAATACGTCTTGTACATGCATTTTTAGGAAAAGTGTTCAACACAAAAGTTGTAGATCTCGACGATATCTACAACTTTCGTGTTGAATAATTTTCCTAAAAATGCATGTACAGAGCGTATTTTGAAAAAACATGTAAAAATTCATAGAAATTGGACTGCGAATAGTGAGAATAGGGCTGCTTATAACATTGCCCTAATTATAACCCAATAAAAGAAGGAAAATGATGAGCTGTCAAGCCATCAAAACCTCTCGGTGTCACCCCCCGCAGCTTTAGTTTTTTCATCCTGAGTGAAACCCTGGGAGTACAAATTTCGTGTTGAACACTTTTCCTAAAAATGCACGCACAAGACGTATTGCTGCCCTGATTGAAATATGAGCGTAATTTTTGTAAATACGTCTTGTACATGCATTTTTAGGAAAAGTGTTCAACACAAAAGTTGTAGATCTCGACGATATCTACAACTTTCGTGTTGAATAATTTTCCTAAAAATGCATGTACGGAGCGTATTTTGAAAAAACGTGTAAAAATTCATAGAAATTGGACTGCGAATAGTGAGAATAGGACTGCGTATAACATTGCCCTAATTATAACCCAATAAAAGAAGGAAAATGATGAGCTGTCAAGCCATCAAAACCTCTCGGTGTCACCCCCCGCAGCTTTAGTTTTTTCATCCTGAGTGAAACCCTGGGAGGCTGCGAGTGGAAGAAGGGGAGGCTGTCTGTAGTCAGGTGAAAAACAATATCTAAAACCCTAATCTTGATTTGTATATTATCTCGCACACTCTCTCTCTCTCTCTCTCGCTCGTCCCTATCGATTTCTTCTTCTCCAGCGTTAGTGATGTATAGCTGTCGAGTCTCGATTGCGGTATGGTTGTGTTGAAGCTATTGTTATTTGAATTCTCTTTTTGTTGTATTTTTTCCTATTGCCGATTCGAGCTCTTGTAGTCTCGGGGATGATTGAATCATAAATTCCTTGTCTTATTACCCTACCCGTGGTGTTTGTAGTGGGTTATTATACTTTTTGTTTTTGTGTATATAGATTTTTCTCCATGTGATTTAATCTCTTGGACAGCGATGAAGTCGCAAAACATTTGTTGTGATTAAGGCCAGGTTGTGCGATTAATCGCATAGATAAATAACTGAAGTTGTAGGCTGCATATACTGTTAAAAACGATGGAATTCTGGAGCCGAAGGCTCTCCATTCGTATTATTAAAAATCAGGAAAATTTACATTGAGATATCTGATTACAGATCTTACATATATAGCTAACAGAAACAGAATAAGTAGCTGCACATAACTAATTTATATTTCTTCATATGCACACCTATCTTCTATAGTGGGATAATTTTCTCAAGTTTTGTTTGCTTTTTCTGCAATTATGATGTTGTTTAGTACTAATCATGCTTTATTACTGTGGTCTGATCAGTATCTTCAACCGCTAGTTTGAAGAGTAATGGCTTTTTCAAGTAAAATCGGGAGTCTTCTCAAGGGCTCGTTGTCATCCAAACCTTCAATCTACCAGGCTGTGAGATGGATGTCATCGTCTAAAATATTTGTCGGAGGTCTGATTTTTTTTCTCTTCTTAGTTTGATTTTTATGTCCTAACTGCATCTGATATGTGTTGTGCAATTCTACAGGGATATCATATAACACAGATGATCAGACTCTAAGGGAAGCATTCTCTGGTTATGGTGAAGTTGTTGAGGGTATATATAAATGCATTTTCTTCATTGGCTGTTCTTTTATCTATTTTGAAGAGCCATCACAATGAGCTATCTATTTTAATGATCTTTTCAGCTAGGGTTATCCTTGATCGCGACACTGGGAGATCGAGGGGTTTCGGCTTTATAACTTTCACGTCTGGTGAAGAGGCTTCTACTGCGATAACTGCAATGGATGGAAAGGTGCAAAAACTTTGATCTTTTTTTTTCCATACATATGAACTAGATAGATGTGTATTTCGACTGGTATTGCCAAGTTGATTTTGTTGAACTTTCATTTAAACTTATAAAAAATAGATAGAACAAGCTTACTTGCATATGTATAGGTATATACAGTCGATTGTCTTTGCGGTGGTCTTATGCTGTCAAAAATATCTCAGAGTATCTAAAAACAATTTTAACATGGTTTAGGAGGACTTGAAGTTTACAGAAAATATGAAATATTTTAAAGAAAAAGAAGCCAATGGAATGTTATTCATTGTTGAGTTGACCATGAACATACAACATTTGTTCATGCGGCTGTTGATGTCAAAGGAATGTGACAATAGAAAATTTTCACATTTCACCACCACTCCTGACTCTCTTCCCCATCTCACCCACCAATGAGATCATTATGAGGATTCTCACGTCGAGTAAGTATTCGAATTGCAGAGCAAGAATTACTCCCAAAAGATTTCATGGACAATGATTTGTATGGAAGGATTCACACTTTAGTGGGTAAAATGGTTACAAGTACAACTAACCAACCTACACGAGCTCATCCAGCAGTATTATGTCCCCTAGTCAAGAAACTCTTTCCAGCATCTTTGCGTAGTCCATCAATCGAGTCCAATGGGCTTAATGTAGATGAGTTCATTCTATTGGCCATCCATATATCGAGCTTGAACTGCCTATTATTTGGGATACTTCATGCTTGAGATGTAACCCGATTTCAAGCCCGCATTCGAGTCCAAAATCTGTCCTTAATGTTTAAATACCGCTTCATGAAAGTTGCGCTCACAACCCCCTCATGAGTCATGCCAAAACACAACCCATTCCTCCTCATTAATCTCGTCTCACCAATAATCCACCATTTTTAAAAAACACTCACCGACTACCCATACATTCTCTCCCATTCAGTACTTGCAGTTAATCAGAACCAATAATAAGTTCCAACATTTTCTTCCAAGGCCACATTATACAATGAAGTCCATAACCACGTCTTGTCCTTCCGAAGACACAAGAACATACCTAAACATTGATAGCCACTACTTATCAACCTCCAGACGCCTCTTTAAGGCACAACAGTTCTATAACTAGAGTCAAAAAAGTTCAACTTTCTATAAAGAATGTTATCCATGATCGTAGATGCGAGTACCATAGAACAATTTATGGCCTCAATATAATTTATATGTGAAATTTTTGAAAAGCAATTGTACAGATGATCTCAACTTATGTACACAATCTGTTAACCACAAAGCCACTTCATATAGACAATAATAATGTTATTGGTTCCCTTGGGATACTATTTTCTACACAATCATGATCACCTGTATGAAATGTTTCAGGAAGTATATCATATAAACTTTTGTTCCATTCTGGCCTTTTTTATGTAATACAAAAAATAAAAAAGTGATATACTTGTACATTCCATTTATCCATCCAGACTTTGATGAAATAAATGAAACCCCGTTCAAATTTTTTTATATAGCATACAAAATGAAAATGAGAAGAATTTTTTTCTCAATTTAAAGGGTTTAAACATGCATTGGGAATCTAGGTTCCAATTTAGCAAGATTAAGATCATCTCTATTGAACCACGAATTGTCTGTGGAGAAACCTCGTTGAGCATTAGTAGGAAAAGTGTTAAGATTAGTTATGATCGATGAACTAATAATGATAAATAAAATAAATAAATAATAAGAGGATTAAAGATAGTCCTGCTTCTAGTGGTTCATCTAGTAGGTGGATTCAAGTCCCATGTATATGTCAAGGTCTCAACAACATGCGAGTGGATGTTGTTGTTTGCCCAAGCTTTACATGGAAATGAATGGAGTATCTGATTAACTTAGCAATGAACACATCATTAATACATGATTAGTAAAATGATTAGATTCGAATACTTATCTTGTCTTAGGGGAGGCCCCTGCCATGCATAAAGCTGGAAGAGGAGAGCTCATGGTCAATCTCGATAAAACGCCTCGCTTCAACAGAGGAGGAGCTTTGGTAGAGTTTTTTTTGGAGTGAACCGACATGGGGACAAAGATATGGAGTCCATCAGTTGACATCGGGCTTAGAGGAGCACAATGAAGCTACAACAATCATTGGCATTACCTGATACATGCATGGGAAGGAGTTCAATGACGTTAGCAATATCACCATATGATGCATAGTCACAAAAGTGTATGGTTGTCAGAACTCAGTGACGGACGTCAACTCAGCGAGGGACGCCGGCTCGGCGGGAGGTCCTAAAGGATTGAGAACCTACCAATCTTCTTTCATATGTCATAGAGTAGAGGCGCGTGAATCGGCGACGCCGTGGTGGAGTATGTGTGGATTGTGACGCCATGGCTACTCTCAGTCGTGTATCATGGAATCACATGATCTAATTTTAGTGAGGCCCGGGTGATAATATGTGGAAATAATGTGGTCGTATGGATCCCCAACGACCGTCGCAGATGTGGTCAGACCATGCCACCAGAGATTTTGAGGGGTCAAAAGAGCTTGTTAGAAGCTATTTGCCTTATTTGTTGTCACCCTTGGCTCGTGTTGTTGATTCCATTCCATTTTCTCACCTGAAGAAGATTATCCCCATGCTTAGTGCTTATTCTTTGTTATTTCTTTGTTCCATTCCACTCCA
Source organism: Dactylorhiza incarnata (assembly GCA_033032865.1). Lineage (NCBI taxonomy): Eukaryota > Viridiplantae > Streptophyta > Magnoliopsida > Asparagales > Orchidaceae > Dactylorhiza > Dactylorhiza incarnata. The sequence goes on along the minus strand of JAWHQI010000088.1, from coordinate 4,593,077 downwards.
AAATGGCTGCTAGGAAAGTTGTGCCAATTAATGGGTTCTCTCCTTTTTTTATTATTTGCAAAAATGCAGGGTAAGGTTTGCCTACATTTCACCCTTGTGGTGGGACCCTTCCCCAGACCGTCGCTGCGTGGGGATGCTTTGTGCACCAGGCTGCCCTACTTCTGTCGTCTGTTCTTTGTATTTATCAATTTGACATGTTCTTTTTGTCTTCCTCCAACTTCATTTTTATACGCATTTTAGACAGGAGATGTCGTCTCAACTTTACCTTATCGTGGAGGATTTTGAGGGTATCTTGTCGTAATATATATCATCATAAATATGCTAGGACAATTTTGGGGTATACCATCCCTACTCAAAGATAATTGATTTTACCCAAGTTTGTGATTTACGTCACAATTTCTCGAAAGACGAGAGTTTTAAAATCTAAACGTCAAGAGTACCATAAACTTGTTTGTATTATGAAATCCCCCAAACTTTGGTTGTCGAGTGAATCGAAGTAAGAAATTGTTTAAATGCTTAATTGCTTTAAGATCCATTGTAGAATGACTTCCAATGAATCTATTAATTTCCTTCTGTAACCTTTCATTGTAAACCAATGAACAAAGGAGAAGAAATACTATGGAATGGAGATTGAAGGGGAATAAATTATTCAAGGAACACCGTTGGGTTTTAGCTATAAATTTATATAAGTTCCAAAGCCTTCCCAATCACCACTCTACCCTCAAGACCAACCACGAGCCTTTGAAAGATTTCCTAGGTGTATAACCCATAATTCGTCGAGATCAGAAATGCATAAGAGACCTCATGTGTCCAGCTCGGGGGCCTTAGGAAGAGACCTCGTCGGGTCTCCTCGTCTCGGCAGACCTCGTCGGGGGAGATTTCGTTTCAGCAGACCTCATCGGGGGCGGCTATTCGCAGACCAATACTCCTCTTGGATTGCCTATAAATAGGACCCCATGGCACATTGGATTGCCTATAAATAGGACCCCATGGCACAATAGAAAGGCACGTTGACCCCCCCCCCCCCCCCCCCCCCCCCCCCCCCCCCCCCCCCTTCATACTTACCAAGTTTGTGTCTCTCTTGTGTCTAGCTCAACTTTTGGCTTTGGGATGGGAAATACTTTCAAACTTCCGGATGTGTGGCGGGACCTCCTCGCTGCAGCACGCGGGTCTTGTTCGCAGGCAATCTATTTTTTTCCTCTCTCTTGCTCTTGCCATCAGATCTGTGGTGTTAAACCGCAGGATCAGTATCCTCGGGCTACCCCTTAGGTCAGAACTCTTGTGAACCGGTTTCTTGGTTCTAACATTTTTTGGTGCGGTGAACTTGGACCGTAGCTAGAGGAAGACGTCATTGATCACGATGGCGAGTCAGAAATTGACGCGCTCGACGAAATTCAGCTCGATGAAATTTAGCTCGTCGCCATTCAACTCGGCGGAATTTAGTTTGTCGGCATTCAGTTCGGCGGAATTCAACTCGTCACCATTCAGCTCAGTGAAATTCAGCTCGTCGCCATTCAACTCGTCGACATTCAGCTCGGCGGAATTCAGTTCGGCTGCATTCAACGCAGCGGAATTCAGCTCGGCGGCATTCAGCTCGTCACCATTCAGCTCAGCGTAATTCAACTCGTCATCATTCAACTCGGCGGAATTCTGCTCGTCGGCATTCAACTCGACGAAATTCAGCTCGTCGACATTCAGCTTGGCGGAATTCAGCTCATCACCATTCAGCTCGTCGGCATTCAGCTCGACGGAATTCAGCTCGTCACCATTCAACTCGGCGGAATTCAGCTTGTCAACATTCAGCTCATCAACATTCAGCTCGGCGCAATTCAGGTTGTCGACATTCAGCTCGCCGACATTCAGCTCGGCGCAATTCAGGTTGTCGACATTCAGCTCGCCGACATTCAGCTCGTCGACATTCAACTCCTCGGAACTCAGAAGGAGAACTCCTCGGAAACACTTGAAGCAGAGATGATTTGAAGCGATTCTACCTGTGAACTTCCGAAACACCAAAGGGGAGTTAGGTTACGTTATTTTGTAAATATGTACTCACTTATCATTTAAACATTAACCAGAGGAGGTTTCAAAGAATTGGGTTCGATGTCACTTCTAAAGAAAGACTCATCTCCGCAAGTGGTTTAGAACATGAGCTTCTGCCTCTCTCTCTTTGAAACCCTCGGTTGAGTGATGTGACAGAAGCATCGAGTTTATATCGCATCCCCCCGTCCAAGCCTCTGCATTGCCGAACGAGATCATCTCCCACCTCGCATGTTGACCGACGATCCCTCGAGTGCTCTTCTCACTTATCTGTTGCGTTACTAGGGAGAGTCTGAAGTCATCATCTAAACATTATAAGAAATGAAACATCTACAGCCACAGAAGAGGCTTGCCTTGCATCTTCCCAAGCATTTTAGAGCATGAAGCTCCGTCTCTCTTCTTGAAACTCTTAGTTGAGTGATGAGACAGAACCTCGGGTTAATAGTTCATCCTCCTAAGTTCAAGCATCTGCATTGACAGTTGAGATCAGCTCCCCCCTTGTATGTTGGCCGACGATCCCTCGAGTGCTCTTCTCATCCATCTGACGGGTTACTAGGAGCGAGACTGGAGTCATCGCTTAAAAACTCTTATGGGAGGCAGATCCGTTGTCGACTACAAGACACCCAACCTCTATGGCTCAGGTATCTTCAAGAGTCATCAATTCAATAAGGCTCTAAGCCAGTTTTATCCAGCGAAAGTACTTATAAAACATTTTGACGCGCTCTCTAAAAATTTTCGGAACTAATCCATTAGATTGTTTGAGTGGCATGATGAACTCCTCAGCATTGGGGCCTACAATTTTCCTATGTAAGTATCCTTGACCGGGTGATGGGACAACACCTCGGGATAATAGCGCATCCTCCTAAATCCAAGCCTCTGGATTGACGGTCGAGATCAACTCCCCCCTGCATGTTGGGCGACGATCGCTTGAGTGACGCTCTCACTCACCAAGCGTGTTAAGAAAGGGCATGTGACAACGCCTCGAGCGAGCGAGTTAACTTAAGTCCATGTCTCTGCAAGGTCGGTCAAGATCTGCTCCTCACTTGTATACTGGCCTTCAGACCCTTCGAGTGTCTCTCCCTCCCAAAAACTTATTAAAAAAGCGATGAGACAACGCCTCGAGCGAGCGAGGCCACTTAAGTCCCTGCCTCTGCAAAGTCAGTCGAGATCAGCTCCCTACTTGTATGCTGACCTTCAGACCCTTCGAGGGCCTCTCACTCCCAAAAACATACCAAGAAAGGGCACGGTACAACGCCTCGAGCGAGCGAGTCTACTTAAGTCCATTCCTCTGCAAGGTCGGTCGAGATCAGCTCTCAACTTGTTTGCTGGCCTTCAGACCCTTCGAGTGCCTCGCCCTCCCAAAAACATACCAAAAAAGGTGATGGGACAACATCTCAGGAAATAGTGATTCGGCCTTCTCCACCTCCTCCAGTTAAGCTTGCTTGTCTAGCGAATGACCTGAGAGGTGTCGACTCTTCTCCACCTCCTCCAATTGAGTTCTACTCCTGGGAGGTGTTGACCCTTCTCCACCTCCTCCAGTTGAGATCCACTCATAGGAGGTGTCGACTTTCTCCACCTCCTCTAGTTGAGCTTGCTCGTTTAGCGAATGGTCCAGTTGAGCTTGCACGTGGGTCTTGTTCATAGGCAATCCGTTTTTTTTCCTCGCCTATTTTCTCTCTATTGCTCTTGCCATCAGATCTATGGTGTTAGACTACATGATCAGTAACCTCGGACTATCCCTTAGGTCTGAACTCTTGTGAACCGGTTTCTTGATTCCAACACTAGGATTGTAAAAATAGAAATGTCATACTAATCACTTACCAATTCTGATGTAAACACGCTAGAAATATTAATATCCTTGAGTTACAATCAAATCAAAGCTTTGTCATGCATTCAACTTCAGAAATTTGGTTCATAAACTGATAGTTGGTTTTCGAGAGTGAGATCTCATGAGTCATTGAGTCAAACATAGCAACGAATCAATATTTCCACTGACAAAATTGCATTAAACAACTCATTATAAAATAACAACAATCAATAATTTTTAAGGAGTTCCAGGCAACCTCAGGGCATCTGACACTTGAAAGATTGCATAAAAAGATCATAATAACTTGTAGCAATGAGAAGGTGCGGAATATTACCTAGGTAGTGGCTCTTAAAGGGGTTAAGGGATTGTGGTCGGACCAACATAGGGAACAAGAAGGCTTATTGATGGGTTTCCATCGGTTCGTGCACACGAAGGAGCGGGACCCACGTTCATTTATTCCCGAAGGAAGACTTGATCGGATCGCCGATCCGACTCCGCGGTTGCGTCCGGCACGTCGCCGCGAGTCAAAATCATATATTTATGTATTTGTTTTGGACATGTATTTACTTATTTAAGGGCTAAACCCACCGGCCAATCATAGCCGTTGATGGGGATGCCCTAATGCTTGTTTTTCTTATAAATAGGACTAGTGGGCTGGTTTAGAACTCATTGCTGATTTTGGAGAATACTATTCCCGGAATCCGGTGGTCAAGCCACGGTGCCGAAGCCGTGGAGCCCTAGGTGGTGACTCCTAGTGGTGGAAACTCCTCCCCAAGGTAACCCTAACCTTCCCCCATCTTCTCCCCCTCCCAAATCTCCCCCCTAGCTGCCGCCAGCCCCCTTCTTCAGCCGCTGCCCTTCCAGCAGTCCAGCCGCACCCCCCCCTGTCCAACCCTAGCCCAGCCGCCAGCCCCTCTGCCCTCTTTCAGCCCAGCAGCCACCCGCCGGCCAGCTACAGGCCGCCCTCCCCTTCCCTGCAGCTGCCGGCCTCCTTGTGGCCGGCCGACCCCTTGCCTCCCTCCCTCCTTCCAAACCCCAACTCCTCTCATTCTCCCCTCTCCCCACCACAGCCCTTCCTTCCTATTTCGTGGATCCACCTCCCCAAACTCCCCAAAATTTCAGATCCACTCAGATCTGAAATTTCTCCTCCCCGATCCATTATTTTCCCCACCGTCTATCCCGTCGTTGCCCGGATCCGATCCCTAACGCCGGATCTACCACTCTCGTGCCCGGACCCATCCGTATTTGCCCGGATCTATCCGTTTTCAGTCCTCCCATCCTGTTTTCCACCGTGGACAGCCACCAACCACATCTCCGGTCCGGATCTATTCCTCCAAACCCGCTGTTTCCATTGCTCCAAACCAGCCCCTAGTTGTGAGTTATCATATCGTGATTTAGTTGTATTTTTCCTTGATATTATTATTGGATATTCTAGTATTATGCTTGGATTTGGCTTGTGGAATTTTGTGTCGATTGAATACTAACTTGCAGGAGGAGCTATTCGCCGCGCGCTTTGCTTTGGCCCTCTGAGCGGAGGAAAGCCAACTAAATTCGCTCAATACTAAAATTATTCTCTTGCTGCGATTATCGTTTGTGGTGTTATATTTTCATTGCTCAATTAATTGTTGTCTTCATCGACGGTTGTGTCGCATGTAGAGTCTAGAAAGTGCACCCCCATAGCCTACCCTACATCAGTTGGTATCAGAGCCCAGGTCGGGCTGTTTTGCATGCTCCGTAGTGGTAGGTCATTTAGAAGCATGGTAGATCCACAGGTCACCAACGAACGAGCGGCAGGCTCGAATTCGAGCGCTGCCACAACGGATTTTGAGCGTCTGATGTTAGACCGTTTCGATGCTTTAGGCACCCAGTTTGAGGCCGTGCAACATGATATTGCCGCGGTGAACCGTCGCCTAGATAGGATAGAGAACGCTAGGGATACTCCTTCCCAATATGACGATGAGATAGCGGATGACCCGACCTACCCTCCCCGCCGTGGTCAGCGGGTCAGAGATGACCCACCGCCGGCTGACCGCTACCGCCGCGAGATTCCTGTGAGAGCCCCCACCCCGCCAGCAAGGCGGACTCCTGAGCCAGCACGTGGCCGACCCCCGCCCCCGCGGGAAGATTACCGCATGCCACGTCAGCCTGGCCCCAGGGACCGTGCCCCTCCACACGGTCGTCATGACCAGCATCGAGACGAGTACTACCCACCAGGACGACGTGAGCGCCGACCCCCACCCGCTCGGCACGATTACGAGCGTGACGACGATCTTGATGATTATCCTGACCCGCGGAGAGGTGATCGCGCCCTTGACATCACCCGTAGGATTCGCCTCGATGCCCCGACATTCGATGGTCGCCTGGATCCGAAGGCCTTTAGTGACTGGCTCCTGGACATGGATCACTATTTTGATTGGTACGACATGAGTGATGATCGTTGTGTCCGGTTTGCCAAGATGAAGTTAGTCGGGCAGGCTAAGGTGTATTGGATTAGTGTTGAGCGAGCCTTAGATCGTGACGGTTACTACCCCATCACCCGATGGGATGACATGAAGGAGAGGCTTAAGGACAAATACCTCCCTGCTTCCTACCGTGACCAGCTACTTGATCAGCTGCAGAGCTTACGTCAGGGGACGCTTTCCGTAGCTGAGTATATGGCTCGATTCGACGAGCTGGTCGTTAGGAGCGACGTTTCTGAGGAGCCTATTGCCACTGCCTCCCGATTCAAGGCTGGCCTCCGCGCGGATCTCCGGAGAGAGCTGATTCCCCACCGCTTGGAGACGGTAGATCAGATATTCCAACTCGCGCTAGAGTATGAGCAGTACCTTCGTGCCCCTAGCACGAAGCAGTTTCCTGCCCGGACGGATTCGTCGACGTTTAGGAAACCCGCTCCCGCCCAGACCTCCGCGGCCACGCCTTCTCGCACCCCCACCGATGCGAAGGGCAAGGTCGTGACCACCGATGGCCAGCAGCCTGGCGGTATTGTGTGTTTTAGATGTTCGGGCAGAGGACACGTGGCGGCACGGTGCCCCACGCGGACCCTGCTAGTTGAGGGCGAGGAGCAGATTATAGACGAGGACGAGGATGCCCCTGAGGACGTCAGGGCCACTGTGGAGGATGGTTGGGAGAGTGACGCTGAGAGATCGCTAGAGATGGGAGTGATTAGACGCCTACTACATACCCCACGTGTGGACGAGGACTGGCGTCGCACCACCATCTTTTACACATACTTCCCTAGCGCAGGCGGGCCCTGCAAGCTAGCTATTGACAGTGGGAGTTGTGTGAACATCGTAGCACAGAAAGGGCTTGACCGTATGCAGGTGAAAGCCGAGCCCCACCCCCATCCTTATAGAGTCGTCTGGGTGGATAAGACGGCCATCCAGGTTACCCAACGATGTCTTGTCCCTATTACTATCACATCGTTTCAGGACAAGGTGTGGTGTGATGTTATTCCCATGGATGTCGCCCATGTTCTTCTAGGCCGCCCCTGGCTGTTTGATCGCGACGTCACGTGCTTCGGCCGCTCGAACACGTGCGTCTTTTATGATAAGGGCCGGAAGATTACGCTGACACCTACCCAGCCACGAGAGAGATCGAAGAGTGTTGTTGAGCCCTCGGTGAGCACGAGTACCTCGAGACCGCTACACATCCTGAGACGGAGTGAGTTCTTGCGCGCCAGTATTGAGTCAGATATCATCTACGTTGTCGCTGCCACTCAGACCATTGAGGACACTCCGGTTGACCACCCACTGGCGGTGCGTCCCCTTTTAGAGGAGTTTGCTGATATGATGCCGGAGGAGCTCCCCGATGAGCTGCCCCCACCACGGGACATTCAGCACGCCATTGACCTGATCCCGGGGGCCTCTCTCCCGAACCTGCCCCACTACCGCATGCACCCGGACGAGCACGCTGAGCTCAAACGGCAGGTCGATGAGCTTCTTCGGAAGCAATTTATTCGAGAGAGTATGAGTCTGTGTGCTGTTCCCGCCCTTCTTACCCCTAAGAAGGACGGCAGTTGGCGTATGTGCGTCGATAGCCGCGCCATAAACAAAATCACGGTCAAGTACCGCTTTCCCATTCCTCGATTAGATGATCTATTGGACACTATGTCCGGTGCCCGGATCTTTTCCAAGATCGATCTGCGTAGTGGGTACCACCAGATCAGAGTGCGTGAGGGAGACGAATGGAAGACCGCTTTTAAGACTAAGGATGGTCTTTATGAATGGTTAGTCATGCCATTCGGGCTGTCAAACGCCCCTAGTACGTTTATGAGAGTTATGACGCAGGTGTTGCGGCCCTACATGGGCAAGTTTCTGGTTGTGTACTTCGATGATATACTGATTTACAGTCAGACACAGGCCGCTCACCTCGATCACCTGAGGCTTCTCTTCGGCACCCTCCGCCGGGAGAAATTGTATGTGAACCTGAAAAAGTGTGCATTTCTTTCTGAGTCCGTCCACTTCCTTGGATTCATCATCTCCTCGACTGGAGTATCTGTTGACCCCGAGAAGGTCAAATCCATTCGAGACTGGCCAGTGCCCACGACTATCCACGAGGCTCGCAGCTTTCACGGGCTTGCCACCTTCTACAGGAGGTTTGTCCCGGGGTTCAGCACGATCATGGCCCCCTTCACGAGCTGCCTCAAGAAGGGAGAGTTTCAGTGGACCCCCGCTGCCACGAGAGCCTTCGAGGAGATTAAGGAGAGGCTGACGACGGCCCCAGTCCTGAGGCTTCCTGATTTTAGCCGTGCTTTTGAGGTCGCTTGCGACGCGACTGGAGTTGGTATCGGTGGCGTATTGAGCCAAGAGGGACACCCTGTCTCCTACTTTAGCGAGAAATTAAACGAAGCAAAGCAGAAATACTCGAACTACGATCGAGAGTTTTATGCGATTGTCCAATCCTTACGCTACTGGAGGCACTACCTCCTCCCTCGAGAGTTTGTGCTTTACTCCGACCACCAGGCGTTACGCTATTTAGATTCTCAGCGCAAGTTGGGACATCGGCATGCCAAGTGGGTCGAATATCTGCAGGACTTCCACTATGTCCTCAAACACCGAGCTGGTGTTGAGAACAAACCTGCGGACGCCCTTAGTCGCCGTGTCTCCTTGCTTCAGACTATGACCGCACGTGTCGACGGGCTTGAGCACTTGATCATAGAGTATCCGACGTGCCCTGATTTTGGTGAGATTTACGCCGCCCTATCCCGAGATCCCCCAGACCCCGTTGAGGGATATCAGCTCTTCGAGGGATACTTGTACCATGGATCCCGCCTATGCATTCCCCGGACATCTTACCGTGATTTTCTGATATGGGAGTTGCATGCGGGCGGAGCCGCCGGACATTTTGGGCGCGATAAGTCCATAGCCATTGTGGAGGACCGTCTCTACTGGCCCACGCTTAGGAGGGATGTGACTAGAGTCGTCCGCCACTGCCGTATCTGCCAGACGGCCAAGGGCACGAAGCAGAACGCAGGCCTATATACGCCCTTACCGGTCCCACATCGACCCTGGGAGGACCTTAGCATGGATTTCGTTCTTGGACTTCCCCGCACTCTTCGGAAGCACGACTCCATCTTTGTGGTGGTCGATCGCTTTTCGAAGATGGCTCACTTTATTGCATGCCGCAAGACGGCGGACGCGACCCACGTTGCATCCATTTTTATGAGGGACGTCTTCCGATTACATGGTCTACCCAAGTCCATCGTATCGGACCGCGACGTGAGATTTATGAGCTACTTCTGGAAGACCATGTGGCTCAAGACGGGCACCACCCTTAAATTCTCCAATGCCTACCACCCACAGACTGATGGACAGACAGAGGTAGTGAATAGGAGCTTAGGAAACTTGTTGAGGTGTCTGGTGGGAGAGCATGTGAGTAGCTGGGACTTAGACCTTCCGGTCGCAGAGTTTGCATATAATAGTTCGGTCAATAGGACCACTGGGTTGAGTCCATTCCACATAGTGTCAGGTTACGACCCCAGGAAACCATTGACCTTATTCCGAGCCCATTAGAGTCCCGGCCTAGTGAGTCTGCTGAGTCATTTGCACGGCATCTGCATGAGTTACATGAATCGGTCCGCCGACGTATTAATATGAGCAATGAAAATTATAAAGCCCACGCAGATAAAAGAAGGCGAGAGCGTACTTTTGTTATTGGCGAACAGGTGATGGTACGAGTCCGCCCGGAGAGGCTCCCTTCGGGGCCTGCCAAGAAGTTAAGCGCCAGGCGAATGGGTCCTTTCTCGGTTATTAGTCGGATTGGGACAAACGCCTACAGGCTAGACATCCCGGCGAGTATGGGGATTCATCCAGTATTTAATGTCGAGGATCTCACACCTTATTACGAGCCTCATGACTATGGGGACCCGAGCAGTGGGAGCGACACCCCTCTCCCCTTGCCGCCCTTCACCACCTCCCCACCCACACCAGATAGCCACCACCACCCACCCATTGTTGATACCCTTCCACCTGGGAGTTCGTCGCATATGGTTCCACAGCCGGCATCACCGCTCGCACCGGGTACCACCATGAGAGAGTCGCGAGATGAGAGCATCACGGAGATCAGATCCCACCAGATTGTTCCCACCACGGACGGGCCGCGTCTTCGCTACTTGGTTCATTGGCGGGGCCGCACCGACGCTGACGACGCTTGGATATTGCCGGCAGAGCTTGATCGACTTGCCCCCGGACTTCGACTCCAGTACGATCGTCTCCATTCCTCGGAGATGAATGCTTTTCAGTCGGGGGGAGTTGATGGGTTTCCATCGGTTCGTGCACACGAAGGAGCGGGACCCACGTTCATTTATTCCCGAAGGAAGACTTGATCGGATCGCCGATCCGACTCCGCGGTTGCGTCCGGCACGTCGCCGCGAGTCAAAATCATATATTTATGTATTTGTTTTGGACATGTATTTACTTATTTAAGGGCTAAACCCACCGGCCAATCATAGCCGTTGATGGGGATGCCCTAATGCTTGTTTTTCTTATAAATAGGACTAGTGGGCTGGTTTAGAACTCATTGCTGATTTTGGAGAATACTATTCCCGGAATCCGGTGGTCAAGCCACGGTGCCGAAGCCGTGGAGCCCTAGGTGGTGACTCCTAGTGGTGGAAACTCCTCCCCAAGGTAACCCTAACCTTCCCCCATCTTCTCCCCCTCCCAAATCTCCCCCCTAGCTGCCGCCAGCCCCCTTCTTCAGCCGCTGCCCTTCCAGCAGTCCAGCCGCACCCCCCCCCTGTCCAACCCTAGCCCAGCCGCCAGCCCCTCTGCCCTCTTTCAGCCCAGCAGCCACCCGCCGGCCAGCTACAGGCCGCCCTCCCCTTCCCTGCAGCCGCCGGCCTCCTTGTGGCCGGCCGACCCCTTGCCTCCCTCCCTCCTTCCAAACCCCAACTCCTCTCATTCTCCCCTCTCCCCACCACAGCCCTACCTTCCTATTTCGTGGATCCACCTCCCCAAACTCCCCAAAATTTCAGATCCACTCAGATCTGAAATTTCTCCTCCCCGATCCATTATTTTCCCCACCGTCTATCCCGTCGTTGCCCGGATCCGATCCCTAACGCCGGATCTACCACTCTCGTGCCCGGACCCATCCGTATTTGCCCGGATCTATCCGTTTTCAGTCCTCCCATCCTGTTTTCCACCGTGGACAGCCACCAACCACATCTCCGGTCCGGATCTATTCCTCCAAACCCGCTGTTTCCATTGCTCCAAACCAGCCCCTAGTTGTGAGTTATCATATCGTGATTTAGTTGTATTTTTCCTTGATATTATTATTGGATATTCTAGTATTATGCTTGGATTTGGCTTGTGGAATTTTGTGTCGATTGAATACTAACTTGCAGGAGGAGCTATTCGCCGCGCGCTTTGCTTTGGCCCTCTGAGCGGAGGAAAGCCAACTAAATTCGCTCAATACTAAAATTATTCTCTTGCTGCGATTATCGTTTGTGGTGTTATATTTTCATTGCTCAATTAATTGTTGTCGTCATCGACGGTTGTGTCGCATGTAGAGTCTAGAAAGTGCACCCCCATAGCCTACCCTACATCACTTATGATTTCCGTTGTTTGATGGTGCTTGCTATATCGTGTAGTCTTAGTTTTTTTTATATTTCTCCATTATTTAATTTAATTTTAGGATCCTAATTGATTGAAATGATTTCTTTTGTGTTATACTCTTTGTATCGCTCCCTAACAATTCAAAATTTTCAAGCCTATTTATTCATAGTTTTACTAGGTGGTCAATCCAGTAAGTCATCTTCAATCACAAAATACGCGTGTGATAAAATGAGCGAAGACATAATGTGCTGGAACAAACTGATGTAACTCGAAAAATGAGATTTCAATACTAAATTAATATTAAATTATCTTGAGATCTTTTTTAGTGCAAGCTATGAGATGTTCAACCTAGTGTCATATGGCGCCCTCAAGCATTCTAATGTTCAAACGGTTATTAACAAGACATAAGATTCGACATGCATGAAGGTGAAAGAAATAAACAATACAAGATCTTGAAAATTAACGACAAACAGATTCAATGATGAGTAAGGCAAGCTCTGAATATTGACCAAATAAAAATACGCATAAAAATAGAAGTAACAGTAAACAGGTGAGAAATCGAAGGAGATTATTACCACATGTTCACGAGTATAATATCCGATCCATTCCATGTTGTTTTAAGTAGCAGAAAATGGAAACAATGGGGATATGCGGCTTTGGAATATTGGAGTGGGTCGGGTTTGGTAAACTTTGGGGAAAGGTGTGGTTGTAAGGTAGATTTCAGAGGTATGAAAGGGGTAATATTTTTCTCTAGTGGAGGTAAGGTTGATACTTGATAGGAGAACAGACTCGACAACACAATATGGAAGGCTTGACTGGAATAAACAACGTCGGGAGAGGCTCATTGGAATAAATGGCAGGGATCAGGAGATGGGCACATGTGTGGATCTTTGATTGGAACGGGGTTGGCGTCCGGATGAACGAGGGAGAAAGTCAGAGATGTTGTTTGAACGGAAAATAGGGCTCGAGTTGTAAGATCCCCCCCCCCCCCCCCCCCCCCCCCCCCCCCCCCCCCCCATACTGAACCCAGATTGGGAGAGCAGGGTCTTACTGCCCAAGACGACCACCCAGTGCTTCCCGAGTAGCAACGGCCTACCCTTACGAGCACTGGATGATCGTCTTGTCAGGCAAGGAAATCAATACATCACATCAGATCTCAGTGCGGAAGCAATCATAAGGAGAATCAACCATATATATATATATAAGCAAAAGGCCGTAGCCAGTTGTTTACACGAGTGGCCCTGTGGGCCACCGCCGGATTTCATCAACCCGAGGGACGGGTGGCACGACCTACCCAGTTCCCGTTGGTGCCACGCCACCCTGTCCTCCTGGTGGCCACTCTACTGTCCCCGACCGGCTCTCCGGGGGTCGGTTCTCTCCCGGTGGTGTCCTGGCGCCGCCGGTCTCCGCCGGAAGTTGGAAACAGAGCCCGTCAGAATGACGGGCTACATGGGTGCCACCGGAGACGCGTTCTCTGGCGGCGCCGCTGCCTGCCTCTGTCGGGGGTCTCTAGGCCAGTACCACCTTCCCGGTGCCACCATCGGCGCTGGGCGGGGGTACCCCGCGTGGCCACTACCCGAGCCTGGAGCTTGGCTCGGGTGGTGGCGGCGGCGCTCCGGTGGCCGGGGGAGGCATTCGCGACGTCGGGAGGGTGTGGAAGGGGTAGGGCGAGAGTTTCCACCTGTCGTGGGAGGCTTCGGGAGGTGTTGGGCTGGTTCGCCATGGGAGGTGGAGGAGGTGGTGAGAGGGTGGCGGGAGGTTTTCCGGCGAGGGGAGACTTTGGCAGAGGGAGGGGTGTCGGCTGGGTGGTGTGTGCCTGTGAAGAGGGGGGCCTCTTTATAAGCAGGGGGAGCCTCCTCTTTCTCCTCCCCGGTGTGGGACTAAGGGAGAGGGAGGGGGAGGATTTTCCCCCTCCTCCAGCTGTCTATCCTCCAGTTGTCCTAGACAGCTGGCCCTCCCTTGGGATGGTGGCCCACCTCCCTGGTGGCATAAGGGAAAGATAACTTAGTTGGGTGTGGTGAGTGGGGAAGGGTTTTGATGGGCCTTTACCAAAGGCCCATTAGTCTTGTTGGTGGCTTAGCCCCAGGGAAAGGAGGGGGTGGGGCCCAAGTGATTGGGTGGTGGGGAGGTGGAGCCCCTTTTGGGGGAAATGATTCCAAAAATAGGAAATTTTGAGGGTTTGGCCAAAGTCAACCCTGGGGTGGGTCTCCTGTGTCGGTTAGAGTCCAGGTATGTCCAAGTCACCAGGAATGAGACAATGCTGGGGTAAGGTGGTAGGATTGGTGTGCGCACGTTTTTCGGTGCACAATGAAGTTCAGTTTGACCACAGTCTGACCACCCTTTATCGAAATTGACTGGGACGAACTCCATTGACTTTGTATTGATTATATGAATCCAATGCTACTGATCGGGGTCAAATCAGAGTTTAATTGCCCAATATTTGAAAATTATGTGTCACGGGCTCACGGCGCGCTATGAGACTTAAAATGCTCATATTCGTCATATGACCTCGGATTTCGATGTAACGAGTCCCAACACGTTTGTATTGGCTATACGAATCCATAGGAACTGACAAAACTCAAATCTGAGTTCTTTAGCACAATATTCATTTTTCCCGTAATCGTGATGCCCTACGAGGAACGGTCATATTCTCTATATGACCTCGGATTGAAACGAAACAAGTTCCATCGCACTCATATTGACTATATGAAGCTATAGGAACTGACATAACTCAAATCGGAGTTCTCTAGCACAATATTCAATTTTCCCGTAATCGTGACGTCTTACGAGAAACGGTCATTCTCGCTATATGATCTCGGATTGAAACGAAACAAGTTCCATCGCATTCATATTGACTATATGAAGCTATAGGAACTGACAAAACTCAAATCGGAGTTCTCTAGCACAATATTCAATTTTCCCGTAATCGTGACGTCTTACGAGGAACGGTCATATTCGCTATATGACCTCGGATTGAAACGAAACAAGTTCCATCACACTCATATTGACTATATAAAGCTATAGGAACTGACATAACTCAAATCGGAGTTCTCTAGCACAATATTCAATTTTCCCGTAATCGCGACGTCCTACGAGGAACGGTCATATTCGCTATGTGACCTCGGATTGAAACGAAACAAGTTTCATCGCACTCATATTGACTATATGGAGCTATATGAACTGCAGAACTTAAATCGGAGTTTTCTAGCACAATATCCTAAAATCGGGTTATTTCCTATCTTCTAAGTTCTGGGTGGGAGATTGAGTTATTTGGTCTACTTGGGTCTAGTGACCCAATAAAAGTCGGGATGTTACACGAGTGACGTCAGAACTAACGATTGGTTTATGGATACCTGGACTTCACGGAAGGGGGTGATGAAGTCATCAGGGGATGGAGGGGGAAGGGTTGCCGATGTCTATGTGGGCAACTGACGGTGGTTGCGAGCTCAGGCGAGGTGATCTTGGGCAACTGGAATTAAGAACGGGGGATCATACGGGATAGACCGGGAAATAAAGAGTTTAAGCTTTCTTCTTCATTTTTTTCAGCATAGAGGGGCGGATCTTTAATAGAATAAGAGTTGGTTTTTTTAAATGAAGAGCAATAAATGGAAATAAAAGAGGAGGAATTTAAAGAGCACTCTTCACTTGGTATTCTCCACCCAAACATAATTCCGAAAATGGAAAATTAAATAGTTTATTTACTTGTTTTATTTCAGAATTTATAAGTTGAAATACTTTATCCTTTTTTATAATTTAAAATATTTTTCCTTTTTAATTAATTCTTTTTCAAAGCTTGCCGTAATTATCACATTGCCAATTTGATGGACCTTTTCATTTATGACCTTATTGGTCAATCACTCCAATAAGTCGTGCGAACGTGCGCGAGTGATACCTGTGATAAAAGATACATAAGCAAGAATAACATGAGCAGAATAAAAAAAGAAAGTGTGCAAAAATCGTGCGCGGCACATGCAAATAAATAAAATAAAAATGCAATGATATGATGCAGGTTGCATGAAATACAAAGCAAGCCTGAAATAAAATAAGTGAAATAATGTGACAATGGGGTTTGTCCGCATCTTCAAATGCGGCGCAAGTTGCATCAAATTCTTATCCTAATAAAATTGTTTTGACAATTGCTAAGTTCATATATATACAATCAATTCATGCCAATCTGGATATTCTCTAGAAAATAAAAATAAAAAATAAAAATCCTCGACTCATGGAAATGAGTCATAACCTTGTATAAAATTCATGTCATCATTAGTTTTGGCATAAGCTCTAAGAATTTTGATAGTTATTGGCGTGTGCATGATTTTCCAATAACACCAAGAACATTCATAATCTTTGTAAATCTACTATAGATGTCGGAGTCATTTTCATCAAATTTAATATGAAATATTTCATAGTCACTAGGAAGCATGCTGATGTCAAACTCTTTAACCTCATTCTTTACCAGCCAGTCTTAAAGCATGCTCAAAACTGTAATGGCAGCAGTACTAAAAATAAGGGATAGATGTAGGATTGCGGTGAGTAAAACTGATTTCATGTTGACTTTGTTCGTTTAATACTAATTCTGGCAAATTTAGTTGACGAAGAAAACCTATTTAGCCTCACATCTCACATTACAAGTGATTGTTAATACATGGTTCTTCTAGTTTAAAATAAATCAAAATGTGGGAGTCTATTGATGGATTGCTGACCGCTTCCTATGGCCACCACTCCTATGAGGAGAGAGTGTCGGTAGTGTACCAGTCAAAGTAATAATTAAACCGAGAGTCATCACCGAGTATCGATCTCTCGAGGAACACAGATTGATGGATTTATCGATTTGAATATTTATTATAAAGGTGGGATGGATCGAATCGTTGTTTGGAGAGTTGGTTTTCTAAACTACCTGTGCATGAAATTAAAGCTACACTACTGATGAGGGTCGCCTTCACCTCTTCTTCGCCAGAATGCTTCGTCGAGAGCAAGTGAGGGTCGCTCCCCTTCACCTCTTCACACAAACTCATTCAAAACATCATCACAACTTCAAGTTTGCAAGCAAGAGCACAAGCATCATCACCAACAAACATTGCAACGAACAACAATCCACCATCTTGTATATAGAGAAAACTCGAAATGATTGAAACCTAAAGAGGAGGAGAAATAAGAAAGTGATACAAACAAAGCCCGAGTCTCATCCTCGGATATGAGGGAGGTAGCAATGCTCCCATGCAGTACTTGGCTGCTTCCGAGGTCCAAGAGGGCTTTTACCACCTCTCACCGTTACCCGTCTTCTCGGTGGTTCGCTTCATTCACGTCACGATCCCCAAACTCCTTGCGGCGTGGCTTCGATCCTTGAAGAAATATCTCTTCCTTAAAGCTTGAGATGGTGGGAGAACATCCAGGGGACGAATCCCACAGAAAGAGGCGAAATTGGGAGGGGCGAAGCTTAAAATCCCGAAGGATTTGAATATACTAGTCTGGAATCATATTTATAGTCTGTCAAATAACATAGACTGCGTACGGTCTGGCGCACGGTTGGGCGTCCGGTCGGGCACGAAGAAATGGATTTTAGGTGCGAAAAGGTGGAACCCTAGCAGCCGCAAAAAGGACCGTGCTCCATAAGCGTGCACGGTCGTGCGAGCACAAAGGCGCACAAGTTCAAACAAAATTTGGAAATTTAGGAGTTTGCAGCAAATGAACATGCACGATTGTGTGCGAAGAACAACTCACGGTCGTGCGAAACCCTTGAATGTACACCAACCGTGGATTTTGTACGTGTACGGTCGTGCACAACCAAAACGCACAGGCAAGCTTGGAACTCTGGATTTTCAGGTATTTTGGTCGTGAACGCGCACGGTCGTGCGAAATTGACCTCACACGGTTGTGCGTTTCACAACAAGTTTCCAAGGATGCGCCATGAACTCCACAACCACAAGGCGACTACTAGCGGCTACGCATCGAATATCAACAATAGAAAATCATTAAAGCATAAAAAATAAAATTGATGAGGGGGAGAGGTAATCTCCCCCAAGCATGAAATGCACCCAAACTATCTCACAGATGCTCATATATGGACTTTGATAAAGATGAAGGATGTGACGATGAATTCTATCAACTAAGGAGCTAATCAATGGAAAATAAAGCTAAATGGATGCCAAAATACTATATGAATATCATTCATCAAATACCCCTAGACTTAAACAATTGCTCGTCCCGAGCAAACCACTATACCCATTGGGGATAAAGAGAGGCAAACGAATCAATTCGATTATGAAATAAAGAGTGAACAAATGTTGTGTACATGGAGGATAAAATAAAACTTAAATAATTTATATACGTATAGCAAGAATTTAAAATCTTTTCAACCATTATATCATATGAATATTTATCCACTTCTTAACTAGAATAATCGGTGCGTCCTAGATATCGTGTAAGGAGAAAGTAACAACGCTACTCAGATCAACATTATACTCTCAGGATTACGGGGCAGTCTTCAAAGAAATTCATCAATGACAGTGGTCATATGCTTTCCCAGTCACACCCTCTCCACTACACATGCGATGTATCACTTTCAAGAATCAACTAGGACATGAAATATGACGAAGCGTTTAAGCTTAGGTTTAAGGTGGGGAATAACAAAGATAAATGTGATGGCTAATCAGTCACACTTAAACAAAATAGATGAGCTTTGCATCAAAAGTTTACCAAAGAAATATATTAGGGAAGTGATGTTAGAAGTCGGGAAATTAGGGTTACGATAGAGAGAGAGGGGAGAGGGAGGGAGATTAGAACTAGAGAGGAGGAGAGGGAAAACTCAATTTCATTCCAGGGTGATCCAAATACAGGGCTTACGCCTCCTCTTATAGTGATGAGGAGCGAATACAAAAGGAAACATTCAAACAGGAAAATACGAAATTACTTAAAATAAAGCATACGAATTAAGCAACAAATAAAGCACATGAAGGCAGCAAATAAATAATTAATTCTTCCGCGGGAACGGTGGGCCCCTCCGATATACGCGCCCGACGTGTGTAAACTTTCCAAGGAGGCTCGTCGTCGTGCAGTTCCGTAACAATGCCGTCGTCTGGAAAATGTGCCTTGTCCTCAAGGCAGTAGTCGACGAACTGGCGACAGAAATCATCCCGTGGAAGCCACGTTGCTTCCGAGTCGGGCCGCCCGGTCCAAGTCACGAGAACCTCTTCCGATGTAGTGTCCCCTGTGGTGCGGTGCCTGCGGTCGAGGATCGAGGCGGGGTAGTAGGGTGCTTCCCCGACAAGGTCGAGGTCATCCGGGATGTGGTCCGTAGTGGTGTGGTCCCCCACCACGCGCCAAAGCTATGAGACATGAAAGACCGGATGAATGCGGCTCCCATTGGGAGGCATAGGCGGTAAGCGACCGCCCCTATGCGGGCGATGATCTCGAAGGGCCCGAAGAACCGTGGCGCCAATTTGGGGCATGGTCGGCGTGCCACTGAAAGCTGGCGGTAGGGATGGAGCTTGATGAAAACCTTCTCTCCCACTTCAAAGGAGAGGTCCCGACGTTTCTTGTTGGCGAAGGAAACCATCTTCTGTTGGGCCCGTCGTAGGTGGTGCTTCAGATGATCCAGAATGGTGTCACTATCGCGGAGAGCGGTGGCCAGGCTCTCCACCTGGCATTCCCCTGGGAGGTGGCGGACAATAGATGGTGGGGGGCGGCCATAGACGGCCTCAAAAGGAGTAGTGTCGGTCGCTTGGTGGTGGGCGGTGTTGTAAGAGTACTCAGCCCATCCGAGCCACTTGGCCCAACTGCGAGGTTGCTCCCCCACGAAGCAGCGAAGGTACGTTTCCAGGCACCGGTTGAGGACCTCTGACAGGCCGTCGGTCTGTGGGTGGTATGCCGTGCTCATGCGAAGACGGGTACACTGTAAACGGAACAGTGTAGTCCAAAAGTTACTCAGAAATAACGGGTCACGGTCGCTCACGATTGACCGGGGAAATCCGTGGAGGCGCACGATCCCCTGGATGAAGCTGTCAGCAACTGTGGAGGCGGTGTATGGATGATGGAGGGGAATGAAATGTGCATACTTGGAGAGCCGCTCCACCACGACCAAGATGCAATCGTGTCCCTGTGATCGGGGCAGTCGTGTGATGAAATCCATGGCGATGTCGTCCCACACGCTGTCGGGGATCGGAAGGGGCTGAAGTAGACCACCCGGGAAAACTGTCTCGTACTTGGCTTTCTGGCAGATGAGGCAGGCGGCCACGAAGGCCTTGACCTGTCGGAACATGTGAGGCCAATAAAGAGAGGCTGCCAATTGTCGGTATGTCCGGTAAGCACCAGCATGTCCTCCCGTTGGGGATGTATGAAACTCTGCCAATAACAGGGGAATGCTCGGGGAGGAGGGCGCGAGTACGAGGCGGCCTTTGAAGAGAAGACGACCGTCCACCAAGGAATACGGTGGATGAGCTGCGGCGTCCGTGCTGAGTGTTGTTCGAATCCTGTTGAGTGTCGGGTCGGCTTCTATTTCCCGTTGGAGGGCCTCCGTACCCTCCCAGACGGGGCGGGAGATGGGTGCTAGTATGGGGTTGCGGGAGAGGGCGTCCGCTGCGCGATTCGCCTTGCCGGACCGAAACTCGAGCCTGAAGTCGTAGCCCAGTAACTTGTCCACCCACACCTGTTGGGCGGGCGTAGCGATCTTCTGCTGCAGAAGGTACCTAAGGCTATGGTGGTCGGTGTGGACCACGAAATGTCGGCCCAGTAGATAGGGCCGCCAGTGTTGTATTGCGAGAACGAGGCCCATGAGCTCATTCTCGTAAGCGGAGCGGCTGCGGATAGTGTCGGAGAAGGCGCAGCTAAAGTAGGCCACAGGGAGGCCGACCTGCATAAGGACGGCTCCCACGTTGATGCCTGAAGCGTCGCACTCCACGAGGAAGGGCTGAGTAAAGTCTGGCATGGCTAACACCGGGGCGCGGACCATGGCTTGCTGAAGAGCGACGAATGCGGCGGAGGCCGCCGCTGACCACTCGAAAGTGCCCTCGGCTGACTTCTTCAGGAGCTGGGTGAGGGGACGGGCCAGAGTGTCGTACCCCTGTATGAACCTGCGGTAGTATCCTGTTAGGCCAAGGAACCCTTGAACATCGCATATAGAAGATGGTGTTGGCCACTGGAGGACCGCCTCGATCTTGTCACTATCCATTGCGACCCCTGTGGCGGAGATGGTGTGTCCCAGGTAGCGCACCTCCGGAACCCCAAAAGAGCACTTGGTGTGGTGGAGCTTGAGGTGGTGGTGTCGTAGCGTGGCCAGCGTCTGGAGGACGTGCTGGAGGTGCTCCTGCCAAGAAGAACTGTAGACCAAGATGTCATAAAAAAACAAGTACATGCTGGCGAAGTACCGGTCGAAAGATGTCGTTCATCGTAGCCTGAAAGGTGGCCGGCGCGTTAGTCAGGCCGAATGACATGACCAGGAACTCATAGTGGCCGTCATGGGTCCGGAAGACTGTCTTGGCGATGTCGGCTGGACGAACGCGGATCTGGTGGTAGCCTGCACGGAGGTCCAGCTTGGTGAAGATGGTCGCGCCGTGGAGTTCGTGCAGAAGCTCCTGAATCACGGGAATTGGGTACTTGTCCGGGACGGTGGCTTTTTTGAGCTCCTGTTAGTCTACGCAAAAGTGCCAGCTGCCGTCCTTCTTCCTGACCAAGAGAACCGGGCTAGAGAAGGGGCTCGCACTGGGGCGGATGAGGCCCCCTATCAGCATGTCGCGAACGAGTCTCGATTTCATCCTTTTGTACGTGTCCATAACGGTATGGCCGGACCGAGACTGCGGTCACGCCGGGCTGTAGAGGGATGGCATGATCGTGCGTTCGGGCGGGTGGCAACTCAGATGGTGCTGAGAAGAGGTCTGCAAACTCGGACAGAAGGGCCTGAAGGGCCGGAGGTGGACATGGGGCTGGTGGTGCCGTGTCCGTGATGGATCAGAGCCATGCTGAGAAATCGACGTCTGCAGTCCTCTGAATAGTGCGAAAGGAGACGGGGGAGCGAAGTAGGGCGACATCTCCCGTAAGGCAATGCTCCCGTCCGCCTTGTAGGAACCACATCGTCATAGACCTCCAATTTACTCGCACGTCACCTAGCGTGCACAGCCATGCCACCCCCAGGATGGCGTCGATCCCGCCAAGGGCGAAGACGTAGAAGTCTGTCGTCACGGAGTAAGGGCCCACGGAAAGCGAGACGCTCAGACAATGCCCCTGGATCGAGCGGCGGCGGCCATCGCCCAAGCTAACGGAGAAGTCCGGAGATGGGTCTATCGGAAGGCGTAGCTACTTGGCCAGTTGATCTGAGAGAAAATTATGACTAGCCCCGCTGTCCACCATGATGATAATGCGGCGATCGCCTAACTTGCCCGCCAACTTCATGGTTTGGGGGTCGGAGATGCCGCCCACCGAAAAACAAGGTAGTTCCAGACGGTGAAGGTCGACATCGGTGGTGGTTCCGATGGTGTCCTCTGCTGCAATCTCGAGGTCCTCAAAGTCCTGCAAGGTGATCTCTGGTCAAAGTTGTCGATGATGGCGTGAAATTCTTTGACCGCGCATACGTGGGTAGGGGAGTAGGGTTGACGACAGCGGAAACAGAGCCCCTTGCGACGGAGGTCGTCGAACTCGCGGTTGGAGATACGTTGCGGGGGACCTGGGCGGCCTGGCCGGCCAGCTGGAGGTGGCCGAGGGGCCGGTGGTTCCGGGGCGCCGGGACGCCATGGTCGGCCGCCCGGCGGAGGCCCGCCCGGAGTCGGTGGGGGTCGCGGAGATAGGTCTGCCTCCATGAGGCGTGCCATGTCGAGGGCCTCGGAAACCGTCCTGGGGTGATGGGTGCGGAGTCGGAACCGGATGTTGGGCTTGAGGCCCTGCATGAAGAAGCCAAGGTAATGATCCCGTGGTAGGCCCGAAACATGGGTGACGAGGGCCACGAACTCATCGATGTAGTCATCCACTGTGCCGATCTGGCGCACTCCACACAGTCTTTCGATGTCAGATCCGGAATAGCGGTTGTCGTAGCGGCGGATCATCTCCTGTTTGATCTCCGTCCAGGAGATAGCTGGGTTGGTTTGGCGGAGCCACCAGGCCCAATGAAGGGCGGAGCCTTCGAGTCCTACGACGGCGGTAGAGACCTTGTCCTGCTCGGGCGTATGGTGGAGATCGAAGTATTGTTCCGCCTTGGCAATCCACCCGATTGGGTCCACACCGGCAAAGGTGGGAAGATCCAAGGTAAGGGTTGGTCGGCCTTGGGGAAATGGTGTCGGGGGATCTCCGTTGTGCGGAAGTGGTGCCGCGCCGAGGATGGATGCACACGCCGATCCGTTGGCAGAGGAGGTGGCGGTGGGTTGGAGAGCATCAAACTTTGCGTGAAGTGAGACAAGAGAGACGTGCATGGCGGCCACGAGGGATTCCTGTGCGTCGACACGGCGGAGGAGTGCCTCGGTGGAGTCGGCTGCTGGATGCTCGGTCGTCGAACGGGTGTTGGGGGCCATCCCCCCGAGCGTGGGTGGGCGGGACTGCGTGCGGACGGGACTTCAGCGGCGGACGGAGGCCGGTGCAGCGTCGGCTGGTGCGGCTTGCAGGCGCGAACGGACTGCGGACGGGGCTGCCGCGTTACTGCGGGCGTGCTGCGGACGGGGCTGCGGACGGGGGCTGGTTCACCGGCGGCTGTTGCGGGCGGAGATGGCAGGTCGGACCAGTTGTTAGAAGTCGGCAAATTAGGGTTACGAGAGAGAGAGAGGGGAGAGGGAAGGAGATTAGAATTAGAGAGGAGGAGAGGGAAAACTCAATTTCATTCCAGGGTGATCCAAATACATGGTTTACGCCTCCTCTTATAGTGATGAGGAGCGAATACAAAATGAAACATTCAAACAGGGAAATACGAAATTACTTAAAATAAAACATACAAATTAAGCAACAAATAAAGCACATGAAGGCAGCAAATAAATAATTAATTATCTTCCGCAGGAACGGTGGGCTCCTCCAATATACGCGTCCGGCGTGTGTAAACTTTCCAAGGAGGCTCGTCGTCATTCAGTTCCGTAACAAGTGACACCCCCAAACTTATTCAATAAATTATGAGGTCACTCTCAAATAGCCAAAACACAATCAACAAAAGTCATCTTTTTTCAATTGATTTTTCTTCTTTTTTTTTTCTTTTGCCTTTTCTTTTCTCAAAAGTTTTCAAAAAAAAAGTTCACATCAAATACACCACCAAAAAGGTAAGGATAATGAATCTTATCCTCCTACCCGTAAGAATTTTTCCACTTCCACAATCATTCACAAAATAAATCATCACACCTCACAATTATAAATCGGATTTTGATTTAAAACTCAAATCTAAGTGTGATAATGGGATGACGATTTTGGCTTTGGTGAATTGATGGTTGGGGTGATACAATAGAATGATGTAAGGCTCAATTAGGGAATGCAATGGTAGAGAGTGTTAAGATAGGATGCAAATGCTCAAGCTGTCTAAAGGAAGACCTAAATCATTTTCATGAAATTGCAACGACCTATGCACATACTTCGAGGATCGCAAAGGACAAGTTCTAGACACCGAGAAAGGATACTCTTTCATCACGATCATATAATACCTCTCTAGTAGCTCGTTATACACTACACTATTCAACAACTAATTTGAAGTGACTATTATGCACAGATACAATGTAAAAAGACTTTAAAAACAAGCTATGCAAAGAGATAATTTAAAAAGACATTTTATCCAAGAACACCTGCACGCGACTAGAGCACTGCACGAGTCTATAATTCACTCTCGTAACATAATCTAATTGAAAAATTACAACCCTAATCATCGATAAAATAAAAGTGGAAAGCTAGATAACAAACAAAGTTGTGGGTGCTGAATTTTAAAAACAAGTGAGTGAACATGGGCGTAATAAGTAAATAATGTGGTGGATGCAAGTGAAAGTGTGCGGTGAATGCGAGCACACGAAACTCCCCCCACCCACCCACCCACCCACACACACACACAACTTAAATGATGCATTACCCTCAATGCATGAAGAAATAAAATAACAGGAGAGGGAAAGAAACGCATTACCCCATTACCAAATGAAGCATCCATGAAATGTAATCCAAGAGTGTGTGCATGCTCGCTCGCAAAGAATGTGACGATGTCACATCCCGCAAAGGAAAGAAGCTCCACACAAAACAAATGGAAACAAGTGTTAATATTAGTTAAATACGCAAGCACACACACTTAAATAAAACAACGTGCTGCTTTTTACGTCCCCAGCTGGACTCATGCAGACATACAAGAAAAATAAAATAGAAGTAAAAAGTAGGATAATCTTGGGGTGCCTCCAAAGTGCATTTTGTTTAACGTCCTTGAGCTGGACCAAATTCCTATATTAACATGTTTAAAAATTGAAAGAAATTCCTAAAGCAGAAAATTAATATAACTATTGGGTTTATTGTTCCCAACATGACTTATTTATGCTTAATTAAAGTTCTAGCTGATGGGTGTTGCAAAGCAAAAGTGCACAGGTACCTCTCTAAATATTCGTGTCGGTAGCAGGTACCGGTACGTAGATAGAGCAGTCGTCCCTCTGCCCGAATAATAATACCCGCTCTTTGTGGGTATCGGGAACAAAATATAGACGGAGGTAGCAACTGCATTCCCCTCGCCGTGCATATAAAAAATGATAGCCTGGCCTGCCAAAACAATATCTCCCTCTTGCAAGGGTAAAAGATCAGAAATAATAGTGAACGTGCAATTTTGCTCCTCTTCCTGCAGGGAGTCGATAGAGTCATTAGATACTGCGAAAATAGAAGGATGAGGAGGAGTGGTGGGTGAAGGTGGCTTCACTTCATCGCTCTTCAAGCCAAAAGTGATGATGTTATCCACAACAGGATCCTCCCTGGTGATTTGATCCTCGTTGATAATATTGGGGGATGGAATGGTTAATTCCTCCATTGTAGGAATTGTCAAAATGAATGAGGTGCGCAAAGAGAGTTCCACATGTGTGGAGGAAAAACTCACTAGCGGACTCCTCCACTTGTAACAATTCAGGAACAAATGGGCAATTCTGCAATGTAGTAACCTCAGGAGGTGACGTCTCAGAAATTGGGGGGATACAAGTGGTTGCAGCAGATCGATCAAATAAGGTGCCCTCACCAGTATCTAAAATGGGAGTCGTGGAGGGCACCACAGGAGGAAATGAAAAACAAGCTAGCATGAATGCGTCCAGCTCCCAAGAAGAAACGGTAGGGGATTTCAGTATTTCACCTCTTCAGGCTCCTCCACATCACAAGTCACCGTAATGGGAGAACACGCTTATAGATGTTGGGGAAATGCACACCCAAGGTTTCCTTCGGGGGAGGAAGATTATTCCGCAGGAAAATTTCAAAAGTGTGCCCCTGCATAAAACATCTAAAACAAATTGGCTTCACTGTTGGGGGCTTTGCCAACTCATCTTGCAACGCAAAATTATCAACATTATTGATAGAGGCGTGCGTAGTACATTCCATAGAAGTAGGAGGATTTGATGAGTGAACAAAAGACTTCTCCTTTGGCATTGAATCCTAGAGAAGTGAAGATGATATTAGGGAAGGATGCCTCACCATGTCGGGTTCGCGAATTGTCAAATCCGCTGCGCTCCCAAGAAAACATGGAAAAGTAGTAGATAAGTCATTGACTGAAGGAGCATTGAAAGGAGTGGCAGGTGGCAAGACAGTGATCGCTGGCTTATCATCCTCCAATTGTAGCTGAAATTTTTCACAATCCT
Source organism: Dactylorhiza incarnata (assembly GCA_033032865.1). Classification (NCBI taxonomy): domain Eukaryota; kingdom Viridiplantae; phylum Streptophyta; class Magnoliopsida; order Asparagales; family Orchidaceae; genus Dactylorhiza; species Dactylorhiza incarnata. Next base: position 4,566,432 of record JAWHQI010000088.1, on the reverse strand, counting down.
TCAAGGCGTGATCAATACTTTGACAAAACAAGCATTGCTTCCCTATAGGCCTCGACCTCGAAGAAGTTGAATCTATGGGTCGGGGCAATGTCTGTTGTGGAGGCGCGCGAGTATAATAATTAGGCGCGCCGTATGAAGAATCATAGGAAGTAGATTCTCCGTAGGGTGAACCATATGAATTATACCCAAGGTTGTCAGGATCGAGATCCTAGGTGGGATCGTTTTGTGGGTTGGATCGGATCGAATTGTAGGATCGAATCGAGAATCGTAAGATCCCAATACATTCATAAAGTAAGACTTAAAAAATGAAATTGATATGGTATCATCCAATTACACAAACAATCAACACGAAAACTATAAATTAATCGGTTGTTGAATAATTATATCAAAATTTAAAAGAAAGCAAATAAAGTAAACTAAAAAATAGCATAATTATAACTAAAAGATGCATTCTTTCGGAGTTTCGGGACTTTTTGCCAACGGGTTTTGAACCCGACCCCGAAGCAGACATTTACAAAACAAGTAAGCATGCACACAGTAGTATAAATAGAATTAAAACATTTCAAATTTTCGATAAACAATAACAGTTAAATAATAAATGGCATGCACTTGATTCATCTAACAGTTACCGTGCAATACACAATAACATTTAAAAGGCCGTGGGAAAGATTCATCTAACAAAACTACTATGCATATAATGAGTTAATGGTTGTAGGGCATTATACTAACATTTAAAGGGATGTAGCATGTAGGGCATTATATGCAAGTAACATAGATTTATCTATAAGATCTAACAGTTAATGGCTTAATGCTGATTAGAGGAACTGTAGGAAAACAAGTTAAATTATAAATGAATTGCACATAGATTCACTGCCGGTACTCCTAAATTTTTTTTAATACCTAACAGGAAAACAAGTTAAATAAATGGAAAGCATAGAGGAACTGAGGAATTAATGACATGACACATCTTCACGAAGAAGACGCCGAAGAGAGCTACTCAGCTACATATTCATATCTTGAAGAAGAAGAATGGCGATGCTACTCTGTCATGCACATACCTAGCAGGAAATGGCCGAACGACGCCAAAACGGATTGAGGAACGGCGGAGAGGGCTGGACGATTGCAGGAAAAGGCCGATCGATTGCAGGAAATCTAAGCGTTGCCGCAGAGAGCAGGAACCAGCGGTAGGAGAGCACAGCTGCAAAGAAGAAGATTAGGGTTTCACCGTTTCGGAAGCCGTAGACACGAGAAGGTGAATGCGGGAAATGAAGAAGCGCTCGGATTTTACTTTTAAGTAATACTCGTCCTCTCGGATCGTTAGTATCGCGCATGGATCACGATTCTAACGATCCTATTTGTTCAAGCATCGATTCTGATCCCGAATACGATCCAGATCGAAAATCAAATTCCGGATCGCGATCCTAACAACATTGATTATACCCACGACTTCCCGTATAACATTCCTCACTACAATGATTGTATGCTCCGCACCATCTGCGTTGCTCGAAGGCATACATAATGGCGCATAAATGGATTCAAGAAAATTTAATTTTTTGGACTTGCTACGCACGAGTCTAGAAATGGAATAGTGTAATTGAAAATTTGCATCATGAAAATAATTGAGACGATGGAAGAAGGAAAAGCAAGCACGAGAAAGTAGAAAAGAAAAGAAATACCCCAGTATCTAAATCTTCAAAACGAAAGAATCACACATAGGTCATGATCCCCGATAACGACGCTAAAAACTTGACCGCTTCCTACGACTCCCACTCCCACGAGGAGAGGGTGTCGACAATGTACCTGTCAAAGTAATAATTAAAACGAGAGTCACCCCCGAGTATTGATCTCTCGAGGAACACAGATTGATGGATTAATCGATTTAAATATTTAAATATAAAGGCGGGATGGATCGAATCGTTGTTTGGAGTGTTGGTTTTCTAAAGTGTGAGTGCATGGAATTAATGCTACACTACGGATGAGGGTCGCCTTCACCTCTTCGCCAGAATGCTTCGTCGAGAGCAATTTGAGGGTCATCTTCACCTCTTCACACAAACTCATTCAAAACATCATGACAACTTCAAGTTTGCAAGCAAGAGCACAAGTATCATCATCAACAAACATTGGAACGAACACACAAATGCAATTGTTTGAAGATTAAAATGCGAGACATTATTACAATAGTTCCAAACAAAAAGCCACCATCTTATATATAGAGAAAACTCGAAATGATTGAAACCAAAAGAGGCGGAGAAATAAGAAAGTGATACAAACGAAGCCCGGGTTTCTTCCTCGGATATGGGGGAGGTAGCAATGCTCCCACGAAGCCCTTGCCTGTTTTCGGGGTCCAAGAGGGTTGTCACCAACTCTCACCGTAACCAGTCTTCTCGGTGGTTCACTTCGTTCACGTCACGATCCCCAAACTCCTTGCGGTGCTGCTTCGATCCTTGAAGAAATCCCTTAATGGTTGAGATGGTGGGAGAACATCCAGGGGACGAATCCCTCTGAAAGTGGCGAAACTGGGAGAGGCGAAGCTTAAAATCCCGAAGGATTCTAATATCCTTGTCTGAAATCATATTTATAGTCCGTCAAATAACATAGTCGCGCACGGTCAGGCGCACAGTTGGGCGTGAAGAAATGGATTTTGGGCGTTTAAAGGTGTAAGCCCTAGCAGCCGCAAAAGGATCATGCGCCATAAGCCGCGCACGGTCGTGCGAGCACAAAGGCGTATGGGCTCTGACAGAGTTTGGAAATTTGGGAGTTTGCAGCAAATGAACATGCATGATCGTGCGCGAAGAATAGCGCCCAGTCGTGTGAAACCCTTAAATGCACCCCAGCCATGTGTTTTGTACGTGTGGTCGTGCGCGACCAAAATGCACGGGCAAGCTTGGAACTATGGATTTTCAGGTATTTTGGCCGTGAACGCGCAAGGTCGTGCGGAATTGACCTCGCACGGTCGCGCAGAATTGACCTCGCACGGTGTGCATTTCACAACAAGTTTCCAAGGATGCGCCACGAACTCCACAAATCGACTACTAGTTGCCACACATCGAATATCAACAATAGAAAATCATTTTCAGCATAGAAAATATAATGGATGAGGGGGAGAGATAATCTCCCCCAAGCATGAAATGCACCCAAACTAGCTCACAAATGCCCCTATATGGACTTTGATAAAGATGAAGGATATGACGATGAATTCTATCAACTAAGGAGTTAATTAATGCAAAATAAAGCTAAATGAATACTAAAATTACTATATGAATATCACTCATCTATTGCCCCTGCAGCTGAGAAGAATAAAAAAATGAGCGTGCCATGATGATCAATTCTTAGGATATTAAACCTAAAACTAAGCTTATGCCAACTCCTGTTGTTGAAGATTTAGAAAACTATTTATTTTTCACTCAAATATAATTGCATACAATTATCACATCAATCTCGTAAAGAAATTAAAATGAAGTTGGAAGAAAGCAAGTGCAATTCAAAACCAATTGCTTAAGCTATTGTTCCACACTCGCCTCTCTTTAGAAATCCATTAGGCTTCGTTCGTTTGAAAGGAATTGAGAGAGATGAATTGGAATCAACCCAATTCCGATTCTCACATGAATTGGAATTGAGGCAATTCTAATTTTGTTGTCTGGCTGCAGTCAAGAATTCAATCATAGGAATTGAATTTGACAATTATGTTATTCGAATGTAGGCAATAATTCAGTTGTTTGGCTACAGTCAAGAATTCAATCACAGGAATTAATATTGACAATTATGATATTCGAATGTAGGCATGAATTCAGTTGTAATATTGATTTTGTATGGATTGTACATGTTTCAGAAGATTCAGCCTGTGCTTTACTCATTCTCATGTTCTTCATGCACAGGATCTCCATGGGCGCATGGTTAGAGTTAATTATGCTAATGATCGTAGCAGTGGTTACGGTGGAGGTGGTTATGGTGGCGGCGGAGGTTATGGTGGCGGTGGAGGTTATGGTGGTGGCGGTGGTGGTTATGGTGGTGGCGGTGGTGGTTATGGTGGTGGTGGAGGTTATACCGGCGGCGGAGGTTATGCTGGCGATAGTGGATATGGTGGTGGGGGATACGCCGGTGGCTATGCAAGCACCGGTGGCGGTTACGGTGACGGCAGTGGTGATGGAGGCTACGGTGGTGGTGGCAGTGGTCATGGAGGTTATGGCGGTGGCAGTGGGGATGGAGGTAGTGGTGCTCCCACCAGTTATGGTGGTGTCGGTGGTGGTGGTGGATCTGGTGTCTCTGCTGGCTTCGGTGGTGGTGGTTCCACTAGTTTCGGTGGAGATAGCTATGGAAGTGGATCTGGTGCCACTGGTTATGGCAGTCATGGCGCGACTGGTGGTTTCGGTGGTGAGGGTACTGGGGAAATCGGGGGAGGCGTCGGAGGCAGTGCAAGCTATGGTGGTGGATCAGCTGAACAAAACTATGCAAACAGCGGCTCTGGCTTTCGCGGTGGTTCTGATAATTACAAGTTCAATAACAGCAATCAGTATGTCAGCAACGAGCCAAGCACCGCTAATATTGGATTGAATTACGGAAATCAGAATGATTTTGGTGAAAGTTTGAAGGCTGATTTTGATGAACCTGATGACTTTGCAAACAAGAGAAGTTGATCGCACTGTTTGTTCATTGTCAAATGGCTGGAGAAAATGAGCGGTGATTATCTAATTTATCTGTCTTAACTAGAACTTGTGTTTATGTTTATGAGTTGGATGAGCTGTAGCACTTTTTGATCGTTTGACAAAACACATCATCTTTTGCATTGTACTTATATTTGGTGATCTCTTTCTCACGCATATCATCATTATCTTGTGCATGTCCTGTAATGACTTGATTATCTTCTGTGCGTTTTAGACAAGGTTTAAAATAGGATTACTGGTCTTTCTATCATAATTTTCTTCTTCTTATTCTGCCCTCTCTGATTTGGGAGTACTTCTTGTGTATGTATAAAGCTAACTATCCATGTATGAAATAAGCACCAGCGAGTTCTTTTGCATGTTAATTATAACCTTGAGGATTTAAAAGTTTTCATTGTGTTCTGTTGTTTTTTCCTAAAGTTCTGTTGTGTCAAAGTTATCATTTCTGTGTTTTGCTTCTACATTCATTTGAGCTTCTCCAGTTTGCGCTCTCGCTTCTCTTCTTCGATGAATTATGTATCTTGTGCTCGCTTGAGTTTCTCTAACCTAGGATGCAGCCCTGCTTTGCTTCTACTTTTTGAATATTGTGCTTCACAATCCGCGGCCCTATACTTTTCAACCTTATCTAATCCATGCATCATCCAAATTAAGTGTTGTAATCCACTCACTTGACAGTCTACTTTCTGAGTCTAGTATAATATGTTTGGAGCTTGAGAGATCTCCATTTCATGTCACTACAAGTTTTCTTTGAGCCACTCCGAGTGGAAAATTCCTTAGTGATTCTCTCTTCTTCTTGAAGAGAAGAACCATCTGCAATGGCCGAGGATTGTGAATATGGCTGCTATGATAGCTCCGAGATTTCTCGGAAGCCCGCTCAAGTTTTGGGTTTTGGCTCATAGGTGGTTTCAAACCGATCTTAGCTTTGAGGAAGCAAGAGTTCGGATCAAATAATATTTAAAAAATTTGTAAGTTATAAGATATTATTATTAGAGGCACCTGTTAGGCTTTGTGAGAGTCTAATCACTAGGCATGTTAAATGAGGGAGGGGTAGACCAATAAAGACTTGGAATGAAACTATAAGGAAAGACATGATGTACTTAGGCTCCGTTTGGTACAGTGGTGGCGCTCTTGAACGCGGTGGTAGAACCGTCATTCATGAACGCCCACCTAAGGAACTTCATCCACTTGAACATAAAAGTGGATGAAGTTCTTTAGTTGTCCGTTCACAAATGACGGTTTTGCCACCGTGTTCACGACCGTCATCGCCGTGCCAAGCGAAGCCTTATGCATTAGTGAGATTATGACTAAAGATAGGGCACAATGGCGACAAAGGTTCCATATAGCCGACCCCACTATAGTGGGATAAAGGCTCGAGTGTCGTTGTAGAAGATATTAATATTAGCTATTAGATTCGGTATGCTCTCAATCGTCCTCCTCTCCTAATTCCTCAACTAGGGCGCAGTTGTCTCTTCCCTTCTTCTGGCGTCTCAACTCCATGCGCCTCTTCTCTTCTTTCATGCCTCTTTTCTCAATTTTTGTTCCCCATTCCTTTCATATACACTAAATCGAGTGCCTATATGATGCCCCCTTGTTATCACTTGTTAGGCTCAGAGTGGTGGTGGTTCCCTTTGTTACTTCGCTTTGCCTTGCGGGGCGGCGTCCCATCGACCTGCCATGATTCACGAGGTGTGTGACCGTGAGGTCGTGACGTAGTCCACTGATCTGGATTTAATTTTTAAATTTCTCTCATTCACTGAATATCTATACAAGATTCTCGATTCTCATGGGACTCTTCGATCTTCATGGATCTTCTTAAGGCATTTCTCTTATTCCCTTTCGGGGGTTAGCCGGTAAGAATTTGCTTAGGGTTTCACTATTTCTATAATTATTTCCAATTTCCACTGGATTTCAGTATTTCGATTATTCTGTGTGTGTGTGAGTTATGTTGTTGTTGTATACATAATACATGCTGATTATTCTCAGCTCTTTATGACCTCATTGGGCCATTGAATTGTTGATTATTGTTGTGGAGCTTGTGTTTGTCTGATTGCTGAGACCAGTTCTTGAAACTATATGTAATCATATTACTTGTGCTTGTTCTCACATGTATTATGATTAAATGAAACTACATGATTACATGTGTTGTTGAAACTGTATGATTACATGGAACTATATAGTAATTACACTTTGGCATACATAATACATGTTGATTGTTCTTGTTCTGACCTATCCTTGTAGTAAGTGTTATGTTATAGTGCTTATATGAATTGTACATTATTTTGAAAAAACTCGTGGATTTATCAATTCATTACTTACATTCTATGTTCATTTGACAATTACAATTGTCATGATAATATGCAACCTTCAAACAACGGAGAAGAACAAATATGTTTGGTCTTCAGCCTCGTGTCCATTGCGATTTGATTTTTTATGTTATAACTGTCATGTTAATTTCACAATTCTTCATACTTACATGCAATTGAAGCTTATAATGATATTTTGTTTGCTTTGAGTCGGGGAATGGATGCAATAATAGGTTACATTTCATGACATCTATGCACAAAGTGCCTCTTAGAAGACCTTAATGGGGTATTTAGGGAAGATTTTTATAGTTTCAAAAGATAGGTGGTGCAACTTGTAATTTTGCAAGCTTACAGGGGAGGTCCCGTTAAATCACCAATATATAAAAAAAAAAACTAGTTCGTGATGTTGCATGATTATAGGGAAACCCCTCTCCTTTTCTAAATTATCAAGACCTCAAATCTAATAAGGCTATGTTTGGCATGGCAGCGGCGGTCATGAACCGTCATTCGTGAATGCCTGATCTCACCTAAGTTATTTCATCCACTTTAATGTTCAAAAGTAGTTTTCTTTTCTTGGTGGTTGTCATAATGTTGTCATGTCGAGCATACATTCTATGATGGTGGCGTTTTTGTCCAAACTCACAAACATAAAAGTGAACAATGCGCCCAATGGAGCCTAAGTTTACCTTGTTCACAAACATATGCCAAAAACAAACAAGGTGAAGTTATAGTAAATTGCCCTTAATATATACACGCACGCGTAATCGTGGAACTATAGAACATGAAAATCAATCATGTAGTCACCCCATTTGGCAACTCCAAATCGGCGAGAATCGCACGCTCTATCCTATCTCAAGATGTTATGAGACATCATGCATTAAACATACTTGGAATTTGCGTTGCTTTAATCCACGAGCTCGAGTTAAAGATCTCATACATGAAAAAGTGGGGTTTTTTTTTTCAATTTTTAAAGATATCATTTTTTTTTGCTAAAAAAAACACTATTAATGATGGTTATCCTACTACCATTGCTACTCAAGGCGATGCTAATAAAAAGGACGGTCAAGCAATGCTACAAATTATGTCAATTAAATTCTTTTTCCTTGACTCTTTCATAAGTGGGTTATGTGTATCTACAATTCTAGCAGAATGAAAAGTCAACATTAACAAAATGAAATTTCAAGTTTTGTCGCCCATCGCTGCCTCTTATCGCGCCCAATATCAAGTTATCAATCCACAACATCAATGCAAATTTTATCACTAATTTGCATGTTCCTAGGATAATACTAAAATATTCAAAAAAAGAAGGCTACAAGTGTATTTTTCATCCTTAAAATATTTGTACAAAAACATACCCTTAAGAAACATTAAAAAAACATCATTCTGAGCTTTATTTTTCACAGAAGATTGAGAGCTCTATTTTCCTCAGGAACTTCCTTTTTTACCAAAACCGCCCGCACCGCTCTCCCAAACAGAGCTGTGCTTATCTTCCTTCCCTGATTCCTCTCTGTATTCCTGCTTATCTTCTTCCCTAAATTCTCCACATGATCTCCCTCCCAGATAATAACACCCTCAAGCTTTCTCTTATGATATCTTCCAGTCCAATGTACAGCAGGAACAAAGCAGATCCTCCCGATCTCTAATTAGGGTTTAAGCTGCACAGAAATATTTCATGCATGATTCAACATTACTACACAAATCCAAAAACAAAACTGCCATCAGAATCAAACAACAATTTAAACAGTTCCAGAAACTGCAGCTCTCTGCCAACAGAGCTTCTTCAATCATTCACAATCTCGGTCGGCTCTCATCATCTTCTGAGAGGATGCATCACCTTCGGTGTCCCCTCGAAGAGATCCAGCAGTGCCAGCTCGAGATCCTCCGGGTAGTACTTGATGTAGTTATGGCGGTGCCTCACCGCATCCATGTGGCTCGAATACCGCCCCATGAAAGTCCGATAAGCCTGCAAAACCTTCACCGAGATTGAGATCTTCAGGTCGTCTCTGAGATCGATGTTCGGCACAGACCACGCCGTCTGATTCCGGTACACCTCCTCCAACGCCTGGTTGAAGCTCTTGAACCTCTCCTTGAGAACGGTCCTCGACGGCGTGTTCGACCCGAGGTTGTAGATTCCGTCGTCTTTCAAGAAGAGGAGGACTGGGTTCCACGATGCGCGCTCGTAGTTCGTCGCGTGCTGCCTGAATTTTCTGCTGTGGGATCGGATCCAGTCGTCTCCGAGGACATTCTGGAGATCAGTATCCTTCACCTTCTGAACCATGTAGCATATGTTGTTCATCAAAAATAGGCTCTGGAGCGCTTTGTCGAAGTACAGCATGGATCGGTCGACGAGATTTGATTCCAGGATCGAGGTGATGGAATGGAAAATGGGGGCGACGGGAGACGACGAATCCCCGTCTTCTTCCCCGAGCAGCATGTTCAGCGTCCCGCTGTAATCTGCGAGGGCCTTGATGTAGTTCATGACGTATCTCGTGACGGGATGGACTCCTCCGCCCGCGAACCCCGTCGTCGACGTGTTCCGACGAATGGCGGCCTCGAACTCGTGCAATGTTCCGATCGCGCATTCCCCCAGCCTCGATAAAACTTCGCCGCATTCGTCCAAAATCGAAGAACCAGAAGCGCCCGGAAAGAGCGATTCAACGTCTGCGAGAAGACCCACCAAGCACTCATACATGTCCAGTATTCTGAAAATCTTCTCCGGCTTGAGGGGTCCGACGGCTATCGCTTCCCCGAGGTTGAGGAACTGCATCACCGAGCTCTTCGAGATCTCGAGAAAGCACGATTGCCTCCATGATTCCGAGAAATCTCCGAATATGAGGTCGCAGAGACGAATCTCGCTGGAAAGGTAAACGCGTATGAATATTTTCAGCGCGCGATTCCACCTCTTGATCATGGAGTTCAGGGAAGCCCAATCCAGCTGCAGGACTTCGTCGATGCTCAGCTTTTCGATGCGGAGAACCGAAAGGCATTCCTCGATGGCATCCTTGCGGACGCCGATGTAAGCTTGGCAGCACTCCTTGTCATATTTCGACCCGAGCATCGTTTCGGCTATGGTTCTGAGATCGGAGATGACACCGGGATGGATGAGATCGACGCCGAAATACTCTGAACTCCGGCTGCTTTCGTGCTGGATTTTGCCCTGAAGCCCTTCCTCGTCGAACGAAGAGGACGAGAAATCCTCGGATAAGTCTTCTTCCGAGGAACGGAAAGACATGTGCTCCGGCTCCAACGGCTGCCTGTACTGTGTAAGAAGATTCACAAACTCTTCCTCCAGCCTAGCCATGGCCATCTGGAGAGTGTTATCTGCATAGCATAGGAGCTTCTTGTTGTTGTTGTTGTTGTTGTTGTTGTTCGCCGGCGACATTGTCAGCCTGTCCAGAACTTGCTGGACTTCATCGACGTCTTGCAGAAAGTTGGAGGCTTCGTCGGAGTATCGATCCCATATCATCGACTGATCGGAATTCCAGTTGACTAACTTTTCATGCAATTTGCCGAGCCGGGCCTCAATGTCGGCCAATTCTCTAGCTTCTGGAAGAAAGACCATCAGAATCATTCATGGCTAAGTATTAAGCTGTTTCAGAATGGGGATGGTGTGTTTTTTCTTCATCTTCTTCTTCTTATTTCAAAGTAGAAGATTACATTTATTACCTGTTAAAAGCACCTTCTTGCTGACTTCTACACCCACCACTGCTGCACAATCTGCCATAGAAATTTGTTCAGTAATCTTGCATAAACTGAGGGTATATTCTTCTTCTTCTTCTTCCCCGACCTAGTGTTCTTGATGCATCCAGCCCATCTTCAGCAACTGTGGTTGAATTACATGTAGAAAAAAAAACGCTGTTAGCAGCTTTCAACTGGATTGTTTCAGATTCATACGAGAAAAAATTTCTTACTCCTAGCTTTGTTCTACAGCGACAGTAAATCATAAGCGGAAATCAACGGGTCAGGGGGATTCAATGAAACAATTGAATCAGAACAGTTTGAAAAGCTGCAGGAATTTTGAATTTAAAGCTGCTGCAGAACCATGGAAGGGATTATTCGAAGCGGAGAAGAGAAATCGGGAGGATGATCGCTCCCAGGGTTTGAAAATCCTTTCAAACCCCAGCAGAGAAAGGATAAATGGAGTTCGTGGTCGATTTCTTCACAAATTAGGGCATCTCGGAAGGAAAGTTCCAGGAACACGCAAGGAAGCTGAAGCTGGGTTCTCTTCCCCGATCTCAGTCGGAGTAAACGACAGAAGGTAATAAAATCAACAAATTAAAAAAACTAATCAATATTCTTCTGGAACAAAAAAGAACAAGAAAAGACGGTACCTGAAGCTTCGTGGCTGGCTCTAATGGCGATTCGTCTCCCCTCTCTTTCTCTCTCTACCTCTCTCGCAGTCTCGCTATAAAGTGAGACCTGAGCTGAGCTGTTAGGCTTTTGTTTGACGACGGAGATGGAAATGGCGAACAACCCCTTGCTTTCTGACGTTAATTACGAAAAAAAAACCCTTAAGAGCGGCGGCGGCTGATCGGCGGACTCCTCGGCGATTAATTGGACAGCTGGATAGTTGTTGGTTCATAGCCCTTATTGATTGATTGATGCAGCTATCCCCTACCATTATGAATTTATGATATAAACGATTTCAGCCGCCCGATTTCAATCGTACCGTTAACGGTGGTGATTGCAGAGATTGAATATTTATTTTTTAATTGGGTGGGCATACGGTTGACTTCTACTTCTCATGGTTGACTTGTCAATTAAATTTTTAATGGTTGACCCAATGCTGAATTCCAATTTATTTGTGCATGCTCGACTGCTCCCGGGAACGATGGGCTCCGCCCATCAAGTCTATTTTACGAACATGTGCACGGCCGCAATAGCTGAGCTCGCCTCTCTGTGCCCCTTCTCTCGAGAAAGGGGGTGGTAAAGTGCATTTTTGCACTTTACCGTAAAGTGCACTGATCCGACGGTCCGTGTGGATCAGTGCAATACACTTTGAGATGTGTGCACTTTAAGATGTGTACACTGATTCACGCGGACCGTTAGATCGGTGCACTTTAAGGTCCTTTCCCGCCTTTCTCTTGTCTCTCCCATGAATCTCTTCCCCTAGCTCCCCTTATTTAATGTTATAATCACTCCCCGGTGATAAATTTTTAATTTTACTTGATCCAATCGTATTTTGTCTTGGAGATCTAGGGTCTGTTTGTTTCGGCGTTGAGAGTTGGAGTGGTGAAAATGGGAGGCCAGAGTGATGTTTTTGAGCGGTGACGGTGGGAATTGCAGGGTTACCGAACGATTTTTTTTTAACTTTGAATAATTGTCTTCACATATCCGCTTCAGTCTTATATAATGCATGTTGCGATATTAAAATCCTAGTTTTAGTACTTGACGATGCGGAGCACATAATGTTGAATAATTGCTTCTCTGCGCGAGCAAAGGTAGGGTTATAAAAAGCGGACAAGTCATAGTCCAGTGTTATTTGTGCCCCGTTGATTATGTCAAACATGATGTTAATTAAATTTCGACGTAAAATATAAAGAAATGAAGACTCGGAGAGGAGAAATAAATGAGGAGATAGCTTTGTATAACAAACTATCAAGTTTTCTACAGGGATGTTGAATTCAATCTCATTGTTTCTTCACATTGATATTAACATTTAATATTTAAGTATTTCATGAAGTGTGAAATGATCAATTGGTCAAACTTGACTTTTTTTTCCTTAATCATGTGCTTGTGGTCAATAATATCTGGAACAAGCAAATTTAGCCTATTAATGCTTATTTTGTTCATAAATTTATAGTAATTTTAATAGTATTAATATTATATATATAGTGTTATATTAATTTAATTATTTGTGGAATAATTTTATTTAATGAGCTCTATAAGAGGTTGGAGGTCAAATTCAAGCAACATAAGAATTTGAGACAACAAATTTTATATTGAATTATTTAAAAGCCTATTATGTGATTAAGCTTCTAGAATGATGATTTGGATTATTAGCTTGTAGCTTTTAGGAGGCTAGGAGGATTATGAGCATGAATGTTTAAATGGAAACAACATTCAAATAGTTGTTCTTACAAATAGACGATCATAAAATGATATTTTAAGGCGGTTGTTATTCACAAAACGTGTTTGTCTATTCGCAGATTTTGTTTATTCACAGCTCTAAAGGAATTCAAATTTGTTATTCACTGATATTTTGTTATCCACGGATTAGTAAAGAAAATAAAAAAAATTGGTTGTCCTATTCGCATGTCTCACCGCAGGGAGAGAGTAACCCCAGCTATCTAAATCTTTCCAAACAAATCCTAGCTATCTAAATCTTTCCAAACAAACCCTAGCTATCTAAATCTTCCCAAACAAACAAAAATCGCATGAACAACGAAGAAATCGTCTTTATTCCTCAACTCGGTCTCTATCCGCGCATTCTTTTTATGAATCGCGATCCATGCACACATTGAAGTGCTCAGAAAATCGTTGGAGATGTTCTTTCGTTGTCGAGCCCTGCTCAGGAGAATGAAGACATCGTCTGCTCAAGTTTAAAATTGGTCTACGTATAATAATCTGTAAACTCGAATAAAATGAGAAAAAGTTGTGTTGCGGGTCACTCGACGCTCTTCCAGACCGGGCGAATCGAACCTTATTAGCCCGAGAGTGGGCCGAATGCGCAAACAGTCACAGAGAGAAAAGACAGGTGGCAAGAGAACGTTTTTAGCGTGGAAAACCCGGAAAGGGTAAAAAACCACGTGTCGGATCGGTGCCAGCCAAATTTCACTAGTGTTGGATTGTTACAAATGAAGTTACAAGTTCAGAGAGTGGCAGACCGCTTCTCGTTACAATTGCAGTTGAAGAAAATTCTCTGAGGGTGACAGGTCACCTCTCAGAAAAGCTAAGTGCCTTGGTGTAGCAGGAAGTCTTCGAAGTCCGTAGAAGACCTTCAAGTGACGAAGGAGATCTCCAATGTACAACCCTCATTCTCCGAGGGTAGGCCCATTCAAAGCCACGTAGGCAGAAGTCAAGGTCAAAAGCTCAGCACAGAAGCCGGCAGTCCAAGACACAAGGCAACTCAGCCAGCAGGAGTAAGGCGCGAGCTGGGCGAGCAAGGCGCGAGCTGGGCGAGCTGGGCAAGCAAGGGGCGAGCAAGACGCGAGCAGGGGCGAGCTTGGGCGAGTATGGGCGAGTATCTCGCGAGTATGGGCGAGTAGCCCTTGTAACTCGCGAGCTTAGGCAGTATACTCGCCTGCCCCCCCCCCCCCTCCCCAGGATTTCTCTATAAATAGACCCCCAGGGGTATTAGAAATGGCACTTTTGGAAGTGGTCGAGGTCCCCCCAAGCTGGATACTCGTCAAGTCCATGCCCGTCTAGTACCTCGTCCAGCTTTTGGTTGCGGAGGGGAAGTTTCTCCCAAACTTCTAGGATGTGGTGGGACCTCCCTGCTGGAGCACCTGGGGTGTGCTCATAGTCATTTTTCTCTCTCCTATTTTAGCTATCCAAGCCGTGGAGTTGGACCGCAGGATCAGTAACCTCGGGCTGCATTGTTCCGAATTTTGGAGCCGGGATTTTCCAGGCTTCAACACTTTGGTGCGGTGAGCGTGGATCGTAGTCGGAGGAAGAAATTTTTGCGAGAAGGCTTCATGGCTTAAAGTGGTGAGATGGTGGCCAAAGACAGCAACTCGCGAGCATTCGACAAGTTGGGCGAGTTCCAGATGGCGACATCCTGAAGGCGAGTTCCAGATGGCGACATCGTCAGGCGAGTTCCAGATGGCGAGAAGACGAGCGCATGATTGGCGAATTCCATACTCGCCCACAGGTGAGTTGCATACTCGCCCACAGGCGAGTTCTAGTCGCAGGGAAACGAGACTGTGATAGGCGAGTTCCAGCTGGCGAGATCCCTACTCGCCATAGGCGAGTTCTTGCAAGCGATATCCAGAGATAAGTTCAGACCATCGACTTTACTCGGAAGAGAGGCGAGCTTCCTGGGTAGTGGCGAGATCCTTCCTTACTCGCCCATAGACGAGCTTCCTTGTTACTCAGCATAGGCGACTTCACGCGGGCGACGAACATCAAATTTGGCGAGATCCTTCCTTACTCGCCCATAGGCGAGATCTCTACTCGCGAGGGTGAGTTCTCTACTCGCAAGGTGGTGAGAACCTGGTGCCTAGTTCAAGAGTGGCGAGTTCCTGAAGGGCGATTTCAAAAGGGACACTCCTCCTCCCCTCAGTTTCGTCCTTCTTCAATGTCAGTGATTTCCATACACCTATATGCTTACGGGTGCTTTGGTAAAACCCGCGAGTGCTTTTGTCTGACTAACAAACAGGATGATTCATGACGAGTTCGCCACCAAGGGAAAGCACATAACCTACTCGCGAGGTCTCCAAGTTGATGCTCGACGAGCTCCTAGTCGCGATGGACTTCTTCAACAACCTACTCGCGAGGTCTCCAAGCTGATGCTCGGCGAGCTCCTAGTCGCGATGTACTTCTTCAACAACCTACTCACGAGGTCTCCAAGTTGATGCTCGGCGAGCTCCTAGTTGCGATGGACTTCTTCAACAACCTACTCGCGAGGTCTCCAAGTTGATGCTCGGCGAGCTACTAGTCGCGATGGACTTCTTCAACAACCTACTCGTTAGGTCTCCAAGTTGATGCTCGGCGAGCTCCTAGTCGCGTTGGACTTCTTCAACAACCTACTCGCGAGGTCTCCAAGTTGATGCTCGGCGAGCTCCTAGTCGCGATGGTTTTCAAAGTTGGTGTTCCGCGAGCTTCTACTCGCGATGATCTTCATCAAGGACTTATGTTCCACGAGAATGCTTACTCTTGACGTCTTCAAGCTTGGTATTCTGTAAGCTCCTTATTCTCGACGATCTCCTTCCATCAGCTATGTTCCATGAGAATGCTTACTCATGAGGTATTCCAGTTGATGTCTCGCGACGCTATACTCTCGATGATCTCCTTCCGTCGGCTATGTTCCATGAGAATGCTTACTCATGAGGTGTTCCAGTTGGTATCCGACGATGCTATATTCTTACTCGTATAGCCTTTAAGTTGGTATCTCGCGACCACTCAAAAGGTTATGTTATCTATAAAACCCTCACCTCCCTGAAAGATGGGAGATTGTGAGTCTTTTGTCTCTTTCAGCCAAGCGTTTTCAAAAGAAATGAAGAAAACAGGTGAAGTCGATCTCCACGGCAGGTTGGGAAACGGGTCTCCGACTTGATTCTCATAAAATCCAAAGCGGATGATGGGATAATGCCTCAGTTGAGCGTTACCCTAAGTCCAAGCCTCTGCAATGACGGTCGAGATCAGCTCCCCCCTTGCATGTTGGCCGCGGTTCCCACCGACTGCATTTCTCATCCGACTGGGGAGATTATCAGGAAGAAGTCTGGGCGCCGACCTCCCAATTCGACGAAGAGATGATCGACTTAACCGATCAGGGGACCCTTGAATAAAGGTGTCGTGTACACTCCAGGGCTAGGAGCCCGTAACTAAACGATTCGTTTCTGATTATTTCCTCCAATCGTGTGAGTTATTGTGCTTAAGTGTGCTTAACTCTCCGTTTAATTGTTGAGCAACAGGAAACAGGTTGGGTTGGCATTCAGTACCCAAGTAGGATGAAGACCTCGGGATGGTGTGTTCCTTTGGAACCTCCCCGACTGTCAGTCCCTACTTGACGTCATCCTTCAGCAACACCCAAGTAGGATGGAGACCTCGGGATGGTGTGTTCCTTTGGAACCTCCCCGACTGTCAGTCCCTACTTGACGTCATCCTTCAGCAACACCCAAGTAGGATGGAGACCTCGGGATGATGTGTTCCCTTGGAAGGTGCTCCATTGGAACCTCCCCGACAGGGTCAAAAGGGTCAAGGTCAAAAGGTAGGCAGAAGTCAATGTCAAAAGGTCAGCACAGAAGCCGGCAGTCCAAGACACAAGGCAACTCAGCCAGCAGGAGCAAGGCGCGAGCTGGGCGAGCTGGGCGAGCAAGGCGTGAGCTGGGCGAGTAAGGGGCGAGCTGGGCGAGCAAGGTGCGAGCAGACGCGAGCAGGGGCGAGCTTGGGCGTGTATGGGCGAGTATCTCGCGAGTATGGGCGAGTAGCCCTTGTAACTCGCGAGCTTAGGCAGTATACTCACCTGCCCCCTAGGATTTCTCTATAAATAGACCCCCAGTGGTACTAGAAATGACACTTTTGGAAGTGGTCGAGGTCCCCTCAAGCTGGATACTCGCCAAGTCCATGCCCGTCTAGTACCTCGCCCAGCTTTTGGTTGCGGAGGGGAAGTTTCTCCTAAACTTCCGGGTATGTGGTGGGACCTCCCTGCTGGTGCACCTGGGGTGTGCTCATAGTCATTTTTCTCTCTCCTATTTTAGCTATCCGAGTCGTGGAGTTGGACCGCAGGATCAGTAACCTCGGGCTGCATTGATCCAAATTTTGGAGTCGGGATTTTCCAAGCTTCAACATCCAAACCGCGAAGGAGATCTTCGAACCGCGAAGGAGATCTTCGAAGGAAATCTTCAAGGAGCTCTCTCAGATGCCAAAAGTCCCGTCCCTTCAAATGAGGATTCAGGGTCCCTTTTATAGACTTGGTCGGGGGCGGCCCGGTAATTTCGTCGCCGTAACCACCGTAACCACCTGACAGGGCGATCTTGACCGTTGATCGTGAGCACACGGATCGCCACTTTTCGAATATGACGGCTTCGCCCCTCGGGCAGTTAGCGCTCCTGATTGCAATGTGCAAATCCTGCAATCTTAAGAGAGAAAGTAAAGTTAGCAGTTGCGCGCACCGCGAACTTTGCAATGCTCAAACGTGCGCGGCATGAAAACTGGGTACGGACTTAGCGGTGCCAAGTGCGTGTTGAACACCGAGCGGGGATGCCGTAAAAGCATGATCGGAGTTGTGCGAGGACGTCGCAATGAGGCGGCGGGCGTGCCGTGCATCGAGGGGGACCGACCGGCAAGTCGCGCGTGCGATGGCGCGCAGGCCACGCGCTAGCGCGCTGGGTGCGCGCGCGCTAGCGCGCAGGTTGCGCTAGCGCGAAGGCCGCACGCGCTAGCGTGCTGGCCGCGCGTGCGCGCGGGCCGCACAGGCCGCGCATGCGCGTGGGCCCGCACGTGCGCGCGGTACCGCACGTGCGCGCGGTACCGCGCGTGCCGCGCGGTTGCGCGCGCGCGGTTCCGCGGGGCGCGGTCGTGTGCTACCGCGCGCGGTACCGCGCGCGGTACCGCGTGGCGGTACCGCGCGCTAGCGCACGGAATTGCGCGCGTGTGGCGGTTTTTTGGGCGGTTCCACGGCGGTTTTGGGTGGTTTTTCTCTTCCTTCTTGCCCATGCCTCCACCATCTTGGTGGGGAGTGGGGTCTTCGGCTAATTGCAACCCAGATTTCTCTATAAAATGGATGAAGGCTTATCAATTGCCTCCCAAATCCTCGGAGTTCGCTCATACTGCTTATAGAAGTGCGAGGATTTTTTATCTTTTGGTGCGGTCGAGGTGATGCGGCAGAGCTATGGCAGAGGTACTTTTTTCAATATGCCTTTCTCTAATTATGCTGCTTTTATTCCCCGAATCTTTCGTAAGTCGTAACGTTTATAGTATTGTGCGAAGAGGTTTTAATATTCATCATTTGCCATTCTTTTTCCTTTCTCCTTTTCAGACGTCGAGGAATGGCGCGCAGTCGAAGTCGATGCGGTTGCGTTCTACGCTTAACGTTGAGCGTGTCGAGGCTTGGCGTAAGCGGTTTGGACTCCCATCGTCTGTAGAAGTGAAGATCCCGTATCCGGAGGCACGTGCTCAGAATCCGCCGATCGGCTTTATTACTGTCTCTGAGAGTTGTTTAAAGTCGGAGTTCCGCTTCCCTCCATCGGAGGAGGCGATCGAGATTTTTAGGTTCTGCGGTGCGCCCATTTCACAGTTTACCCCAGCCGCGATGACGAGGATTATGGGGTTGATCACATTTTTTTGGGAGCACGGCTCGCGGCTTTCTTTGGAGATCTTCAAAGATTGGTGTGAGGTTTTCACGGATCCGGGAGGTCGGATCGATGTTTGCAGTAACAAGAGATTGTTCCGCTTCGGGGAAAAGAATGATTATCGTCATGGGAACACTTTATACGGATATTTCCGCAATCGCTGGGACTTGCCAGAGCTTTGGAGGAATCTTCTGGGCCGCTGCCGCCGTCAAGTGGGACGAGAAAATGAATTCCAGCCTCTTCCTGGTTTTCCAGATCGCGATGATTTATCGAAGGCTCTTCATGGCGTGGCTCAATATACAGAGGAGAAGAGATTACTGTTAGTCGGGCTTTCGTCGGACGCCGAGCGTGATGCCGCCGTTCCTTTATCACGTGATGGGAAGAGGAGGTTTGTCATCAGATGTGGAGGCTCAGAGATGGTGCCTCCCCCACCCCCACCGAAGGGCCGTTTTGACGGGGCGGGTCCTAGTGGAGTTGCACCCGACGTGACTCCGATTGATGTTGATGCCGAGATCGTGACTTCTCCTGTGGCGGAGGCGCCTCCTCGGGACGACCCTCCCCATCCTTCATTGATGACGGCGAAGAGAGTTTCATCCTCATTACGGGCGATGACTTCAGCGGTTAGTCATATCTCTTTATTGTTTTATTTTTTATGTGTTTTCTTTTTCTAAAATTCTCGACTCGCTCTTTTTTTTGCAGACCGACACCATGAATAGCGTTGCTCATACTTGGAATGATTGCTACGTTGGGCTGAAGGACGGGTATTTCGTTCTTCAAGAGGAGCTACGTGTGGCTAAAAGTTCTCTGGAGGATTCCCAAAAGAAGCGGGAGCGCGAGATATCTCGTGGGCTCCAATTGGAGTCTGATCTTGCCCATGCTCGTTCTGAGATAGAGCGTCTTCATAGGGAGCTCTGTGCAGCGAATGCCACCGCCAACGATGCCTCCCAATTGGTTAAGGATATGCAGGGGGACATGTTCCGTCAGGACGACGAGTTGGGATTTCTGAGAGGCGAGGTGGAGAGGCTTTCTTACCTTGAGCCGGATACCAAGGCCATTAAGGTCGAGGGAGTTGCTGAGTACAAGGATTCCCTGGAGTTCGTGGAGGAGCGTTCTAGGATCTCGGAAGAGCTTCGAGCCGAGATCATGACTAAGGAGGTGGACCCCCTATTGGAAGATGAGTGTGAGATCTCTTTTAAGAGGGGGATCGGGAAGACACTTTGTATGGTGGAGAGAAAGTTTGGATGCAGCACGACCGGGCTTGGTGTTGGCGACCTTTCTGAGGAAGATTGTTCTGATGTAGATATCGAAAGTTGATCGCTCTGCTTTCATTTGTCTATATGTTTTGCTTTCCGTTGTTATGTACCGTATTTTGTCGTGTTCGTATTTGCATGTCTTGCGGTGGAGTTGTGCAACTCTGTAGTTGGTTATATGGCTTGATGATCGTTTCTTTGTCCACCATCGATATTTGCCTTTTGATTTTCTCGCTTTTGTGATCGTCAAATTTTTGACCCCGGATAGCGGCTGTGAGCGTATGCTAGGAGCTGGGTAGGAGGGGAACCGGCCCTGAGTATCGGTGAAGGGCGGGCGCTTCGAACCGTGGGCGACCGTGAGGGGGGCAGGCCCTGGCGGCGCCGTGATCTTACTACCGGGGTGAAGGGCGGACGCTTCGAACCAGGTAGCGCGAGATCACTGGGGATCTGGCCCCGAGTAGCAGTAAAGGGCGGACGCTTCGAACCGTGGGCGACCGTGAGGGGGGCAGGCCCTGGCGGCGCCGTGATCTTACTACCGGGGTGAAGGGCGGACGCTTCGAACCGGGTAGCGCGAGATCACTAGGGATCTGGCCCCGAGTATCGGTGAAGGGCGGACGTTTCGAATCGTGGGCGACCGTGAGAGGGGCAGGCCCTGGCGGCGCCGTGATCTTACTACCGGGGTGAAGGGCGGACGCTTCGAACCGGGTAGCGCGAGATCACTGGGGATCTGGCCCCGAGTAGCGATGAGTAATTGTAGAAGGACATATTGCGCGAGTCGAGACTCGCGGCTTTTTCATACTATAATAGAGGGACAGTTTGGGCGAGTCGAGGCTCGCGGCTTTTTTATAAAAAATTGCAAGAAGACAGTTTGCGTGAGTCAAGGCTCACGGCTTTTACACAATGTAGAAATTGCAGAAAAATAGTTTGCGTGCGGCTCACGACTTTTACACAATGTAGAAATTGCAGAAAGATAGTTTGCATGAGTCGAGGCTCACGACTTTTACATAGCGGGGTAAAAAGGTTACTGATAGAAGCGGTGCAGGTTCTGCGCATTCCAAGTGCGTGGGAGGGTCTTTCCCTCGGCTGTTCTGAGTTTGAATGTTCCAGGCTTTACTGTTGCGGTGACCACATAAGGTCCTTCCCAGGCTGGTGAGAGTTTGTCTTTCTGCGGACCCTTTCTGGCTGCTTCAATGCTGCGTAGGACGAGATCTCCGACGTTGATTGGCCTGGGCTTCACCCTTCTGTCGTAGAGCCGGGCTACGCGCCTTTGGTAGGTAGCGACGCGCTGGGCGGCGTTGTCTCGAGTTTCGGAGATTAAGTCGAGGTTCTCGCGAAGCAGTGCGTCGTTCTTGCTGGGATCGAAAGTCAGCACCCGGATGCTTGGTACTCCGATGTCGACGGGGATGACAGCTTCGGTTCCGTAGCAGATGTTAAATGGCGTCTCTCCCGTTGGAGTCCTCTCTGTCGTGCGGTAGGCCCATAGTACATTCAGGAGCGCGTCCACCCATTGCCCCCCCCCCCCCCCCCCCCCCCCCCCCCCCCCCCCCCCCCGACTTCTTCGAGGCGCGTCTTCAGCCCTTTGAGGATGGTGCGGTTGGTGAACTCCACTTGCCCATTTGTTTGGGGATGTGCTACGGCGGTGTGGCGGAGGTTGATCTTCAAATCTTCACACATCTTAGTGAACGACTTCCTAGTAAACTAGGTGCCGTTGTCAGTGATGATTGTAGCGGGGATACCGAAGCGACAGATAATGTTCCTCCAGACGAACTGTTTGGCATTCTCCTCCGTGATCTTGGCTAGGGGCTCAACTTCCACCCACTTGGTGAAGTAATCAATGGCTAGAATGATGAATTTTCTCTGTCTGGATGCCATAGGTAGGGGACCGAGGAGATCAATTTGCCACTGTGCGAAGGGCCATGCACTTTGAAGCGAGGTGAGCGTGACCGGGGGCTGGTGAGGTACGTTTGCGTGAAGCTGACAGCTCTTGCATTTCTGGACAAGCTCAGTCGCGTCTTTTTTCATTGTTGGCCAATAGAAGCATCGACGCAAGATCTTCTGGGCCAGCGCTTTTCCACCTAGATGCTCTCCGCAGACTCCTCCATGCGCCTCTCTTAGGGCGTAGTCCGCTTCTCCTGTCGGTAAACACTTTAGATAGGGCTCTGATAACGCCCTCTTGTAGATCTCCCCATCTATGATGGCGAACGATGCCGCTCGCATTTGTAATTTGAGCACTTTTAGGCGGCCCTCGGGAAGGTACCCATGCTCGAGGTAGGCCCGTATGGGGGTCATCCAAGATGACTCCTCTTCACTGATGGCTGCAATTTCCCATGACCCTGGAATACTTGGAGCCACGATCTCTTCCACTCGGCGTCTTCGTGATTGATAGCTGGTGGGTGAAGTTGCCAGCTTAGAGAGCGCGTCTGCTCTAGAATTCTGTTCCCGTGGGATGTGCAGAATCTGGTATGACGGTATCTTCTGAAGGAGCGATTTCACGAACGCGAGGTACTGCGCCATTTGGTCATTCTTGGCCTCGTATTCTCTCTCAACTTGCGAGACTACAAGTTGGGAGTCTACGTGAATCGTCAGGTTCTCATCTTTGCAATCGATGGCGAGCCGGAGGCCGACGATCAGAGCATCGTACTCTGCGATATTGTTGGTTGCTGGGAATTTCAACCTGAGGCCATACTCCAAGGTAGTCTCATCGGGGCTTATGAGAAGCAATCCCGCTCCAGCTCCTTTAGCTCCTGAGGCACGGTCGACGTAGAGAGTCCAACAGGGGGTGGTGATATCTTTGACAGGGGTCATTTCTGGTGAAATGGTGTACTCTACAACAAAGTCGGCGAGTACTTGCGACTTGATGTCTGGCCGGGGCAAGAATTGGATGTCGAATTCGCCAAGCTCCACCGCCCACTTCACTAGTCTCCCCGAGACTTCTGGTTTCTGGGGGATTGTTCGTAGCGGGAGCTGAGTTAATACTTTTACTGTATGAGCCTGGAAGTAGGGCCGAAGCTTCCTCGCCGAGAAGACGAGAGCTAAGGCCGTTTTCTCCGCCGCCGGATACCTGGTTTCAGTATCAGTGAGTACTTTGCTAAGGTAGTAGATTGGCCGTTGTACTCCTCCTTCATCTTTCACGAGCACTGAGCTGAGGGTTGTAGGCGAAACTGCCAGGTACAAGAATAGGGTTTCTCCGGGGATTGGCATTGGCAGGGTTAACATTCAAAGAGTGAAAATGACTTCAGGATCTACCCCAGGCATGTCCTCCGGGCTCCAAGCGAAAAAGTCATTGTTTCCTGTAGGAAGGTCGTGAATTCTTCTCGTTCTTCTGGTGATAAGAGGGACCCGACCTGGACGGTCCGGGGCGGATCCCGCTTGGAGAGCGACACTTCCACCAATCCTTCAACGGGTGCCCCCAGCTGCAGAGTAGCCTCGTCCCGCAGGTCAAAGTTGTCGATGTTGAGGGCAGTCGCCTTTGCTGGTTGAGCCTGCCTCAGGTAGCAGTTTCTAGCTGCCTCTTGATTTCCGCGAACGATTCCTATTCCAGCAGCAGTCGGGAATTTCATTGCCAGGTGCGGGATTGATGGGATGGCTCCGAAAACAGATTGGAGCGGTCTCCCGAAGATTGCGTTGTAGGCGGAGCTTGATTCCACGACTACGAATTGAATGTTATGAGTTTTTTTGTCTTGGAAACTCGCCGAGCGTTACCGGAAGGGTGATCATGCCCTGGACTGGGACGGGGCGGTTGTCGAAGCCGTAGACGGGCCCTGCTGCTGGGCTGAGGTGCTCCTTAGTGAGTTTCATGCTTTGCAAGTGGAGAGGAACAAGACGTCGACAGAGCTCCCATTGTCGACTAGTATTCTCTTGACGTTGAAACAGGGATCCCCGATCCCAACATTGATTACGAGCGGGTCTTGGTGTGGCAGCCGCAACCCCTCTAAATCTCCATCTCTGAAGGTGATGGTGGTGTCTTGCTTTAGTTTTTTGTTGTCGTGCCCCCTTTCGGGCCTAGCAATGGAAAGTATCTGCGCGGCGAGGTTAGGAGACCCGATAATAGTCTCGACTTCTCCTATCATCGGCCTTCCCGCCGCTGCGCCGTGAGGTGCAGGGGGTTGATCTCTTGGTTGCCTTGGCTGCTGTGCCTGGTTTGGTTGCTGACCTTGCAAGAATCTTTCGGGAAGCCCTTGCCTGACAAGGCGCTCGATCTCTTCCTTCAACATGGTGCATTCTTCAGTTGTATGACCAACTCCTCTATGAAACTCACAATACTTCGATTGGTCGGTTCTTTCATTCGGGATAGGCGACCTTGGTCTGCGGAAGGCCGGGTTTTCTTGAATGACATAAAGCACGTTAGTTCGGTATGTGTTGAGTGGGGTGTAAATCCGCGGCGGCCGGGGACCCTGATCCCTTCGGGGGTCTCGACGATGATCATCATTCCGGCGCTCCTCCATACGCCGCTCCTCCTGCTTCCTGGGGGCCTGCCCCTGCCCCTTCCTTCTCTTCTGACTTCCTTCGAACTGCTGGCGATGTGCCTCAATCGCCTCATCCGCCGAAGCCGCTTGGGCGGAGTCCCCCCAGGAAAATACCGCGCAGAAGCTCAGGATCGACCCCTGGAATTTGTCGTGCCTCAGCCGTGAAGCGACGGAAAAAGTCTTTGAGGGTCTCTCCCTCGTTGTGGCGAATCCCTGAAAGATGCGAGGGATCTCGAACGATTCTCCGGTTAGCAACGAACTGATCTGTAAACTGCTGGGCGAGCTCGGTGAAGTTGTTGACAGATCCGTCCCGCAGGGAATGAAACCAGGTGCGCGCCTGCCCCTTGAGTGTTGCCGGAAACACTTGGCAGAGGAGATGATCGGCGGCGTTGTAGATCCTCATGATGGTGGTAAAATGGTTGATGTGCTCCAGCGGATCATCCATCCCATCAAATGTCTCGATGTTGGGAAACTTGAAACCGTGCGGAATTGGATGGTCCAAGATTTGTTGTATGAGCGGGGAGACGCGACGTAGGGGGCGACGGGAGAAGATGCCCCGACGTCCGACCTGTCCGTACTCTTCAGCTATCACGTCGCGGATCTCCTCGCGAGTGGGCCTTCATATAGCTTGTTCGACTCCTGCCCCTCCTTGCTGATGGTGAAGGGGTTCTCCTCTAGCTCCCTCGGCGGTGCGGACCGGATGCGTGGAGCTGGCAGCGTCTGAGTATTCTTCTTCGTACGTTTCTTCCTCTTGAGAAGCATCTCCCAATGGAGCCTGGTTTGGATCAAGGGGGGTTGGATGATTGGTGCGGCAGGTGGAACGGGAGCTTGCGGGGCTCCGAGGTTTCTGAGGAGGGCCAGCATTTCAGCTTGCTGTTCCTCCATCTGGCGCATGCGCACCTCCAACGCGGCGACAGGTGCTAATGCGCCCTCTTCGGCGGGAGGAGCGTTGATGAGGGAATGAGAGGGAGCGGGATCAATGCGCCCCTCCGGGATGGAACCATCGGTGGTGCTAGCACTTCTTCTTGCCATCGCTGTTAGTCACGAGTATTGCTATGAAGCGAACACTGTCCTCGAAAATTCTTTGCAGAGTTTGGGGAACACCTTTCCCACAGACGGCGCCAAACTGTTGCGGGTCACTCGACGCTCTTCCAGACGGGGCGAATCGAACCGTTTTAGCCCGAGAGTGGGCCGAATGCGCAAATAGTCACAGAGAGAAAAGACAGGTGGCAAAAGAACGTTTTTAGCGTGGAAAACCCGGAAAAGGTAAAAAACCACGTGGCCGGATCGGTGCCAGCCAAATTTCACTAGTGTTGGATTGTTACAAATAAAGTTACAAGTTCAGAGAGCGACAGACCGCTTCTCGTTACAATTGCAGTTGAAGAAAATTTTCTGAGGGTGACAGGCCACCTCTCAGAAAAGCTAAGTGCATTGGTGTTGCAGGAAGTCTTCGAAGTCCGTAGAAGATCTTCAAGTGACGAAGGAGATCTCCAAACCGCGAAGGAGATCTTCGAACCGCGAAGGAGATCTTCGAACCGCGAAGGAGATCTTCGAAGGAAATCTTCAAGGATCTCTCTCGGATGCCAAAAGTCCTGTCCCTTCAAATGAGGATTCAGGGTCCCTTTTATAGACTTGGTCGGGGGCGACCCGGTAATTTCGTCGTCGTAACCACCGTAACCACCTGACATGGCGATCTTGACCGTTGATCGTGAGCACACGGATCGCCACTTTTGGAATATGACGGCTTCGCCCCTCGGGCAGTTCGGGCAGTTAGCGCTCCTGATTGCAATGTGCAAATCCTGCAATCTTAAGAGAGAAAGTGAAGTTAGCAGTTGCACGCACCGCGAACTTTGCAATGCTCAAACGTGCGCGGTATGAAAACTGGATACGGACTTAGCGGTGCCAAGTGCGTGTTGAACACCGAGCGGAGACGCCGTAAAAGCATGATCAGAGTCCTGCGAGGACGTCGCAAAGAGGCGGCGGGTGTGCCGTGCGTCGAGGGGGACCGACCGGCAGGCCGCGCGCGCATTAGCGCAGGCCACGCGCTAGCGCGCTGGGGGCGCGCGCAGGTTGCGCGCGCGCGCGCTAGCGCGGAGGCCGCGCGCGCGCTGGCCGCGCGGGCCGCACAGGCCGCGCACGCACGCGGGCCCGCGCTATACGCGCGGGCCGCACAGGCCGCGCACGCGTGCGGGCCCGCGCGTGCGCGCGGTACCACGCGGGTCGCACGGTTGTGCGCGCGCGCGGTACCGCGCGTGCCGCGTGGTTCCATGCGTGCCGCGCGGTTCCGCGCGCGCGGTCGTGCGCTACCGCGCACGGTACCACGTGGCGGTACCGCGCGCGCTAGCGCACGGAATTGCGCACGTGTGGCATTTTTTGGGCGGTTCCACGGCGGTTTTGGGTGGTTTTTCTCTTCCTTCTTGCCCACGCCTCCACCATCTTGGTGGGGAGTGGGGTCTTCGGCTAAATGCAACCCGAATTTCTCTATAAAATGGATGAAGGCATATCAAGTTGGTTTGCAGATAGACATGTATGATGTGCTAATAACAATTAACTATTTTAAACAACATTAAAACGCAAATTCTTCAAGGGTCCGTTCGTTTGGACGGAATTGGCTAAATGCAGCCCGAATTTTTCGCCCGGGAGTGATTTTTTCGCCCGGGCGCGATTTTTTCGCCCGGGCGGGATTTTTTCGCCCGGGCGTGATTTTTCGTCCGAGGGCATTTATTTCGTCCGGGCGAATATTTTTGCCCGGGCGCGATTTTTTTGCCCGGGCGCGTTTATTTCGCCCGAGCGCGTTTATTTCGCACGGGCGAGTTTTATTTCTCACGGGCACGTTTATTTCGGTCGGGCGCGTTTATTTCGGCCGGGCGCGATTTTTTCGCCTGGGCGCGATTTTTTCGCCAGCTGCGATTTTTTCGCCCTGACGCGATATTTTAGCCTGGGCTCGCGTTTTTTGCCCGGGCGCGCGCTTTTCGCCCGGGCGCGCGCTTTTCGCCCGGGCACGCGCTTTTCGCAATTTAAATTCCAGAAAGCCAATTCTATCGTGCAGCCGAACAACTTACAGATATCAATTTCAATTCTGTTCACTGAATTCCATCCTGCAACCGAACAGCAGAATTGATTTTCTGCACAAAATCAATTCTTGCAGATATTGATTTTCTCGCAAAAGTCAATTCCAGAAAGTCATTACCTGCGCGCCGAACGGACCCCAAATGATTTGGGGTTCTCAACATTTTTTTTCTCATAATCATATTCTCATGGATGATTTCTCACAGCAGTTTTCTCGTCAGCCACCACTATTTTGAAAGCTTTCTGTTTTCCAGCGATGGAAAAAATGCGTGAATCTCACCGTCTGCCTTTAGTCTTCTTTGGCTGGCTGAACAAAAGCGGAAAAAATATCGCTGCTGACCGTGAATTTTGACCCAGTATCTATTTATATTGATTTTTTAATTGTTTATATTAATTTATCTGTTATGATTATTTTGCATAAAATGTTTTATAAAATTATTTATTCTCTTCATCATCATTCTCAAAGGGAAACCTGTGCAGCCTGAGCCGTCGATCAAACTGTGTTTTTTTTAATGTATACATCACGATCGTTAAACATATCACACCCGAAAACGTTCAGCATAACAAATTATTGTTCAATAGAAACTTCAAACGGAAGGAAGGAAGTGGGCAATGCGTAATAATTTAAAAAAGAAAGCCCTTTCATGTGATTTGACATTTAACCCTTCTAGAATCCTATTACAAAATAATAATTATTATTCAAATGAAGATATCATTATCTTTAACTTATAAATAAATAAAGATAATAACGTATTAGAATTCTGATTTGACTATTTTGACGAGCACATCAGGGGAATTTTGACAGAGCCGATAGATCAGGGGTCGGTGAAGCAATGATGGGTCGCGGCGGTGGTGCGGTCGGGGAAGAAAACTGCGGGCCGGGTGATGGGTTCACACGATTTCCCAAACGGGGTTGAGCTCGATTGAACGGGCGGCGGGCGGCTCGAGAAAAAACGAAAGGCGTGCAGAGGGCAGATGGCTCGGGCACGAAAAAGACTGCTCTTCCATGTGCGGTCAGCAAGGACGCACACGCGAATGGTTGAGCGGATTCGAACATCAAGAATCTCGTGAGGAGCGAGTTGGCGCCGTTGGTAGAGTGCCTAAAGTGGAGATTGGCGGATGCTTCAGTTGTGGTTGGGGACGTCGGGACGACGACATGACGGAAATGAAACCATGAGCGTTGTTACTTCCCCTTGACATGTGTCGTTTACCAAATGAATGTCTTCGTCAGCGGCGATAGGGATCGTGGAGACGCTGGAAACGGCAGATGCAGAGAACGGACGCGTCGGTCGTGCTGGGAGACGTTAGCGTGCTTGCTGGAGGCGACACAAATGTTATTGTGCTCGTCTACTGGCGTAGAGCCCGCTGCACACTTGCGGGAATCGAAGAAGCGGGGTGGATCATAATGGCAGTGTCCTCAGAAGGGGGCAGATGTCATCTTTTTCTCATAAAAAAATTTGAAGGTCTCTATCTTATCGGAGTCGTTTCTGATGGGTTTTCTCTAAACAACACATCAAATGCGAGCAGCGGAATATACAAACAAGAGCAACCCAAAACAGTTAAAGGACTTTGTGATTTCATGAATCTAGAAATAGATAAAGCAACGCATTGCAATATATACCTTAAAGGGATTGAGACAATACTCAACCAAGGTGCTCCAAGATCTGATCCCGAAGGCAGGCTTTGAGCTCCAAGCACAGTAATCGATCGGCACCTCTATAGAAGTCCACACAAGTGAAGGAGAACCTCACGACTCTTGTCGAACAAGATATGGGAAGGAGAAAGAATGCCCTCTACGTCTCCCACGGACAGCTAGATCCGACGACAGGGAGAGGCGGCGGCGGCTGCGACCCTTGCGGAATGCGGACGGAACTTCGCGACTTTCGCTCGTTCTCGGGAAAACCAAGAGATCGACTATTTCTCTGTAGTCTAATATATCTGACCTAATCGCTTCATCACTTCTTGTTATATACCCAAGGCATAAAACAGGCTATCCGCAGACCCAAGACTCTATTGGAATAAATGAACAGATTCGTCGTGTACAGGAAATTCATCGAGTCATTTCGACGATTCGTCGTGTACAGGAAATTCGTCGAGATATTTCGGCGATTCATCTGGACGAACTAAGACGTGTTCCGTCGAGACAATCTCGACAATTCGTCGAGACATTTCGACGAATTCGTCGAGACGAACTAACACATATATCGTCGATACATTTCGACGATTCGTCGAGTAAATGCAATTCGTCGAGACACTCTCAACGATTCGTCGTGTACATCTTTTCCCGTCGAGACATTCTCGACGCAACTCTAATTGCTCACATGATTGATCCTCCACTCATATCCAATATGAGTAAGGCAACACAATCCTTCATCAAACTTCTCCAATACTTTTATGTGCGCCCCTATAGGCTCATATTGCGTTGACAGTAAGACTAACTACTTGATTGTTTCGAGATCACCTTGAAAAAACCAACAGTTTCTCCCTCATCCAGACACCGTTTTTGACGTGTAAATAGTCAAAATTCATTGCCTCGACAAGTGGAATCCAAATCCACTAATTATTTTGCAAAAAATCTTAGGGGGCGGGGGGAAGATGATTGTGGGGTTGCGGAGCTCATTTGGGACCATTGGCAATACACGGTTAATTATTTACGGGCCCCTTAGTGCATAAATTTATTGTGCCCAGAAGGGCCCGCGGTCATGAGTGGATCTAAGCTAGGCGGGCTGCCCCTCCCTAAGAAGAATTCCTCTCGTCGAGACAATAAAATTTTTGATTATTTACACATCCACTCGCAGGCGACGTCGCTCCGCTCTCTAGCCTCTTTAAACAAATTTTAGCCTTCTAGGCCATAAGAAGTTGCATCAAATTAAAACTCTGTCCAGCGTTGTCAATTTGTCTTCCACTCGTGACTCATTCCAACTTCAAAGCTCCAGGTTGCGTTAATTATTCATTAATCCTAAATTAATTGCATCAATTCCTTGAAAATGCATGCATCAATTCCTTGAAAATGCGTCGAGCTCAATTCATGTGATATTAAAGTTAGAATTCTAACCCATGCAATTCCGTTTAATCTAAACCGATATCTTTCTAATTTAGGGTCCGTTTTTATGAACGTCGCCCAAAAAAAGAAAAATAGCTTTGAACATGAAAGTGGATAAGTTCATTTGGTGAGGTCGGGCGTTCATGAACAACAATTCATAATCACTGCGCACGTTCGCGGCCACCACCGCAGTGCCAATCGGAACCTTAATCTTGAGTATGTTAATCAAAATCTAAACCTTTATGCACATTTGACAGGAGGCGACTACAACTAGCATAGTTTTTATATACACGGTAGCATAATATTCTCTTGCGCAATATGTCAATAATATCCGACTATCACTCGATCAACTGGTATTTCCGCAGTGCGGGGAGTTCTCTGCGGATTATGATTTTCTTCATTTGAGACCTCAAATGGAGGTCCATTTCATGGTGTAGATGCATACTCGCTTGATCTAATCAGTGGCGGATCCAAAAAATTATAAACGGGGGTGCACATAATTTCTTTTAAACACAATAGTACATAAATGTTACATTGAGCGCGGGGAGTAGGCAGCCAGCGGGTCGTGGATTGAGTTAATTTGGGGGTGTACATAGCCGAGCCTGATCTACGAATAGCCAAATTTGATCTGCGAATAGCCAAATTTGAGTCTGCTTATAACAAATCGAAAAAAATAACGGAGTTGTCAATGTCCCTTTGACCCCCTCTGAATCCACAATGGATCTAATGGCGTAGAATAAAAAGATGGGATTAGTGAACCCGTTGGACCAACCAAAAATAGGGACCGTGAAATGAAAAATATCTACTTCACTCCAAATGGGGAGGATCCTATTCCATTCTGAGGTGGTATCTATAAGCAGACTCAAAAATTGGTACAGGACGCACCTTAGATCACCATGCACGGCCGTTGATCCAGTCGTCTATATCTAAAATACAATCATTTTTTAATACATCCGTATTACACGAATATTGGCGCAAGCTATCGAAATGGACCATTGAATCACAAATCATACAGATGTATTTGCTCCCTCACGATACCTAAATATCTCTTCTATGAGCAAGATGTGTAGTTTTGTTTGATTTGAGTTTATAATATTTTGATTATTAATAAAATATAGTATATCTTATATTAATAAGGGGATTCCGCTCTTTGAGTCGCCCGTCGTCGGTCACGCCCCTTTTCTCCCCGAAACGCCCTTCTCCCCGATCCGCTCTTCCGGCGCTATCCGCCTCCGTGTCGCGCTCTCCCTCTGCAGTTCGGCGGGCGCAGGTGTTAAAATCGCGTGGCCTCTCAACTCCGCGCCTGTGCGTCGCGTTGTGCCGTCGCCGCGTGTTATCCCACCGCCCCTGTCGCCGGTTGCCGCCTGCTAATGGAGCCTCTGCCTGGGTTCTCGCCTTATTTACGCAAAATACGCCGCCGGTGCCTCAGTACTCATCCACTTCCTTCTCCGCAGGTACTCCGGCTATTTCGTTCTCCAGTTTCCTTTTGCCCTTACTTCCCCTCTCCTTTGTTTTCGTTCTCCGCAGGTACTCGGCTATTTCCTTTTGGAGTTTCTTCTATCCTTACTTCTGATTTCCTTTCTTTTCTGCTCATCTTCTTTTCTCCTGTGATACGTAGGTCGCCTATTTCTTCTTCGCCGCCATCGACTCAGGAATCGACTTCACTTGCAGCAACTTCCCCCGCGGTCGCATCCTGCACTCTGCAACCATCGTAAAATCATCGGTGAGCTTCAAATGACATCTGCTCAAATTTTTTTTCCTATGTTCTGCTCAGGTTTCACTACTTCCCTGCACTAGAATGCTTCTTCATCATAATTTCTGTATGAGGCGAGCTATGTCTGGCTTCAATCAAAGAGTAGATTGATCAAACCTCTAAACAATCATGTTTCACCAGTTGATTGATTAATCACTGCAGTATATAATAAAGATTCAAAGAAAAAAATATGAACAAATCACCTGTCAGTATGATTACTATTGTTCTGAACACTTCCAAGCTGCTTCATAATCTCCATTCCTTTGCAAACTCTTCCAAAGATTGTCTCTGTCCTACAGAGACAGCAAAATCCATTCCTGCGAAATACTGTACTACAAGTTCTGTGAACCTCCGAGTTGAGTGATGACCTAAATCTGTTCCAGGCTACTTTTTTTTGCTTCAAGGTACCAAAATATTTCTATAGATCAATAGCATGTGCTGACTTCCTTATTTGGTTAGGTGTGGTTAACTACAGTCCTGTTGGTTGCTTCTGAAATCATGTGAGCTTCATTTGTTTCCTTCACTCTACACATTCTGCACGAATGCCAACTGTACGCCTGCGGCTGTAATGTCCTCCACCAATTAACTATATGCTTATTTGCTTTTTAGTATCTTCCTTATCAGAGCATATATTCGTTATGTAACTACATAGTTGTTCCGATATCACGTGCGAAAAGAGTAAATAAACCGCTCCATATATTTTGTTGAATTTGGAGGCTTAACTAAGGTAGGCTAATCTAGGAGACACGGCCACATCCACAAATTTTAGTTCCACAAATCAAAAGTTTTGCTTTTCATGGACTCCGAAGTGGAAGGCTGTGGTTTCGTCGCCGGTGATTGAGCTTATTCCATTTGCAGTTGCAGTTGCCGGCAATCCGCTCCGAGCAACCTCATTTTTACCCATTTCTCCTTGGCGTTCAATTTAATTGTTTGTTGAGGTTGCACAATCTCACTCTAACATCTTTAACTCTCTCTTCGATTTTCATTTCTTCATTTCTGTTGTTGTTGTTACTGTTCTATATCCTCCTCCTTCATTTTTAACATCCCTATGAGTTCTCATGATACTTTAGCATGCTATTTGTTATATCCATGCCATTTTATGTGTGTTCGCACTGAATTGGATGCTGGTAGAAGCAACTTCTCACCTTTCCTAATTGTTTCTTGGGAGAGATAGGCAGCCCTCCGATTTCAACCTAAAATAACAGTGACCGCCGGTTATCATCGAGGCTTCAAGAATCGCACAGGGAGTGGTTTCCAGGGATAAGAACTGGAGCAGGCATATACTTGCCAATACAAACTTCTGCACCTTGCCGAGGATCAAGAATCGCACAGGGAGTGATTACCTATTGAGGGTGAAGTTACACCACTTCATGCAAATTTATTTTGCTGCATTGCCTTTGCACCTATCACTTAATCGCACTAATTTTGCATGCTTGATTTGTTGCAAGTTGGCATTACTCCATTGTGCATTGTAAAATAGAGCTCCTTTATAGATCTACATCAGTTTTATTTGTCAATCTAATGGCAAATTAAATACTCAACACTCTGGTAATAGTTATACGAAAAAAACAATAAACTTTATCTCCAACTACAAGAAGATTACATTTGATCATTAAATACTCTATGACAGAGACAGCCCATTGCTTTAAATTAAAATTTAAAAAATTAAGATTATCTTTGGCTAATGAAGTGGTTCATATTTTTGCAAAGAAATATACCTTCTGGGCAACTAAAACAGAACTCTGAGAAGCAGGTCCATCCGGAATCGTGCAATTAGCAATTTCAGGTCCAACGAGACCACGCACCTGACTTCGACTTTTGACAAGCACGTCCTTGCCATCGTCCTGCAAGAGGGAGCTCGGTGATTTCCAGTGCGAGCAGGCGCTGCTTGCATAACAGCTCCTCCTCCAAGAGAAGAAGCCCACACTGCACCGAACGACGCCTATTTGACCCACTCTCTTACATATGGGATGTGATTCCCTTCTTTCCTGATAATAATGTTTGCAAGTATTACGACTTTAATTGAATTTAGGGTCTCTTTTCCTTCTGTATGGATTTGTTTTGGTTTTCCTTTTCTTCTCTCTTAACCATTTAGCTATCCCATATCAACGGTTAGTTGATTTGCCATATATGATTTGCGTGTTGACTTTCCGCTCATCCTCATATTACTGAAACAGTCAAATGACGACTAAATTCCTGTATATAAAATAACATATGTTTTTACTCAAAATGTCAACTTTTGAATAAATTCCTCCATGATCGTGCATGTGATTTTGAACCTCCTTACTCCTACCATATGTCACGATGTACTTCACCTCATTATTACTCATCCTCTCCGTGTACGCCATGGCCAATGCATTATCATACACTGCTCTTCCTTCCGTAGTAGTAAAACGATCATTTCGTGCTAAAAGGATGAAGCTTTCTGCTCTCTCTTCTTACATAGTTTTGCTAACTTCCTCATGTCATTCTCATTGTGCTGCATTACAACTGTACTCTACTTTCTTTAAAAAAACCATATGTTTTTACTGAAACAGTCAACTTATGACTACCTACCCGTACATAAAATCACATATGTTTTTACTCAAAATGTCAAGTTCTAAATAAATCCCTCCATGATGTACCAGGTGATTTTGAACCTCCTTACTCCTACCATATGTCACGATGTACTTCAACTCATTATTACTCATTCTCTCCGTGTACGGCACAACCCATGCATTATCGTACCCTACTGTTCCTTCTGTAGTACTGAAACGATCATTTTGTGGTAAAATAACGATGCTTCTCTCACTTCTTACTGTGATGCGCATATCATTTACGCTACTACATTTTCTCAGATATCACAAAAACATTTTCCTTCTCTTTTATAAGAGTTAACCAACTTCTGATCATCTCTTCCAAATATGGCACGGCCATATCTTCACTTCTGTATATTAGAAAATAGTCATTTGAATGTTCTGAGCACTCCTTCGTACACGGAGTCAAACATACGGAACCACCCTTAATCAGTTATGTCGGGCATTTGTTTACGTTGGTTATGCCCTTACTTTCTTCTCCTCTGCGTTCCTCCTCCTGCTATGACTGCTGCTCAACGATGTTCCCCTACATGTGTATGACTGCGCTTCAGTTATGCAGCAGACTGTGTACACATCTGTAAATTTACATGCTGGACCTCAGTGCGACTTGATGCACGTGCCCCTGTTATATATGTTCTTGGACCCTATTTCCTCTTCTCCTAACGTCATGACGCAGGCTGCTCAACATTTACAGTGCAATGTTTTCTGGATATGCTGTTGTTTATGTCAGCATGTCACACAGTACTGCAACAACCTGCTTACTTAGTCGTGTAAAATCTGTACCTATATTGAAGGTGCTTAACAGGTAATGGATCGTGATCGTACATTAGAGGCCTTACCAGACAGAGTTGACATGCGTGCTCATGCTCGAAAAAGAGTACGGGAACAACCCATAATACATGAACAACATTCAGCATATGGCTTACAACATCACCATATTACTTCACCAAACACTGCAGCTGTGCCATCAACATCGCGTGTTACTCAGCAGACTTCTAATCGAGCACGCTCACAGAGACGAAGATCTCATATGTCCGATGAACAACGTGAGGCACAAAGAGCACATAATCGATCTTACCAACGTGAGAGGCGTGCTCATATGCCAGAAGAGCAACGGGCACACGAGCGGCAGGTTCGACGTGCTGCTACTTATGCACGACGCGATCAGGTACCCCCACAACGCAGACATGTTGGAAACCTATCCTCTGAGCCTCAACACGATGTGCCACCCCTACCCAAGAGAACTCCACTTTCAGCAGACATACCAGCAGCATCATGTGCTACTCCAACAAGTTGTACTCGAGCCCACTCACGAAGAAGAATGACAGAACTGTCCACCGAAGAACGTGCTGCACGACGAGCTTACAATCGATGCTACCAAAGAGTCCGTGTTGCGCACATGACAGAGGAGCAGCGTGCGCACCAACGGGAAATTAGGCGTGCTGCTGCTCAAAGACGACGCCATCAAGTACCCCGCCAGCGTGGCCAAATTGAACTTCACGGCTGCGTTACCCCGCACAGTGCTCAGCCTCCGCACGAACCACCTCCACGTGAGGCAGTACCACATTTTCCCCGTGAACACATCAGCATGACGTGGGGTAAGTATGTATATTTATTTCTACGCCTGCTCCTCCTAACAAGTACCACTACATAACACATCACTCACACACTCTTGCATGTCGAAGTCACAAATGCAGATAACGGTGTTGTGCATCGATACTCACTGTCAGCTGTAGAGCCCTCATCGTTCTCTCACGTTACCCCCCTTCCTGAACTTGGACAATCATCCACAACGCACGCATCTGCTCCAGTGCTGCCTGAATGTGCACCTCCAGTACTGCCTGCTATCGCAGTCCCAGAACAACACCATGAAAACTTCGCATATCGTACGTACTCATGACATTATCTACTACTATAATAGTTTTTGTCCATGCACACCTTATGCTCATAACACACTCCTCAAAATTTTTCTTCGTACAAAACTCAGCAGATACCGTTCAACCTCCTTACCTCACCGGTGCCGACAGCTCCGATGGGTCTGTTACCGCTGCAAATCGTC
The DNA here is from genome assembly GCA_033032865.1 of Dactylorhiza incarnata. Classification (NCBI taxonomy): domain Eukaryota; kingdom Viridiplantae; phylum Streptophyta; class Magnoliopsida; order Asparagales; family Orchidaceae; genus Dactylorhiza; species Dactylorhiza incarnata. The sequence goes on along the minus strand of JAWHQI010000088.1, from coordinate 4,529,301 downwards.
GTCCGAGGAGCCTCAACATTGCTCGAACTTCCACTGCACCTACGCAAACTGTGCACTTACACCTGCAGTCTCCACATTTTTGTATGTACTGCCAGGCTAAACTGTTCGCTGGTGAAACATCAGCAATGTGTTGCAACAATGGCCGAGTGCAGATTCCGCCTATACCGTTCCCAGCTGAACTTTACACTTTGTTCACTGCTGATTCAGCTGAAAGCCGTCATTTCAGAAGATACATTCGTTCTTACAATCATGTGTTCTCTTTCACTTCTATGGGTGTTAAATTAGATTCGGCATTGGCTGCTGATCAACACGCCATTTACACTTTCCGCGCTCATGGGGCGATATACCACAAAATTGGCTCTCTTCTGCCACCTGTAAATACAAGACCGCGATACTTACAGTTATATATATACGATACAGAACATGAGCTTGATCATCGCTTGCAAGAAAGCTCCGAATTAGATCGTCAACTTCTTCAGAAGATAACATTAATTCTTAATACATGCAACCCATTTGTTGTAATGTTTCGATGCTTAGCGCAGCGACAAGATATGGAGAAGTGCAGATTGGTAATTAAGGACAGACCTGCATTTGAACAGCAATATATATTACCAACTGCATCACAGGTTGCTGCTATAATTGTTGGTGCTGAAGAGTATTTCGATTCTAACGAAAGACATATAATTGTTGAGACAATTGAAGGCAATGTAGTTACTGTGCAAGAGTACACTGGTTTCTATGATCCGCTTCAGTACCCACTGCTTCTGCCATACGGCACGTATGGCTGGTTAGCTGAATATAAAGGACTGAATAATCAACGTGTTAGCTGCTGCGACTACTACTCCTACATACTTCAGGTTTCATAGTTATATTTATTACCACTCTGATTTGTAAACAACTGCTCACACCATAATCAACCTGATATACATTCTGCTACAGGACCGCCTGCCGCCTTCATCATTACCACTTCACGGCTGTCGTCTGCTGCAGCAATACGTTGTTGACAACTACATTAAGATAGAAACTCAAAAACTACGTTGGATAAAAAAAAACCAACATAATATTCGTGCTGAACTGTATAGTGGCTTGCAGGACTGCGTGAATGCGGGCGAAAATAGTGGAGGTACATTTACTATATCTCCCTATAATTTGCGTCATCATATCTGTATACTCGACACTCCGCCTTACTACATTATCTTACTATGTTACAGCAAATATTGGTCGACGGTTTATCCTACCGTCATCTTTTGTTGGAAGTCCTCGCGACATGTATCAGCGTTACCAAGATGCAATGTCTGTTGTCCAGCACTATGGTAGACCTGATATTTTCTTAACAATGACATGCAACTCCTCCTGGCCCGAGATCACAGAATCACTCTATCCTGGACAGACAGCACAGGACCGTCCAGATATTGTTGCTCGAATATTTCACGCTAAATATGAAAAGTTAAAAGAGGATATTTTCCACAAATATGTTATAGGGAGAACAGTCAGTCACGTGCACGTAATTGAGTTTCAAAAAAGGGGCTTGCCACATGTTCATATGCTTATTATTTTTGACGCACGTGACAAAATGAACACCCCAGATGATTACGACTCGATTGTTCGAGCCGAGCTCCCTCATGTTGAACATGAACCTGAACTCTACAATGTTGTAGTGCGCCATATGATCCATGGCCCGTGCGCCCATGTCAATCTGCATGCTCCATGCATGAAGCATGGTAGTTGCAAAAAGGGATACCCTAAACACTTCTCTGAACATACCATTCAAGGAGCAGACTCATACCCAATTTATCGGCGCCGAAATGATGGGCGGGCATTTGCGTTGGCACACAGACAAGATTTCCGTATTGATAACCGGTGGGTTGTTCCATATAACCCATGGCTACTACTGAAATATGATTGTCATATTAATGTTGAAATTTGTAGTAGTATAAAAAGTATAAAGTACTTATATAAATACATTCACAAGGGACCTGACTATATTGCATTTGGGGTTCAACCTACTGAATCTCGCAATGAAGTGTCTGAATATATAAATGGTCGATGGATATGTCCACAGGAAGCCTTTTGGAAAATATTTAAATTCAATATGTACCAGACATATCCCTCGGTTATTCGTTTGCAGATTCATTTACCTGACAAGCACCAGGTTCAGTTCCGCACAACTGATTTGCTGAATAACATTCTTGCAAATGAACGAAACTCCCGCACAATGCTTACTGAATTTTTTAAAGTTAACGACCATGACCGTGATGCCCGTAGATATTTATACACCGAATTTCCAAAACACTACACGTGGAATTCAACTTCAAGAACATGGCATAAACGGAGGCGTCGACAAAAAATTATTGCTAGAATGTACTCTGTACATCCATCTGAAGGAGAACGATTTTATCTGCGCATGCTTCTGAATCATATTCGAGGACCCAGATTTTTTCAACACCTGATGACGGTTGCTACTACCACTCATCCAACATTTAGAGATACGGCTGAACAGTACGGACTACTAGAACGAGACACCGGGCTACATAGTTGTATGCGCGAAGCTACCGAATATCATATGCCATCAGCACTACGGACCTTATTTACTACAATTTTATTATACTGCAACCCTACTGAAGTTCGGACCCTATGGAATGACAACTACAGCGCAATGACAGAAGACTATGTTACAAGTGCGTCTATCAGTGCTCTATTCGTGCTCAACAAACTCCTTCGTGAAATAGAATATATTCTTCAGCAACATAGTAAAAGTATATCAGAGTTTGATATCCCTCAAATGTCATCAATCTTCGAAAATATGGATAACTTCTCCAGCTTAATTGAAGATGAACTGTCAATACCGATTTCGTCCGCGGATGCTACTTCTGTTTCATCTTTGAATCACAGCCAGTCCTTGGTCTTCCACACTATTACTGAATCAATTCGAGAGAAGAGAGGTGGTGTTTTTTTCATTGATGGTCCGGGGGGCACCGGGAAAACATTTTTATACAGAGCGCTCCTTGCACATCTACGTGTAGATGGTCATATTGTACTTGCCACTGCTTCATCAGGCATCGCTGCAACTCTTCTGCCAGGTGGCAGTACCGCACACCTAAAATTCAAAATTCCAGTTCCTATTGAGGCATCCTCATTCTGTAAAATTGGCAAGTTTTCTGAGTTACAACAACTACTGCAACATTGCTCTGCTATTATATGGGACGAGGCGCCAATGTCACATAAATATGTTTTCGAGGCTGTTGATCGTTCATTGCGCGATGTTCTGGACTCAACTCAACCTTTTGGTGGGAAGGTTGTAATTATGGGAGGTGATTTTCGTCAGGTCCCACCTGTTGTAATTAATGGCACAAGGTCCCAAATAATTAATGCAAGCATAGTTTCATCACATCTGTGGTCAACTGTCCACTTACTCTCACTGTCTGAAAATATGCGTGCATTCAATGACCAGCATTTCTCAGATTTTCTTCTTCGTGTTGGAAATGGTGTTGAGCGTACATGTGCTGATGATATGATCCGCATTCCGGAATCAATGATCATTCCATGGGAAGGAGAACATTCGATCAATGTACTTATCAACATTGTATTCTGTGATATGGCATGTAATATTAATAGCTCTGAGTACTGGGAAAACCGAGCATTGCTGACTCCGTTAAACGAAGATGTGGCTCACTTAAATGAGAAATGTCTATCTATTTTACCAGAAGATGAAACGACATACTACTCCTTCGACTCTGTTGATGATGATAAATATAACTTATATCCGCAGGAGTTTCTTAATAGTATCTCACCAGGAAGTCTTCCTCCCCACAAACTGTGCTTGAAAATTGGTGCGCCTGTCATTCTTCTGCGAAATTTAAACCCTCGAATTGGCCTGTGCAACGGCTCGCGTCTTATATGCCGTAACTTCTCAAGGAATCTTATTGAGGCTGAAATTCTTACAGGCCATCATAAAGGCATGCCGGTGTTTCTTCCACGCATACCCCTAAAAAATAGTGGAGATCAGAAGCTGCCTTTTGAGCTCACTCGAAAGCAATTTCCAGTTCGCCTGAGCTTTGCACTAACTATAAACAAATCTCAAGGACAAACCATCAGAGAAATAGGGCTGTACCTGCCTTCTCCTGTTTTCACTCATGGTCAGCTTTATGTTGCTCTATCAAGAGGTGTGGATGCTCTCAGCACAAATGTACTAATAAAAAATGGGACGATACCGAAGTGTCCTGGCACATACACAAAAAATATTGTTTTCAAAGAGTTACTCTCCAAAGTTATCGTGCAGGTACATTCTGTACTTCTTTGCTGATACTTTTTCTTCACACCATATATTGACAATGGTATAACTGACTATTATTAATACACCTCTTACTGACCGCTCATTCACATCATACATAGTCAAATCCAGCTGCCTGATGCATACACTCCTGAAGAAACACATTCTGATTACTCAAACTGATAGTTGTACGTCCCAGCAATGCATCTACATTTTCTCTGTTTATTTGGCATCACCTAAGTTCACTCATGCTTCCCAAGTTTCTACTTCTGTTATTATTATTACCATACGTCATCTCTGATAAATTATACTTTCATCTCATATCTGATTTTGTTTTCTCTTGAATAATCATCTCCAGGTCCGTGTGCATCAACAAGCTTCTGCTCCACTTACGTAGTTCAGCGTACGCACTCAGTATTCTGTGGCATACCTGTTGCCATCGCAAACGGTACTGCCGCCTGTTTGCTCTCTGAGATTTGCAATGTCCACTCCTGCGTGTACATCTGATATGACACTCGCACAGCGTGATGAAATTGCCTCCAGCTGCACTGTCCCGCCTGATATGCGTGAGTACTACTACTTCTCCCTACTGCTCACCGACCTTAGCTTTGCTACAACTACCGAGATTCTCAGGTCAACCTTCGCACCTCTTCCTGGATTCCTTCATGTCGTTGTACGTACCATGACTCCTGCTCAGTAATTACATATTTTGTGCATTCACGCTACCGAACTCATTGTTGTCGTATATTTCATTACGAAGGTTGACTTGAACGCAACTGGGGAGCCAGCGGGCACAGGTGAGGTGCTCTTTGCAGATGAAGTGACAATGACTTCTGCCGCACAACAGATGCACGGCCATATTATCGACGGCCGCAAAATATCTGTCCGTCCTATGGCATTATTTGATGTTAACCCAGCGTACTCGCTGCGTGGATGCTTCTGACCCACTACTGCTCCGCAAAGTCCGACTCATGTCACATGTATATGTTTGCATATGTTTACTCCACATCCACTTCTACTATACTTTTGACGATGTTGCAGCATCGTCTACTGCGTTTTTGTTTCTCCACACATGTCACGTGTCTCTCGGTGCTACCTAAAATGAATGCGTCTGTGCGTTAGCTTTAACAATTACTATTATTGCTCACGCAAATCTTTCTTTGGCGTTTTCTGTCAATGAAGCTTTCTCCATCTGTATAATGTATAGAAATATCTTTCACATCAATAAAATCATACTTTAAATCTACACATTGTCGCTCATACTTCTTCGCATTTTCTGCGATTCAATTTCTCATTTTTCACAATACAAAAGTGTGACAACTACTCCGCATTTTCTAAATTATATTTTCTCTGTTACCAATCAACCAACGGAGTCCAAAGGAACTTCATGCATCATATTGCAGCCTTCTCTGAAATGAACTTCACTGCAGATATGCATGCTGCAGGTTATAGCGACTGCTGCAAAAACAACTTCTCATGTCGTACAATGTTCATACCATGCATATCAGACGGCGTAAATTTGAAATTTCTTGCGGCTTCCTAACAAAAAATATAAAAAAAAAATTTTAACAACTTCGATTACGATTTCTCCAATGCATGACTGCGTCTGTTCTTTAAACACAACAGCATGACCTTTATTGACCTAGCATGTGCTCGATTTTATAATACTTTTGTTAAACTGCTCATGGACTTCCTTCGTTTTGAGAGAATCTGTCATTGCCCGCCTTCGAGCCAGACGCGACTCCACGTGTTTAACCCTCTGCATCAGCAGCCTCCTGCAGTAGAAATATTCGGGTTACCTCTCCGTAATGACGCGTCCGATTACCACCGTTGCTGCCATGTCGTTGCATGCGTCGTTGTACACCCCGGCCTCCAACTCCACAGCAAAAGCTGAACTTCATTCTCTCTTCTTTGCCGGTCTCAAGCTCTCATAATTACTTAGTCCACATTTTCGTGCTGAAATATTGCTTCCACCTATTGCTTATACGCCTACGTTTGCTCACCTTTGCTCACACTCTCTCACCTCTTCGCAGGTTCACCTACTGCATCACACTACAGCTCATCTACCACATGCAAATGGCAAACCACGAATGTCATACGACATCCACACTAGCAAACGGGAGTACCCCGGTTTACTGTAAGACTTTCAATTTCATGAATTACATCGACCTACACAGTACTTCAACTGTTACATACTGTTGTTACATATTTAACATTCTCTTACACCCGATGCATATGATCTGCTCAGCAGGTACGTCAAACGGAACAGACACAACCTGCAATCTTCCTGCCAATGCGACCATGACCTATGATTACTACAACGAAATCTGCATAGATACTCCAGCAAGATGGTCTGATGGTCCGCGTACAAATATACAAGGATTCAGGCTTACCATACCGCGACCACCTACAGGCTGCAGTGCGCTTGAAGAATGGAACTTTGTGTTCGATATGATCAGGAGGTACGATCTACTGAAATATAGATAATGTGCTACAGATAAAATCTAACGAAAACATTTCGTATAACTGCCTAATATTTCACCTTGCGTGTTTAAACAATGCAGGGTCTCGCGAGGCCACTGAACGATGCATCTCTGCGTTTTGTCTACTGCAGGGACATCATATGAGCGTACTTACAGATGCGCTCAAATGCAACGTTATGATACATAACTATTTTGTTTTCCTGCGTTTACTTCATGCGATTACATGTACGAATGTTTTCATTGTACCACACGCTGCTTCTGCTTTGTTTTCCTCCACGTGCGTCTCATCAACTATAATCTACACTGGAAATAACAGCCTTACACAATGATGCAGTTTTTTACAAAACTGCAACATGCAGGATGCAGGCTTGGCTGCAGCTGTTTACACAAACAGCTGCTTCTACTATCAAAACTGCAAGCAGGAGTTACTTCGAGCTACGGGGGAATAAGACATTACGAACTGCCCTCTTATAGCAATATCATATCGGTAGTTACGCAGCACAGATAATTTACTACTTATAATATATATTTTCTATAAGTCATGCAAGAGATCACGCTCATGCGCGCAATCATCATTGGAAGCAACGACGAAATACTATCACTGCTGTACATTCCTCTTCGAATATTGGGCGATCATATAAGTGCACTGCAACGAGAATTTATATATATATAGGAAGACATACGATCATCTTCAGACGACCTATGCCCATGCTCGATACTCTTCGCACCGACAGTACAGTTGCATGCGAACTGACGACATCAGTCACAGTACTATTGTAATCGGTGTACTGTTCTGCACGGGGGTTTGTGACATGCAGGATTGTCGTCGCGTTTCGACACTTCTGACGCGTGGGTACTATTGCGCTTGGTACGAAGACTCCCGGCGCACTGTGCATTAACCGATCGCCCGAGAAGGGGTGACTTTTGCCATAAGTACCGTCGCTGCAAGTGTACTGTCGCTGCGAAGAGCATCGAGCACGGCCGTAGGCCGTGCGAAGATGCTCGTATACATATAAAATGGAAATCTTGCTGCAGACCCAAGAGAGAAATAAAATCACATTGCTTCATCGTCGTCTTCAACATTACAAAAATGGAGAAGAAGAGGGGTTGACGATTATATGCTTAAGAGGATGCTTGACATCACCGCCGCCTCCGTGCTTCACGAACTCCGCCGGCGTGAGGAAGCTTCCATGGCAGACGCAGACTATCTTCACCTCCCCTCTCCCGCACTTGTACAGAAAACCTTGTATCCTGCGTCCGTTTCGGCCGCCACCGCCTCTCGTCGACACCAACGGCATATCCTCCGCCGGGATCCTACCGTCGCCACCTCTTCCTCCGTCGTTCTTTCTCAGAGGGTGACCAAGTCCACCGCCAATATTGGCCGCGACTCCAGCGTCCTTTACTGTTTTTGGCCTCGGCGCCGCCGCCGGCGGAGAAGAAGGCGTTTTGTGATTCTTGTGCTCTGCCATTGCCCGCCGGCGAACTTCGGAGCCATTGCTGAATCCTGAGAAGCAGAAGAGTCAAAAGAAGGTAAGCAGGTAATTAATAAAAAAATTGAAAATAGATCCTAAATGTCAACATTGAATTGAAGCTCCATTTTATGCTCTTTGTATTTCTGATTGTATTTTAGATAGAACATATTGGACTTTAATTGTGGATAGAAATGTTTTTTCTTAAGCTTGTCTAACTTTAAATTATGACGATATTTGGAATTAAACTGCATATAGTCATTTTCAAATTACACGTTTTGCACATAGCTGAAATTAGACTGCATATAAAAGCAATTGTTAACCGCAACCCTTCTTTGACTATCTGCAACCCAGAATTAAAAAAAAAAAAAACATGACAATTTTTGTGTTAACCGTAACCCAAAACTTAAAATCTTAACCCCTCGCGTCCAACGCCTCACATTTCCCATTTGATTCCTCCTTCCTCTCGTTGAAGCTGCCTGACGCCTCCTTCCTCAGGTAACAACGGGTTGCGGCAACTCAAGTATTGGGTTGCGGTTATTTTTTTTTAAATTTTCAGATTGCGATTAACATTGGGGTGCGACAAGCCAAAACAGGTTGCGGTTAACAATCGCCTAAAAATGGCATTTACATAAATTAAATTTATTTAAACTGCGACGCTTTTTTGGAGATCTGAATGTGAACATTGAATTGAAGCTCGCATAGAAGAAAAAAATGATTTTCTGATTCTTTTGCTTGTTAATTTTAAAAAAAATATATATATAAAATCATCATAAAAAATCATTTTTTATTGTCTTAGATTCAACTAAAATCTTAGTTCCGCAACTGATTTCGCATCACATATATTGATACTAAAGGTGCACAATAATTTGATGTGAGATCCCGAAGACACATGATGGAATAATAGTGTGTAAGTTAGATTGGACTCGAGTGGCTGCAGCGGTGAGATATGAAGTCTTGACAGTGCGGGTGTGTCATGCTCAAGCGAGTGTATAATTTAGTAGCATGCACCAACTGATGAGGACTACAGTGCGAGGTTATGCACCTGGTGACATGGCAAATCGTCCAGGAGGTGTGGTGGATCATTCTTCGGTGACTCGAGTTCGTCGAACCAGTTTCAGTGATCCTGATGCGTCGACGTCACATAGGTGATCCAGAGTAGAGATGATGCAGTTGAGGTTAAGTAGAGACTATGTTTTTTGCATTTGGTGCTTCATGCAGACGATGCTTTGTGTGTGTGGACTCCGGATTGGGAACTAAAGTCGTGATTTGCTATATTATTAGTTCAGATCCGGATTCGGATCCAACCACGATCGAGATCCAGATGGAACTTCAGATCTTTTCAAAGACCTAGAAGCTGCAAAGAACCTGATGGATCTGGTTTCCTTCTTCCTCGCTTGGCCGAAACCTCAATCAAGTATAAATTAACCGAAAAAAATGAATTATGGAAGTGAAAAAAAAGTTGTAGAATAAACTTCTCATGATCAGATTCATACCTTGTCCGGAGCGGCTCTCCAACTCCGACTCTCCCGGCGAACTGCTCCCCTGCGATGCATTGGAACCCTGGGAAGCGGGAGGAACAGATTTCTCCGACATCTCCGGCGGCATAGCTCCGGCGATCCAACTCGAAATCGCCGGACTAAAATCACTGTTTGGATGACCATCGCCTATAATCCAAGATCCGCCATTCGTGACCTCAAGCTTCCGAACTTTCGCCATAGATCCTCCTTCCAAACCCCCCTCAAATCTCTCCCCCATCTTCCTCTTGGCCTCAACCGTTCTGATGCTCTGCATCTCCTTCCTCCTCCAGATCTCTTCCCTCGTCTCGCTCGGAAGAGACGATGCGCGCGAAAGGGGAATCACAGGTTGGATCCCGCTTGGGAGGCTTGATGGGATGGAGGAGGAGCGCGCGATACGTTTTTGCCTACTATCAGCCGAGCTGAAGCACCCGCCGAGAGAGAGCCCGAGATCGATCTCATCGGAGTCTCCGTCGCCGGCTTCCTCCGCCAACTCATCCGCTGAGAACCCCCCGCAGAAGCCGCGGAGAAGGTCGCTTGATCTGGAGAAGAGCGCGTGCTCTGTTACTTCTTCACACAACGCCGCCTCCATTGGATTTAAGAGAAATAATAATAATAGCTTCGATTGCGCGAAAGTGGGATATTATGTTGCACCTCTACGAACCGGAAGTTTTCTAGGAATTACAGCTAACAGATGGAGGAAGGAGGATAAGCAACGGTGGATGAACTTTACACTCCGGCGATGAACAGAGAAAGCGGGGAGCAAAGTTTGTGAATAGATATAATTGGGGATTCGTATTTCTTCTTAATGAGGAGGAAAAAAAGGGATGAGTTTCGATGTTTTTTTTTTTTGAAATTTTGGTTGAACAAGAGAGAAAAAGAGTGCCGGACTACGTCGGAGAACCCGCCGGCGGGGAAGAACAGAGGAAGAAGGAGAGTGGGAAAGCGTGGGACTGCAACGAAGACTCGGACAGACGCTTCTTTAATTAGGGGCCACGAAGAAAGAAGAAGTCTCCATTAATGAGCCTCTTCTCGCCACGTGATGGAAGTCGAGAGCGGACACGTGGCATAGCTACGCGAGAGGCGCCAACAGATCTCCGGCACGGGAACGGCAGATCTCTCTCTCTCTCTCCCTCGAGATACGGACACGTGTTGAGCGATACCGTGCCGTTCGGCAATCCATGCCAGTTGTCAATCCCGACACATTTCCTAATTCGCAACGGCAGACCAAAGATTCTCCTCATATATTAATATTTTATTAAAATGATTTCATTTTACATTAATTTTAAGACTTTATAATTGAATGTAAATCATATTGCAAACTGTCTCATTTCTATCCCTAGATTTTTACTATCCGCAGCTCTAAATATAAAAAAAAAATTTCACATATATTTTTTTATCCGAATGCAGAAAATTACAAATAAAATAAAATAGAATACATTCATTCATGCCATTACAAGTGCTCTATCTAAGCTAAAAAATTATTGGATATTCTTAAGCCAATTAGTGAGTATACATTTACTTAAAAGTCTCCGGTATAAAAGACTAACTATTATACGTACATATTAAATCTCAAAATAAACAGAGTGATTTCAATCACAACTCATTATAAATTCGCGAGGAGCTGAAATAAGGCAAAAATATAACAGAAAGAGAAATTAAAAATTTGTATAATTTTTTATTCTGTAAATTATTAGTTAGAAATTTAGTTTGTTAATAGATGATATTTTCTTCTAAAAAATATTTTAAATATTAAAAGCCTATGAATTTTGTTTGTTTTGCTGGTTAAACTGATTTTGGTTATTAGGAATAAACTCTTGCAATTTAGTATAATATTGTTTCTTATGATGGGTTATGCTCAAATCATCAATAAAAGACTCTTTTAAGTGAGATGGTATAATCTAGCATGAGTAAAAACAACTTTGTAATATAAAATTATTTAAATTGTATAATCTTATTATTATTTTTATCTCATTCTACCAAATAGTTTATGGAGTTTTGTTTGAGAAAACTCTAAAGAAATGTTTTTTTTTGTTTTTTCACGTTTTAGGCTCTGTTTGGGTGAGTTTGGACAAAAAAAAGGTCACTGTCATAGAATATATATTTTGTATGACTCGCTATATCCGCCACCAAGAAACAAAACTAATTTTGAACATCAAAGTATAGTGAATGAAGTTTGAAAGGTGAGGTTGGGCGTTCACGAACGACGGTTCATAACAACCGTATTTAAGACCATTACCGCCGTACCAAAGAGAGCCCTAGTGTTTATACAAATGAATATTTACATATTTATGGTTGATAGAAAAGAATCTATTATAATATTTAATAGTTTCAACAACAATAAAATATATCTAGAAGCCTGTTATAATTTCTAGAGTGTGTCTATACTCTTAGTAAAAAATTATAATGTTGAAATTTGGGTTTAATGGAATTTGTATCACAAATACACCTGGTAATAGTAATTAATTATTGGTTGACATCTCGTTGCGATATTGTACAATCGTAATTAATCATAATGCCGGGATTCAAAAAATCCGCTTCAATATGAGGTTGAATTACGGATGCAAACGAGTCGAGCACGACAAACTTTTCATGCTCGAGCTCGACTCTGGAGCTCGAGTCGAGCATGAGTTGCTCCCGACCAAGCTCATGAGCAACGCCCGTGCTCGACTACTCTTGCGAACGTGCTAAACCAAATACATGATCAAACTAATGTCAGCTCAATAACCATACCTATATTCAAAGTTTTTGGTGATATGTAGTTGGCAACCTATAATGAATATTGCCCAAACCAAAACAAAGTGGTAGGAGGAAATCTAAAACTCAAAAATGACCATAGTACTGCACTACAATATTTATGGCATTTACCAGCACTTAAAAATGTTGTCTAAAATTGTAAACTGTTGTCAAAACATTGAAAACTGTTGTCACGGGGTGTTGCCTATACCCGCATTACCAAATGTCAAAGACAACATTTTCCATACCTTTAGGCAGCACTATACAAAAACTATCACTTATATCCTTAGTATAAACTAGGAACAGTTATTCGATGGATCTATTGCAACGTTTTAGAAATATTGACTTGTAACGTTACAATTAAATCTCATATTTGATGACAACATTTACAATGACTTGGGTTTCTCAAAGGGATGATTTGGATCAAGAGTGCACATTGTGAGAGAAAATTAGAGAAGATCAAACACAAATACCTCTGATGGCTAGGATGGGCGAAACCGAATTTCGAACCCTATTGTTGAGGAGGAAGAAGCTGAGGAGAATGAAGGTGGGGAGAAAGGTTTCGACGACATGATTTCACGGCAATGTTTGGCAGCATACTACAGAGAAGGGTTTCGTGAGGTGGGTTTCCACGGAGAATGAAGTGGGGAGAGTAAGACGTGATGCGCTTGCACGCAGGGATGTGTATTGCATTTGGACGCATTTGAAAGGACCTCGTGAAAAATGCACGTAGTCTTATAACATAGTCTGTGCGCATGTGTTAAATAAAAAAAAAACTTGTTAGCCGGCTTGTCAACTCGCGAACAAAGACATATGAGCTCAAGCTCGAACTCATGTTTTTTTCAAGCATGTTAATTGAGCCTGCTCAACTCAAAACTGTTAATGTATTTAAATAATATGTCCGCGTCCGAATCGACACGATAAGTCTTAACGGGTTGCGTGTCGACCTAGGGCTCCGCCCTAAGCTGGAGATACTATATATACGCATTCCAAACTTGATGTTGTATTGTAGAATATCTTAAGCGCCTCTAACCCTAACAAAAACTACATCCACAAACGCCGTACAAGCGTTTTTAAACTGCTGCAAAAATAATATAAAATAAATATCTTTTTTCCTTTTTTTAAATTCATTCTTAATTATTGTAATTAATTGAGTAATAAAATATAGTTAATTTGGTATTCGGATGACTTTTTCCTCCGCACACAAAGTGCTGAATCAGTAATCAGTAGTTCATACGTAACTTTTGACGGTGGAATATGTTTTTTTATTAAATATTTTTATTATTAATTAATTACATTGGGGTGGCAACAATTAACCGAATCAGTAATCTAATATATAATTTTAAAAATGTAATTGCTCCGCTCAAGATAGTCCACAATACCTCATCAAATGTGGAATGAGTATTTATAGTATCTCCAGCGTAGAGCAATTCCCTAGTGACACGGAACCCATTAGGTCGTTCCGAGTCGGTCCTGACACGCGCGGACATATTATTATAAATAGAACTAACAATCTCCTCCTATGTCCGCGGTATACCGACGTTGGAAAAGGGTTGGTGTGTGTAATGTTCAACCAGTTCGACTCATTACACAACCGTGTCCGTAAGTATCTGTTATAATATATTGGACTGAAAGAAAACAGTAGTATGTATGCACGCATAAGTATAAAGCATAAACCAGGCAGCATCACATAAAAGTCAAGAGTACAATCAGAGAAATAGGTACCAGAAGACCTAATGTCTCGTGACTAACAAAAGAGCATAAATAGTCCAAACAAAAACAAGTAAAAGAAAAGAGCTAAACAATGCTCTAGGCCAAAGAAAGTAAACCAAGCAGATACTCTAGTAGTCATCATCCAGCAGGTCATCATTCTTAGGATCCCAGTCCGCATGTGCTCCTCCTACAGCAGCAGCTCCTGTAATTTCCAACAGAGAATTTCATTCAGAATGAATTCAATTATGGAAGAACTACATGTATCTAGTTCTACATATAAGAACGTAGTACTTTAATTAAGTTAAGAGGATATTTTGTAGAGTATTTCAGTTATAACCACAGAATCCATTAACTATTTCCAAACGAAACGATATCAGACTTCTGGACACGCAGCTATATCTGTGTTCCTATGTGTGATATCCTGGTTACTGTTCTTCTAGGGTTAATTGGAACTCATCAAATGTGGAATGGAACCAATCAACAGGAGAAGTTCCAAAACAAGTTAGATCATGTTATCAAATGTGGAATAACACTCTCCTCCAAGTTAAGGAAGACGAATCTGGATGAGGTTGTTATCATCAAATGTGGAATGAAACAACCAACCAAAAATTCGTACTCAGCAACCAAAACACCAACGGAGCACAATATGCTAGATTTGACAAAGGAAGGAATCAAAACATTCGGACTAAAACTGGTGTCAAACCGCTTTGAGTCCCATTTCCTCCACTGTTTTGATTGAACGGTCTCGGGGCATTCCTTTTGTCAGTGGATCAGCTAAATTATCCTTCGATCGCACATCGACCAAAGTAATAACGCCTTGTTCTTTAAGATAATTCAATAGAGCGTGTCTCAGTCGTACATGTCGTCTCTTAGTGTTAAAGAGGATATTCTTAACAACTTGGACTGCAGCCTGATTATCACAGTATAGGCTTAAAGAATTGATTTGAACTCTAGACAAGGGAATGTCTAAGATCAAATTTTTGATCCAGTCTGCCTCTTCACCAGCTGAAGCTAAGGCAAATAACTCGGCTTCCATAGACGACAAGGCTATGCATGTCTGTCTCTTGGACTTCCAAGTAACTGCAGCGCCACCCAATGTGAATATAAATCCACTTGTGGACTTGCTGTTTGAAACTTCCGAACACCAGGAGGCATCAGAGTACCCTTCCAAAATAGGAGGGTGACCAGTGTAGCACAGAGCGTGGTCTTTAGTACCTTTGAGATACTTCATCAGCCTATCTAGGGCATCCCAATGCTCTTTGCCTGGACTACTGGTAAAGCGACTTAGCATGCTTACGGAGAAAGCAATGTCAGGTCTAGTGCAGCTTGTGGCGTACATGAGACTTCCAATGATATTTGAGTACTTGACTTGGTCAACGCTTGTTCCTTCATTCGGACTCAGCTTGACATTCGGATCAGTGGGTGTTTCAACAGGCCTACAATCTTTATAACCCCAGGTATTAAGAATCTGCTCTATGTAGTGAGCTTGACTCAGAGTGACACATCCCTTGTCTACTCTTACTTCCATACCTAGTAGGGTATCAACGGGACCAAGGTCCTTCATATCAAACGCTTTGGCGAGAGCGGACTTAATATCCCTCACGACAGCTAGGTCTGACCCCAGGATCAACATGTCATCCACATAAAGGCATATGATGACAGTTTGGTTCGACATTGAGCGGTAATAGAGACACTTATCTGAAAGACTGGACTGAAATCCAAAGCTCTTTACCACTTGGTCAAACTTCATGTGCCACATCTTAGGTGCTTGTTTAAGCTCATAGATGGATTTATCGAGTTTGCACACTTTGTCCTTTAGATCTGTATGGACATAACCTTCAGGTTGTGCCATGTAGATCTCTTCATTTAGCTCTCCATTCAAAAAGACTGTTTTCACGTCCATCTGATGGACGATGAAATTCTCGATAGAGGCTAAGGCTAGAAGAATTCTAATGGTGGATAGGTGACACACAGGTGAATAGACATCAAAATAGTCGATTCCCCCTTATTGTTTATAACCCTTAGCTACTAGACGTGCTTTGTATCTGGCTATAGACCCATCGCTATGTAGTTTCTTCTTCAGTACCCACTTGCATCCCAGGACTTTAGCTCCTTTCGGTAGGTCCACTAGATGCCAGGTATTGTTTTGTAGCAGCGAGTTCATCTCATCGTCGATAGCTTCTGCCCACATTAACGCATCTCTCGATCTCATCGCTTCCTGGTAGGAAAATGGATCATCCTCTAAGTGGTAGGTGACGAAGTTCTCACCAAAATCCTTAGGGATTCTATCTCTTGTAGATACTCTAAGAGGAACAGGTTCGACCTCTAGAGGTTGGGGAGCAGTGCCTGAGGGGCCAGCTTCGGGTTCTACCGTAGACTCTAAAATCATGTCAGTAGATCCAGGAACGGTCAGGTCATGGTCTTTGATAAATTTATGCTCAAAGAAGATAGCATCTCTGGACTCTATCACTGAATTAGTGGATAGATCCAGAAATCGGTCAGCTGCACTGTCTTCTGCACTGCCTAGATAGACGCAGGTTGTCGTTCTAGGTCCCACCTTAGGTCTTTTAAGGTCTTGTATACGCACATAAGCGATACAACCCCAAGTCTTAAGAGTGTCATATCTACAAGGATGGCCGTGCCACAGCTCATAAGGAGTAGAACTGAGCTTTGAGTGGGGCACTCTATTCAGAATGTGATTTGCAGTAAGAACTGCTTCCCCCCAGAAGGAATTGGGCATGCCAGCGGTCAGGAGCATATAATTTAACATTTCTGTCAAAGTTCTATTCTTACGCTCAACGACTCCATTCGATTGGGGTGAGTAAGGAGCTGTAGTTTCAAGGATTATGCCATCAGTGGCACAAAACTCCCTAAACCCAGTTGCAGTGTATTCTCCTCCTCGATCACTTCTAAGTCTCTTAATCTTCAGATTTAACTGGTTTTCTACCCGAGATTTGAAGATTTTAAAGGTCTCGAATGTCTCGTCTTTCGATTTTAATAGGTAGACATGACAAAATCTGGAGAAATCATCAATGAAGGTAATTAGATACTTCTTTTCCCCTTTAGTGGCATGACTCCGAAAGTCACAGAGGTCGGAATGAATCAATTCCAAAAGTTGTGTACTCCTAGAAACGGTCTTGTAAGGGTTTCTAGTTATTTTAGTTTGGGCACAAACCTCGCACCTATCAAACCGAATAGAGAAATCTAACGGAATGTTGTGACTCTTAGCTAGATCGCGCATCTTCTTGTAGTGAACGTGTCCAAGTCTATTGTGAAGTAGCTTCGGATCTAACAGAGACGAACTCACTTGATTTATGCACTCGTTTTCTAGGTTAAGTCTATACATTCCATTGATTAAGTAAGCGCAACCAAAGTAATGTGAATTAACAGACAGTGTTATTCTACCGCTAATGGTTGTGAAGGACATTCCGGACTTATCTAACAAACTCATAGAAATTAAGTTTTTGATTAAATTAGGAACTAATTTAATATTTTACAGAATTAAAATTTTACCTGAAGAGAGGACGAGCTTTGTCGTCCCAGCATGAGTGACGACTGTCGCTCCTCCATTGCAATTCTCGACTCTGTCTCGGACTGCTCTGACGTCAGTGAGAAGACCTCTGTCATTTGTAACGTGATAGGTAGCACCGCTGTCCAGCCACCACTCAGAAGACGCACTGCGGTGATTGCTCCCGATCATAGCCACAAAGGACTTGGGATCAGAAGTATCGACCACCATGTTTGCCGCCTGAGGTGGAGCTTCATCCTTTTGCTTCTTCGGACCCCTACAGTCAGCAGCCCAGTGACCCCATTTGCCGCAGTTGTTGCATTTACCCTTCTTCCTTTTGAAAGAAGGCTTCTTGACAGCCAACTGGGCAGGAGGGTCAACTTTAGGTACCAGGGGCTTCTGAGGAGGCTTATTAGGTCGAGAAACGAAGTTGACAGCCTGTGGGGGCTGAGCAACCTGCTCCGCGCTCTTTCCAGCGATGTTCTGATCCTCGATGTGAATGAACCTTTTGAGTTCATCCAGAGTAATCTTCTCCTTCCGCCTATGCATCTCTGTCTTGAATGTCAGCCACTCCGCAGGTAGCATGCTCAGGATCAAGTACACGAACAGATTATCGTCCATCTTCGATTGATCGTCCTCCAGCTTGTTTCGCAGGTTCTCCAGTTCTATGATTTGGGAGGTGATCGGCAGATTCGCTTTGAGGCGGAAGTTGAAGAACTTCTCCCCAATGAGCGATTTGGATAACACCTCCTCCTTCTGGAAGTGCTCGTTGAGACGATCCCAGATCTCCTTCGCGGTCTTGTAGGCGTGGTAGGTCAGTGCGAGACGGGGGTTGAGGGAATTCAACAGGTAATCCCTGCAGAAATCCTCATCCATGTTCCACTGATATTCGTCGACGCCCTCGCCAGAAGACGCAAAATCGCTCTGGACCGTGTAGAAGATGTCGCGTTCCTTTATTCCTAGTTGGACTTGTATTTTCCAACTGAGAAAATCGGACGCGTCGAAGGATTGTAATTTGGTGACGTCGAGCGCGCTTTTCTTCGACATCGCAGCAGTATTCTAGAAAATAGAAAAACTGGAATAAAATCACCTGATTCGCTCGAAGATGATCGTGAAACTTCGGATCCAATCCAGAGAATATAGTTTGCACGAACAAACGACGGTCAGACTAGAAGAGAATCTGATCCACTTCGAGATTACAGAGTTCTTCCTGTTGAGTTCTTCACCACAGTATGGAGATTTAAGATAATCTTCCTCCAGCAAGAACCTTGCCGGTCTCTCCTAGATCGGAAGGTGGAGCAGCCTACAGAATCTGTAGATTCACCGGCTACCGGATTTGAAAGCAGAGTAACAGTCTCGATCACCAACAACAGAAGATGAAAGTCCCTCCTTCCACTTGCAGTAGTGCACGGAAGATCTGAAAAATTCTGATCTGGAATAACAGCTTTGGATCAGAATAACAGATCTGGAGATCGGCAAGACTGGATCTTGATGCTCGGCTTTAGATCAGATGGTTTCAAATCTGAAAAGGAATCGTGAGTGGCGGCGATCTCAGTACAGATTGTACAACCCGTATTCGCCGAGTGGGTCCCTCAAGCCAACTGGCGAGACCTGGGTCAGCCAGATCATTCGCCCCGGCTAGAAGGTGGAAGTACCCCCGGGTTGGTGGGGGTAAGCTGCGGAAGAGAAGGAGCTAGGCGAGTGGTGCCCTCACGGACCACTCGCCCGGAAGCATGGGCATTCGCCCAGCTAAGCGGGTGCCCAGCGAGTGGTGCCCTCACGGACCACTCGCCCAAAAGGATTTGAGGGGGAAATGACCATAATACCCCTTGTGGGCTGCAAATAGCCTTTCAGAACAGCGGGGTTAGGTTATTAGCAGACCAATTTGGGGTGCGGTTAGTAAAACTAAAAAGGCGGATTCATGCTATTTGCAGACCAGCCTAAAAAAATCTATAAATAGACCCTTAAGGGCACCTTGGAGGAGATCCGATTTGAGAGAATCCTCTCCTCCAGGCTAATTTTTGGTCGGCTGCTAGTGCCCTCCAAGGTGCCCGGTTGAGCTCTGGTTTGGGAGGGGAAGCTCTCTAAGATCTTCCGGGTGTGTGGCGGGACCTCCTCGCTTCAGCCTTGGGTCTTTTCTTATTCTCACATCCACCGTCAAGAGAGTCTAGTGAGGGAGAAGTAAGCATTGGCTGCACCCCCAGTGGGTCCGAACTCAAGAGGCCTGTTGCAGGTTTCAACATTTTTGGTGCGGTGAGCGTGGACCGTAGCTAGTGAAGGAAAATCCCAAGCTAGGCACGATGACAGGAGATGGGGGGAATGGATCTGACTCAGGCCACTCGCAGCCACCTGCGACAGGGGAGTGGCTGGAGATGTTCGAGAAGTTCAAGGGAGAAGTCCTGCAGACAGTTCTTGCAGCAAGGAGCGAGTGCGAGACCCCGG
Organism: Dactylorhiza incarnata; assembly: GCA_033032865.1. Classification (NCBI taxonomy): domain Eukaryota; kingdom Viridiplantae; phylum Streptophyta; class Magnoliopsida; order Asparagales; family Orchidaceae; genus Dactylorhiza; species Dactylorhiza incarnata. Next base: position 4,509,163 of record JAWHQI010000088.1, on the reverse strand, counting down.
CAGTCCCCGTGGTTCCACCCCTGCAGATCGGCGAGAACGCACCGGGGCAGCGGCCGGGGAAGGAGGTGCCGGCAGAAGGAAGTGCGCGAGATCTCCCGGGGCGGCAGCTGTTCAGCAGTCCGGCGAGTGCTGAGGTGTGCGAGTTGGGTCAGCGCGAGAAGACCATTCGCCGAGCAGGGGAAGGTAGCCCCTTTTGCGAGATGATCCTCTCGGCCCCAGTGCCCGAGGGGTTTCGTGGGCCGGAGATGTCCTACTACACCGGCAAGGAGGATCCAGTCGTGCACCTGCAGTGGTTTGAGGACATGACATCAATCCTTCCCATGTCGGATGATTTTCAATGCCGACTCTTCGCAACCACCCTGAAGGAGAAAGCAAGGGACTGGTTCCACCAGCTTTCCGCAGGTTCCATCTACACGTTCGATGATCTGCCCCAAGGCTTTCGGCTGCGCTTCTCGACATCAAAAAAGAGGAAGAAGGATGTGGAGGCTCTCTTCAAGATCAGGCAGAGGGAGGGGGAGTCCCTGGCACATTACGTGGATAGGTTCCAGGAGGAGATACACCTTGTGTAGGAGGTGCCGGGATTCGCCCTCAAGATGGCATTCATCGTAGGGTTGCGAGACGGGTTCTTCAAGATGGACTTGAAAAGAAGGCCTCCTTCATCATTTGAGGAATTGATGGAGCGAGCAGCAGAGGAGATTGAAGGGGAGGCGGCCAATCCGGAGTTCTACAGGAGGTTGGCAAAGATGAGCGAGCCCGAGGTGAGGCAGCAAGAAGGAAGAAGGCGAGATGAACCCAGGGGTCAGGGGGTCGAAAGACCGCCTCGAAATTGGAGGAATCAAGAGCCCAACAACAGGTTGGGCTGGAGGCACCAGGAAGGACCGGCGAGAGGTCAGAAAGAAGGATACCAAGGGAAGCGGGAGGAATGAATCCGGGGTGGAGGCACGGTCCCAGACCCCCTCACCCCCAAGGGAGCAAGCTATGGCAGTAGGTCGAGGAAGAGGAGGCAGAGGAGCAAGAGGAGGTAGAGGAAGAGCAGGAAGAGGGGGCAGGGTGGCGTTGCCTTATTGTGACTTTCACCAGGAAGAAGGTCACGCGACCGCCACCTGCCCAGAATTCTTGGAGATGAGAGAGAGAGGTCAGCCACGGCGGCAGCAGGTCAGGATCGAGGAAATGCTCCCGGAGGCGGAAGAAGACCGATGCGAGGACAGGGCGGATACAGGAACCACGGGGGAATCGGGGTGATTCATGGAGGGGTTGGGATAGAGGCCTCTCGCAAGAGGAGCTTCCAGGCGATGTTCCGAAGGGACGTCGCGTCGACTTCCCAGACCCCACCCCCCTCAGAGAAGCTCACCTTCTCCTCGGAAGACATGCCAGATTATGAGGATCCATTCTGCGACGCTCTGGTGATTCAGACGGCGATTGAAAATTTCACGGTCTCCCGGATCCTGGTGGATAACGGGAGCTCAGTGAACGTGATCTTCAAGAAGGCCTTCGACGCAATGGAGGTGGAAAAGAAGAGGGTGCAGGCCTCCGACGGACCGCTGTTTGGTTTCTCAGGAGAGCGGAAGGAGGTCGAGGGAGGTGTTGGTCTCCAGGTGACGCTAGGAGGAGTCCCAAGAAACTGCCGGTTCGTTATTGTGGACGCTCCGAGGCAGGTTCTATGCTGAAGAAAAGATGGCCCCGAGCAGACCCGCTGTCCAGGCTCTCATCTAGCTGGAAGGTCCGAAGGCTCACTCGGAGGCAGGTTCTATGTTGAAGGAAAGATGGCCCCGGGCAGACCCGCTGTCCAGGCTCTCATCTAGCTGGCAGGTCCGAAGGCTCACTCGGAGGCAGGTTCTATGCTGAAGAAAAGATGGACCCGAGCAGACCCGCTGTCCAGGCTCTCATCTAGCTGACAGGTCTGAAGGCTCACTCGGAGGTAGGTTCTATACTGAAGAAAAGATGGCCCCGAGCAGACCCGCTGTCCAGGCTCTCATCTAGCTGGCAGGTCCGAAGGCTCACTCGGAGGCAGGTTCTATGTTGAAGGAAAGATGGCCCCGAGCAGACCCGCTGTCCAGGCTCTCATCTAGCTGGCAGGTCCGAAGGCTCACTCGGAGGCAGGTTCTATGTTGAAGGAAAGATGACCCCGAGCAGACCCGCTGTCCAGGCTCTCATCTAGCTGGCAGGTCCGAAGGCTCACTCGGAGGCAGGTTCTATGCTGAAGAAAAGATGGCCCCGAGCAGACCCGCTGTCCAGGCTCTCATCTAGCTGGCAGGTCTGAAGGCTCACTCGGAGGCAGGTTCTATGCTGAAGGAAAGATGGCCCCGAGCAGACCCGCTGTCCAGGCTCTCATCTAGCTGGCAGGTCCGAAGGCTCACTCGGAGGCAGGTTCTATGTTGAAGGAAAGATGGACCCGAGCAGACCCGCTGTTCAGGCTCTCATCTAGCTGGCAGGTCCGAAGGTTCACTCGGAGGCAGGTTCTGTGCTGAAGAAAAGATGGCCCCGAGCAGACCCGCTGTCCAGGCTCTCATCTAGCTGGCAGGTCTGAAGGCTCACTCGGAGGCAGGTTCTATGCTGAAGGAAAGATGGCCCCGAGCAGACCCGCTGTCCAGGCTCTCATCTAGCTGGCAGGTCCGAAGGCTCACTCGGAGGCAGGTTCTATGTTGAAGGAAAGATGGCCCCGAGTAGACCCGCTGTCCAGGCTCTCATCTAGCTGGCAGGTCCGAAGGCTCACTCGGAGGCAGGTTCTATGCTAAAGAAAAGATGGCCCCGAGCAGACCCGCTGTCCAGGCTCTCATCTAGCTGGCAGGTCCGAAGGCTCACTCAGAGGCAGGTTCTATGTTGAAGGAAAGATGGCCCCGAGCAGACCCGCTGTCCAGGCTCTCATCTAGCTGGCAGGTCCGAAGGCTCACTCGGAGGCAGGTTCTATGCTGAAGAAAAGATGGCCCCGAGCAGACCCGCTGTCCAGGCTCTCATCTAGCTAGCAGGTCTGAAGGCTCACTCGGAGGCAGGTTCTATGCTAAAGGAAAGATGGCCCTGAGCAGACCCGCTGTCCAGGCTCTCATCTAGCTGGCAGGTCCGAAGGCTCACTCGGAGGTAGGTTCTATGTTGAAGGAAAAATGGCCCCGAGCAGACCCGCTGTCCAGGCTCTCATCTAGCTGGCAGGTCCGAAGGCTCACTCGGAGGCAGGTTCTATGCTGAAGAAAAGATGGCCCCGAGCAGACCCGCTGTCCAGGCTCTCATCTAGCTGGCAGGTCCGAAGGCTCACTCGGAGGCAGGTTCTATGTTGAAGGAAAGATGGCCCCGAGCAGACCCGCTGTCCAGGCTCTCATCTAGATGGCAGGTCCGAAGGCTCACTCGGAGGCAGATTCTATGCTGAAGAAAAGATGGCCCCGAGCAGACCCGCTGTCCAGGCTCTCATCTAGATGGCAGGTCCGAAGGCTCACTCGGAGGCAGGTTCTATGTTGAAGGAAAGATGGCCCCGAGCAGACCCGCTGTCCAGGCTCTCATCTAGCTGGCAGGTCCGAAGGCTCACTCGGTGGCAGGTCATAAATTCTCAAAAGGTGACCTCAAGAGCACTCGCATAGACCACGCGCCGGAAAGGTGATCTCACCCCACTTTCATGACTACCTAAGCGAAACCCCGGTCTGGGCGAATGGTAAGGAGGTACGAGTGGGGCAGGAAGCGGGAAGTCAAAAAGGGGGCAGCACACCTAAGTCCTCTTCGAGCATTCGCTGGGTGGCCAGGACAGTCGCGCGACGACCTAACGTCCTAATGAGCCTAGCGAGGTATAGCGGCGAATGAGGAAGAAGTAACGTCCTAATGAGCCTAGCGAGGTATAGCAGCGAATGAGGAAGAAGTAACGTCCTAATGAGCCTAGCGAGGTATAGCGGCGAATGAGAAAGAAGTCACGACCTAATGAGCCTAGCGAGGTATAACGGGGAATGAGAAAGAAGTAACGTCCTAATGAGCCTAGCGAGGTATAGCGGCGAATGAGAAAAAATAAGATAGCACAAAAATTGTAACCCAGGTATATCTCACAAAGGGGCTCGCCCGGTTCGTGATTACATTCAAAATGATGAATAAAAAAGAGTAAAAAACACAGGGCTCATCTCATGGGTCGACAGGCTTCTCGCCAGAAGATCCATCGCTCTCGACCGAATCCGGTAGGAGGGCGTCTTCTCGCGGCTCGCCATCCCCATCTTCCGGGAAGGGGATCGGAATGAAGAGCTCGGGGACGACCTGTCGGGCAGAGAGGCATTCGGCCTCCTCCTTCAGGTACCCAGCCTGCCGCAACACCTGCAGCGCGTGCTTCACGGCGCTCTGGGCGTTCTCCTGCATCAACTGCTCCAGTTCGTGGTGGGGGTAAAAGTTCCCCCCACTCCCCAAGGCGAGTGCCGAGACCTCGGCTTCTCGCGACCGCTGGGCCTCGGCCTTAACCAGCCGGACTTCATCCTCAAGGCCGGCCACCCGAGCACAAAGCATCTCGGCAACTGTGGTATCCTAAAAATAATAATAAAGGTGGTAAGAAGAAAGTGCATCAATCAGCAACAGGTCACTCGCGGGGAGGGAGAAAATATATACCTCTGCAACGGGGCGGCTGGCGAGAAGGGTTTCCGCAGCTGCCAACTTCGTCCTGAGTTCCTGCGCCTCGGCAGAAACGATGGTCCTGGACTCCTCAACCTCCGCCAAGCTCCGCGCCAGTTTGATGCTCCGGCGCGAAGACATATGCGCGAGCTCGAGCGACCGCAGCATGGCCCTGGCGCTCTCATGGGCAAGAACCTGAGTCGTCTCGACATCATAGACTTCAGCATCTTCCCGGCCGTAGAGGGCATACGCGATGGCATAAGCCTCACCACTGGCGAGGTCGCTCTCTATCCACGACGGATGGAGGGTGGAGAGCGAGACCCTGTTGACGTTCCTGTCCCACTTTACCAGGGGATCCCCCGATGGGTCCACGTACTTCTCGCCGCTGGGGAAGTTCCGGTTGTCCCTGGGCAATGGAGGCGGCGGCAACGACGATCCCGCACGAAGGGTAGTCTCACCTGGCGCACCCACCCCCGGGGTTTGAGTCTGAGCACTCGCCCCTAGGGTCTCGTCCAGGACCCCCTTCCCCTTGGCGGAGGGGGGATTTTTTGATTTCTTGGAGGAAGAGGAAGTCAGCGCCCCAGGTTTTCGCTTCTTTCCGCTAGGCTTGGAGGAGGAGGGTTCCTCCCGACAGGCATCCGCGGCGGCCTGTGCAAAGGACACGGAAGCACCAGAGGGACGCGGCGGATGAAGGGGGAGGCTACGTACGCCTGCATAATATTGCGAATGGCTTAGCGAATGGTGTAAGAATCATAAGGCCGAAACGAACGAAGTCCCAAAAACTTACCCTCGCCCTGCGGATGAGCGGGAGCGAGTTGACGTTTTGCCGGAGATAGACGAGGTCCATCCCGTGCTCCAGAATATATTGGTGGAGTTTGGCCTCGTGCCCCCCTAGGGTCGGGGGGCGGAAGGTTGACTCCTCCTCCTGCACCGGGGCGAGAAGGGTGTTTCCTAGGCTCCCGCTGACGAAGATGAAGCGGCGAACCCAGTCGTGGTTTTTGTTCGGGAGCCCATAGTGCTTGAGTGGGTTCAGACCCGAGAAGAACGAGATGTCGTTGGTGCAGCGGAAGGTGTAGAGTTTGCGGAAGACGGGCAGCGAGAACTCGATCCCCTCTTCTCGCAGATAGCTCGCGTACCCGACCAGCATGGCAATGGAGTTGGGGTTGAGCTGGCCGGGCACGACTCCGTAGTACTTGAAGGTCTGGCGGAGTTCCGGCCAGATGGGAAGGCGAAACCCCACCTCAAAGTGCTCTAGCGGGATCGCGAGAGCACAGGGCGAGATGGAGTTTAGGCGCTCGTCCGGCCTGGGCTTTCGCGCCTCGAACCCTGGCAGAATGTAATCCGCGACCGCAGTCAAGTAGGCCTCTTCGGAGAGGTCGCATGAATCGAAAGTATGGTTGACGAATGCGCTGGCACACCTGGCCCTACCTTCCGCATCACCACCCATTTCGCGAATGCCGAAGGATAAGGGAGCAGCAGAGAAGAGAAAAGCGCGAGTGCTAGCGCGAGGAAAGAGAAGGAGCGGATGGTAAGGTATTTAATACGGTGGTTGAAAGGCCTATTTATAGAGTGGCTAAACGGCGTTTGGGCTTTCGAGGTAACGGGCGTGCGGATAGCAGTCGCGCATTCCCGATGCCTCGGAACCCGGGCCGATCCCTCTCGCCCATTAATGACAAATGCCCTGTGGATATTCGCTCATCGACTACGCGAAAGAGGTTAAGAAAGCATTCGGCAATAGCAAAGCATTCGGCAATACCCAAGCAAGATATAGGAAATAAGAGACAAGGAATAGAACATTCGCAAATCACAGGGCATAAGATTATTACAAACAGAAATAAAGTTCAGCATCCGCGGTACAGAAAACAGAAGAATAACAAGAAGGGCGAATGAAGACTAGCTCAATACTCCTCCCAGACCCACCGACCTCGCCTTCGCGACCCAGCTTCCAGAGGCATTCGCGGGCGGTAATACGCGAGCATGTTGGTGATCTCATGGGAAGCCAGTTGGAGTTGGTCCCGGGCTCGCGCGGCGTGTCTTTCGGGTGACAGCTCCCCTCCTTCACCCCCCAGGCGCTCCACCGTCGCGAGAAGGCGCGAGTAGTCCCGCCGAAGGTCCTTTAACTCACGCGCGACTCTCAGCCGCACATCATCCACCTGGTCGGAGACGTTCCGCTGGATGTGGATGAGCTTCCCCAAGACCTCCGTGATCCGCTCCTTCAGGGTCGCGTGATCTGAGGAGTCGCCCAGGAAATCAGCGAGATCCCCAGGGGAAGGGAGAGGCGAGAGCATCCCCTCTTCCCCCTCGTTGTAGGAATCAAGGGGGGAAGCTTCCCGATAGCCTGCGAATTCACAACTAGGTCAGTTGCGGTAAAATAAGCGAGTACAGTAGGGGCAGGAGAGTAAACTGACCGGGGACAGGTTCCCTATGACCTGAAGGGCGAGACGAATGGGGGAGGACCCCAGACAAGCCTGCGGAAGGTGGTAGAACCTTCCCTTTCCCGGGGCGGTAAAGCGGAGGAGGAGGAGCCGGAGCATTCGCACGATCATCAGCACGGAGGTGCTGACCCAGTTCCCGCTCAGGGGAGACCCTCCATTCATTCGCGGTAACAGAGGGGTTCTGCTGGGCCGGAGAACTTTGGAGAATGAAGTCTCGCAGCGGGACGTCAGGGTTGAGGGCTGCGAAAGGGTAATGGTCAGTCACAAGCAACATGAAAGGAAAATCGAGAGGGTTCACAACTTACAGGATTGAAGTATAGCCTCGCCCGGAGGGGGTGGGGGAGCGAGGTCCAGATCTGGAGGCCTCTCATCCGGGGGAGGTGGCACCGCGACACTGCTCGAGACGGCCCCGCGGCCGGTCTCGGGCATCGAAATCCCCTGCGAATGGTCAGAGCAAATGCAGGGTAAGGGGAGGAACTAAACAGAAGGACGAGAGGAATCCTCATACCTGCATCCCGGGGTCCGGAGGATTCCTCACCGGAAGAGTATCCGCCGGCGGAGTGTTCGCCGGTGGAGTATCCGCAGGAGATTCCGAGGCAGTCTCGCCTCTCTGACGATTCAGCCGAATCGCCTTGGCTCGACGCGAGACGTAGGGGGCGCTCGGATCCCGTTTAGACATCAGCCAGGGAGCAAATTTGGCTGCCTTGGGGGCAGTTACAGCTTGGGCCGCAGCCAGACGCTCGATCATCTCCCGCGAGAGGGGTCTCGCGGAAGGCTTGTGGGAAGACATTAATGTCGGTGAAAGACTAAGGAAGAAGCTCCGAATCGAGGGTTGACAGTGCTCCAGGAAAATCTGACATGAAGAGATATATATAGGGCAACGGTGGGACCCACAGAATTTTGTGGGTCCAGTCAGCAAGCACTCACCAAATACGGGGTTGGACTGTTCTTTCCGAGCGTAGTAACCGCTCGCAAAGAGCGGGGATTGTGTACAACCCGTATTCGCCGAGTGGGTCCCTCAAGCCAACTGGCGAGACCTGGGTCAGCCAGATCATTCGCCCCGGCTAGAAGGTGGAAGTACCCCCGGGTTGGTGGGGGTAAGCTGCAGAAGAGAAGGAGCTAGGCGAGTGGTGCCCTCACGGACCACTCGCCCGGAAGCATGGGCATTCGCCCAGCTAAGCGGGTGCCCAGCGAGTGGTGCCCTCACGGACCACTCGCCCAAAAGGATTTGAGGGGGAAATGACCATAATACCCTTTGTGGGCTGCAAATAGCCTTTCAGAACAGCGGAGTTAGGCTATTAGCAGACCAATTTGGGGTGCGGTTAGTAAAACTAAAAGGCGGATTCATGTTATTTGCAGACCAGCCTAGAAAAATCTATAAATAGACCCTTAAGGGCACCTTAGAGGAGATCCGATTTGAGAGAATCCTCTCCTCCAGGCTAATTTTTGGTCGGCTGCTAGTGCCCTCCAAGGTGCCCGGTTGAGCTCTGGTTTGGGAGGGGAAGCTCTCTAAGATCTTCCGGGTGTGTGGCGGGACCTCCTCACTTCAGCCTTGGGTCTTTTCTTATTCTCACATCCACCGTCAAGAGAGTCTAGTGAGGGAGAAGTAAGCATTGGCTGCACCCCCAGTGGGTCCGAACTCAAGAGGCATGTTGCAGGTTTCAACACAGATGCAACGAACAGGGCTGCAACAGCGCCTCCTTTCGATCTGCGAACAGGACTGAAGCGGCGACACCTTTTTCCGAACAGGAAGAGAAGGAGCTAGGCGAGTGGTGCCCTCACGGACCACTCGCCCGGAAGCATGGGCATTCGCCCAGCTAAGCGGGTGCCCAGCGAGTGGTGCCCTCACGGACCACTCGCCCAAAAGGATTTGAGGGGGAAATGACCATAATACCCCTTGTGGGCTGCAAATAGCCTTTCAGAACAGCGGAGTTAGGCTATTAGCAGACCAATTTGGGGTGCGGTTAGTAAAACTAAAAGGCGGATTCATGCTATTTGCAGACCAGCCTAGAAAAATCTATAAATAGACCCTTAAGGGCACCTTGGAGGAGATCCGATTTGAGAGAATCCTCTCCTCCAGGCTAATTTTTGGTCGGCTGCTAGTGCCCTCCAAGGTGCCCGGTTGAGCTCTGGTTTGGGAGGGGAAGCTCTCTAAGATCTTCCGGGTGTGTGGCGGGACCTCCTCACTTCAGCCTTGGGTCTTTTCTTATTCTCACATCCACCGTCAAGAGAGTCTAGTGAGGGAGAAGTAAGCATTGGCTGCACCCCCAGTGGGTCCGAACTCAAGAGGCATGTTGCAGGTTTCAACACAGATGCAACGAACAGGGCTGCAACAGCGCCTCCTTTCGATCTGCGAACAGGACTGAAGCGGCGACACCTTTTTCCGATCTGCGACCTGGACCGAAGGGAGAGCAGCAGATCGGGACAGGAACAACTTCTCGCGACCTAGAAGAGCGACGCAGAGGATACACGATCTGGAGAACTTGCGATCGGTGCAGCTATGCGAAAGAACCTCCAATGGCGAAACTTCCTTGTCGATCGGTGACGGGGAAGGCTCCAAGAAATCCCGATCTTTAAGCAGCGCTTCCTTTCGACCTTCGACGGGAAGAAGCCAAACGATCGGCGAACAAAAAAGTCACAGATTTCAGATCCGAAACGAGAGCTTCCCGTCGATCTGCGCAGGGGAAGGAACGAGAGCGAATGAGGCGGCGATCTACGATCTTCTTCCTTCGAGCGGCTACAGCTAGCGGCGGAAAAATCGCAAAAAACGAGCGGAAAATTTCTGAGCGGAAAAACCCTAGTATATTGAGAATGTAATTGCTCCGCTCAAGATAGTCCACAATACCTCATCAAATGTGGAATGGGTATTTATAGTATCTCCAGCGTAGAGCAATTCCCTAGTGACACGGAACCCATTAGGTCGTTCCGAGTCGGTCCTGACACGCGCGGACATATTATTATAAATAGAACTAACAAAAAACACTGAAATTAATAATAAGGTGATGCTGTACAAATCTTAAAGCAGTCATAGGATGGATGATGGGAGAATTATTGTACCTAATTTTTTAGGGGGCTGTTATTAGCAAATCCGGAACGACTTTTAGCAAATAAAAAAAGACACCTTTTGATCATTTATCTGATGTATTTTTTTTTTTACTTTTAGCAAACCATGTCAGAAATTTTGATTCGTGCAAGAACTTTGCGTGAATCTACTATTTGCTTGATCGGATCGCGCGGTGGAAAATAATTTTCAATCACGTGATCGAAATAACGACGATCGTGCGGCGGTAAATAATATTAAATCATGAGATCAAAATAACGATGATCGAGCGGCGGTAAATAGTATTAAATTACGCGATCGAAATAACAACGTTCGTGCGGTGGAAAACAATATTGAATCGCGCGATCGAAATAAAGACAATCGCTTGGGAAGCCCTTTGCCCCGCTCGACATTGAAAGGCATTCGCCGTTCTGGAGAGTTGATGTGGCTTCTAGATGACTCGCTCGGTTCAGGCGGTTTCAGTAGCAGTAGGCGAGCAAAATAAAGCAGATCGGTGTTGCATGCAGGGGAAGTCGATCACTTCTGGGTGATCATGAAAATGGCTTAGACGATGGCGTTTTTGTCCAAACTCACAGAAGCCGAACGGAGCTGTAATGTTATAAGTGAGTATATATATACCAACGAAGGAAACAATGCAAATATTACTGATCAAGTGATTTAATATTATCCGTGAGTATGCCTCCGAAGCATTTTTTGGGCAGAAATATTTATGTAATTTCATTATTGCGGTAGTCATAGACTTCAAGTATTAAAGGGTTTCCTTGCATCTCGCTTCTTTAATTGAAACAATATAGAGAGAATCCCTAGTACTGTGGTCGTGGATATATGCAAGATTGCCGAACCACATAAAATTGTGTTCTCTGCGCTGATTTCTTGTTCTTTCTTCGTCGCTTTTGATCTTCGTTCCGACAAGTATGATATGTTAGTCATGGCGGGATGTGATCAAGGTAAAGTGAAGAGTTGTAATGACATGCACTTAAGCGAAGCATATTAAGGCTTCGTTTGGCACAATAGCGACGGTCGTAAACGCATGAGTTAAACCGTTATTCGCTAACGACCACCTAAAAAACTTCATTCGTTTGAACATAAAAGTGGATGAAGTTCCTTAGGTGGGCGTTAACGAATGACAGTTTAATCCTCATGTTCACGACCGCTACCATTGTGCCAAACGGAGCCTAAAACTTTGTTTGGCGCAACTTTTTTGCTCCTGTGAGTTTGGAATCAAACTCCATTGTCATGAAATATATCTTTGGTATAACAATGGTTATGACGGCCACCAAGAAAAGAAAAGTAAAAGTGGATGATCGAGGTAGCCAGGGCATTCATGAACGCCAGTTCACAGACACCGCGTTCACGGCCGTCGCCGCCGTGCCAAATGGAGCCTAAGACATATCTCATAAAATGTGATATCGACAATTATATTATAAGTAAAAAATGTTAAGTTGAATATGTCGTAGAAATTGAACATGTAAACTTTTGAACTCTATTGCACATTTCAATGTTTGAGAAATAAGAAACTTTGTGAGTTATAAGAATTTAATATCTATACGATATAATAAAGTTCATTATCGTGCTAGAGAGAGAGAGGGGAGAGAGAGAGGGGTGCTAGCGGATGAAAGAGAGATGGAGAGAGAGAGGGGGGGAGAGAGAGGGGTGCTTGCGGATGAAAGAGAGAGAGAGGAGAGAGGGAGGGGAGAGAGAGGGCGGTGAGAAAGTTAGAGAGAGAGAGAGAGAGAGAGAGAGAGAGAGAGAGAGAGAGAGAGAGGCGAGAGGTCATATATAATATATGTTAATGATGTATTTAATGTTGTATTTATATTGTATTTCAGTTTAGTCTCACACCGTCTATGGTGTTTTTCTGCTTCTGTAAAGTCATATATATACCTCAATGGTCCACCTTTGCACAGTTAATATACAATACACGATTCATCTCTCAGTTCTAACATGGTATCAGAGCCAAGATCCGTTTAATTTTTCTGCGCTCGCTTCCTGCTCGCGCTCGGAACTCTGCCCGCAACCGGCACGCAAAACCCCGAGACCCAAGACCCGCGCTCGCGACCTACCTGCACTCGTAAGCCTCGCACTCGCGACCTGCCCCCACTCGCGCCCTGCCCGCGCTCGCGCCCTACTCCCACTCGCGACCTGCCGGCACTCGTAGGCCTCGCACTCACGCCCTGCCCGCATTCGCGCCCTGCCCGCACTCGCAACCTGCACGCACTCGCGACCTGCCCGCACTCGCGACCTGCTCCCGCTAGCGCCCTGCCCACAAGCCTCACACTCACAACCTGCTCCCACGACCTGCTCCTGCAAGCCCAGTGCTCGCTCGCGACCTGCTCCCGCTTGCGACCTATCCTCCAGCCCCGCACTTGCGACCTGCTCCCGCTCGCGCCCTGCCCGCGCTCGCGCCCTGCTCCTGCTCCCGCTAGCGCCTACTCGCGATCTGCCCGCAAGCATCGCGCTTAGCCCGCCAGCTCGCTCCCCCTGTCCTCTCACGCAACCCTGCTCGCGGCCTGATCCCGTGACCTCCACCAGCAACCTGCCAGACCGCCTGTCCTCCCAGCTCCATGGCTGCCCCTCTGATCTCACCACCTTTGAAGGTCACTCCCTTCCAACTCGCCACCGCCAGCGACTGGTCAGATTGGGCTCTTACTGTCGAAGTCGCCCTCTCCACTCGTGATCTTTGGGATCTTATCACTGGTGCCCCTCCTCCAGCTGCAAAATCTACCACCACTGCCAGCTCTGACAGCATCACTGCAGCCGCCACCACTTCAGATGATGGCACCCTTTGGAGGCGCCGCGATAAAGCTATTCGGGCTTATATTTTGGAATATGTTGCCCGTCCGCTCCTTACTTTCATTGTCCGCCTACCCTCAACCCGCGCAATGTGGGAATATCTTTGAGATCGCTTTGTCCCTCTCAGTGGGGCTCAACGTCATCGACTGATCTGAGACTCTCAATCGACACGACAAGAAGGGCGATCAATTCAGGATTTCTTCACCTCCATGTGTTCCATCTGGCACAAACTGGACTCCATGATTCCCCTACACTGCGGTTGTCCTCGCTCCATGGAGTTTCATCGCCATCTTTCTTAGGGTCATCAATATCAGTTCCTCGTTGTTTTGCGTCCTGAGTTTGCTCTTCTTGCAACGCAACTCCTTCATCGAGTTCCTCTTCCCAGCTTGGATGAAGACCTGATTGTCCTGCTTGATGAAAAAACCCGCCTCCGTCCTCCCGTGGTCCTCCCACCATCTCCTGCCCCTGGGATCGACACAGCTCTTGCGGTTCGACCATGCGATGGCCCTATTATCTGCAACTACTGTAAAAAGGCGGGGCACATGAAGTTCGACTGCCCCACTCGTCCTACTCGCTCTGATGAGCACAAACGTCATGCCAACCACCGTGACAGCCGTGGCCGGGGACGTGGTCGTGTCCCAGGCCCTCCTGTCCCGCCTTCTCATCCTATCACCGCTACTGCTGCCGATCGACTTCAACGTATATAGGAATTACTTCTTTAGTCTCCACTGCTTCAACCTGCCACCCCTGCAGCTCACAACATGTCTGTACAACCCCGATATTCGCCGAGAGGACGGGCAACTAAAAGCGAGCGAGTCAAGAACTCGCCAAGTGCTCGCTAGGAAGCCGGCGAGTCAAGAACTCGCCAAGTGCTCGCCAGGAAGCGAGCGAGTCAAGAACTCGCCAAGTGCTCGCTAGGAAGCCGGCGAGTCAAGAACTCGCCAAGTGCTCGCCAGGAAGCGAGCGAGTCAAGAACTCGCCAAGTGCTCGCTAGGAAGCGAGCGAGTCAAGAACTCGCCAAGTGCTCGCTAGGAAGCGAGCGAGTCAAGAACTCGCCAAGTGCTCGCAAGGAGGCGAGCGGGTCAAGAGTTCGCTAGGAATCGGTCAAATTACCCTGTCACCCTTGGTGGTCTGCCTTTAGCCTCTCCAAACAGCGGAGTTTGGCTGTTAGCAGACCCATCTGGGGTGCGGATAGTAAAATCAAGAGGCGGAATCCTGCTATTTGCAGGCCAGATCAGAAAATCTATAAATAGGACCTCAAGGGCACCTTTGGAGGGGATCTCACTTCAGCTTCCCTCTCCTTAGGATTTCTTTGGTTAGCATTTCTAGAGCTCTCCAAGGTGCCCAAGTCTCAGCTTTGGCTTGGGAGGGGAAGCGCTCAACGATCTTCCGGGTTAGTGGAGGGACCTCCTCGCTGTGACCAAGGTCTAGGTCATTTTCCTAATCTTCCGCCTACCCTCCTCGAGGGATTAGTAAGGACTAGCCGCCCTTCATCTCGGTGAGGGCCCCGAGCTCTACGGGAGACCGAGAAATCGGTTTCAACATTTTGGTGCGGTGAGCGTGGAGAGTGGTCGGTTCAAGAAAGTTCCAGAGAAGGGTTATGGCGGGAGAAGAGGAGCAGGGCGAGGAGTTCGGCGAGACTCCTCAGGAGGCGATGGCTAGGATGCTCGCGGATTTCAGAAAGGAGGTGCTCGACACCTTGGGGTTCACGGTCACAGCTCTGCGAAGTGAGTTTGCGACCCCGACACCTCAGGCGACCCCTCCCCCAACAGCAGTCGGCGAGAGGGCACTAGGAGGAAGGGCTGGAAAGGAAGTTGTCGTCGTCTTAGGTCAGAGCCAGGAAGGGCGGGTGTTGTTCGCCAGTCCGGCGAGTCCCGTGCCGGCGAGCTCAGTGCTGGCGAGCTCCGTCCCAGCGAGCGCATCACTGGCGAGTGCACGCCAAGAGGAAGCGGCGACTGTCGGGGTGGTTCAGGCGAGCACCGCCCCCGCGAGCACAGTCCCAGCGAGCTCAAGTTTGGCGAGCGAACTTGGGGGACGAGTGGAGCCAGGAAGAGTGACAGGAGGGGGAAGCCCCTTTTGCGAGTTGGTGCTTTCCGCACCCGTCCCGGGGGAATTTGGAGAATGGGACCGGGTGTACTACAACGGTAGAGATGACCCTGTCCAGCACCTGCAGAGTTTCGAGGACTCGGTCTCCATCAGGCCGATGTCAGATGCCTTCAAGTGTCGGCTCTTTGTCGTCACCCTCAAGGAGAAGGCCAGGGACTGGTTTCATCATCTCCCAGCAGGGTCAATCTACTCGTTCGAGGATTTGCGCCGAAGTTTTTTGCTGAGGTTTTCGACCTCAAAAAAGAGGAAGAAGGACGCTGATTCCCTCTTCACGGTGAAGCAGGGACCCAGGGAGTCGCTAGCTCAGTATGCCGATCGATTCCAGGAGGAAGTGCAGCTTACTCAGGAGATGCCTGGGTTTGCACTCCAACTCGCCTTCACGGTCGGGTTGAAAGAGAGTTTCTTCAAGATGGCGTTGAAGAGAAAAGCCCCCGTCTCCTTTGAAGAGCTGATGGAGAGGGTGTCGGAGGAAGTCGCGAGTGAGGAAGCCAATCCAGAGCTCACCAAGAGGCTAGCAAAGCTCAGTGAGCCGGAGGTGAGGCAGCATGAGGTCAGGAGAAGGGAAGAGCCCCGGGCCCCGGAGGGAGAATGGAGGCCGCAAGGTGGAGGAATGCAAGGGCAGGGAAGGGGTTACGGCCCAGGAAGGGGTAACCATGTCGGAGGTCAATGGAGGCCCCCCCAGTTAGGGTGGAGGCAAGGTCCGATGCAAATGCCTCCCCCTCCCCAACAGGCCATGGCGATTGGAAGGGGAAGAGGAAGAGGAAGAGGAAGGGGAGGAGAGGCAGAAACGGCAGCCGCTAGGAGGAGAAGGAACAGGGTGGCAGAGGCCGAGGCGAGGGAAGTGGCGTTGCCATATTGCATCTTCCATGATGTGGAAGGTCACTCGACGGACACCTGTCCGGAGTTCCTGGAAGTAAAGAGGGGCAGAGCGCCCGCGCCACCACAGCAGCAGCCAGTAAGGATCGTGGAGGTTGAACCTCGAGAGGAGGAGGAGGAAAGATGTGAAGATAGAACCGATATGGGAAGTAGAGGAGGGATCGGGGTGATCCATGGGGGGTAGGGGTGGAGGCGACCCGCAAGGCTAGCCTCCATACCATCTACCGCCGGAGCGTGGCTTCGACATCCACCGCTCCACCCCCGACCGAAAAAATCATTTTCACCCAGAAAGACATGCCGGGCTACGAGGACCCGTTCTGCGACGCGCTGGTCATCCAGATGGCGATCGAGAACTTCACCGTCTCCCGAATCCTAGTGGACAACGGAAGTTCGATCAACGTCATCTTCAAGAAGGCGTTTGACAAGATGGAGGTGGAGCCTAGGAGGGTATTGGCCTCAGATGGCCCTTTGTTTGGATTCTCGGGGGAGAGGAAGGAAGTAGAAGGGGGAGTGGGGCTTCATGTGACCCTGGGTGGGCAGTCCCGGAACTGTCGTTTTGTCATTGTGGACGCCCCAAGCAGTTACAGCGCTATCTTCGGACGGCCACTTATTAGTGCGTTCCGCTGTGTCCCTTCCACCTTTCATCAATGCCTCAAGTTCAACGATGGAGGGGTTCAGGTGCGGATCAGAGGGGATCCCAAGGTGGCAAGACAGTGCTACGTAACGGCTGTCAACACCATCTCCTGGATGGGAGAAGCTGAGAAGTGGGATAGGATGATGGAGGAGGCGGCCGAAGCCGGAGGTAAGGAGGTAGCCGAGGAGAAGTTGGAAGGAGATGAAGTCCATGCCCAGGAAGGGGTAGCTGAGGGACCCCGGGCGGAAAGAGGGGAAGAAGAAGAGAAGGCCCAGGAGGGAAGGGCAGAAGAGCTGATGGTGGTAGAGAAGGAAGTCGAGGAGGAATCCCAAGCTCCCACGTGTGCCGAAGGGGAGAGGGCTTGGGGAGAGCAGTCCCGGTTGGAGGCTGTGGACGAGGTCGTAGAGCTCGAGGTCACCACCCAGCTGGGGGTGGTGGAAAAAGTCCGGGTCAGCGGAGAACTCAGCCCAGAAGATCAAGCGGAGGTTCTGGCTTGCGTACAGAAGAACGTGGACGTCTTCGCTTGGAACGCCGCGGAAATGCCCGGGATCGACGCGGATGTGGCTTTCCATCGCCTTAACCTCGACCCCGGCGCCCGCCCCATCCGCCAGAAGAGGAGGGTCGTCGCAGACAAGCTAGAAGGGCCCATCCGCGAGGAGGTGGGCAAACTCCTGCGGGCCGGATTTGTATCGGAGATCCAGTATCCAGGCTGGGTCTCCAACGTCGTTATGATAAAAAAGGGAGGAGGTAAGTGGCGTATGTGTATCGACTTTTCGCTTCTTAATAAATCATGCCCGAAAGATTGCTACCCCCTGCCCAGAATCGACGCGCTGGTTGACTCAGCCGTTGGTTTTTCTGTAATGTCTTTCTTAGATGCTTTTTCAGGTTACCATCAAATCCGCATGCATCCCCCGGACATCAAGGATGTTTCCTTCATCATGGGGGATGGATGTTATTGCTATAAGATGATGCCCTTCGGGCTCAAGAACGCAGGGGCCACGTACCAAAGGATGATGGATAGGGTCTTCCGCGAGCAGAAAGGAAGAAATTTAGAAGTCTATGTTGACGACCTCATGGTGAAGAGCCGAGACCTTGGGTCTCACCTCCGAGACCTCGAAGAGACATTCGGGACCCTGCGGCGGTACAAGATGAAACTCAATCCCTTGAAGTGTGTCTTCGGGGCGAGCCGAGGGAAGTTCCTGGGCCACTTGCTCACCCCCGCAGGAGTGGAACCCAACCCGGACAAAGTTAAAGCGGTGATGGAGTTGGGGTCGCCAAGAAATTCGAAGGAGGTTCAGAGCCTTACATGGAAGTTGGCTGGGCTCAGCAGGTTCCTCTCCAAGGCGGGAGAAAAGTGTACACCTTTTTTCAAAGTACTGCGGGGAAACAAGAAGTTTGAATGGACCCCGGAGTGCGAGAAGGCCTTCCAGGCTCTGAAAGAACAGCTCACCCAAACCCCTCTGCTCCAGGGACCGAGGCCAGGAGAAGACCTATCCCTGTACCTGGGGGTAGGGTCCGAAGCAGTAAGCTCCGTGTTAATCCGGGAGGAAGGGAAGAAACAGTTCCCTATCTACTACGTCAGCCAAGTGCTGAAGAAGGCAGAGCTCCGGTACCCGATCTTGGAAAAGTTGGCCTTCGCATTGGTGGTGTCAGCCCGGAGGCTCCGGCCTTACTTTCAAGCCCATTCAATTAAAGTGGTGACGGACCACCCGCTCCGCAAAATCATGGAAGGGGTGGAGCACTCAGGAAGGTTGGCAAAGTGGTCCGTGGAATTAAGCGAATTCAATATCACGTTCGTGCCCAGGACGTCCATCAGGGCTCAAGCGGTGGCAGACTTCATGGCCGACTATGCGGCCGAAGTGGGAGAGCACGAGCCACCTCCCCCAGAAACATGGAAGATGTTGGTGGACGGAGCGTCGGGAAAATACTTCTATGGAGGGGGAATAGTCCTGGTAAGTCCTCAGGGGACTCGGATTGAGCAAGCCTTAAACATCCATTTCCCAATCACCAACAACCAGGCTGAGTACGAAGCAGTGATAGCGGGCCTTCGACTGGCCCGGGAACTGGGTGTGCAGGACGTGGACGTCTCCACGGACTCCATGGTGGTAGCATGCCAGATCAAGGGAGAATTTGAAGCAAAGGACCCGACCCTCCTACTATACCTGGAAAAGGTTAAGGGGGACATCGGGCAGTTCCGCACCTTCTCCATCAAGCACGTGCCGAGGGAGGAGAGCACCCAGGCGGACCTCTTAGCCAAGTTCGGTCCTCGAGCGGGAGGGACGACTTCGAAACTCTTCCGGCCCTCCATCGAGGAAGGAGAATTGATGGAAGTGGATCGACGAGCCTCGTGGATGGATCCGTTCATCACCTTCCTATCCTCCGGGAAGTTCCCTGGAGAGGACGTGGACAAGAGGCGCTTCAGGTATAAGTCCGCCTATTACTCCTTGCATGCAGGGGGGCTATATAGAAAGACCCTCTCGGGACTCCTGGCCCTTTGTGTCTCCGAGGAGGAGGTCCCGAGAGTGCTGGAAGAAATCCACTCCGGGGAGTGCGGCAGTCACTCCGGGAGTCGGACCCTGGAAGGGAGGGTGTTGAGGCAAGGCTACTTCTGGCCCACTCTCAGCAAGGATGCGGCAGAGTTCGCAAGAAAGTGTCCGAAATGCCAGCTCTACGCTCCGCTCCAGCTCCTCCCGGCCCAAAGAATCCGGACCATCACGGCTCCTTGGCCCTTCGCCATATGGGGGCTGGACCTGGTCGGTCCCTTTCCCCAAGCCAGCGGCCAGAGGAAGTTCCTGCTGGTCATGATCGACTACTTCTCCAAGTGGGTAGAGGTGAAAGCACTTGCTAAGGTAACCTCTCAGGTTATAAGGAATTTTGTGTGGGGGGAAATAATTTGCAGGCATGGACTCCCTCTAGCTATAGTGACGGACAATGGGCCACAGTTTGCGAGTGAAGAGTTTGTTGGCTTCTGCACTCAGCTCGGCATTGACCTCAGGTTCGCTTCGGTCCACCACCCGAGGAGCAATGGGCAGGTGGAGGCGGTGAACAAAATAATCGTTAACCTATTAAAAAAGAAAGTGGAGAACCTTCGGGGAAACTGGGTGGAATAACTACCCTCCGTCCTCTGGGCCATGAGGACTACTCCGAATACCGCCACCGGGGAGACCCCATTCAAGCTCTCTCACGGGTCCGAGGCCGTTCTCCCCATAGAGTTTGAGGTAAAAACCCCCCGGGTGATCGCTGCGAGCGAGGGGGATGAAGAGTGGCTAGAAGGTAACGATGCGGAGCAGAGGCTGTCCTTGGACCTGGTGGAAGAACTCCGGGACTTGGCCACCGTCAGACAGGAAGAGGTCAAGCGGCGGATGGCTCGATATTTTGACAAACATATCCGGATAAAACACTTTCAGAAAGGAGATCTAGTCCTGAAGAAGGTCGACGCGGCCGGCAGAGGGGCCACGGTGGGTAAGCTTAACCCCAACTGGGAGGGTCCATATATTGTAAGCAAGGTGCTCAAGTCGGGAGGGTATCATCTCCAGGATGTGGAAGGGGTACCCCTCGACCGAGCCCGAAGTGGGGATGATTTGAAAAGGTTTTACCCTTGAGTGCTTTATTATGTTGTTTAATTAACGCCTTGCTCCTCTCTTATGACGCTTATAACTACTGCCGTGCCGACATGACAAAGGTTGGGTATGATGGTGCTGGAATGCCCCAGATCGATTCCGCTCCCGGGCTCTCACTAGACGGGGGGTTCAGGTTGATCTCTGGAGAGGCTGGCAAAGTAACAAGTGTTGGTGCTGGAATGCCCCAGATCGATTCCGCTCCCGGGCTCTCACTAGACGGGGGGTTCAGGTTGATCTCTGGAGAGGCTGGCAAAGTAACAAGTGTTGGTGCTGGAATGCCCCAGATCGATTCCGCTCCTGGGCTCTCACTAGACGGGGGGTTCAGGTTGATCTCTGGAGAGGCTGGCGAGGTAACAAGTATTGGTGCTGGAATGCCCCAGATCGATTCCGCTCCCGGGCTCTCACTAGACGGGGGGTTCAGGTTGATCTCTGGAGAGGCTGGCAAAGTAACAAGTGTTGGTGCTGGAATGCCCCAGATCGATTCCGCTCCCGGGCTCTCACTAGACGGGGGTTCAGGTTGATCTCTGGAGAGGCTGGCAAGGTGACAAGTATTGGTGCTAGAATGCCCCAGATCGATTCCGCTCCCGGGCTCTCACTAGACGGGGGGTCCAGGTTGATCTCTGGAGAAGCCGGCAAAGTCGTGCGTGAGTTGAGCAGGTAAGACAAGATACTCATGCCAGGGGATTCTGGCTCGCGAGCGACCCCAAGACCCGGGCCGGGCGAGACCAGAGGTCCGCTCGCGCACGAGGATCATTCGCGGCAGGGTAATAGAGTTGATGGCTCGCAAGGTCACTCGCAAAAGGTATCGAAGCGAATAAGGAAGATGACCTGGGAGGAGTCCGTTCTTGCGACGAACCGCGGATATCGGCGGGAACCCGCCAGTGGCAAGTGCGAATGAGGTAGGCGAGAGCGACCCAGATATAATACAACGAGAAAAGGCCGCCAACAAAATGGGGGCGAGCGCGAGCGCTAAATGAAGATCCACATACACGAACATAAGAAGATAGGGGCCTCACGGGCACAATGGAAAAGACTGCGTGCGAACCATGAATAAAACATAACACAGAAAAAGATTGATAAAACGTTCCCTTTCATTCCTCACAAAAGATTACAATTCGGCGGCGGTCTCGCCGGAAACAAAAAGAAAGGAAAACTTTTACATCATTAACAAGAAGAAAAATCAAGGCGGCTCGCCGGACAGCTCTTCAATCGCTCTCTCGACCCTCCGCCTCGGAGATAGGCGCGAACAAGTCGGGAACGACATGCTCCGCGGTGAACTCCATGGCATCGGGGATGATCATGCCCGCTCCCTTGAGAATGTCGAGGACAAGCTCCGCGATCTCCATCGACCTCTTGCGGTCGGCTTCCTTCTCTTCCCGCGATTGACCGCGAGTCCCAGTTCGCGAAGGAGGGGGAGGTAGCACCGCTGAGGCCAGGTCGTGGACCTGGGCTTTGAGACAAGTGTTCTCCAACTCCAAGTCAGCAATCCGCGCGTGGAGCTGACTGACGGACTCGGCATCCTGCAAGAGGCGGGTTAGCGAGAGGAGAACGAAGCCAAACTGGAAGAGATTTCCACCGAGCAATACTTACCAGCCCGCCTTGAAGGCTGGCGAGGAGGCCCTCTGACAAGGCCTCTTTCCCCTTAAGCTCCGTGACTTCATCCGCGGACTTCTGAAGCTCGACTTTGAGCTCCTTGATCTCCCTATCCGCCGTGAGGTACCGACGACCCACCATGTGTGTTAGCTCCATCGCCCGGAACTGGGCTCACATCGCCTCGTACACGACCCCCCTCGGCATGAAGGACCGAAAGAGGGAGGCGTCCTCGCGACCATAGAGACCAAAGGCGAGGGCGAACGCCTCACCCCCGGCCTTGCCGTCCTCTACCCAGGAAGGGAGCAGAGAGGAGCAGACGATCTTGTTCTGGTCAGGGTCCCACGCGAGTACCGGTTCGCCGACCGCATCCACCAGCTTCATGCCGAGCCCGAAGTTAGTATGGCTCGACGGCTTGGGCCGAACGACAGTCTCCCCTGGCTCGCCCCCCTCTTTGGCGAGCTCCTGATCCGCAGAAGGAGAGGGGAGGTCGGGCTCAGACAGGTCCACAACCTCCTTCGCCTTGGCAGCAGAGGGAGTCTTCCTGGCCTTCTTCCCCTCCCCCTGCGAAGTAGGCCGGCGTTGGGGGGAGGACGCTTCTTCCTCGATGAGGAGCTCGGGACGTCGCGGCAAGCCTCGGCGGCCACGCGCGCGAGCGAGCCGGGAGAAAGAGAAGAGGGAGGCGCATGAGGCGGATTGAGGGAAAGATCGCGTTCTCCTACAAAGATAACGAGCGTTAGACGATCAAAAGAAAGAGGATTAAGAAAGTTGACAAGTTCGAGTCAAACCTTCTCCCGGAGGGACGGGCGGCAGGAGGTCCACTCGCTCTCGGAGGAAGGCGACTTCGAAGTTTTTTCCTTTGAGGAACTGGTACAGTGCCGCGTCGCAACCACCTAGCGAGATCGGAGGGCGGTAGGCAGCCTCGTCTCGCTGGATAGGGGTGTAAGAGATGTTGCCGAAGGGACCCTTCACCAGGATGAACTTCTGCGTCCAGTAATGAGTTTTGTTCACCGTCTCGCAGACGGTAACATGCTGGCTCGCAAAGTGAGCCGTTCCGTCCCTGTTCGCGCGAAATGAGAAGATCTTGCGGAAGGCGAGCAGGCTGAACTCGATCCTCTCCGTCCTGAGGTAACTGGCGAACGCGACCACCACGGCGATCGCGTTCGGCGTTAGCTGGCTCGGCAAGACGCCGAAGTACTTTAGCACCTGGAAAAGTCGGCAAACTTTAAGCGACGTTCGCAAAACAATTCAGGAAAGCCAGGGATGAGAAATAAATAATACCTGGCGCACTTCCGGCCAGAGAGGGAGTCGAAACCCATTTTCGAAATGGGCGACAGGAATTGCGAGCTCGTCCGGGTGCGGGTCGCTGAGGGAATCCCTATCGGTAGGGCAGCGAGCTACGAAACCGAAGTGGATGAACTGGTCAGCGGCGGCCCGATATTCCTCCTTCGTGAGGTTGGCGCAGTAGAAAATGCCGTCAAGGAAGGCCTTGGCGCACTTGGCTCGCCCCTCTGTTTCCGCCTCGCCGACCATAGTATGTGATCCGCCGAGTCACGAAGGTCGCGAAAACGAGCTAAAATCTGCGAGAGAAACGGAAGGAGAAAGGGCGCGAGGAGGAAACAGTAAATGCGGTGGTTGAAAAGAAAAACGGTCGGCTATTTATAGGAATAAGGAAGGCGGGAAGAAGCCGAAGCGTCGTTATCTGCGGATAGCGGATCCGCGCGGTACTCTCCCGCCTCCAGGGATCCAATTCGCTCCCTGCGAGTCGACAACCTGTTAAAAGCTTTTCCCCATTGGCGAGCCCACGCTAAAAACAATGAATCATAAAGGGAAAAAGCACGGGAGGTGCGCGAGTGCGAGTAATGGAGATGTAATTCGCACGAGAGCGAACCAAGCGGGAAAAAAGAACAAGATAAAAAGCAAAAAAAAATATAAGAGGCTCACAAGCGAGTCAAAGTACTGTTATTACAGACCCATAAAGATTGTTCGCGACCCCTCCTAATGAAGAGGAGGGGGGAAGAAAAACAACAGAAGAGCAATACGAAGATCCTCAATATCGCAACCACTTCCAGCGACCGCGACCCCGGACACCAGAGCGAGGAGGGACTCGCGGGTAGTGATACTCGCTGAGTGACCTGTTCGCCTGGCTCGTCAGCCGCATGTAGGCATCGATGCGAGCAATATACACCCCGGGGGAGGTCGCGTCTCCCTGATCGGTCGGTCATATCTCAGCAAGAACGCGCGCGTTCGCGTCCTCCATCGCGTCGAACCTTTCTTCATTGGCGAGCCGGTCTAGCCGATTCTGCTCGTGTAGATCCCTTAGCAGGGTGGTATGCTTCTGAAATATCTCCGTGACCCGCCTCTTCATTCGCTCCGGATCGCTAGGATCCCCCAAAAAGTCAGCGACCTGGCTCGGCGAAGGGGGTGGAGACATCTCTAGCGCTCCAGACTCTGACTCGGAGGGAGGGGTCGTCGAGTTACCTGCGAAGTAGGAATCAGTGGCAAAGTGAAGAACAACACTCAGTGACAACAGTCTAACCTAGTGGAGGAATTGGAGTACTGGGCCGCTGGCGGGAGGTGCCCGGCTGACCCCGGAATGCCTCAATAAAGGCAGGGGTGAGGGCCTTACCCAGACCAGAGGCGAGCGTGGGTCTGGAGCCAAGTCCTGGCTCGGCAATCAACGTTCCTCCTGGGCTCCTCTGACCCAGGACGCCGAATCTAGGAGTGGGGATATTTTGATTCGGCATGAGGGGCGAGTTCGCTGGAGGAGGAACTTGATCCTCTGGGGCCGCGAGGGAAGACACTGCACGAAAAGTAAGTACGACTTAGCGAGTCAAGGAACGTAAGGGAAAATGAGGTAGTTCGCTCACCCCGTTGCGAAGGCGAGTCCTGTCTATCAACGGCCCTCGTATCCGCAAAAAGAATGTCACCCCCACCCGTAGAGGAGAGATGGATCTCCGTGTTTGGCCTTCCCGATTCGTTCTCGCCCGGAGGATCATTCTGCGAATATCATAAATAAGGACGGAAAGGAAGAGCACCAAATAAGCAACTGGGCGATAATACCTGAGAGGCGCGCTCGTCATCCGGAGAGTGCGGCGAAGAGTAAGACCCACCCCCACCAGCCGGGCGCCGGACGACCTTCGCCGTCCTTAGGGAAGGAGGAGGCGGAGAGCGTCGCGGAGAATTCCAGGAGGCGATGACGGCGGCCTTCCCCTTCTGGGCCGCCTGCGAAGCCTTTAGGCGGGCCAGCATCTCATCCTTTTTCGACATTGCGGTGGGGGCGAGAGACCGATTAAGAAAAGCCAGAGAAAAATGAAAATTTCGAATGACAGCCAAGGAGAGTGGTATTTATAGTGGTAGGCGTGGGACCCACCGAAAGATTCTCGCCACGTCACCGAAGGGCCGACGAATATCAAGGGTTGGACGATTCTTCGCGAGCCTGAAAAGCCTCGCGAAGAGCGGGGATTGTGTACAACCCCGATATTCGCCGAGAGGACGGGCAACCAAAAGCGAGCGAGTCAAGAACTCGCCAAGTGCTCGCTAGGAAGCCGGCGAATCAAGAACTCGCCAAGTGCTCGCCAGGAAGCGAGCGAGTCAAGAACTCGCCAAGTGCTCACTAGGAAGCCGGCGAGTCAAGAACTCGCCAAGTGCTCGCCAGGAAGCGAGCGAGTCAAGAACTCGCCAAGTGCTCGCTAGGAAGCGAGCGAGTCAAGAACTCGTCAAGTGCTCGCTAGGAAGCGAGCGAGTCAAGAACTCGCCAAGTGCTCGCAAAGAGGCGAGCGGGTCAAGAGTTCGCTAGGAATCGGCCAAATTACCCTGTCACCCTTGGTGGTCTGCCTTTAGCCTCTCCAAACAGCGGAGTTTGGCTGTTAGCAGACCCATCTGGGGTGCGGATAGTAAAATCAAGAGGCGGAATCCTGCTATTTGCAGGCCAGATCAGAAAATCTATAAATAGGACCTCAAGGGCACCTTTGGAGGGGATCTCACTTCAGCTTCCCTCTCCTTAGGCTTTCTTTGGTTAGCATTTCCAGAGCTCTCCAAGGTGCCCAAGTCTCAGCTTTGGCTTGGGAGGGGAAGCGCTCAACGATCTTCCGGGTTAGTGGACCTCCTCGCTGTGACCAAGGTCTAGGTCATTTTCCTAATCTTCCGCCTACCCTCCTCGAGGGATTAGTAAGGACTAGCTGATAACTTCTAAAAAGAAGTTATCTAAGCCATTAGTTCTGACGAAATACTCGGCTAATCTGGCATGAATACGCATAAATATGATAAAAATGTAAGTAAATGTTTTGTTATTAAATTCAAGGCTAAGTTGGTCTTTTTCCATTGTTTTCTTGACAGGTATGCCAAAGGAATCGGATTGGAAAAAGAAAACAGCCAAAATTCACATATCCTGGAAAAAGGTTGCAACGCACGGAAAATACATAGTTGCAACGTTCAATTTGCAGTTTGGTAATGCAGGCACAGCGCGAGTGTTGCAACACCCAGAAATGAAGGTTGCAACCTTTTTTGGCGAATTCAAAATTCCGAAATTTTAAAACAACCGCCATTCACAAAATTGGAAGGTGGCGTCCCTTGGGAAACGCGTGGGACTTATTTAGCAGTATTTGGAGGGATTAAAGGGAGATCTGGAGAAAATATATTGGGAGTTTTAAGGAGAGAGAGGGAGGAACTCGAAAAGGAGAGGAGGAAGAAGGCTAGGGCTGGCCGAATCTTGAAGAAGGAGCGGTTCGACACTCTTCGGTGACTGAATTCCTACGCTATTTCATTGTTTTCTACACCATGCACTGTAAGATCTTTCTTATTTTGTGGTGTTCTTCCCCCATCGTGATGAACTAATTTGTTTTAATCTTGTATTGTGAGAGTACTTTGTCAAGTGTGATGACAACTTTTTAAATTTCTGGATTTGTGATTGATTGGTGAATGTTTGTGCTTAATTCATGATCTTTAATTTGAAATCTTTTGCCAAGATTTTATCTTTTTACTGCGCTTCATAAATCGAGAGAGGAGTCGCGTAAGTATATCGTGGATTCGGTATAGTATTTGAAGGGAGAAAGAGATTTCCTCTTGATACTAGCAACTTTGGTTTTCATCCTTTATGCGGTTCTTATTTCATCTCCGGAGTAATAGAGAACTAGGGACTTCCGATATCGAGAGGTACGGATTTCTATTCTAAAATCGTTGCAAGACGTATTACCACTCATCATCGCAAAACTATCTTCAAAGGCTTGTCACACTAGACTTAGGAAATCACGATACAAGATTATCTTTGATCACTAATAACAAAATATTTTCCTCCCGTTTCTCTAGTTTAAATCCCGTAATTAGAAGTTTTATTTCAATATTTTTGTTACTTTGAACCATCATATTATTCCGCTTGAATTTAAAGAAAAGGCAGCACTAGTAATTGCAAGCACTGAATCACCCACCTCTCCGTGGAAACGATCTCGATTCTCACTTTATTACTTGACGCGGCACGTGCTCTTACGTTTTAAATACACACCGGTTTCGGGCGTATCAAGTTTTGGCGCCGTTGTCGGGGATATCAAGTTTTTGGCGCCGTTGCCGGGGAGGTGCAAATAATTTAGTGTTTATTTTCTTGCAATATTAGCTAAACCTGAATATTTAGAGCTCAAGTCTTTAATTTTGTCTCTTTTATTATTATTATTATTATTATTTTTATAAAAAAAAAAAAAAAATTTGTTTGTTTGTTTTTATCATCTGATTTTTGTTAGTGCATGTACCGATATCGATTATCTGAACTATTGCCTTTAAATCTAGAGATTGAGCGGACGTGTAGACAAAATCGGAAAGCGACTCGAGTAGAACAATTAAACTCCTCAACCATGAATCTTAATCAGCAAAATGTTAACAATGAAAATCATCAGGATGATGTAGGACAAGAAGGTCAGGTAGATCAGAATGGTCAACCCGCTGAAATTAGGAGAACATGTCGTGACTATAATATGCCCTTAAGGGGAGGATTGCAGTTTAGTATAACTAGGCCGGCAATTGAAGCGAATAACTTTAAAATAGACTCTACGACAATGCAACTCGTTCAACATAATAAGTTTGGAGGCCTTAATCATGAAGACCCTAACTCCCATTTGAGATCTTTCATCGAAATATGCGACACATTTAAAATCAATGGCGCATCGGAGGAAGCTATAAAACTTAGGTTATTCCCATTCTCTTTGGAGGGAAAAGCAAAGGATTGGTTGAATTCTCTACCCAATGAGTCCATTACTACTTGGGCAGCTTTGATAGAGAAATTCTTAGCTAAATAATTTCCTCCATCGAAAACTGCTAAGCTTATGCGCGACATATCTACTTTTATGCAAGTGAACGGGGAGACACTTTACGATGCATGGGAAAGGTTTAAGGAATTGTTGCGGAAGTGTCCTCACCATGGCTTGGCCATTCACCAGCAGGTGTGGACCTTCTACAACGGCCTCCAGACATCTACTATGATTCAAGTGGATGGAGCTGCGGGAGGATCTTTAATGAATAAATATCCTGAGGATGCCTATGCGATCTTAGACGACTTATCGTCTAATAATTATCATTCATCTGAGCGACAAGGTTCATCTTTTACGGCAGGTCTTCACCAAGTTGATCAACTCACTTCTTTCGCCGCACAAATCACTGCACAGTTCAACTCTATGAATAAGCGATTAGATGCTTTGACTTTGAATCAAGCCCAACCACACTCACATGTCAATAACATTGTCACCCCTTCAACGCCCATGAACCAATCACTCACGGTTGAACAACTTATTGGTCATAATGAGGAAATTAATTATATAGGTGGACAACCGAGACATAACAATGCGGTCCCAAACTATTATAACCCGGAATTGCGTAATCATCCAAATTTCTCATGGAAGAATAATTCCGGAGTGACATATCCACCCGATTTTAACTCAAACCCTCATCCACCCCAAAACAATAATTATAATCCACAAGGGTCATATAGGAAATTATCGGATGAGGTACTTATAGAATCCATGCAGAAGAGGGATGCGCGCATTTCTAGTTTAGAGGGGTCATTGCGTGTCATTGAATCACAGTTAGGTCAAATTGCTAATGCTTTGAGTCTTAGACCCCAAGGGTCACTTCCCACAGATACGACCCCGAATCCGAAGGGAGATAATCCTCAATGCAAAGCTGTCACTTTACGGAGTGGTAAAGAATTAGTGGGTAGGTCTAAGAATGAAGAAGAGGAACAGGATGGCGAAGAGAAGAAGTTGGAGATCGTTAGTCCTAGTGTTCCTAATGATAAGTTAGAAGAGAATGAGAATGAAAAGGAAGGAGCAGTGGAAGTATTAGGAGAGACCGAGAGAAAATCAATCAATGAAGATAAAAAGAGAAATGATAACATAAAGGTCTATCCACCACCACCATTCCCTCAACGGTTAAAGAAGAGCAAGCTTGATCAACAGTTCCAAAAATTTATAGAAATATTTAAAAAACTGCAAATTAATATTCCTTTCGCGGAAGCTTTGGAGCAAATGCCAAGCTACGTAAAGTTCATGAAAGACATTTTATCTAAGAAGAGGAAATTAGGAGCAAATGAGACGGTATCACTCACACAGGAGTGTAGTGCTATTCTTCAAAAGAAACTCCCGCATAAATTGAAAGATCCGGGGAGTTTTACCATACCGTGCTCCATAGGGTACCAATTCGAGGGAAAGGCATTATGTGATCTTGGTGCGAGCATCAATTTGATGTCGTTCTCGATCTATAGGAAGCTTGGTTTAGGAGAAATCGCTAAGACTTCCATCACCTTGCAATTAGCTGATAGAACCCTTGCTTTCCCAAAAGGAATAGTGGAAGATGTCTTAGTAAAAGTGGACAAGTTTATTTTCCCTGCGGATTTCGTTGTCTTAGATATGGAGGAAGATAAGGAGGTTCCCATCATCATAGGGAGACCTTTCTTAGCCACGGGAAGGACATTGATAGACATGCAGAAGGGGGAGTTGACTATGAGAGTTAATGACGAACAAGTAACCTTTAATGTACTTAAAGCTATGAAATTCCCCCAGAATCAAGAAGATAATATGAAATCGGTGAACCAAATTTCAATTCATGAATACAATTTGAATATTAAATCCGCAAAGCAAGATGATTTGTTAACTCGATTTTTGATGCATGAGGAGATTTCGGATGATGAAGAGGAAATTCGAGAGTGTCTCGAAGTATTTGAGAAACAACCCAATTTTTATAGAAAACCGGAACCCTTTGAGATGCCAAACAAGTCGTTGGCGGACAAGCCCTCTATTATTAGTCCGCCGATTCTTGAGTTGAAGCCCCTCCCTGATCATCTTATGTATGCATATTTAGGAGAAAATAACACATTGCCGGTTATTGTCAATTCTAAATTACCACATGATCAACATCAAAAGCTTTTAGAATTGCTAACTCAATTTAAGACGGCCATAGGGTGGACCATAGCTGATATCCGAGGGATTAGCCCATCACTATGTATGCACAAGATTCTTTTGGAAGAATCTTTTACGGGATCTATTGAACCCCAGCGTCGTCTTAGTCCACCTATGAAAGAGGTGGTAAAGAAGGAAATTATTAAATGGCTTGACGCAGGGACTATTTACCCTATCTCGGATAGCTCATGGGTGTCGCCGGTGCAATGTGTACCGAAAAAAGGAGGTATGACGGTCGTACGAAATGAGAAAGATGAATTAGTATCTACGAGAACAATTACCGGTTGGCGTATCTGTATGGATTACAGAAAGCTGAATAAAGCCACACGAAAAGATCATTTTCCGTTGCCTTTTATCGATCAAGTCCTAGATAAGTTAGCAGGAAACGATTTCTTCTGTTTTCTTGATGGCTATTCAGGATATAACCAGATTACGATAGCCCCAGAGGATCAGGAGAAGACCACGTTCACATGTCCCTATGGGACATTCACTTTTAGAAGGATGCCATTTGGTCTATGTAATGCACCCGCTACTTTTCAGCGATGCATGATTGCTATTTTCTCTGATATTATGGACGATGGTATTGAAATTTTTATGGATGACTTTTCTATTTTCGGTAATTCGTTCGATGCATGTTTAGCTTGTTTGAAGAAAGTGCTAGCGCGGTGTGTTGAGACTAATCTCGTCTTGAATTGGGAGAAATCTCACTTCATGGTGCGAGAGGGGATTGTGCTCGGTCATCATGTTTCAAGGGATGGTTTAGGAGTAGATAAAGCAAAGTTAGATGTGATTGAAAGACTGCCAACACCCAAGAATGTAAAAATGTTGCGTAGTTTTTTAGGACATGCGGGCTTCTATCGAAGATTCATTAAAGACTTTGCGAAAATTGCAAAACCATTGAGTGGACTACTAGAGAAAGATGTTAAATTTCAGTTTACTGACGATTGTTTACATGCATTTGACACCTTAAAAAATCGTCTGACCACGGCCCTTATCGTTATCACTCCCGATTGGGAGGAACCGTTTGTCCTTATGTGTGACGCGAGTGATTACGCAGTAGGAGTTGTCTTGGGACAGGTACGTGAGAAAGTTTTTCACACGATAGCCTACGCTAGTAAGACCCTAATTGATGCACAAATTAATTACACAACCACATAAAAGGAATTACTAGCAGTAGTGTTTGCCTTTTAAAAAATTTAGATCGTATCTGTTATGCACCAAGAGTACGATTTTTACGGACCACGCTGCGATCCGTTACCTCATGGAGAAAAAGGACGCTAAGCCTAGATTAATTAGATGGGTGCTTCTGTTGCAAGAATTCGACGTAGAGATCAAAGATAGG
This sequence comes from Dactylorhiza incarnata, assembly GCA_033032865.1. Lineage (NCBI taxonomy): Eukaryota > Viridiplantae > Streptophyta > Magnoliopsida > Asparagales > Orchidaceae > Dactylorhiza > Dactylorhiza incarnata. The sequence goes on along the minus strand of JAWHQI010000088.1, from coordinate 4,477,702 downwards.
AAAGGTACGGATAATCCGGTTGCGGATCACCTCTCCAGAATTGAGTCTACACAACCTTCATATAATCCTGAAATCGACGAGAGATTTCCGGATGAAAGAGTGTTAGCCATTCATGAGAGCATCACACCTTGGTACGCTGATTATGTGAATTATCTAGTAAGTAATATTTTGCCTCCTGACCTTTCCTATCAACAAAGAAAGAGGTTTGTACATGAGGCTCGCTCCTATCTTTGGGACGAGCCTTATTTATTCAAGATCGAAGCTGATGGAGTTGTGAGGAGATGTGTACCAGAGAGTGAAATGAGAACAATTTTAGAGAAGTGTCATAACTCTCCGTACGGAGGTCATTTCATGGGCACAAGGACGGCAATGAAGGTGTTAGAGGCCGGATTCTTCTGGCCTAGTTTATTTAAGGATGTTAACATGTTTGTTAAACAATGTGATAGATGTCAAAGAAGTGAGAATATAAGAAAGAATGATGGAATGCCCATGAACATAATGCTAGAAATCGAATTATTTGATGTATGGGGGATGGATTTTATGGGCCCGTTCGTGAACTCGAATGGTAATTTATATATATTATTGGCAGTAGACTATGTGTCTAAATGGGTGGAGGCGATAGCGACCCCTAAGAACGACGGCAAAGTGGTATTGAATTTTATAAAAAACCATATATTCAATCGATTCGGGGTTCCTAGAGCAATCGTTAGCGACGGAGGAAGTCATTTCTGTAATAGTCAATTCAAGTCATTATTAAATAAATACGGAGTAACCCATAAAGTTGCACTTGCTTATCATCCCCAGACAAACGGTTTGGCGGAGGTATCAAATAGGGAGATTAAAAAGATTTTAGAAAAGACAGTGAGTATCAATCGTAGAGACTGGTCACAGAAACTCACGGATGCATTATGGGCATACCACACTGCTTTTAAAACTCCCATTGGGCTGACCCCGTACAGGATGGTCTACGGGAAGTCTTGTCATCTTCCTCTAGAGTTAGAACACCGGGCGTTTTGGGCGATTAAGAAAATAAATTATGATTTTCGGGACGCCGGTAAGAAGAGATTATTGCAATTGAATGAACTAGAGGAAATTTGGATGCAAGAGTATGAGAACTCACGAATCTATAAGGAGCGTACGAAGAAGTGGCACGATTGACGCATGAAGGAAAAACATTTTGAGCCGGGACAACTTGTCCTCTTATTCAATTCCCGCTTAAAATTGTTTCCAGGAAAACTAAAGTCTCGTTGGTCGGGCCCGTTTAAGGTTAAAATCGTGCATCCTTATGGCGCGGTAACCATCATTAATGAAACTGACGGGACTGAGTTCAAAGTTAACGGAGAAAGACTGAAACCATACCTGACAGACGATTATGACAGGGAAGTGTCGAGTATAATGCTTCTCTAGTTTCGTACCGTCCTGCCAGGACGGTAAATTAGGCGCTAGGTGGGAGGCAACCCATCATTTATATTTAGTTCTCGTTTTTGTGAAGTAAGATAGTTGGATTTTCGGTTAGTTGTCAGTTTGACGAATTACGATGGATGGGGAACATGATGATTGAGATCTGCTGATGATCTTATGCATTTCAAGTTTATTTTTAAGACAATCTTTTGCGTTTTGAGTATGCATTTTACGTTTAAGACAATATAGTCTGTCAGCTTTTGCTTGCTTACATATATCTGTGAATGCTTTAGGCTGAAGTGGAAAATATATAAGTGTCTATTATAAGACTTCTATGGTTATTATATGCTTGAGTTGGAGGTATTATCAGTTTTTAATGACCTACATTTTAATATATGCCACTTTCACCCTTTTTCTATATATACATGCTTGCAAGTGACAGGTTGTTGTCTTGAAATCCGGATTTGCTAGAGAAGCTCTCCAAGCAAAGTTTTGGACGGAGTAAGGACAACCACTGCTACAGACGGTCTACTTCAGAAATTTTAGGGGAGTACTTCCGTTTCAATTCTATTTACCGCAATTCTTTTATATGCTAGCACCGTTTCAATTTATTGAGAAGGAATTTTATTTAGTAACACAGCAACCTTGCTAGGGTCCAGCAAGACTTTAAGTGTGGGGGTGATGGCTAGAATTCGCCCCTAAATTGTGGTGTTAGGTAATTTGATCACTCATGATTTTAATAATCTGTATGTTGACCGTACTTAGTCGATAGCCTATTCTTGTTGTTCTATGATAATTAACTGGCATGGCTAGGAAATCCTAAGAGTTCAGATTTTGAATTTGAAATTAGCAAGATTTTTTTGGGTAAAGCACTCTTAAGCGTTTGATCCATGCACAACCTTCTTTAACTTTAGTTTACTTCTTCGAAATCTTTTGATGTGGAATTCTAAAAATAAGAAGGGGAGGTGAGTAAGAACTAAGTTAATGTGGTGAGCAAAGATAATAATTTAGTAGCTAAACCAATTTGATCTTTCATGAGATTCTTTGACTGGTTCTGTATCATTTTGCTATCCACTACTGAATGACCAAATTCCCTATATGCTCACTAGTTGTATCATAATAAGTTAGCCTATTATGGGTGGTTTATTCTTAATATATAAGTCATAGTGATATGCGGCCTGGGTATATGTATACATACTTGGAATGATCCCGACTATGATGGAATTAAAAAAAAGTGGTTAAAAGTCATAGTGATATGCGGCCTAAGCATGCGATGTGTATGTTTGGAATGATCCCAACTATGATTTAATTAAAAAAAGCATCATAGTGATACGTGGCTAGGTATGTACACTTATACCCGGAATGATCCCAACTGTGGTTATTAAAAAAAATGTGTGTTGATCAACCCTCATAATATGGTGAATTATTATGATTACTAACTAGGGAATTACCATGCCACTACTATCAAAGCCTGTTTAAGAATTGCCAACCAAGCCAAAGCTAAACCTACATTCACGTAAGCTGCTAATTTGTATCGACGCTAGCACAAAGACTTAGCTTATTCTTACCCTTCCAGATTATTGCGGAGGTTCAATGAAAAAAGTGCGGGGGAGTAAATAATTTTGAAGAAGACACACACACACAACACTAAAATTCTTAATGGTGCTTTATCTTTTATCAAGTTAATGGATTTGTGATGTTTGAACTCTTAATGATTTGCAAGCTTATCGGTTGAGTAAAGCGAACTTCTTGAGTATCTTTGATTAATTCCGGTTAAGTAATGGAGTATTTTAATTTGTGGTGTGATAATTATCGGACACCTAATTATTGGGATGTTATTTCTCTTTGCTCGGGCCTAGCAAAGGTTCAAGTGTGGGGGTGTGATAACTTCTAAAAAGAAGTTATCTAAGCCATTAGTTCTGACGAAATACTCGGCTAATCTGGCATGAATACGCATAAATATGATAAAAATGTAAGTAAATGTTTTGTTATTAAATTCAAGGCTAAGTTGGTCTTTTTTCCATTGTTTTCTTGACAGGTGTGCCAAAGGAATCGGATTGGAAAAAGAAAACAGCCAAAATTCACATATCCTAGAAAAAGGTTGCAACGCACGGAAAATACATAGTTGCAACGTTCAATTTGCAGTTTGGTAATGCAGGCACAGCGCGAGTGTTGCAACACCCAGAAATGAAGGTTGCAACCTTTTTTGGCGAATTCAAAATTCTGAAATTTTAAAACAACCGCCATTCACAAAATTGGAAGGTGGCGTCCCTTGGGAAACGCGTGAGACTTATTTAGCAGTATTTGGAGGGATTAAAGGGAGATCTGGAGAAAATATATTGGGAGTTTTAAGGAGAGAGAGGGAGGAACTCGAAAAGGAGAGGAGGAAGAAGGCTAGGGCTGGCCGAATCTTGAAGAAGGAGCGGTTCGACACTCTTCGGTGACTGAATTCCTACGCTATTTCATTGTTTTCTACACCATGCATTGTAAGATCTTTCTTATTTTGTGGTGTTCTTCCCCCATCGTGATGAACTAATTTGTTTTAATCTTGTATTGTGAGAGTACTTTGTCAAGTGTGATGACAACTTTTTAAATTTCTGGATTTGTGATTGATTGGTGAATGTTTGTGCTTAATTCATGATCTTTAATTTGAAATCTTTGGCCAAGATTTTATCTTTTTACTGCGCTTCATAAATCGAGAGAGGAGTCGCGTAAGTATATCGTGGATTCGGTATAGTATTTGAAGGGAGAAAGAGATTTCCTCTTGATACTAGCAACTTTGGTTTTCATCCTTTATGCGGTTCTTATTTCATCTCCGGAGTAATAGAGAACTAGGGACTTCCGATATCGAGAGGTACGGATTTCTATTCTAAAATTGTTGCAAGACGTGTTACAACTCATCATCGCAAAACTATCTTCAAAGGCTTGTCACACTAGACTTAGGAAATCACGATAAGATTATTTTTGATCACTAATAACAAAATATTTTCCTCCCGTTTCTCTGCTAGTTTAAATCCCGTAATTAGAAGTTTTATTTCAATATTTTTGTGACTTTGAACCATCATATTATTCCGCTTGAATTTAAAGAAAAGGCAGCACTAGTAATTGCAAGCACTGAATCACCCACCTCTCCGTGGAAACGATCTCGATTCTCACTTTATTACTTGACGCGACACGTGCTCTTGCGTTTTAAATACACACCGGTTTCGGGCGTATCACTAGCCGCCCCTCATCTCGGTGAGGGCCCCGAGCTCTACGGGAGACCGAGAAATCGGTTTCAACAATGTCAAACACTTTTGGTACTATTGTTGTTTGGGTTCCACCAACTGTGCCTTGGTATTTTGATTATGGAGCCTCCTGACACCTTACTCATGACTCCAGCACCCTCACCAACTGTACCTCAACCCCCACTCACCTTCAGATCACCACTACTGATGGGGGTTCTGTCCCTATTATGCAGTCTGGCTTGATCACCCCGACATCTGCTCCCCCTGGTCATCTCACCCTCTCGAATATCCACCATGCCCCTTGCCTACACATGAACCTCATTTCTGTTAGCTCTCTTTGTGATCTTGGTCTCACTGTTTTATTCTCTTCCTCTGATTGTGTTGTGCAAGATTCACGGACGGCTCAGAGGATTGGACATGGACGTAAGACTAGTGGTCTGTATCAAATGGAGTATCTTCACGTCCCTCCACCCTTATCTTCATCAGCTTTTGCTCTTTCTGTTACTTCTGATGCCTTCTTGTGGCACAGACGTTTAGGTCATTTATCTAGTGACAAACTCCAAAGTGTTATCCACTCTGGAGCTTTGGGTCATGTCTTCTCTTCCCCCCTTTCTGTCTGTACGGGATGTCGTTTGGCAAAACACCTTGCTCTACCTTTCTCAAGCAGTGATTCTCAAACCACAACCCCCTTTGATTTAGTTCATTCTGATATTTGGGGTCCGGCCCCCATTGCTTCTCATTCTGGACATCTATATTATGTTAGTTTTATTGATGATTTCTCCCACTGCTCTTGGGTCTATCTTCCTCAGCATCGGTCAGAAATACCAACTTTTTATTGAACATTCACCACGATGATTCACACTCAGTTCGGGCATCGAATTAAGTCCTTCTGATCTGACTGCGCTCATGAGTTTCTCTCTTCCACCACGCGCGACCTCACCCACTCTCATGGCACCATCCATCAGCAGTCTTGTCGCACACCCACGAACAAAATGGTGTCGTCGAAAGGAAATATTGTCACATCATCGAAACTGCTTGTGCCCTTCTCATCTCCGCATCTGCTCCTCATTCCTTCTGGGCTGAATCTGTCCTCACTGTTGTTAACCTCATCAACATTACCCCCACTTCGGCCATCTCTAGAGTCACTCCTTATGAACGACTGTACTCCCGCCCACCAATATACACATCTCTTCGTACGTCTGGGTGCACCTGCTTTGTTCTCCTCCCCACCCCTTACCCTGAACGCACCAAACTCTCTGATCGCTCCGTTCATTGTGTTCACATAGGCCTCAACCCTCACCACAAAGGTTATTGTTACTACCACCCGGTGACTCGTCGCATCCGCATCGCTCTCTATGTCTCCATCCTTGAACATGAGATGTTCTTCTCCACAACACTTACCACCTCAAGCTCCGTTGTTCCGCCACTATCCCTTCCTCTGCTTCCCCCTACCCCATTACCCTCTCCAGCTCGTCCTCCAGATGAGAAACTCTCTTCCGCTCCAAATCCTCCATCCGCTACAGCCCCCTTCCGCTCTAGCTCCTTCTGATACGGATCTGTCTGACGCCCCATCTGCCACTCCGCCCTTGGATCTTGCTCCTCCTCGGTGTAACCCTGCACACCCTCGACACCCGCCTGCTAGCTACAACCACTCTCCTGATAGGTATCCCCAACTGCTCTCACTACGACTACCTCTTATTCCCCGGCCCTGCTTTTCAGGCCTTCCTCACCACTCTCCACTCCCACCACGAGCCCCAGTCATACCGAGAGGCAGTTGTACATCCCGAATGACAGCAAACCATGTCAGTTAAACTTCAGGCTTTCCACAGAACCCATACTGGGACCTCGTCCCCTGCCCTCTTGGCGTCACTCCTGTCAGCTGCAAATGGATATTCAAGATTAAGAGTCACCCAGACAGGTCTATTAAGCGCCAAAAAGCCCGCCTAGTTTCCTGTGGGTTCTCACAGGAGCATGGGATCGACTACGATGAGACCTTTGCACCGGTTGCTCGGATGACAACCGTGCGCACCTTACTTGTAGTTGCCGCTGCTCGAAATTGGTCGCTCCATCAGATGGACGTCACCAATGCCATTCTCCATGGTGATCTTACAAAGGTGGTACACATGGCTCCTCTCCAAGGTCTCTCTGTTCCCCCTGGCCACATCTGTCATCTCCGTCGGGCCCTCTATGGTCTCAAATAGGCCCCTCGTGCCTGGTTTGAGCGCTTTCGTACCGTCATTCTCAAAGCAGAGTTTATTGAACGATAGACTGATCATGTGTTGTTCACTCGCACTTTTGGTCAGGGATGTATCATCCTTCTTCTCTATGTTGATGATATGATTATCACTGGCGATGACCATGCCACCATTGCCTCTCTTTAATAGCACCTCCACAGTCAGTTCAAGATGAAGGACATGGGCCCCCTTCGCTACTTCCTGGGATTGGAGATTTTCCGATCCAAACGTGGCATACTTGTCTCTCAACAAAAGTACATCTCTGACATCCTCTCTGTTGCAACTCTCACTGATACCTAGACAGTTGATACTCCGATAGAGCTCAATCTGAAACTCCTCCCCACAGACGACGAGCCTCTTCCAGATGTCTCCTGCTATCGACGACTCGTTGGGATGCTGGTCTATCTCACTATGACGCGACCTGACATTGCATATGTTGTTAGCTTTGTTATTCAATTCGTCCAAGCTCCTCGCTTAGTTCACTACGTCGATGTACTCCGGATTCTCCGCTATCTCCGCACCTCCGTCAGTCACTCACTGTTTCTCTCTGCCACTTCTCCACTCACCCTCCGAGCATTCTCTGATGCTGACTGGGCGAGGGATATTACGACTCGTTGCTCTACTACTGGTTTTTGTATCTTCCTGGGGACTCTCTGATCTCCTGGCGCAGTAAGAAACAATACTCTATTGCGCGTTCCAGCACTGAGGCCGAGTATCGTGTCATGGACTCCACTACTGCTGAGATTGTTTGGCTTCGCCGTCTACTCTGTGACCATGGTGTGCTGATATCAGGATCCACTCCCTTATTCTGTGATACTCGAAGTGTTAAACAAATTGCCTCCAATCCGGTATTCCATGAACGGACGAAACACATCGAGATTGATATTGTCACTTCGTTCGCCAAAAGTTCCTCGCCAACATTATCTCTCTACCGTTCATTGCCTTTGAAGAATAAGTTGCGGACTTCCTCACCAAGTCCCTCACTTATGCAAGATTCCGATATCTCATTAGCAAACTCTCGGATCATGAACTACCGTGAGTTCGAAAGGAGGTCTTAATGTTATATTTAATGTTGTATTTAATATTGTATTTCAGTTTAGTCTCACACCGCCTGTGGTATTTTCCTGCTCCTATAAAGTCCTATATATAGACCCCAATGGTCCAACTTTGCACAGTTAATATACAATACATGATTCATCTCTCAGTTTTAACAATATATATATACATATATACGAGTGACAGGCACAGGGCTCCGCCCCTACTGCCAAGCGCGATAGTACCTGGGCGACGACGGCGGGCTTCGCCCGCCCCCTGCGGGCTATGCCCATGACGCTCCGGGCTGCGCCCGCATCAAGTCGATTGCGCCCACAACATATACATATGAGTACTCAAAATGACCGCAAAAAAATTTTAATTAATAATTGTTTTTTCCAGAAATATTTATATTTTAACAAAAAATCATTTTAAAGTAGGTCTATGAGGTCTAATGATTACCTATCATAGTATGTATACGTAGGAGGTCTACTAAATAGCTTTTGGATTTTATGAATTTCCACCGTTATTTTTATTATAGGGATGTACAACCCTGTATTCGCCGAGTGGGTCCCTGGGGTTCAGGGTGTCTTTAGGCCAAGTATTTTTTGGCACTGCCCCAGGCAAGGAGGGGCAGGAGAATTTCTGGGCGGACCCAATAAGGGTGGCGAGCGGGGGAGTCGGGCGGCCTCCCGCTCGCCCAGCCCAAGAGGAGAGGGGGCGAGAGGGGTGGGCGGCCAGCCCCATCTCACCGAGCCCCAGTAGGGGGCGAGAGGGGTGGGCGGCCAGCCCCCTCTCGCCCAGCCCCAGTAGGGGGGCGAGATGGGTGGGCGGCCAGCCCCCTCTCGCCCGGCCCCCTTAGGTGGGCGAGCAGGGGAGGCAGGCGGCCTCCCGCTCGCCCAGCCCTTAGGCGGGCGAGTGGTGGAGGCGGGCGGCCTCCCGCTCGCCCACCCCTTAGGCGGGCGAGTGGTGGAGGCGGGCGGCCTCCCACTCGCCCAGCCCTTAGGCGGGCGAGTGGTGGAGGCGGGCGGCCTCCCACTCGCCCAGCCACTTAGGCGGGCGAGCAGGGGAGGCGGGCGGACTCCCGCTCGCCCAGCCCTTAGGCGGGCGAGTGGTGGAGGCGGGCAGCCGCCCGCTCGCCCAACCCCTTTGGCGGGCGAGTGGGGGAGGCGGGCGGCCGCCCACTCGCCTTGCCCCGTAGGCGGGCGAGTGGGGGAGGCGGGCGGCCTCCCACTCGCCTAGCCCCTTAGGCGGGCGAGTGGTGGAGGCGGCCTGCCCCCTCTTATCCAGCCCCAATAAGAGGGGGAGGCCTGCGTTTAGCGCCTCAGAATTGCGGGATTTGGCTGTTGGCAGGCCAAACTTGGGGGTATTTTCGTAATCTCGTGAGCCATAATCTAGCTATTGGCAGACCAAGTTCAGAAATTTATAAATAGGACCAAGAGAGCACCTTTGAAGGCAGGTCTCTCTCTTTAGGCCACTCTCCCCCCTATGCTTCTTCGGTGGGGGAAGAGTGCCTCCAAAGGTGCCCCAAGCTCAGCATTGGCTTGGGAGAGGAAACGCTTTAAGATCTTCCGGGTGTGTGGTGGGACCTCCTCGTTGAGCCCTTTGGTCTTGTTCCTAGTTTCCTAAGTCTTCGGCCTAGCGCTCTCCCTTGAGAGAAGTAAGTGTGAGGTCATCCCCTCTTTTGGGAACCCCGAACTCCACAGAGACCAAATCTTGGTTTCAACAGGGGATACAATGTAATTACACAAATAGCCATTATATTTTATGAATTTCTATTTTTTCATAATATATGTTAAGTCATTTGAGTAAAAGAATGAGACTATATTTGACAATTTTGAATGTTGCACCAAAGACTACTTTTTGTATATAGTAGTTAAAGATATATATATATATTTACTACAAAACTTATATATATATATATATATGAGTATGCACGGGCTACGCCCGTGCTCGATGCTCTCAGGCGACCTTCAGACGTATCAATGCGAGCTTCAATGCGCTGGGGTGCGAGCGGCGAGACATTTGTGATATTCACGGGCGAAGCCCGTGCAATCGAGGGCAGCGAAGATGCGCGCAACACGGACTAATTTATGCGGGCAAAACCCGCATTGATGTGGCCGAAGGCCGCCCCAGAGCATCGAGCATGGGCTAGGCGAAGATGCTCATATAGAAAAAATATAGGAATAGGCACGTGCGAGTGTGCAACAGCAAGTGGTTATAAAGAAACAAGGTCTGTGGAGGAAAAAAAAGGGAGCCAGCTGGCTGCATGACACAAATCCAAGTTGCTTGCAGCATTAATTATATAAGTAATTTACTTAAGAAAAGTAAAGCCAATAATAATGCTTGAATTAAATAATTAAAACAATAAAGTGATTAGCCCATAATTAAATGCATTGTAAATTTATAAATAATATTTATAAATCAACATTTTTATACATATTTGACATGAGTTGAAACAAAATATTCTCATAATTAGTCTTCACAAAAAAGAATCAAATTTGAAGTGGTCTTAGAAGGGACACATTTTATTCATCATCATCATTATATCCTTATCCCAAACCATATAAATGACGTCAGCTTTATATTAATTGCTTCTCACAAAATGTTACTTGAGGTATATATTATATACATTTAAATTATATAAATCAGTTTAACTTTATCATTAATAATGTAATATGTCAATCAATGCTATGCATCATATCAATAAAAGCTATGCATCAAAAGTTAATTTTTATTTAGAGATATTATTTTATCAAAATTTAATCCTAGAAAATAAGAATGATGTATCGTATGGGCAGATCCAGAAATTTCAACAATATGGTTATAGATCATCTATCTTCCTTTAGCAAAAAAAAATATATAAACGCATCTATCTTATAAGAGTTGTTTCTACCTCATCCGGCTATCGTTTTTGACGTGTATGTACTCAAATTTCATTGTCTCGACGAGAGAATTTTAAATACCCCATTCATTTTGCAGAATCCCGGCCCCTAGATCTACCCTTGATGCGACGGCGTCGCATTGGTCGAAAGAACTAACAACAAAGTCCAATGAATGTTCAAAATGAGAGAAGTAATAATACATTATCTTTAGATCAAGTCTTTATAATTAAAAGCCTCCATTCAACAACACTGAGACTTCATTTGGCGTGGCGGTGGGGGGCGGGAGACTGCGGGTGAAGACGCTGGTTCGGGACCGGACGGGGGGAGGCGGGGATCGAAATGGAGCGGTCTGCTCTGTTTCCCATGGCGCGGCGGGAGGAAATGCGGCAAACGCCACCGCCGAGCATTTGTTTACCCGCCTTGCGGCGGCGTTTGCCGCAAATGCCGCCTCCAAAAGGCCCGCAAAATGAAGCCTAAATCTAAACTTAATATGCACTCATATAATATATATTATTTAAATAGTATAGTAATTGCTGCAATATATAGAGGCAATTGTTAACCGCACCCCAGTTTTGGCTATCCGCAACTCTTTTATATGAAGTATTACGTATTTATTTGGAAATAAGCCTTCTGCAAAATTTTTTAGGAAAAGTGTTCAACACGAAAGTTGTAGATATCGTCGAGATCTACAACTTTCGTGTTGAATTTTTTTCCTAAAAAAGCATGCACAATGCGTATTTCCAAAAATTCATTATAGTTACGCCCATGTTTCAATTCGAGCTGCAATACGCCTTGTGCGTGCATTTTTAGCAAAAGTGTTCAACACGAAAGTTGTAGATCTCGACTATATCTACAACTTTCGTGTTGAACACTTTTCCTAAAAATGCTTGTACAAGGCGTATTTCCAAAAAAATGCGTAATACTTCATATAAAAGGGTTGCGGATAGTCAAAACTAGGGTGCGGTTAACCATTACCTATATTAATTAGATGAAGGTAATGAAGCTTATAGCCCCCAAAATAGACTGAGTTAATGAAGTTGACTTTTCGTCGGCTTATCCAATCGTAGGCCATGCATGCATTATTTGACCTGACAAAAAAAAAATTATATATGAAATCAACGCTGCAAGCCAATTAAAGTTACCACGAGCCTTTTGAATTCTACATTAATTGACAATATTTTATTTACTTAATTATCAAAAAAAATACATTTGCAGAAAATCAAAACATACATCACAAAATTATGCAAGCTGGCTACAGGAATAAAGCAACAGAAAAAAATGTACAGATCAAAATTATGGAAGCGTGAAATAAATGTACTAGTTGTTGTATCCACAACATCTTTTTCAATATAAGCAATCAAACATCCATCATCCTGTTTCACTAACGATTCTTTATTATTTTCATTCCAGAAAACGTTCTTTCAACACTGATCGTTGCAACTGGTAAAAAACATTTCAACTTCAACAGTCTAAAAACTAACTGATAATTATCTTATTTTTTTAATTTCGCTAATGTACAACCAGTATTCGGCGAGTAAACCCAACATTGACCTAGCTCGCCCAGGGGTAAGGTGAGGTGAGTACGCCCCCTTTCTCTTCTCGGCGGGATAATTCCTTCTCGACGACATAATCTCTTCTCGACGACACAAGTACAATTTGTCTAGACGATGAAAGCTCCTTCTCGCCCAGAGCCAGGGACGGAGCCAGAATTTTTTTTAGGGGGGGGGGGGGGGGGGGGGGGGGGGTCAAAAAATAGTAACATACAAATGATTTAAGAAAATGATAATATATAACACAATATATAATTAAAATAAACATTAATTACCTCATAATTCAAAATTAAAATACTTTAAAACATAATTTATAGTTGAATGAATACTTTGTAGAGTTGATAACCTGCAAATAACATAAGTAAAACAACTTAAACTAAATACATACATTTATAACATCATAAATTATTAAATAAATTTCTAACAATGAATTGAAAAAAAATGAAAAAGTACATTTCTAAAGTTGTCCTCGACGACTTTTCATGTTTTGAAAGCGCTGTATGATTGTTTAATTCTTAATACTGTCAAAAATATCTTTTTCGATATATGTAACCAAACAATCATTCATCAGAGAATCTTCCATTCTATTGCGCAGACGAATCTTCACAATTTTTATAGCTGAAAAGGATCTTTCAACTGTTGCTGTTGCAACTGGTAAGATCAATGCCAAATTCACTAGCAAATAAACTAATGGATATAAAATATTTTTCCTCTTTTCAATGAACCTTTTTGCTAGCTCATCAATTTCACTTATATTTCTCAAATTATTATCACTTCGAACATCAAGAATGTATGTATCCAACTGACTTTCAAGTTCAATGACATCTATTCTAGGAAACTCGAATGGATAAAATTCAGCAAGACGTATCAATTTTTATTTGTCAGATGCTGAAAAGGAGTCATTTGGACTTAGACTTGTCATGCAAATAAGTAATTCAGTAGTTGTCTCTGTGAACCGGTTGTTGAGCTCTTAGAGTTGCATATCCATCACAGTATAGAATAATTCTGCACGATAATAATGCAAATTTGTCATCTCATGAACTCTTCTTCGAGAACGACCGCGTGCAATATACGCATTATTCATATCGGGGATAGTAATTTTATACTTGCAACAAAAGGCAGATACTTGTTCAAGTAAATTCTCCCATCCTTCATCTCTCATATTTTATAAGAGTTGCTTTGATATTCTTACTAAATTCATGGCATTAACAATATTCAATTCTTTACGCTGTAAAGACTGTGATAAGCTATTCGTTATGCTTAATATATTTTTCATTAGAAAGAGAATAATCACAAAATCATATGTCTGAATTAAATCTAATAAGGCAAACGTTGAAGCTTCTTGTTCTGAACTTGAATGATAATCATTTTGTACTATTTCAAGAACATCAATAACTGATGAAAACAATCCAATCATGCTTAGTAATGAGCCAAAATGAGATCCCCAACGTGTATCACCGACTCTTTTAAGACCCATTTCTTGATTTTTTCCAGTTCCACTTGAAAGTTCACCACTATGTACACTTTCAATAATTTTAGCAAACTGAGAGACACGCATTAACTCTTGCCGTTTGCATGAAACAGTGATAATATTTGTCACAGAACTAGCCATGTCAAATAACCAGGCAACTTGAACATTACTTCTTGCAACTGCAATTAATGCTAACTGAAGCTGATGTGCAAAACAATGAACATAATATGCTGATGAACTTTCATTCATAATTAGAGTTTTAAGTCCATTAAATTCTCCTCTCATATTGCTTGCATCATCATAACCTTGGCCACGTATTCTTGTTATACTTAATCCATGTTTAGATAAAAATTCTAACAAAGGATTCTTAAGGGATTGAGCTGATGTATCAGAAACATGCACAATACCCATAAAACGCTAAATCACTTGACCATTCCTATCAACATATCTCAAAGCAATAGGCATCTGTTCTTTTGTTGATATATCCCTTGATTTATCTACTAATACTGAAAAAAATTCTCGCCAATATCCTTAATTATCAAACTTGTAGTTTCAACTGCCATTGCATTAATGATGTCTTTTTGGATATCAGATGCTGTTAGTTTGTGGTTTTTAGGAGCATTTTGTAGAATAACCTTGTTGATAGATTCATTCTGCTCTCCAAGAAATCGTAACAATTCAATAAAATTTTCTTGATTTAATGAAGTACAAGATTCATCATTGCCACGAAGTGCCAATCCCTGTCTAATCAAAAATCGAATACAATTAATTGTTGATGTTAGTCGAGTACGATAATCCTCTTTATTTTGATCTGGCTGTTTTGTGAAAGCTTGTATCAATATGTTGCCTTGAATCTATCAGATTTTTGCATAGAATGACAGCTTTATTATGAATGCTAGTAGGACCATCGACATGTTCTTTTAATAAATAATATCTTCTCACATCATCGCGCTCATTAAAAGGATAATCAGAAATACGACATCTCAATCCAGGATCTGATGCTCTATTAACAATATTAACTTCTATTCTAGCTCGTTTAGCATCTAACTGCAAAATTTCACTATCATTCTTTTCACAAAGATGTGATCCTGATTTCGGCGACGGCAAGACTTTAAAATATTTATCCATGACAAATAGTCAAACACAGCGTAACTTCTGTTCAAAAACAACAGGATTGTTTCAGGCTTTAAAATATTAGGAATCCTACTCAATCAAAACCCTAAGCATTTAAAATTGGAATGAAAAGCAGCATTAAAATTTGATAAACCCTAAATTAAAACCCTAACCATTCTAATTATGATTGAAAATTTGATAAACTGAATAAAAAAGGCGCAAACCAGCGGGCAGGCGGAGCAGGAATGCAGGATTCGAGACTCGAGAGTCCGGCATCCGGCAAGCGGGGCGGCGGCATGGGCCAGGAACAGGAAGGTGGAGCAAGATTCGACAGCAGGGAAACAGACAGGCGGCAGGCCGACAGCAGGGAAGCAGACGCTGCAGACTGCAGACGGGGAGGGCCGAGGGGGGAGGGGAAGGCAGGGATTCAAAGCTGCGGGGTTAGACAGGGATTCGCGGCTGCAGGCGCGGCTGAGCACGACGGTTAGGGTTTAGGCAGCCATCGGGGAGACGTGGAGGGGAATTAGACGGGGAGTCGGGGGAGACGTGGAGCTCGTGGAGGGGAATTAGACGGGGAGTCGGGGGAGACGTGGAGCTCAAGTAAAGAAAATAAAAAAATTTAGTGGGCCCCACGAAACAGCCAAACAAGAAATTATTTTTTAAAAAAAATTCAGGGGGGTCAATTGACCCCCCTGGTCCCTTGTTAGGTCCGCCCGTGCCCCAGAGCAAGGCGAGGCAAGTGCGACGGGGCCTCAAGCGAGTCTACCTCAGGAGAACTCACCTCGGGAGAACTCGCCCCAGACAAGCAGGGGACAAGTCTGGTCACCTCAGTCGTACTCGCTCAAAATGGGAGCAGGCGAGTACGGGTCAACCCCACTCATCAGTCCTCCCTCCCTATCCGCAGACCAACGAGGGATGCGGTTAGTATTTATGAAAAGGCGCGATGAGCTGTTCGCATACCATCCACTTGGGTCTACAAGTAGTAATTTGGTTAAAGCGGATGGAGCTATCCGCAGGCCAATAGAATGATTTTGCCCTCAAAAGGATTTGCCAATAAATAAGACCCATTATTTCTCAGATCAGCACAGATCCATCCCCAAGAGAGCCTGAGCTTTCCTCCTTTTTCTTTTGTGCTATCAGAGATACAGACTCAGCCATTGGTTTTGGGATGAGAAGTCAAGTAAGATTTCCAGGTTAGTGGCGAGACCTCATCGCTGCAGCCAGTGGGCCGTCTGTCCTTAGGCAATTATCCACCATAACGTGAGTGTCAGTTCCCAGCTCAAAATATTTAGACCCAGGAACCTGACGAATAGACAAGTAACTCAAGCTACTCCCCAAGTCTCGAACATAGTTCAACCGGTATTCGGGTTTCAACAACTAATTTTGTAGAAGTTCCCCGATCAATTTAACATCACAAAATGTATCCTTTGATGTAGAGCGCATGTCGAAGGTATATGTGTCAAACTGACCTTCAAGTAATTGCCACAAATCGGAAGGGAGAGTCACCGACGTCGCCAAATATTGAGGAAGTGGGCTCGCCAGTCGTCGACGCCGCCAGAAATCGGAAGGGAGAAAGGCTCGCGCAAAGAAATTGAGAAATCGGGAACTCCCTAGGCGCAATTAGGCGAAGAAGACGTTCGGGCACGTGCCCGACCGTGTCTTAGGGTGGGTCCGCCCTTATGTGTGTGTGTGTCATCAGCAGCTAAATTAATATGAAAGTAGGATAAATAGATTTGCTCAACTACGTAATTAATTAGCTAGGGGGATATTTTTTCAACTAATTTATTTATGAAAAATAAAAAATTAAGAG
The DNA here is from genome assembly GCA_033032865.1 of Dactylorhiza incarnata. NCBI lineage: Eukaryota > Viridiplantae > Streptophyta > Magnoliopsida > Asparagales > Orchidaceae > Dactylorhiza > Dactylorhiza incarnata. The sequence goes on along the minus strand of JAWHQI010000088.1, from coordinate 4,460,979 downwards.
CATAAATTAAATATATATATATATCGATCGCGAGCAAAAGTGATAATTTTGAGAACGGGCAAGGGCACGCAAGTAATCTTCCACTGCATATAGTTGGGAATCATTGGATGCAGCATGCACACATAGGAGATGCATGTAGTTGTCAAAGTACATGCATGCATGATATCAACTTAAGATCATGCAATTAATTATATACACACCTTTAATTTTGGGACCATTTGCAGTCACCATTGCATGCATATCACATGCACAATTCACCCCTCTCTCTCTCTCTCTCTCCCTCCCTCTCTCTCCTCTCTCTCTCTCTCCCTCCTCTCTCTCCTCTCTCTCTCTACGTATATGTATTAGTTTAAGGGTGCATGTAAATGAATCATCATCGTCATGTTATAGTGTATAAATGTATCATGTACAACCCTCATTCTCCGAGGGTGGACCCACCCAAGGCCACGTAGACAGAAGTCAAAGGTCAAAGGGTCAACACAGAGACCAGCAGTCCAAGACAGAAGAAGAAAAGACCCTGGCGAGTATGCAGGTAATACTCGCCAGATAGGCGAGTATTGACCAGAGGAGTTCGTCGAGCGCAGGAAAGCAGCAGAAGACCTATGCGAGTATTGGCCCGGCGTGTGCGAGCAACACCCAATACTCGCCAGATGGGCGACTATATGGCATAAGTACTCGCCGAGTATCCCATAGTCGCCGGGTTGGGGCTGGGCTATAAAAAGCTCCCCTACCCTTTGGTTTTCCTATAAATAGGACCCCAGGGGTACTTGGATTGGCACCTGTACTTGAGCTTTTGGATCCCGATTTCTGAACTCTCGAGCCCGTCACCCTTGCTTCTAGCCAAGTCGGTGCCTTCCCTGTACCAAGCTCGACCACTTTGGTTTTGGAGGGGAAGACTCTCTTGAGCTTCTGGGTACGTGGTGGGACCTCCCTGCCGCAGCACCCGGGGTCCTGTTTGTTGCTCTTCTAGCTTCTTCGTCGTTGTCAGCCAAGCCATCTCGTGGGCTGCTGGGCGAGTAGCCTCCGGCTGCATCGGTCCGAATCTTGAGGTCAGGATTTTCCTGGCGTCAACATATCACCCTCATGAAAAACTCTTGATGTAGTGTTTGTTGTAATTCAAGTATGTTTCTTCTCATGTTCTTCCCCCTAGATCTGCGCACCTAGTTCTCGCCTTCAACGTTGTCTTCGCATACTGTGCCGCCCGCTCTTCTCAATCTCTGTGAGTTTCTTTACGCTGAGAGGGATGATCTTGCACATTGATTTTCTGATGTGGTTTGTTGGTAGTAATGATTTGCAAAATTCCTTGAATAATTATAGAAAATGTAATCACAAAAGTCCTTGGATAATTATAGAAGTAGAATGTTTCATAGATAATTATATTTTATGTAATTATGATGCGGTTTCTTTAAAACACTTGGTATATAAAGAATGTTCAGCAAATAAAAGTAAACAATAAAAAAAAGTATGCTATTCTTAATTTTCGCTATGAAGGTTTCAATCAAAAATTAATTTAATTTGTTGGAGGTGGAGAGACCCAAAATCAATATTACAAGCAAAACTATTTTCTGATGTTTATGACACCGACATGCATGACGTACACTCGCCTTCCTCGACTCTGCGGCGAAGGAGTTAGGCTGGCCTGTTCCCAACTAGAATTTCTTAGGGATGATGCTGATGCCATTTGTGCAAATCTCATTATACTTTTGGGTTAAACATTATGCAGTTGTTATAATGTAATATATCATTCGAGGTTCTAATATATCATTTCATCTTTTTGTATTGTACAAAAGAATCGAATAAATTCGGCGATATTGCCCGTTTAATTGTGATATCATAAAATTATCTTAAGTCTTTGTGATTTTGGTGTTATCGCTATAATTTGTACCATCTCAGCTTCTTTTTAAATGCTGCGACATTGGCGATTTTTTAAAAAAAAATGTCGCAGCTTTTTGACAACAGTTTTAAGGTGCTGCTTTTGTACTTTTTGGCAACATTTTTAAATTGTAACACTACAAATCAACATTTCTAAAATGTTGCAATAGGACTACCGAAAAACTGTTGCCTATTCTAAAAGTTTAGGCAACAGTTTTTATATAGTGTTGCCTAAAGGTATGAAAACTGTTGCCTTAGACCTTTGGTAACACGCGGAGAGATGACACTCCTCTGACAACTGTTTTTAATGTTTTGGCAATACTTTGCAGTTTTAGGCAACAGTTTTCAAGCGTTGCTAAAGGCAGAAAATGTTGTAGTGTTTTTTCCTTCGAAATGCTTTTTTTAAAGTTTGTTTAGTGATACTGGTGAGATTTTCACCCATGAAATTTTACCGGTTTGTTAAAAACAAAATGCGAGGAATCCAAACAACGGCTGGTGAATTGAATACCTAAAAATGTAGGCATGAATTGGGCTATTTTGGACTTGTCTCACTCAAGGACTCATCTATGTATTTTCGGTTTTCAGAATCACAACCAACTCATGTACTTGAAATCTAGAATTATATCTGAATTGAAAAATTCTAGTTTGGTTCTTAGTTCTATCAACTGCATAATTATGAGTACATAAAGTGCTTATAAAAATTCTCGCTTTATTTACGGGCTATTTAACACGAATCTCATTTTACTATTACGCTCCTTTTGTTTAACAAGAAATATATAGAAAAATAATACTACAAATTTAAATCTTGTGCATTATATAATGAAAAAATAATCAAATTACCATGTATTTATCAATTTACTATTTACACAATTACACATCAACCTTTGGTTCTTGAGTAAAACTGAGATCCAACCCAAAAAGTAGGTGAATTTCTTGATTTTTTTTGGAATCATATATGAACCAAGAATTAATCCCAAAAATCAGCCTAAATTGATCGGTTTGATTTAGATTAGTGTCGGTTCTCAATTTTTTTTGGGTGCTCGCATATTGTAGGATGAACCCAAATGATATTTGTTCCGAATCTGTGTCTCAGATGGCAGGGCGAGAATCGATCCCAATCTGAATCAAACTACCCCTTTTTTTCTTAGATGGTGCATGCGAGACATGCTTTGCGTGATATCGATAAGACGATAACTCAGCTTACAAATTCATTTTCTTAATAATTTACTTCGGTTGTCACAGACTTATCCTCTTAGCAACGTTGCGTGCAGCCTTAACTTCTTCCAGCACTCCATTCACATCTCGATAAATCATTCTTCTTCAATATAATTCTTGTGGTAAGAAGAGTAACAAAACAATATTAGACAATGACAGAGAAAGTGTAACTAAAGAGTTTTGTATTGCTAGCTTATATATGCCCCAAATAATTTCCCCCATAAAGGATGGAAGAACCAGATTACTTCTCCAGATTTCTCTCTATCTTTCTTGTATATGCATCATTCATGAATAGAGATAAGAGTCGTTTGATCGGACGGAATTGAGATCCTGGAATTTTAATAAGCGGTTTAATTTCAATTTTGTTCGTTTGTGCGCTTACACATTGGAATTAGAATCCTAATAAATTTAATGGAATTCATTTTGAGCTGACGTCAATTCTTTACAATATATAAAAGAATTGGATAATTTCGGCCGGGTGCATTTATCACTCGAGAGTGTTTTTTCTCCCAGGCGAGCATTTTTTTTTCTATCGCACATTTTTTCTCGGGTGCGCGTTTTTTAGTCCAGCAACACTTTTTCTCAGGGAGGTGCGCTTTTTCGCTCGGGCACGCATTTTACGCCCGGGAACGCGTATTTCACCCGGGCACGCATTTTCCTCCCGAGCGCGCTTTTTCTCCTGGGCGCACGTTTTCGTCCGAGCGCACATATTTCGCCGGGCATGGGTATTTCGCCTAGGCGCGCATTTTTCACTCGTCAGTGTGCTTTTTTGCCCGGGCACACGTATTTCGCCCGGACATGCGTATTTCTCCCGATCGCGCATATTTCAGCCAGGAGCGCATGCACATTGTTTTGCCCGGGCGCGCATTTTTTGCCCTGGCGCACAATTTTTGTTTGGGCGTGCATATTTTACCTATGCGCGCATTTTTCTCCTGGGCAGACATTTTTTCACATTGGCTCGCATTTTTTGCCAGGGAGTTTTTTTTGCTCGGACGCGCATTTGTTGCTCAGACGTGTTTTTTCACCCGGGTGCGCGTTTTGCGCCTGGGCGCACATTTTTTCGCCAGTGCGCTATTTTTTCGCCTGAGCACAGTTTTTTCGCTCGGAAGCACGTTTTTCACCATGACGCGCGTTTTTTTGCCCTAGTACACATTTTTCACCGAATCGAAACGTTAGGTTCGTTATAAATGCATTATGCTATAATTAATATCAATATTTACGAGAGAATGTTGGATTTAAGTAATATATGAGTGTGAATGTTAGGTTTTTCGCAATATATGTGAGAGAATATTTGATTTTGCATCACCAATGATAATAAATTTTTAGATTGAATTTTATTTAACAAATGAACAAAAATAGATTAATTTCACAGTATTCACCAATTCTGTTTATTGGGCGAATTGAACGCTATAATTAGAATTAAACCAATTTCAATTCCTAAAAGAATTGGAATTGATCTCAATTCCAATATCAAATCTCAATTCCATCCAAACGAACAGTCCCTAAGATTAATCCAAAATGTTCCATGAGTTCACCTTCATCATGAATTACTCTAGATTCTTCACGACCCACATGGTTCTCCAAGTTCTCAAAATTCTCTAAAACTTCTCGAATAAGATACGAAAAACTGTCACGGGCGGGCCAAGATCGGGCCGGGCAATCTGCTTTATTTTCAAGCACATGCTATCAATGTCAATAAAGTGATGGCAGTGTTGATCAGCCCACAAATTGCATAAATAAACTCCACATGTTAGCAAATCAGAGAGAGAGAGAGAGAGAGAGAGAGAGAGAGAGAAGAGAGAGAGAGAGGAGAGAGAGAGGAGAGAGAGAGAGCATGCTATTTTCCTCTTTGGGAGTTCAAGCAAATCAATCATCTTCTTGTTCCCCTAAGAACATAAAGCTGCAGGATTTACTGATAGGCCACAATTGAATCCCGAATCTTAAAGGGAGAAAGCCGCGCTGGTTATTGTAGTTGCAGCAGGTAAGCTGGCTAAGTAGTTTCTCCTCCCTCCCCCCCCCCCCCCCCCCCCCCCCCCCCCCCCCCCTTTAATTTCTCAACTGGGAGAAGCTGGAAAAGTGAGATCTTTGAATTTGAATTTGCATTCTTCCGGTTTCAGAGGTGTGATGAGCAGAGAGTCTTCATAAGATGATTAAAGAGGATTCAAGAGAAAGGGGGCTCCCAAACAGAGACGGCGGCGGAAAAGCCGACGGCGCCGGGATATGGCCGCCGTTCCAAAATTCGAGAATCGTGCGAGTCTCGCGCGCGTTCGGGGGAAAAGACAGGCACAGCAAGGTGAGCACTGTGAGGGGGTTGAGGGACCGGCGGGTGCGGCTGTCGATGCCGACGGCGATTCAGCTATACGATCTTCAGGAGAAGCTGGGACTCAGCCAACCCAGCAAAGTAGTTGACTGGCTGATCAATGCGGCTCAGCATGAGATTGACAAACTCCCTCCTCTTCAATTCCCTCAAAGCTGGGCCTCCTCCTCTGCCATCGCTGCCGCCGGAAACGATGACCAGAGTCAGCTCAATTCAGAAGCCCTGCTTTTGCCCGCCTCCTACCGCCAAATTGAACCCCAAGATCAACTTTTGTTCCCCGCGATGCCGCCGCCGTTCTCTTCCTACCTGGCCGGCGCGGCCAATTTCGAAACTTTGAGGACGTTCGCTCAATTCCCGCCGGCGAACTTTAAGCGGTATATTCATCAGGACGAAGCTCGGCGGGTGGATGCCATGAGGGGGGAGGATGAAGTTTATGAGGATTGTGGAGAAGTTCATGGTGGATCCAATGCTGCTGATTTCTTCTAGCAACTAGAAAGGGGAGGAAAAAAAACTAAGTAAATGCTGTGATAGCCTACAGAAATGGAAAAACTGATTGGGTATTTAATTTACTGAAGGTTTCCAGTGTTTGGATATTTTATGTGATGTGCTCTCAATGTTTTTCATGTTGTTTAATTGAAGTGATCATTAGTTAGTTATATTAACGCGTGCTCGTGCCCTAACCCTAGAACGCGAGTTTTGCATTCAACTTAGTGCGTACAACGATTCCCAAAATATCCCTCCGAATACAACATCCGGATATATACAAGCCCCAGCCCTTCGTATAAAGGAAAACTTTTGGGACACTGGATCTAGCGACAATTTAGTCACATGAATCATAAAAGTCCCTACTTCGTCCCTCGTCAAAACACGACTCTCCTTAATTAGGGCATCAGTCACCAAACTTTACGCTCCCTTTCAACTCCCTCCAATCTCTCTTCCACTACACCGAACAGTGGCTGAGATATTGTCATCGCCCCCGTACACTATGCATGCATAAAATTCAGGCCGACGTCTCCCTTGATCCGCATTCTCTAACTAACTCTACATAGCGGATGATCGTATGCATTACGTCGCATCGGTACAAACATATAGGTTAGGATTCAATTAATGTGTATAACTAACAACTCACAATATCAGATTTAGAAAACCCTAATGGAAAAAAACATAAATAAATAAGGCTGGGTTTTTGGCACTTTGCACCTCTGAAATATGGGTTTTTGGCATTTTGCATCCTGAATCTTTAAAATTAACACTTTGCACCCCCAATTCCAGATTTCTGGCACTTTGCACTCCCTAGCCGAATTTTCGAGGGTATTTAGGTCCGGACAGCAGTAAAAATGATAAATTTTTATTGCACACTACACCGAATTTTGTCAAATTTATATTCACACACCAAAAATGTTAAATTTCTACTGCTTCCCGGACCTAAATACCCTTAAATATTCAGCTAGGGGGTGCAAAGTGCCAGAAATCTAAAATTTGGGGGGAGGAGGGGGGGGGGGGGTGCAAAGTGCCAAATTTAAAGATTCACGATGCAAAGTGCCCAAAACCCATTTTTCGGAGGTGCAAAGTGCCAAAAAGCCAAATAAGGCGACATTAAAACCACCGTCGGGGTTAGGGTTATATCTTTGGACCCATTCACCCCTAGCTCGATAAATATGCGGAGTCTTCAAATACTAAATCGTATACTTAAATCGGACTCCTCATCCATCATTATAGTTTATAAGTGAAATGCATGTGATACAATATAATTTAGTTGATATCAAATGATTGGCTTTCCCACCATCATCATTGCTTAGTTAACTAGATTTTTTGAATACCTTTACTCGTGTTTCATAGTACCATCTTCGTTACATAGCCATGCTTCGGTTTTTACTTATTTCGAATTTTTCGATGAGGTCATCGTATATTTTTCTTTATTCAACTGCGAGGCGGTGGAGCCGTAGGTTTGAGCTGCGCGAGATTTGGAAGAAGATCACGAGTTGATCTTCCATGCATTAGGATTTGTCTTTTTTGGCGCTCTCGTTTCGCCTGCATCGGTGCGTGCTATTATATTCGATGTACGATACATGTCTATGCTCGTCGATCCCATTAGGATTCTGAATCCCGATTTATTCGTGGAGTTTGGCTCGTGCTCTAATGGAGCCGGCACTATAATGAGATAAATATATGAAGGAGGCGAGATAACAAAGAGGACGTCGGAGAATCCATCACGGTCTTCTTTTCTTACAATGAGGCAGTATTAGAAGTTGATGTTGGAAGCCGAGTAAGAAGAGTAGAATAATGATAGTTGGCTTGGACGAGCCAATTACTACTAGTGATGAATCCTTTGAAGATGTTACATTATATTATGATCTCTATATATCTAATTTATTATGATCTATATATATCCACCTTACTTTTGGACACAGTAAATATGCCTATGACTAAGCCTGTTATATATAATCGAGTCCCCGGGATTTAAGGTCACCCAGAGTTGCCAAGTTGTGCCACTTCGTCGCATTCATCTCCTAACAACTCGATCAACCTAACCTAGCCGTGTTTATTCATAAGAAAGAAAAATCAAAACACTTTATCCACATTTCAACGACATTTTTTCAAATCATTTGCAGGCTCATTTGTCTTCATGTCCAAACCACTGAAGCCTATTTTACACTATCTTATATTCGACAGATACTACTCGGTCCCAATCAACATGCGCACCGAGTCATGTCGGACGATTCCTCTCCACTGTTTTCTGAGGTAGGGATGATGACACCTAAACCTACGATAGATGATAAATATATAGGTTTCTAAGCATGCATAGTCACCACAAATTCCCATCCTATTAAATGGGGAATATATATATATATATATATATATATATGATAGATAATGATAGGAGGGAGGATTTCATAGTAAAAAGTAAAGGTGTGTGAGATCCAAGCAAAAAGATTATAAAGGAATTGAAGGAGGGGTTGGATTGGTACAAAAAAGTGTCAAAGATGACAAGTGCTTTGGTCCACACAAGAGAATTGAAAGAGATGTTTCATTTGTAAAGTTTTCACTCATAGGGGGTGGTCCTCTTACTATGATAAGCCGCGTGCCTTTGAATAGTATTTTGCCTTGGGAGATCGAAAATTGATGGAAACCAATTTCTGGCATAAATTGGCTCGAATTTTGATCGGATTAAGCGACGCTTACAACAAGACCTAGCTTTGAACATGGTCAGGTGAATGATTTCGGTCAAACTTGGTTCGAAGTAATGCAAGTGTCCGATCATGATTAATCTAATCATGACCACAATTCATACAATAATAGGTTTGTAAGAAGAAGCATTTATGGATAGACTGTCAAATGTCTCTTTAAGGACTTGCTTGTGAATATAAAATATGTTTCAGGGTTCATTATTTTAAAGTTTATAATTAATTTTGATATTCATCCATTTTAAAAATATATATTCATCTAATTTTTCATTTAATTAAACAACATAATTAAAATATTTAAGCATAAAATATTCATATATTACTTGATCATAGTACAATTGATCAATCATCAATAGCATAATCTCAACTAGTAGAGGTGACTATACGAGTCCGCATCAGAAAGCTTAATTTAAGCAAGACGTTTTGAACTTTCGCTCCAAATTAGTTCTCATCTCCTTATTTATTTGGTGCATTATTCAGTCATCGTACACTAGCGGTTGTACAAGGTGTTCATTTTTGGACGATGTGCGGAGGAGAGTATCTGTTCTATGCTACCCATGTAAAGCTATTTTTCACCGCACGCATTATGGAGGGCATGAGTGAAGACAGCGTATTGTCGTTACCACGCGTTCTTCTTAAAATTCTCATGTCTACAACAATCGACTTAGATATCGACTATATAATATACTCGCATTGACTCAATATCTTCGAGCCTTTGTAACGAACGAAAATTCATTGTAGCTAATTCACTTTAGCTTCTAAACAAATAGATGGATAATTAATATCACATCCATTAAAATTGCATTTTTTTTTCAATTATCTTAATCGTTATCCGCCGACCCCACTATAGTGGGATAAAGGCTTGAGTGTTGTTGTTGTATCTTAATCGTTATCTCACTGTATATACGCACGTCACTACGACGAACTTTTGTAAGACTCAAAGACGATCCTTGATGCACACATACTATATTAAAACACAAAAAATAGCCACTTCATATCTACTTCTAAAACTAGCAATGATTCTATATACATAATTTTAATAACTTTAACATAACTTTGAAGCATATATTTCTTCCTTAAATGGCACCAAAACAAATTTCGAGCACTTGATCATACATACGACTCCTGCAAATCAACGAAAATAGGTCGGAAACTCTTTTTGCTATTCTCCACTTCTCAAATAAGACGACTTTACACGAGAAAAATGCTTTTGTGATAGATCACAACATGTAACCAAACCAATGCTCTAATTTAACATACATTTTCTAAGTTTGTTTCATAACTTCTTAAAAACATTACCACTATCATGTAGGTGTGGTCAAATTTTAGCTACCTTGAATGCTCAATTCCAAAGGAATAAAATTTGGTCCAAAGAAGTTGTAATTTTTTTCTTCTAAATATAGATAAATCACAGTCAACCATTACTTTTATCACCACAATTTCATACTAGAATCCTCTCCATTTGAGATGAAATGGATAATATTCATTTCATGGTCAAGATTAATTTATGGCTGATCCGACGGGTTCACTAATCCCGTCCTTTTATATTTTTCCATTAATAAAAAAAGTATGCACTTATTGATAAAGTGAGAATCATTAATTCTCACCGTGAAATATACCTCCATTTGAGATCTCAATCTGAGCGGATCCCGATCCCACAAGTGAGAATCATTAACCAAAGAACTTTTTATTAAATTAAATTTTAATAAATATCTCATGTGTACCTAAAGCCTTAGTTAGCATCTCTTCAAAGCAAAAGAACATTTCACCGGTTTTAATAATATAAACTATACCTTATTATTCAATCCATTATAACAACAACAACACTCAAGCCTTTATCCCACCATAGTGGGGTCGGTATATGGACCCTCTATCGCCATTGAGCCATATCTTTAATCATAGTCTCACTAATGCCTAAGTACATCATGTCTTTCCTTATAGTTTCATTCCAAGTCTTTTTTGTTCCCCCCCCCCCCCCCCCCCCCCCCCCGTTTAACATGTCTAGTGACTAAACTCTCACAACGCCTAACATGTGCCTATAATGGTTTCCTATGTACATGTCTGAACCATGTTAAACGAGCTTCTCACATCTTCTCTACAATTGGCACTCCTGTCTTATCCTTGATACATTCATTCCTAATTTTATCCAATCTCGTGTGACCACACATCCACCTAAGCATTCTCATCTCCGCAACTCCCATTTTTTGCTCATGTACACCATTCACTACCAACACTAAGAACCGTAGAGCATTGCTGGTCTAATTGGAGTACGATAAAACTTGTCTTTTTAAGTTTTAATGATACTTTACAATCACATAAGATCCCAGACGCGCCTCTCCACTTCAACCAACCTGTTTGGATTTTAAAATATTCAATCCATTATAATATTTTAAAATATTTTCTTCTTTAAAACTCTTTCAATCATTTTTTTATTTGGTATTTGATTTTTTTATGTACAAATCTCTAGAATTATTTTAATCCTAACTATTTTGGCGATCCGCCTCGGTCACACGATCGAAACCGCCTGGCTGTCGCTGAACATCATTTGGCGGGGCCGCAGCCGGCGGTGGGATCAGCCCCACCCTATAAAATCCGCAGAAATCCCACAGTTTTCATCTGCGCCGCCGCAGAAACAGCGGTCACCTCCGAGCGGATGGCTCCCGCGGGATTTAATCCCCGCCAAACGAGGCCTTTGTATATCATTTTTCTTTACATATTATCAAGCCTATTATACATTGAAAAATGTTGTCTGGGGGTCAACTTAGACATGCATTTTAAAAAAAAAAGTGAGTTTTTTTTCATATTGAAGGGAATCTCAATGTCGATTCTAAACTCCATATAAAAAGGAGCGAAAATGTATCTTCAATACAGTTGAAAGTCCTGAAATGGCTGCTCCAGCAGGGGGGGGGGGGGGGGGGGGGGGAATCTAAAGGCTGGGTTAAAAAATTAAATAATTTTTTTGACAATGTTGAAGCAGAAAAACATAGCAGGGGCATGCTGAAACATAGGGGCATTAAAAAGAAGTTCGAAAAAGCGAGACTGAAGGAGTGATATCCCTAAAAACTGGCAGCCAACAAGAAGAAGACAGCTCAGCTCAATACTTGATCGGGGCGAGGATTTCGATTTCGGAACCAAGTTTCTCTTCCGCTATCTTCTGAGCCTGAACACGCAGTTTTGTCAATTGCTTCTTCCTCTCATAAGCAACTTTCGCACGCTGCTTCCTCTTTTCTTCCAACTCCTGCACCCAAAAAACTTACATTTTGCATCAAAAAGAATAAATGATTTTGCATCATCTCTGAAAAGATTACATTTTTTTATTGAAAAGTATAAAATGTTAAATAAAAAATTCTGATGTACAGATTTTAGACAGGACCTAAATGTCCAGGCCAGGCTACAGAACTTAATGCATACAAGTTTTAGTTTTGGTTAGGTAATTTTAGGGGATTTGTGATGCCGAACAAGGAGAATTATGCAGGACAATGCTGAGAATTTGTTAGAGAACAACTTCCGAAGAACCTACTTTTGGCATATATTTAGTTCAGAATATCCATATTTACTCTCCAGAATTATATAAATGTAAAAAATATGTTGAAATTGTTCGGGGGTGCACAAGCAATCGCGCAAAAGCAGGAACGCAGTTGAGAATGAGCGGAGGGCGCGGACGCACCCAGAGAAAAGGTCGTCCTCCTTTTGGTTTAGGCACTCAGTTCTGGGTTAGATCTAGTAATAATATCAACATTTTAATTTCTCGTTCTAGTAATAATATCAACATTTTAATTTCAAATTAGGGCAATGCAACTTGAAAGGCTACAGGTATACAAATTAATTGAGATGACTATAGCAGTGGGGAATGCAGCGGTCGGAATGCAGCCGTGAAAAACCACGAGTAGAACCGTGAAGAACCACGAGTAGAAAAGGCTGTGTGTTGTTCAATGTGGTTCATAATGGAGTTGCGGTGATTATTTAGTTATAAAAGATCAAACTGCCCCTACTCATAGTTCTTCGGATATAGTGAACTCAATTTCCCAGAAACATGAAGCAGCGGTCGGACTGCAGACGTTAAAAACCATGAGCAGAACCGTGAAAAACCACGGGTAGAAAATGCTGCATGTTGTTCAATGTTGTTCGTAATGGAGTTGCGGTGATTATTTTGTTATAAATGACCAAACTGCCCCTACTCACAGTTCTTCAGATATAATGAACTCAATTTCCCAGAACCATGGGTCACAAAATACATATAAATCTTGTATATCCTGGTAGCTAATGATCCTCTGTCCCTTTATTAACTCATTTATCAGATTATATAATCAATATAAAATAAAGGCAATCATGGCCCATATCGATATGAGACCCTAAATAAAATGTGGAGCATATAATTTCAGTAAACAATGATGCTCGCTAATAAGCAATGACTTGAGCCCTCCAAGTCATAAGCTTCAAAGAGACAAAATTGCTACAAGAAAACATCACTCACCATATCTACGCCAACAACCGCACAAATAAGAAAACAGTATGATGCTCCAAATAAAAGATTAATAGAAGCATTAGGGAACCCGGAGGAATTGGTGGAGATCTGGCGGTGGTCGGAATTGGAGAAAGTGGTGGCATTAGGTGGTTGTTGGTGGAGTTTGGTAATTGAGGCTGGGGCGGTGTTTTTGTGTGTGTGCGTTGTTTGGTGGAATTGGAGGGAAGTTGGATGAAACTGAGTGGTGAAAGGGAGCAACTGGTGAATGCCCGCAAAAGGTGAAGGGCAGACTGGCAGAGAGACTATGGACAGCTAAAAGAAGGGTTGCAACACATGCAAGAGGCTGTGGGTGGCCGCCGACTGAGAGGGGAGTGGCGTCGGGTTGCTCGCGGCAGAGGCAGGATGAACGATCGGCTGGTGTAGGACGGGCCAAGGAAGGGGCGGCAATGACAAGGGGAAAAACAAGTGATTTGTACCAAAAGCCCGCTGCTTCGGCACCGCAAAATGATCGAGAAGCTCCAAGAAACACTCCAAACATTCGTCTATGCATGTATATATACTTATATAGAGATCAAGATCCAGTGCAAACATTATATCATTCAGAACAAGTGTAACACAACTAAAGACGCCATTTGAAGTTTATGAGAACAATATATCATGAAAAAACTATATATAATTAAAAAAAATCAATATCAGGATGACTGGATGGGATTCTGCAGAAAAATACAGATGAATTTAATTGGATCAACAAACTAGTGACTTCAATTGGCATCCATTTGATGAAGTTCATTCTTTGATCCTACTTCCATTATTATTGAATATCCAAGTAGGAATTGCTACTATAACAAGAAATCCTCATGATTCAATGGCGTCAAAGTTGAGCGGACATGTGATTTGATCCTAAACGAGGAGATCAAAAGACACCAGTTGATCTAAGATGCTAGAGTAAAAAACAGTCATGGATAATTATAAGGATAGCATCCTTCAAAATGGGATAAGAGGATTCCTACTCTTTTGATTTCTTAATTGAAAAAATAATTGGGAAATAAAACAAGTACAAAAATAAGTAATAAACCTCAGTATAGCATGGTACGATTCAATTCAACACTTTGTTCATTCTGAGAGCATGTCTACGTCTTGAAGGGGAAATTATGAGGTCGATGAATTTTGTTGACAATGTACCAAAGCACACCACATTAGGAGACTTATCCAGGTGAAAAAGTTTTACTCAAACATATGACATTCTTAATGATTCTACAGATGATTATCAAAATGCATTAGTAATCTTGCATCACCGAATTAGATGTGTCGTTTCACTCAACAGCCAAAAAAGAGTTGACGCTTGATTATGTTGATGGATTTTGTGACATGTTTATTAAAACTTGAAATGGGACTATGTAGAAGCCTCTTAGGATGAAGTATTTTTTGGCTGCAGGTGAATTCTATCTTTACATGCAAATGGATACATAAAGATACATATTCACATCTCTACGTTAGTCAATGAGACTTTGGAAGGTGACCATGTGACCAGAAGTCCCGTAGTAAACTAGTGAAAGCAAAAAGAAGTAAGAATGTCTAAATGAATGCTAATTAAAACACCGAAGTATTAGAAATTACCGTTGGCTCAAAACAATGCAAAAACAATAGTTCTGAAGCTCTGTACACACATGTAAGAATAACAAATAGTAAATATTGTTCTAGTTGATAGAAAATTCAAAATTGAGAAATTGGAGCATGAGCACACTGATGTCTAGGAACATTTCCATTGACATCTTTTGAAGGTTCGCTATATTATATCACCTTCATCGATGATTATACCAGGTAAGTACAGCTTAAAAAAATCTACCGCGTTTTCTTTCTTGAGGAAATGGAAAAGTCGAATTTCAAGTTTCAGGAGCAAAGATCAAGTGTATAGGATCAAAAAATAATGAAATTTTTATTCGCCACAAGTTCAGAGGTTACTGTGCATCTAATGGAATATGCATGCATAAAATCTAAGATGACCATAACAGACTAAGCATATGGATATAGGTTTGATTGAAGAAGTAGCATGAAGATACGCAAAAATTCATGCTTACATTGTCACGGCGCTAACTACACTACTAGATTCATTTAGTACCAAAATACGAGCATATAAAGGAAATCTACAACAGCTATATTTTCTTATGGTAAACATGTCAATCACACAATATCAACTCTACTGGCAGCATGAAATAGGGAGTCTCTCATGCGAGATGATTCATGTAACGATAATGTATGTTTGCAAGTAAGCAATTCCAAAGAAGGATTCAAGGAAAAAAAACAAGCAGGTAAGGTGGTGGGGTGAAGGTTGTTGTTAGAGTAGTGCAGCTGTGGAGGAGGCTGCGGTGTGGGATGGAAGGTTGGTTGCGGTTTGGTGGAAGGGGAGGGCGGTTGGATGAGGCTGAGCACTGAAAGAGCATTAAAGGTGACAGGCAGATTGACAAAGAGGCTTTGGACTGCCGGAAGAAGTAAGAGTTGCGTCGCATGCAAGAGGTTGTGGGTGACCTGCAACATAGAGGAGCGGAGATGGGTTGCTAGCAGCAGAGAGAAGATGAGTGGCCAGCTGATGGCAGATGGGACAAGGAGAAGTGACAATGTAAGGGTTGTGTCGCATGCAAAAGGTTGTGGGTGGCCTGCAACATAGAGGAGCGGAGATGGGTTGCTAGCGGTAGAGAGAAGATGAATTGCCAGCTGAAATAAAATCCAATAAAAAAATAAAAGTACATAAAACATCTAAATATCGCTTCAGGAAGGACTACAAACTATGTTACGCCCCCGGACGGATCCGAAAGCGACAACGGGGCTGAACCAACTGGTTCAGCCCCCACTCTCTGAAGAATGGCCCTCGGGGGCTGAACCCACCCGGTTCAGCCCCTATTGGGCCGGCCGACCCGGGTCCGGGTATAAATATACCCGGAACCCCTCCTTGATGGTTATGCAAGAAATATTATCAGGTATTTTCCTTAGGTTCTCTCAAACCCTAGTTCTCTCCCTCTCGAATAGTTTCTTCTCCTTCTACGTTCGTAACAATTGGTATCAGAGGATTCGTCCTCCAATTTTTTTTTCTGCCGCATTGCTCCGATCCATCGGCGATATCGTCCCGATCCAGCAGTAGCAGTGATTCCGCACGCCTCCAGCGGAATCGTCCCGCACGCCTTCAGCGACGATCCCGTCAAAGCCGATTCCGACGTCGACTTCTCCGACCCCGCTCGACATCGAAGCCGATCGTGCAGTTCCGGCTCTTCCGCCGATCCTCTTCCGCGACGATTTCGCCGAGCCTCAGGGCGTTTGATTCCAGCGGCTTCTTCGACAACGAGCTTCTTCTCCGACTTCTCCTTGCGGAGTACCTAGTTCCATTTCTGCGGAGTCCATCATGGTGACTCGTTCCCAGGAAGAATCAAATCGGTTGGCCTCCCTTGAAGAAAATTACACCGGGTTGGCCGACACGGTGGCGGCCTTCGACGAGAAATTGAAGACTTCAGAGAAACGACTTGAAGAAAAGCTAGATACGCGCCTGGACGAGATAAAACTTTGTTGATACAACACGTCAAAGGCAAGACTGTTGCGGAAGAGACCAACGCAGTCCAGATTCCCATTCCGTCTTCGGCATCGGGACACAGAGACTGCGCGGTTCGAGATGGTCACGATCGGGCCTCCAGCTTCAATAGGGCACCTGGAATCAACATGTCTGCCATGGATTTCCCTTCATACCAGGGGCGCTACGAGGACCAACGACCCAACGGGACGGGGCACCCGCATCGTGAGGGGCATTTTCCCTTTCCAGGCATGTCGGGACATATCGGCGACGGTAGAGGTGGCGGCGGAGGGGAGTTTCGTCCGCAGGTGGGCGGAAACCCCTATGAAGAGGATTGGGGGTACCCACATCTCGCCGCTACTCGACGACAACCACAGGGCCTCCCACATGATTATGGCGGACACGGACTGCAGCAACCCAGAGCTTACATGGCGCCGAAAGTAACCCGCATGAACTACCCCAAGTTCAAAGGAGGCGACGCACTGGAGTGGGTCCAAAAGGCTGAGCTGTTTTACAGTTACCAGGAGATACCAGAAGCACAGTGGGTAAAGTTGGCGTCCTTCCACCTGGAAGAGGACGCGTACCAGTGGACCCAGTGGTTCCTCCGGGGACGGGATCACGCGCCATGGCACGAGTTTGTCGACGGCTTCACCGCCCGCTTTGGTCCGCTTGAGTATGAGAACTTTGAGGCTCTTCTTCAGAAACTGCGCCAGAAAGGGACGGTGATGGAGTACAGAACCGCGTTTGAAAGATCGGCCAACAGGGTACAGTGGAGCGAGGGGACATTGCAGAGTTGTTTTATTTCCGGCTTGAAGGAGGACCTCAGAGATGAGATGCATGCCTATATGCCGCGCAGTTTGACACACGCTATCAGCTTGGCCCGGCTTCAAGAAGAGCGCCTCAATCGATAGAAGTCCAGGGGAGACACTACGAGGATCGCTACACACCTTCCCGACACAAAGAAAGATCACGCGACTACAAAACGAGCGACAGTGAAGAAACTTACTTGGACAGAGCTACAGGCAAGGAAGGAAAAAGGGTTGTGCTTCAACTGTGATGAGAAGTTCACCCCAGGCCACAAATGTCAGATGATCCAGGTTTACATGCTGCAGGGAGATCAGACACCAGATGTAGGAGGAAACGCACAGGAGCACATTCTGGATACAATCGAGTACGAGGTATCGGCCCTGACTATGGCGGGAGACACTGCACCGCCCACTCTGACTATGGAGGGATGGATCGGCCAACAGCAGGTGACCATTTTGATTGACAGTGGGAGTACACATAACTTCATCAGCCCGGCGGTGGCACAGAGGCTGGGGCAACAGAACATCAAGGATGCCGTTTCCCCGGTTGTGGCTGCCAGTGGCCATGAGCTGCAGTGTGAACTGTGAAGGCGTGCTTCAGGACGTCGGGATCAGTGTGCAGGGCTATGCTGACAAGATGGATATTTATTTATTACCCATCCGGGGGTCCGATGTGATTATGGGGGCCCACTGGTTGCGACAGCTGGGTAGGGTAACTCTGGATTGGGCCAAGTTGACTCTGGAGTTTTCTAAGGAGGAGAAGGAGTATTGCCTGCATGGAGTCAGACTCTCACCGCTACCAAGGAGCTCTCTTTGTTGCTTGGAGAGGCTGACGGAGCCACCAGATTTCCACCTTGAGGACAAGCTGGGTCTTGAAGGGGTGGGAAATGTTACGCCCCCGGACGGACCCGAAGGCGACAACGGGGCTGAACCAACTGGTTCAGCCCCCACTCTCTGAAGAACGGCCCTCGGGGGCTGAACCCACCCGGTTCAGCCCCTATTGGGCCGGCCGACCCCCTTGGTCGGCCGGCCTCGGGTCCGGGTATAAATATACCCGGAACCCCTCCTTGATGGTTATGCAAGAAATATTATCAGGTATTTTCCTTAGGTTCTCTCAAACCCTAGTTCTCTCCCTCTCGAATAGTTTCTTCTCCTTCTACGTTCGTAACAAAGGACTACAAACTTTGATCACTTAGACGATCATAAATAAGATTACGACGTGAATAGGCATGCATAGGCCTCAACCGACGATGATTGACTGACTCCTGAACATGATCCCCATCAAAAAATCTATCCAATTAGATTGTTCTGCAAAAAAAAACTAACTGGTTCGCAAAAAACTTACTTAATTAGATTGCAAAGATCATTTCCTTGACTAAATGAAACATCTACAAGTCATTTTTTATTATAAAATCCACGAAATAATGAATTATTATGTTAGACCTAAACCAGTCCATCGGTAAAATAATGAATTTCAAATAGCTAGCAAGGAATACAGCAAGTGATCTTTATCTAGAGTTAGTTGAATCATTGTCTAAAAGCAACCTAAAGCCACACTATCAAAGGACATAAGGGGAGGCGAGATTGCGAGATCTATGATTCACTGGAAGAAAATATCTAGAGAGTCAATCGAACAAAGAAGCAGGGAGAACACGAGCTAGAAAGAAAGAGCCACAAGGCTTGCACATTTCAGATATCAAATAGTTGAAAGCTACGCTTGAAGGTTGCCTCTGATTTGTGGTCATGCTTTGCCAAAAAATATTTTTCGGGGGTGACGGGCATTTCAAATCATGGTGAACCAAACAACATATAAATAGTGATGGAGTTTTAAAATGATCTTTTCCCACAGGCCCTGCCTTCTTAGTGTACCGCAACTAAAAACCATTTGTGATCTATGAGAACAATATGTCATGAAAAAGCTATATTATCTAATTAAAAAGCTGGGTAAAGTACTTGTGGCTCCCCTATATTTTAGAAGAAAGACATTTAACTCCCTGTAAGTTTCAAAAGGACGGTTATGACCCCTAATTTTTTATAAATGAGACAAATTTATTTAAAAATAAAAGAAATATAAAAGAAATATAATTTTGATATGCTATTCCCTTTTTATGCCGACTCCACTATAGTGGGATAAAGGTTTGAGTGTTGTTGTATTCCCTTTTTAATTTGATTTGATCATTTTCGGAATTAAGTCAAAAAATGTTGGGCTTGGGACTTGAACCCATGCCAATGGAGAAATGGTGTTGAAAGCAAACCAATGTCATACAAATTTTGCTTGTAAATGGAGGAACAATAATTCATATATTAAGATATCAATCACCCCTGAAAAAAATGAATGTAGACCATTCTCCTCCCTTCATTCTCCGTCGAACTCGTGCACAAAGCTGTCATCATCAATGCTACGTCGGCAAGGCCGCCGTGGAGGGAGGCGGCGCTGGCTTCGTGGGTGTATCGGACAGGCATGTTCCTTCTGGTCTGCGTGCTATTATGGCGGACTTGCGAGCTGCAGATACTGAGATTTGAGGAGTTGTACGAAATGTTCTCCGTAGGCGGCGGGGCGCGTCGAAGAAGGTGGAGGCAGTGATGTTTAGAGAGCATGCGAGGATAAGGATGCAGTTGACAGTGACTAGCCATAGATATAAGATATTTATACTCGGGAGCTTGGTGACGATTACCGTTAGTTAGCTGGGAGCTTTGATGATGGTTTTGTGCACCAAAGCCGACAAGAACTTCAGCAACTCTGACGAGCTCATGGTAATTCATCAACACTAATTCATTTTTTTCAGGAGTGACTGATATCTTAATATATGAATTATTGTTCCTCCATTACAAGCAAAATTCGCATGGCATATTGGCTAGCTTTCAATACCATTTCTCCATTGGCATGGGTTCAAGTCCCACGCCCAACATTTTTTGACTTAATTCCGAAAAATATCAAATCAAATTTAATTTATATTATGTAAGGGGTAAAAAGGGAATAGCATATCAAAATTATATCTCTTTTATTTTTATTTTATTTTTAAATAAATTTGTCTCAGTTATGAAAAATTAGGGGTTACAACAGTCCTTCTGAAACTTACATGGGTCAAATATCTTTCTTCTAAAATAAAGGAGGGCCACAAGTACTTTACCCTAAAAAGTTTTTTAAGACCAGAATGATTGAATGAGATTTTGCAGCAAAACACAAATGAATTCAATTCGATCAACAAACAATTGAGTTCAGTTAGCATCCATTTGGTGATGAAGTTCATTCTTTAATCCTACTTTCATTATTAATGAATATCCGACCAGCAATTGTTACTACAGCTAGAAATCCTAATGATTCAATGGTGTTGAAGGTGAGCAGAGATGTGATTTGATCCTAAGCAAGGAGATCAATCATGAGTTGATACAAGCATAAAAGACGGAATAAATTTGAGAGCATGTCTGTGCCATGAAGAGGCAATCGAGAGGTCAATGGATCTTATTAACAATGTATCGAAGCAAACCACAATAGGAGACTTATCTACAATGACAAGGTGAGAGTTTTGCTCAAACATATGATATTGCTAATGCTTATACAGATGAATAAAATACACTAGAGCAAATAATTCAAAGGAATCTTGCATCACAGAGTCAGGTGTGTGATTTCACTCAACCACCAATTCGATGATGAGCCGTCGCGGGTAATTGAATTTGTGACATGTTGATTAAATTTGTAATGGGACTATTCAGAAGCCTCTAAGGAAGGATGAATTATTTTTTGGGCTACAGGTGAATTCGATCTTTACATGCAGATGGATAAAAGATACATCATGGCATCTGTGCATTATGTAATGAGACTTTGGAAGGTGACCATGTGACAAGGATCCCATAGCTATGGCAAAAGGAAGTAAAAATGTCAAAATGAATGTGATTTGAATTAACGAAGTATCGAGAATTATTGTGGGCTCAATGCAATGTATAAACAATAGTTCTGAAGATCTGTAAAGACCTGTAAGAAAATAGTAAATATTGTTCTAGCCAATAGAGAATTTAAAATTGGGAAATTGGAGCTTGCCCGCATTGATGTCTAGGACCATCCCCATTGGCATCTTTTGAAGGTTTCATATATTAGGTTACCTTCATAGATGATTATATTAGCCTACTAGGAAAGTATAGCTTTAAAAAAAATCAAATGTGCTTGCTTTCTTGAGGAGATGAAAAAGTTAGATTGCAACTGTCAAGAACAAAGATTAAGTGTATAAGATCAAAAAACAATGAAACTTTTAACCTATTGTGCATCTAATGGAGTATGTATGGAGAGACCGAGAGAGTGCATCTAGGATGACTGTAACAGGCTGACCACATGGATATATGTAAGTGGTATGAAAATTCACGACGATTAAGCTCAGTTTGTGACAGTGCTAACCATACTACTAGATTCATCTAGTACCAAAAAAAAGGAACACAAAGGAAATCCACAACCACTATATTTCCTGATGGTCATTTTGTCAATAGCGCAATATGATGCAGACGGACGTATGCAACACCAAAGTTTACTTGATGCATTTTATTTTGTTTGCGTTATGTCAGACATTGTTTTTATTCACGCAATTGTTTCGCGCATTTATTTTTTCTGCATTTTTTATTGTTGGAGAAGTTGTAGAGGTGTATTCTCCAAGGTTTTAAATGTCGGATGTCGGAGACATGTCGGATTGGGTTTTTAGATGTCGGATGTCGGATGTCGGAGACATGTCGGGGACATTTCAATATGTCGGATTTCTAAAAAATATTTATATTGTAACTTGTAACATAATATCTTAGCTTTATTAGTAGTTGTATACTTGTATATATTTCCTAAATACTCAAATTTATCTTCAAATATTATTATCTTTCTAATCATTAATCTATTTTCATCTGTATATCTTAATATATTAATTTTGTTTTTTTTGCAGGGATTTTATGTTCATTTCAAAATGTCAGGCTATAATGATTATTGCGTGTCGGCCGAAATGTCGGGTTTTATACAAAAAGTCGGCCGACATTTTCGAAAACGCCATAACCTATATATTTTGATTATGCAAGTCGTTTTCTTATCAAACAGGACATGTCGGCCGACATGTCCGACATTTAAAACCTTGGTATTCTCTGTGATGCGATTATCTAGGTTATATATTTTTTACTCTAGGTTTACTCAGACACGTAATCCTTTGATTTAGTCAGGTTGAACCTTGTTTCCCTTCCTACTCCACCGTTGAGCTTTAGTCGTAATTTTGAGCCTAAGCCAGTTTTAATCTTATTAAAAGTTATTATTACTATTTGTATATAATATTCACAAAAATCACATAGAAAGTTAAGAAAAATATATGCTGGAAGAAAAGGAAACAACCAGAAAAACAAATTTAAATTTTATTTGGTAAGTGCAATCACCCGTAATTTAGTCAATCCTCTGGTTTGCATTGAATGAGAACCGCCTTATTATGGCAAATTAGATTTAATATATCCCATGATGTTTGATTCTTGAAATTATGGCTTGAAAACAGGCTTGATCATATTATTTTGTTACCTAATTCCTTGGCTTGAAAACAACCATGACATATTATTGCATTGCCTGATAGGGATATATAAGGGATCGGATTGAAAAAAAAGGGAACCCTATTCTAGTTTTGTTGAAGCAGCCGTCCGTGAGTTCCCATCCTCTTTTCATCCCGGAAGGGACCGTGAGTTCCCTCACCCCTCCTCTCCTATATTGCCCTCATATTTCCCTATCTCCCCATCACCGTATCAGATTCTCCTTCCTCCTTCGTCTATCCACGGATTCAACGCTACCATACCTCTTCTACCTCACCGGCTCACCACACCATCCTCCTTGCAAGCCGTTGCTGCCTCCTCTACGTCGTTTGCGTGAGGAATCTCTTGTCTTCCACCGACCATCCTACCCTACCTTTTCCAACTCCACCGGACCTTCCACTGACCATCCTCCCCTCTTCTTCCCGTAAGGGACCGTGAGTTCCCTCACCCCTCCTCTCCTATATTGCCCTCATATTTCCCTATATCCCCATCACCGTATCGGATTCTCCTTCCTCCTTCGTCTATCCATGGATTTCAACGCTACCACACCTCTTCTACCTCACTGGCTCACCGCACTGTCCTCCTTGCAAGCCGCTGCCACCTCCTTTACACCGTTTGCGTGAGGAATCTCTTGTCTTCCACCGGACCTTTCATCGACCATCCTACCCTACCTTTTCAACTCTACCGGAAGCATGAACTAGTGAGTCACTCATGCAAGATGATTTCATATTAAGACAATGTATTTCTGTAAGAAAGCAACTCCAAATAAAGATTTAAGAAAAAATCCAAGCAGGTAAGATAATGTTTGTGCAATCAGGTTATAAACGGATCATAATCTAGTTATCTAATATAAACATAAGCTGAAAATATGACCATAGCAATGCAATTTCATCCTTCCATTAAAAAAAGTACGTGCTCTCCCAAAACAAAGGCAATGCTTCTGAATCTCACCTTGATAACATCAGCGTAACCCCATCCGACCTCAGTGGACAGCTTACCCAAAAGGCAGTACTTATGTCCCGGCAGAAGCCTCAAAACCCTAAAACAGCCAAATTGCTCAATAACTCAAGCCGAAATTCCATCGACAGCAAATCTAATATAAGAACAAAAGAACAGCGTAAAAAAATCTCACTTGAGCGCATCAGGAATCACCATCCTCTTTTTCTTGTCATACGGAGGCGGCACGCCTTCATATGCCTTGAGCCTCGCCAGTGCCGCAGCTCCCCTCTTGGTCTTATGCGGAATCATCCTACGCAGAATGTTACATTTTCCCCCCAAAAAAACAAACCGAAGTGAAGATACAATAACAACATATACAAGAGGGAGGATAAGATGACTAACCCTCGAATAGTGCGCCAGAGGATTTTAGCTGGAGCGCGAAAGTGGATCGGACCATGGGAGGGCTTCGTGTTCATGCGCTTGCGGAGGAAGCGGTGATACTTCATCTTCTGACGGACAAGGCCGCCGGACAAGCAGATCTCTTCGCATCGAACGACGACGACATGCTGTCCATTGAGAAGTTCCTTGGCCACGATCGAGGACAAGCGGCCGAGCATGTGGTGGCGCGCATCCACCACAATTCGCCGCTTGCTTATCGCCGACCCCGACACCATTTTTTCTCAAAGTCTCTCTTCACCAACTATCGAGCGGACTCTAGGGTTAGGTTTTTTCACTGACGGGGCTGACTGCTAATCGCTACGAAGAGAATACTACAATGGTGGGCTTTGGGACTTAATATGAGTGAACAAGTGCATGGGCCGGGCTTCAGATGGCCATTTGTACTCTATTATATATATAAGAAAATTGTTATTCGCAGAGCATAAACGTCTATCCGCAAACCAACTTTTCACCACTTTATTTGAATTTATAAACGTTTATTCGCAAACCATTTTGAACTTCACAATATATTAATTATTTTTGCCAAATGTGAAATTTCAATAGAATTGATATAAAATTAAATCATATATTAACTTTACCTTTGCACGTTAATGAAAATGAGTGATTGAAAGCTTAAGGCTTTAGATATATACATTTCTTTTCAATAATTCTAAAACATGTGTTAAACGTAGGCTCTGAAGTCATAGTTAAAATAAGAAACATACATGAAGATTATGAGACACAATAGTGGAAGATATCACATTTCTTTCAAATGTCGATTGACCGCGTTCTACGGCCACCACTCCCGCATAGGAGATGATGTCGGAAGTGAATCAATCGCAATAATAATAAATGTTGAGAAGGTCACAGAGTATTGATCTCTGAGGAACACGGGCGGTTGAATTATCGATTTGACTCTCTACCTACTAAGGCGGATGTGGGTCGTTGATTTGGATTGATTTCCTATGCTACGCAAATAAAAGTAAATCTTAAGCTACGAGTGCTTTGAGAACCACGTTCTCATCATCACGAGATCATAATGCACATCGCATTCGTCAACACAACATCAAAACATTGCAAACCATAGCCAAGAGCAAAAACTAACATGAAATGCATTGGAAAATCACAAATACAAGACATGATTACATGAAGATGTTCATGACAAAGATTTACGACACATCATCCATAGATATAGAAGAACCAAACACATGAAACCTAATGAGGCATAAGATGGGGAAAGAGATGCAAACGATGCTTCTTCATTAAAGATTATATTTCTTGAGATAATTAGTTTCTTTGACACTGGGTTGTATAGTTTATAAGCCTTTCACTGTTCACTATAACCCATAAAAATGCATTTCTCACTCTTTTTCTCTAATTTATCTCTTTGATTTGAAGGAATATATGCGTCTGATATACATCCAAATATTCTTAAATACTTGATAGATGGTTTTCTCTGATATAGTCTTTCATATGGTGTGCAATGTTGAAGAGCATTTGTAGATACTCTATTTAGTATATATGTAGTTGTTTTTGTTGCTTCAGCCCAAAATATTTTGTGTACGTTTTTTTACTTTGAAGTAGAGACCTTGTCATATCAAGTATGGTTCGATTGTGTTTCTCTATAACACCATTTTGCTGAGGTGATCTTGTTGCTGGGAGTTCACCACCTATTAAACCTACTTCTAGTACCTGCTTCTCTGCTAAACTTATTAAACTATTTTGAAGTGAATTCACCACCTCGATCAGTCCTCAATGCTTTAATTTTAATCTAATTTGTGTTTCAACTTCAAGTTTGAAAGCCTTCAATTTTTTCAAGGCTTCATCTTTAGTGGTTAAATGGTAAAACCACATGAAGCAACTAAACTCATATACAATAAGGAAATATGTGTTGGCTGGAGGAAGAAGAAAGCCAGCCTCCATTGGATCTTGCTTCAAAATTTGTGTTGTTTGATATTCATACAAGCTATAGTTTTATTTAATGAAATGTGAAATTGTCACACTTTTAACAGTGGATTCAAGCTCAATTTTGAGTACCTTAGGGACTAAATCATGCTTAATGGTTAAACTTTGTACATGCATGTATTATGATAATATGTATCACCTATGGAAGAATGAGAATTTTTGGAATATATTTTTCTATAGTTTAATTAAAAATCACATATGTCACACATTTACATTAATGAAATAATTGTGACAAAATAAATTAGTAAGAATTCAAATCTCTGTCATACGTGCTATTAGATCATAAAACACCTCTGGGAATTTATTGAGAATTTTTTAGCTTTATTTTCTCTGATATTGTATTTATTTGGATTTACTGCACATGTGAATATATGAAATCATCATGGTTAGATTAATCTTGAAAATTCCAATCTTCTGGATAGAAACTTTATAGTGTAATATTTACCTATAGAAATTTACTTGGAATTTTTGGAAGAGAATTTTATATAGTTCATGTGTAAATGTTGAATTGTCACACTTAGGCATTTATGAAATATTATGATTATAATATTATTGGAAAATTGCAAATCTCTATTAAACACTATTTTGAATCATGACAAACTTCTGGAAATTTACTTGGAATATTTGGGCATCAATTTTATGTACTTCATGTTCAATATTGAATAGTGTCTCATAATTAATGAAAATTAAATTGAAAATCCTTGAAATTCTGGTAAACGACATTTTATATCATGTTGAACCTCTGGAATTAATATTATATGCACGGGTCTTGAAATTATGATAGTCGCTTCATAAATGACATGATTAGTAGTATTAGTGCATGTGGTCTGCATATAGTAAAAACATGTTCTAGTGATTTGACCACTATTATCACCTTGGATATAGATGAAAATTGACATGTGATAGTAGGACTACATTTATATCAGCTCCAAAAATTCTATTTTTGGAGCACAAATGCTTTATAGTTTGAATAAAAATAAGATTTATGTCACATTCATGTATTAATGAAATTTAGGGAGTTAAAACACTTTGGAAAATTACAATTTTCTGGCACATTCTCATTTTGATCATATTACATCTCTTATTTAAATTTTAGAACATATAGATAAATTTTGATGGGGAGTCATACATAGGTCATAATCTATAAGGATTGAAAGTGAGCAACGTTTAACAAAATGCTTGCTAGTGAGTAAACTTGAGGACAAACCTAGGGCTTGGTTATAATGAAGTTAGAGACATGTTTGGAAGTTGTTAAACTTCTGATTGGAGTCCTAGGGTAATTAGTCAAGGAGTGACAAGCGATGGGTCACATGGACGCTACGGGGAGTAGTTAGCGTTGGAGTTCAAGTGATAGGTCACATGGACGCTCGGTGTGGTTGTGATATGGATGACTGGTTAGTCCTACGAGCTGGAGGCTCGGATGGTTGAGGAGATACATTGCATGTGAATATGATATGACGGGTCTTCGGTATTGGTCCAGTCGGCACACCGACGGAAGTACGCTGACTCTAGTGAGTGGTAGTAGTTTAGAGGGTCAGTCGTTTGTTTTTACAGTGGCCTGGAAGGACAATCCATAATAACCTACACTCGATCATAAAAGACTGGTGGTTTTCCAGGAAGAATACGCAAGACTCTAAGGTGTGTACAAGAGGCGTACGCAAAGTCTAAGCCTGGTAGTGTGCATACACGCCTAGGAGTGGAGATGTCTGCTCCACTACCTCCGTAGCCACGACAGTGGTACCTGAGAGGCTAGCTACCTTCAAATAGCATAAACTAAAAGTTTGTGTGCACCGAGTCGTGTGAGTGAGTTGCACTTGGATGAAGCATGACATAATATATTGCATTGCATAGCATATCATACATACATCGTAGATCCTCATCATATAAATTAGTATGAACACTTTTATATGATGAGTTAGTTTATAACTGAATACCTTAACTTATAAGTTTGTATGAGCATTTTTATAAGTTAATGTACATTTTTGTGATGTTAGCTTAGTTTGTACTTTACTTTACCTTACTTTACTGCGCCGCACTTTACTTACTTCTGGTTTTTACTACTGCTCTAACTTATATAGAATTGCTAGTATAACTTTTATACAATGTTGTAGTTCTACATATATGTTTGCTAGTTAGAGTCATGCCACATGCTTGTACTATTGCTTTTGTTGTCCTCCTTTTCCATCCTCCCGCTCGGTACCTAGGAGTCGATGAGGGAGGCGAGGACAAAACAACTTAGTCTTTTTGAATAACGGTCGGTGGACCATATCATTTTAGGAGCGCGTAGAGCCGCACCAGCAACACGTGGTGGCAGGACTTGAGGAGCCATTGCAGCGCACTACTACCATCCACCCCCAGATAGTTGTGAGTTTTTGATAGCTTCTGCATGTTGTAGAGTGAGAGAGTGTTGTACTTTTTATTTGGACATGTACCTGACATAAATCCTCTCTTTTTTATTGTACTTCTTGTTGGACAATACCTCTCTTTTCTTGTACTCTTGATGGACTTATATCTTCATAGATATATAATATGTGATTGTGAACTTGATTTTTATAAATTGCTTTTATTCTCATGTTGGCCTGGATGATCGAACTTGCCGGCAGAATCGACGTTCTGTGGTGACGACTAACTCGTGCGTTGGTGTCACTGTAAGACGATTGTTCTGGGCATAAAACCCCCCAGACAAATCGTACGGTTCGGGTGGTTTGGGAAAAAGGAGTCTTACAGAAGAGATTTATGAAACCAAGCCCTAAACTTGGCTTAATTTTTTCTTTCTTGGGCTTGGGCGTTTCAGACTACTAGTGCTTAAAGACGCCCGCACGACTGCGGTGAGGAAAAAGCATTTATCACGACCTACCCATATATTGCTCATTTTTACCTGACTGCGTTCACAAGTATCGCCGCTCCTTAGCACGGTCTGAAGCTCTATTTTGGTCAATCGTGGCGTTTGAGTTTATGAAATTACGCGATGACAGTTTACATGCATTTGAAGCTTTCGTGATAGTGTTTTTGACCCAAATTTCACATTGTGGGGTCTAGGCGCTCACGCACGACTGTGATGCCGTTTTATTAAAAATAACATGTATTATCCGTGTCTTCACAACCATCACCGCACTCTCAAACACGACCTTGGTCTGTTGCTCATAATTTGAGGATTGATTGATGACATGCACCAAATTTTCATTGAATTTTTTTGTTTGTAGTTCTTTTGATTATCTTACAAATCATATTCTTCTTCCATATGGAGAGAGTTGTCTTTTGATGCTCTTTTCTAGCTGGAAGCAGCTGAGGAGGAATGAAAACTCATGATCAAAAAGGGAAAAAGCTGAAACTTTCAAAGCATTTATAACAGTATTAATAATGAGATCTCTTCCTGAAGAAATTAAATATTTTTCTTCCATAATTAAAGAAGGAGGTGTGCTTTCTTTTTTTCCTCATGTTTTGTCTTCCTGCTTTTACGTCGGCCGACATCAGCGTGAGGTCATTTGATATCGATCGGCTCTCCGTCGAGCCAATGTGCAGCCCAAATCTGTTCGCATCTCTATTTGTTAAAGTCACGCACAATGTTCGCACAATTTTTAATCAAATTTCGACTTAAATTGATCGGATTGGTTCGGTGAAGTTTAAGTTTTAACTCGACCGCGGTTCAACCTGAGATTAACAATGACAAGCTCTTGGCTCTATTTTGATATTGTAGGCATGCACATTTGGCATCTCATGTAACCCTTTTCTACATTTAAATTTAAAATAAATTTAAATTCAAAATGGAATTTGATTAGATGATTTGCTATAACTTCTAAAATGGCTATTCGCACCACTAAAAATTCAGAGTAAGGTTATAAGCAGTCCTAAAATGGCTATTTGCAACCCTAAAAATACCTAAAACCCAAAAGTATGAGAAGCGGTGAAACTATGTTGGAACTCTTTCCCGAGCAGAAAATCTGTGTTCTTAGAAAATCTGTCCACAGAGGAATCGGGGTCGTCATCTTTCCAATCAAATCTGCACACTGGATATTTGAAAGGAGAAGAGAGGTGCGAAGGAGAAGAGAGGCAGCAGAACAAAGCAAGTCATACAAGAAACAAATTTACTACGACGGAGAAGAGGGGCAGCAAAACAGAGAATGAAAGAGAGAGAGAGAGTAGCGGGGGCAGATATCCGTCTAGGGCCAACGAATCCTTACTAAATTGTTTGTGCGAGTAACGCACCTAAGATCACGGTGCGAAACCTCCAATCCCGCTGTCTATTCCGCTAGCATGATTTTTCGCGCATGATTGATCTAAAATACAATCAGTATTTAATACGATCGTAGTATACAAATACGACCATATTTTTTCACAGATGATCTCCGACATTGGAATCGCGATCATACGGCTTTGCTTCCGCACTTTGATCTTTTTTGATCACAGTGCGCTACACACACGCAAGTATCTCTCTCGACATAAATGGCAGAGAACTGAGATAGGATGTGCCTAGCGGCGGGTGCAGTTTTATGTACATCGTTCAAGGAAAGTTGGATCTGTCTGGCCTCACGTTTCCTCGCAAGGGAGCGGACCAGCTCAAGAAAGGTAGTTAGCTGTCTTCTCACGCAACACCCCGACCTCCGTGTTTGTGAAGAAGTCGGGGCCGCCGGGCTGTTGATTTTGATTCTTGTGGGTTTTGTGAAGAATGCGGTGGATATCAAGACGCGCTCTATTCTTGAACTGCGAATATTAATGGACTACGAATAGTCATATTAGGACTGCTTATAACATCATTCTAAATTTATATAAAATAGTTGCGGCATATATGAAAAGACTGGCCATTTTCGAAACCTGGGCGAACGTTGAATCAGCACGGGTTTTCAGAGAAGAAAAAAGAAGCAAGCTTTGAGCCTTGTAGTACTTGAATTTTCAGTTAAAAAGAAAGTTTTTTTTAGGGAATTGTTATCCGCAGATCATAAATGACTATTCGCAGACCAATTTTTTCTAGTTTACAAATTGTTGTCCGCAGACCAATTATAGACTTGGACATTCAATATCTTTGTTCTCCTGAGCAGGGCCCGACAATGAAGGAACATCTCTGACGATCATCTGAGCACTTCATTGTGTGCACGGATCGTGATTCGTAAAAAAATGCACGGATAGAGACCGAGTTGAGGAAGAAACACGATTTCTTCACCGTTCATGCGATTTCGGTTTGTTTGGGAAGATTTAGATAGCTAGGGTTTGTTTGGGAAGATTTATATAGCTAGGGTTACTTTCTCCCAAACAAACTGAAATTGCATGAACGGTGAAGAAATCGTCTTTCTTCGTCAACTCGGTCTCTAGCTATCCGCGCATTTATTTTACGAATCACGATCCGTGCACACATTGAAGTGCTCAGAAGGTCGTCAGAGATGTTCCTTCGTTGTCGGGCCCTGCTAATTAAGAGAACAAAGATATCAAATGCTCAAGTCTAAAATTGGTCTGCGGATAACAATTTGTAAACTAGAAAAAGTTGGTATACGAATAACCATTTATGATCTGCGGATCACAATTGTCTTTTTTTTTTTGGGTGGTCTTGGAATCCTTTCTGAACCAATAAATTTGTTTTTATTAGTTTGATTTACTAAATGATGTAAAATTAGGGCACTGATTTAGCACTTTGCAGAATATTTTTATAGTATACACAGTAAAGTAAAATTTATTTTTAACCTAAAATGTTGTGCAAAAAGAACACAGTACAGCTATGGGTGACAATAACAACACCACCATAGTGGGGTCTGCTATATGGATACTTTGTTGTCATTGCGCTCTATCTTTAATCATAGTCTCACTAATGCCTAAGTACATCATGTCTTTCCTTATAGCTTCATTTCAAGTCTAGTGACTAAACTCTCACAACGCCTAACAGGTGTTCCTAATCGTCTCCTATGTACATGTCCGAACCATCTTAACAAGCTTCTCGTATCTTCTCTACAATTGGCACCACTCATGTCTTATCCCTGGTATATTAATTCCTAATTTTATTCAGCCTCGTGTGACCATATATACATCCAGTACCTAAGCATTCTCATCTCCGCAGCTCCCATTTTTTGCTCATGCACACCATTTACTGTCAAACACTCATAAACGTAGAGCATTGCTGACCTAATTGCAATACGGAAAACTTGCTTTTAAGTTTTAACAGTACTTTACGATCATATAAGATCTCAAACGTGCCTCTCCACTCTAATTTTTGAAGGTGACAATAAATTTATATAAAATAGTTGCGGGACATGTGAAAATTCTCACCGGCCTTTTCGAAAACCTCATCGAATGGAGGCATCAATCAAGACAGGTATAGGGAGAAGAAAAAGACAACTAATTTTTTTCATATGGAACTCGTATGTACCGGTGAAAAAGAAAAATCTGATTTTTAATAATAAAAAAATGTATGATTTTTTTTCACAAATTTCTATAGAATGTTAATTAAGGATACTTTACCAACATTTTAAGATCACATTTTTTCATCAAATATTTATTTTTAAAACAATATTCGTCCGGACATCGCGTTTTTATGCGGGTCGCTTGATGCTCTTGGTAGACTGGTCGAATTGAACCACCTTAGCTCGAGAGCGAACCGAGCGTGCAAACAGTCAATAAATGAATCGATTAGTTGACACGAGAACTTTTAACGTGGAAAACACGAAAATGGTGAAAAATCATGCGGTCAGAGCTATGCCGACCAAACTCCACTATCTTCTGGGGTGTTACAGTTTGAAATTATGTACTCGAGCGCGACATGTCGTTGCTCGTTACAATGTTAAGGAGAGAGAGAGAGAACTCCGAGGGTGACATGTCACCTCTCGAAAAGCTGAACGCTTCTTCTTCTGAGAATAAAAGTGAGAACAAAAGTGAGAACAAAAGTCACCTTTCTGGATCCGGAGGATTCCCAAATGCATAGAAAGATTGTCTTCCGAAGTGGAGAAAATCTTCAAGCACTCGAAGGAGATCTTCGAAGCCTCGAAGGAGATCTTCAAAGACCGAAGGAGATCTTCAAACGCCGAAGGAGAACTCAGAGTAAATCTTCAGCAGAGCTCTCTCGGATGCAAAAGGCAATGTGCATTCAAATGAAGGCCATGAATTCCTTTTATAGCCTCGGGCAGGGGTAGCCTGGTAATTTCGTCGTTGTAACCACCGCAACCACCTGACGTGCAAATCACGCTGGTCGATTCGGAGCACACGGATCGCCATTTTTTGTAAATGACTGTTTCGCTCTTCGGGCAGTTCGGGCAAGTTGGGCGGTTTGGGCAGCTTCGATAACGACAATGAAGGCGACAAACAAGACCTGCAATCTGAGAAATTAAGAAAGGTTAACACCCGGGCGCGTAACGATCACGAGAACGTTCTGAGCGCGCAACGAACACTTGAGCGTTTAGTTCCAGGGGCAGGGCCCCAGAGTGATCGGTGAAGAGCGTATGCGTTCAAACCGTTGACAACCGTAAGAGGGGCATGCCCTTACGACATCGGGACCTTACTGCGTGGAGAAGGGTTGACCTTCAATCAGCGGCAGTGCGAAGTGTCGAGGGAAGGGACCCAGAGTGGCCGGTAAAGAGCATATGTGTTCAAACCGTTGAGGGCCGTAAGAGGGGCAGACCCTTACGATGTCGGGACCTAATTACTGCGGGGAGAAGGGTTGACCTTCAATCGGCAGCAGTGCGAAGTCCCACGGGCAGGGTCCCATAGTGGACGGTGAAGAGCGTATGCGTTCAAACCGTTGACGACCGTAAGTGGGGCAGACCCTTACGACGTCGGGTCCATACTGCAGGGAGAAGGGTTGACTTTCAATCGGCGGCAGTGCGAAGTCCCATGGGAAAGACACCAGAGTGGTCGATGAAGAGCGTATGCGTTAAAACTGTTGACGACCGTAAGAGGGACAGACCCTTACGACGTCAGGACCTTACTGCGGGGAGAAGGACTGACCTTCAATCGGCGGCAGTGCGAAGTCACGGGGGCAGGGCCCCAGAGTTAATGATAAAAAGTGTCTGTGTTTTTAAAACGTTGGCATCCGAGCGAGGGGCAGACCCTTCCGGTGCTGTGATTTTCTGTAACGGTGAGAAACATGCATAATATTTTTGCTCAAACATAGGTGTTGATGTCAAAGCATAGTTTTCATAGTAAAATGTTAGTTTGCGCGAGTCCAAGCTCGCGGCTTATTACATAATAAAAAATTAGTTTGCACGAGTCTGAGCTCGCGACTTTTTTACATAATAGAAAATCAGTTCGCACGAGTCTAGGTTCGCGGCTTTTTACGTAATAAAAAATTCAAATTATTGATAAAAGCGGCGCAGGTTCTGGGCGCAGTAGGATCTTCCCTTCTGTTGTTCTGAGCCCGTGCGTCCCTGACTTTACGATTGTAGTGACAACATACGGTCCTTCCCAAGTTTGCGAGAGTTTGTCTCTTTGCGGGCTTTTACCGACCGCCTCGATGTTGTGCAGGACAAGATCTCCGACATTGATTGGCCTGAGCTTCACCCTTTGATCATAGAGTCGGGCCACGTGCATTTGGTAGTGAGTTATGCGCTGGGTAGCTGTATCCCTGACTTCTGCGATCAAGTCTAGGTTTTCTCGTAGCAGCTCATCGTTCTTTTCGGGATCGAAGGTTTTTGCACGACTACTGGGGACGCCGATGTCGACGGGGATGATTTCTTATGTGCCTTAGCAGAGATTGTACGGGGTTTCTCCCGTGGGAGTCCTTGCCGTGGTACGGTATGCCCACAGAACATTCAGAAGTGCGTCTACCCACTGCCCCCTTCTTCCTGCAGGCGGGTTTTGAGTCCCTTGAGGATGGTGCGATTTGTTACTTTAATTTGACAATTTGTTTGTGGGTGAGCTACGACCATATGATGAAGATTAATCTTCAGGTCTTCACACATCTTGGTAAATGTTGGAACCCGGATACCGGTCCAACTGTTCGAGACTTGAGGGTGACCAAAGGCTACTCGTTTAGTGATCGACCCATGTGAGACAAGGTGATAAGAAGCTAGAGAACATGCAAAACCATTCTAACCTGCCTATAAACAAGACCCGTGTGCTGCAGCGAGGAGGTCCCGCCACATATCCGGAAGTCTATAGGAACTTCCCCTCCTAAAGCCAATGCTGAGCTTGGCACAAGAGAGACAGACAATGTACTCTCCCACCATAGGGGGGGGGGGTGAAGGTGCCTTCTACTTGTGCCTTGGGGTCCTATTTATAGGCAAATCCAAATGGACTGCGAATGGCTGCTCCCGCCTTCTGAAATGGGCTGCAGATAGCGGCTCCCGCCTTTTGACGGGGTGAAAATCTATACTCGCCCCAGGTGGGCGAGATCTTCTGCACTCGCCCAGGTGGGGGAGGTCTTCTGTACTCGCCCAGGTGGGAGAGCTCTTATGTACTCGCTCAGGTGGGGGAGGTCTTCTGCATTGTCCTCATGTATTTCTGATCTCGATGAATTACGGGTTATACACAATCCCCATTTTTTTCGGGCTCGATACGAGCTCGGAAAAACAATGTAGGACCCGTGGTTCGGAGAGATTGGCACTAGATGATATGTCACTTAGTATCCCTCTCAAGCCCTTCGCTAGCTGAGCAAATTCAACTAAAATAGATGGAGAAAAGTCGACACCCTCAAGGAGCAAGGCTGAACTGAAGGTAAAGAAGAGTCAACACCTTCTAGGAGCGAGGCTCAACTGGAGGTGGAGAAGATTTGACACCCTCCAGGCCATTCGCTAGACGAGCGAGCTCAACTGGAAGTGTAGAAAATTCGTCACCCTCCATGAGTGAGGCTCAACTGGAGGTGGAGAAGATTCGACACCCTCCAGGAGCGAGGCTCAACTGGAGGTGGAGAAGATTAGACACCCTCCAGGCCATTCGCTAGACGAGCGAGCTCAACTGGAGGTGTAGAAGATTTGACACCCTTCAGGAGCGAGGCTCAACTGGAGGTGGAGAAGATTCGACACCCTCCAGGCCATTCGCTCGACGAGCGAGCTCAACTGGAAGTGGAGAAGATTCGACACCCTCCAGGCCATTCGCTAGACGAGCGAGCTCAACTGGAGGTGTAGAAGATTCGACACCCTCCAGGCCATTCGCTAGACGAGCGAGCTCAACTGGAGGTGGAGAAGAGTCGACACCCTCCAGGAGCGAGGCTCAATTGGAGGTGGAGAAGATTAGACACCCTCCAGGCCATTCGCTAGACGAGCGAGCTCAACTAGATGTGGAGAAGATTCGACACCCTCCAGGACATTCGCTAGACGAGCGAGCTCAACTGGAGGTGGAGAAGATTCGACACCCTCCAGGACATTCGTTAGACGAGGGTGCTCAACTGGAGGTGTAGAAGATTCGACACCCTCCAGGACATTCGCTAGACGAGCGAGCTCAACTGGAGGTGGAGAAGAGTCGACACCCTTCAGGAGCGAGGCTCAACTAGAGGTGGAGAAGATTAGACACCCTCCAGTCCATTCGCTAGACGAGCGAGCTCAACTGGAGGTGGAGAATATTCGACACCCTCCAGGCCATTCACTAGACGAGCGAGCTCAACTAGAGGTGTAGAAGATTCGACACCCTCCAGGCCATTTGCTAGATGAGCGAGCTCAACTATAGGTGGAGAAGATTCGACACCCTCCACGCCATTCGCTAGACGAGCGAGCTCAACTGGAGGTGGAGAAGAGTCGACACACTCCAGGAGCGAGGCTCAAATGGAGGTGGAGAAGATTAGACACCCTCCAGACCATTAGCTAGCCGAACGAGCTCAACTGGAGGTGGAGAAGATTCGACACCCTCCAGGCCATTCGCTAAATGAGCGAGCTCAACTGGAGGTGTAGAAGATTCGACACCCTCCAGACCATTCGCTAGATGAGCGAGCTCAACTGGAGGTGGAGAAGAGTCGACATCCTCCAGGTCATTCGCTAGACGAGCGAGCTCAACTGGAGGTGTAGAATATTCGACACCCTCCAGGCCATTCGCTAGACGAGCGAGCTCAACTGGAGGTGTAGAAGATTCGACACCCTCCAGGCCATTTGCTAGACGAGCGAGCTCAACTGGAGGTGGAGAAGAGTCGACACCTTCGAGGCCATTCGCTAGACGGGCGAGCTCAACTGGAGGTGGAGAAGATTAGACACCCTCCAGACCATTCGCAAGACGGGCGAGCTCAACTGGAGGTGGAGAAGATTCAACACCCTCCAGGAGCGAGGCTCAAATAGAGGTGGAGAATATTCGACACCCTCCAGGACATTCGTTAGACGAGCGAGCTCAACTGGAAGTGGAGAAGATTAGACACCCTCCAGGTCATTCGCTAGACGAGCGAGCTCAACTGGAGGTGTAGAATATTCGACACCCTCCAGGCCATTCGCTAGACGAGCGAGCTCAACTGGAGGTGTAGAAGATTCGCACCCTCCAGGCCATTCGCTAGACGAGCGAGCTCAACTGGAGGTGGAGAAGAGTCGACACCTTCCAGGCCATTCGCTAGATGGGCGAGCTCAACTGGAGGTGGAGAAGATTAGACACCCTCCAGGCCATTCGCTAGACGAGCGAGCTCAACTGGAGGTGGAGAAGATTCAACACCTTCCAGGCCATTCGCTAGACGAGCGAGCTCAACTGGAGGTGGAGAAGATTCGACACCCTCTAGGCCATTCGCTAGACGAGCGAGCTCAACTGGAGGTGGAGAAGACTCGACACCCTCCAGGCCTTTCGCTAGACGAGCGAGCTCAATTGAAGGTGTAGAAGATTCGACACCCTCCAGGCCATTCGCTAGACGAGCGAGCTCAACTGGAGGTGGAGAAGATTGGACACCCTCCAGGCCATTCGCTAGACGAACGAGCTCAACTAAAGGTGTAGAAGATTCGACACCCTCCAGTCCATTCGCTAGACGAGTGAGCTTAACTGGAGGTGGAGAAGATTCGACACCCTCCAGGACATTCGCTAGACGGGCGAGCTCAACTGGAGGTGTAGAAGATTCGACACCCTACAGGCCATTTGCTAGACGAGCGAGCTCAACTAGAGGTGGAGAAGAGTCGACACCCTCCAGGAGCGAGGCTCAACTGGAGGTGGAGAAGAGTTGACACCCTCCAGGAGCGAGGCTCAACTGGAGGTGGAGAAGATTCGACGCCCTCAGACCATTCGCTAGACGAGCGAGCTCAAATGGAGGTGGAGAAGATTTGACACCCTCCAGGCCATTCGCTAGACGAGCGAGCTCAACTAGAGGTGTAGAAGATTCGACACCCTCCAGGCCATTCGCTAGACGAGCGAGCTCAACTAGAGGTGTAGAAGATTCGACACCGTCCAGGCCATTCGCTAGACGAGCGAGCTCAACTGGAGGTGTAGAAGATTCGACACCCTCCAGGCCATTCGCTAGACGAGCGAGCTCAATTGGAGGTGTAGAAGATTCGACACCCTCCAGGCCATTCGCTAGACGGGCGAGCTCAACTGGAGGTGGAGAAGATTCGACACCCTCTAGGCCATTCGCTAGATGAGCGAACTCAACTGGAGGTGGAGAAGATTCGACACCCTTCAGGCCATTCGCTAGACGAGCGAGCTCAACTGGAGGTGGAGAAGACTCGACACCCTCCAAGTCATTCGCTAGATGAGCGAGCTCAACTTGAGGTGTAGAAGATTAGACACCCTCCAGGCCATTCGCTAGATGAGCGAGCTCAACTGGAGGTTGAGAAGATTCGACACCCTCCAGGCCATTCGCTAGACGAGCGTGCTCAACTGGAGGTGGAGAAGATTAGACACCCTCCTGGAGCGAGGCTCAACTGGAGGTGGAGAAGATTAGACACCCTCCAGGCCATCCGCTAGACGAGCGAGCTCAACTGGAGGTGGCGAAGATTCGACACCTTCTAGGTCATTCGCTAGACGAGCGAGCTCAACTGGAGGTGGAGAAGATTAAACACCCTCCAAGCCATTCGCTAGACGAGCGAGCTCAACTGGAGTTGGAGAAGAGTCGACACCTTCCAGGTCATTCGCTAGACGAGCGAGTTCAACTGGAGGTGGAGAAGTGTCGACACCCTCCAGTCCATTCGCTAGACGAGCGAGCTCAACTGGAGGTGGAGAAGATTCGACACCCTCCAGGCCATTCGCTAGACGAGCGAGATCAACTGGAGGAGGTGCCAAACATTTTAGGCTCCTAGCGTCGACTAGGTGGCAACTCTCTACTCGAGGACTTAGAACTCACTTGAGGGGGAAAGTAGCCAGCCTGCAGGGGAGGAGCCCAGTGCTACGGCCTGGTCTACGACAACACTCTGCTCGAGGACATCAACTCACTCGAGGGGGCAAGTAACCGGTATGCAGGAGAGAAGCTCGTGGAGTGACCTGGTCTACGACAACACTCTGCTCGAGGATATAGAACTCACTCGAGGGGGCAAGTGGTCGGTGTGCAGGAGAGGAGCTTGTGCAGTGACTCAGACTACGGCAACACTCTGCTCGAAGACATCAACTCGCTCGAGGGAGCAAGTAGTCGGTATGCAAGAGAGGAGCTCGTGCAGTGACCTGGTCTACGACAACACTCTACTCGAGGATATAGAACTCACTCTAGGGGGCAAGTAGTCGGTATGCAGGAGAGGAACTCGTGCAGTGACCTGGTCTACAACAACACTCTGCTCGAGGATATAGAACTCACTCGAGGGGGCAAGTAGTCGGTGTGCAGGAGAGGAGCTCGTGCAGTGACTCGGACTACGACAACACTCTGCTCGAGGACTTCAACTCACTCGATGGGGCAAGTAGCCGGTATGCAGGAGAGGTGCTTGTGCAGTGACCTGGTCTACGACAACACTCCGCTCGAGGATTTCAACTTACTTAGAGTACCTGAGAATATAGTTTCATTCTCTCCCCTAGTAACTAGTGCACGGGCAAAGAGAGTCGGTACTCGAGGGGCAGATCGGCCAACATGCAAGAGGGGAGCTGATCTCGTCCGGCAATGCAGAGGCTTGGACTTAGGATGGCGCACTGAACCCGAGACGTCATCTTATTGCTCGACCAGAAGTTTCAAGGGCAGAGGTAAGATCACACATCCTAAAATGCTTTTGAATATATCATACTACTACGAGTGGATGCTCGATCTAAATCTTAAGAGTTTTGCAATAGAGAGATCAATATTGTTATATGCAGTGAATAGAAGAAGAATAAGTTTTACGTGACCTGATTCATGATGACTTTTCCTCGCCAAAGTGAGTTATGAATAATTGTCCTTCGAGTTTTCATCAGGAAGTATAAGTTGTTGAATAAGATCATCCCAAATAAGAATACTCATCGCGAGTAAGCATTCGCCGAATATAGATTTCTTCTGGATCTTGTAGAGATGAGTAGTTGGATACATCCTCGCGAGTAGGAACTCGTGGAACTAAAGAGAATACCATGAAAATATGAACTCGCTGAGTATCAGCTCTCGAGCTAGAACTAAAGAGAACACCATAGTTGCTGAAGTGATGACCTCACGAGTACGGACTCGCGGAATTAATAGAACACCATATCTGCTGAAGTGACTACCTCGCGAGTACGGACTCGCGGGATATAGAGGAAAACACCTGAATTGTTGAAGTGAATGCCTCGCAAGTTGAATTCGCGAAATAAAGTAGAAAGGACTCGTGAAATATACACTCTATCATGACCCTGTCATATGGATCCCTCTGCGACGGTTGTCATAGTGGTCAAGATGTCAAAGTAACACTATTTGCATATTATATGCAAGCACTCATGGGTTTTACCAAAGCACCCATGAGTATTAATATGTACTATATATGAAAATATGTTAGCACCAACAAGAGGTGAAAATGGGGGCAAAGCAAGTGTCACCTTTGGCCTTATGACCCCCTACGTAGAGTTTTTGGGGGTTCCGCTGCCCTGTCAGCGGATAGGGGTCGAACCACTCCTCACCGAGCTTTATTTCTTCTCGCCTGGCCTTAAGTTTCCCTAGAGGAGGTCACCTACATTGGTTCGCCTCGCACCTTGCGAGTAGAACACATGCAAGCAGAATAACTGTGAGTAGAACTTATGCGAGCAGAATATCTGCGAGCAGAACTCATGCGAGCAGAATATCTGCGAGTAGTACACATGCGAGCAGAATACCTGCGAGTAGAACTCATGCGAGCAGAATACCTGCGAGTAGAACACATGCGAGCAGAATATCTGCGAGTAGAACTCATGCGAGCAGAATATCTGCGAGTAGAACTCATGCGAGCAGAATATCTGCGAGTAGATCTCATGCGAGCAGAATATCTGCGAATAGAATACCTCTCTCCTGGTCGCCTCGCATCTCGCGAGTAGGACGCATGCGAGCAGAACTCTCCTAGCCGGATATCGCCTGAACTGGTACCCGCCTCAGTTGGAACTCTCCTAGCACCCTTCTCATCATGGCTCATCGTGAGGTCTCCCACTAAAGTTTCTTACTCTGGTCACAGTCCACGCTCACCGCACCAAAAATGTTGGAACCCGGATACCGGTCCAACTGTTCGAGACTTGGGGGTGACAAAAGGCTACTCGTTTAGTGATCGCCCCATGTGATACAAGGTGATAAGAAGCTAGAGAACCTGCAAAACCATTCTAACCTGCCTATAAACAAGACCCGCGTGCTGCAACGAGGAGGTCCCGCCACATACCCGGAAGTCTATAGGAACATCCCCTCCTAAAGCCAATGTCGAGCTTGGCACAAGAGAGGCAGGCAATGTACTCTCCCACCATAGGGGGGGTTGAAGGTGCCTTCTACTTGTGCCTTAGGGGTCCTATTTATAGGCAAATCCAAATGGACTGCGAATAGGTGCTCCCGCCTTTTGAAATGGGCTGCAGATAGCGGCTCCCACCTTTTGACGGGGTGAAAATCTGTACTCGCCCAAGGTGGGCGAGATCTTCTGCACTCGCCCAGGTGGTGGAGGTCTTCTGTACACGCCCAGGTGGGAGAGCTCTTCTGTACTCGCCCAGGTGGGGGAGGTCTTCTGCATTGTCCTCATGTATTTCTGATCTCGATGAATTACGGGTTATACAGTAAACAACTTTCCCGTGAACTGAGTGTCATTGTCAGCGATGATTACTGCAAGGATTCCAAAGCGGCAGACGATGTTCTTACATACGAAATGCTTGGCATTTTCTTCAGTAATTTTGGTGAGGGGTTCAACTTCTACCCACTTGTGAAGTAATCGATAGCCATGATTATAAACTTTCTCTGGCCGGAGGCCATGGGGAGGGGACCGAGGAGATCGATCCCCCACTGAGCAAATGGTCAGGCGCCTTGGAGTGTTGTGAGCGTCACTGGGGGTTGATGAGGGACGTTTGCGTGGAGCTGACAGCTTTTACACATCCGGAAGAACTCAGCCGCATCATTCTTCATTGTCGGCCAATGAAATCTCTGATGTAGGATCTTTTGAACCAGGGCTCTCACACCTAAATGCTCTCCACATATTCCACCATGAACTTCCTTTAAGGTGTATTCCGCCTCCGTTGTCAGAAGGCATTTTAGATAGGGCCCGGAGAAGGCTCGCCTGTAGAGCTCTCTTTCGATGATAACGTATGAGGCAGCTCGCAACCACAGTCGTCGTGCTTCTAAACGGTCGTCGGGCAGGTCTCCGCATTCGATGTAGTCCCTGAGGGGGGTCATCCAGGATGATCCTTCTTCGGTGATTTCGGTGATCTCCCATGCTCGGTGGATACTGGGAGTCATGATTTCTTCGACCCAGCGCCTCCGAGACTGGTAGCTGGAAAGGGAGGTCGCAAGTTTGGAGAGTGTGTCGACTCTGGAATTCTGCTCCCGGGGGATGTGCAAAATTTGGTACGATGGTATTTTTTGCAGAAGAGATCTCACGAATGCAAGATATTGTGTCAT
Organism: Dactylorhiza incarnata; assembly: GCA_033032865.1. Classification (NCBI taxonomy): domain Eukaryota; kingdom Viridiplantae; phylum Streptophyta; class Magnoliopsida; order Asparagales; family Orchidaceae; genus Dactylorhiza; species Dactylorhiza incarnata. The sequence continues at coordinate 4,417,906 of JAWHQI010000088.1, read as the reverse complement.
TTGGTCGCTCTTTGCCTCGTAGTTCCCCTCGACCTGCGAGGCCACCAGCTGCGAGTCAGTATAGATTGTCAGATTTTCTGTCTTACCGTCGATGGCAAGTCGTAGTCCGGTGATTAGGGCCTCATATTCATCAATGTTGTTGGTTGCTGGGAACTTCAACCTGAGGTCGTACTCTAAAATGATGCCCTCCGAACTAATTAGGAGAAATCACGCTCCTGCTCCTTTGGACGCAGAGGCCCCGTCGACGTAGAGAGCCCAACGAGCGATGAAGATGTCTTTGACGGGGGCGGATTTTGGAATAAGAGTATTTTCTATGATGAAGTCGGCGAGCACTTGGGATTTGATATCCGACCGTGGTAGGAAGTGGATATCGAACTCTCCCAGCTCGACGACCCACTTTACTAACCTCCCGGATACCTCCGGCTTCTGGAGGATGGCCCGGAGTGGCAACTGAGTTAAACATCTTTATCGTATAAGCCTGGAAGTATGGCCGAAGCTTTCTTTCAGAAGAGACGAGGGCGAAGGCCATTTTATCGGCCATCAGGTATCTGGCTTCGACGTTGGTGAGAACCTTGCTGAGGAAATAAACAGGACGTTGGACTCCTCCTCCATCTTTTACTAGTATTGAGCTGACGGTCGTGGGGGATATCGCAAGGTAAAGGAACAAGACTTCATCAGGGTCGGGCTTTTATAAGAGCGGGGGTGAGGCCAGGTACTGTTTGAGGTGCTCGAAAGACGTCTGACATTCGTCCGTCCACTGAAACCCAGAGTGTCGCGCCCCTCGAAGGATTTTGAAGAAGGGGAGATATTTATCTCCCGTCCGTGCCAGAAACTGTGAAAGAGCAGCAATCCTTCCATTTAAGCGTTGTACTTCCTTGATGGAATGGGGTGGCGACATGTCTCCCAACGCCTTGATCTTTTCTGGGTTTGTCTCGATCCCTCGATGGGCCACCATGAAGCCAAGAAACTTTTCTACCGTCACACCAAATTCACATTTGTTGGGGTTGAGCCGCATTTGGAAACGGCGGAGAAGCTGATAGCATCCCTCCAGATCTTCTAAGTGGTCACGACGGTGGACGCTCTTTACCAGCATGTCGTCCACATAAACCTCCATTGTGCTTTCGATGAGGTCTTTGAATACTTTGTTCATTAGCCTCTGGTAGGTTGCATCGACGTTCTTGAGGCCAAAAGGCATGACTTTGTAGCAGTAGACTCCTTTATCTATTCGGAATGCAGCGCGCTCCTCATCTTACGGGTTCATCCTGATTTGGTTGTATCCTGAGTATGCATCCATGAAGCTGAGGAGGTCATGTCCGGCTATTGCGTCGACCAACTGATCGATTCTTGGATGGCGGAAACTATCTTTTGGGCACGCTTGATTCAGATTAGTGTAGTCGATGCACATCCGCCACTTCCCAGAGAGCTTCTTTACCATAACCACATTGGCTATCCATGTGGGGTATTTTGCTTCGCGGATGAACCGTACTTCCAGGAGATTCTCCGCCTCTTCTTCAATCGCCTTGAGCCGCTCCAGGGAGAAGTTCCACTTCTTCTGGATCACTGGCCTACACGCATGGTTAATATTTAAAGAGTGAAGGATGACCTGAGGATCTACCCCAGGCATATCTTCCGGACTTCATGCGAAGATATCTTCATTAGCGCGGAGGAAGAAGACGTATTCTTCCCGCTCTTCCTCGGATAGAAGGGACCCGATCTGAACTGTCCTGGTCGGGTCATGCTGGGAGAGTGGTACTTCTATGAGTCCTTTGTTGGGTGATCCGCGTTGTAGAGCGGCTTCGTCCCGTAAGTCGAAGTTGTCAATATTGAGAGCGGTTGCTTTCATTAGTCAGGCCTGCTTAAGGAAACATGTTCGTGCTGCTTCTTGGTTTCCTCTTACGACCCTTATCCCTGCGACGGTCGGGAACTTCATGGCTAGGTGCGGGATAGAGGGAATTGCTCCAAAGATGGATTGGAGCGGTCTTCCAAAGATGGCGTTGTAGGCAGAGGTGGACTCCACCACCACGAACTGGATGTTGTGTGTTGATTGCCTTGGAAATTTGCCCAATGTGACTGGAAGGGTGATCAGGCCCCGAACCGGAAAAGGTCAGTTGTCGAAGCCATAGACGGGCCTGGCTGCGGGGCTGGGCTGCTCCTTCGCGAGTTTCATATTTTGTAGAGTGGACAAGAATAGCACATCGACTGAGCTTCCGTTGTCGAATAATATCCTTTTAACATTGAAGCAAGGGTCCCCAATTCCTGCACTGATTATGAGCGGGTACTGATGCGGTAGTCATAGTCCTTGCAGATCCTCTTCCCCGAAAGTGATTGTGATATCCTGTTTGAGCTTCTTGTCCTCGTGGTCCATGGGGGGTTTGGCAATCGAGAAGATCTGTGCGGCTATGGCGGGAGGTCTGGCGATAGTCTCGATTTCTCCACCATCGGCCTACCCCCTACATCGCTTCGGGGAGCGGGGGGTTGTTCCCTTGCCTCCATAGGTGGCTGAGGCTGGTTGGAAATCTGGCCCTGCAGAAATCTTCCCAGAAGTCCCTGACGGACGAGACGCTCGATCTCATCCTTGATCCAGGAACATTCTTCGATGGCGTGTCCGGTTCCTCTGTGGAACTCGTAGTACTTCGATTGGTCGCTTCTTGGATTCGGGAGAGGTACCCTTGGCCTATGAAGTTCTGGGTTATCTTGGATGGAATAGAGCATGTTGGTTCTGCTGGTGTTCAACGAGGTGTACACTCTGGGCGGTCGCGGATCCAGATCACTCTGGGGATTGTGACGGTGCTCGTCGACGCGGCGTTCTTCGCTACGCTGCTCTTCCTGCCTTCCAGAGGCTTGCTCTAGCCCTCTTTTCCTTTTCTGGTTGCCTTCAAACTATTGTCGGTGCGCCTCGATAGCCTCATCTACAGCTATCTGAGTTTCTACCCGATGAACGAGATCGGGAGAACTTGACATTGTTTCCCTCATCAAGGCTGAGTAAAAACCACTTAGACGGAGCCCCCCAAGGAAGAGGCCCCGCAGGAGCTCGGGATCAACTCCCGGGATTTGACTGGCCTCTGTGGTGAACTGGCGAAAGAAATCCCGAAGACTTTCTCCATTGCTCTGGCGGATTCCTGAAAGATGAGAGGGGTCTCAGACGATTCTGCGATTGGCGATGACTGATCTGTGAACTTTCGCGCCATCTCTGCGAAGCTATTTATGGATCCTTGCAGAGAGTGGAACCAAGTGCGTGTTTGTCCTTTCAAGGTTACTGTAAACACCTGACAGAGGAGTTGATCTGGAGCGTTGTAGATTCTTATGATAGTAGTGAAATGGTTGACATGCTCCAGTGGGTCGTCCGTCCCATCGAACTTCTCTATGTTGGTGAGCTTGAAGCCATGGGGAACTGGGTGAGCCAGAACGTGAGGCGCTAACGGGGAGCCGTTGTGCAGGGGACGACGAGCGAAAGCGGCGCGCTGCCCAACCTGATCGTACTCTTCTGCTATTATGTCGCGGATTTCTTCTCAAGTGGCCCTTGCTATTGCTCGCGGAGGGCCGATTCTTTCTTGGCGTTGGTGATGGTGGTCGCCTTCTGGTCCTTGAGCGGGATGAGCGGAGCTTGCTGCATCCGAAAGTTCTTATGGGATATTATCTTCCTGAGCCTCTGCTTTGATTAGAGCATGGTTCGGTGCTGGGTGGAGCAGAGCATTTGATATCAGAGTTGGAGCAGGAGCTCGAGGAACCTCGAGGTTCCTTAGTAGGGTCACCATCTTAGTTTGATGCTCCTCCATTTGACGCACGCGTCCTTCTAACGTTACTATAGGAGCACTTCTTAGTTCGTCCACAAGGGGCGTGTTCATGAGTGAATACGAGGGAGGTGGGTCGACGCGTCCCCTGGGGATTGATCCTTCGGTGGTCCTGACACTTCTTCTAACCATTGTTGAATATTACTGCGAAGCGAATTTTGGCTCCGGAACTTCTTTGCAGAGTTTTGGGAACACACTTCCCACAGACGGCGCCAAACTGTTGTGTGTCGCTCGATACTCTTGTTAGACCGGTCGAATTGAACCACCTTAGCTCGAGAGCGAACCGAGCGCGCAAACAGTCAATGAATGAATCGATTAGTTGATACGAGAACTTTTAACATGGAAAACCCAGAAAGGGTGAAAAACTACGCGGTCGGAGCTGTGCCGACCAAACTCCACTATTTTCTGGGGTGTTACAGTTTGAAATTAAGAACTCGAGCGTGATAGGACGCTGCTCGCTACAATTTTATGGAGAGAGAGAGAACTCCATGGGTGACATGTCACATCTCGGAAAGCTGAACGCTTCTTCTTCTAAGAACAAAAGTGAGATGACTGAGTTGCCACTACTAGAAAAGTGTCTTTTTGCTACACTTTTATTAACTTGTATCATTATGATTTTTTAAAAAACACAATTTATTATTTGTCACGGTTTGCAATCGTGACAAATATTTTTTTTTTAAATATCTCAATTACTATTAGCCACGGTTTTAAACCGTGGCATATAAGCAGACTATTTGCCACGGCTCCAAGACGTGGCAAATAGTCTATTTTAATGGTTATGTAGAATTTTTTTGCTAGGGCAAAAAACCGTGGCAAAAAGTGTAGGTATTAGCCACGGCAGTATTTTTTGTGGCTAATATTATTTGCCACGGTCAATCCGTGGCTAAAAATCTTTTGCCACGCGACTTTTAGCCACAATTTTTTCCGTGGCTAGACCGTGGCAAAAGATCTTTAGCCACGGTGTTAAACCTTTTGCCAGGGCATGGCTAAAACTCTGTTTTCTAGTAGTGTGCCTTTCTGGATCCGGAGGATTACCAAATTGCTTGGAAAGATTATCTTCCGAAGTGGAGGAAATCTTCAAGCACTCGAAGGAGATCTTCGAAGCCTCAAAGGAGATCTTCAAAGGCTGAAGCAGATCTTCAAGTGCCGATGGAGAACTCAGAGGAAATCTTCAACAGAGCTCTCTCGGGTGCAGAAGGCAAGGTGTCTTGAAATGAAGACCCTGAGCTCCTTTTTTAGCCTTGGGCAGGGGTAGCCTGGAAATTTCACCGTTGTAACCACCGCAACCACGTGACGGGCGAATCACGCTGGTCGATTTGGAGCACACAGATCGCCATTTTTCATAAATGACTGTTTTGCCCTTCGGGCAAGTTGGGCGGTTTAGGCAACTTCGATGGCGGCGATGAAGGCGACAAATAAGACCTGCAATCTGAAAAATTAAGAAAGGTTAACTGTCGCGCGCGCAACGAACACGGGAGCATTCTGAGCGCGCAACAAACACATGAGTAGTGTTGGTTAGGCAACGAACACGGAAGCGTTCTGAGAAAGCAACGAATATGGGAGCGCTCTGAGCGCGCAACGAGCACGGGAGCGCTCTCAACGCGCAACGAGCACGGGTGCGCTTTCAGCGCGCAACGAGCATGGGTGCGCTCTGAATGGAGAGAACTGGCGAGTGTGATTGGAGAGAAATTGCTATAAAAGTGAGGACGTAACCTCTGAAAGTCGCGCCACTCAGGAAACAGGGAACCGCTCCCTTTCGGGAAAAGGGGGCTCCGACTGCACCCCGCTAAAAGGGGAGGGGCGGTTTCCGCACCCCTCTATGGGGGTGCGGTTTGGTCGCACCCACAATGGGGGGGGGGCGGCTTGGCCTCACCCCACGGGTGTGGGCTACCCGCACCCCACTAGTGGGGTGCGGTACTAATCGCACCCACGTAGTGGGGTGCGGCTTTGACTGTGCTTGGCACTGATAAAGCACGAATTGCGTGTCGACGGGTTCTTCTGAGAAGGTTTGCTCGAAGCATCCGGAGGAGAATCAAAGTGGAATCCACTCCCCGTTGCCCCTAGCGGGTATATATAGGGAAAACCCTAGGAGTACCTACGGGGATGAGTATCCGTGTACCCAACTGACCCGTTATACCTTAGAACCCGTTATTTGACCAAATATACATTAACAATCTCCTCTTATATTTGTGATAAATAACGTATACGTTTCGAAGTGCAGAAAGTAGTAAAAGCAAAAAAGGACTTTTCTACTTAACATAAACAAGAGAGTTAACACAATAAGTAACAACAGGATTTTACACAAAATATTCAGAATAAAAAGCGCTACTCAACAAATAGTCTGAAAACAAAAATGACAAGGATAAAACATATGATAATTCTACTCGTCTAGTAGATCATCAACATCCATGTCAAATACTACTTTCTCTCATCCATCTCCACCATAGCCTGCAAGGAATTTCATGAGTTAGAAAACTCAATGAATTCATGAACATATGCAGTAACGTAGAAAGAGAACTAGCTCTTACAAAAGTGAGCATAGAACCTGTAGCAATGGTGAAGTAACACTGTCAGCATCTCTATCCAGTCTAGCATGGACCAGTCTAGTGTTGATTTTGTAAATCAACCATTATCATATCCATTAGTGATCATTATGTGTTTCATCAACAAAAGTTGAATGATATGGCACAACAATGTTTGCAACATTATCAGGTGTGGAATAATGTGCTATGATCATCAATGTTAGATAACTGACTACAATGACTTTCTATTCCCAGTTGAATAATTTTCGAATCAACTTACAATGAGAAAGATGCTTAGTTATCAAATGTGGAATAACAGACATCTAACCATCTTGGGTTTTCATCAAGAAATTATTTGGGGTTTTCAGTCTGTTATTTAGATGCTTGAATGTTACGACTATAGGTTCTCACTATCGAAACATAAACTGCGGAGGAAAGTTTCATATTTCTATGAACTTTAGTCCCATCTCCCCCGATGTTTTTATTGTGAGAGCTCTATTCAAGCCTTTGGTCAAGGCGTCTGCAACATTATCTTTAGATCTCGCATCAATCAGGGTCATAATCCCTTGACTTGTGAGTGAGGTCAACCAGGATTGTTTCAGCCTGAGATGCCTTCTTTTGCCATTGAACAAAGTGTTCGTAGCAATCATTTTCGTAGCCTGATTGTCATAGTAAACTGCAACAGAACTCATTTTCAGGCTTGATAAAGGAATGTCCATCACCAAATCTCTTAACCATTCTGCTTCTTCGCCTGCTGCAGCAAGAGCGTAGAGTTCAAATTCCATAGAAGAGAGTGCAATACAAGATTGCCTCTTGGACTTCCACGCTACAGCTGCTCCTCCTAGTGTGAATACAAACCCACTAGTGGACTTGCTGTCGTTTAATTCCGAGCACCATGATGCATCAGAATAATCTTCAAGAACTGAAGGATGACCAATGTAAACTAAAGCATACTTTTGGGTGTGCTTTAAGTATCTCATTAGCCTATCTAAGGCGTTCTAATGGTCTTGGCCAGGATTACTAGTGAATCTGCACAACATGCCGACCGTAAAGGCTATGTCAGGTCTAGTGCAGACCATAGCATACATGAGGCTACCAAGAAGTTTAGAATAATCTAACTGTCTAACCATAGCTCCTTCATTGGGCTTTAGGCGGTTAGTGTAGTCGTATGGTGTCTCAGATGCTCTACTGTCACTGTATCCACACGTGTCCAACATGGAGTGTATATAGTGGCTTTGACTTAGGGAGATGCCAGTCTGCCCAAAGCTCACTTGCATGCCTAGTATAGTGTTAGCTACACCTAGGTCTTTTATGCTAAAATCTTTTATTAGGTCTGACTTAACGTCATCCACTTCGGATTGATCAGACCCTAGAATGAGCATATCATCTACGTACAAGCATATTATGGCGACTTTATCTGATCTATTACGTATGTAAAGAGATTTATCCGAGAGACTCGACATGAATCTCATGTTTTTTACACTATAGTCAAACTTCTCATGTCATAATTTCGGTGCTTGCTTTACTCCGTATAAAGATTTAAGTAATTTACAGACTTTCGTTTCGTGACCGTCTACAATGAAACCTTCAGGTTGACTCATGTAGATCTCTTCGGTCAGATCTCCGTTCAAGAACGTAGTCTTAACATCCATTTGATGAACAATAAAGTTCTCAATAGACGCAATAGCAAGGAGGGCCCTAATGGTTGCTAAGTGACACACGAGTGAGTAGACATCAAAATAATCTACTCCGCTTACTTGTGTGAAACCTTTAGCCACCAGGCGTGCTTTATACTTAGCTACGCTACCATTAGTATTTAGTTTCTTTTTCAGAATCCACTTACACCCTACGATTTTAGCCCCTTTTGGCTTATCAACCAACGTCCAGGTGTTATTCTGAAGTAGAGAATTCATCTCTTCATCAATAGCTCAGAGTAGGGAATCCCTGGATCTCATCGCGTCCTTATAGGTGGATGGATCAGCCTCAACGTGGCAAGTGACAAAGTCACTACCGAAGGTTCTGGGAATTCGCTCTCTTAGAGAAGTTCTCCTAGACTCTAGGCCAGAGTTATCTACTGGAACGGAATAGGAGATGCTCGGTACTGAAGTAGGATCATCTTCAGTAATAGTTACTTGCATACCTGGGAGAGACAGGTTCTTATCCTTGAGGAACTTATCTTCAAATAACACTGCATCCCTAGATTCTATAACAACGTTATTAGAAATATCTAAGAATCTATCTGCAGCACTATCCTCAGCACAACCTAGGTAGACACATATATTGGTCCTAGGTCCAATCTTAGACCGTCTAGGATCAGGGACCCTGACATAGGCTATGCAGCTCCAGGTCTTAAGTCTAGTAAAAGACGGGGGTCTCTTAAACCAAAGCTCGTAGGGTGTAACCTTTAACTTGGCATGAGGAACTTTATTCAAAATATGATTTGCAGTTAAGACTGCTTCTCCCCAATAAGCAGAAGGCATGCCTGCAGTCAAGAGCATAGAGTTTAACATTTCTATTAACGTGCGATTTTTACGCTCAGCTATGCCGTTAGACTGGGGCGAGTAAGGAGCAGTGGTTTCTGCAATGATTCCATGTTGAGAAAGGATACATTTGAACTCACTGGACATATATTCTTCTCCTTTATCACTTCTAAATCTTTTTATTTTCATGCCTAATTAGTTTTCTACCATGGTTTTGAAAATACAAAATTTTTCAAACGCTTCATCTTTAGTTTTAAGGAGATAAATGTGACAAAACCTAGAACAATCATCTATAAAGGTGATCAAATACTTCCTGCCTCCTCTAGTGACAAAATTTTTGAAGTCACATATGTCGGAATGTATTAGTTCTAAGGGTGTTGTGCTCCTAGTAACCGCACTAAAAGGTTTCCTAGTGATCTTAGTCTGAGCACACACTTCACATTTATCAGTTTTAACTGTAGTGTCTAAAGCTATCTGGTGAGTTCTAGCAATTTGGAACATTTTCCTATAGTTTACGTGTCCTAGTCTCTCATGTAGAGTCTTAGGGCTAACTAAGTTTTTTTGAACTTGTTGAACTATTTCGTTTGCTAGACTTAATCTGTACATTCTATTTTTGACGTAGGCACATCCAAAATAGTGTGAGTTAACTGACAGTGTTACTCTACCGCTACAGAAAGTAAAGGACATACCAGCATCACAAATCAAGCTAATAGACACTAAGTTAGCAGCTAATGAAGGAATAAACTTAACATTCTTTAAAGTTAAAGTCTTACCTGAGGATAGCAACAAAGTTGCATTCCCCACCTTCAGCACGTCAGCTGTCTCACCGTTGGCAACACTCACAGATTCTCTTGCATCAGTAAGACCTGTCATCAGAGTAGGGTTGTTGCAAACATGACACGTTGCCCCCGAGTCAAAGAACCACTATGTACTGGCCTTTCCGTTTCCGACCATGGCAATAAAGTCGGATGGCTCAGTGAGACTAACCATGTTAGCATGGTTGCCTTCCTGTGGTGTCTTGCCCTTCTCCTTACGAGGAAGCCTGCAATCAGATGCGTTGTGTCCCCATTTGTTGCAGTTATAGCACTTGCCCTTAAACTTTTTGATTTGTTTACTTGGGCTTGCAACCTGTGTTGGGTAAATTGCCCTCAATATTACCTTAATTTGAAGAGGCATCACTCTCAATACTAAGGACATATTGTATTTGACAAAGCTATACTTGTGTAGAATATACAGGCACAGGTGACTCAAAGGAAAGGGCCAAACATGGCCTTAGACAACAAGTAATCATCCACAAGGAGATGAAGATCTGTCTCAGCATAACCGCTGAGACGATGGGTCAGAACCGCTGAGACGAGGAGCCGTCTCAGCGGGTCCACTGAGAAGAACACTGGAGCAACCGCTGAGAAGGGGACTGGAGCTGCCGCTGAGACAGGATGGTGTCTCAGCCCAACCGCTGAGACTGGATGCTGTCTCAGCCCAACCGCTGAGACAGATCCAAATGTCTTGACGGGATCTGCTTTTGGCGCAAATGACATTTGAGAGGAAAAAGCAAGTCCAATCAGCCCCATACCGTGTCAGGAGGATCGATATAGCCGTTGAAGCCTTCTGGAGGTATAAAAGGAGATGCTAGGGCACAACAACGAGTACTGTTCTATTGAGAAGCTTTTGCTACACGTCGCAATCGAGCATTCGCGATTCAGCCAGTTGAAGTCATTATCTGCTGCTGAAGTTAATCTTCTAAGGGAGATTAGATAGCTCTTCCTGTGTCAACTCAAGAAGGGCAAGTTGATCTTTTGATTGGCTGTAGGAGAAGATCAAAGTGATACAAATCTGAAGCTGCTGTTTTCAGATCTGAAGAAAGGATTCAGAAGACCTAAGAGTAATCCTTTTGTCCTCTGTGTTCAACTCAAACTCTATTATATCTTTGTAAGGCATTGTTGCCTGAGTAAAAGGCTGTTGAGCCTGTGTGTAAAGCTGTGTTGACAGCTTGAGTGGTAGGACTTCTTGATAGGTCTGAGGTAAGAAATCTGTGGGATTTCTGAGTGGTAGGAGTTCATAACTCTGAGTTGTAGGGCTGCTGTTGTGCCTGAGGTGTAGGGCTGCTGTGCCTGAGGTGTAGGGCTGTTGAGCCTGAGTGTAGGGCTGTTGTGCCTGAGGTGTAGGGCTGTTGAGCCTGAGAGTAGGATCACTCTTGATCTGAGAAGTTCTGAGGAACTTGTGGTGTAAGCTCAAGGAGCTGAGATTGAAGTTTGGAGGAGTTGGCCTTGTCTAACTCATTGTTAGAAAGGTGAAGGGGGAAAGAGGACTACTCAAGACACCCTGTCTTGAGGAACCTCTATACATCCTTGTGTGTTTTCTGTGATTGTACTTTCTGCAGCTAGAAACATTAGGTTTATAGAAAGAAATTAAATAAAACCTATTCACCCCCCCCCCCCCTCTAGGTATTATTGACTACACCTATATAAACTATCAAGTGGTATCAGAGGGAGGTTGATCAAAAGTACTTAACAGTCTGATCAGATCCTATACAGGAGTAGTCAAATCTGAAATCCAATGGCAAGCAGTGGAATGAAGAAGGAGTTGGGGTCAATGAAGTTGCCCATATGCTCCAAAGAAAACTTTGGGATATGGAAGCAAAGGGTAAGGCTATTCATGGAAGCCTCAGACCCAAGGATCTTTTTAACTGTCAAAAATGGTCCTTATACCTTTGAGAAAGTCTCCACCATTGACCCTACTAGAAAAACACTTAAGGTATTCTCTGAGCTGACCAATGATGAGATTGCACTGTACACTATGGACAAGAGAGCCCAAAACATAATAGTAAATTCCATTGATGACACTACATTTCAGAACTTGGTACACTGCACAACTGCCAAGGAAATGTGGGACACATTGGTGGTTTATATGGAGGGAACAGCTGAAGTGAGGGATGATAGAAAGTCACTCCTCAATCAGGAGTATGAAGCCTTCAGACAGCTGAGCCAGAAGAATATCTCTATGTGCTATGAAAGGTTCTTTAGGATTATAAATGAACTAAGAACCTATGGAAGGGTATTCACAGATTATGAACTTAATGACAAGTTCCTTAGATCTCTAACCAGAGATTGGGACACTAAGATTTGTGCAATCAGGGAAGGGGCAAGGCTTGGAGAAACCCCTACCCATACTCTGTTTGGGAAACTGCTCTCATATGAGATGCAGCTTTTTGCAAGAAAGGAGGAGGACACTTCTTCCGGGGCTCACACAAAGGAGAGATCTGTTGCTCTCAAAGCTGAAAGCTCTAAGAAGAACAAGGTTAGAGTACAGTCACCTCCAAGAAAGACTGCTGAATCTAAAAAATCTGAGAGCAGCAATTCAGACAGCTCCTCTTCTGATGAGGAGTTTGCTGCCTTCACAAGGCAGTTCAAGAAGATGATCAAGAGGAAACAATGGAAGAGCAAACCTTCCTCCTCTTCTCATTCCAAGAAGGATCATTACAGATCTGAGAGGCAACATCCCAAAGGGGACAGGTATGACTCTAAATCTAGTAAACATGTTTCAACTAACATAATTTGCTATTGCTGTAGTAAGCCTGGACATGTCATTGCTGACTGTCCAGTCAAGAGAAAAGAAAGAGGTGACAAGAAGCCTCATCACCAGAAGGAAACTAGTTCTCAATAGAGCCTCCATCAATAAGGTCCTTGGGAAAACCCCTTATGAGATTCTGAAAGGCAAACAACCTACAATTTCTTACTTTAGAATCTTTGGTTGCAAATGCTACATTCTAAATAATGGAAAATCTCAATTAACAAAGTTTGCAGAAAAATGCAATGTGGGGTTCTTGTTGGGTATAGCTCACATAGTAGAGCTTATAGAGTTTATAACAAGAAAACCTATGTTGTAGAAGAATCTATGCATGTTGTGTTTGATGAGACCAACCTTCTCTACAAAGAATGGTCTAGTTCTTCTATTTTGACAGGAAATGAAGAAGGGATGGATGAGCTGACTGTCCAAGACAAGCCCAGCAGCAGCAAAACATGCACAAACAACTGCTGCAATTCCTGAAGAAGAAGAGGTACAAGATTGTGCAGTCACAACTGAACCAGTGGAACAGCCACAGCCACAAGAGGACCCTCTTCCAACTGCTACAAGGCACCTAAGAGATCATCCAAGAGATTTAATAATTGGAGATCATACCCAAGGCATATTGACAAGAAGTCGAGCTCATAATGAAGCACTATTCTTGAGCTTCCTTTCTCAAATGGAGCCCAAGAAGTTTGAAGAGGCCAATCAAGACACATTCTGGATTGAAGCCATGCAAGAAGAGCTCCTACAATTCAAGAGATGCAAAGTTTGGAAGCTGGTGCCAAGACCTCAGGGACCCAATGTGATTGGCACCAAATGGGTATACAGAAACAAGCTTGATGAGAATGGTACAATCATCAAGAACAAGGCCATATTAGTTGCCAAAGGATACAGGCAAGAGGAAGGTATAGACTTTGATCAAACCTTTGCTACAGTTGCAAGGTTGGAAGCAATTAGGCTATTCCTTGCCTATGCTGCCCACAAGGGGTTCAAAGTCTACCAGATGGATGTCAAATCAGCCTTCCTCAATGGAGACTTGAAGGAAGATGTATATGTTGAACAACCTTCAGGTTTTGTGCATCCAGCCCTATCTTCACATGTTTACCTTCTTAGGAAAGCATTATATGGTCTCAAGCAAGCTCCAAGAGCTTGGTTTGAGACTTTGTCCAACTTTCTCCTCAAGAACAAGTTCATGAGGGGAAAGATTGATAGCACATTGTTTCTTAGGGAAACAAGGGGCAAGTGTCTCTTAGTCCAAATTTATGTTGATGACATAATCTTTGGGTCTACTGATGACAACCTCTGCAGGAGATTTGCCAATCTAATGCAGGGGGAGTTTGAAATGAGCAGTATGGGTGAGCTCAAATATTTCCTTGGGCTCCAAGTGAAACAGTCTGATGATGGAATTTTCATCTCCCAGACCAAGTACACTAAGGAGCTCATCAAGAAATTTGGGATGGAATAAGCCTCCACCATGAGAACACCCATGGGGTCCAATGTATCATTTGATAAGGATGAAAAGGGGAAGGCCTTTGATGAGTCCATGTACAGATGTATCATTGGATCTCTATTGTACTTAACTGCTAGTAGGCCAGACATTATGTATTCTACATGTGTTTGTGCTAGGTATCAAGCCTGTCCTAAGGAATCTCACTACACCTCTGTGAAGAGGATTTTGAGATACCTTAAGGGCAGCTTGCATCTTGGCCTTTGGTACCCTAAGAACAATGACTTTGAACTAACAGGCTTTTCAGATGCAGATTTTGCAGGTTGCAAAGAAGACAGGAAGAGTACAAGTGGTACCTGTCAATTCCTAGGGAGAAGATTGATATCTTGGAGCAGCAAGAAACAAACCAGTGTGGCAATATCCACAGCTGAATCTGAATACATTGCTGTAGGAAGCTGTTGTGCACAACTCCTTTGGACACAACATCAGTTGGAGGACTACAACCTCAAGGTAAGGGAATCTCCTTTGTATTGTGATTCATCCAGTGCAATATCTATTGCTAAGAATCCTGTCTCTCATAGCAGGACTAAGCACATAGAGATTAAATATCATTTTATTAGAGAACATGTAGAATGTAAAGATATCTGTCTTGAATTTGTCCCCGCTGACAAGCAAGTAGCTGATATCTTTACAAAGCCACTGGATGAATCTAAGTTTAATGCCTTCAAAATTGAACTTTGCATGCTTAGTATGGAATAGACCTAAATGTAGTAGCTGCCACTATAATCCATTCTAAATAGTACATTATGAAACTTTACTTTACTCTACACTACAACTCAGTGACATGTCTAGGACAACTATTCAACCAGAATATCTATACTAGGTGCAAACCTTTAGATCAGCTAAAGTGCACTAGTATGTTCAGCTGAATCAGCTGAGAAAATCCCAGCTGAACCGCTGAGATGAGGAAACTGTCTCAGCGGTTGACACTTTACTATCCCAGCAACCTAGGTCTCCGTCTCAGCTGAACCGCTGAGACGGGATATGTTCAACATGACATCTGTTAATTAACCCCGAAATCCTTGAAACAATAAGGTAATCAAGTCTAAAAACCAAGGGTTAATAAAATCGAAACTAAAAACCTATAAATAGACACACTGTAACCTCAAACAAACCACAAAGCCAAACCCTTTTTTGGAATGAATTTCCTATTTTGCTCATAATATTGTGTTTGTTACAATTGATATATGTACTATGTATTTATTATTCTTAGTATTCAGTATCTTAAAAGAGAAATTCAATTTGAAATGAATCAGCTATTACAGAAAATAGCTCTCTAATTGAGGGGGAGTACAGTCCCTACTCAGGTTGAAGGGAAGTTGTCAACTGCTAAAACGTGTATAGACTAGCCTATAGGTTGATCCAAAGGGATCAATAGATATTGTCCCTCTATCCATAGAA
Organism: Dactylorhiza incarnata; assembly: GCA_033032865.1. Classification (NCBI taxonomy): domain Eukaryota; kingdom Viridiplantae; phylum Streptophyta; class Magnoliopsida; order Asparagales; family Orchidaceae; genus Dactylorhiza; species Dactylorhiza incarnata. The sequence goes on along the minus strand of JAWHQI010000088.1, from coordinate 4,402,638 downwards.
GGGTTGAAGAAACCAGAAAGGGGGAGATAGGGCCAAAACATAGGGCCAGAACCAATGCTGAAGAAAAGAGTGAAAGGGGGAGATAGTGTGAAAGGGAGATAGGACCAGTACCAATAACTTCACAGATGATAGGGCCAGAACCAATGCTGAAGAAAAGAGTGAAAGGGGGAGATAGTGTGAAAGGGAGATAGAACCAGTACCAATAACTGCACAGATGCTTTTTCTATTTACATCACTCTTTCTGTGAAAAGATTAATATTGTTAATGGACCTTAGCATTGGGGATATTCCGCCTTCTTCAAATAGGGGGAGATTGTTGGGTAAATTGCCCTCAATATTACCTTGATTTGAAGAGGCATCACTCTCAATACTAAGGACATATTGTATTTGACAAAGCTATACTTGTGTAGAATATACATGCACAGGTGACTCAAAGGAAAGGGCCAAACATGGCATTAGACAACAAGGAATCATCCACAAGGAGATGAAGATTTGTCTCAGCATAACCGCTGAGACGATGGGTCAGAACCGCTGAGACGAGGAGCCGTCTCAGCGGGTCCACTGAGAAGGAGACTGGAGCAACCGCTGAGAAGGGGACTGGAGCTGCCGCTGAGACTGGATGGTGTCTCAGCCCAACCGCTGAGACTGGATGCTGTCTCAGCCCAACCGCTGAGACAGATCCAAATGTCTTGACGGGATCTGCTTTTGGCACAAATGACATTTGAGAGGAAAAAGCAAGTCCAATCAGCCCCATACCGTGTCAGGAGGATCGATATAGCCGTTGAAGCCTTCTGGAGGTATAAAAGGAGATGCTAGGGCACAACAACGAGTACTGTTCTATTGAGAAGCTTTTGCTACACGCCGCAATCGAGCATTCGCGATTCAGCCAGTTGAAGTCATTCTCTGCTGCTGAAGTTAATCTTCTAAGGGAGATTAGATAGCTCTTCAAGTGCCAACTCAAGAAGGGCAAGTTGATCTTTTGCTTGGCTGAAGGAGAAGATCAAAGTGATACAAATTTGAAGCTGCTGTTTTCAAATCTGAAGAAAGGATTCAGAAGACCTAAGAGTAATCCTTTTGTCCTCTGTGTTCAACTCAAACTCTATTATATCTTTGTAAGGAATTGTTGCCTGAGTAAAAGGCTGTTGAGCCTGTGTGTAAAGCTGTGTTGACAGCTTGAGTGGTAGGACTTCTTGATAGGTCTGAGGTAAGAAATCTGTGGGATTTCTGAGTGGTAGGAGTTCATAACTCTGAGTTGTAGGGCTGCTGTTGTGCCTGAGGTGTAGGGCTGCTGTGCCTGAGGTGTAGGGCTGTTGAGCCTGAGTGTAGGGCTGCTGTGCCTGAGGTGTAGGGCTGCTGAGCCTGAGTGTAGGATCACTCTTGATCTGAGAAGTTCTGAGGAACTTGTGGTGTAAGCTCAAGGAGCTGAGATTGAAGTTTGGAGGAGTTGGCCTTGTCTAACTCATTGTTAGAAAGGTGAAGGGGAAAGAGGACTACTCAAGACACCCTGTCTTGAGGAACCTCTATACATCCATGCGTATTTTCTGTGATTGTACTTTCTGCAACTAGAAACATTAGGTTTATAGAAAGAAATTAAATAAAACCTATTCACCCCCCCCCCCCTCTAGGTATTATTGACTACACCTATATAAACTATCAAGTGGTATCAGAAGGAGGTTGATCAAAAGGACTTAACAGTCTGATCAGATCCTATACAGGAGTAGTCAAATCTGAAATCCAATGGCAAGCAGTGGAATGAAGAAGGAGTTGGGGTCAATGAAGTTGCCCATATGTTCCAAAGAAAACTTTGGGATATGGAAGCAAAGGGTAAGGCTATTCCTGGAAGCCTCAGACCCAAGGATCTTTTTAACTGTCAAAAATGGTCCTTATACCTTTGAGAAAGTCTCCACCATTGACCCTACTAGAAAAACACTTAAGGTATTCTCTGAGCTGACCAATGATGAGATAGCACTGTACACTATGGACAAGAGAGCCCAAAATATAATAGTAAATTCCATTGATGACACTACATTTCAGAACTTGGTACACTGCACAACTGCCAAGGAAATGTGGGACACATTGGTGGTTTATATGGAGGGAACAGCTGAAGTGAGGGATGATAGAAAGTCACTCCTCAATCAGGAGTATGAAGCCTTCAGACAGCTGAGCCAGGAGAATATCTCTATGTGCTATGAAAGGTTCTTTAGGATTGTAAATGAACTAAGAACCTATGGAAGGGTATTCACAGATTATGAACTTAATGATAAGTTCCTTAGATCTCTAACCAGAGATTGGGACACTAAGATTTGTGCAATTAGGGAAGGGGCAAGGCTTGGAGAAACCCCTACCCATACTCTATTTGGGAAACTGCTCTCATATGAGATGCAGCTTTCTGCAAGAAAGGAGGAGGACACTCCTTCCAAGGCTCACACAAGGGAGAGATCTATTGCTCTCAAAGCTGAAAGCTCTAAGAAGAACAAGGTTAGAGTACGGTCACCTCCAAGAAAGACTGCTGAATCTGAAAAATCTGAGAGCAGCAATTCAGACAGCTCCTCTTCTGATGAGGAGTTTGCTGCCTTCACAAGGCAGTTCAAGAAGATGATCAAGAGGAAACAATGGAAGAGCAAACCTTCCTCCTCTTCTCATTCCATGAAGGATCCTTACAGATCTGAGAGGCAACATCCCAAAGGGGACAGGTATGACTCTAAATCTAGTAAACATGTTTCAACTAACATAATTTGCTATTGCTGTAGTAAGTCTGGACATGTCATTGCTGACTGTCCAGTCAAGAGAAAAGAAAGAGGTGACAAGAAGCCTCATCACCAGAAGGAAAGGAAGGGAGAAAAATCCTTCCTAGCTAAAAAAGGCAAGAGCTGGAGTGAATCTGAGTCTTCATCTTCAGACTCAGATGGTGAGGAGAATTCCTACTTGGGGCTGTTTGCTGATCAGGAGGAAAAAGACTATCCTAATACCAGGATAGAAATCAGGGCCCCTCTATCACATTCAGATAGTGATGAAGAGGAGGATGAGGTCACTCTAGATGACCATGGGTTGATGTCTATAACTGAAGATGAGGACAGCCACAGCAATTCAGAACATGAGCAGGTATTGATACACTACATCTCTTCTTCTTCTGATTATGAAAAAAATCCAGAATCTGAATCTCCTCCATCTAAAGTTGGAGGTGAATCATACTCTGAGAAGGATGTCAATCAATTGATTGATGAATATGGTGCACTCCTGGAAGCTCTGAAAAAGAGCAAAAAGCTAGCCAAGAGGCAAGCTCAAGAAATTGCTTCCCTGAAGCAACCAAAATCTTAGTCTATTGAGCATGCTACCCAGCTAGCTCAAATGACACTACAACAAACTGCACTTATAGTAAGGACCTAATTCGTTACAATAAGTGCCAAAATTCGTTACAAAAACTCTTTGGTAACGAAAAAAACTTTAAGTAACGGTCCTCCTCTAAAGCTCGACGCTAAAGGTTATTGTAACGAATGTATGCATGTCGTTACAAATAAAGTAATTGTAACAAATGATATTTTCTCACCAAAAAGAGATTCTTCCTCACAATAAATTAGTCACAATAAATATTATTTCGTTACGAATGTTACTTTTTCCTCACAAAAAAATAGTTATGATTAAAACTATTTCGTTACAAATGTTTTTTTTTCCTCACTAAAAATAAAATAACTTCGTTACAATAAAGTATAATAAACATTATTTCGTTACAATAGATTAAACAATAGTAACGAAAAAATCGTTACATTTGTTTTTCATTTTTCTTACTACAGCCAATTCATTTATATATCAAAAATATTCCATTTCTATTTTTTGTGTACCTGAGATTTTATTACAAATAATAATCTTGAAAACACACATATATTTAATATTTCGTAACAAGATCAACATGTATTTATTCACACCAAAAAGTATTACATAGAGTACAAGTTATTATCATCTCTTCTAAAATAATACAATATTACATTACAAGATCAACATATTTCTAATAAATCTTCCGTCATTTTTCGAAAAATGAATCGTCCATCATTTTCTGACTAATGAATCTTTCGTCACTTGCCGGTCAATGCTCGAGCACCCTACAAATAAAAGAGAGCAATTAAGATCACCCTACAAAATAATTCTGCACAAATTTGACATACAAAATAATTTAGCATCACAGAAAAAGTTATTGAAGGAATAGAACAGGAAATATGTGCAAAAGAAACATCCACACACGCATAAAAAAGAACTTAGAATTTTATCACAAGATACCTAACATGAATTAGTGAAGTTAATTGTGTATATATTCCTCTATTCAGTTTGAAGGAATTGAAAGACAGGAAGTCATGAACTAAGAAAGAAATGAAATGAAAAACATATGGAATCCCCCATGCACCCCAATTATTTGGTAGGAGAAATTGAGTATAAAACTACACGGATTTTTTTATTTCCAGTTGAGTAGATAGAAATACTGATAGGTTTAATAAAAGACCAGATATTTAAGTATTTAACTAATGAGGTGAAAAACAAAGATTGCTGCACGAAAACAGGCTAAGACTGAAAGGTTTAATTTCAGATCCCTTTGTAGTAAGACAAGTTACAAATTTAAGAACAGAAAGTTAAATAACAATTTAAATTTCATTTCTAAACTGCAAAATTTTACCATAACAGCATGTTACGTGCAAACGTAGTGAGCATGGAGGGAACGTGTACAACTTCACAAAGTAATCTTGATACATATATGATTGTCCTGCAGAGAAACTATTTACTTTTAGCACAAGTGTACTAAAATAAAATTGATTGATATAAACATCCACACACGCATAAAAAGGAACTTAGAATTTTATTAACATCATTAAAATCTAATCAAGTTTGCGGATATTAAAAAGAAACTAATTTGCATTTCATCCAAATTTTATTTTTTGGATCAACTACCTTATTTCAATCAAAATATTAAACAGCAAGTCATTCTTAGCAGAAGGATTTGAAAAATTAAAATGTGAGAACGCGGGAGTCAACATTTGTCCAATTAGATTTTGAATCTTTCATCAAATTTGAACATGAGTGATTGACTACATTCATAATATTTGTTTGAAGTTAGAGTATAATTTTTGCTTTATGAAACTGAATTCACCGCTCTAACCCCATTAGTTTACTGCACCATATTTTCATATTGTATTTTATAAAATTACCAACAAGCAGTACAATTACTATTTAACATTCAAGTTTACCACCCTCCAAAAGCTACTTAAATACCTATAAATATAAATCATAAAGCCTAGCTCTGAACTTGAAAGTTAATTTTGATGTCATGTAGTGCTGAGGTACCTAAGAATAGGACTTACTGTAATGCTTTCACTCTTATTAAAAGAGAACTTTCTAGCATTATTCTCATATGTATGTGCACAAAAACCATGAGAGGGAGGTATATATTTAGGGGAATACACCAACTTGATTCTCATATGGTGATCCCATAGCAGGTGCATACCTTCTTGTAATTCTTTCCCACTCCCCTGCTTCTGGATAAGACTTCAACTGCGATGCAAGAGTCTGATTTGTCTTCTTTCTCATAGACTGGACTGAAACGGTCTTTCAGATCATAGAGTTTTTTCTATGGTACTGCGATTCAAGAAAATGTAATTATTATTGTATGCTGGCATATACAAAAACATTCCTGTTCAGTCATAAATAAAGATATGATATAAGGTTGTGCCCATATAATGCAAATGAGAAGAAATTTGAACTAAAATAACATGATACAGAAAAGTTTTGCATTAAAGAAGTGAAAACTCATTTGAAGTATTTATTACTCCTTGGAGTTGCAAAAACTCCAGCGAATATGTAGAACAGAGAAAATAGAATGGGGATAAAGAAAGCCGGCAAGAACAAAAATCATATAAAAATATTTGTTGGAACCATGTCATCAATTTCGATGACCAAAAACAAGGCTCCTTCATACACACTACACATTTTCATACACACCTACACATTTTCATACACACATAAATATACACATACACACATACAACCACACAAACTTACACACATACAACCACACAAACTTATACATACAAACACACAAACATAAACACACACTTACACACATACAACCACATGTGCACACACACATACAAACACATACACACATACACCAATACACAAAAAATACACACACATACACAAATAAACAAATGCACACACATACACACATAAACAAATACACACACCTACACACATAAACAAATACACACACCTAAATGAAAAAAATGAATTCATCTAATTACATTGTGAAAAACTGAAATTAAAACAACATGGAGAACAAATTTAACATAGCTTACCTAAGAAATTACAAGCCATAGAATTAATATAGCTTCTAGCCTCAATAGAATCTAGGCCAAGAACAATAATGTTGGAATCATTATAAAAATTAATCTCCTTGTCCTCAATCCTACAAAAAAGAGGGGTGATATTCACACCAGAAACTCTTTCCATCACACGCTTGGCAGCAACATCGGCCTTTGACTTCCCAACATCATGAGGCCTGAAATACCACACTAGAGCTACTCCCTCCATTTCTGCAGTCAACATATTTCATCATTTCAAAATTATAAGCACAAACCCCAAAAATTATAATCTTGGAGGCATCACTCGAAGAAAATGTTTGTGTGTGAAAAATATATTTGTGTGTGAAATGCATATGTGCATGTGAAATACATATGTGCATGTGAAATACATATGTGCATGTGAAATACATATGTGCGTGAATTGATCTCAAAACTTGATTAAAAATATGAAACTTAATGTGATAACAAATCTAAAATCAATATTGCTCACAGCCTAATAAACATGACCACATAAAAAACATTTTAGTGGATAGACACTTCATAAGGAAAAATTGGAGTATGGTTTGATCAACGCCCTTATATTCCATCAAGAGATGACCTTGAAATCATCAAGTAGAAGGCAAACATATATTCACCAACTTGAGTAGCGTAAGAAATGAAAAAATCTAGGAAACTTGTAGTGATTCAAACTTTTGAAAATAGCTTTTTCTCTCTTAGATAAGAAAAACCTATAATGTAAAAATGTTCATATATTTTCTATTCATTTAAGATCTCACAAATCTAGAATAATCAAACTTATTTGGGATGGTCAGATTCTCCTTATTATTGCCTCCTACATGTATAAATATTAGGTGATTGTTGCTGCCTTGAATGCAACAAAGAGCAAAGAAGTTGATGTTCTGCTTGTGGAAGACCAAGAAGAACAACTCATGGATCCTGCTCTTTGCTATCTAAACAAAAAACATATTGAAATGGTTAATTTTGTAACAAGTTTAGATTACCTGAACAACAAGAAGTGGCCTAACCAATGCTTTCAAAGCATTTTTGTCCACCAGAGGAGTTCCAACAGTGTCAACAAGTTTACTCACCATAAACCTGCGAGAAGCCCTAAAGTTAGCATCCTGAAAGTAGTATAGGGCTATAAATGGTCATGAGTTTCATAAAGTTTCAATAGACAAGCAACCAAATGAGATCTATAATTAATTTGGAGAAATTGTTGCCAGGGAAGATCAGATATGAGATTGTTAATGTCCAGGGAAGAACAAAGAATGGCTAGGGAAGAAGCTTATAATGGAACAAGAAATTATTTTGAATATTATAAATATATAGATAATAATATAACAAGAGGGCTAGAGATCCTGAAACAAAAATTGTCAGATAAGATAGTGTCTTAAAAAAACCCATAGATCCTCACCTTGTTGTTGTCAGAGGGTGCTCTTTATTAACCTGCAATGGTACACATGGGCTTCTTCTATCGTTGGAGCGGTTGGATCTGCAGTCCAACGCATACAGGAGGCTGCATTCATACACAGGAGGCTGCACTCGCTGCGAGGAGAGAGCAGAAATGTCGAGCGGGAGAGTTGGGGGTAAAATGTGGGAGAAAAAGGAAAACCTAATATGTTATTGAGAAGAAGCTTAGTACAGCAATTGCTAAAATGTGGGAGAAAAAGGAAAACCTAATAGGGAGGCAGAGTAGAATACCAGGGAGTTCCCATGGCTCCCATTTGTAAACGTCGACATCGCCGTTTATGGAAGGTTTGATCCTTCGGCTGCAGATCTTGCATTTGAGGTAGAAGAGCACGAGCTCCTCATCCGTGGGAAGAAATCGAACTCCCGTCGTCCACCGCTCTTCTAGCTGCCGACCCACATCCAAGAGCTCGTCACCGCTGCCGTAGGCATTGTTTACCCTACAACCGACCGGTGCACGGAACTCCTCCACCACCGCCCCATCATTCCCATCCCAAACCATTTTCTGCTAAAAGCTTCTGCGCCGCCGGTCTAGCGGATGGCATCACAGAGATCGCAGATGAAGGAACGAGAGAAGGGACTTTTAGGTCGGCGATCTGGAGGAGATGGAAGGAGCGGGATTGTTTTGCCAATTAATCTGATGGAGGGAAATTTCCCTCCATCATAAATTTCCCTCCATCGTATAATCTGATGGAGGGAAATTTCCCTCCATTCATTTTCACGCCATATAATATATTAAAATTAATAAAATTCATTTTTTAATTAATACAACTTCGCGAATCAACTTCACGAAATATTTAACTCATAATTTTAAATAGGGTCATTTATGCAAATTTATTACTTTATTTGATACGTTAACTCAACATTCTATATAGACTCACTTCTGTGACTCAACAATCTATATAGACTCATTTCGGCGATTCGACAATTATTTTGGTCTAAGACGGAATGTTAGAGATCTCCATGATGAATTATATATGTGATAGCTTCGAATATTTATTTACGATGATGCCTTTTATGCAAATCTATTGGTTTGTTGGTTGTTAGAGATACTTGGAGTTGTCTGTGTGTATCTATGTGTCTATGTGGATTTTTGTTTATGTGGGTTTGTGTGTCTGTGTATATGTGTATATGTGTATGTGTGTATCTGTGTTTGTGTTGGTCTGTGTCTGTGTCAGTGTGTCGGTGTCTGTGTGTCTGTGTCTGTGTGTCTATGTCTGTCTGTGTCTGTGTGTTTGTGTTTGTGTGCCTGTGTCTATCTGTATCTATGTCTATGTCTGTCTGTGTCTGTGTGTGTGTCTGTGTCTATGTGTTTGCGTCTGTGTGTGTGTGTGTGTGTCGGTGTCTGTGTGTCGGTGTCTGTGTGTATGTGTGTGTCGGTGTCTGTCTGTGTATGTCTATGTCTGTGCCTGCGTGTGTGTGTGTGTCTGTGTGATCTCTAGCTAGCTATGTGTGACTATGACTGTGTGTGTCTGTATCTGTGTTTCTATGTGTGTTTGTGCATGTGTGTTTGTGCGTATTCTATATTTACTTGTGCATGTGTGTGTGTCTGTATCTGTATGTATGTGTGTCTGTGTTTACGTGTATCTGCATGTCTTTGTTTGTGTGTGTTTGTGTGTGTGTCTGTGTACACAAATGTCTGTGTGTGTCTATCTTTGGTGTTTGTGTGTGTGTGTGTCGTGGCGTTATTGTGTGTGCGCGAGCGCGTGTGTGTGTCTGTGACTGTGACTGTCTGTGTCTGTGTCTGTGAGTGTTTGTGTGTGTGTGTGTCGTGGCGTTATTGTGTGTGCGCGAGCGCGTGTGTGTGTCTGTGACTGTGACTGTCTGTGTCTGTGTCTGTGAGTGTTTGTGTACGTGTATGTGTCGGTCCATGTGTCTGTGTTTGTGTCCATCTGTTTGTGTCTGCATGTGTCTGTCTATGTACGTACGTATGTGTGTCGGTACATGTGTCTGTGTATGTGTCCATGTGTTTGTGTCTATGTGTCTTTGTCTGTATGTACGCGTGCTTGTCTGTGACTGTGTATTTGGGTTGTGTGTGAGTGTTTGTCTGTCTATGCATGTTTGTCTGTGCTTGTGTGTGTCTGTGTTTGCTTATGTGCACTGTCGGGCAATGTCGAGGCGGGGGTATTGTCGAGCGGGGAACATGAGCCTCATGTGCACTGTCAGTTAATCGAGCTCCTGAGAGCGGACAAAATTGAGCGGGGGTAATTCTTATTTTAAAAAAAACATAAATCTTATTTAAAAAGTAAATTTTATTGAACAACGCATTGTATTTATGAATTGATTTGACATATATTTATGAATTTCATTACACATTTATTTTCATTAAAGCACGTGTCATCCATCAATCAATATATATGACATATATTTTCATTAAAACGCTAGCTCCCGAGTAAAAAATGTGTGCGCTGACAAATTTATTTATGCTCCTGAGCAAAAAAGATAGAGCTAGTGCAATGCGCGCGACTGAAAAAACGTGTGCCCGGGAAATAAAATGCGCATCCGAGTGAAAAGCACGTGCTCGAGCGAAAAATGGGCGCTCGAAGGGTACAATTATTTCACCCATGCGCACAATGAAAAAATATGCGTGCATGCGGGGCCAGTGCGCGATCGTTATTTTTATTCAAAAATTATATTAATATGTTTTAAATTTTTTGATTTGTTTTGTGCAAAATTTTATGAAGGGAAATTTCCCTCCATATATTTCATTAATGTGAGAGGGAAGGAAATAGACAAAACTTAATAAACTAGAGGAAGAGAACGGCGCGCGGCACGACCGAGAAAGAGATCGACGATGGTGGCAGTCGTGGAAGAGAGAGGCGACGGCGACGGCTACCGTCGAAGAGAGGGGAGACAACAGCGGCGGTCGTACGTGAAAGACATTGCTACAGCTCGCAAATGGATGTTTGTGTGTTTGGTTGTCCGTGTCTGTGTGTGTGCATGTGTCTGTGTTTGAGCCCCGACACATGCAATACGCGTTAGCTCTCAAGCAAAAAAAGGAAAACTACACGCACGAGAGTGCATTTGCGTGTGCGCGAGAGTGCATTTGCGTGCGCGCGAGAGTGCATTTGCGTGCACGCGGGTTCGTGCGTGATTTTATTTTAATTCCAAAATTATATTAAAAAATTAATGTCATATTAATTTGCATTCATTTTTACATTTAATATATTTTTAATTTTTAGTTTTGTTTTGTTCAAAATTTTATGGAGGGAAATTTTCATCCGTATATTTCATTCATTCATGTGAGAGAGAGAGAGAGCTGCATGGGAGAGAGGCAGAAAAACTTTTATAAAAAGTTAAAGATTTATAAGAAACCCCGTACGCGCAAAAATACATGTCGCAATAGTGTCACATATCTGCGACAGTCGCGCACAGATGTTTGCGAGCTGTAGGAGTACTGTCGTCGCGTTAGAGCACTATCGAGGCAGGGTACTGTCGCGCGCATACAATTTTTTTTGATTTTTTTTCAAAAAAAAATAACAATTCAAAACTTTGATAATAAAATAGTACAAAAATTGAAAATAAAATATGATATATTTTTTGTAACAAAACTTTAATAATAAAATATTACTATTAGTAAGGACAATGTCTTTGTCACAAAAAACTTTCATGATGTGGTTACAATTGATACTTATTGTGAGAAAAGTTTTCTATTTGTAACGTAACATTAGTGTTGTTACAAATACTTACAGTTATAGTAACGAATTAATTATTATTGTAACAAAATTTAAAATATTCGTTACAAAAAAATACTTTTTTGTAACAACAAAATAAATTTGTTACTAAATATAACTATTAGTAACAAACTGTGTTTTAGTTATATTTCAGTCCTTACAACAGGTGCAGTTTGTTGTAGTGTGAGCAATGAGATTGGCAAGCTAAGGGGAATGTCAATGATCCATGTGGGCACTATAAGCCACAAGAACAAGATCATCAAGGATCTTGAAGAAAAGCTCCTCAAGGAGAGGATGCTAATGGCTAATTTCTCCAAGCCCAAGACAGTGATGCCTATTATTGACACCTTCAACTCCCAGAGCAAGAGAGGTATTGGTTTCAACAATGAGGCATCTACTAGCAACACTAAGGGAAAGGTCAAGGACTCAAAAGAATCTAAGACCTCCTTTGTGAAAGTCTTGATGCCCTCAAACAAGTATGACCAAGAAAGTATTCATGGTCACTTATTAAATGAAAGTTCCTATAACTTGAGCAGGAATGCTCACAGCTATGGAAATAGAAAGGGCATGGGATTGAGTGCAATGAAAGCTGCGCATGAGGAAATACAAATGGCCCAACCTGGACTATTTGTGTTTGGTGTCTCAGTACCCTCAGTCAAGAACATGGAAGCAAGCTCTTCCAAATCTGCTTCTGCAAAAAGCAAGACTGCTGTCAAATCTGTCGACAATGCCTGCTGCCCAGTGTCTGATTCCATCAGATCTTGTATGACTGCCAAGTCAATGCAAGCTGAGGCTATCAGGACAAAGAGCAGCAAGACTGTCCACAGATTATCCTTCAGTCAGATTATTGCTGAAAGAAATAGGAAGATTGCTGATATCTCTTCTGCTGAACATGCACAAAATGCTGTATCAATTCAGAAAACTGTTCAGAAAAGGAGATACAATAATCATGATTGTTGGTGTTGTGGCAAGGTTGGACACTTTGCAATTGATTGTTGGCACAACCCCAATGTGCCAAAGGCAAGGATTGAACCTCAAGCCAAACCAGCCCACTCTAGGAATATTCCCTATGGTGTTAACAAGAACCTAGGACCCAAAGTCAGTTGGGGTCCTAAGGTACATTAAATTTTGTGTTGCAGGTTAGTTCAAGTACCAGTCTCAACCAAATATGGTACTTGGACAGTGGGTGCTCAAGGCACATGACAGGAACTAAGGATCTTCTAAAGGATTGCCATCCAGTGAAGAATGGACCTAAGGTTATTTTTGGTGGATCAGAAAAGGGGGTCACCAAAGGATATGGTATGATTTCAAATGGCATAGTCTCAATCACAAGGGTAGCTTATGTTGAAGGATTGCAACACAACCTTGTAAGCATAAGCCAACTGTTGAAACCGATTTCTCGGTCTCTCGTAGAGCTCGGGGCCCTCACCAAGATGAGGGGCGGCTAGCCCTTACTAATCCCTCGAGGAGGGTAGGCGGAAGATTAGGAAATTGACTAAGACCTTAGTCACAGCGAGGAGGTCCCTCCACTAACCCGGAAGATCGTTGAGCGCTTCCCCTCCCAAGCCAATGCTGAGACTTGGGCACCTTGGAGAGCTCTGGAAATGCTAACCAAAGAAATCCAAAGGAGAGGGAAGATGAAGTCCGATCTCCTCCAAAGGTGCCCTTAAGGTCCTATTTATAGATTTTCTGATCTGGTCTGCAAATAACAGGATTCCGCCTTTAGATTTTACTATCTGCACCCCAAATGGGTCTGCTAACAGCCAAGCTCCGCTGTTTGGAGAGACTAAGTGCAGACCACCAAGGGTAAAATGGTAAGTTGACACTAATGATTTATGTATAAGGGGTTGCGATGATCTTACTGTCGGAGCTCTCGCAGGCCTTCTCGCAAGCCTTCTTGCGGGTCCTTCCGGGGGATCGCCTTGCGAGAACCTTGCTGAAGGAGTTCTCGCGGGTCCTCTCGCGAACACGGCCTGTGGCATCTCTTTTAGAGGGTCGCCTCGCGAGGACCTCGCTGCCTATTTTGGTGTTCTACCGAGGTCTCATTGGCTGGGGGTCGATCTCGGCGAGGTCTGGACCTCGCCACTCCCGTCAAACCTGATTTCCTTACCTGGCGAATATCGGGGTTATACACAATCCCCGCTCTTCGCGAGGACTGATGTCCTCGCGAAGAATCGTCCAACCCCTGATATTCGACCGCTCCCGGATGACCTGTCAGGAATCTTTGGTGGGACCCACCCCGTAGGCTATAAATATCGTCCCAAACCCCTATTGGCGCACGCCGTTCCTTTTCTTCCCTTTCTTATTTTAGCTGCCTGGAGATGCCGATCTCCGAAGAAGTAGAGGCTCGCCTGAGGGCGATGAGAGCTGGCGGGCTACCTTCCACGACCAAGGTCCCCGCCTGGATGAACCGGCCGCCCCCCGTTCAATCGCCGAAAGTCAAGAAGGCGAAGGCGGCTCGTCGCTCCGGCGACGACTCTGTGATGTTGGACTCCTCCCCGGATGATCGCCGCCCCGAGGAGGTATGAGCTATTCGAATTCACGTCGATAAATCGCTCCTCACGAATTTCTACTGGCAGGATGCTTTGCCGAACGAGAACATTGGAGAACCCGCTGAGGGGTCTCGCAAGAGTCCACAGGCGGACCTGAACCTTGCGGGGAAAGATGTCACCGGTATGATCTTAATCTCGCATACCGCAATACTTCTCTAACCCGTATATGACCTCCGTTACTCTTTTCTTACAGTATCGCCCATGAAGTCCCCGGCCCGCCCGTCGTTGCGGCCGCCGTCTCCGCCTCCTCCAGGTAAAATCATAGATAAGCCCGGGTTCCAACTCCTGACGAGCGAGGAGACCGGTGGCTCCGCACCGCCAAAGATTCCCCCGACCAACAGCCCAGCTTATCCCGCCGGCCTGGGCAAATCCCTCTACCCCCACTATGGCAATGTGTTCCAGGGCCGTCCTTCGGCTTCTCGCCGCCCTCTCGGTAAGCGTTATGGCCTCGCCGAAACCCTGCGTGATCTCCCGCTCGTCGTCTAACCCCCCCCCCCCCCCCTTTTTTTTTAATCTTGCAGACAATGTCGAGAATCCACATACCGATTCTGAGCTGGGCGATGACGAGATGTCTCCCCTTCCTGACCAGGTGGAGGAATTCTTAGGGGATCCGCGAGATCCGGAGACGATGAAGCAGCGAGCCGCGAAACTCTTGAGGAAGCATGGGCGAATGCTGATGGATCTCAATATGCAGGCAAGGCGGGATAGGGAAGCCGCGGAGGATAGGCACGCGGTCCTGATGGAGAAGTGCGCGAGGCTCCGGCAAGCGAGACAGCGCGATCAGGATGAGATCGCCACGACGCCGGAGGTGCACATAGCGAGAATGAGAGACTACGCTTACCTCATGGACCGGGAGGGTCATTTGGCAGAGGACTATTATAATTCTAGGGCACCGCCGAGGTCAGGGTCGCGGGGTGGCGGCCGGTGGAAATGGCTACCCCATGATTCCCGCTAATTGCTATGTTGTGGAATTACTTGTAATAGGTGTCGCTGTTTTCGAACTACCTCGATATGTTTCGTGGCTCGCGTAATTGCCACTGATGCTGGCTTCTGACTATTACCGTTATTTTTATGGTTTCTCGCTCGTTGTCTATGGATCTATTTTAACTGTTATATTGTGCTCGCGGAGACCCTCTATTCTCGCTAGACGTATCCCGCAAAAATGTTTATACTAACCTTGCAGGTCCACCTCGCCCATGGCCATGATGTGATGTTTTTGTTGATACTCGTGCTCGCCGACGTTTGGACTTCCTCCCGACCTTTTGCTTCGGCTATAAATAGGTGGTCTTGACTGGGCCAACCACCGCATTTATTCTTGATCTTCTTCTTCTGCTGCTGCAGAGCTCTCGCTCTTTCTCGTTCTCGCGTTCCTTCCTTCTTCGCAGGTTTTCTAGATGGGCGGCGACGCGGAGTCGGAGGGTCGGCGAAGGGTCGCGAAGGCCTTTGCCGAGCATAGCTTTTTTCCTGCAACTTGACTGATGAGGAGTACTTCAGCGCGGTCGCTGATTACGTCACCCCCCGTTCGAGGCACGCCGCCCTAGCGAGGACGACGTGATCAACGACCCGTTGGTCGACGAGCTGGCCATTCCTACCGCCCACTTCGCGGTCGGTTTGCGCCTTCCCTTATGGCCAGAAGTTCGCCAGGTGATAATCGCTCTCGCTTACTTCCTATTTTTTGCCACTTGAGTCTCGCTCGCCACGCGGATTAATTCTGTTCTCGTTGTCTGTTAGGTGCTCAAGCATTATGGCGTGGTTCCCGGCCATCTCACGCCTAATGCCATGGCGGTGGTCACCGCTTTCGCTTGCTACCTCTGCGAGGAGCGAATCGAGTTCAGCCTCCCGGTCTTCCGGAAGCTGTTCTCATTTCGGGCTTACAAAGATGGGACAGCCTACTTCGTGGGCACGGGCCCGAAGGTGGTTGAGACCGTCAACAAGGCCCACTTCTGGGCCCAGAAGTTCGTCGTCGTCAAGGGGAACTTCGGCAACATTCCCCTCTCGCCGGTTCAACACTGCGAGACCACCTACCGGCCCACCGCCCTCGGCGGCCATGACGCCCTCCTCCATCAGTTCTTCTGCAAGAAGAACTTCGAAGTCGTCTACCTCCGCCGCAACCTAGACTCGCTGCCTCCGGTTCTCGCTGGAGAAGGTAAAAATCTCGCCTAATATCTTTGTCTCAATTCGCTAGCATATTATACTTATCCATATTATTGTTTGTTTTTAGGCAAGCGAGATCTTCCCCTTCATCCCCCCTACGCGAGCAATCGGAAAACCGACGCTACCATGGCTCTCGCTACCATGGGTGCGGAAGCTTGCCGAGGCGTCGTCGCTCCGGCCGAGCCCTCTTCTCGCAAGAGATCGGGGGCTTCCGGTAGTCAGGCTGCCCCTTCGAAATCTCCGCCCAAGAAGAAGAGCAAGAAAAGCGCGACCTCGCTCACTCCGTCGAAAGGTAAGGAACCTCGCGAGGCCGCCTTCGACGAGTTTGACCTCACCGGCCTCTCGGTGGGCGAGGACGAAGAGCCCTGCCAGGAGGTGGTCAGGACCTCCGCCCTCCCCATCCCGGTGAACCACTACAACTTCGGGCTCGGCCAGAGGCGTCGGGACGAGACTGGTGAGCCCCTCGTCACCTGGAAGCCGGAGACCAATAGGGTGGACATTTCTTCTATCCTCCCCTCCTGGGTGGAGAAGGAGACCGTCAGTGGTCATGCTTTTGACCTCGCGTTCGCCCTGTATGGTCGCGAGGATGCAAGGTCTTATAAGGATGAGACCGCGAGGACCCTTGCTTACGAGAGCGCGAGGTCCCAGTTGCGCTCTGCCGAGCTCGCCCACATGACGGGGAGGCGTTGCTTACAGCTGGAGCTTCAGAACGTGGAGCTTGCGAGGGCCTACCGGGGGGTTCTTGCCGAGAACACGCAGCTGAAGGAGAAGCTGCTCGCCGCGGAGGGCCGTATGGTGAGTCATCTAGATCTCCCTCATCCTCCTTTCCCCTGGCCGTTTCACCTCTAACTGAACTTATTTGCAGGATGTCGAGGCCGCCGGGAGAGCCAACGCTCGCATCGAGAATTTGGAGGGCGAGGTGGCCGGGCTGAAGGCCCTAAACTGCGACCTCACTCGCGCCGTTGTTCCCCCCTCGCCTCGCCGTTTAAAAGAAGACCGGCGAACTCGAGATGAAGAAATCCGCGTGGGATCTATAGAGTCAGCTCGCTACATTTTTTCGGTGGCGATGGCGATCGGCCTCTTGGCTGATAATGCGGCCGACATGACTCTGGAAGACATCGTCCCGGAGCTCTTCCTCCCTCTTCCGCCCGTGAAGGATAGTGATGACGAAGAAGGATCGACGGGTGGTTCCTGAAGCTCGCCGCTATTCCTTTCTTTTGCGCTGTAATTACGATCGGCGAGATCGCCGAAGATTGTAACCAAACTATGAACTGTGGAATACAAATTTTGTTTTGTTCATTGTGTCTTCTCTTTCCTGTCTTGTTATTTTCACGCGTTGAATGTCTCGCTCTCGCTTATCTCGATATCCGCCTTCGCGGAGGCTATTCTCGCGTTCGTTGTTCTTGCATCACGCGTCGTTGAATAGATAGGCATAGGATACTTTGGTTGCTCGGCCCTTTCGTCGTTTCTTAGGATTACTACCCTTCGGGTTATGCTCATTTCTTCCCAGGTTTCGCAAGGCGTTTTTCTTCTTGGCGAGGGCTCGCCTCTTACCCGGTGTCGACAACCTTTCTGCCGAGGACCAGTTGTCCGGGATCATGTAAGATTGATTCTCGCCAATCGCCTGTCGTCGTGCGAAATTTCTGTTTGCCGAACGGACAGGTCCGCCGAGCGAGACGGAGTATTCTAGCATAAAGACCTTATCCTTGCCAGCCTCTCCAGAGATCAACCAGAACCCCCCCGTCTAGTGAGAGCCCGGGAGCGGAATCGATCTGGGGCATTCCAGCACCAACACTTGTTACCTTGCCAGCCTCTCCAGAGATCAACCTGAACCCCCCGTCTAGTGAGAGCCCGGGAGCGGAATCGATCTGGGGCATTCCAGCACCAACACTTGTTACCTTGCCAGCCTCTCCAGAGATCAACCTGAACCCCCCGTGTAGTGAGAGCCCGGGAGCGGAATCGATCTGGGGCATTCCAGCACCAACATATCCCACCTCGCTAGCCTCTCCAGAGATCAACCTGAACCCCCCGTCTAGTGAGAGCCCGGGAGCGGAATCGATCTGGGGCATTCCAGCACCAACACTTGTTACCTTTGTCACGCCGGCACGACAGTAGTTATAAGCATCATAAGAAAGGAGTAAGACGTTAATTAAATAACATAATAAAAGCTCTCAAGGGTAAAACCTTTTCAAATCATCCCCACTTCGGGCTCTGTCGAGGGGTACCCCTTCCACATCCTGGAGGTGATACCCTCCCGACTTGAGCACCCCGCTTACAATATATGGACCCTCCCAGTTGGGGTTAAGCTTACCCACCGCGACCCCTCTGTCGTCCGCATCGACCTTCTTCAGGACTAGATCTCCTTTCTGAAAGTGTTTTATCCGGATATGTTTGTCAAAATATCGAGCCATCCGCCGCTTGACCTCTTCCTGCCTGATGGTGGCCAAGTCCCGGAGTTCTTCCACCAGGTCCAAAGACAGCCACTGCTCTGCATTGTTACCTTCTAGCCACTCTTCATCCCCCTCGCTCGCAGCGATCACCCGAGGGGTCTTTACCTCAAACTCTATGGGGAGAACGGCCTCGGACCCGTGAGAGAGCTTGAATGGAGTCTCCCCGGTGGCGGTATTCGGAGTAGTCCTCATGGCCCAGAGGACGGAGGGTAGCTGTTCCACCCAGTTTCCCCGAAGGTTCTCCACTTTCTTTTTTAATAGGTTAACGATTATTTTGTTCGCCGCCTCCACCTGCCCATTGCTCCTCGGGTGGTGGACCGATGCGAACCTGAGGTCAATGCCAAGCTGAGCGCAGAAGCCAACAAACTCTTCACTAGCAAACTGCGGCCCATTGTCCGTCACTATAGCTAGAGGGAGTCCGTGCCTGCAAATTATCTCCCCCCACACAAAATTCCTTACAACCTGAGAGGTTACCTTAGCGAGTGCTTTCACTTCTACCCACTTGGAGAAGTAGTCGATCATGACCAGCAGGAACTTCCTTTGGCCGCTGGCTTGGGGAAAGGGACCGACCAGGTCCAGCGCCCATATGGCGAAGGGCCAGGGGGCCGTGATGGTCCGGAGCCTTTGAGCTGGGAGGAGTTGGAGCGGAGCATAGAGCTGGCACTTCGGACACTTTCTTGCGAACTCTGCCGCATCCTTGCTGAGAGTGGGCCAGAAGTAGCCTTGCCTCAACACCCTCCCTTCCAGGGTCCGACTCCCGGAGTGACTGCCGCACTCCCCGGAGTGGATTTCTTCCAGCACTCTCGGAACCTCCTCCTCGGAGACACAACAGGCTAGGAGTCCCGAGAGGGTCTTTCTATATAGCCCTCCTGCATGCAAGGAGTAATAGGCGGACTTATACCTGAAGCGTCTCTTGTCCACGTCCTCTCCAGGGAACTGCCCGGAGGATAGGAAGGTGATGAACGGATCAATCCACGAGGCTTGTTGATCCACCTCCATTAATTCTCCTTCCTCGATGGAGGGCCGGAAGAGTTCTGAAGTCGTCCCTCCCGCTCGGGGACCGAACTTGGCTATGAGGTCCGCCTAGGCGCTCTCCTCCCTTGGCACGTGCTTAATGGAGAAGGTGCGGAACTGCCTGATGACCCCCTTAACCTTCTCCAGGTATAGTAGGAGGGTCGGGTCCTTTGCTTCAAATTCTCCCTTGATCTGGCATGCTACCACCATGGAGTCCGTGGAGACCTCCACGTCCTGCACACCCAGTTCCCGGGCCAGCCGAAGGCCCGCTATCACTGCTTCGTACTCAGCCTGGTTGTTGGTAATTGGGAAATGGATGTTTAAGGCTTGCTCAATCCGAGTCCCCTGAGGACTTACCAGGACTATTCCCCCTCCATAGGAGTATTTTCCCGACGCTCCATCCACCAACATCTTCCATGCCTCTGGGGGAGGTGGCTCGTGCTCCCCCACTCCGGCCGTATAGTCGGCCATGAAGTCTGCCACCGCCTGAGCCCTGATGGACGTCCTGGGCACGAACGTGATATTGAATTCACTTAACTCCACAGACCACTTTGCCAACCTTCCTGAGTGCTCCACCCCTTCCATGATTTTACGGAGCGGGTGGTCCGTCACCACTTTGATTGAATGGGCTTGAAAGTAAGGCCGGAGCCTCCGGGCTGACACCACCAATGCGAAGGCCAACTTTTCCAAGATCGGGTACCAGAGCTCTGTCTTCTTCAGCACTCGGCTGACGTAGTAGATAGGGAATTGTTTCTTCCCCTCCTCCCGGATCAACACGGAACTTACTGCTTCGGACCCTACCCCCAGGTACAGGGATAGGTCTTCTCCTGGCCTCGGTCCCTGGAGCAGAGGGGTTTGGGTGAGCTGTTCTTTCAGAGCCTGGAAGGCATTCTCGCACTCCGGGGTCCATTCGAACTTCTTGTTTCCCCGCAGCACCTTGAAAAAAGGTGCACACTTTTCTCCCGCCTTGGAGAGGAACCTGCTGAGCCCAGCCAACTTCCCTGTAAGGCTCTGAACCTCCTTCGGATTTCTCGGCGACCCCAACTCCATCACCGCTTTAACCTTGTCTGGGTTAGGTTCCACTCCCGCGAGGGTGAGCAAGTGGCCCAGGAACTTTCCTCGGCTCGCCCCGAAGACACACTTCAAGGGATTGAGTTTCATCCTGTGCCGCCGCAGGGTCCCGAACGTCTCTTCAAGGTCTCGGAGGTGAGACCCGAGGTCCCGGCTCTTTACCATGAGGTCATCTACATAAACCTCTAAGTTTCTTCCCTTCTGCTCGCGGAAGACCCTGTCCATCATCCTTTGGTATGTGGTACCTGCATTCTTGAGCCCGAACGACATCATTTTATAACAGTAACATCCATCCCCCGTGATGAAGGAGACATCTTTGATGTCTGGGGGATGCATGCGGATTTGATGGTATCCTGAAAAAGCATCTAAGAAAGACATTACAGGGAAACCGACGGCTGAGTCAACCAGCGCGTCGATTCTAGGCAGGGGGTAACAATCCTTAGGGCATGATTTATTAAGCAAGGAAAAGTCGATGCACATCCTCCACTTACCTCCCCCTTTTTTCACCATAACGACGTTGGAGACCCAGCCTGGATACTGGATCTCCGATACAAAGCCTGCCTGCAGGAGCTTGCCCACCTCCTCGCGGATGGGCCCTTCCAGCTTGTCTGCGACGGCCCTCCTCTTCTGGCGGATGGGGCGGGCATCGGGGTCGAGGTTGAGGCGATGGCAAGCCACATCCGCGTCGATCCCGGGCATTTCCGCGGCGCTCCAAGCGAAGACGTCCACGTTCTTCTGTACGCAAGCCAGAATCTCCGCTTGATCATCCGGGTTGAGTTCTCCGCTGACCCGGACTTTTTCCACCACCCCCAGCCGGGTGGTGACCTCGAGCTCTACGACCTCGTCCACAGCCTCCAACCGGGACTGCTCTCCCTAAGCCCTCTGCTCTTCGGCACACGCGGGAGCCTGGGTTTCCTCCTCGACTTCATTCTCTACCACCATCAGCTCTTCCGCCCTTCCCTCCTGGGCCTTCTCTTCTTCTTCCTTTCCTTCCGCCCGGGGTACCTCAGCTACCCCTTCCTGGGCATGGACTTCATCTCCCTCCATCTTCTCCTCGGCTACCTCCATACTTCCGGCTTCGGTCGCCTCCTCCATCATCCTATCCCACTCCCCATCTTCTCCCATCCAGGAGATGGTGTTGACAGCCGTTACGTAGCACTGTCTTGCCACCTTGGGATCCCCCCTGATCCGCACCTGAACCCCTCCGTCGTTGAACTTAAGGCATTGATGAAAGGTGGAAGGGACGCAGCGGAACGCGCTGATGAGTGGTCGTCCGAAGATAGCGTTGTAACTGCTTGGGGCGTCCACTATGACAAAACGACAGTTCCGGGACTGCCCACCCAGGGTCACATGAAGCCCCACTCCCCCTTCTACTTCCTTCCTCTCCCCCGAGAATCCAAACAGAGGGCCATCTGAGGCCAACACCCTTCTGGGCTCCACCTCCATCTTGTCAAACGCCTTCTTGAAGATGACGTTGACCGAACTTCCGTTGTCCACTAGGATCTGGGAGACGGTGAAGTTCTCGATCGCCGTCTGGATGACCAGCGCGTCGCAGAACGGGTCCTCGTAGCCCGACATGTCTTTCTGGGTGAAAACGATTTTTTCGGCCGGGGGCGGAGCGGTGGATGTCGAAGCCACGCTCCGGCGGTAGATGGTATGGAGGCTAGCCTTGCGGGTCGCCTCCACCCCCACCCCCCATGGATCACCCCGATCCCTCCTCTACTTCCCATATCGGTTCTATCCTCACACCTTTCCTCATCCTCCTCTCGAGGTTCAACCTCCACGATCCTTACTGGCTGCTGCTGTGGTGGCGCGGGCCCTTTGCCCCTCTTTACTTCCAGGAACTCCGGACAGGTGTCCGTCGAGTGACCTTCCACATCATGGAAGATACAATATGGCAACGCCACTTCCCTTGCCTCGGCCTCTGCCACCCTATTCCTTCTCCTCCTAGCGGCTGCCGTTTCCGCCTCTCCTCCCCTTCCTCTTCCTCTTCCTCTTCCAATCGCCATGGACTATTGGGGAGGGGGAGGCATTTGCATCGGACCTTGCCTCCACCCTAACTGGGGGGGCCTCCATTGACCTCCGACATGGTTACCCCTTCCTGGGCCGTAACCCCTTCCCTGCCCTTGCACTCCTCCACCTTGCGACCTCCATTCCCCCTCCGGGGCCCGGGGCTCCTCCCTTCTTCTGACCTCCTGCTGCCTCACCTCCGGCTCACTGAGCTTTGCTAGCCTCTTGGTGAGCTCCAGATTGGCTTCCTCACTTGCGACTTCCTCCGACACCCTCTCCATCAGCTCCTCAAAGGAGACGGGGGCTTTTCTCTTCAACGCCATCTTGAAGAAACTCTCTTTCAACCCGACCGTGAAGGCGAGTTGGAGTGCAAACCCAGGCATCTCCTGAGTGAGCTGTACTTCCTCCTGGAACCGATCGGCATACTGAGCCAGCGACTCCCTGGGTCCCTGCTTCACTGCGAAGAGGGAATCAGCGTCCTTCTTCCTCTTTTTTGAGGTCGAGAACCTCAGCAAAAAACTTCGGCGCAAATCCTCGAACGAGTAGATTGACCCTGCAGGGAGATGATGGAACCAGTCCCTGGCCTTCTCCTTGAGGGTGACGGCAAAGAGCCGACACTTGAAGGCATCTGACATCGGCCTGATGGAGACCGAGTCTTCGAAACTCTGCAGGTGCTGGAAAGGGTCATCTCTACCGTTGTAGTACACCCGGTC
Source organism: Dactylorhiza incarnata (assembly GCA_033032865.1). Lineage (NCBI taxonomy): Eukaryota > Viridiplantae > Streptophyta > Magnoliopsida > Asparagales > Orchidaceae > Dactylorhiza > Dactylorhiza incarnata. The sequence continues at coordinate 4,379,190 of JAWHQI010000088.1, read as the reverse complement.
CCATTCTCCAAATCCCCCCGGGACGGGTGCGGAAAGCACCAACTCGCAAAAGGGGCTTCTCCCTCCTGTCACTCTTCCTGGCTCCACTCGTCCCCCGAGCTCGCTCGCCAAACTTGAGCTCGCCGGGACTGTGCTCGCGTGGGCGCTGCTCGCCTGAACCACCCCGACCGTCGCCGCTTCCTCTTGGCGCGCGCTCGCCTGCGTCGCGCTCGCTGGGACGGAGCTCGCCAGCACTGAGCTCACCGACACGGAGTTCGCTGGACTGGCCAACAACACTCGCCCTTCCTTGCTCTGACCTAGACCAACGGCAACTTCCTTTCCAGCCCTTCCCCCTGGTGCCTCCTCGCCGACTGTTGTAGGGGGAGGGGGCGCCCGAGGGGCTGGGGTCGCAAACTCGCTTCGCAGAGCCGTGACCGTGAACCCCAAGGTGTCGAGCACCTCCTTTCTGAAATCCGCGAGCATCCTAGCCATCGCCTCCTGAGGAGTCTCGCCGAACTCCTCGCCCTGCTCCTCATCTCCCGCCATAACCCTTCTCTGGAACTTTCTTGAACCAGCCACGCTCCACGCTCACCGCACCAAAATGTTGAAACCGATTTCTCGGTCTCTCGTAGAGCTCAGGGCCCTCACCAAGATGAGGGCGGCTAGCCCTTACTAATCCCTCGAGGAGGGTAGGCGGAAGATTAAGAAATTGACTAAGACCTTAGTCACAGCGAGGAGGTCCCTCCACTAACCCGAAAGATCGTTGAGCGCTTCCCCTCCCAAGCCAATGCTGAGACTTGGGCACCTTGGAGAGCTCTAGAAATGCTAACCAAAGAAAGCCTAAGGAGAGGGAAGCTGAAGTCCGATCTCCTCCAAAGGTGCCCTTAAGGTCCTATTTATAGATTTTCTGATCTGGTCTGCAAATAACAGGATTCCGCCTTTAGATTTTACTATCTGCACCCCAAATAGGCCTGCTAACATCCAAGCTCCGCTGTTTGGAGAGACTAAGGGCAGACCACCAAGGGTAAAATGGTAAGTTGACCCTAATGATTTATGGATAAGGGGTTGCGATGATCTTACTGTCGGAGCTCTCACAGGCCTTCTCGCGGGTCCTTCTGGGGGATCGCCTTGCGAGAACCTTGCTGAAGGAGTTCTCGCGGGTCCTCTCGCGAACACGGCCCGTGGCATCTCTTTTAGAGGGTCGCCTCGCGAGGACCTCGCTGCCTATTTTGGTGGTCTGCCGAGGTCTCATTGGCTGGGGGTCGATCTCGGCGAGGTCAGGACCTCGCCACTCCCGTCAAACCTGATTTCCTTACCTGGCGAATATCGGGGTTATACACCAACTATGTGACTTAGGCTATGTCATTGAATTCCACAATGACAAGTGCTTGATCAAAAAGTCTAATGACTTGGAGACCATTCTCTCGGGCACTAGGACTGGGAATGTTTATTGCTTAGACTTCATTTGCAATTATTCTATCTCCTCTGTGTGTCTTGTAGCTAATGAAAGTGAGTCTCTCTATGTCCAATGGCACAAGAGACTTGCCCACATTAACTATAAGACAATGTATAGATTATTTTATAAAAACCTTGTTAGAAATAGTCCTAATCTAAAATGTGTTAAAAGTGGCCCCTGTCATGCTTGCCAAATGGGTAAGCAAACTAGGACCACCTTTAAAAGTATTGGCTCCAAGGATACTGAAAGGTGTTTATACCTATTGCACATGGACTTGTTTGGTCCTTTGCCAATTCAGAGCCTAGGTGGAAAGTTGTATACCTTGGTGATTGTAGATGATCATTCAAAGTATACATGGGTATTCTTCCTTAAGAAGAAGTCAGATACTTTATATGTCTTTATAAACTTTGTCAAGGCCATTCAGAATGATCTACTATGTACTGTGGTCAAAACTAGAACTGACCATGGCACAGAATTTCAATCTGAAGCCATGACAAAATTTTGTCAAGAATTTGGTATCACCCAAGAGTTCTCCTCCCCAAGGACTCCACAGCAAAATGGTGTGGCTGAGAGGAGAAATAGGACCTTGATAGAAGCTGGGAGAACACTGCTTAGTGACTCCTCACTCCCAGAATACTTCTGGGCTGAGGCAGTCAATACAGCCTGTTATGTTCTCAATAGAGCCTCCATCAATATGGTCCTTGGGAAAACCCCTTATGAGATTCTGAAAGGCAAACAACCTACAATTTCTTACTTTAGAATCTTTGGTTGCAAATGCTACATTCTAAATAATGGAAAATCTCAATTAACAAAGTTTGCAGAAAAATGCAATGTGGGGGTTCTTGTTGGGTATAGCTCACATAGTAGAGCTTATAGAGTTTATAAATAGAAAACCTATGTTGTAGAAGAATCTATGCATGTTGTGTTTGATGAGACCAACCTTCTCTACAAAGAATGGTCTAGCTCTTCTATTTTGACAGGAAATGAAGAAGGGATGGATGAGCTGACTGTCCAAGACAAGCCCAGCAGCAGCAAAACACAAACAACTGCTGCAATTCCTGAAGAAGAAGAGGTACAAGATGGTGCAGTCACAACTGAACCAGTGGAACAGCCACAGCCACAAGAGGACCCTCTTCCAACTGCTACAAGGCACCTAAGAGATCATCCAAGAGATTTAATAATTGGAGATCATACCCAAGGCATATTGACAAGAAGTAGAGCTCATAATGAAGCACTATTCTTGAGCTTCCTTTCTCAAATGGAGCCCAAGAAGTTTGAAGAGACCAATCAAGACACATTCTGGATTGAAGCCATGCAAGAAGAGCTCCTACAATTCAAGAGATGCAAAGTTTGGAAGCTGGTGCCAAGACCTCAGGGACACAATGTGATTGGCACCAAATGGGTATACAGAAACAAGCTTGATGAGAATGGTACAATCATCAAGAACAAGGACATATTAGTTGCCAAAGGATACAGGCAAGAGGAAGGTATAGACTTTGATCAAACCTTTGCTCCAGTTGCAAGGTTGGAAGCAATTAGGCTATTCCTTGCCTATGCTGCCCACAAGGGGTTCAAAGTCTACCAGATGGATATCAAATCAGCCTTCCTCAATGGAGACTTGAAGGAAGAGGTATATGTTGAACAACCTTCAGGTTTTGTGCATCTAACCCTATCTTCACATGTTTACCTTCTTAGGAAAGCATTATATGGTCTCAAGCAAGCTCCAAGAGCTTGGTATGAGACTTTGTCCAACTTTCTCCTCAAGAACAAGTTCATGAGGGGAAAGATTGATAGCACATTGTTTCTTAGGGAAACAAGGGGCAAGTGTCTCTTAGTCCAAATTTATGTTGATGACATAATCTTTGGGTCTACTGATGACAACCTATGCAGGAGATTTGCCAATCTAATGCAGGGGGAGTTTGAAATGAGCAGTATGGGTGAGCTCAAATATTTCCTTGGGCTCCAAGTGAAACAGTCTGATGATGGAATTTTCATCTCCCAGACCAAGTACACTAAGGAGCTCATCAAGAAATTTGGGATGGAATCAGCCTCCACCATGAGAACACCCATGGGGTCCAATGTATCATTAGATAAGGATGAAAAGGGGAAGGCCTTTGATGAGTCCATGTACAGATGTATCATTGGATCTCTATTGTACTTAACTGCTAGTAGGCCAGACATTATGTATTCTACATGTGTTTGTGCTAGGTATCAAGCCTGTCCTAAGGAATCTCACTACACCTCTGTGAAGAGGATTTTGAGATACCTTAAGGGCAGCTTGCATCTTGGCCTTTGGTACCCTAAGAATAATGACTTTGAACTAACAGGCTTTTCAGATGCAGATTTTGCAGGTTGCAAAGAAGACAGGAAGAGTACAAGTGATACCTGTCAATTCCTAGGGAGAAGATTGATATCTTGGAGCAGCAAGAAACAAACCAGTGTGGCAATATCCACAGTTGAATCTGAATACATTGCTGCAGGAAGCTGTTGTGCACAACTCCTTTGGACACAACATCAGTTGGAGGACTACAACCTCAAGGTAAGGGAATCTCCTTTGTATTGTGATTCATCCAGTGCAATATCTATTGCTAAGAATCCTGTCTCTCATAGCAGGACTTAGCACATAGAGATTAGATATCATTTTATTAGAAAACATGTAGAATGTAAAGATATCTGTCTTGAATTTGTCCCCACTGACAAGCAAGTAGCTGATATCTTTACAAATCCACTGGATGAATCTAAGTTTAATGCCTTCAAAATTGAACTTGGCATGCTTAGTATGGAATAGACCTAAATGTAGTAGCTGTCACTATAATCCATTCTAAATGGTACATTATGAAACTTTACTTTGCTCTACACTACAACTCAGTGACATGTCTAGGACAACTATTCAACCAGAATATCTAGACTAGGTGCAAACCTTTAGATCAGCTAAAGTGCAGTAGTATGTTCAGCTGAATCAGCTGAGAAAATCCCAGCTGAACCGCTGAGATGAGGAAACTGTCTCAGCGGTTGACACTTTACTATCCCAGCGGCCTAGGTCTCCGTTTAAGCTGAACCGCTGAGACAGGATATGTTCAACATGACATCTATTAATTAACCCCGAAATCCTTGAAACAATAAGGTAATCAAGTCTAAAAACCTAGGGTTAATAAAATCGAAACTAAAACCTATAAATAGACACACTGTAACCTCAAACAAACCACAAAGCCAAACCCTTTTTTGGAATGAATTTCCTATTTTGCTCATAATATTGTGTTTGTTACTATTGATATATGTACAATGTATTTATTATTCTTAGTATTCAGTATCTTAAAAGAGAAATTCAATTTGAAATGAATCAGCTATTACAGAAAATAGCTCTCTAATTGAGGGGGAGTACAGTCCCTACTCAGGTTGAAGGGAAGTTGGCAACTGATAAAATGTGTATAGACTAGCCTATAGGTTGATCCAAAGGGATCAATAGATATTGTCCCTCTATCCATAGAAGGGTTGAAGAAACCAGAAAGGGGGAGATAGGGCCAGAACCAATGCTGAAGAAAAGAGTGAAAGGGGGAGATAGTGTCAAAGGGAGATAGGACCAGTACCAATAACTTCATAGATGATAGGGCCAGAACCAATGCTGAAGAAAAGAGTAAAAGGGGGAGATAGTGTGAAAGGGAGATAGGACCAGTACCAATAACTGCACAGATGCTTTTTCTATGTAGATCACTCTTTCTGTGAAAAGATTAATAATGTTAATGGACCTTAGCATTGGGGATATTCTGCCTTCTTCAAATAGGGGGAGATTGTTGGGTAAATTGCCCTCAATATTACCTTGATTTGAAGAGGCATCACTCTCAATACTAAGGACATATTGTATTTGACAAAGCTATACTTGTGTAGAATATACAGGCACAGGTGACTCAAAGGAAAGGGCCAAACATGGCCTTAGACAACAAGGAATCATCCACAAGGAGATGAAGATCTGTCTCAGCATAACCGCTGAGACGATGGGTCAAAACCGCTGAGACGAGGAGCCGTCTCAGCGGGTCCACTGAGAAGGAGACTGGAGCAACCGCTGAGAAGGGGACTGGAGCTGTCGCTGAGACTGGATGGTGTCTCAGCCCAACCGCTGAGACTGGATGCTGTCTCAGCCCAACCGCTGAGACAGATCCAAATGTCTTGACGGGATCTGCTTTTGGCGCAAATGACATTTGAGAGGAAAAAGCAAGTCCAATCAGCCCCATACCGTGTCAGGAGGATCGATATAGCCGTTGAAGCCTTCTGGAGGTATAAAAGGAGATGCTAGGGCACAACAACGAGTACTGTTCTATTGAGAAGCTTTTGCTACACGCCGCAATCGAGCATTCGCGATTCAGCCAGTTGAAGTCATTCTCTGCTGCTGAAGTTAATCTTCTAAGGGAGATTAGATAGCTCTTCCTGTGCCAACTCAAGAAGGGCAAGTTGATCTTTTGCTTGGCTGAAGGAGAAGATCAAAGTGATACAAATCTGAAGCTGCTGTTTTCAGGTCTGAAGATAGGATTCAGAAGACCTAAGAGTAATCCTTTTGTCCTCTGTGTTCAACTCAAACTCTATTATATCTTTGTAAGGCATTGTTGCCTGAGTAAAAGGCTGTTGAGCCTGTGTGTAAAGCTGTGTTGACAGCTTGAGTGGTAGGACTTCTTGATAGGTCTGAGGTAAGAAATTTGTGGGATTTCTGAGTGGTAGGAGTTCATAACTCTGAGTTGTAGGGCTGCTGTTGTGCCTGAGGTGTAGGGCTGCTGTGCCTGAGGTGTAGGGTTGTTGAGCCTGAGTGTAGGGCTGCTGTGCCTGAGGTGTAGGGCTGCTGAGCCTGAGTGTAGGATCACTCTTGATCTGAGAAGTTCTGAGGAACTTGTGGTGTAAGCTCAAGGAGCTGAGATTGAAGTTTGGAGGAGTTGGCCTTGTCTAACTCATTGTTAGAAAGGTGAAGGGGGAAAGAGGACTACTCAAGACACCCTGTCTTGAGAAACCTCTATACATCCTTGTGTGTTTTCTGTGATTGTACTTTCTGCAGCTAGAAACATTAGGTTTATAGAAAGAAATTAAATAAAACCTATTCACCCCCCCCCCCCCCCCCCTCTAGGTATTATTGACTACACCTATATAAACTATCAACCTGGGAGCTACTCGGTTGGGTTTTGACTTCCTAGGGTCGGCATGCGCCTAGAGTTTGAAATCATGTTAGCAGCAGCCATCTGTTTGCAAACGACTTCTAGAGCGTGGCGAGTCCTATTTTCGTCCTCAATGCGTATAAAACGCTTGAGTTCGTTTAAACCCACCTGCATCTTCTTGCGGTACATTTCATTTTTGAAATTGTACCACGTAGAAGGCAACTTATACATAATTGTGCCAGCACCAAAACTATCTGGCAACGCAATATTCTCGCTATGCAAGGAATCTACTAAAACTTCAAAGTTTGATACCTGAGGGAGAATCGCCTTCTCCTCGTCGAAGGTGAACGAGTGGAACTTGTCAACTAAGTTCGCCTTGGACAGGTCCTCCTCCTGCCTGAAGTGCTCCTGCAAAGCATCCTAGATTGCCTTGGCTGTTTTCAGCTTCATGTACGTCTTCCCCAGATTGGAAGACATGCAGTTCAGCAAGTAGTCCCTGCAGAAGTCTTCATCAGAAACCCACTGAGCCTCTTCAGCAGTCCCTACGACCTCAGCACCATCAGACTGAACTGTGTAGAACACGTTCAGAAACTTCATCCCGAACTGAGTATTCAACTTCCAGTCGTTGAACTCAGTTGTCGTGAACTTCTCCAACTTTATCATCGGAACGGGGGACGCCATGTTGTTCCCCTTCATCATTGTGCGCCCGTCACAGAAGGACACGAAAAACAGGGAAGAACGGGGTTCCTGGGAGCTGTCGTCGGCACTGTCGTTTGGCGGTAGCGACAGGGGGCTGTCGCTGACGCTGTCGGCGGACGACAACGCTAGGGATACACGAGCTTTAGCTTGGAGACGGCGGGAGATTGCTGAAGGCGGCGGTTTGGAACCGCTGAGACGACGAGACTTGAACCGCTGAGACGACACTGAAAACCGCTGAGACGGCGGCGGAACCGCTGAGACGACGCTGAAACCGCTGAGACGGCGGCGGAACCGCTGAGACGGCGCTGAAACCGCTGAGACGGCGGCGGAACCGCTGAGACGGCGCTGAAACCGCTGAGACGGCGGCGGAACCGCTGAGACGGCGGCGGAACCGCTGAGACGGCGCTGAAACCGCTGAGACGGCGGCGGAACCGCTGAGATGGCGCTGAAACCGCTGAGACGGCGGCGGAACCGCTGAGACCGCGCTGAAACCGCTGAGACGGCGGCAGAACCGCTGAGACGGCGGCGGAACCGCTGAGAAGGAAAGCTGGAACCGCTGACGAGCGCATGCACGATCAGCGGTCGTGCGCGAGCGGTCGAGCGCACGATCAGCGGTCATGGGCGAAAAATCCTTTCTTGCGAGCAGCGGCTTCGACTTCTTCACACGAGAGGCAAATCTAGGGCACGTCGACGGAGGCGTCGGCGGCAGATCTGGACAACGGAGGCGGCGCAACAGCAGCCCTGGATCTCTTTCACGAAGAGCGGCGAGACCCTAGATCCGGGCGGCATACGACAGAGACCGGCGAAGCCGGACGCTCCTCCACGTGAGGACTAGGAGAGCGGCGACAGATCCGCGAGAACTCCTTCCTCCTTTCGCGAACGGTGACTGCGGGAAAGAACTGGATCGCCATCTCCTTCGCGAGAACGATGAACGGGCTATCTCCTCCACTTCGCGGGTGCAGCAAACGGACGGGAGCAACCTCGCGATCGGCGGCTTCTGGGCTTGACGAAGAAGCAGCGGCGGCCACGAGAGATTCGCGGAGGGAGCAAACCCTAGGGGCGTGATTCGAGATTGAGAAGGTTTGCTCGAAGCATCCGGAGGAGGATCAAAGTGGAATCCACACCCTGTTGCCCCTAGCTGGTATATATAGGGAAAACCCTAGGAGTACCTACGGGGATGGGTATCCGTGTACCCAACTGACCCGTTATACCTTCGAACCCGTTATTTGACCAAATATACATTAACATCTTCCACCTATACGATCGCGGGCTTGATTCTGACACTACTAACTCCACTTTCTAATGATGAAGCTGATGGAAAAATAGAGAGTGAAAATGAAAAAATGGAAATGAAACGTGCAAGGTAAGTGGAAGAACTTCTCATTCATTCATTTGTTTCTTAACTCTTACAAAATGCAGGGAATACATCAACTTATATAGAGATCGAATTTGGGGAAACATTAAGACAGGAATAAAAGCAAGGTATGCTGATGCTTTGAATTCCATGTATTTGCTTCGTCTTCTCTAGTGAGTAATTGCTTCATTAATCCTCCTCCTCTTGATGCTTTGTCTTCTGTGATGCTTTAATTGTTTCCGGATTCATATCTCCAACATCCCCCCTGAATGCTGAAACAATTATGCGACGGATTGCTAAGAAGGAATGTCGGGGCAGTGGCTTCGTCATTATGTCTGCCAACTGTTTGCTCGTTGGACAGTAGCTCAGCTCCACTTGATTTGTCTCAACCAGGTCCTTTAGGAAGTGATACTTCATGTCTATGTGTTTGGTTCGACTATGGAATATGGGATTTTTCCCAATCCCAATTGCAGCAACGTTATCACACCTAATCCTGATCAGGGTGTCCTTCCACTGGGGTCTGAGATCTTTCATCAGCCTTTGCAACCAAACCCCTTCACAAGCGGCTGCGCAGGCGGCGACATATTCCGCTTCTGCCGTCGAAAGAGCCACAATTTTTTGTTTTCTGAATGCCCAGGAGACTACCTTGCTGCCTATCATGAAAATGAAACCACTTGTGCTCTTTCTATCCTCCTTATCTCCCCCCAATCACTGTCTGTATAACCTGATAGCTCTGCACTTTCTTCTTTCTCATACAGCAGGCCTAAATGCTTTGTGCCCTTCAAATATCGGAGAACTCTCTTGGCTGTGATGAGATCATCTGAGCTGGGCTTAGATAAGTGCCGGGAAAGAATGCTGACTGCATTTTCTAAGTCAGGCCTTGTATTGGTGAGATAAATGAGAGAGCCTATAAGGCTCCTATAGACTTCTTCTGAAATGCCCTTCTGTGGTGATGAGGTAACAACAGTTGATGTTGCCATGGGAGTTGAGACTGGGTTGGATTCAGTCAGACCAAACCTATCCAATAATTTATTTATATATGCTTCTTGGTTAATAAATATCATTCCTGGTTCTTGCCTTACTTGAAAGCCAAGGAAATATTTCATTAACCCCAAATCACTCATTTCATATTCCTCTCTCATAATTTCTTGAAATTGTTTACTATCTCAGGTGTGGACCCTATGAAAATCAAATCATCCACGTATAAGCACAGGAGAATGTAATGACCATTGGGATGTACCTTGGTATAAAGTGAAGGATCATTTTTGCTTTTGTTGAAACCATTTGCACACAGATATGCATCAATCTTGTGGTTCCAGGCCCTTGGTGCTTGCTTGAGGCCATAGAGGGCTTTGTTCAGTCTATATACTTTCTCCTCTTCTCCTCTTCTTATGAAGCCTTCTGGCTGGCTAACATATACTTCTTCCTCTATGCTACCATTTAAAAATGCAGACTTTACATCTAACTGGTGCACCATTTGGCCATCCTGAGCAGCAACAGCAAGGAGAGCTCTTATAGTCTCCATTCGAACTACTGGGGCAAATGTCTCTGTGTAGTCGATTCCATGCTGTTGGGAGTACCCTTTGGCAACAATCCTTGCCTTGTACTTGACCACTTTTCCCTCTTCATCTTGTTTTATTTTATATACCCACTTGAGGTGGATAACCTTCCTATGTGCTGGTTTTGGAACCAGCTCCCAGGTTTTATTCTTCTCGACCATCTCTAATTCTGTCTCCATGGCTTTTACCCAGTTGGGGTCCTTGGCAGCAGCTATGTAAGTCTCTGGTTCTTCATTCACAAGAGAAGCAACATTAGCATATTGATAAATTTCCGTTAGGGACTTGTACCTCTGGGGAAATGATGAGTCCTCCTCCTCTGAGTCAGCTTCACTGGCTATGTCTTCTGCAGCAGGATTGGATGGCTGATCATCAGCAACCGCCTCTGCCGTGGGAAAGTCTTCATCTGGGTTGGATGGCTGCTCTTCTGCAGTAACCACTTCAGTTGGAGAAGGAAAGAGTGCCTGATGCCAATCCCAGGTGATGTTCTCATCAAATACTACATCCCTGGAGATGCTTAGCTGTTGGGTTTATGGATTATAGATTATGTAGGCTTTTGAATGGTGGCTATACCCGACAAAAACCCCTTTTTCCGCTCTCATCTCCAACTTATTTCTTTTCTCTTTTGGAGTGTGCTTGTATGCCACACAACCAAAGGTTCTCAAGTGCTGAATATTTGGCTTCTTCCCTCTCCACACTTCATAGGGTGTGGCCTCTTCAATACGTTTAGTAGGACTTCTGTTAAGTACATATATGGCTGTGTGGACAGCTTCTGCCCAGAGACTTTGTGGAAGGTTGAAATGTTGAAGCATGGATCTCATCCTCTCTGCAATGCTCCTGTTCTTCCTCTCCACCAAGCCATTTTGCTCAGGTGAGTGGGGGGCTGTGAGTTCCCGGGTGATGCCCATATCCTTGCAGTAGTTCATGAATTCTGTGCTTGTGAACTCACCTCCACAATCTGTCCTGAGCCTCCTTATCTTCTTCCCAGCTTCTGCCTCTGCTAGAGCTTTGTATTCTTTGAATTTGTTGAAAGCTTCTGACTTCTGTTCAAGGAAAAACACACAGGCATACCTGGAATAATCGTCAATAATACACATGTAGTACCTCATTCCTCCAAAAGATGGAGTAGGAGCAGGACCCCAGAGGTCTGCATGCACCAGCTCCAGTGGCTCATTTGCTCTCCATGTTGAGGAAGTTGGAAATGGTTGGCCATGGCTCTTGGCTAATATGCAATCTTCACAGCTAGCATCATCTGGTTTAATTTCTGGGAGGCCATACACCATTCCTTTTTTTTTAGTAAACTTAAACTTTTGTGATTGAGGTGGCCCAGCCTATTGTGCCATAAATTGGAGGTGGTTATACATTTGAAGGCTTGCTCATGAGGTGATTTCAGATTTAGGGGAAACATTCTGTTTCCTGTCATTGGTACAGATGCAATGCGTATGTTTTTCTCTTGTTGCCATATATTGCAGTGTAAGCCTTCAAATGTGATTGTGTACCCTTTACTCATGAGTTGCCCTACACTCAACAAGCTTTGAGTGAGGAGGGGTACATAATGGACATCCTCAATATATCTAATATGTCCATCTTTTGAGTTTACTGCCACAACACTTGTACCTTCTATTGGTAACTTTTTTCCATCCCCAAGTATTACATGAGTCTTAATGGTGTTATCGATTTTGACAAAAGCTTGTTTGCATGATGACATATGATTGGAACACCCACTATCTATAAACCATACTTCATTAACACTATTTTTAGTATTAATTTCTGTTAGCAGTAGTTTTTCAGTGGTGTTTATGAATTTGGCTTCTTCTTTCTTCTCCTCCTTATCCTTGGACCAGCAGTCTTTCTGCATGTGGGTGGGCTTCTTACACCTCTTACATTTGTAGAAGCAATCCATTGCATTGTGATTACTTCTTTTGCATAATGTGCAGAACAATTGAGAATGTTGGGGGTTTTGAAATTCTGTATTTCTGAAATCATTTGGTCTTGTTTCATTACTTCTTCCTCTCCCTCTACCTCTTGTATTTCCTTTGAAATTTCTTTGAGCAGTCTTTTTAGTTGAGGATATTTTAGTTTTTGTTTGGAAAGCTTGCTCAAGATCACCACTGGATCTCTTTATCCTTTCCTCATGGGCTAGGAGGGAGCCCATTAGATCAGTGATGGAAAGTGTTTTGATGTCCTTAGTTTCTTCTATTGTGGTTACAATAGCATCAAATTTAGAAGGGAGGCACCTCAAAATTTTTGGTGCAATCTTCTTGTCTTTGAGCTTATCCCCCAAGCTCCTAATTTGGTTTACTATCCCCATAATCCGGGACACAAAATCTTTAACTGTCTCAGTTTCTTTCATACTTATGTTTTCCCAAAGTTTCCATTGACGTTGGAGTTTAATTGATATTACCTTGTCTGAGCCTTGGAACTCATTGAAGAGGTTGTCCCATGCTTCTTTGGATGTGGCAGCCCCCATTATTCGAGGGTAGATGTCCTTGCTTACACCTTGGTGCAATATGAGGAGAGCTTTTGCATCTTGCTTTGCTTCTTCCGCTATTGCCTTGAGTGTAGCTGCATCTGTCTCTGACTCCTTACCTTTGGATGATTCTGCTACTTGTTTTTCTTTCCCATTTTGTACCAGCTGTCATAATCCCTGTGACTGGAAAAGCAACCGGATGTGGGTGGACCAGAAGTCATAGTGCTCCCCCTCAAAGATGGGGACACCTGACTGGGTGAATTGGAACATATGGGCCGTGCTTGAGGCAGCCATGTGATGAGAAGGCAAGGGTGAAGATATGATGTTTTGAAAACTTCAAATGCTCAAGCACCCTGCCCCTGATGGCTCGTCAACAAAAAAGACATGTTCTGATACCACTGATGGAAAAATAGAGAGTGAAAATGAAAAAATGGAAATGAAACGTGCAAGGTAAGTGGAAGAACTTCTCATTCATTCATTTGTTTCTTAACTCTTACAAAATGCAGGGAATACATCAACTTATATAGAGATCGAATTTGGGGAAACATTAAGACAGGAATAAAAGCAAGGTATGCTGATGCTTTGAATTCCATGTATTTGCTTCGTCTTCTCTGGTGAGTAATTGCTTCATTAATCCTCCTCCTCTTGATGATTTGTCTTCTGTGATGCTTTAATTGTTTTCGGATTCATATCTCCAACAGAAGCTTCTACTAATCGCGCCCTCATGAGCCTTTATCATATAGCAATTTCACCCCCACGTTTCTCATATACTCTACCGTACTTAAAAAAACTCTCCCGCTTGATATTGCTTTTTTTTTTGCTCCGATGAGTTTAAACAAAAACATCACCACCATAGAATAATGCCAAAGGGAGCGGCAAGCTTTGACCCGCGGAAGAATCAGTTAAAAAAAGATTTTTTTTTTGGTGGCCTTATAATCCTTTCTGAACCAGTAAAGGAGCCTTCCTTTCATTCCCGGAGAACTCGATCTTCCTCCTTTCCATTTTCTTTCTTCTCCATGGGAGTAATATTTTCGTGCATCCATGAGTTAACCAGCTTAAAGCCGGCGGCTGATGAGCAAAAGAAGTCCACCGGGCAGCAGGATGCCACCTTTGCTGCTGCGGCGGTGGCGGCCGTGATAGCATCGGACATGAAACGGGAGAAGGGGCGGTCGGCGAGGGCGGTGGAGGATGCGTTAATCCAGGAGGCGGCGAAGCTGATTCTGTTGCAGCAGCTGCAGAAGCAGAACGGCGGCGGCCGAGCGGAGATCCCCTTCGACCGGTCTGCCTCGCTGAAGTACCCTGGGACGGGGGGAAGGAAGCCGCAGGGAATGCGGAGGAGCTCGAGCTCCAGGCAGAGGTCGGTCGCCGACGCCGTTGTTCGGCCGGACAATCTTCTGAATCAGGTGAGCGCATTAAAAATGAATCTTTTTCGATTGATATCTTCCCATGTTTGATAAAGGAGATAATTTTAGTTTATTTTGATGTCATTTTTTATTTATTTTTGTGCTTAATTGAATGCAATTTGTATCTTGTGAATTACGATTATAATTTCCGCGCCACCTCAATTAATTTGTGCTTGTAGAATTTTTTTTGTATGAGCGGAGTATTAACTTATTCAAAATAATTAATAAAAGAATAAATATATATATATATATATTTATATTATATTAATATCACATTTTTGTAGATCATATTCATATTTTTAATGAAATTTGTTGTGTAATATATCTGCTTACAAAAAATATCTACATTTGTAATATTTATTCTACAAAAAAAAATCTGAAAAATTACGAAGACGCGAAAAATCAAATTATGAAGACGCGAAAATTTACACGGGCGGGCTTCGCCCACCCCGATCAAGCGTGATAGTACCGACCAGTGACGGCGGGCATCGCCCGCCCCCGGCGGGCATCGCCCGCCCCCGGCGGGCATCGCCCGCCCCCGGCGGGCTGCGCCCGCATCAAGCCGGTTGCGCCCACAACATATACACATGAGTACTCAAAATAACCGCACAAAAAATTTAATTAATATTTTATAATTATTTTTTTCAAAAATATTTTTATTTTAACAAAAAATTATTTTAAAGTAGTTTTAGGAGGTCTAGTCCTGTCCAAAAAGCCCGGCGGGCCCGGGCCGAGACAGGGCCTATTGGGCCCGGGCTTTTTTCCAACCGGGTCCGGCCCGGGCCTAGCCTTAACCGGGCCGGGCCGGGCTCAGGCTTTCCCTCCAAATGGGGGTCTGCCAAGGCCCCCAGGGCCAGGCCGGGCCCGGCCTTATGGCTGCCATGGTAGCAAGCTGCCATGGCCAAATCGGGCTTTTCAAGAGCCCGGTAAACCGGGCCGGGCATTTGCCTAATATGGGGGCCCAGTTAGGCCCCCTAAGCCCGGCCCGGGCCCGGGCCTCGGCGGGCTTTTTCCGGGCCGGCCCCCTGGGCCCGATTTTTTTGAACAAGTCTAAGGAGTTCTAAATGTATATGAGGTCTACTAAAAAGCTTTTGGATATTATGAATTCCTATCGTTATTTTTATTCCTATCTCTAGATAAAGACAAATGGCCGACCCATACATTTTCCTAAACTACTATTAATATAGTCTTTATATTGATAGCCCGTGAATGACTATTTGCATCTTATTAATTATAGCAGCCCGAGAAGTCATTTTTGACAGCCTGATGGATATTGGCAGCCAAAATTTTAAAAATAAAATTAGAGCAAAAAAATCATATTTAATTAACAATAAGAGTCCATAGTAAATTTAACAAATAACAACATAATTTTTAAAGGATTTATACGTCAAAGTTAAACAAAAATTATTTAAGAACACTACTTGAAAATTTTGAAACAAAACTGAAATGCAAGAATCACAAAACTGAAATAAATCAAATAATAAAAAATTGTAACAAAACTAAAATCCAGAGAGATGAAACCCTAGTTTTAGATCATCACAAATTAAAAAAAAAATGAAATCGGTTTCTCTTTAAATGGTAAATTAGTCCTCTAATAATTAATGCTTAGGAACTACAAAAAACCCAAATGAGGATAAAAGGAGGACAAAAAACTCAAATGAGGACAAATGTGGGAGGCCGGCGGAGAGATGAGCGCCGAGAGGGGCGGAGAGATGAGCGCCGAGATGAGCGACGAGGGGCTAAGGCGAGGCGCGAAGGGCGGCGAGGGTTTCACGAGGGGGGGGGGGGGGCTTTAGAGGTTTTTTTTTAAAGTTTAATATGTTTTTTGGGTTTTTTTAGGTTGTCATTAGTCAAATAGGGGCTGTTAATCATGGAATGATGAGGATTGCATCTGCTTTAGCCTTATTCTAGTTAAATAAGAATTTTCTGGTGCTTGATTCCACAAATTTGATGCCAATTATAATTTGCAAAAAATAAAATAAAAATCATTTTAATGCTTTTTTTTTTGCCGTTTCTTCGCTTCATTTCAATATGCTAGTCTGAATGATGTTTACTAGTGGGGACGAGGACGGGGATGAAGACGAAATAATATTCATGAATAATAATTTTTATATATTGTAACTTTAGATCAGGTCTTTCCAGTGAAAAATTGTATTAAACTATTCTTTTATCACCCATTCCAAGCAATATAATATGATGCTATTTTAATAGAAGAATTCAGCCCTATTTACTTGGCTCACATTCCAGAGAAACTTTTCTGTACGGAAATACAAACTTGCGTGGGCCCTGCAATACACTGCATAGCACGACCCACACACTCGGTCCAAATCATGCATTTCTATTTCAAAATTAGTTTTTGGAGGCCTAATGATAATCTACCATAGTAGGTCTATTAAAAAGGTTTTGGATTTTATAAATTTCCATCATTATTTTTATTATACGGATATGATGTAATTACAGAAATAGTTATTATATTTTATAAATTTTTATTTTTTATAATATATGTTAAGTCATTGGAGTAAAAGAACGAGAATATATTTGATAATTTTTTTATAATATAGATAGATAGAGAGAGAGAGAAAGAGAGAGACTGAGAGAGTTTTGCACCGTAATTGGGGTAAATTTCAAACATTCGTAAACGAAGGCTTCATTTGGCGTGGCGTTTGGAGCAGTCGGCGGAAGGAGACTGGCCGCAGCTCGAAACGGAGGGGGGAGGCCGCAGCTCGAAATGGATCGTTTTGCTCCATTTCTTAGGGCGCGGCGGGAGGAGAAACGGCAAACGCCACCACCCGGGCGTTTGGTTACCCGCCTTGCGGCGGCATTTGCCGTAAACGCGGCCTCCAAACGCAGCGCCAAATGAAACCTAACTGTTTGGGCGAGTGATGGGTGTTGGAGAAGGAGTGATTGGAGATGAAAATAAAATCATATTTTTGAATGGAGCTCCCTCCATGTGGTTGGAATTAGACATAAAATGACATTTTAGTATTGGTGGTTCAAAATGAAAGTCATTAATCAAGCATTAAAAAAATAGTATTTGCATTTTCTGAAAAACGGAGCCTAACAATCAAAAGAGGAGAGTGTAGATGTAGCATGGAGTTCCGACGACTCTGAACTTGATGCCCAAGTTCTTCTTTCTCGTTAGGGGTGTGTGCTGTTTGGTGCGGTTTTGGCCCAAACCGCAACCGCACCGCAAGAGTGCGGTGTTGGGCCGAGCAAAACTGCACCACGTCGAAATTACGCGGTATAGTTTTGGTTTAGTGCGATTTTTTGTGATGTGGTTAGCCCTGCAAGTTGAGTCGAGCCGGCTCGTGAGCTCGATGAGCCGGCTCGAAAAAAGCTCGACTCGAGCTCGAACCAGTGGAGCTCGAGCTCGAGCTCGACGAGCTCGAGCTCGATTTCGAGCCGAGCTCGAGCTCGATTACTCTTGTTCATGAGCTCGCGAGCCGGCTCGCGAGTTTTTTTTTTTGGGTATTTTTTTTAAAAAATATATAAAAATAAAAATAAAAATGGGTTCATGAGCAAAAAGCTCGCGAGCAGCTCGAGCTCGAGCTCAATATACTGGTCTCGAGCTCGAGCTCGAGCCAAGCAGGGTGAGCTCGACGAGCTCGAGCTCGAGCTCGAGCTCGAAATATTTAGCTCGAGCTCGAGCTCGAGCTAAATATTTTTGCCAAGCTCGACTCGAGCTCGACTCGTTCATGTGGTTTTTAGCATGTGATATACATAAACACCAAAAGAATAATGTGAAATAAAATAAGATGTAAAATTTGGGCAAAAACATAATTACACGAGTTATATTATCGTGGAAAAATGTGTAATAGATATATTTTTAAAATAGAATTACTACAAAACCAACAATGAGCTAAAAATAGATCTTTTCAATACTCCTGATATGACTGTTTAGTTGCATATTAAATGACACATCAAATGCAAATAAAATGAATCTGAAGTTAAGTCCTAGATATGCACAACACCTACATAATTGTAGCTTTATTTATCCTTCAAACATTGAAATATTAAGAGAAGGCCAATGAATACGCATTTACAATCAGATGAATCATTAGGATACTATTTACACATAACAAAAACTTACAAACCAGAAAATTCATCAATAAATCGATAGAGAACAAGCAAACTAAAGCAAGAAAGCAACAATATGCGCTAATATAATTAGTTAATTACTATTATTCATTAATAGTTTAAAAGTTATATTTTTATTTAGATGTATTTGGTTGTCATATATTTATGAAACTTTGAAAATATGTAATTAGTCCGTGCCGCCGGATTTTACGGTTTTCAAGATCCGATAATCGCACCGCGCTCGGTTTGTAAAAGTTCAAAACCGCACCGCACCGAAACTTTGCGGTGCGGTTTAAAAATCTGTACGGTTTATTCGGTGTGAGCGGTTTTTGCGGTTTGCATTTTTTTATGCTCACCCCTATTTCTCGTCCCTCTCTGATGTTGTTCGCTTCTTCTTGAACTTTTAGCAACAATCTCTTTCAAAACATACATAGAACTCAGTGTTTTCAATTGCATGTACCCCCAATCCACTCTAACCAATACTTTTCTTCTTTTTCTTTTTCTTTTTGTGTATCTCAAATTTCCACAAAGGAGATTAATGGTTTCTATGCTTCCATGAATTTTTATTTTCTTAAAGATGATCTCCAGCATATTGTCTCTCTTCTAGCATTTCTCTCCAATGGCATCCACCGTAATTCTTATGTTGTTCGCACCCAGGAAATACAAGTAGATGAATTAGAGACCAACCATTTTGTCTTGGTTCACGGAGGCGGCTTCGGGGCATGGTGTTGGTACAAAACTATAGCCCTGCTGGAGGACGCTGGATTCAAAGTCAATGCGATAGATCTTACTGGTTCCGGAGTTCATTCTTTCGACACCAACAACATCACAAGTCTTACCCAATATGCGAAGCCATTAACCAATTTTCTTGAAAAACTCGATGACACCGCCGACAAGGTTTGATTCCTTTCTTCCGCATTAAGCTTGATCTTTTTGTGTTCATCGTTCGATCATTTACTATTTGCAATGCGATTATTTGGATGATTTGATCGTTACTTAATGAAATGCTTTGAATTTGCAGGTCATCTTGGTTGGTCATGATTTTGGCGGTGCATGTATATCGCACGCCATGGAGGCTTTTCCGACTAAGATCGCCAAGGCTGTTTTTGTCGCCGCGGCTATGCCGAAAGATGGGCAAAGTACTCTTGATATGTTCTCTCAACAGGTTTCATTTGATCTCTTCTAGTAGTTTTTAACAAAAAAATATATATTTGTAACCATGTAGTTGAAAGAAGCACTTATTTCTTGTGCAAATTCATATATATCATTCATGAACTAGATTTGAGGTGAATGCAGTATAATTTGAGGGTGGTGGGCACGATGTGAATAGAGGATGTGCGCATCTAAGGTCTCGCTTGGTTGGTTGTAGATAGAAAGCATATAGAAAACGATGATTTTCATCTTCGCTCATTTTGCTTGTGAAAAATGTAGTCGACATTTTTAATGTATTTGGAAGGTGTTTGCAAAGAGAGTTCTAGCTACTATGTAAATTCACTCTTTATCGAAAATACTTTCAAACTTTGAGCATTCAAAATGATTTGCGAATAATAGGTTCAAAAAATGAAGCAACAGTAGGAACGAATGAGAAATGAAGATTCATATAGTCAACTCCAAAGAGTTGGGATAAGGATGGCAGTGACGATGAATAAGTATCGACTCCAATGAAGCAAGTGAGAGTGAATCAATTGTCACTTGACAAGCAATTGTGGAATCAATAAGCTAACTATAGGGATTATGTGCAGAATTCTTCTTTATTTCGCTACTTTTCTCTTCATATGTTGTTTTCTTTCAAATCTATATATTAATTGCAGGTTGTACTTGAGTTTAGTTATACTGCTAAGTGTTTACACGAGAATTCGAGCAAGTGCTTACTCTGATATATATCTTTCCTTTTATAGGAAGGTGCAAGTGATCTGATGCGACAAGCTCAAATATTTTTGTATGAAAACGACAAAGACCAACCTCCTACATCTATCGACCTCGACAAGTCATTATTAAAAGAACTATTATTTAATCAAAGCCCCATCAAGGTAAGCCTTATTCTTCACATTCTAATGAACATTCTTCATAATCATCATTCTCTACCCAAATAAATTTTTATGACCCCCTGAACTTTGAATTGTATATACACTATCTATATATGCATTTCAGATGGAGATTGATTGTCATTGTGTTTGCCAGTAGTATCTTTGTGAGACCATTACACTGCCGTTTGTTTCAACACAGTTGTGGATAGTAGATTTCTTCACTAAGGCTCATGCCTTTCAAAGACACTCTTTCTTTCAAGGAAAACTTTCATTGCTTGAACATAATGCATTTGGATAGGAGTGTTAGTTTTTTTTTCTCCTCTTTCCCTTTTTTTCTACCAAACTTGTGAATGTTCGATTCACGATTTTGAGGGGATGTTAAATACCATCGCATATGCGTTATTTATTGCTCATCGGGGAAAATTTGCTCTGAAGTCACGACGAGATGGGTATACTTAGTAGATCATTTCTCCTTGCCTTTGTTTATAGTATAACCTGATGGGTAATTCTAATTCCTCTCATTGATGCAATCTCTTCTTTCCAATAGGATATTGCTCTGGCTTCGGTTTCCATGAGGCCCATCCCCTTCGCTCCGATGCTCCAAAAACTCGTGCTCACAGACTCGAACTACGGTTCAGTAAGACGATTTTACATAGAGACTGCTAATGATAACGCGATATCGCCTTCATTGCAGCAAAACATGTGCGATTCTAACCATCCCGAGAAGGTGTTCCATCTAAAAGGCTCAGATCACTCCCCGTTCTTCTCGAAGCCCCAGGCTCTCCATAGGCTCTTGGTAGAGATTGCAAAGATTCCAGCAAACCAACCGTGATGAGTAGATGTCGTTGCAACTTATATAATCTTCCATACAAAAAACACGATCCGGATCGAACGGATGCTCGAATATCTCCGGAATGAGTTGAAATTTTTCGCTTTAGAATTTTTTCGGAGTATATTGCATTGCATGCATTGTAATCATTTTTATGTCAATGTTGAATTAATGGCAGATTATATTTTAATGATGGATTGTTGGACCCACAAATTTGGTTTGAATTTGTAAGTAATGATAGTGGTTGGTTATTAGCTTGTGATTGTTGCTTATCTTCTTCCTCTAATGATGTTGTAATTGAAAATATTAGTAAATATATATGTTGGTAATTAAATTAAATAAACTAGTATTATTAATATTTAATTTGTAATGTGGTTTTAATGGTATTATTAGATTTAACTTAATACATATGATTTTAATTAGTGGACGGTTAAAGAGAAGTTATGAAAATAATTGTTGCGGGTCGCTCAACGCTCTCCCGGTCTGGAGAATCGAATCATCTTAGCTCTTGAGTGAGTCAAGCGTGCAAACAGTTAAAAGAGAACCAACATCAGAGACGGCAAGACTTTTTACGTGGAAAAAAACCGGAAAAGGGAAAAAACCATGGGGTCAGTTCGTTGCCGACAAAATTCGGTCACTAATGTTTTGATTATTGTGACGAATATGATATTTGGTTACAACATAAATATACTCGATTAATTTGTGACCACATGTAAAATTTAGTCACTAAAAATAAAAAATTTGTGACCAAAAATTTATGTGCATGAGAATTAAATTCAGGGGGGGGGGGGGGGGGGGGGGGGTATTTGAGAACTTATTTGCAATTTATTTGCAAAAACTTATAGTTTGAAGCAAAATCCAAACAATTGAAAACTACATCAAAACTATCTAAAAAGACAAGTGACAAATGCACATGCTAAACAGAATTCTCTCCATTTACGACGAAATGGATAGTATCCATTTCGTGATCTAGATATATTTCTGGATGATCTGTCGGGTTCAGTAATCCTATCCTTCTATATTTTTCTTTTAATCAAAAAAATCTGCACCATTAGATGCATTTCAGGATGGTTTTGTCCATCAGATGCACAAATGGATACTATCCATTTCATCAGAAATGGAGAGGATCCGGATCCAAAAAGTATATGAGAAAACTCTACATCGATAGCACATGTCATGTCTTTGACGACCGACCAGTATTTTCACCGACCCCACTACTTTCACCCGCATGCTAGACGACACATAATCGGGGACCGAAAGCACTGCAAGGCTCGACGACCCATCAAGAAAGCTCAACAAAAACTCCACAAGTGACAAGCCTCATCAATTCCTCCGTGAAACTTTTTATGCTCGACATCGCTTCCACGAGGTTTCACCAGCTCTCCGTTTTATTCAACGCTCTTTCATCCTCGACCAATGACGCATCGGCAACCATCGATGATACCTCCGCATAGTTCAACGTGTTGGTCTATAATGTCGGGTTGTAGACTTAAATAGAAGCAACTTCCTAAGGAACTAGTCCCATGCAAAATGAAAATTGGAACACAAGGCAACAATTAAAAAAACTTAAAAGCTCAAATAGAGAGTTCGCAGAGTGATTGTAATAATGATTATCATAGATTTGAGTCCTTTGAATTTTATTTTACCAAAGTACAACAGAACGAAAGGGTGAAGATTTCAATGAATAAATCGAGATCGATTTCCCCAATCACAAAAGAGATCATTTGTTGGTTTTTTGTAAGTGTTGGCACAAAAATTGTACCTTCAAAACTCACACTCAAAGGAAATGGGGGGAGACTGTGGAGTGCCGGTTACTCGGACTGAAAAATGCCGAAAAGAGATAGTTGAGGAAAAAGTCTGCTTTGATTGATCTGAAAATGGTTATAGAAGGGGTCCAAAATAGATAAGGGTCAGAGTTAAAAAAGTGACAGAATTCGAGACCGTTTGCACATGTTGCAAGCTGAAGGCTCGAAGCAAAAGTTCCTTTTCTGGTACCACTACCCCTCTATTTATAGGCGCGGGGGCCTGCCCAAATGGGCAGGTCCAAAAATAACGGGCTGCCCGGGGTACAGGAGAACCGAGGTAGAGAAGAGAAGAAACTTGAGGTGCTAATAACAAAAAGAGGAAACTCTTCAGACCGCGCGGTCGAGCGATCTCTCTGGAAGCTGACCGCCCATGCCTTAGAGGAATTTGCCGAGGAAGAGGCAAGCGGCCTGAGCGGTCTCAGAAATGCGAGACCGCCTGGACTGAAATTTCTGACCGGCAGACTGAGGTCGAGGGCTTCTGGGCAAACAGTAAGTACGATGACGAATATGATCACGGGGATGATGATTATGTTGATAAATCAATACAAGGTGATACCATGCGATAACGACCGTTGAAGAGGAAAATAGAAATGACTCTGATAGCGAAGTTGAGTTTAGATTTCATAGGTGCCAAGTGCCATAGAGAAAATTTGTTGTTGATATGCAATAGGTTAGATGGTAAGTTGGATTTGAGACAAAGCAGGGGACCAAAAAGAAGCAACAAAAAGTGGCAAATTGGTAAAGTTGAAAATGATGATGAACGAAAAATGATCGCTATAAGAGAGGACTAACATCTATTTGAAAAATGACGAACTTTTCATTTAATTCCGATGCGACATTCAATTCACTATTTTACCTAAAATCTGATGTCCTAGAAACATATCAAGAATTCCCTTCTCCGCGCTTCACTGCTCCAAGACACTACCTATCAACATCAAACCACCCTCATCAAATTCAAGATGCTACAAGCCAACCAACTTCTGTTTGATTCATCTTCGAACCCATTTAACGACTCAATCACACGATTTTATCTCAGCCTCATACTAAGCTAAATCACACGATTTTATTATTTTTTAGAGATGACATACGAGTACTTTTTAGGAGGCCATCCATCCAAAATTACTCTCAACCAGAGCTCACTTAATCCTAAAGTTACAAATAAAACTCCACTTGCTCTGAAAAAATGCTCAAGATATTAGGGGTCCAAATTAATGCTTAAGCCCCAGAAAATTAAATTTACATTGACAAAAATGAATCAAACCATATCAATTTCAGCTCCATTAGAGCACAAGTAAAACTAAACTGGGATTCACACAAGTGCAAATCAATAGCAGCCTCTTTTCAAGCTTACTATGAACAGAAACAGCAAAAGACATTAATGGAAATGATATACAAATATAGAGTCAAAATGACATTACATTATTATTATTATTATTCCTTGCCTGCAGGATCGAGTCTGCCAGAAGATCAGAAAGTAAAGATGCAACTTTTCCCCTTCCCTGCTCTCTGGATCAGAAAATAAAAACTCAAAAGTTCTGCCAGAAAGCTGAGAATTTGACTAAAAAGTAGTTAAAAGTCACAATAAATACATTACATTTCCTTCAATTTCATCCAACCCAAACCGAGTAGAAAGAGAACAATCAGTTTACAAGGAGAAGAGTTATATAGATTCGATCAATTTCATCCTACAAATAGGCTGAACGATTCAGATTTGGCTCTACTAAGCAGCAAATCGAATCAACCAGACTCTCATACAGGCAAAAAATGAAAGTGAAATGCATTCGATAAGTTTAATTTGTTTGTTTTTTTTTCAAAAATAGTGCAGCTGCTATAACAAAATGTCCCAATACATATTTGTTTCATTTGGGGGATAACGTAAGACCACCCAATTACAGCCATTTCTAAAGGATCTAGAGATCCCAACCAAAATCATGCTAACACATCTTGTACCAAAACATATATATATATATATATTTATATATATATTTACCCAAACCTCCCCTGTAAGTTAGCATAATTACTGAGAGCATCTTGTTTTCAAAATTACAAAAACCTCCTCTTAAGTTTTCATTTCATTACAAAAACTTCCCCGGAACTTTTCATTTCCTAACATCCATGAACAAAAATACCCTCCTGGGAACTGTACACCGAGGGAGGTATTTGTGTGCATGGATGTTATGAAGTGAAAACTTCACGGGAGGTTTTTGTAATGAAATGAAAATTTTAGGGGAAGTTTTTGTAATTTCGAAAAAAAGAGGGGTGCTGTCAGTATTTTAGCAAAGTTAGAGGGGAGGATCTCCCGGTAAATGACCCTATATATACATATACCCTGCATTTTTGCAAGAGGCTGCTTCCGGGACTCGAACCTGTGACCTCGGTCACACGGAAACACCTCAACAATGTAACAATATGATGGAAAAAAAACGTAATACACTAATTTAAACAAAATAACAATATAA
The DNA here is from genome assembly GCA_033032865.1 of Dactylorhiza incarnata. Classification (NCBI taxonomy): domain Eukaryota; kingdom Viridiplantae; phylum Streptophyta; class Magnoliopsida; order Asparagales; family Orchidaceae; genus Dactylorhiza; species Dactylorhiza incarnata. Next base: position 4,353,941 of record JAWHQI010000088.1, on the reverse strand, counting down.
TTTTTAAAATATTTCATAATAACATTCCTAAAGTGCTATATTGTTGCTTCTTTTCAAATAATATAACCTCCGGTGCAAAAAGTTTATTTGAATCTAGGGATGGGGCTACAGGGTGAAATCAACAAATTTCATAGTTTCAAAATCAGGTGCACCAAACTCAATCTATGAAATTCATAGTTTCAATGGATTTGTCAAATTTATAGAAGATTTTAAATGTGGCATATCATGACAATTACTGACCGTTTAAACATATATACATCATACAAGGTTTTTATACTTCTCAATTAAATAATTAACAAATCAATCATCACATCAACATTTAAAAAAAAGGTCAATTCCAAAATTTCTTTCATCTTCATTATTCAAATACTACTAATGGCATTTCAAACATTTCATAATAAACTAAGATCCTACGAATCTGGGTTTGAAAACTGCATAATAGTTTCCAAGAAAACAACTTTCAACAACCATTTTTTGTATAATTCTTTAACAACTAATGGCCCTAAACACAACTTAGATGAGAAGACTAAAATAATCTACCACAATGTCAATGCTAAAAGTGCACAAATCAAGCTGGTTCTCCGCCCCTACCAAATCAATCCATGCACACGGGCAAATCGTCTCCATTCCATCAAGAACAAATCAAATACAATTTTTTGTTCAAATCATCAAAGATGAACTAATCAAACCAAACTAGCCAGCACAGATTTATAAGAACAGCTAGAGCAATTGGACCAGTTCAATTCAATTTGTGTAAACATTCAACCAAGACTGAAAAGGATTTCATACTCATGTAAACCATTAACTTCATCCAACCAGTTAATGGATTAGCTTTTTCGGTAATCCCCCTCATACTTGGGAAGCCTTCTATCAGTTTCCTTTCATCTTTTAGGATGCCAAAACCACATAAAAAGACACTTATGTTGTCCCCTAAGCCTATAGGTTTTAATATATATTTGAGTTTTAACTCCACAATAAATGCAGATGCGGTTTTAACATAAATCTCATCTTCAGTGTCAATTATCTTGAAGATGATTGTAAAGAGAAATTAATTCAGGGTTCAGTTCAAAGTACGGTTTTCACGGTTCAACATCAGAGCAGGATTACTTCTGCATAATATCTAACAACCTATTTAAGGAGGAACACACATAACATATATTCCTCCTTTTAACTTGGTATCAAAGTCATTCCTCCGCGCCTCCGATCAAAAAACCCAATGACGCGGGGTAAAGTGAAGGTTGTGGAGTGAGTATACACTAACGGAACTTTAATGAATGTAAGCACGTGCAGTGACAACGGGGAGTCCTATAATGATGAAATGTTCATGCAAGTGTCCGGCAATTAAAACAACAATGACTGTTGAATTTAATAAGAGAAATACGAATGTCACAATTGAAAAAGGTGGATTAGATAAGCAAACACGTGTTAGTTGAATTAAAACAGAAAGTGCTTCCAAGAAATGCTCGGCGAATATGTCTTTCAAATAGCACGAGATCTTAAACAAATTTGTATGAATCAAGACCCTGAATAGTATGTATATTCACCTACGTTATCAAGGCGCGCGCCTAGGCGCGCCTGAGGCGTCGGGCGCATGGGGCGCAGTCCACGTCGCCTTGGAAGGGCTAAGGCGGGCGACTTGCCCCAGGCGCGCCCCAGGCGCTCGCCTCGCGTACCATCCAAGCGGGCAATAGGCGCGCCTGGAATTCAAAAAATGGGTCGGCCGGTTTTTTTAGGTCTGCGTTTTCATAAGCCTGACTGCGCCTCTTTCATTCCTCCATTTAGGTTTTCACGAGAGCTCACCAACCCCTCCTCTTTGCTCGATAGCTCTCGATAGCTCGCCGGGCCGGCCTCATCTGCACGCAGCACGCCACCTCTCGATAGCTCGCCGGCCTCATCTGCACGCCACCTCTCGACCTCTCCTCTCATTCTTCCCAGTTAGGATTTAGGCTTGCCGCTCGCTGGATGCTCCTCTTGGCTCGATAGCTCGCCGACCTCCTCTTCACGCCAACTCTCCAAACGGTAACATCGCCGGCCTCCTCTACTTGCTTTAAGCTCGCCGGTCTCCTCTTCCAGCTCACTGTTCTACAGTGAACTGGGCTTCCAGTTCACTGTAAAACATGTAGATGCATTTGTCATAGTTGTTAGTTCAAGAGGGGTTGATCCGTTGATGTTCAAAAATCAAAAGGTACACAAGCCTAATGTTTTATATTACATGTTGTAGTGTTTTTATTTGATTAATATTGGAAATAATGTTTGGTAGCATGCTTTGTTGCTAAGTTTTTACTTGCCTTTAAATTTTTCATTTTTGCACCTAATGTAGCTCGGGCGCGCGCCTGCGCCTGCGCCTTGCGCCTAGGCTCCAGGACCCCTTTGCGCCTCGGTGCGCCTTGCGCCTTTGATAACGTAGATATTCACCCAAATAAGCAACAGACTATAATAACTTCAAATTAAGAACTTACATAAGTAAGCCCAATATAAGTGTACGGTGGCTGAATCAAGTTCTGGACAGTAAAATTGGAGCAACTTGATTGCTGAAATGACTTCCCAACGCTAATTGGGCCCCACGGGAGAGAGACATGAGGTTGGGGCTGGAGAGTTCCTTGTGAGGGTTGTAGAAGATGTCAAAGTGCTGTCAATCTCCTTATGCGGGCTGTTGGAGATGACATGTTGTCATAGTGGTTATGGAGCAAAATTAGTGAGGAGCCTTGAGGGTCGGGTGCGGGGAGACTGGATACAAAGGCTAGCGGCCTTCAACAGGGGCTCTGTCGTTGATGAAGTCGCTGTAATCATGGGTTGGACTGCACCCAGATGATGCTGGCCAGATTTGACTGGGAATCAAAAGGAGGCCGACAATTACTGTTGCAAGGAGGAGGCCGGCATTGGATACGGGTTGGAGCTTTGCTGGGTGGTGGCGCTAGAGAATGTACCACCTGATCAAGCACCGACAAGGTAGGGAAATGGCACCAGAAATTTTGTTCTCGACCAAGCAGGGATCGACAATCCTCAGCGAGCCTAGAAAGTAACAGAGGAGTCATCGTTCTCCTCTAGGTCGGGGCCGACGTTTCACGGCGTGGCTTGCAATTGACATGAGAACGTTCGTTCTGGTCCAGGGAGGAGTCGGCCATCCAGAGTAGGCGTGAAATTGCTGTTATCAGATAGTTCCAGGTGGTTTGCAGGGAGATACGAACAGTTCCTGGATGGTGTCGAGGGACTCATGAGAAAACAAAGGAAGTAAATTATTATTAAGCTTCAACATCTAATATTTCACGGCTTCGACATCATAGTGATTACAAAATCTCAAATCTCTCAAAAATCTGCAATAACTCAAAATGAACTCCACGACAAGTAATTATAGGCACTCACACACATAATGTACGGTTGTAATTGGCTGAAACAACAACATACAAACAAAACAAGAATAATGCGTAGAAATATATGAAAACGCAGATAATATCCTGTCGACGCTCTGAACGCGACGACGGGCTCGAATTGTCCATACGACGACCCTAACATCTCCTACAACGAGCGTAAACCCGAACAGGCTCTGACATGGGTCAGCCCGCCCATCAATTCCCCCCGACTTGAAAGCATTCATCTTCATAGAATGCAGATGGCCATACTCCTAACGAAAACCAGGTGCAAGTGAATCAAGCTCCTGTGATGACATCCATGTATCATCAACAGTCAACCACCCCCTCCAGTGGACCAGGTAACGAATAGTGTGTCCGTCAAGTGTCGAAGCGATGTCATACCCCACAATATCAGCTATACTTTCAGGTGCCGAAGTAGGTGTAAGTGGATCCACGGGTAGCTGGGTAGTGAGTTGAGGCTCAGTAGTGGGTTGAGGCTCGGTAGTGGGATAAGAGAATAGGCTTAAGTACTCATGAGGTTCATAATATAGAGTTAAATCCTCAATATTGAATACAAGATAAATTCTCATACTCCTAGCGATATTCAATTCAGTCATTCGACCCAATCTTTTGTATTATTGTGTAGGAGTCCATTCACCTAACATTTAAATTTTTTTCGCAGTTCCTGAAGGGAACCTCTCAGCTCTAACTCTCACCATCACTTGCTCACCTTCACTAACCCTCTGCTCTCACATGTGAGTGTCCACATACGCTTTATAATTTCCATTACTCATTGCAATTTCAAGTCGGACTATTTCATGCACTTCATGCAAATGACTCTAAGTGGGAATGACACAAAGTCGATAGGTTTTCTAGATTCGTAACCTAAGATAACATGAAATGGACTAAACCCTGTGGACATATTGAGAAAGTTATTATATGCAAATTCTGCTATGGATAGTGTAGAGTCTCAACTAGACGAAGTCATACGCCACAATGTCTTTCAAAAACAACTCACGAAACAGACATTAAGATCAGATATGATTGTCTTAGGTAGCCCGTGTAGTCGAAAACACTCTTGAAAAATGAAGTTGTGACGCGGGATGCGTCGACAGTCCTGTTGGAGGGGATAAAATGAATCATCTTTGAAAAGCGATCCACCACCAAAAATATGGAATCGTGCTTTCTAAGTGTTTGTGGAAGTCCAAGCACGAAGTCTATACTAATATCCACCCAAGGCTGATGCGGAACGGGCAGGGGAGTATATATGCCAGTGTTATGTTGTGTGCATTTGGTTGTCTAGCAGATACGACAATGGTGGACAATATGGGAAACATCTTTCTTTAGACTAGGCAGAAAGGAACGATCCTCTACAAGGCTAATCGTCTTATCTCTCCCAAAATGACATGCAACGCCCCCAACGTGCATCTCCCATATCAAATAATTGCGTAAAGAAGTGCAGGGACACACAAACAGGACCAATAGAATAAATATCCATCCATCAAGAGAAATCTGTCACGAATTTCTGCTGGATCTCTAGATAGAGAGTTATACATCTCGCTAAAACCGTAGCATGTGGGATAATCAAATATTAGACGCTCAAAGCCCTCTACTTAGACACTCATCGTACGCAGCAGGCTAACTCTCCAACTGAGGGAATCTGCATGTTTGTTCTCAACACCAGACTTAGGTGTGAAAAAATGGAACTCATGTACTCCACCCATTTAGCGTGATGGTGTTTAATTTCTTCTGCGAGTCAAGGTAACGTAGGGCCTAATGATCGGACTACAATATAAATTCTTGGATAAGATATAATGTCGCCAATGACGTAAGGCATGGATGACCACAAAGAACTCCCTATCATAATTATAATACTTTTGTTGGACCTTATTTAACTTCTCAATAAAGTACACGATTGGATGTCCTTGACTTAATATGTCGTTTATGCCTACGCCTAACGCGTCACAGAACACATCAAAGACTTTACTGAAGTCGTGCAACCGAAGAACTGAGCTTGAGGATAACTTATCTTTAATCTCGTTGAACGCTCTAGTGGCGGCTTTGGTCCATACAAATTCGCCCTTACGTAGGCAGCTCGTAAGGGGTGTCATAATAGTACTGAAACCACTAACAAACCTTTGATAGAAAGTGGCAAGTTCGTGAAAGCTATGTGCTTCATGAATGTGCGTAGGAGTTGGCCATTCACAGATAGATTTAACTTTGTCAGGGTCTACAAAAATGTCCGTGGTAAACACGATGTATCCTAGAAAATGCACATACATGGATAGAAAGCTGCACTTCTTCATATTGATATACATGTGCTCCTTTCAGAGAACTTCACATACGAGTCTAATATGAAGAAGAAGATCAGTGTGCGCCTGACTATAGATGAGAATATCATCAAAAAAACACCAAGAATTTGCCAATATAAGGTCGCAGGACTTGAGTCATAACCCTCATAATAGTGCTAGGAGAGTTTGATAATCTGAACGGCATTACCAGTCATTCATATAAGCCATCTTTTGTTTTGAAGGCCACTTTTCACTCATCTCCCTCACGTACTCTAATCTGGTGGTACCCGCTGCGTAAAGCCGTAAACCAATCTTAGTGAAGACTTGGGAACCAGTCATAGCATCCAATAAATCATTCAACCGAGGAATAGGAAAATGGTACTTCACGATAATTTTATTAATGCCGCGTTGCGGTAGACACGATGTATCCTAGAAAATGCACATAAATGAATAGAATGATACACTTCTTCGTATTGATATATGGGTGCTCTTTTCGAAGAATTTCACATGCGAGTCTAATATGAAGAAGATGATCAATGTGCGTCAGACTATAAATAAGAATATTATCAAAATAAACGACAAAGAATTTGCTCATATAGGGCCACAGTAACTGGGTCATACCCTCATAAAAGTGCTAGGAGCGCTCGATAATTCGAATGACATTACTAGTCATTCATACACGCCATCTTTTGTTTTGAAGCTTGTTTTCCACCCATCTCCCTCACACACTCTAATCTGGTGGTACTCGCTGAGTAAATCAATCTTAGTGAAGACTTGGGCACCAGCCAAAACGTTCAATAAATCATCTAATCGAGGAATGAGAAGAAGGCACTTCACAGTAATTTTATTAATGGCGCGACTGTTAATGCACATACACAAACTACCGTTCTTCTTAGGAGTAAGAAGGGTTGGAACGACACAGGGACTCAAGCTCTCCCGTATGATTTTTTTTTTGGAGAAATTCATCGATTTGTTGTTTTAGTTTAGCATGTTCGATGGGGTTCATACAGTAATGGGGTAAATTGGGCAGGGATGCTCTGGGTACTAAGTCGATGACATGTTGAATGTCTCTCAGGAGAGGCAACTCATCCGAAAGTTCATCTGGAGTAATATCAAAGAACATCTAAAATGCAAGAACATTCGGGTGGACCTCTAAAGTCTCAGTAGGGCTCTCAGATGCCTGTGTGGCGACCACTATTAATATGATGCATGTGTGGTGGCCACTACTAATATTATGCCTGACTCACGACTCTCTCATAGGAAATCACCTTTCCTCATGATATGTAAAGGCTTCGCGGAGCCTATGCCGACTGAAGCGTCAACTCTACCCGTGGAAGGCTCCTCGGGTTGAGTTAGGGATATGGTGATCTTGCGTCCCTTATCATAAAATACACGTGTTTGTCCTACTGTAACATGCGACATCTCGATCATAAAGCCAAGGCATACCCAAAAGTACATGTGCGACATCCATGAGAATGACATTACACCAAACTGGATCCTCAAATAAGGTTATGGTGATAGGCACGAGGCATCGCTGAGTGACCTGAATAACAGTCTTACCCACCCAAATAACTCGATACTGGTGTGGGTGGAGTTCAGGTTTCACTTTCATACGCTCTAGCCCTCTGGGCAACTATGTTACCATAACTCCCTCTATCTATAGCGAGCTTGCAGGCACCACTTACACTAGGGAAATAAGTATATAAAATGGTGGCGCATCTCTAATCCTCATCAGTGCGTGGAGTATGTAGCAAACGACGGATAATGCCCACCTCAAGGGCATGATCTGTCTCATCCTCCCAACCCTCTTCTATAGCCATGACAATATCTTCTTTAAGCTCCACTGACTCAATACTATGGTTGTGGTCTTCCTCAATGAGTAGATTCTGTGTGGGACACTGTGCCACTACATGACCTCTACTCTGACATCGGTAACATTGCATTCCTCCAGACTTTGGGGGCCCAGTAGAAATGGATTTTCCTTTCGTGTTAGCGCGAGCATGAGTAGGCATAGATGAGTTGGGTCCTTGCTGGAAAAGCCTCCTAGGCATAGAATTATCGGACTCTGGGTTAGGTCGCCTTAGACCAAAAGTACGTAGGTATTGATTATACTGTAAGGCGAGCTGGAAAATCTGCTCGACCGATTCCATGTGGTGGGGAATAAGTTCCCTACGAATGTTAACCCTTAACCAGGCCCGAAATCGGGAGGCTGTCATTATATGCTCCTCGATGATATCACTCCTAACGAAGCTCGTCAAAGCGAGTCATATACTCTGCTACAGAAAGAGTTCCCTGTCGTAAAACTTGGAGCTGATTTAGAAGTTGGTTTTGATATGAAGCAGGTAGATATTTTTCTTTGAGTTTTTGCTTCATGTCGTCCCATCTGATGATAGGATAATAGCCCTCTATGTCTAAGGAGCGCTCAAGACTCGTCAAATAAATTTTGGCTTGCCCATATAATTTCATCTTGGCAAAATGAACTCGTCTCTCATCAATCATCTCGTACCAATCAAAATAATTATCCATGTCTAAAAGCCAATTGCTAAAGGCATTCAGATCCAGCTGACCATCATAGGATGGGGCAACGATACGAATGCAGCGAGTGATATCATCCTCTCCAATATGACCTCTCCAGGGCTCATGATAATCCAATAAATTTTGGTTTGCCCATATAATTTCATCTTGGCAAACTGAACTCGTCTCTCATCAATCATCTCGTAGGATGTGGCATCGATATGAATGCGGTGAGTGATATCACCCTCTAGTGATATCACCCTCTCCAATAAGACCTCTCCAGAGCTCATGATAATGCATGTAATCATCATCTTTAACATGGCTGAACCGTGCGAGGGGGACCGCATGATCTATATAGAAGGGATACAAGGGTTAAGGTCGTTCTTCTTGAAGAGGATGGTGTCGACCAATTATGGGATCCCTTCGACATTCATAGGCTGGTTCAGGTCCCCCTTGGAAGGATGGAGGAGTAGCCCGTGCATTAGGATTTACGAACATACGATCACGATGTCCCTCTATGTCACGATGTCCCTCACGATGAATAACTTGCGGCCAAAGGGCTTGTCGAGGATGAGGGTTCTAGCCATCCATCTTAATGATGAGAATTCCAAATTGTCCCCTAAGATCATCAAATTGTGCGTCCATTTGATCGAAGCGATTGACCAATAATTTTTGGAAATTGGACATAAACATATCGGTGTTTGAACTGGTGGTAGCTTGAGTACTAAGGGAAGAGATCATGTCATGGTATGCATACAAATGGTCATAACTTGGCGCTCTAATACCAAATCTGACGCAGAGAAAAGTGAAGGTTGTGGAGTGGGTATGCACTAATGGAACTCTAATGAATGTAAGCACGTGTAGTGACGATGGGGAGTTCTAAAATGAGGCAATATTCATGCAAGTGTCCGATAATTAATTTAACAATGACTGCTAAATTTAATAAGTGAAATACGAACGTCACAATTGAAAACAGTGGATTAGATAAACAAGCATGTGTTAGTTGAATTAAAACAGAAAGTGCTTCCAAGAAATGCTCGACAAATATGTCTTTCAAATAGCACAAAAGATTAATCAAATTTATACGAATGAAGATCAAGAATATTATGTATACTCACCCAAACAAGCAACAAAGACAATAATAACCTCCAATTAAGAACTTAGATAAGTAATTAAGCTCAATATAAGTGTACGACGGTCGAATCAAGTTCTGGACAACAAAATTAGAGCAACGCGATTGCTAAAATGACTTCCCAGTGCTAAAATGGGCCCCACATGTGAGAGACCTGCGATTGGGGCTGGAGACTTTCTTGTGAGGGATGAAGGAGATGTCAAATTATTGTCAATCTCCTTATTATAGCTGTTGGAGACAACGAACTGTTGTCACAGTGGTCCTGGAGCGGAATTAGTTAGGAGCCTTGAGTGTCGGTTGTGGGGAAACTGGATACAAAGGCTGGTGGCCTTCAACAAGGACTCTGTCGTCGATGGAGTCGCCGTAAGCGTGTGTTGGACTGCACACACGTGATGCTGGCCAGAATTTGACTGGGAATCAGGAGGCCGAAAATTGTTATTACAAGGAGGAGGCAATGGATACATGTTGGAGCATTGTTGGTTGGTGGCGCTGGAAGAATGCCCTACACGATCGAGCACGGATGAGGTAGGGAAATGGCACAAGACGTTTCATTCTCGACCAAGCAGGGATCGACAGTCCTCAGCGGGCCTTGAAAGTAACATAGGAGTCCTCATTCTCCTCAAGGGAGAGGTCGACGGTTCACGGCGTGTCCAGAGCAGGCGTGAAATTGGAGTTATCAGACGATTCCAATACTTTGCAGGAAGTTACAGACGGTTCTTGGATGGTGTCGAGGGGCTCACGAGAAAACAGAGAGTAAATTATCATTAGACTTAAGCACCTAATATTTCACGACTTCGGCACCGTGGTGAACACAAAATCTCAAATCTCTCAAAATTCTGCAATAACTCAAAATGAATTCCACTACATGTATAGGCTCTCATACACACAATGTACGACTGTGATTGGCTGAAATGACAATACAAACAATACACGAATGATGCGTAGAGAAATACGAAAACAAAGATAATATCTCGTTGATGCTCTGAACACAACGACGTGCTCTGGCCGTCTACAAGACGACCCAAACCCTTCCTACGATTAGTGTAAACCCGAACGAGCTCTGATATGGGTCGGTTCGCCCGTGGAATATGGTCCCCATCACCCTAGATCATTGAGTGACGTTTCGTTGGCCGATTTCATCGATTGAGCAACACCTTCCAACAATGGATAGAGCGATGTCTGTCTTCCGTTGCTTCCTTTGACAACTGCATCTACGTCCAACGAGTGACTGTGGCCTTTCAGCAGCAGAATCAACCGACATTTTCGTCGATTAGGGCTAACACTCCTTTCCAGCGACTACGCATGACGCTTCTTCCGCTCCTTCTAGCGAGCGACCGTGTCGCTCCTTCCAGCGACAATTTTCGATGGTTTCGATGTTGATTGAAGGGCTTCTCCCTTCCACTCCTTCCAACATCTGTTTTTCGACGAGATCATCTCTTCCTGCGACAATCTTCCTGCAGCACTAGGCACCTTTCTAGTTAAGTTTGCTTATTGCCAAGTAATCAATATCTGGATCATTAAGCCCCTCTTCGGGAACCGCAACTGAAAGGCCACATCCCTTGTGTGCCACTGGTCAGGAACACCATACCAATCCCGTCACTATTACTACCATGTCTCTAGACAACACAACCACTTTGCTTAGTCCCAATCTATCCACCTTGCACTCCAACAACTCATTTGCTTGGGCTGATTAGTGAACCACCACAGGATGATTCAACATGGGACCGGTGGGACATGAATGAATCAATGGTGATGTCTTGAATACTTAGTTCATTGGACAAGTATGTCTATCAGAATTACGTTGTTCTGGATACTACAACAATCATTTAGAATCAGGGTAAAACTACATACTCTATACATGGGAACTACACATAAGTGTACTAACAACGGTTTAAGATTGCTCGTCTTACACATGAAGATCTCTTGGTGGCACAATATTATTCTAATTTTGAAAAGTTACACAGAAAGCTTGATTATTCTGATCGCATTCAACTGAGCTGCACAGACAACATGAACATGATTCGTGTGTCGGATGATCAGAACCGTGTATTTGCATGCATGCAAGGCCTGAATCCCGACTTTGACTACATTCAGATGCAAATCCTTGGACGGTAGACTATGCCTTCTCTTACCGAGACCTTAACCAAGTTCAGCAGGAATGATCGGCGTCAATCTCCTACCTAGAACATTCTGCAAGATTGTTCCGCTCTAGGAGTAAGCGATACCCATGGACCCCCTGTGACCACTCACCATTATGGCACAACTGAGCTTTTCTATGATCATTGCCACGAGCCTTGGTACACACGGGAGACTTGCTACAAATTACAAGGCCTCCTCCTCCCCCTACCCCTACCTCCTCCCAACACACACACTGGGAACACTACTCTTGGTCGGGGTTGTGGACGAGGTGGCCGATCAACTGGACAACTATAGGTTCCCCCTCATGCACCTCACCTTAATAATACAAACATCCCAAGGGAGTCGTTCTCTAGACCAACTTTCGGGCAGTTTATCAGGAGAGGAACTCCAGGCTATGTGTCATCTCTTACAACGGGTGACTACAAAGACAAATGCGCCTCTTGAAATTCAAATCACTGTGTACTCTACCCATAGCACTATATATTCCTCCAGCACACAACTCTCTAGTTAACCATTTACTTAGTGGATTATTGATTCAGGAGCCCCTGATCACATGACAGGTTTATCTCATAGTTTCACCTCATATATTCCTATTTCTGGGAAAAATAAAATAAGTCTCCTTGAAGGGTCTCACATACAATCATCTCAGACAAAGAAAGTATTACTTGCAAACCAACTCTCACATTATCATCTGTTCTTCGTGTTCCTATCTTTCCCAAGAACCTTCTTTCAATTACCAACATTACTCATAGCTAATTGTGTTGCTGTTTTTAATCTTATCATGTTATTTTTTAGGATTCGAGTACAAAGTAGGTCCTCGGCTTTGATAAGATGCAAAATGGCCTCTATTTTTCACCCTTCTCATGTCAAAATCATATATCAAGAGTCCGCTTCGTTTCGCCATTTCTCAATCGTTATTAGGCAAGAGAACATTCATAAGCTCAAATTCCAACTATTTATCACATCAATTTTGGTCCAAATATTCATTTCCTTTCAAATGACTTGGGATCAAAATCATACTTCTTATCATTAAATTGTTAAATATTGATTAGAAAACAGTACAGTAGATTTATTGAAGTAAAAATGAGAAAACTTTGATAAATAAAAATCAAAATAGAAGACAGTTGGAAGGTACTATTCATCCCATGCAAGTCCAGTTGATAACTTCCAAGATAAAAGTAATATTGGATTAAGAAAAACAAAAGATAAATGCTCCAATATCTTCCTACAGTTTATAATCACTTTATCTCCCAGATTAAATGGAACTAATTAAAAATATTAATAGCTTTCTAAGCTTCATTTACAGCAGGATAGACATTTTCAAAAGTCCCCATGCAAAATTTAGAAATGAAAGGTTTGACACTGCAATTAAAGAGTGCTTTTTTGAATGATTAATGCTAGAATTTCATGCCTAATAGAATAAAACAATGCAGGCATCATCATCTCAGCTCTTCTATGTAACATTGAAGCAAAAATTAAACAGAAGAATTGAACTGAGAGTGTGAAACAATACCAACAGTACAATCCATTTGCGATCAAGATCAAACAAATCTCCTCGTTGATTTTGGTTTCTTCACAAAGCTCATCCTCAGCTTCTTCAGTCGCTTCCTCTTCCTCTTCATCTTCTCCGGCAAAGTTTCCCTCTTCTTCTCCTCCTTCTTCTTCTTCACCTTCACATACCTTAGATCGACCTTGTATTCCTTGGAAACAACTGGCACACCCCGGAAAACAGCTTCCTTAAACAATCTGTTTGCCGAGTCAGCCTGATTGTGAGTAGCCAATTTCTCTATCAGTAATCCATAAGTCTTGATCCCTGGAGAATGGCCATAGCCCTTCATCATCCTAAACACCTTCATTGCATGCTCCACCCTCTCGATTCCGCACAAAATCTTTATGAATCCGTAGTAGGCTTTTCGATCAAGGGATTTGCCAAAACCAGCAGACCTCATGAATCCAATCATTTCATCCGCTTCTGAACATCTAGCCGCCTGGTACAAGCTCCGGATCAGCACAAGGTATGTTTCAGCTTCAGGAGAGCATCCCCATTGACTCATCTCCCTGAAAAGTTTCATCGAATCCTCAGTTTTTCTTATCTTGCACAGATTGTAGATAAGCACGTGAAAAGTCTCCTGATTTCTTGGAACCCCGGCTGATTCCATCTCGAGGAGGAGTTTTTGGGCCTCCGGTAACATCCGAAGTGGATCTTTTCTGCGGCAGAGCCGGCAGACACAGTCGATGATTGAATTATAAGCTGGCGTACCAAGATCAAAACCTCCGCGGATGATCTCTCCCATCAGTCTTTTAGCGTCCTCGAGCTTCAGTTCATCGCTATATCCTCGAATAAGAGTATAGCAGATCTGCTCATCGGGAAAGATTTTGTCAGCGAGGCGTTTGACCTCGCGCTCCGCGTGGCCGGTGAATCCATGGCTGCAGAGGGAAGATACGAGTAAGGAGAGTGCCGGGAGGTCGGGCTTCAAGCCGTAGTCGCGTTCTATACAGTCGAAGAAATGGATGGCCTGAGATGCGCGGCGGGCTCTAATGAAGCGGTCAAGGGTGGCGGAGAGAGACTTGTGGCCGAAGGCGAGGCGATATTTGACGAGGACATCGTGGACGGCTTTGAAGTCCTTCTGGCGGCCGAGGTAGTTAATGAGGTGCGAGAGGGAGGTGTCGTTGGCGGTGAAGCCACGATCGCGGACTAGCCAGTGGAAGAATTCAATGGCGGCGTGGCCGGCGGAGGGAGAGATGTTGAGGATCTCTACGAAGAGAGGGGTGTTGAAAAGGACATCGGAGAAGTGGAGGGAGAAGTGTCGAGGGAGGTCGATGGAGGAGGAGAGTTCGGATGAAGAGGCGAAGCTGGTGAGCTCGCTGGAGATCTTGCTGGCGAGATCGGAGAGCTCGGCGGCGGGGGTGGATGATGTCGAGAGTGATCGGAGTGAGGAGAGGAATGGGGGAGGGATGTTAAGAGATGGGATTCGTCTTAGAAGAGAATTGGAGGGTACAGATGAGGAAGATGAGGTGCAGAGGTGGCGGAGGAAGTGGCAGAGCGCCGGTAATCTCGGCGGCGGCCTCCACATTTTTATGAGGCACTGTTTTTTGCTGTCGAGGCCGGAGGGTTTACGGCAAAAGAAAACCCTACCCTAATACCCCAAAAAAAATTCCTCGGGGTCGGAATTCGGATTACAAAATTGGGCCACAATTATTTCTATGGGCCGGAAACAATAGGCCCATTACATTAATAGACTCAATTTTTATAGTCACAATATTCCTCATTTTTAATTCTAAAAATTATATATACGGTAAAAATCATATTAATTTTATCCCTCAAATTAATTCCTAAAATTTTAATTGTGTCAAAATAGTCTTTGAACTTCTCATCTAAAGACTTTTTTAGTTCTTTGCACTCAAAATAAAATCTTAGGATAACGAAAAGAATTAAAATGACATAATTTAAAATAATTTTTTAAAATAACATGAAATTCATTTGAATAATTCATCTCTAAAATTTTAGTTATAAACTCTTCAATTATGAAAGTGTTAAGGAGGAATATACGAACCATGTGAATAATTCATAATGATTATGGAAGGAGAAATAACAAAATAACACGTTCAATTGGCTCAAAAAAGTAGATGTTATATTCATTAATGCTGCGTTTGGCGCGGCTTATCGGTGACTTATTTGTTGCGGTGAGGTTGGACATAAACGTCATTGTCATTGAATGTATGTTTGGTATGACAAATGTTACTACCGCTACCAAAAAAATAAACTAGTCTGTGGCATAAGATTTAGTATGACAATGACATTTTTGTCCAACCTCACCGGAGCAAATAAGCCCGCGATAAGCCGCGCCAAACGCAGCCTTAAATTTATCAAGACCAAATGTGTATAAGAGTTCAAAGCTACAAACATTGAAAGAGAAACTTCTTTACCTACTTATCGGGGGTCCGAAGACACTCATCCAATATGCAGCATATATTTTTTGTTATATTAAAGCTTAAATCTTAATCACTTGATATTATACATATATGATATATCTTAAATTTTCAAGGAGTAAACATCTATTTTGTTTTGCAAAACAACAAATATGTTACAAAAATTAAGCAACAAAAAGTTGCATAATCATTTGTACTAAGCATCACCGGCATGTAATTGTCATAACAACATTTATATTTCTTGCTCTTTTCATGTCATGAATGAAGGTGGCAATGCTAAGCATTAAGTATTCATAAAAGCATATAAATTATAGAGAAATATGAGTAGAAGATAGGAACAAAATAACATAAGGATAAAATATAAATACCCATGCTCTAAAGAGATTATAATGATCTTAACCATTTTTAATTTTAATCTCAAGACACAAAAAGGTCTCTATATGATGATTAGATAAACATATTCGCAATCTTATTTTGTGTAAAAAAATAATTTTGGCATCACTAATACTAAATGCCTCTCGATGTATTCGGTATGTGAGTATTTGTACAAAGTTTTGGTTAAACTTATGACACTAGTGTTATCACATTTTATGGGATAAACCTACCATCTAATAGTTAGATTTTTAACCATAACATAAGAGATACATAGAACTTTATTTTGTTTTGGGGCCATACGAGATAAGCCTACAAATTAACTTGTGCCACTGGTGCTATTTTGATCAACTTTGTATCTAGCATAGTCAACATCAATAAAACCAATAAGATAACAAGAAGGTGCATTGATATCATAATCATAAGCTATGTGAACACATAGATGTTTATAAACACATTTTATGACAATGAAATGATATTCTTAAGGATCAATCTAAAATCTATGCAGTGAGTGTACATTTCAAAAATATTTTTTTACTTTGTACTCGTGCAAAGTTCAATGATGCAAATTTTTTTACCTAATTCATAGATTCATAAGTAACAATTATCTTGTCTCATACTTCTTGGTGAGTTGGAGGTTGATATCCACATACAATTCTCAAATTTAAGGCATAGTACAAACAAGTAACACCTTATACAATTTTCTTTACCTAATTCAGACCTTCATAAGTAACAATTACCTTGATATCTTCATCTTTTCTTTTAGGTTTTAAGGTGTAATACAAATAATTATTTTCTTTGGATTTAATTAACCGAGTTTTAAGTCGATTGCAGTCCATTACTTAACGGACTTCTCGACACTAATACATTATACACTTTGGGACGTTAATAACAACCACGCGTAGATTAGATTCATATTTTTGCATCATGAGAACGTAGAAACATAAGCATGTGTTTCTTCCAATACTGAAAATGAACATTATCTACTACTGAAAGTGTTGCGGAAACGTGAGTAGAATGATCAAATAAATAGAAAATCAAAACACAGAAGACAGATTTACATGGTTCACCCCAAGATAGGCTAAGTCCATGGGCAGCAACATTTCATTTTTCACTAGATCAAGAACAGAGGTAGTTACAGGGACGTAGGCGGATTTCAGATTTCTGAATACACCTAATCCTAGACCGAGAGAGAGTTTATATAACACTTCGTACATTTACAAAATACCCAAAATATCAACTTCCTTTTTGTTAGGATTTGAGGCATATATATAATTAGCATAAGGTTTTGTAAAAAGATGTTCCTTTTTGTTATTCCTTAATTGACTAACGAGGAATACTCTAGAGGGATGGATTGGGTTATATAAACATTTTTTCCTGAAATCAAATTTCGAGAAAAGAAAGAGCTGGTAAATAAAATCAGCAACACAAAGAGAGTTCAGCCTAATAGCTACACTTACGCCTAAGCTACCCTAAAGCTTAAGATTCCACTTAAGGGTAAGCTTGGCCTAGGACATACGACAAGCGCGACTTGGGGCCAAAGTATTTTTCACATATTCGACGTAGGACTAAACAAACGTAGACGAACTCCTCACCGTTTGAGTTCGATTTGTTACATTTCTAATTGTTAGTGCTCGGTCTGTGTTTCTCGGTGTTCGCTAATTCAATGTTTTAAGTTCGGTTCGTTATCTCGCTCAAGATGTTCGTGTTTGGCTCGCAAACATCCTAGTTAAGATTTACCAACCAAATTTCGAAAAATGAAGCGCATTTTCTGCTCTGCTTGCTTATGAATAGATCCTAAGAAAATTTAGGAGCAAGCTAAAAAAAGGCCAATGACAATAAAAATGAATTTTTGTATACCACTTAACCGTCAGCACTGATTGCCTGTCAGCGAGAACTTAACCAACGGCCGTCCGACATGTGGCGCTCTTCATGGAAGTTGCAATAGAACATCCTGTATTATGATTGTGGGTCAGGCTCAATCACCACCGTCTAACAAAATCATGATCAGGGCACAGAAAAAGTCATGAGCATTTTTCAGAAAAGAGGAGCTAGATTAACATAATAGAGGATTCATTGTGGCGAAAGTTCCATTCATTAGCAAGACAGGAGAGGAAGCTTCCTAGAAAATCCAAATGGTGGAATAAATAAATATGGTAAAGTCTTCGGCTGAGTAAACCCCCCCATGTTACTCCTAATTCAAGAATCACGAGCTTCATTACAAGATTCATCATCATAAAAATAATGCAAGAAAGCTAAACCAAACATTGAACATGTGCTCTCCATTTACACACGCGTTTCAACTTTACTCTTTCAAAACTAGTATATATATATGTGTGTGTGGAATAATTGCATGTTCCCAAGGTTTTTTTAATCTTGGAAATGATTATAAAAAAAAAGAGGTTGAATCGTGTTAGAACATAAGCATCCAGCCCAGGAATCAATTGGTTGTAGGTGGAGGTGGACGGAATCTACGTTAAGTGAGCGCTGCAGCATGAGTTTTTCGATGTGGGGCTTATTCTCAACACGTCTTTTCACGTGTCAAGCCTTTAGTCTGCTTTGATATCATGTGAGAAAAAAAAGCATATATGACTCAAAACAATTGGTTTTGGGATGGATGCGCGGGTCCCAATTCTAGAGAGGGGGTGTTGCGGAAATACGATAAGAAAAGCACAGAAAATCAATCAACAAGTACAGACGACACAGATTTACGTGGTTGGCTACGTCCACGGGCAGCAGCAGTCGGATCTTCACTATCAAGAATAGAGCCGGTTACAGAGAGAGGGAAGATTTCAGAGTTCAGATTTCTCGATCAATAACCCAAGCTCAGAACGACCATGAGTTTATATAACACTCCGTACATAAGAATTTCGGAGACAGGATCGACACACGGGCGGCAGAGGCGCACGCACATGTGTTCCCAAACGATGTGTTTTTACATCTGAATGGCACACGATCAGGGCACACGCCCGTGTGTCTCGGACCGTGTGCCCCTAAAAGTCGCGCCTCCACCTTCTGGATGCGTCCCCTGACTTCCGGAACAGTTACAATAACACTCCATATTGTGCACAATAGGTGATGTAATAAAAATTAGTCGGAGGACCGATAAAATTGAAACTCATTGTAACACAGACAAACACATGAACCGAGTTCACAAAAGATCAATACTTATAACTATAACTCGCTTTTAGAACGAAAAAAAAAACGAATACTCGCTGTGAAACAAGCTGATTGTTTATGTTTGGAGTATAAGGATGAGAAAGTGACCCCCCCCGGTCTCTCTCATAAATCCCGCATGGAAGAACATGAAATGAAATAGAGATGGATATATTCAGCAGTTTGAATCATTCAACATACAGGGGCTAGTTTAAAACATAAACCATCGTATCATTATCAGTTGAATCATTGATTACCTTTCAATCCGCCGACTAATTAACCAAATTTGTCATTCCTTTCGGACTCGATCGAAGCGTCCAGGCTACAAAATAGTATTTAATTAAACAATTTGCGAGTATTATTTGTCGTTGGATAAAACAATGAGCATGCCAATGCGAATAGAAGACCAGATCATTGCCAATCCTCTTCCAAGAGCATAGAATATCAAATGCTTGATTTATATGTTTTGATTTGCATGATGGAAACATTATCTTATATTACATGAATCCTTAGAAAGCTAGAATATTAAGAAGAGTATGTGGATGCAATGTTTGTAATGCCCGGTCTACTGTGGGTGCGCTACAGGTCTGCAGACCAGTGACCTCAACCCCTCTCCACGGATCTTATTGGCCGCAGCCGCTGATTTCAATGGCTTGCGCCCAATCAGATTCGTGGAGAGGGGTTGGGGTCACTGGTATGCGAACTTGTAGCACACCCACAGTAGACCGGGCGTTACAATGTTTACGAAGTATTTAATTGGTGGAAATTGAAGGTATTCCAAGGATATATAACGAACCATTGCTCTTTCAAGTGTATTTGTTAGGGAGTATGGAACCAAACTGCGTATGAAAACGTGTTTTTCTACCCAAAAGCTTAAAGCTTGAGCTTTTGGGAGAAAGCAATTATTTGATGTGGGACTAAGGGTCCGTTTGGCACGGTGGTAGCAGCCGGAACGCGATGGTTATGAACCATTATTCTTGAACGTCTGACCTCAGCTATGAAACTTCATATCTTTTTTATGTTCAAACTTCAAATTAGGTCTTTTTTCTCGGTGGTGGTCATAACCGTTGTCATATAAAACATATATTTTATGACGGTGGCGTTTTTGTCCAAACTCACCAGAGCAAAACCGCCGCGTCAAACGGACCCCAAATCAAATATCTTGTTGTCACCTGTTGAGTTCTACACGCCTTCTTTATTCGTGTGGTTTAGGATCCTCGCGCCTAAGTCAGCGTTTACACTCTCACACAGCGAAAAACTCGAAGAAACGCTCAGAAAACTAGAGATTTTGATTTCAGACTTGATTGAAACTGTTAGAATTGAAGTGAGCTAGCGCCAGCGCTAGCTACTACTCGCCACCCCCCTTGTTTTGCCTATAAATAGAGGGGTACCCCCCTCTAAAGAGAATCGATTCTGGAACTGGCGAGTATCCTCAACTTAGAGCGAGTTAGAGATACCAGAGCGCTACCAGGCGAGCATTGAACTTGGAGTAAGTTCGCGAGGCGAGTTACCTACTCGCGAGATAGCGCCGGCGATAGTGGATAGCGCCTGCGTTAGCGAGAAGAGAAGCGAGGAGCGAGTACCTACTCGGGAGATAACGCCCGACGCTAGTGGATAGCGCGCGCGGTAGCGAGTAGTGGAGGAAGTGAAGCGTGGCGAGCACGCGAGTAGCTTGGAGTACGAGCAGCGAGCTTGCGAGTAGCAGAGCTAATGCCCGGCGCTAGCGATACCGCTGGCGGTAGCGAGGAGCGAGTATCACCTGCGCGGTGTGCTCCGGAGGAGAAGCGGACCTTGCCCGTGACCAAGTTCTTACCTACTATTGGCTGTTGTGATTCAAGTTGGATGCAACTTGTATTCAGCCTTGTTCAGTTGTAACTAGCTACCAGAGTTATTATTGTGAAAGATTGTGTTCATCTATTTGGTGTCCTTATTCTCCCGTTGGTTGACGTGTTCTTCCGACTACAAAATATTTCACATGGTATCATAGGGATAGTGGGAACAAGGACGAAGCAACCAAGATGGACGGCGGAGGAGGGTATGCTAGGGGACTTGGCATTGAGCTGCTTACTCAAACCAACTACAAGAAGTGGATGTCTTGTATGGAGAGCTACCTTCTTGGAGAGGATCTCTGGGAGATTGTTGGTGGTGGGGAGCAAGAGGAAGTAGTAGCTGCCGGAGATAATGGTCCAGCTGTGAAAGCTTGGAGGAAGACCAACGCCAAGGCGGAGTTCACCTTGAAGAGAGCCATATCACATGACTTGTTCGACCACATCATTGGTTGCAAGTCAGCGTCAGAGATCTGGATAGCCCTCGATGAGTTGTTCAACAAGAAGAATGTAGCGCGACTACAATTCCTGGAGAATGAGTTGGCAAAGTCGACTCAAGGCGAGATGACGATATCCACCTTCTTCCTGAAGGTGAAGAACCTATGTGGGGAGATCTCGGCCTTGGATCCTGAAGAGCCAATCTCAGAGGCGAAGTTGAAGCGGCATATACTCCGAGGCTTGAGGAAGGAGTATGTCCCCTTCGTTACTTCCGTGCAAGGATGGGCTACTCAGCCCTCCCTTCTGGAGCTAGAGAAGCTACTATCGTCATAGGAGAGCTTGGCGAAGCAGATGGCGAGAGTATCCATCTCAGGTGGAGATGGCGAGGCCTTGTTCTCAGGAAAGAGGAGATCCTGGGACAAGAGAAAGAAGAACTCCGGAGATGGACCTTCAACGTCCTCTCAGGGATATGGGAGGAAGTTCCTCCCTGCGCGCGATGAGAAGGGGAGATCCCTTTGTTTTGCCTGTAAGAAGTACGGGCATATGACAAAGGACTGCCGGTCCAATCTAAAGGCCGGTCATGCTGCTAACAAGGAGGGAGATCACCAGAGAGGTGGAGGAAGAGGTGGAGGTCACCAGGGCGGTGAGAGGGGGACAATTGTTTCCTGGCAGAGATGACGGCAACGTCAGTCGATGTCTTAGCCTCCATCAACCTTGAGAACGACTGGATAGTGGATTCTGGTTGCGGGCATCATCTCACTAGAGATATGTCCAAGTTCGACTCCTTGGAAGCGTATGAAGGAACGGATGCTATCATCATTGCGGATGATACGGTGCATCCCGTGGAGCGAGAAGGGAAGGTGTCCCTTGGGAGTAGAGCGAAGCCAGTGACACTGAAGAGTGTGTATCACGTTCCTGGCATGAAGAAGAACCTCTTCTCGGTGGCTAACGCAGTGGATGCTGGATACCACGTGCTGTTTGGACCGAAGGAGGTGAAGTTCCTGAAGAACCTATCGTCTGTCGATGCTGACGTCACGCTCACCGGGAAAAGGGTGAAGGATTTGTATGTTCTGTCTGCAAATGCCTACGTGGACAAGCTGAAGACAAACGACAGCGCTGTGATCTGGCATGAGAGGCTGGGTCATGTGGGGATGGACAAGCTGAAGATGATGGCGGCAAAGGGCCTAGTGAGTGGTCTGCCTCATCTCTCTTCCTACGGCGACGACCATGTGTGCGACGGATGTCAATATGGAAAGTCACATCGACTTTCATTTGACAAGTCGGAGACCAGGTGTAAGACACCTCTTGAGCGCGTACATGCTGACGTTATGGGGTCGTGCGTCACCCTTACTTATGGAGGCAATAAGTATGCGCTGGTTCTGGTGGATGACTACACCGCTATACGTGGGTATACTTTCTGAGAGAGAAGTCAGAAGTATTCAACAAGTTCCTCGAGTGGAAGGAGCTTGTGGAGGGGAGGCTGAACCGCAGAGTGAAGAAGCTGAGAAGCGACAATGGAGGGGAGTTTACCTCCAATGAGTTTGCTTCTTTCTGCAGGAGGTTCGGCATTCGGCGGGAGCTCTCCTGCGCTCACACCCCTCAGCAGAATGGGGTGGCAGAGAGGAAGATCCGCCATCTGGTGGAGACTACCAGGAGTTGGCTACATGCCAAGAGCATTCCCAAGGCCTTATGGGCGGAGGGAATGGCGTGTGCTACTCATGTGATCAACAGGCTACCTCTGAGTCCTAACAGGATGGTGTCTCCACACCAGCTCATGTTCGGGGAGAAGCCTAATGTGGGTCACATGAAGGTGTTCGGTTCTACCTGCTTCGTGCACGTCCCTGACGCTCAGAGAACCAAGTTGGAGCCGAAAGCGAGGAAGCGTATCTTCATCGGCTACGATGAGCGGAAGAAGGGGTGGAAGTGCATGGATCCGCAGACCCACAAGTTCGTCGTCTCGCGCGACGTAGTGTTTGACGAACTGGTCTCATACCAGGGAGTCTCTTCAATGGAGCTGCCGGAGAGTGGAGAATCTAGCAGGGAAGAAGAGTGGGTCACTGAGGACCCCACTATGGAGTTGGAGTTATCTCCAAGTGCTCCATCGCCATCTAGCTCGGGAGGAGCATCTGGCTCAGGAGGAGCATCTGGCTCAGGAGGAGCTTCTGGCTCAGGGGGAGCTATGAACTCAAGAGGCAGGGTGAGCACCGCTTCAGGAGGAGTTCAGAGAGGAGCTCAAGCAGAGGAGTCTATCGGAGTGGTAGATAGTGGCCAAGCCTTGAGGAGGTCGAAGCGAACCATCGTTCCGCCTGCTCGCTATAAGGAGGGAAACTTCATGAGTTTGGTTTCCTGCTTCTTCGCAGGACCACTCGATGAGAGGGAACCTGCCTGCTTTGAGGATGCAGCTGGCATCAAGGAGTGGGACGCGGCCATGATCGAGGAGATGGAGGCCCTAGAGAAGAATGAGACATGGGACCTGGTTCCCATGGTGGAGGGCATCAAACCTGTCACCTGCAAATGAGTGTACAAGGTTAAGAAGAGAGCGGATGGAGAAGTGGAGCGGTGCAATGCGAGGCTTGTCGCTCGGGGCTTCTCGCAAACCTACGGAGAGGACTACGAGGAGACATTTAGTCCTGTCGCAAAGATGACGTCGGTGAGGACGATCATCGCTCTGGCGGCGTGCCGAGGTTGGAAGTTGTGGCAGCTTGATGTGAAGAATGCGTTCCTATATGGAGAGATAGACAAGGACATATTCATGGTGCAACCACCTGGATACGTGTCCAAGTCTCAGCCACGTCATGTCTGCAAGCTAAAGAAGGCCCTCTACGGGTTGAAACAGGCGCCGAGAGCCTGGTATGGGAAGATTGCGGAGTACTTGCAGTTCTGCGGATACGATGCCTCAGACTCAGACTCCAGCATGTTCGTGAAGAAGAGTGGAGGTCTTTACGTGCTGGTGCTGCTATACGTCGACGACATGATCGTGACAGGGAACAACCCTGAGGAGGTCGCAGCGCTGAGACAGCATCTTTCCATACGTTTCGAGATGAAGGATCTTGGTGAATTGCACCATTTCCTTGGCCTCCAAGTTGAGAAGAGAATAGGCGGGCTGTATGTTTCCCAGAGGGCGTATGCCGAGAGGATCGTCGAAAGATTCGGCATGAAGGAGGGGAAGAGCAGTTCCGTTCCTCTGGAGGCTGGGCTGAAGCTTCGGAAGGAAGAAGCGAGGATTCTTCCTAATCCGAAGATCTTTCGGGCACTGATGGGGAGTCTTATCTACTTGATTATCACGAGGCCGGACATCGCCTTTGCTGTCGGCCGAGTTAGTCGGTATATGCAGGAGCCGCGGAAGCCTCGTCTGGAGGCAGCTAAGGGGATACTGAAGTACGTGAAGGGAACCCTTGAGATGGGGTTATCCTATGGAGAGAAGTCTGACTTCAAGCTGCATGGGTACACGGATGCAGATTACGGAGGTGACGCTGATGATCGCAAGTCGACATCATGTTACGTGTTCTTGTGTGGAGCTGCTGCTATCTCGTGGTGTAGCAAGAAGAAGGACTCTATTTCCCTTTCTACCACGGAGGCCGAGTACAAGGCGTCGTCCTTAGCAGCTCAGAAGTGTGTCTGGCTAAGGAGACTAGTGGTGGATGTGGACGAGGAGGTCAGCGGACCTACTATGCTACGCGGGGACAACGAGAGTGCATTGAAACTGGTAACCAATCCAGTATGTCATGCAAGGACCAAGCACATTGAGATCGAGCATCACTTCATCAGAGAGAAGGTGTTGGGTGGCTTGATCGCTGTGGAGCATGTGAGGAGTGAAGACAACCTTGCGGATATATTCATGAAGCCTCTATCTGCGGGGCCGTTCTGGAGGCTTCGCTCGTTGCTTGGAGTTGTTCCCGGAGCTCACTTCAAGGGGGAGTGTTAGAATTGAAGTGAGCTAGCGCCAGCGCTAGCTACTACTCGCCACCCCCCCTTGTTTTGCCTATAAATAGAGGGGTACCCCCCTCTAAAGAGAATCAATTCTGGAACTGGTGAGTATCCTCAACTTAGAGCGAGTTAGAGATACCAAAGCGCCACCAGGCGAGCATCGAACTTGGAGTAAGTTCGCGAGGCGAGTTACCTACTCGCGAGATAGCGTCGGCGATAGTGGATAGCGCCTGCGTTAGCGAGAAGAGAAGCGAGGAGCGAGTACCTACTCGGGAGATAACGCCCGGCGCTAGTGGCTAGCGCGCGCTGTAGCGAGTAGTGGAGGAAGCAAAGCGTGACGAGCACGCGAGTAGCTTGGAGTACGAGCAGCGAGCTTGCGAGTAGCAGAGCTAACGCCCGGCGCTAGCGATACCGCCGGCGGTAGCGAGGAGCGAGTATCACCTGCGCGGTGTGCTCCGGAGGAGAAGCGGACCTTGTCCGTGACCAAGTTCTTACCTACTATTGGCTGTTGTGATTCAAGTTGGATGCAACTTGTATTCAGCTTTGTTCAGTTGTAACTAGCTACCAGAGTTATTATCGTGAAAGATTGTGTTCATCTATTTTGTGTCCTTATTCTCCCGTTGGTTGACGTGTTCTTCCGACTACAAAATATTTCACAGAAACTTGAGTGATAATAAATAGGTGCTGTGGTCTTGCCATTCTATATGCCTCCTTTATGAAAAAGTTTTATTAAGCATCGACTAGAATCTTCTACAAAAATTCTAAGGCATTCAGAATTCCAGATCCTTCTGGAAACTCCTCAATATCTCAAGGGACCAAACACAAAGCGGCTAAAGCATTCTACTTGTCGTCCATCAATTCCCTTGAAGTTGACATTTTTAAAGAAAAAACACCAGAGCGTCCTGTATCAAGAGCCTGTGGAATCACTATATTTTGAAACTTGCTCGAATACAGCAATAGTCAAAGTAAAGCCTTTGAGTTGAAACTGGATTTGACCACCACATATATGATGCAACCTCGCTCTGGAACGCACTCCCAAACAGGATCATCAGTCTCATGTATTTGCATAATTATTTCAAATTATAGAGTGATAACAAGTGGATTCAACAGTGGTGCCAATTGTTTCACTTCACAAGCTTTAGCGAGATAAACAATGGCAGATGTCAGGATTGTAACAAAAGCTAGATTCCCTCTGGAAAAAAAAAGAAGAAGCAATGCATGTAGATCATGACTTTATTTCCCTATATATGATGGGTCCCTCTAGGATTGAAACAGAGTAAGACTTTCATAACCCGACCTCCTAATCGAAAGACATTTTGAAGTTGCATTCGATTCCAGGTCCATTCATCATGTGTAAATTCAAAGAAAATGCAATTACCTGATTAGAATTCATATAGTTCATGTTCTCAAGATAGCAAAAATTATGAATTCACCACACTTTGTAGTTCATTTTGTCATAAAATGTCTTCTACTTTGTTCTTATTTACAGGGCTGAAGAAGGATTGGAAAAATCTGTTGAAAATGTTTCAAGAGCGCACTGGCAAACTATATGATCGGGCTCAAATTACATTTGATTCTTCGTTTTGAACAACACTGCAAATGAAGTTTATGTAAACATTTTCTCGGAGAGCTCCAACACGCGGAAGTTTAATCCCAAAGTTAGTTCACACTAAAAAAAAATTGATGTTTAAAATTTCAGCTTCATTGCATTATAGAGGGCAATACAACCTTAATCATAGAGGGATAAACATGAAAAATATAAGCAAGTGGAGGAAAAAGAGAGAGCCTTAGAGGATATCCATTTCCATACATGGAAAGCAATCAAGCATTTGAGGCTGATTTGGATCACAGATAAGAGGTGGATATTGGAATCAAATCATTAGGATTTGGCTTTTGTTCTTCAGTGTCATTTGGCAGAAGTGTACAACAGAATGTTTCAATCAAAGATTCCTCACCAACATTTGATATAGTATTAAGATTAGCATGAAGATCCATCCTTCCCTAAATACCAGGAATATGCTTAAAGAAGATGGAGGCGTTTTTGCTCCGGTGAGTTTTGAGAAAAACGTCACCGTCGTAGAATGTATGTTTGGCATGACAACGGTTAATTACGACCACCACCAAGAAAAAAAACTAGTTTTGAGCATAAAAGTGGATGAAGTTCCTTAGGTAATGTTGGGCGTTCACGAACGACGGTTCATAATATAACCACTGCATTCATGACCGCCACCGCCGTGCCAAACGGAGCCTGAGTTGTGATAAGGGTTGAGTCGGGTGCGCAGGAAAGGCTTCATAGTGCATCAGCATGGATGCGATAAATAGTAGGGTTCAGAAGCAATTTTTGTGTTGCTGGCGAGATTTCGAGAATCGGACTGGGCAATGAACTCGATAAAGGAAATATTCGAGGTCCGATCGTTATATCGTGATAGACTTTAATGATACTTCTAATCTAATAAAACTTTGTTCTCACCTAAATATAGCTGTTCTTTCCTGAAACAAAAGTAAAAAAATTCTCATCAAGGATTAAAAATCTCAGTTTTCAGTTCATGAACTCTATCCCTTCTACCCCTCTGTGATGGTTTTCAGTCATAACATGGAAATGTTAATAGAATTGGATCATTCAAATGCTAAGTAGTTCTAGAGAAGCCATGGAGAGCAGGAAGAAAACAAAAACAAAATGCAATGAAAAGCTACCTTCATGCAAATACAAAAATATATTCACAATTACAAACAAAACACATCCCTATATTTCACATCTAAACCACACCTTTTTACAAAACCAAAATTGCAGCTGAATTCAAACAAAATGAGCGCTTATTCCCATGATCAGATATCATTTATACAAACTATGGAGATCAAGAATTCCTAGAAACAGCACAGCATACCAGAGGATTCTCCATCTCCAGCGACATCTTCAAGCGTTCTGATAAGTCAACTCCTCCGGCCGAGGGCACCCACTCGAAGGACTGAAGAAGACGAGCGAGCCAGAGATGAACTGCAGCCAACCCCATAGATTTTCCGGGACAAACCCTCCTGCCAGACCCAAACGGCGCCAACCTCAGATCAGAACCCATGATGTTCACATCATCAGCCATGAATCTTTCCGGCTTAAATTCATCGGGATCAGCCCAGATAGCTCCGTCGTGGGTGATCGCCCACATGTTCACCATTGCCGTGGTGCCGGCGGGGATGAAGTGATCCCCGACATGAACATCATGGATGGCGAGGCGAGCCCAAGAGAGAAGAGGGCCGGGAGGGTGCATTCGTAGAGTCTCCTTCACTATGGATTGAAGATAGCGGAGATTTGGGATGTCGGCGTCACATACAAACCGCGATTTTCCGACATAAGCATCAATCTCAGTTTGGGCTTTGGACTGAATTTCAGGGTGCAGTATCATTCTTGCCATGATCCACTCCAGGAGAATGGATACTGTATCAGTCCCTCTGAAGATCATCTCCTGAATGTTTAAACATTCATGGAAGATAGTTGTCAGCACTCATATTGATGTTGAAGAGATGAAAAAGTAAAGAAACTACTACTATAAGGATCTGTTCCTTGGAAGAGAATCGAGGCTTCGGAATTGGAATTGGAGGCCGACTTCCAATGAAAATAGACTTCCAATCCTAATTTGAAGACCTCGATTTCAACCAAATTCAAAAGTTCAAGCTTTAATCCCCTTTTTTTTCATAGTCATTAGCAATTAAGTGATATTATAGTCGATGGTTGAATTCAGATGGAGTGGTTCATACAGTCTCCAAGTGGTCTGCAGTTCTCTACCATGGTTTGAAGGAGGAGATTATTAAGGCTTATGTAGTAGGGGTTAGTCCCACAAAGATAGGTGAAAAGTATGTTGGTGTAAACATACCTACCTATCTTTAGTCCCACAAAGATAGGTGACAAATTAGCATATACATATATATATATATATATATATATATATATATATATATATATATATATATATATATATATATATATATATATAGGACGAGGAACTGAAATGGAGAGAAATGAGAATAGAAATTTTACCCAGAGAACAGCAACCATGTCAGAATCAGAGAGCTTCTCCTCCTCTTCCAAATCAAGCAACACATCAACAAAGTCACCACTAACCCTACAAATCCTTCTCATCATCCTATGATCCTCTATAATTCCTCTGACAAACACATTAACCTCTTCCACCAAAACCCTAGACCTCCTCCTCACTCCCTGCAAATCCAACCACTTCAGCAGAGGAAAATGGTCACTCCAGTTCAAAATCCCAAGCAGTTCATACCCCTCCCTCACCATTCTTTCCAGTTCCATTCCCTCGCCCTTCCAAAAATCGAAACTTTTCCCAAAAACGCACTTCATTACATTGTTTAAGGAGCCAAAATGGAAGATCTCCTTCAGCTCCACCTGGCCCTGTTTCCCCATCAGAACCGTCACTTGCTCTGCCATCTGTTCTGCAATCTCCATCCGGAAGTCGCCGAAGGAGGCGATGAGGCGGGGGCAGAAAAGATGGGCGGCGGAGATTCTCCTCAGACTCCTCCAGTAGTCGCCGTAGGGAGCGAAGCCCATGGCGCGGTGGAAAAGGAGCTCGCGGGCAGATTCCTTGATCGGCCTGTCGGCGAAGGCGGAGGAGTTGAGGATCTGTTTGGCTGTTTCAGGGTGGCTGGAGACAATGAAACGGGTGAGGCCGACGGAGAACGCCATGAGACGGCGGGCGGAGAGGCTGTGAGAGAGGTCTGCCAGGGCGCGGTGGGCTGAGAAGCCGGACAGAGCGAGTACGGAGGCCAGGCCACCGGCGCCTGGAATAGAGGAGCATCTGCGATGAAGGGACCAGGCGATGCCTCTGGGAGAGAACAGGGCGGCCATGAAGAGGAGAAGGAGGAGGAGAACGGGGAGGGTGGCGGAGGTGGCAGGGGGGATTAGGAAGAGGAGGATGAGGAAAGGAAAAGCTTCTCCGTGGGAAGGCATTGGCTGTTTTCGTGTGGAAGGTGGGATTCAGGTGGTTTCCAGGTGGAAAGATGGGATTTTAGGCGGTTTGCCGGCGGGAAGAAGAAGGCGGGAGTGAAGTGAAAGGGCGTGGGCGGGAGCTTAAATAGGCCGTTGGAGGGCTGGTTTGAAAAAAAAGATAAAACCATTGCGGTTAATCTTGAGGTTATACGCAAACCACGGTTAGGTGGTTATATTTTTTTAGGGTAGGAATATTTGTAGACCAATTTTTGCTATTCACACACTATTACTCATTCAAAAACAGCCTTTTTTTAATCCTAAAAATTTAATATTCGTACCCGCTACTCCCCGATACGAAACCTATTCCGCCTCTTTCGCTCGCCAGGCTTTTCCTCCGGCCGCCGCTCGCCGGATTCACTCCTCCGGCGGCGTAGTAGATCGTCTCATCTGCCCTTTTTTTTTGCTTTCTGGAGCTCGACCTTCCATTGGCCGTCCCATATTTCGCCGGCCTCCTCCTTTCCAGCAGCCGCACGTCGGAATACCTCCACCGGCGAAGTAGAAGGCTCTTTCTCCTTCCTTTGGATGTTATTTCAGATTTATTGAGGTATTATTAGACTTCTTTGTTGTTCCTCTATTTCACCCCCTCTTAACTTATGAAAACCCCAGAATCTCAAATACCAAAAAAAAAATTATTGAGGTTATTCGCAAAGACCTGTTAGGCGGTTATATTTTTTTATGACCGATTTGCACACCCAGCGAGAGACTGAACTGCGAAATGAATTTTGATTCACGGTTCCGATTCGATTCTGATTCGATTTATGATTTTTGATTTTAAACGACAACTCTTAATTACAGTCAAAATAAGTCGTTAAGCATATTTTTGTTTTATATTATATATACAAACACAAGTTGTGGGTTAAGCTTCTTCCTGGAAATGATGACGAGTGCGATGATGATAAACAAATTTTATTAGAGGAAAATCACATGTTGCGGTCTGGCAAAATTGTTTTACTCTTTCGTCCACATTTTAACTCTAAATTACAATTCTACAAGGTTGGCCCTTGACTCCTGGTCAGACTTCCTCGTCAAGAAATTGTCAATTAGATCTAAAATGGCTATTCGCATCCCAAAAATAAAAGCTAAAACCTGTCATTTTATAATTTAGTATAATTGCATTCCAAAAATATGGGAAGCAGAGAATCTGTGTGTGAACTTCTCCTTTCCGACCAAAATATCTTTGTTCTTATAAAATGGATTGGCCTTTGGGGTTCGCTTCTCCTCTTCCTGCAAGAAATCGTCGCTGCAGTGCCGGGCTAGAAGTGTGAAATTTTCTAGATCAATGAAACACTGAGACAAGCACACCAAGAATGAACAAAAAACACTTCTTTATTGCTTGACAAATTGTTACAAGAATTACAACAGAAGCAGACTGAATACAAGTCGCATACAATTTGATTCACAACAGCCGAGAATAAGAAATAACAACTGGTCGCGGACAGAGTCCGCTTTCTCCAAAGCTCGCTAACGCCCCGCGTTGACGCTAACGACGGCGTTGACGCAAACCGCGCGAGCTCGCTGCGAGCACACCCTCTTGACGAGACCGCAGATGCAAACCACCACCTCACACAAGTCGCTAACGCCCGACGTTGTCGCTAACATCGGCGTTGACTCGCGATCTTGCACAGCTCGCAACACTTGCTCCACGTCGCCCAGAACTCACTCCGAGTTCGCTCCCACTTGAGACCGCCCGGTCAGACCGCCCGAGCTCTCCTCCGAACTCACTCCAAGTTCGTTCTCACTTGAGACCGCCTATTCAGACCGCACAAGTCTCCTCTTGTCTCTGATATACTCTGTGGAGGGATTGCCCCCTTATTTATAGATTTCGGAGCCGCCACCAAAAGGTGGGGGCTAACGTCGGCGTTGACTCTAACGCCAGCGTTAGCTCACTTCACCAATTTCAACACTCCCCCTTAAAGTGAGCTCCGTCAACCACTCCGAGCAGCAAGCGAAGCCTCCTGAACGGTCCCGCAGATAGAGGCTTTGTGAAGATATCCGCTATGTTGTCTTCGCTCCGCACATGCTCCACCGCAATCAAGCCACCCAACACCTTCTCTCTGATGAAGTGAGGCTCGATCTCTATATGCTTTGTTCTCGCGTGACATACTGGATTGGTTACCAGTTTCAGGGCGCTCTCATTGTCACCGCGAAGAACACTAGGTCCGCTGACCTTCTCGTCCACGTCTTCCACCAGCCTCCTCAGCCAGACACACTCCTGGGCTGCTAAGCACGACGCCTTGTACTCAGCCTCTGTGGTGGATAAGGAGATAGAATCCTGCTTCTTGCTACACCATGAGACAGCAGCTGCTCCACATAGAAACACATGACCTGAAGTCGACTTGCGATCATCAGCGTCACCACCGTAGTCTGCATCCGTGTACCCATGCAGCTTGAAGTCAGACTTCTCTCCATATGACAACCCCATCTTAAGGGTCTCCTTCACGTACTTCAGAATTCCTTTAGCTGCCTCCAAAAAAGGCTTCTGCGGCTCCTGCATATACCGACTAACTCGGCCGACGGTAAAAGCTATGTCCGGCCTCGTGATAGTCAGGTAGATTAAACTCCTCATCAGTGCCCGGAAGATCTTCGGATCAGAAAGAATCCTCCCTTCTTCCTTCCGAAGCTTCAGCCCAACCTCCAGTGGAATAGAGCTGCTCTTCCCCTCCTTCATGCCGAATCTTTCGACGATCTTCTCAGTGTAAGCCCTCTGGGAAACGAACAGTCCACCACTTCTCTTCTCTACCTGAAGTCCGAGGAAATGGTGCAGTTCACCAAGATCTTTCATCTCAAAACGGATAGATAACTGCTGTCTCAGCGTCGCGACCTCTTCACTGTTGTTCCCGGTCACGATCATGTCGTCGACGTACAGCAGCACCAACACATGAAGATCTCCACTCTTCTTCATGAACATGCTAGAGTTCGAGTCTGAGGTGTTATAACCACAGAACTGCAAGTACTCTGCAATCTTCCCATACCAGGCTCTCGAAGCCTGTTTCAACCCGTAGAGGGCCTTCTTCAGCTTGCACACATGATGTGGGTGTGACTTGGACACATATCCAGGTGGTTGCACCATGAATATGTCCTTGTCAATCTCTCCATACAAAAACACATTCTTCATATCAAGCTGCCACAACTTCCACCCTCGGCACGTCGCAAGAGCTATGACCGTCCTCACCGACGTCATCTTCGCCACAGGACTAAATGTCTCCTCATAGTCCTCACCATAGGTTTGCGAGAAACCTCGAGCGACAAGCCTAGCCTTGTACCACTCTACTCCTCCGTCAGCTCTCTTCTTCACCTTGTACACCCATTTGTAGGTGACAGACTTGATGCCCTCCACCATGGGAACAAGGTCTCATGTCTCATTTTTCTTCAGGGCCTGCATCTCCTCATCCATAGCTACGTCCCACTCCTTAGTGCCTACAATATCTTCAAAGCGGGCAGGTTCCCTCTCGTCAAGTGGTCATGCGAAGAAGCAAGAGACCAAACTCACGAAGTTCCCCTCCTTATAGCGAGAAGGCGGGACGATGGTCCGCTTCGACCTTCTCAAGGCTTGGCCACTTTCTACCGCTCCGGTAGACACCTCCTCTTCAACTCTTCTCTCTTCAGCTCTTGGAGCACTGCTCCCCCTGCTTCTCGAACTCGAAGCTTCCCCTGAGCCAGATGGCGATGGGGTGCTGGGAGATAGCTCCAACTCCATAGTAGAGTCCTTAGTGACCCTCTCTTCACACCTGCTAGAACCTCCACTCTCCGGCAGCATCACAGTAGAGACTCTCTGATACGAGATCAGTTCGTCAAACACAACGTCGCGCGAGACGACGAACTTGTGAGTCTGCGGATTCATGCACTTTCATCCCTTCTTCCGCTCGTCGTAGCCAATGAAGACACACTTCCTTGCTTTCGGCTCCAACTTGGTTCTCAGCCTCCGGAACGTACACAAAGCAGGTAGAGCCAAACACCCTTATGTGGCTCACATTTGGCTTCTCCCCGAACATGAGTTGGTGTGGATATACCATCCTGTTAGGACTCAGAGGTAGCTGGTTGATCACATAGGTCGCACACGTCATTCCCTCCGCCCACAAGGCCTTGGGAATCCCCTTGGCATGCATCCAACTCCTGGTAGTCTCCACCAGATGGCGGATCTTCCTCTCTGCGACCCTATTTTGTTGAGGAGTGTGGGCGCAAGAGAGCTCTCGCTGTATGCCGAATTTCCTGCAAAAATAGTTAAAAGCGTTAGAGGTAAACTCCCCCCCCCCATTATCACTTCTTAACTTCTTCACCCTCAGGTTCAGCCTCCCCTCCACTAGTTCCTCCCACTCCTGAAACTTCTCAAACACCTTCGCCTCCTCCCTCATGAAGTAAACCCGCGTGTAGCGGGTATAATCATCTACCAAGACCAGCGCATACTTATTTCTTCGATAAGTCAGGGTGGCGCACGACCCCATCACATCAGCATGAACACATTCCAGAGGTGCCTTACATCTGGTCTCCGACTTGTCAAATGGAAGTCGATGTGACTTTCCAAATTGACAGCCCTCGCAAACATGGTCGTCGCCGCAAGAAGAGAGATTAGGCAGGCCGCTCACCAGACCCTTTGCAACCATCATCTTCAACTTGTCCATCCCTACATGACCTAGCCTCTCATGCTAGATCGCAGCGCTATCATTCGTCTTCAGCTTGTTCACATAGGCGTTTGCGGGCAGGACATACAAATTCTTCACCCTTCTCCCGGTGAGTGTGATGTCAACATCAACAGACGACAAATTCTTCAGAAACTTCACCTCCTTCGGTCCGAACAGCACGTGGTATCCTGCATCCACTGCATTCGCAACAGAGAAGAGGTTCTTCTTCATGCCCGGCACGTGATACACACTCTTCAGTGTCACGGGCTTCTCTTTACTTCCCAGGAATACCATCCCTTCTTGCTCCACATGATGCACCGTATCATCCGCAGTGATGATAGCATCTGATCCTTCGTATGCCTTTAAGAAGGCAAACTTAGACACGTCTCCCGTGAGATGGTGCCCGCAACCGGAATCCACTATCCAGTCGTTCTCAAAGTTCACGGAGGCTAAGGCATCAACAGACGTTGTCGTCATCTCAGCCAGGAAGCAGTTGTCTCCGCCTTCACCACCCTGGTGACTTCCACCTCTCGCTCCACCTCTCCAGTGGCCTCCTTCCTTCTCAGCAACATGACCGACCTTCAGATTAGACCGACAGTCCTTTGCCTTGTGCCTATACTTCTTACAGGCAAAACAAAGAGATCTCCCCCTCTCATCACGAGCAGGGAGGAAGTTCCCCTTATCTCCTTGAGAGGACGTTGAGGGTCCATCTCCAGAGTTCTTCTTCTTCTTGTCTCAGGTCTTCTTCTTCCCTGAGTACAAGACCTCACTATCTCCCCATGAGATAGATACTCCCGCCATCTGCTTCGCCAAGCTCTCTTGTGACGACAGCAGGTTCTCCAGCTCCAGTAAGGAAGGCTGAGTAGCCCATCCTTGCACGGAAGTAACAAACGGAACATACTCCTTCTGCAAGCCTCTGAGTATGTGCCTCTTCAACTTCGCCTCCGAGATCGGCTCGTCAGGATCCAAAGCCGAGATCTCCGCACACAGATTCTTCACCTTCAGGAAGAAGGTGGATATCGACAACTCTCCTTGAGTGGACTTCACCAACTCATTCTCCAGGAACTGTAGCTGCGCTACATTCTTCTTGTTAAACAGCCCATCAAGGGCTCTCCAGATCTCTGACGCTGACTTGCACCCCATGATGTGGTAAAACAAGTCAGGAGCAATCGTCCTCTTCAAAGTGAACTCTGCTTTGGCGTTGGTCTTCCTCCAAGCTCTCACAGCTGGACCATTGTCTCCGACAGCTAAAACTTCCTCTTGCGCATCTCCTCCAACGACCTCCCATAGGTCCTCTCCAAGCAGGTAACTCTCCATACATGACTTCCACTGTTGAAACTGGCAACTTGATGAACAAGCCTCGGTCTCTGTGGAGTTCGGGACCCTCAGCAAGCTGAGGGGCGACCAACACTTACTCCCCCCAAGGGAGAGCTCTAGGTTGAAGGTTGAGGCACTATGAACTGGACCAAGGGCTCGGCGAGGAGGTCCCACCACATACCCGGAAGATCTTTAGAGCGCTTCCCCTCCCAAGCCAATGCCGGGCTTGGGCACCACTGGAGGCTCTCCTCACACCACTAGAGAGAGACCTGGGGAGGGAGAGGGAGAGAGAGCTAGCCTAGGATAAGCTTGCCTCCAAATGGTGCCCCCTTGGTCCTATTTATAGGATTTCAGGATTTGGGCTGCAAATAACCACCAATTGGTCCGCGAAATTACCAAAATACCCTCGGAAATGGCCTGCGGATAGCCAAATCCCGCTGTTCTGGAGCGCTAAACGCAGACCAACCCCTCCCCCCAGAACTGGGCGAGAGGGGGTACCTCGCGGGGCTCGGCGAACCCCCTAACTAGGGCTAGGCGAGACCTAGCCAGGGGCGGCCTGTTGAAATTATTGAAGTGGAAGTGGAGGAGTCTTTTGGACCTGGGCGGTCTGGGAGGAGACCGGGCGGTCTGGCGTGACCGCACGGTCTGGCGGTCTGACAATGGCGATCTGTTCTATTGGTCAGCTGCGGCTTCCAGGGTTGACCGCTGGTCTGGTCCAAGGGCTGCTGGAGAAGGAGGTCGTGCGGTCTGGCTGTGACCGCATGACGACTGATCATCCTCAGGGTCGCGCGGTCTGTCTCTGATCGCGTGACAAGTTGTTCTCTTCAAGGACGTGCCGGTCTGGCGTGACCGCACGGGTTGGCTCTTGAATCCAGTCTGGTGGCTTTCCAGAGGGTTCTGAAGGAGTTCGCGGACTAAGTCATTCTTAGTCGCGCGGTCTCAGTTCGCGGTCTCAGGAGGAGACTGGTATGCGAGCTGGTTGCTGTTCGCGGTCTCAGGAGGAGATCGGCATACGGACAGGAGTTCGCGGGTTGATGGCGGACTGGCTGTGTTTGCGGTCTCAGGCGAACACAGGTGGTGGGTGACTTCTAGGCGGTCTGGCGATCTCCGTGTGGAGTCGTGTTCAGACCAAGGGAGTAGCGATCTCCCGCGGTCTGGAGTGAAGTCGGCGCTCACCAAAATGAAGCAGGAGGGTTGCAGTGATCGCGCGGGTTGACCGGTAAGGTCGCGCGATCTGATGGGTGGTGACTCTATCTCATAGGGTGGTGACTGGATCAGGTCTCACGCCTATAAATAGGGAGCCACTGTTGCAGCAAGGAAGAACACACCAAGTGTAAGCCGAGTTTGCCTAGTTCCTGCGGTCTTGTTTATCTGACCGAGCGGTCTCTGATTGAATTCTTCTTTGTGCAGCTTCTGCGGATAGTGCAGGCAGCAGCGATCACCTCTTCCTCTGAAAGTGTTCGGGCGGTTTGCGGCTTGGAGTTGTGGTGTTGGAGTTCGGGAATCAGGAGGTCGGCAAAGGATCGGTCTGGTGCAGCGGTTTGGTGGTGTTTCGAGATCGGGAGCGGTTGCGGTCTGGCAGCAGCGGTCTGGCGAGCTGCTGAGTTCGGCAAGAGACCGTGCGGTCTCAGTTATCTTCAGTTTCTGTTCTTTCTCTTTGAAGTTTTGTGCTGACGAAATCATGTCTCGTCGAGCATGTCTTGCCTTGTAATTGAAGTGTTGCTATCAATAAAGATCGCTTGTTTGCCTAAGATTGTCTCTGGTTGTTTGGCTTGCATCTCTAGTTGTTATTCCTGCTTGCTCTCACAAGGTCCGGAAAATTTCACATGGTATCAGAGGGAGGTTGGAGTTGAAAGAGCAGTGAATAACTTAGAGTAGCCATCGCCTTTGTGAAGAAGGAACCAGAGGAAGAGCAATGGAAGGTGGTTTTGCAAGAGGTCTTGGTATTGAGATGCTTACATCGACTAACTTCAAGAAGTGGAAGTCGTGTATGCAGAGCTATCTTCTGGGTGAGGACCTCTGGGAGGTGGTAGGAGGAGATGAAACAGAAGAGGTGAAGGCAGTAGTAGGAGGTGATAATGGACCGGCCGTGAGGGCATGGAGGAAGACCAACGCCAAGGCCGAGTTCACCTTGAAGCGTGCCATTTCACCTGATCTCTTTGATCACATTTTGGGGTGTGGATCAGCTGCTGAGATCTGGAGAGCCCTGGATGGGCTGTTTAATAAGAAGAATGTAGCGAGGCTGCAGTTCTTGGAGAATGAGCTGGCAAGGTCGGCTCAGGGCGATCTTTCTATCTCCACTTTCTTTCTGAAGATGAAGAACCTCTGCGCTGAGATATCAGCACTGGATCCTGATGAGCCAATTTCTGAGGCGAAGCTGAAGAGGCACATCATCCGCGGCCTGCGGAAGGAATACGTGGCCTTTGTGACGTCGGTGCAGGGATGGGCAAATCAGCCGTCTCTGTTGGAGCTGGAGAACTTGCTTTCTTCGCAAGAAAGCTTGGCAAGACAGATGGCGGGGTTGTCAGTGGCTGGGGGAGTTGGCGAGGTTCTCTTCTCAGGGAAGAAGAAGTGGGAGAAGAAGAAGAAGACCACGGAAGACCATGGGCCTTCAACTTCTGGGCAGCAGGAAAGGGGGTATGCTCCCAAGGCTGACGGGAAGAAGAAGAAGGAAGGTCTCAAATGCTTCAAGTGCGGAAAGGTTGGGCACTTTAAGAAGGACTGCAGGCTGAATACTCAGCCAGGGCATGCTGCTGAGAAAGAGGAAGCACCGGCCAGACACCTTGATGGAGGATGGGGAGGAGCCTTCTCGGCTTCTATTGGAGCCTCGGCTACTATCAATTATCAGGAGGACTGGATCGTGGACTCGGGGTGTGGTCATCACCTCACCGGGGACGAGTCGAAGCTTTCTTCAGCAGAGCCGTACACAGGTAACAATGCTATTATTACTGCAGATAATACTGTGCATGCAGTCGAGAAGGTGGGGGTTGTTTCTTTGGGCAGTGATAGAGGGCCACTTACTTTGAAGAGTGTCTATCATGTGCCCGGAATGAAGAAAAACCTCTTCTCCGTGACCAACGCTGTTGACGCTGGGTATCACGTTCTGTTCGGCCCGACAGAAGTGAAATTTCTACGAAATGTAGAGGCCGTGAAGGCCGAGGTCGTCCATGTCGGGAGAAGGGCGAAGGACTTGTTCGTTTTGTCGACAAGTTCCTACGTTGACAAGATGAAGACGAATGATGGTGCCGTTATATGGCATGAGAGGTTGGGGCATGTAGGAATGGATAAGCTAAAAGCAATGGCGGTGAGAGGCCTGGTCAAGGGCCTGCCAAGTCTATCTTCCTACGGAGAAGGTCATGTTTGCGCAGGATGTCAGTTCGGCAAGTCTCATCGACTACCGTTTGACAAGTCGCAGACAAGGAGTAGTGTGCCATTGGAGTGCATCCACGGTGACTTGATGGGACCAACTGCTACCCCAAGCCTCGGAGGCAGCAGGTATATGCTGGTGTTGATCGATGATTACACCAGATATGTCTGGGTATATTTCCTGAAGGAGAAGGCGGAGGCGTTTGCCAAGTTTGTGGAGTTCAAGGAGCTCGTGGAGGGTCGGCTGAATCTGCGGATCAAGAAGCTGAGGACGGACAACGGAGGGGAGTTCACCTCTGCTGAGTTCTCTACTTTTTGCAGGAAGGCGGGCATCCGGAGAGAGCTCACTTGTGCTCATACTCCACAGCAGAACGGAGTTGCAGAGCGGAAGATCCGTCATCTGACGGAGACCTGCAAGTGTTGGCTGCATGCCAAGAGTATTCCAAAGTCCTTCTGGGCGGAGGGAATGTCTTGTGCTGCCTACGTCATCAACAGGATGCCTCTGAGCCCCATCAACATGCTGACTCCACATGAGATGATGTTCAAGGAGAAGCCAAGTGTGGCACACCTTAGGGTGTTTGGTTCCACCTGCTACGTGCATGTTCCAGATGCTCTTCGGACGAAGTTAGATGCGAAAGCAAGGAAGCTAGTCTTCGTGGGATACGATGAGCGGAAGAAAGGGTGGAAGTGCATGGACCCGGAGACGCGGAGATTTGTTGTATCTCGCGACGTCGTGTTCGATGAGGTGACATCTTACAAGGGGTCTTCTGATGTGGAGTTACCAGAGAGCAGGGTGGAGATGCCAGAGAAAGCTGTGGAGAATCTTCAGGTGGAGCTACCTGTGTCACCAGGTGGTCCATCTCCTTCTAGTTCCGAGACGGGGGCTTCTGGTTCAGGAAGCAGGGGGAGCGATGCTCCTAGCACGTCTGGAAGGGGAGCTAGGGAAGAAGCAGCGGATGACATTGCAGTTCAAGGGAAGGAGCTGAGGAGGTCGAAGCGAGCGATCATTGCCCCTGATCGCTATACAGGAGGAAACGCAATGAGCTTCGTCTCATGTTTCTTCGCTG
Organism: Dactylorhiza incarnata; assembly: GCA_033032865.1. Taxonomy (NCBI): domain Eukaryota; kingdom Viridiplantae; phylum Streptophyta; class Magnoliopsida; order Asparagales; family Orchidaceae; genus Dactylorhiza; species Dactylorhiza incarnata. Next base: position 4,313,498 of record JAWHQI010000088.1, on the reverse strand, counting down.
GTCCCTTGGATGAGAGGGAGCCGTCGAGCTTTGAGAAGGCCCAAGGCGTGAAGGAGTGGGATGTTGCGATGCAAGAAGAGATGGCAGCTCTCGAGAAGAACGAGACCTGGTCTCTTGTGCCCAAGCCCAAGGGCATCACTCCTGTGACATGCAAATGGGTCTACAAATTGAAGAAGAAAGCTGACGGCAGTATCGAGCGTTACAAGGCTCGTCTTGTAGCTCGGGGGTTCTCGCAGCAATACGGTGAAGATTATGATGAGACATTCAGTCCGGTGGCAAAAATGACTTCAGTTCGGTTCATCATTGCCCTGGCAGCGTTCAGTGGATGGGAGATTTGGCAGCTCGACGTCAAGAACGCTTTCTTGTATGGCGAGATTGACAAGGACATCTTCATGGTCCAGCCACCAGGTTTTGTGTCTGAAGATCTTCCGGAGCATGTCTGCAAGCTGAAGAAGGCCCTGTATGGGTTGAAGCAAGCGCCGAGGGCGTGGTACGGGAAGATCGCAGAATATCTCCTATTCTGTGGATTTGTTGCTTCAGACTCAGACTCGAGCTTGTTCGTCAAGAAGAGCGGGGAGCTTCAGGTCATCGTGCTGCTATACGTTGACGATATGATCGTGACGGGGAACTCGAAGGAGGAGGTAGCACAGCTTCGGGCTGAACTATCTATCAGGTTCGAGATGAAGGATCTTGGTGAGCTTCACCATTTTCTTGGACTTGAGGTGCAGAGGAAGGAAGGTGGAGTGCTGGTGACCCAAGCCGGATATGCGGAGCGGATCGTGGAGCGATTCGGCATGAAGGAAGGGAAGTGCACTTCCACACCTCTGGAGAAGGCTATGAAGCTTCGGAAGGATGAGGGGAGGATCATGCAAGATCCGTTGGTGTTCCGAGCTCTGGTTGGGAGCTTGATTTATCTGACGATCACAAGGCCGGATATTGCATATGCAGTAGGCAGGGTGAGTCGGTTTATGGCGGAACCACGAGTACCTCATCTGCTAGCGGCCAAGAACATTCTGAAGTATGTCAAGGCGACCTCGGACATGGGTCTCCTATACAGGAGGGATGCGGGCTTCGAAGTGCATGGATACATGGATGCTGATTACGGGGGAGATTCGGATGATCGGAAGTCGACATCTGGATTCGTCTTCATGGCGGGCCCTACGGCTATATCATGGTGCAGCAAGAAGCAGGATTCCGTATCGGTCTCTACCACGGAAGCGGAATACAAGGCTTCGGCCTTGGCAGCTCAGGAAGCCATCTGGCTTAGGAGGTTGGTTGGAGACGTCCACAAAGAGGTTCGGGAGCCGACTCTGCTACGCGGTGACAACGAGAGTGCTCTCAAACTGGTGACCAATCCAGTTTGTCACGCGAGGACGAAGCATATTGAGATCGAGCATCACTTCATACGGGAGAAGGTGCTGGAGGGATCTCTTTCGGTCGAGCATGTGCGGAGTGCGGACAATGTCGCAGACATCTTCACAAAGGCGCTGGCAAAGGGGTCGTTCACACGGCTAAGGGAGCTACTTGGGCTAGTTTCCACTTCCCACTTCAAGGGGGAGTGTTGAAATTATTGAAGTGGAAGTGGAGGAGGCTTTTGGACCTGGGCGGTCTGGGAGGAGACCGGGCGGTCTGGCGTGACCGCACGGTCTGGCGGTCTGACAATGGCGATCTGTTCTATTGGTCTGCTGCGGCTTCCAGGGTTGACCGCTGGTCTGGTCCAAGGGCTGCTGGAGAAGGAGGTCGTGCGGTCTGGCTGTGACCGCATGACGGCTGATCATCCTCAGGGTCGCGCGGTCTGTCTCTGACCGCGTGACAAGTTGTTCTCTTCAAGGACGTGCGGTCTGGCGTGACCGCACGGGTTGGCTCTTGAATCCGGTCTGGTGGCTTTCCAGAGGGTTCTGAAGGAGTTCGCGGACTAAGTCATTCTTAGTCGCGCGGTCTCAGTTCGCGGTCTCAGGAGGAGACTGGTATGCGAGCTGGTTGCTGTTCGCGGTCTCAGGAGGAGATCGGAATACGGACAGGAGTTCGCGGGTTGATGGCGGACTGGCTGTGCTTGCGGTCTCAGGCGAACACAGGTGGTGGGTGACTTCTAGGCGGTCTGGCGATCTCCGTGTGGAGTCGTGTTCAGACCAAGGGAGTAGCGATCTCCCGCGGTCTGGAGTGAAGTCGGCGCTCACCAAAATGAAGCAGGAGGGTTGCAGTGATCGCGCGGGTTGACCGGTAAGGTCGCGCGATCTGATGGGTGGTGACTCTATCTCATAGGGTGGTGACTGGATCAGGTCTCACGCCTATAAATAGGGAGCCACTGTTGCAGCAAGGAAGAACACACCAAGTGTAAGCCGAGTTTGCCTAGTTCCTGCGGTCTTGTTTATCTGACCGAGCGGTCTCTGATTGAATTCTTCTTTGTGCAGCTTCTGCGGATAGTGCAGGCAGCAGCGATCACCTCTTCCTCTGAAAGTGTTCGGGCGGTTTGCGGCTTGGAGTTGTGGTGTTGGAGTTCGGGAATCAGGAGGTCGGCAAAGGAGCGGTCTGGTGTAGCGGTTTGGTGGTGTTTCGAGATCGGGAGCGGTTGCGGTCTGGCAGCAGCGGTCTGGCGAGCTGCTGAGTTCGGCAAGAGACCGTGCGGTCTCAGTTATCTTCAGTTTCTGTTCTTTCTCTTTGAAGTTTTGTGCTGACGAAATCATGTCTCGTCGAGCATGTCTTGCCTTGTAATTGAAGTGTTGCTATCAATAAAGATCGCTTGTTTGCCTAAGATTGTCTCTGGTTGTTTGGCTTGCATCTCTAGTTGTTATTCCTGGTTGCTCTCACAAGGTCCGGAAAATTTCACACGGCCCCCCTGCTGATCTCGCCCCTTCCTGCTGGGGCTGGGCGAGACCCAGCCAGGGGCGGCCCCCCTGCTGGTCTCGCCCCTTACTGGGGCTGGGCGAGACCCAGCCAGGGCCCCCCCTGGCTGGTCCCGCCCCCCTACTGGGGCTGGGCGAGACCCAGCCAGGGGCGGCCCCCCTGGCTGGTCTCGCCCCTTACTGGGGCTGGGCGAGACCCAGCCAGGGGCGGCCCCCCTGGCTGGTCTTGCCCCCTACTGGAGCTGGGCGAGACCCAGCCAGGGTCGCCCCCCTGGCTGGTCTCGCCCCTTACTGGGGCTGGGCGAGACCCAGCCAGGTGCGGCCCCCCTGGCTGGTTTCCCCCCCCCCCCTACTGGGGCTGGGCGAGACCCAGCCAGGGTCGCCCCCTGGCTGGTCTCGCCCCTTACTGGGGTTCTCGCCCCCTACCTTGTGAGGCACGGGACGAGGGGAGATCGCCACCCTTACTGAGCTGGGCGAGCGGGAGGTCTCCACCTCCACCGCTCGCCCTCCTCTTTCCTTACCCCGGATCATAGTGAACAATAACGCTCCCAAATGCTTCTTATGCTTCGAGGACCTACTCGGCGAATACAGGGTTGTACATCCACTTCTTGTAATTTGTCTGAGTGAGTAACTCAATTCCAAGACCTTTCGCATAACCTCCTCCGCTGTCCATCTTGGTTGCTCAGTACTTGTAACCCAGTGCTTGTTCCAACCCACCTCTGATACCATGTGAAATTTTCTAGATCAATGGAACACTGAGACAAACACACCAAGAATGAACAAAAAACACTTCTTTATTGCTTGACAAATTGTTACAAGAATTACAACAGAAGCAGGCTGAATACAAGTCGCATACAACTTGATTCACAACAGCCGAGAATAAGAAATAACAACTGGTCGCGGACAGAGTCCGCTTTCTCAACAGCTCGCTAACGCCCCGCGTTGACGCTAACGCCGGCGTTGACGCAGACCGCAGATGCAGACCGCCACCTCACACAAGTCGCTAACGCCCGGCGTTGTCGCTAACGCCGGCGTTGACTCGCGATCTTGCACAACTCGCAACTCTTGCTCCAAGTCGCCCAGAACTCACTCAGAGTTCGCTCCCACTTGAGACCGCCCGGTCAGACCGCCCGAGCTCTCCTCCGAACTCACTCCAAGTTCGTTCTCACTCGAGACCGACTATTCAGACCGCACAAGTCTCCTCTTGTCTCTGATATACTTTGTGGGGGGATTGCCCCCCTATTTATAGATTCCGGAGCCGCCACCAAAAGGCGGGGGCTAACGTCGGCGTTGACTCTAACGCCATCGTTAACTCACTTCACCAATTTCAACAAGAAGATCAGCGTCCTGTGTCGCGAAAGATATAGCTTCTAGAAGTTTATACTAAAACCTATCATTTTATAATTCAGTATGATTGCATTCTAAAAATATGAGAAGTAGAGAATCTGTGTGTGAACTTCTCCTTACGAAAATCTGTGTTCTTATAAAACAGATTGGCCTTTGGGGTTCGCTTCTCCTCTTCGTGCAAGAAATCGTCGCTACAGTGCCGGGCTAGAAGGTAAGCGTTCTGTGCCTCGAAAGATATAGTTCTCGAAGCTTTTACTAAAACCAATGATCGTTTTATAATTTAGTATAATTGCATTCCAAAAATATGAGAAGCAGAGAATCTGTGTGAACTTCTCCTTTACGATTAGAAAATCTGTGTTCTTACAAAACGGATTGTCCTTTGGGGTTTGTTTCTGCTCTTCCTGCAAAAAATCGTCGATATAGTACCGGGCTAGAAGGTCAGCGTCCTTTGCCACGAAAGATATAGCTTCTAGAAGCTTTTACTAAAACCTATCATTTTATAATTCAGTATAATTGTATTCCAAAAATATGAGAACGAGAGAATCTGTGTGTGAACTTCTCCTTTCCGACCAGAAAATCTGTGTTCTTATAAAACGGATTGGTCTTTGGGGTTCGCTTCTCCTCTTCCTATGAGAAATCATCGCTCCAGTGCCGGGCTAGAAGGTCAGCGTCCTGTGCCGCGAAAAATATAGCTTCCAGTAGCTTTCACTAAAACCTATCATTTTATAATTCAGTATAATTGCATTCCACATCTAAATGACTGGGATGGGTACGAGGAAGGCACTTCTTTGAGAGTTGAAGGTTAGCGGGGAAAGGTTGCGATTTTTTAGTGTCTTTTCTGGTACCAGTGAAGATCTATTTATAGACAAATTCTAAGGGGGTATGTAGGCGACTATACCCGGCCCCTGCGAGGTTGTCTTTCCAGACCTAGCTATCTTGCGGCTTGCGATCCGACGATTATCGAAGGATCCTGCCCTCGTTTAGCGAGATTGTATCGTTGGTTGCCAACTAGCTAGGTGAGTAACTTCGAGACTTGCTGATAGTCGTCTGCTTGGGCAAGTAACTTCGATGCTCGCTTATAGTATTAAATGTTCATGTAGGTTGCTTGCTTACTTTGACTCTGACCTACGTGATATGAACGGGTCCACCCTCGACGAATACGGGTTGTACAATGATACTCTATTTTCGGACTGCGAATATTTTTGAAGTGTGAATATTTTTTTGGACATCGGACATGAATAGACTATGAACAGACATATTAAGACTTATAACATCACTCTTAAGATAACTCATTTAGTTCTCTATTGAATTATATGTAACCTATGTATATACAACCATATATAATAATAATATCTTTAGTGAAATATTAATTTTTTTCAATTTTATTGTTTATTTTATTTTTTATAATTGAGTTTACTTTGTGTATTTATTTGATTTTATTTTAAAAGAATGTCATTATCCATTAAATATTTATTAAGTTTTGTATTTCGGGAGACAAAAATTTTTACTTGAATAATGAACGACAAATGTACTATCGCACCAGAAATTAAATAAAACTCTTTAAAATGGTTTATGGTTCTATGTAAGACTATCAAAATCATATAAACCATTTTAAAATACAATACATCGTATACTCAAATTAAAAGTAACCATCGAAATCTATAAAATTTAATAAGTTTTTAGTAGAGCTCTTATACTTACTATGGTAGGTTGTTATTAGACATGTCGACGACATTTTCGAGAAAAATTGTAATTAGGCATGTCAGTGATATTTTCGAAAAGCTACCATTAAACATATTAAGTTTATTAAAGTTGATTTGACATGCACGATAATATATGCATCATGACGAGATTTTTTTAAACAAAAAAAAATAGTGTATAATTATTTTCGCATTAATTAGGATAGTGTTTTTATTTTAAGCTGCATTAATTAATTAATAGGGGCGGAACCCCGAGAGCCTGTCACTCGTATATCTATACTAATATATAAAGAAATTCCTTTATCGGTGTAATGCCCAACCAATTAATATCGACTGTTCGATAAGGAGAGAGAAAGAGAAAGAGAGAGAGAGAGGGGAGAGAAAGAGTGGGGCCCACAATTAAGAGAGAGGGATGAGAAAGTGGGCGACATCTTTGAATTGGAGAGAGAAAGAGAGAGAAATAAATAAGGAGAGGGGAAGAGAGAGGGGGAGAGGGGAGAGAGGGAGTGAGGCCCACATTTAAGAGAGAGAGGGAGGAGAAAGAGGGTGACGGAATTGGAGAGAGAAATAGAGAGAGAGAGAGAGAAATGAAAAAAAAATACAAAATATTTTATAAAATGTAAATATTTTAAAAATAAAATACATAATAATTTATTTTTTTAAAATTTATAAAAATAAATGAAAAAGAAAAAAATATAACTGGGTTCGTGCCGGGGGCAGACAGGATACTGTCACGCGTGGCACGGGGGGCTCCCCGAGCACTGTCACTTGTTATATATAAGGGAAAAGACCCTTTTGTGAAACAATCAGCTTTTCAAATTTTTACTTATTTATTACAAAATTTACAACTTTTTATAAGTTAATTTAATTTAGAATGTGTCTATCATCCTCTCAATTTCAGTTGAAACTTATATTCGATGTTGTTGCGGAACGCTTAGGGCTCGTGGTAGACTGGTTCACTTGAACCACCTTAGCTCGTGAGCGAACTAAGCGCGCAAACAGTCAATTAGAGATTTGCTGAGTACACAGGGACTTTTTAACGTGGAAAACTCGGAAAGGGTAAAAAACCATGCGGCCGGAGCTGTGCCGACCAAACTTCACTATCTTCTGGGGGTTACAACTTGGAAACTAGAACTTGAGCGCGACAGGCCGCTGCTCGTTACAATTTTTGGAGAGAGAGAGAACGAGCTCCGAGGGTGACTGGCCACCTCTCGGAAAAACTAAGTCTTTTTCCCTTCTGAGAATGCTAGTCGTCTTTCGGGATGATGAAGATCTTCAAGTCCACGAAAGAGATCTTCAAGCGCCGAAGGAGAATTCCGCAAAAGTCTGCAAGGAGCTCTCCCGGGTCCAGAAGTCCAGGTCCTTTCAAATGAAGCCTTGGGGCTCCTTTTATAGCTTTGGCCGGGGGTGACCCGGTAATTTTGTCGTTGGTAGTTTCCATAAATGCTCGGTGGACGAATCATATTCTCCGGTTCGGGGCCCTCGGATCGCCATTTTTCGTAAATGACCACCTTGCCCCTCGAGCAGCTTGGGCAGCTCGGGCAGTTCGGGCAGTTCCGTTGGAGGCGAAAAAGGCGACTGACTGTTCCTGAAAAGTGAGAAGCTGGAAAGACAAAAAGTGAGAAGCCGGAAACCCAAAAAGTGAGAAGCCGGAAAGACAAAAAGTGAGAAGCCGGAAACCCAAAAAGTGAGAAGCCGGAAAGACAAAAAGTGAGAAAGCTTCCTGATCGCGCTCAGAAACGTTCTGAGCGTGCGCTAGTGCTGAAGCGCTCCAAGTGCGCAACGAACCACGGGGACGCCTCGGGCGGACGACGAATCGGGGGGTCGCCCCTAAAAGGGGGACCGGGATCCTTCGGCGAGGAGCGGGCGCCGGACCGCACCCCGAGGAGGGGTGGGCGCGGCCGTATCCTGAGGGAATGCGACGTAGGCGCGTCCAAGAGGGGGTGCGGCCCGGGCGCACCCCGAGGTGGTGCGGCTTTGACCGCACCCCGAGGGGGTGCGGCCAAGCCGCACCCCACCAAGGGGGTTCGGTTTAGCCGCACCCCGCGTGGGGTGCGGCTTGGCCGCACCCTAAGGGGATGCGGCCAAGGCCGCGCCCCAAGGGGGCGCGACTTGGCCGCGTCCCGGACGCGGCGCGGCGGTGGGAATTCCCCCCGCGATGGGTGGGGGACTCTCTGTCGTGTTTGCGACGGCTTTGCGCGTCTTACTTTTCCTGCCAAATTGCGGGAGGAGAGATTTTGGAAATGACCCGTCTTTGGAAATATCCGTCTTTGGAAATATTCGTTGCCTTTCTAAGAAGATCTCTACCAAGCTCTTTTATAAATATGAGGCTCTATTATGAGTACCCATCATAAGCCCCCCAAACCTTCGTAGTCCAAACCTTGGGAGGGAGTGCGAAGGTTTTTGAATAGTCGGTAGCGGATCTGGTTGTCATCTCTGCAGGGTGCGTCGGACGATGGCCGAGGTAAGCTGCTTTTGTTTTTTGTTTTTTCAAAATAGAAGCGGGGGGAAAAAACGGCCAGCGGCGGACGGGAGGGCGCGCGGGCGGCCGGTGCCCAGGCACCCTTGCGCGCGGCCGGAGCGGTCGAAAAGGCGGTGCCCGGGCGTGATCGCGCGCGGCCGGAGCCCGCGGAGGGGCGGCACCCGGGCATGCTTGCGCCCGGCCGGGGCCGGCGGTGGGGCGCCCGGCTGGCGCGAGTGCGCCCCTGCGCGCGGGTGCGGCCCCTGCGCGCGGGATTCCCTCGCGCCTGCGCGCGCGGGCGCCGCGCTGCGCGCTCCTGCGCGCGGGTGCGGCCCCTGCGCGCGGGACGCGCGGGCGTTGTTCCCGCGCACCCGCGCGCGCGGGTGCCGCGCTGCGCGCCCGCGCGCGCGGGTGCCGCGCTGCGCGCCCGCGCGCGCGGGTGCCACGGGTGCCGCGCTGCGCGCCCGCGCGCGCGGGTGCCGCGCTGCGCGCCCGCGCGCGCGGGTGCCGCGCTGCGCGCCCGCGCGCGCGGGTGCCGCGCTGCGCGCCCGCGCGCGGGTGCCGCGCTGCGCGCTCCCGCGCGCAGGTGCCGCACTGCTCGCTCCCGCGCGCAGGTGCCTGCGTGTGGACGGTGCGCGCGGGCTCCTGCGCGCGGACTGTGCCTTCGCGTGCGGCTGTTTCTCGCGTGCGGGTGATGATAACTTCCTAAAATAGAAGTTATTTGGTCTATGAATAACACATTTTGCACTATGAAATGATGAATACTAATATGAAACTTTGATAAAATAAACTTAATTAATTATAAATTACAAAGTAATTATTTCATGGTGATTTTGCTTAAATTTGAGTTTAATATGCAGGAATTAAATGAGTGTTCAGAATGGAAAGAAAAGAAATGGAGGAATAATTAATGCAGGCGGATTTGTCGCAACAGGGTTACAACAAGGTTACAACAAGCGGGCGCTGAAAACATGGCATAAATGGCGCGATTATTTAAAACTATATGATGAGGTGGCAGCAGTTATGCACAGGCGGACAGCTGGCTGGAGACGGAATTAGAAGGCTTATTATGTGATTCTAATGAGGAGAATTAAATATAGAAAATGGCGGTTACAAGAATTGAAATTGGGATGTTACTTAATTTGAATTATAAAATAGAGGGAAAGGAGAGCAAGAGAAAAGAAGGAAATTGGGGGGAGAAGAACGAAATTGAGGAGAAAAGGAAAGATATTTTCGGCAAGGAGAATTCTTCCTACTTGGAGAGCCGAACCATTCCAATCCGGGAGAGAGATATTGCAACTTTGGAATGAAAAACTTACCTTCTTCAACCATGTCTTTGAGCATGTCTTGTAAGGATGTTCTTATTTGTTATTTTATTCCAATTAACATTAACTAAAATCTGTAGCTTTGTGTGTGGAAAAATACTTTGTCTTTTGTGATATGTATTAGAACACATTTCTGTTAAATTATTTGCTTCAATTATTTGTCCGTTTTAAGTGTGCGATTACATTTTGAAGATTTTGTGTCAAGCTTTGTATATCTCTTTGGAGTGTATTCATAAATCGAGAGAGGAGTTGCACGCAAGGTTATACAAACCATTTTCTTATGTGGAATAAATCGAGAGAGGAACCACATAAATCTTTAACAAAAAATTCTTCATCCAAATACTGCGTCGCGAAATTCGAGAGAGGAGTGACGAAAGTAATTCACATATTCTAATTTAATCATTGGAAGTAGAAAGAGATTTCACTTTCTTCATGATTAGTCGCTGTGTACGGATTTCGGAGACCGAGAGGTAATGAATCCTACATTTAATTTGCGTCAGGAGAATAATTTTACAAATATTTAACTAAATCTTTTGAAATTTCATATCACATAGACTTAGGAAATCCACATGCAAAGCTTTCTCTAAAAATTGGTATTTCTCAAAAATAAAAATAAAAACTCATTGAATTAATTAATTAAAGTTATTTTCCTATTTTAAATTTTCTTCACGCAACCAACTTTTGAATTATTTACTTGGATTCAAAGAAAAGGATAATATTAGTACTTGTGAGCGTTAAATTAACACTTCCCTGTGGAGACGATCTTACTTACACTTTATTACTTGAATCGGCACGTGCACTTGCGTAACACTCATTTTCACCGTATCAGGTGAGGCTGGCGGTGCGGGCCTCCGGTGTTCGCGTGCTTGGTGCGCGGAGAGGCGACTTGTAACATTTTGGATTTTCTGATACGGTTTCTTTTTAACGCTCATTTTTATGTGCTTGCTCTTCCTTGCAGGCTTCGAAGCGGGGCGGTCAGTCAAGGCCGATGCGCCTACGTTCTTCACTTGACGGTGCGCGAATCGAGATGTGGCGCAAGCGGTTCGGATTGCCTCCGAATGTTGAGGTGAAAATCCCGGGAGCGGAGGAGCGCGTCCGGAATCCACCCACGGGTTACATGACACTTTCTGAGAGTTGCCTGAAGTCTGGATTCCGCATCCCTCCATCGGAGGAAGCTATCGAAATATTCCGGTTCTGCGGCGTCCCAATTACCCAGTTTACGCCCGCCGGGATGTCGAATATCATGGGGCTGGTGGTGCTCTTTCGGGAGCATAGCGCGCGCTTTTCACTCGAGCTTTTCAAGGATTGGTGTGAGGCTACCACTGACTCGGGCGGCCGGATTGAGGTTCGAAGCAACAAAAACTGGTTTCATTTTGGCGAGAAGATAGATTATCGGCACGGGAATACCCTTTATGGATATGTTCGAAATCGTTGGGAGCTGCCTGAGCTTTGGAGGTCACTCCATGGACGCTGTCGCCGGCTGACCGGTCGGGAAGACGAGTTCATTCCTATCCCCGGCTTTCCCGGCCAAGAGGGGTTGTCGAAGGCTCTGTTCAGCGCGCACAACTGCGTGGAGGAGGGTCGACTGCTTTCGGTGGGGCTTTCTTGGGACCCTGAGCGGGAGGCTGCGGTTCCCCTGGAGCGTGGGAAAAAGAGGAAGATTGTCTTCAAGAACGGAGTTCCTGGTTCGTGTTCCACCTTGCCGGAGCCTAGGAGCCACGATCACGAGGCCGGCCCGAGTCGTTGTCGGAGAGAGCCGATCCCATCCGACCCGGAGGTCGAGATTCTGACGTCCCCCGCCGCCGATCAAGTCGGGCAGGGAGACTTGCCGCCACCTCCTCCTCATCCACCGTCGAGGCGAGTTTCCTCATCCCTCCAGGCGATGACTTCTGCAGTAAGTGAAGCTCTCCTTTCTTGGGTCTTGACTTGTCTTTGCTTTCATTGTTTATGTTTCTTGATTGCTTCTTTCGTGTTTGCAGGCGAACGTTCTGACCAATGTCGCTCTCACGTGGAACGACTGTTACGTGGGCCTCAAGGACAGCTACATCTCCCTGCAGGAGGAGCTGAGCGTGATGAAGAGGGACATGTCTGCTTTACAGAAGAGGACGGATCGCGATCTGTCCCGCGTCAAGCAGCTGGAGGCGGACCTCTCTTCTTCCCAATCTGAGGTTGAGAAGCTGCAGGAGGCGTATGGTGGAGACAAGGCGCTTGCCCAGGATGCGCTTCGTCAGTTGTCTGAGGCTCAGGGGGAGATGTTTCGCATGGAGGGGGAGCTGGGTTTTCTGCGGAGCGAGGTGGAGCGGCTGTCGTCGGTCGAGCGCAGCCTTGAGGATGCCAAGGCGGCCGGAGTGGCCGAGTTCCGAGATTCTCTTGCTTTTGTCGAGGAGCGGTTCCAGATGGCGGAGGAGATCCATGCCGAGGTCATGACGAAGGAGGTCGAGCCCTTGTTGGAGGACGAGTGCGAAGTCGCCTTCCAGCGCGGCATTCAGAAGACTCTGCGCCTGGTGGGGAGGAAGTTCGGGTGTGATACCACTGGTCTTGGAGCGGGAGACCTTTCGGAGGATGAGTGCCCGGACGCAGCCGAGGATTGATGTTGGTCGTCTCCTGTTTTCTTGTTTTCCATACCATTGTTCGCTTGTGTGTCGTTCTGAGTTGGCTTTTTTGCTTTTTCGCTTTCCGTATTGTTGTCTGTTTTGTGCGCAGCGTTGAGCTGACGCGGTTATCGTGTTTATTGTATTCACTTCTTTGTGTGATCCTGTTAACCTGGTTGTTAGCACCTGCATAGTTTTTTTTTTAAATGAGCTTTGCACGAGACGGAGCCCGCGACTTTCAAATGTATACATATATAAAGAGTTAGTTAGCGCAAGTCTGTGCCTGCGGCTTTCTTGCACGAGTCTGTGCTCGCGGCTTTGGTGCACGAGTCTGTGCTCGCGGCTTTGGTGCACGAGTCTGTGCTCGCGGCTTTAGTGCACGAGCCTTTGCTCGTGACTTTTTTGCACGGTTTTGTGTCCGCGGCTTTGGTGCACGAGCCTTTGCTCGCGACTTTTTTGCGCGGTTCTGTGCCCGCGGCTTTGGTGCACGAGTCTGTGCTCGCGGCTTTGGCCGGTGAATAGCGGGTGTATTCAAACCGAGGGTGAACGCAGGGGGGGGGGGGGGGGTGATAACTTCTCGAAAAGAAGTTATTAACTCCCCTATTTTAGTAAATATTGAGAAAATATACGAAATATAACGATGAATTCACTAATATATTTCATATCTGTAATTGTGGACAGTTTATCGGCAAACGAGCAGCATATTTGTGCAGGAGTGCGAAAAATCCATGAAAGAACGGACAAATTTAAGCTGGAATTATATTGCTGGAAAGAATGGAGCAGTTTGGTCATAACCTGGTTGTAACAAGGCGGTTTAAATTGAATATTCTGAACCAAAAGTACAACATTTCGAAATAATAAAAAAAGAGGTCTGCGGTTCCTTGTTGAAAGGACGCCTCTTTTCAGCCTTTTGGACTGTAGCGCGACAAATAAAAGAAGACTTCGGCAGTTTCAAGGGGGGGGGGGAGATACGAGAGTATTTTTAGAGAGAGAAAAAGTGAAGAAGGTTTGGAGAAGAAGAAAGAGACGACATATTGAGCGGATTTGGCAACGAAATGGACAAATTCCTGCGCTTAAATTTAAACTCCGAACAATGTCTTGTAAGATCTTTTCAATTTTGTTTGTCATTTCAAGGATCATGAACTAATTCTTCGTATCTTGTATGTCGTGAGTACTAGTTTTTGTTGTGATGCTTAATTTATAATTTTTTCCGTATGATTTCTTGGTTTGCTATCTTTATCAATGTTATGATTTATTGCGAGAGATTTGAATCATGTTTATCTTCAACATTTCGTGGTGAGATTCGAGAGAGGAATCACGATTGATTTAAGATAAATACTTAATGTTATGCGGCGAGATTCGAGAGATGAGTCGCATGAATATCTAATTTAAATCTTTACTTTTATACTACGCCGCGAGATTCGAGAGAGGAGCGGTGTGTTTACATCATAATTTTGATATAATAAAAGAGAGAGGAAGAGATTTCATCACCTTAATTATTAGCAAAAGCGATTTGAGCAATTTAATTTACCTAGCATTTTTCTAAGTTAGAGATAACTAGCGAAATCTAGGTTATGGGAATTCATAGATCGAGAGATTATGATTCCTAGTTTTTAATCGAGCAAGATAGTGAAACAAATATAATGCATCGGTATATTTAGCAAATATCACAACAAATCTAGGAAAACGATATACACGATTCCTTTCTCTAAAAGTTGATAAAATAAAAATAATAATTTATGTACTTTTAGCATTTTAAAAATTAGATTTAAATATTCTGCAAATTAGTTTCGTCCAACCAATCGAATTATTTAACTTGGATTTAAGGAAAAGAGTAAACTAATATTCATAAGCGTTAGAGTGTTCACTTCTCCGAGGGAACGATCTTAACTCACTATTATATTACTTGAGCCGGCACGTATACTTGCGTATATACACTAAAGGCGTATCAAGTTTTTGGCGCTGTTGCCGGGGAAGCGGCTATCTGACGGTTTATTTCTTACGATATTAGTGAGCTCTTAGTAATTAGAGACCAAGTCGTTATTTTATTTCACTTTGACTTTTTGTCTAGTGTATGTCCCGATTCCGTAACATTGAAATATTACCTTTGAATCTAGAAATCGAACGTACTTGTAGACGGAATAGACAAACTGTTAGAGCAAGCACTATTATTCATTAAGAGATGGATGATAATCAGCAAGGAAATGAAAATGATCATGGGGGTCAGGTGGATCCTAATGGTCAAGTCGAACACAATGGTCATAATATTCAAAATGCTGCACCACGAATGACTTGTCGAGACTATAACGCACCGTTAAGAGGAGGTTTGCAATTTAGTATAGCGCGACCTACAATCGCCGCTAATAATTTTAAAATGGACTCTACCACAATGCAATTAGTACAACATAACAAGTTTGGGGGTCTAAATCATGAAAATGCAAACGCTCATTTAAGAACATTTTTAGAAATCTGTGATATGTACAAGGTAAATGGGGCTTCGGATGAAGCTATTCAATTGAGATTATTCCCATTTTCTTTGGAGGGAAGAGCTAAAGACTGGCTTGATTCTCTACCACCTGGTTCCATCACTACGTGGGATCAATTGGAAGAGAAATTTCTGAATAAATATTGTCCCCCTTCTAAAACAGCTAAGTTAGTTAGGGACATCACCACTTTCGTCCAAAATCATGGCGAAACACTTTATGAAGCATGGGAAAGGTTTAAGGAGATGCTTAGGAAGTGTCCGCATCACGGGTTGGCCCAACACCAACAAGTAACCACTTTTTATAACGGTTTACAAACCACTACGATGATCCTAGTTGACGGAGCCGCGGGAGGGTCTTTATTAAAGAAATATCCAGAAGATGCTATGGAAATTTTAGAAGATCTTACTTCTAACAATTACCAAGCATTCGAAAGGCAAGGTAATAACCAACCAGCCGGTATTCATCAAGTAGATCAATTCACTTCATTAGCAGTCCAAATGGCCACTCAATTTAATTTAATAAATAAGAGGTTAGATTCTCTATCTACCCCTTCTACAAGTGTGTCAATGACAGTGGAACAATTAAACCAAGTAACTGAAGAAGTACATTATCTAGGAGGCCAACAAAGGCAAGGACCTTCAA
Organism: Dactylorhiza incarnata; assembly: GCA_033032865.1. Lineage (NCBI taxonomy): Eukaryota > Viridiplantae > Streptophyta > Magnoliopsida > Asparagales > Orchidaceae > Dactylorhiza > Dactylorhiza incarnata. The sequence goes on along the minus strand of JAWHQI010000088.1, from coordinate 4,298,103 downwards.
ATTTTGGAAATCATTATAATCCAGAATGGCGAAATCATCCTAATTTTTCTTGGAAAAATTCACAAAATGCAATTCAACCACCAGGTTTTAATCAAAACATTAATTCTATACCAACCCATATGCTTAATCAACAAACCAATAATAGGAAATTGACTGATGAGTATATTATAGGTTTGTTTCAAAAGAATGACTCTAGGATGGGTGGTATTGAGTCTTCACTCCGATCTTTAGAATCCACAATTGGCCAATGTTTTAAGTCAAAGAACAATAGGATCGCTACCATCTGACACCACACTTAATCCAACAAGAGAAGAACCAAATAATCATTGTAAAGCTATTACATTAAGGAGTGGGGTAGAGATCTCTAGTGGGGATGGATTACTAGAGAAGTTAAGGGAAGAAGAGACAAGAGAAAATACATTTATGAAAGAAAAGTCTATAGAAATTAAGGAGCCGGAGGAAGTGGAAGTGGATCCACAAAATAATAAAAAGAAAGAAATCATCTACCCTCCTCCACCTTTTCCATCTAGATTAAATAAAACATAACTTGACAAACAATTTCAAAAATTTATGAAATTTTTTAAGAAGCTTACAATTAATATTCCATTTGCAGAGGCATTAGAGCAAATGCCTAGTTATGTCAAGTTTATGAAAGATATTTTATCGAAGAAAAAAAAATTTTAGATAAAGAAATAGTTGCATTAACGGAGGAGTGTGGTACGATTTTGCAAAAGAAATTGCCTCAAAAACTTAAGGACCCCGGTAGTTTTACCATACCTTGTTCCATAGGAGTAAAATTTATCGGGAGAGCATTATGTGATTTAGGTGCAAGCATTAATTTAATGCCCTTATCTATATATACAAAGTTAGGTCTAGGAGAGATAACTCCAACAACTCTCACTCTCCAATTAGACGATATGACTTTAGCATTCCCTAAGGGAATAGTTGAGGATGTATTGGTTAAGGTGGAGAAATTCATCTTTCCGGCCGATTTTGTAGTGTTGGACATGGAAGAGGATAAGGATGTGCCCATAATCTTAGGGAGGCCATTTTTAGCAACCGGAAGGACTTTAATTGACGTACAAAAAGGAGAGTTAACTATGCGAGTTAATGAAGAGGAAGTAACATTCAATATCCTAAAAGCTATGACATTTCCAAATGAAAAAGAAGATTGTTACTCTATTGAAGAAGTGGAGATAAAAAATCAATTAATTAAGGGTAATGATGATGACCTAGAACAAAGACTTCTCACAATTTTGACAAATGAAGAGTGGGATGATGATTTAGAATTAGATGAATGCGTTAAAGTTTTAGAATCCCATTATAAATTGCCTATCTTTAGGAATTTTGAATCTATAACTAGGTCAAGTGAACCAAAAATTATGAAACCCTCAATTATTGAACCTCCAACTTTAGATTTGAAACCTCTTCCGGAACATCTTAAATATGCTTTCCTTGGAGAAGAAAATACTCTTCCGGTAATAATTGATGCATCATTAAAATTTGAAGATGAAGAAAAACTACTTCTTGTTTTGAAAGAATTTAAAAAATTCATGGGATGGACTATAGCAGACATTAGTGGCATTAGCCCCTCGATTTGTATGCATAAAATCATATTAGAAGATGAGGCTAAATGGTCAATTGAACATCAACGTAGGCTTAGTCCACCTATGAAAGAAGTAGTTATGAAAGAGATAATAAAATGGTTAGATGCAGGCATTATTTACCCTATTTCGGATAGCAAGTGGGTAAGTCCGGTACAATGTGTACCGAAGAAGGGAGGAATTACGGTGGTAAAAAATGATAACAACGAGTTGATACCAACTAGGACGGTTACTGGTTGGAGAATATGTATGGATTATAGGAAACTAAATAAATCAACTCGGAAGGATCACTTCCCATTACCTTTTATTGATCAAGTACTTGACAAGTTGGCAGACAATGATTATTTTTGTTTCTTGGACGGGTATTCCGGCTATAATCAGATTATGGTTGCTCCGAAAGACCAAGAAAAGACCACATTTACATGTCCTTATGGTACGTTTGCATTTCGCAAAATGCCATTTGGATTATGTAACGCACCCGCCACTTTTCAAAGGTGTATGATATCTATTTTTACTGATTTAATGGATGACGGTATAGAGGTGTTTATGAATGATTTCTCAGTGTTTGGGAAGTCCTTCGACTGCTGTTTAGAAGTCCTTAGGAAAGTATTAACAAGATGTATTGAGACAAATTTAGTGCTAAATTGGGAAAAGTGTCATTTCATGGTGAGAGAGAGAATTGTCTTAGGCCATAAAGTATCACGCAAGGGTTTGGAGGTAGATCGGGCTAAAATAAAAGTTATTGAAAAGCTTCCTCCCCCTAAGAATGTCAAGGGCATTCGTAGCTTTTTGGGCCATGCTGGGTTCTATAGAAGGTTTATTAAAGATTTCTCTAAAATATCAAAATCTTTATGTAACTTGTTAGAAAAGGACACTCCCTTCTTATTTGATGATCATTGTTTGCATGCTTTTGACACATTAAAGCACAAGTTAGTTTCTTCACCTATTGTCACAACACCGGATTGGTCGTCACCTTTTGTTCTTATGTGTGATGCTAGTGATTATGCCGTAGGAGTTGTCTTAGGACAAATCCGTGATCGAATTTTTCATACTATATATTATGCTAGCAAAACACTTATTGATGCACAAATAAACTACACCATAACCGAGAAGGAACTCTTAGCCGTAATGTTTGCATTTGATAAGTTCTGGTCGTATTTAATAAATTCTAAAGTGATAGTTTATACGGATCACTCGGCGATCCGATACCTTTTGGAGAAGAAGGACGCCAAACCTAGACTAATTAGATGGGTCCTCTTACTTCAGGAATTTGATATTGAAATCAAAGACCGAAAAGGAGCGGAAAATCAAATAGCAGATCATTTATCGAGATTAGAACAAAGCGATGAGAGGAATCAACAAGTAGGGATAAGAGAAAATTTCCCGGACGAACAGATTTTAGCTGTATCTGTGGGTAGTATACCATGGTATGCTGATTATGTGAATTACATAGTTAGTAATATAGTACATCCGGATATGGACTATCAACAAAGGAAAAGGTTCCTCCAGCAGGTGAAATATTATCTGTGGGATGAGCCATACCTATATAAAATCTGTTCGGATCAAATTATCCGGAGGTGTGTTGCTGAAGTAGAGGTTCTTAGTATCATAGAAAAATGTCATTCATCACCTTATGGAGGACATTTTAAGGGAGATCGGACTGCGGCAAAAGTTCTGGAGTCGGGTTTTTACTGGCCCACTTTATTTAAGGATGTGAACTTATTCGTTAAGAGTTGTGATAAATGTCAAAGAACAGGAAACCTGAGTCGTAAAGCGAGCATGCCAATGAATACCATTTTAGAGGTTGAAATTTTCGATGTTTTGGGGATTGATTTTATGGGGTCATTTGTTAACTCGGATGACAACTTATATATTCTACTAGCAGTCGATTACGTGTCAAAGTGGGTCGAAGCTATTGCTACGCACAAGAATGATGCCAAGGTCGTATTAAATTTTTTAAAAAATAATATCTTTTCAAGATTCGGTACACCTAGAGCGATTATTAGTGATGGCGGAAGCCACTTTTGTAATTCACAATTTACAACATTACTAAGAAAGTACGGAGTGACGCATAAGATCGCTTTAGCATATCATCCCCAAACTAATGGTTTGGCTGAGGTTTCCAACAGGGAAATTAAATCTATTTTAGAGAAAATGGTAAGTGCCAATAGGAAAGATTGGTCACAGAAATTGAATGATGCGTTGTGGGCTTACAGAACTGCATTTAAGACTCCCATAGGACTAACCCCATACAAGATGATCTATGGAAAAGCCTGCCACCTTCCTGTTGAGTTAGAACACAAAGCTTATTGGGCTACTAGAAAATTAAATTTCGATTATAAGGAAGCTGTTAAGAATAGGTTGTTTTATCTCAACGAATTTGATGAGATGCGATTTCATGCATATGACAATGCAAAATTATATAAGGAAAGGACAAAAAAATGGCATGACGCTCGAATAGAGAAGAGGGAATTTATTCCGAATCAATTAGTGTTACTTTATAATTCTCGCCTTAAACTATTTTCGGGTAAATTGAAATCTAAGTGGTCCGGTCCGTTTCGAGTTCAAGAAGTCCATCCTTTTGGGGTAGTTTCCATTTGTAATGATAAAGATGGTTCTATTTTCAAAGTAAATGGGCAAAGACTTAAAGCTTACTACCATAACAATGAGCCGCGGGAGGTGATGGTAACGAATTTATCTGTCTAAAGAATGGATGAGTCTAGCCGAGACGTTAAATAAAGCGCTAATGGAGAGGCAACCCAACTAAAATTAATTAATTAAGTAGTAACTATAAAGGTTAAAGGTTGAAAAGCGTAGGAAGGTCCATAAAAAAAAAATTTCTGCATTAAAATTTCATGACAAGGTTATAACATAGGTTCTAACTTTTTATTCTTTGTCCTTTTGACTAAGAGAACAAAGAAAAAATATTTTAAATAAAAAGAGAACCGATCCCGCCGGTCCAAGATGGAGTCGACCGGCCAGCTTGCGCAATTAATCCGAACCGTTGGATAAACCCGTCCAACCACTTTGCGTAAACCGCCGGTCCAACGAAAGTATATTTAAAGCAAAGATACCCGGTTCAGGTCTTATCTTCCCCTCCCTGGTTCGACGGCTTCAGAGAAGAAACCCTATCCCCCTTTTTCGCCGGAGAGCTGCGCGAGATTGCTCGAACGAGGAGGCGGGGAGCAGCGTATGTGTTCTCTTCACGACGAGGCGGCGACAACCTTCGTGCTCTCTTCAACAGAGGCAGCAATTCCTTCTAGCAAGGCAGCGACATTGAAGACTCGATTTCACACTTGAGTCGGTAACATTTCGCAACCACCCTTCTTCCTTACGAAAAGATGATAAAATCTTACGTTATTCTAGGGTTCTTACTAGTATCAATTTTTTTTAGGATTATATATATCAGAACATGTCCTCTAAACGTAAAGTTAAGAGCAAATCCGCACCAAGTCCTCGTAAGAATTTTCGATTTATTAATGATGATGCAAAACTGAGATATGAAGGTTTACAAGATAAACCTTTCATTTTCGAACGAGGATTTGAGATCGAAAAGAGGGCATGGAGTATGGAATATGTCACAAAAATGAAAGATTTTGGGTGGGAATCTTTTTGTCACCCCCGTAAGAAAGCAGTGTTGCCTTGGATCTATGAATTTTATGCTAATGCACTGACCGTTGAGGAGAGAAAAATTTATGTGCGAGGTCATTCCGTAGATTTTTCCGCTAAGGCGATTAATAGCTATTTTGGAATGACGGTGCCGAATGAAGAAGAGTATCTGCGCGTACAAGCAACAACCCCACCGTCCGTCATTGCGGAGGAGATTTGTAATAATGTCGACACAGCCTGGGTTTCGACGGAAGGTGCTAATTTGAAAGATAATAGTTTAAAGCGGGAGGCCAAGGTGTGGCTTTTATTCATTAACACAAGCGTAATCCCTACCAAAAACACTACACGCGTTGCTATGGACCGTGTCATTTTAATTTACTGCATTTTAAAGGGCATTCGTTTTGATGTTGGGAAAATAATATAAGATCAACTTCAGAAAAGAATCCTTGCTATGGATAGGTTGCAATTATGGTTCCCTACTCTAATAACTGAACTTTGCCGTGTTAGTGGAATGTGGGGAGACAAGGAAACTTTAATAACCAAAGTTGGACACCATATTACTAAGGTGGTAATCACAAGCAATATTCGGGATAGTTCAGATAATCTTGAGAGCACACCGCCTCCGGCTGGTAATACATATCCTGTCCCCAAGCCCGCTGCGAGTACTCCTTCTTCTTCCACCGCACCAGCACAGGTTGATTTATCAGAGATCATTGATAATATGGTAAGCGCAACAGAAGAAAGGGAATACATGAAATGTTATCAACGATTCAGTCATCTACTCATTAATGAAAAATGTGATGATCTCCTACGGAATCAAGCTAGACTCATGGAGGATGCTGGTTTGGATACCGTGAAGACTGTCTACAAATACAAATCGAGATTTGATCAGCAAGGTTATTTGCTCTATCCAAATGGCGAACGGATTGATTTTAGTGAAGCCCACGACATGGATGACGAGATGTCCGATGCTTAGTTCTGGTTTATGGTCGTTTTGACCACTTATTTCTTCCTTTCATCAGACAATGGTCTTTTAACTTCTTTTGGGTTTTGTAATTTTTGAAGACTTATCTGCTACTCTTGATTTGCGGCTATGCTGTGCTGCTGCTGATAGAGATTTTATAGTTTTAAAATAATTCCAACTAATATCTCGATGCAGGCAAGTATACCTATCGAAATATAGTATAGGAAGGATGTCGTATATGCCCGGAGCCTGTCGAGTAATCTTACTCACGCAAAATTCCTATTAATTTATCGGTGAAAAATTGGATTTGTTTTGGAAATTTAAAAGTTGCAGATTGAAAACTACTAAAGAGAAAAAGATCACGATTTAAAACCTTAGCACTTGATTAAGTGTTCTTGGGAATCCGATTACAAAAGTTACGTTCTAATTCTTGAAATTCTATTTCGATTGGAGGATTAAAGAACACGATAGAAGCTCGCTAGAGACGATTATCGCCTAATTTTAAAATACTTCAAATTGAATCTCTTAAACTTGAAATAAATTAAAATCGCATAAAGATTAATCCAAAATTTCAAAAGAAGTTATATTTTCAATTCTCAAAGAAAATATAACAAACTTTTTATTTCCGAGAGATCTAAGGTATCCACGAGCCTCTCGACTACTAGGACGCCAATCGGATCACGAAATTTATATACTAGCAATATAAACTCGCATCCCACTATTAATCGGAAATAAATCGAAATGAAACTTCAAAAATTAGAGACGACGGATTATGATTTAATTCTCATCCCAATACTAACCAATCAAGTACTAAGAAAGAGATTAGCTACTCATAGTGAAATAAGAGACAAGATTAAGGAAGAAAAAAAACATAAATTTCATTGATCGAAGATAAGAACGATTACAAAATATAATAAGATGAACTGCAACGATAACATAAAAGCAAGCTTACAATAACATAAACATTCAAAAACTCTCCAACATGAACAATAAATCTCAAAACATGTAGCGCTCAAGATGAAAATTCCTCACTCTTCTCACTTCTCTCTTGAACTCCCCCCTTTTCTCTCCAAATCCTTGCCCTTATATAGATGAGAAATCATCTAGAATCATCCCAAGAGAAGAATCTAGAAGATGAATAAAGATGAGAGAGAAACATGGTGGCTCCAAGGGGGGTGAACGTGACTTCGTAGTTAAACAAAGAGGATGTATTTTAATTTATGGGGTAGTGAGGGTGGCGGCATCAGGAAGAGGAAGGGATTACGACCACAAATATTAAATGGATGTGGCTGTATGGAGTTATATAGGTAAAAAGTGGGCCATAGCAAATAAAGAAAAGGGAGCAAATGAATTGGCAGCCACGTTCATTAAATGGGAATTCAAGTGGCGCAATTTAATTTATGGGAATAGAGGGGGGGGGGGGGGGGGCATGGATGAATTTAGCGGCGAATGCATGGGATTGGAGATATATGCATGAAGTTGAAGGTGGTGGATATAATAACATTCACGTGGATGATCATGTGAAGGTGATGGGGAGTCGGGATGATGGATTTCTACGTGGAAATGATTGTCATGCGTGGATTCGACCAAATGGACTTGACATGAATGACAAATAATGGCAAAAGATGACATGGGTTGCACTTGGCCGGAGGAGTTGGCGTGACGAAGCGACTTGACTTCTCGTGCACGGCTTGAACGGGGGCAGCTAGCAGCTTTGGACGACAGTGGCGGAGGAACGGGAGCGGCCATGCATGGATTCCAAGTGGTCGGACTGCATGGAAGCGGCGACGATCTTGCGTGCGGCATGACAACAATGACGATAATGACGTCGAGTGAAGATAGCAGCAATTGCGATATTCTGCAGCGGGCTTTATCGTCAAGACGTGCTGAAATTCCCCCCAGGCCTGCCATAAAATAAAACAAAATAATATTAGTGCGAATAATATAGAAATAATAATAATAATAAGATAATTATACTATAATTTAGAGAAATATATATATTTTATATTAAAATATAATAATAATAATAAGCATATTTAAGTCAAAATATGCGCTATCAAATTCCCCAAACTTAGTATTTTGCTTGTCCCCAAGCAAAGACATGCAAGCTAGCGAACATAAAAGTAACTAATCAAACGACTTGGCTATGCTAAACACAAGTACGATGCGAAATTCCAAGTAGGGAAAACACCAAAAAGTGAACCGAAAATTTTCACTTGATCATGATTTAAAACTTTATGAACTTTACTAATAAAATCGATCATCCACGGTTTTAGCAAAAATTCTTTAAAGAGATCTAAGCAACGTAACAAATGAAAAAGTGCATTGAGTTGTTACTAAACTCTAAGAGACAAATTATGCTTACTTCCATCTAAAATCAAAAATCTAAATTCCTATCCAAAAACTTAGTCAATCTACTTTTCTTCACTCTCTAACAAAAAATAAACCTAGGAGCATGAATCAAAAGGGCTTCAATAGGTCTGAAACTTGGCTTAGGTATAATATTAGGAATTGATAATTAAAAGATAAACACGATGGCTAAGGATCACACTAAACCAAGATAAGAGTTTTATAAAGATCCAACATAAGAAATATTCAACTTTTTTCAATCATAACATAACACATTTTTTCCAACATGAGGCCATAAGAATTTTGAAAATTTTGGCCAATACATAATTTTCACGTAAATTTTTTTTTTTTTTCACATTCTTCTTTTGCAGCTTGCTTTTCCCTTTGAAATTCTCCACATTTTCACAAGATGAACCTCTTACACAATAAAATTTTCAATAAAACTCAAGAGTTTAGTGTGATAACAAGGTTGGGATTGTTGGCTTTGGTGAAAAAGAAGGTGGAGGTAGCAAAGAAAACATGAAAAAGCCCAAAAGTGGTTAACTAGGGATTAATAAATTTTTTTTTTTTTGGTAGGCAAGAAAGCACAAACGATTCAAAAATGGCCTAAATCATCTTCATGCTCCAAAATTTATCTAAAGCTAGACTTTGAACAAAATTCAAAAGGTACAAGTCTTAGATAGCAAATAAAGAAGATTGAGATTAACATGAAAATAAACATAATGAGCGTCTAGAATTGTTCACATCTATTACACTAGACATGAGTTAACATCACAGAGGTTTTTTAAAGACGGAAAGAAAAACAGTGGATGAAAATTTTAAAATTAGTGAAGAGAATAAAGTATAAAAATCACAAAGAAAATGCTAATTTTTGATAAACAATTCAGAATTAACATGCTACTTGGAATTAGAACACTGCACGAGTCAACATATTACCCGTGAAACATAACCAAAAGGCAAGATTAGGAAAATTTAAACTAGCTAAACTTGCATAAAAGAGATTGGAAATAACAAAACACAAGTTGGGGTACTAATGATTTTGCAAAGATTGGCTTAAAATGCCTAATTTTTTTTTTATATATATAATATGATTTTTTTCGGGAAACATAAAGGAAGGTAGTAAAAATAAGAAAGAGGGCAAGGAGACCAATATTTCCCCCAAACTTGAGGAAAACATCGTCCTCGATGTTTTATTTGAAAAAAAGAGAGAGAAGAGAAGAAACTAAATAGAAGAAACGTTTAATATATAGATTTATAGAAATAGATAATATATTTTTTTTACGATATTTAACTACTAGCTAAATGAAACGAAATCTTCTCGCGCTCGAACTCCTCTCCCGGAAAGTACAACTTTAAGCGGTGGCCATTTACTTTAAATTCGCCTTTCTCCGGGTGCGTTAGAAGCACCGTCCCGTATGGCCAAACCTCCTTAACAATGAAGGGGCCGGACCACCGGGATTTAAGTTTTCCCGGAAAAAGTCGTAATCGTGAGTTAAATAGAAGCACAAGATCACCCGGCTTAAAACTTTTGGGGTGTTTTAGCCGTTGATCGTGATAAGACTTAATTTTTTCTTTATAAAGGAAATTACTTTCATAAGCATTCGCTCGCCACTCGTCTAACTCATTCAAGTGGAATCGTCTCAAGTCAGCAAATATGGTCGGATCAAGATTTAAAAACTTAAGTGCCCAATAGGCACGGTGTTCTAACTCTACTGGTAGATGACACGCTTTGCCGTAGACTAAACGATATGGTGTACAACCAATCGCCGTCTTATAAGCAGTACGGTAGGCCCAAAGCGCGTCATCTAACTTGACCGACCAGTCCTTCCTATTTGCAGAAACAGTTTTTTCTAGGATTCGTTTAAGTTCCCTATTTACGACTTCCACTTGACCGTTAGCTTGGGGGTGATAGGCAGTGGATAGTTTGTGTGTAACGCCATAACGTGTGAGTAATTTGTTAAGTTGGGCGTTACAAAAGTGCGACCCCCGATCGCTAATCAAGGCTCGTGGAGTGCCAAATCTAGAAAATAATTTCTTTAAAAATCCTAGGACGACTCTAGCATCATTTTTTGGAAAAGCTTGGGCTTCCGCCCACCTAGAGACATAATCTACCGCAACTAAAATATAACGATTGCCGAAAGAAAGTGGAAAAGGTCCTATGAAGTCTATACCCCAAAGATCAAAAAGTTCACACTCTAAGAAGTAAGTTTGAGGCATTTCAGATTTGGCAGAGATATTACCTGTCCGTTGGCAAGCATCGCAAGAACTTACAAATTGGTGCGCGTCCTTAAAAATTGTTGGCCAATAAAAGCCGGCCTCCAGTACCTTCCTTGCAGTGCGGCATGCTTGGTAGTGGCCACCAGTTGGTCCTTCATGACAGTGCTTCAGAATTTGCAGTCCTTCTTCTTGGCCGACGCACCTCCTTACCACTTGGTCCGCGCAAATCCGAAAGAGGAAAGGGTCCTCCCAAAAATAAAATTTCAAATCAGAGAAGAATTTCTTCTTCTGCTGAGTCGAAAAAGATTTTGGGACTACCTTTCCTACAAGAAAATTAGCAAAGTTTGCGAACCAAGGGGTAGGGAGAGAATTTACCTTCGCCAGGGAAAGAAGGTGCTCTTCAGGGAATGTGTCATCGATTTCTTCAACAGCATCAGCATCCGGGCTCTCAAGTCTGGATAAGTGATCAGCGGCTAGGTTCTCCACTCCCTTCTTGTCCTTGATCTCCAAATCGAACTCTTGGAGGAGCAAAATCCACCTGATTAACCGTGGCTTGGAGTCGGGTTTGGCAAGTAAATAACGAAGCGCCGAGTGATCCGTAAAAACTATGACCTTAGATAAAGTCAAATAGGAGCGAAATTTATCAAAAGCAAAAATTATTGCTAATAGTTCTTTCTCCGTAGTGGAGTAATTTGCTTGAGCGGAGTTTAAAGTTTTACTAGCATAATAAATAGGATGAAAATGTTTGTTTATTCGTTGTCCTAACACAGCACCTACAACATAATTACTCGCATCGCACATCAATTCAAAAGGTAAATTCCAATCAGGAGCAATTAAAATTGGAGAATTAACAAGTTTTTCCTTAATAATGTTAAAAGCAGAAAGACAATCATTATTAAAAGAAAACGGAACATCATTCTCGAGCAAATGGGTCAGCGGCTTAGTAATTTTTGAAAAGTCTTTTATAAAACGTCGATAGAAACCGGCGTGACCAAGAAAACTTCTAATCGCTTTAGTCGTAGTTGGAGGGGGCAGCCTTTCGATTATTTCGATTTTTGCGCGATCTACTTCGATTCCTTTATTAGAAATTTTGTGACCGAGAACTAACCCTTCCTTGACCATAAAATGACATTTTTCCCAGTTTAGGACAAGGTTAGTCTCTTCACATCTTTTTAAAACTTTTTTTAAATTATTTAAGCAAACATCAAAATCATCCCCAAAAACCGAAAAATCGTCCATAAACACTTCCATCATATCTCCTACAAGTTCATCGAAAATAGCCAGCATACATCTTTGAAATGTAGCCGGCGCGTTACATAAACCGAAAGGCATTCTACGATAAGCGAAAGTTCCAAAAGGACACGTGAAAGTAGTCTTCTCTTGGTCTTCGGGAGCGATGGGTATTTGAAAATAACCCGATAGACCGTCGAGGAAGCAATAAAAATCGTGTCCGGAAAGTCGTTCTAAGATTTGATCCATAAACGGGAGAGGAAAGTGATCCTTCCGAGTAGCGTCGTTTAGTTTTCTATAGTCTATACACATACGCCAACCCGTTACGGTTCGAGTAGGAATTAGTTCGTTATTATCATTAAAAACTACCATCACTCCGCCCTTTTTCGGCACGACCTGGACTGGACTAACCCACGAGCTATCAGAAATCGGATAGATAATTCCTGCGTCGAGTAATTTTATAACCTCCGCCTTAACTACTTCTTTCATATTTGGATTAAGTCGGCGTTGGGGTTGAATGGAACGACGTGAATTTTCTTCCAAGAATATTTTATGCGTACAAAAATGTGGACTGATACCGCGGATGTCAGAAATTTGCCAAGCGATGGCATGACGGTGCTCTTTTAAAACATCAATTAATTTTTCACTTTGAAAATCCGAAAGAGAAGAAGAGATAATCACCGGAAGTTGAGAATCAGATTCTAAGAAAACATATTTTAAATGCTCGGGCAATTGTTTTAATTCGAGTTTGGGAGGAATTTCATAAGAAGTAGATAAAATATCTCCCTTTTTTTCAATAATTTCAAAATTTTGAGCATTTAAAATAGGCGTATCAATTGATAAGGTGTTTAAAACTTCGAGTGCATCGTTAGAAGGGGTTATAAAATCCATATTTGATTGCTCTTCAGAAAAAGTTTCTAAGAAATAAACTGCGTCATCATTTGAAAGTGAATTTCTTAAAGAGGAGTTGATGGAAATTGTGACTTCCGCATCGTCGACTCTAAGTACAAGCTTTCTGTTGCTTACGTCAATAATAGCCTTAGAAGTGGCTAGAAAAGGACGACCGAGGATAAGGGGTACCTCGGCGTCTTCCTCGATATCTAATATGACGAAGTCAACGGGAAAGATAAATTTATCGACCTTCACTAAAACGTCCTCGATAACTCCCATTGGATATTTGATTGAACGATCAGCGAGCTGAATACTCATCCTAGTTGGACTTGGCGTACCTAATCCTAGCTTTTTAAATAATGAGTATGGCATGAGGTTGATGCTCGCTCCTAAATCTGCTAAGGCATGTTTGACTAGCAAATCACCGAAGAGGCACGGGATAGAGAAACTTCCCGGATCGTTTAGTTTTTTCGGTAATTTGTTAAGCAAAATTGCCGAGCATTCAGCATTAAGCGTCACACGAGAAAATTCTTCTAGTTTCTTCTTGTTAGTTAGCAAATCTTTTAAATATTTTGCATACTTGGGCATTTGTGAGATGACCTCACAAAATGGCAAGTTGATTTGGATTTGTTTAAACACTTCTAAAAATTTGTGATAATTTTCATCATTTTGATTTTTTAAAACTGAGGGATAAGGAAGAGATGTTTTTGGAATATTTGAAGAAGAAGAAAGTGGTGGAGGAGGAGAAGAAACATTTTCAAAACCTTTTTCTAAAGAAGGTGGAATTTTTTCAAAATCATTTTCAGAATTTTCTTTTTCTTCTACAGGGGTGGGTTCACTTACCTCCTTGCCACTCCTAAGCGTGATAGCGTTGACCGAGTCTCGCGGGTTCGCCTCCGTGTTTCCTGGTAGAGTTCCAGGTTGGCGTTCATTTAAAAATTTGGCGAGCTGCCCGATTTGATTTTCGAGATTCCGGACCGAGCCGGTCAAGTTACGTAGAGTAGCATCAGTGTTAGCAACATATTTAGAAAAGTTTTCTTCGAAAGAGGGTGCACGAGGTGCGGGAGGTGGAAAACCAGGTGGAAAAACATTAGGAGGGCGGACCGCATTCCCCGGATTACTCCATGAGAAGTTCGGGTGATTCCGCAAATTCGGGTTATAAGTGTTTCCAAACGTAGGTGTGCCCAAATTTGCGGAAGGCCGAGGCGGATTCGCAACAAAATCCACTTGTTCTTCCGCGAAAAAATTATTATAATTATTTTCCAAAATAGCGTTCGCAGAGGAAGAAGGAGACATAGCAGAAAACTTTTTATTTAAAAGATCTATTTGAGACGTGAGCTGGGCTATCTTATCGATTTCGTACAACCCTGCCGGCTTATTTGGAAGTGCTCGGGGTGTACTCCATTGATAAGAGTTCATAGCCATATCTTCAAAAAGTTCGATTGCGGCTTCCGGTGTTTTGCGGTTTAAAGTACCACCGGAAGCTGCATCGATCATTTGCTTAGTACTCACGTTTAATCCGTTATAAAAAGTTTGAACTTGAAGCCATACGGGTAGTGCGTGGTGTGGGCAGCGTTGTAGAAGATTTTTAAAACGTTCCCAGGTGTCATAAAACGTTTCAGAATCGATTTGCGCAAAAGAAGTAATCTCGTTTCGCAATTTCGAAGTTTTCGAAGGAGGAAAATATTTTGACAAAAAAATTTCAGAAAGCTCGGCCCAAGTATGGATAGATCCTCTGGGGAGAGAATTTAACCATTGTTTGGCCTTATTGCGTAGAGAAAACGGAAAAAGTCTTAGCCTAATCGCATCATCAGTCACACCATTAATCTTAAAGGTATCACAAATTTCAATAAAACTAGAAAGATGAAGGTTAGGATCCTCATCTTGTAGGCCATCGAACTGCACGTACTGCTGCACCATCTGTATTATAGCAGGTTTCAGTTCAAAATTGTTGTTCGCAATAGCAGGGCGAACGATACTTGTTTCTGTACCCTCCAGGTTTGGCCGAGCATAATAGGACATTGTCCTTTGCTGGTCAACTTCTGGATTGGGATCACCCATAATTTCTGTGGTTGTGTCTCCGATCGACTCTTCGAGATCTATATGTAAATCCTGATCACGAGTTCGGAGGCGCTGCCGAAGGGTGCGCTCGACCTCTGGATCAAAATGAATATCAGGATTACTCGAAGAGCTACTACGGGTCATGCACTAGAAAGAAGAAAAGGGAAAGAGGGAGAATAACCGAAAGTGAAGGAAAACCAAGATAAAAAAAAATACGATTTTTTTTTTTTAAGGCGGATTATGTTAGTCCTGGACTTCCCGAGATCTACCCTGTAAGGGGTTTGCAACGGTACTAGAGGCTGTGATGGGAATTCAAGCCCAAAGCGTCCTTTCCAGGAATTTAGTTACACCCTTAAAGATTTTAGAGATAAATGATAAATATAATAGTTTTGCGTTTTCAAAATATCGACAAAAGAAAAACTCCCCGGCAACGGCGCCAAAAACTTGATAGAGATTTTATAGTTTTAAAATAATTCCAACTAATATCTCGATGCAGGCAAGTATACCTATCGAAATATAGTATAGGAAGGATGTCGTATATGCCCGGAGCCTGTCGAGTAATCTTACTCACGCAAAATTCCTATTAATTTATCGGTGAAAAATTGGATTTGTTTTGGAATTTAAAAGTTGCAGATTGAAAACTACTAAAGAGAAAAAGATCACAATTTAAAACCTTAGCACTTGATTAAGTGTTCTTGGGAATCCGATTACAAAAGTTACGTTCTAATTCTTGAAATTCTATTTCGATTGGAGGATTAAAGAACACGATAGAAGCTCGCTAGAGACGATTATCGCCTAATTTTAAAATACTTCAAATTGAATCTCTTAAACTTGAAATAAATTAAAATCGCATAAAGATTAATCCAAAATTTCAAAAGAAGTTATATTTTCAATTCTCAAAGAAAATATAACAAACTTTTTATTTCCGAGAGATCTAAGGTATCCACGAGCCTCTCGACTACTAGGACGCCAATCGGATCACGAAATTTATATACTAGCAATATAAACTCGCATCCCACTATTAATCGGAAATAAATCGAAATGAAACTTCAAAAATTAGAGACGACGGATTATGATTTAATTCTCATCCCAATACTAACCAATCAAGTACTAAGAAAGAGATTAGCTACTCATAGTGAAATAAGAGACAAGATTAAGGAAGAAAAAAAACATAAATTTCATTGATCGAAGATAAGAACGATTACAAAATATAATAAGATGAACTGCAACGATAACATAAAAGCAAGCTTACAATAACATAAACATTCAAAAACTCTCCAACATGAACAATAAATCTCAAAACATGTAGCGCTCAAGATGAAAATTCCTCACTCTTCTCACTTCTCTCTTGAACTCCCCCCTTTTCTCTCCAAATCCTTGCCCTTATATAGATGAGAAATCATCTAGAATCATCCCAAGAGAAGAATCTAGAAGATGAATAAAGATGAGAGAGAAACATGGTGGCTCCAAGGGGGGTGAACGTGACTTCGTAGTTAAACAAAGAGGATGTATTTTAATTTATGGGGTAGTGAGGGTGGCGGCATCAGGAAGAGGAAGGGATTACGACCACAAATATTAAATGGATGTGGCTGTATGGAGTTATATAGGTAAAAAGTGGGCCATAGCAAATAAAGAAAAGGGAGCAAATGAATTGGCAGCCACGTTCATTAAATGGGAATTCAAGTGGCGCAATTTAATTTATGGGAATAGAGGGGGGGCATGGATGAATTTAGCGGCGAATGCATGGGATTGGAGATATATGCATGAAGTTGAAGGTGGTGGATATAATAACATTCACGTGGATGATCATGCGAAGGTGATGGGGAGTCGGGATGATAGATTTCTACGTGGAAATGATTGTCATGCGTGGATTCGACCAAATGGACTTGACATGAATGACAAATAATGGCAAAAGATGACATGGGTTGCACTTGGCCGGAGGAGTTGGCGTGACGAAGCGACTTGACTTCTCGTGCACGGCTTGAACGGGGGCAGCTAGCAGCTTTGGACGACAGTGGCGGAGGAACGGGAGCGGCCATGCATGGATTCCAAGTGGTCGGACTGCATGGAAGCGGCGACGATCTTGCGTGCGGCATGACAACAATGACGATAATGACGTCGAGTGAAGATAGCAGCAATTGCGATATTCTGCAGCGGGCTTTATCGTCAAGACGTGCTGAAATTCCCCCCAGGCCTGCCATAAAATAAAACAAAATAATATTAGTGCGAATAATATAGAAATAATAATAATAATAAGATAATTATACTATAATTTAGAGAAATATATATATTTTATATTAAAATATAATAATAATAATAAGCATATTTAAGTCAAAATATGCGCTATCAGCTGCTTTTGTGCTATCTTTAATTTTGTTATGACTGACTTCCTTATTTGATCTTTCTATTACTTTGATCATGCTATGGCTGAATGTTGTTGCTTATTTGATTTTGATGTGCTGTTGATCCTGCTATTACTTATTTGATTATGATGTGCTATTACTCCTGCTATAACTTACTTGATTATGCTGTGCTGCTGCTTATATGCAGCCTTGCTGATATTCATGTTAGGAAATGTTTCAGCTATGTTATTTATTCAGCTAAATTTCATTGGATTTTGCTCCAGTCCTAGGCAAACCATCCAGAAAACTGATATTATCTGATTGACTGCTACTTATTTTAATTTGGACTATTTTTCTGTTCGTATGAATAGTTCTGCCTGAGCTTACATTTCATTTTATGATAAGTACTTGATGTGTACAGTGTGCTATAAGAATGTCCTGCTCTGTAATGTTAGCATTATCACACTTCTTGCTTTACTATTTTTGTGCTCCACTAAATGCAGTTCTTATTGTGCTATGAATGAGTACCTTACCAAATGCTGCCACACGTGCAATGGGCATCCTTCCTGCCAAATTTACAGGGGAGTATTGTATTTTCAATTAAAATTTACTTGGGATTCTTATTTAAATTTATTTAATTCACTACATTCTCAATGAGGTCTCTGCTAGGGTCTAGCAGCTAATTAAGTGTGGGGGTGACGTCAGTTATCCTCCGTTTATTTTCACTTAGAAAATTTCTATTCAGGGCACTTTACAACAGATGGCTTACTAAAGTTACTTCGTCTTACACTAATTGGCAGATTAATTAATATGGTGATTTCAAGTAATAAATTTAAAGTTAGTAAGATGCGGTTATAGCTCTCTTACGTATTTCAATTATGCACTAAATTCTTTAAAGAATTTGCTCTCGACAAAATAATTTATTAACCGGTTAACATAATTATGGAAGGATGAGCAACAACTATGTCAATGTTGTAAGCTAAAACATAGAGTGTGTAGTAATTTGATAACAATGAGTAGGATCACCTTTGGATCAGATCACACCACAAAACTATTTTTGATTATCCATCAGTCTTTGAGCTTGAACTTATCATTTTGATACCATTTGTCCAAGCACAATTTCCCAATAATTTCACTAGTTACTTCTTAGTTAACTTTCCGACTTTGGGGGTTTAATAAAAAATGTGTGTGAGACATAGTGATATGTGGCCTAAGTGTGTGTACACCTACTTAGAATGATCCCAACTATGATCATAAAGTAAAAGAAAACTTATAAAAAAATTTTTTTGAGAAAAATGTATAATGACATAGTGATATGTGGCCTAAGTGTGTGTACACCTACTTGGAATGATCCCTACTATGTTCCTAAAAAAAATTTTGATTAAGAAATAAACCTCAAAGTATGGCGAGTCATTAAGAATGTTAACTAGGGAAATTCCGCTCTCTATCAAAATTCATTCATCAAATCTTCACCAAGCCAAAGTCATTCATATTGTAAGCCCTTATGATTTCTTATCAAATTGAACTACTAAACTCTTGTGGAGGTATAAAACAAAGACTCGGCAATTTCTTATCCTTTCAACTATGAGCATGTTTAATGAGTTAAATTGTTGAGAGTGAACAATTTTAAAGAAGCACACACACAACATAGAAATATTGAGGAAGCTGCACTTGTTATCTAACTAACGGAATTATAAAAGGTTGAAACATCTTTTAAGAGATTTGTCTTTGTTAATTTGAAATGCTTAAGTAAGCCTAAACTGGTGTACGCTAAGAAGATGATTCGTGCCTTGTTTCAATAGAAGTTTTCATATTTATTTGTTAGACTTGATTTAATTCTTGCTAGGGACTAGCAAGGACTTAAGTGTGGGGTGTGATAACTTCTCGAAAAGAAGTTATTAACTCCCTTATTTTAGTAAATATTGAGAAAATATACGAAATATAACGATGAATTCACTAATATATTTTATATCTGTAATTGTGGACAGTTTATCGGCAAACGAGCAGCATACTTGTGCAGGAGTGCGAAAAATCCATGAAAGAATGGACAAATTTAAGCTGGAATTATATTGCTGGAAAGAATGGAGCAGTTTGGTCATAACCTGGTTGTAACAAGGCGGTTTAAATTGAATATTCCGAACCAAAAGTACAACATTTCGAAATAATAAAAAAAGAGGTCTGCGGTTCCTTGTTGAAAGGACGCCTCTTTTCAGCCTTTTGGACTGTAGCGTGGCAAATAAAAGAAGACTTCGGCAGTTTCAAGGGGGAGGGAGATACGAGAGTATTTTTAGAGAGAGAAAAAGTGAAGAAGGTTTGGAGAAGAAGAAAGAGACGACATATTGAGCGGATTTGGCAATGAAAAGGACAAATTCCTGCGCTTAAATTTAAACTCCGAACAATGTCTTGTAAGATCTTTTCAATTTTGTTTGTCATTTCAAGGATCATGAACTAATTCTTCGTATCTTGTATGTCGTGAGTACTAGTTTTTGTTGTGATGTTTAATTTATAATTTTTTCCGTATGATTTCTTGGTTTGCTATATTTATCAATGTTATGATTTATTGCGAGAGATTTGAATCATGTTTATCTTCAACATTTCGTGGTGAGATTCGAGAGAGGAATCACGATTGATTTAAGATAAATACTTAATGTTATGCGGCGAGATTCGAGAGATGAGTCGCATGAATATCTAATTTAAATCTTTAATTTTATACTACGCCGCGAGATTCGAGAGAGGAGCGGTGTGTTTACATCATAATTTTGATATAATAAAAGAGAGAGGAAGAGATTCCATCACCTTAATTATTAGCAAAAGCGATTTGAGCAATTTAATTTACCTAGCATTTTTCTAAGTTAGAGATAACTAGCGAAATCTAGGTTATGGGAATTCATAGATCGAGAGATTATGATTCCTAGTTTTTAATCGAGCAAGATAGTGAAACAAATATAATGCATCGGTATATTTAGCAAATATCACAACAAATCTAGGAAAGCGATATACAAGATTCCTTTCTCTAAAAGTTGATAAAATAAAAATAATAATTTAAGTACTTTTAGCATTTTAAAAATTAGTTTTAAATATTCTGCAAATTAGTTTCGTCCAACCAATCGAATTATTTAACTTGGATTTAAGGAAAAGAGTAAACTAATATTCATAAGCGTTAGAGTGTTCACTTCTCCGAGGGAACGATCTTAACTCACTATTATATTACTTGAGCCGGCACATATACTTGCGTATATACACTAAAGGCGTATCAGGGGGCATGCCCCTACGACACCGGGACTCGACGGCGGAGGAGAAGGGCGAACCTTCAATCGACGGCGGTGCAGAGTCCCCGGGGCAGGGCCCCGAAGCGGCACCTGCAACAGAATGGATTGGAGCAAGTAGAATTTTATTAGAAAATGAATACTGATACATGCGCAAGTGTAATCTTGCGATCCCGGGGTTAACAAGTTTCTGAGACAGGCTTTATTGAGAGAGAAGATAGCGTTGAGCTTCGTTTGCGTTGCGCTTGCTCGAGTCTTTTCGGCCGTTCAGCTTGGGGGCGACAGTGGCCTGGCGGTTGACCTTCATTGGCCTTTTCCTGTGTCTCTTCGCGGAATGCCTCCAGGTATCCTAATTGGACAAGGCGTTCGATTTCATCTTTCAGTCGGGCACATTGCTCCGTTCGGTGCCCTCGGCCTTTGTGGAAGTGGCAAAACTGGGATTGATCTCCCCTGTGCAAGGAGAGCTTTCTGGGCCAGTGGATGATCTTGCTATTACAGATTACGGACAATATGTGCTCGCGTGGTGTATTCAGTGGGGTGAAGCTCCGGGAGCTTTGACTTGCTGGCTCTCGGGGGCGGTCTGCTTGGTTCTGAGCGGGCAGTTCGGCTTCCTCGAGCTGCTGCTGCTGCCCCTTTCTCTTGCGGCTTGTATCGAAGGGCGGCGAGCCTGTCAGTGTCTGAAGTTTGTCTTTTCCAACTACTGCAGGAGTCGCTTGGCCTTTCCGTGCACCCTGCTTCTCGGACTTCGATTTCGGCGACAGGTTGCTGTTGATCCAGGGGAGCCTGGAGGCGGGTGTGTCGAAACCATGCATCGCGCTCCTGAGGATATTTCCTTTGCTGGCCATGCGTCCGGACATGAAAACGTCGTGGTCCATGGCGTCCAGTAGGAGGCTCCCGAATATTGCGTCGTAGGGGGAGTCTGCTTCGGCGACGACGAACTGTACATCGTACTGGACTGGTTCTGCGTGCGCCCTTACTTGGACGGGGAGGGTGATGATTCCTACGGTGGGTACCGTAGTTCCATCAGGGAGCTCTGCTTCGCTGACCCTAAGCTTGAGGTTCCCGCTTAGGAGCTTGAGCCGAACTATTGCTGCTAGGAATAGAACGTTGAAGGAGATGCGGTGGGTTATCAATGCTTTCTTCAGCTCACAGGGGGGATTCCCTAAGCTTGCGTCCAAGGTGAAGTCCATCCATGCGCAGAGGCGCTCTTGGTGAAAATTTATGCCGATTTTCTCCGCTTGCTCGTTCCGCTCTTCCTCCCCTAGGAGAGGTGGTTTGCTTGCACCGGGCTTTCCTTCTTCTTGGATCTTTGTCGAGTGTGTCTCGTGCCGCTCGACGAACAGTTGGGACAACTTGGTGAAGTTATGTATCGCTCCGCTTGGCATGGCTTGATACCAGCGGAGGGCGTCTCCGCGCAGTGTCTTGGCGAAGATCTTGCATCCGATCTGATCGGGAAGTCCGTGTATCCGCATCGTTGCCAAGAAATGGTTAATGTGCTCGTAGGGGTCTTCTACTCCGTGGAACTCCTTATAGTGCAGGAACTTTAGCCATGGCGGAACTGGGTATGCCAAAATTGTATTTGACAGTGGAGATCGCTTTCGTTGATATTTGTCATCGTTCGGATCCTGCCCTCCTGCGGGAGGGGTCGGTTTGCTAGTCGATCCAGGCCAAGGGGGGCGGATGGGTGCAGTGATGAGCGCTCCTTTCACCGGGCTCTCTGGAACTGAGGAGCTGTATGCGTCGGATAGTTCAGGGGAGGTGTCCACTCTTGTTGGTTCCGATAATTCCGGCGAAGCGGGTACTGCGCTCGGAAATTCTTTGCTTAGAATTTGGGAATCCATTCCCACAGACGGCGCCAAACTGTTGCGGAACGCTTAGGGCTCGTGGTAGACCGGTTCACTTGAACCACCTTAGCTCGTGAGCGAACTAAGCGCGCAAACAGTCAATTAGAGATTTGCTGAGTACACAGAGACTTTTTAACGTGGAAAACCCGGAAAGGGTAAAAAACCACGCGGCCGGAGCTGTGCCGACCAAACTTCACTATCTTCTGGGGGTTACAACTTGGAAACTAGAACTTGAGCGCGACAGGCCGCTGCTCGTTACAATTTTTGGAGAGAGAGAGAACGAGCTCCGAGGGTGACAGGCCACCTCTCGGAAAAACTAAGTCTTTTTCCCTTCTGAGAATGCTAGTCGCCTTTCGGGATGATGAAGATCTTCAAGTCCACGAAGGAGATCTTCAAACGCCAAAGGAGAATTCCGCAAAAGTCTGCAAGGAGCTCTCCCGGGTCCAGAAGTCAAGGTCCTTTCAAATGAAGCCTTGGGGCTCCTTTTATAGCTTTGGCCGGGGGTGACCCGGTAATTTTGTCGTTGGTAGTTTCCATAAATGCTCGGTGGACGAATCATATTCTCCGGTTCGGGGCCCTCGGATCGCCATTTTTCGTAAATGACCACCTTGCCCCTCGGGCAGCTTGGGCAGCTCGGGCAGTTCCGTTGGAGGCGAAAAAGGTGACTGACTGTTCCTGAAAAGTGAGAAGCCGGAAAGGTAAAAAGTGAGAAGCCGGAAACCCAAAAAGTGAGAAGCCGGAAAGACAAAAAGTGAGAAGCCGGAAACCCAAAAAGTGAGAAGCCGGAAAGACAAAAAGTGAGAAGCCGGAAACCAAACTGTTGCGGAACGCTTAGGGCTCGTGGTAGACCGGTTCACTTGAACCACCTTAGCTCGTGAGCGAACTAAGCGCGCAAACAGTCAATTAGAGATTTGCTGAGTACACAGGGACTTTTTAACGTGGAAAACCCGAAAAGGGTAAAAAACCACGCGGCCGGAGCTGTGCCGACCAAACTTCACTATCTTCTGGGGGTTACAACTTGGAAACTAGAACTTGAGCGCGATAGGCCGCTGCTCGTTACAATTTTTGGAGAGAGAGAGAACGAGCTCCGAGGGTGACAGGCCACCTCTCGGAAAAACTAAGTCTTTTTCCCTTCTGAGAATGCTAGTCGCCTTTCGGAAGTGAGACGGCTAGTCGCCTTTTCCTTCTGAGAATGCTAGTCGCCTTTCGGAAGTGAGAAGGCTAGTCGCCTTTTTCTTCTGAGAATGCTAGTCGCATTTCGGAAGTGAGAAGGCTAGTCGCCTTTCGGGATGATGAAGATCTTCAAGTCCACGAAGGAAATCTTCAAGCGCCGAAGGAGAATTCCGCAAAAGTCTGCAAGGAGCTCTCCCGGGTCCAGAAGTCAAGGTCCTTTCAAATGAAGCCTTGGGGCTCCTTTTATAGCTTTGGCCGGGTTTGACCCGGTAATTTTGTCGTTGGTAGTTTCCATAAATGCTCGGTGGACGAATCATATTCTTCGGTTCGGGGCCCTCGGATCGCCATTTTTCGTAAATGACCACCTTGCCCCTCGGGCAGCTTGGGCAGCTCGGGCAGCTCGGGCAGCTCGGGCAGTTCGGGCAGTTCCGTTGGAGGCGAAAAAGGCGACTGACTGTTCCTGAAAAGTGAGAAGCCGGAAAGACAAAAAGTGAGAAGCCGGAAACCCAAAAAGTGAGAAGCCGGAAAGACAAAAAGTGAGATGCCGGAAACCCAAAAAGTGAGAAGCCGGAAAGACAAAAAGTGAGAAAGCTTCCTGATCGCGCTCAGAAACGTTCTGAGCGTGCGCTAGTGCTGAAGCGCTCCAAGTGCGCAACGAACCACGGGGACGCCTCGGGCGGACGGCGAATCGGGGGGTCGCCCCCTAAAAGGGGGGCCGGGATCCTTCGGCGAGGAGCGGGCGCCGGACCGCACCCCGAGGAGGGGTGGGCGCGGCCTTATCCTGAGGGAATGCGACGTAGGCGCGTCCAAGAGGGGGTGCGGCTTTGACCGCACCCCGAGGGGGTGCGGGTTGGCCGCACCCCGCGTGGTGTGCGGCTTGGCCGCACCCCGCGTGGGGTGAGACCAAGGCCGCACGCCAGGGGGGTGCGGGTTGGCCGCACCCCGCGTGGGGTGCGGCTTGGCCGCACCCTAAGGGGGTGCGGCCAAGGTCGCGCCCCAAGGGGGCGCGACTTGGCCGCGTCCCTTCCGGGACGCGGCGCGGCGGTGGGAATTCCCCCCGCGATGGGTGGGGGACTCTCTGTCGTGTTTGCGACGGCTTTGCGCATCTTACTTTTCCTGCCAAATTGGGGGAGGAGAGATTTTGGAAATGATCCGTCTTTGGAAGTAATTCGTCTTTGGAAATGATCCGTCTTTGGAAATATCCGTCTTTGGAAATATTCGTTGCCTTTCTAAGAAGATCTCTACCAAGCTCTTTTATAAATATGAGGCTCTATTATGAGTACCCATCAGATGTGAAAGTATCCTAATCATTCATATATTATTGATTTTTCATCATTATTTTTCCAAATTAAATTAAATTGATTTTCATTCTTACTTTTCAAATCAAAATTGACATGTCTAATGATAGTCTACCATGGTAGGTGTAGAAGCTCTACTAATTTTTTTTGGGCGCTGCTATAAGCACTGCGCTTTTGTCTATTTGCACTCATCGCTATTAGCAAGCGCTGTTTTAAGTGATTGTCTATTCGCGCTCAACATGTCTATTAGCAAAGCACTATTACTATTAGCATTTTTTTGTCATTTTTTTAACATAATAAAAATATCATTTTCACTATCGTCGACGCCACCAACGCCATCGCCGCCGCCGCCAACGTCATCGTCGACGCCACCAACTCCAACGCCATCGTCGCCTCCGCCATCGTCGTCGCCGCCTACTCCAACGTCATCGTCGCCTCCGTCAACGCCATCGTCGTCGCCGCCAACTCCAACGCCATCGTCGTCGCCGCCGACGCCATCGTCGTCGCCGCCAACTCCAACGCCATCGTCGCCGCCTCCCACACCCTCGTCGCCGCCGCCAACGCCATCGCCGTCGCCGCCAACTCCAACGCCATCGTCGCCTCCGCCAACGCCATCGTCACCGCCGCCAACGCCATCGTCATCGCCGCCGACTCTAACGGCGTCGTTTCTGCGAGAGGAGATGTGTAGGGGCATGCATCTAAGGGGAAAGGGCTGTTTGCGGCTATTAAAAATAACACCCTTAAATTTTTTATTTTTGAGTGCTAATAGACAAAAGTGAGTGCTAATAAGCTCTAAATTTTTGAAATTTTGAGTGCTAATATACAAAAGCGCAGTGCTAATAGCAGCGCCCTTTTTTTTTCAATTTTATAGATTTTCATCATTACTTTTAATTTGAGAATATACTGTAATATTGTATTTTATTTTTGTAAATAGATTATACCCTATGTTAAGTTATTGGATAAAAATAATAACGCTATATTTGACAATTTTAAATGTTTTCTTTTAATATTGCAAAGATATATAAAACCAACAAATTCAAAAAGATCTACAGCCTCCAAAAAAATCCTGCCCTTGATTCCAAAACCGAGTAGCCAGCTTAGGCGAGCAGCACGACGATCATGGAGATCAATGAGGCGATCATACTAGATCGAACGACCGCGATGCTTGGAGTAGCAGAGCTGGGTAGATGAGGGTACGTGTCAGGCGACGGGAGCATGCACTCATCGCCGTTAAAATAAACCTTTCTGGGAAAAGCCCAGCCTTTCTTGAGGGTGAAGGTGTTGGGGTTCTTCTCCAGGAGCACCTCCGA
Organism: Dactylorhiza incarnata; assembly: GCA_033032865.1. Classification (NCBI taxonomy): domain Eukaryota; kingdom Viridiplantae; phylum Streptophyta; class Magnoliopsida; order Asparagales; family Orchidaceae; genus Dactylorhiza; species Dactylorhiza incarnata. Next base: position 4,271,945 of record JAWHQI010000088.1, on the reverse strand, counting down.
CTGCACGTTCCCGGAAGGCCCCGCTTCCGTCAGCATGTCGTTGAAGTACTTCATGCCGTAGAACATGCCCGTGTCATCTGCATTTCACACGTGTGTTTCTCATATATTAATTAAGCTCGTCATTCATTTTGGGCGACGTTATTAGCAGTCCTAAGACGGCTATTCACAATCCTAAAAATACTTAAAACGGCTATTCACAGTCCTAAAAATACTTAAATTCATTAGACTACGAGTATCAATGGACTGCATATAGCGGTTATAGGACTGCTTATAACATTGCCCTTCATTAATGTATGTTTGGCATGAGTACATCGTTTATGACCGCCACGAAGAAAAGAAAACTAATTTTGAACATAAAAGTGAACGAAGCTGTTCTTTAGGTGAGGTCGGAGGATCACAAACGACGATTCATAACTATCACCGCGTTCAGATGTAGCTCTCTTTGGCATGATGGTGGCGGTCATGAACGTGATGGTTATAAACCCTCTTTTGTGAACACCCGACCTCGATCACCTAAGGAACTTCTTCCACTTTTATGTTCAAAACTAGTTTTCTTTTCTTGGTGGTGGTCATAATCGTTGTCGTTGTCATGCCAAGCATACATTCTATGGTGGTGGAATTTTTAGCGCCAAACGGAGCCTAGGTGAGGTCCGTGCTCGTGACCGCCATCGCCGTGCCAAACGGAGCCATAGTCACGCATCCTGCTGCGCATAAAGTTTAGATGTAGCTCATGGAGTCAGGCTGACCAGCTTACTTATGGATTGGTAGGGCGACAGAGGCTTGTAATCGAAGCTGAACACCTCGGTGACGCGATCGAGTCCCGGGTGCTGCACAACGAGCGTCCACTGGGTGTAGTTCAGACGGTAGTTGAAGTTCGTGATGGCGATCTTCGCACGCCAGTACTCCTTGTAATTGAGCTTCACGTGCCAGTGCACGCGGACCGGGCACATGTGAGACGTGCACTGGAGCAGCGGCGCGTTGTCCTTCCTGGGGGTGTTGATTCCCGCCGCGCCGAGCAGCTTGGAGTCGCCTCTGCAACATCGACCGCGTGTCGGGAAACTGAATAAGCGCGGTAATTTCGAGAAATTGGGGAAGGATATTGAGAGAGGGGGGCATACATACTTGATGCAGTTGTTGCTGTTGCGGCAGCCACAGGCACATTTGGGGCAAGCTGTGATTGTGGTGTTGTAGAAGGATGACAGTGAAACACAGCAGGTTGGGTTCTTTGATGCCAGGAACTGTGAGTAGGTGCAGGTCACATTCCAGGTCACTGCACGAGCGCTCGTCACTTCAGCTACAGCTTTCTCATTTTAAAAATTACGCTCTCATATACGCAAAGTCTCTTCCTACAATAAAAAAAAAGGTTCTCGATCCCCGTCGCTCGCAAACCCCGTGCACATGGAAAAAACGAGCGACGGGCAAAGTATAACACTCTGGGGGGTCTCTGAGCGGCATTGCTTCGCTAACGTTCGGTCTCTCGGTAACAACTAATAGAATGCGGAACGCCAATTCAATGTCTTTTGCGGCTTGTCACATAGCACAGCAGCCGCGCCGCACAAATGGTTGGCGTTCCAGTCTCTCAGTAACATTTGGAGAGTTCAACAACTCAATCACAACTGAGGCTCCGTTTGGTGCGGCGTTTTTGCTCACGTGAGTTTGGACAAAAACAACACCGTCGTAACGACGGTTTATAACCACCGCGTTAACACGGGGCAAACAGAGCCTGAGTTTACACCCATCTCTTAATCGCAATTTTAAACTTTGAGTGCACATGTAGAGAGATGTTAGTCCAACTTACTGAGTGCTTGGGTTTTCCGGCGACGGTCGGGAGTAAGAAAGGCGGTGGAAGGGACGACCTTCGCAGGGCCGCAGGTGTATCCTGGACCGGGGCCCAGAAGCGTGAAGTTTGCCGGCAGCTTCACCGTCTTGTTCGACGTGCCGGCAAGCCCGACGCTCACCTGGAAGGCGGAGACGGCGGCGGACGGATCCTGACCCCAGGAGGCGACAACACCTCCCTTGCAGCAGTTTGCGATCTGCTGGTTGTACGGAACTCCGGGGAGCAGATCCACGACGGTGGGAGATTTGTCGCAGCAGTGGGGGATGTTTCCTTTGAACTTGGAGCAGTCGCCTTGCTCTGTGGTTTGCGCGCCGACCATTGACCAAATCACTTCTTTTTTTGACCAAGTCCACCCCAAAGTCCACCCCGGGCTCATTATGTGCCGGTACATTTGGAAGTTGTTCATCGTCACCACCGCCTTTTCAAACATTTCAGAATCAGAAATTCAGTTGGATTTTAGGCTAAAAAGTATCTGAAGGCCAATAAGAAATGAGGAACAAGTTCGAGCTCCACGGAGATCATCCCCAAGTCCAGGAGGCGGATGCAAGAAATGCGCTCATTAGGGTGAAAACGCAACGCTAAAAAAATCTGTTTGACAAACAAACCCAATTTATTCCCCAATGCTCTCATTCCCAATTCTCACCATGAAACAAACAGACCCTAAGACTCAGTCTGAAGCGGAGGCTGCAAACTTCGAGTGGCCTTGGAATGACCAAGGCCACCCGAGGTCGGAGTGTTTCACAACTACCAAACACTGCTCCGTTTGTTTGGACGGTGGCATTTTAGAGCATTGGGAATAGGAGCTGTGGGTATGGAGCGGTGTGAATGGAGGGAAGGGATTATGATGCCCGTTGAAGGTCAAAAATGACATTTTGGAGCATTAGGAATGAAGAATGGTGATTTTTTTTGGTAAATTGAGATTGTTCATACAAATTGTCTTTAAATTTATCCCTTTTTATTACAGAATCGTCCATTTTACCTTATCTACAGTGAAAAACAAGAATTGAATCAGCAGAACTTACTACATATCCATCAGGAGTCCACGAGATTACATCCCACTTGATTGTAATATTGCCCGTTGGGTCCAACGGATCATAAGCCCCTGTTTTCCGAATCAAAATTCAAATAAAATATTGCCCCTAAACAGAAGATGAAGAAGAAGAAGAAGAAGAAGAAGGAAGACACCGTACGGTTAGTCATTCAGGTTTAGAGCAGAAACCTGCTGAAGAAAATATCAGAGCGAACAAGAACAGAGAGATCATCCAGCTTAGTTGGAAATGCATGGAACTTTGGCAACTTCGTGAAGAAATTTCTTGAGAGGAGCAGTTCAACTCCATTAATGGCGGCTCGGGAGCTTCAGCGGTTCACAGAAAAAATGAAAGTTTCGGATGGGGCTACGAGGTTTTGAAATGAGATGAAGAGGAAGAGGAAGCATTCACATTGCATGATTGATAGCTCACCGACTGGTTTGTTGGCTACTCTAAATCAAAATTTCTTCTTTCTCCAGTTCTTCACTTCACCGGTCTAATTCTGCTTTTCTTCGTTTCTAATTCCTCTGTTCTGAAGCAAAGAGTTTGGTAGACGGAGAGGGCGAAAAGTTGTCAGATGTTTGAAGGTTACCTCCCAGCAGTCCTCGGGAGAATCAGCAACCTCTACGTTAAGGTTCCGTTTGTTTGAACGGAATTGACTTTCTGGAATTGAATTTTCGACGAAAATCAATATCGGCATGAATTTACTTTATACAAAATTCTAATTTTGTTTTTCGGCTGTAAGATTGAATCCAGTCAACAAAATTGGAACTAAAACACAAAAGTTGTTCGGCTGAATGATGAAATTGGTATAGAAATTAACATTATACAATATTTTTATAAAACTCAAAATAGTCGTCAGCGCCGAACGCATTAAATTGCATAATATGTTTTAGGACGCGCGTTTCACGCCTAGGTGCGCATTTTTTTCCCGGGCGTGCATTTTTCTCCAGGGCACGTGTTTTTCGCCAAGGTGTGTGATTTTGACCCATGACCGCATTTTTTGCCGGATCGCGAGTTCTTCGGTTGGGAGTGTATTTTTTTGGCACGGGAGCACATTTTTTTGTCTGAACACGCATTTTTTGCCCGTGCGCGCATTTTTTCAATGGCGCACATTTTCGCCCGAGCTGGGGTTTTTCGGCCCAGGTGTGCGTTTCGCGGCCCGGGCAAAAAATGCACGGTTGAGAGAAAAATGCGCGCCCAAGTAAAAACGAGCGCCCGGGCCGAAAAAAACGCGGATTGGCGAAAAATGTGCGCCCGGACCAAAAAAAATGCGGTTTGGCGAAAAATGTGCGCTCGGGCCGAAAAAAACGTTGTTTGATGAAAAATGTGCGCCCGTGCAAAAAACATGTTTCCGCACGGAAAACGCGCTTCAGTGCGAAAATTGCGCGCCCCACAAAAAACATGCGCCCGGCGAAAAACGCGCGCCCGGGCAAAAAACGTGCGCCCGGGCGAAAAACGCGTCCGGGCGAAAAACGCGTGCGGTTTTCTCAGAACAATGCATCAAATGCACGCAGCGGAAAAACGAACAAGAATAACCATAAACAGTTCAAGGAACTTGCGATTTCATAAATCAAGAAACAGGAGAGGCAACACATTGCAATACCTGAAGGGAATTGAGTCAACACTTAACCAGGGTGCTCCACAAAGAAATCCCAAAGAACGATCGTTGAGTCCCAAGCGCAGAAATTGATCAGCGCCTCTACGGGAGTCCACACGAGCGTTGAAGAACCTTAGTTTCTTGTCGCACAAGAACTAAGTCGGAGAAGAAGAGCCCTCTGCGTCTCCTACAGACTGCTAGGTCCGACGACAGGGAGAGGCGGCGGCGGCGGCGGGATCGACCGATCGGAACTCTTCCGTCGGAAATTTTCGTCTCTCTCAAAATCACAAAGGAAAGGATCGCACACCTTAGGGCATAAATAAATCATGATCTATTTATACCCCAGGGAGAGAGAGAGGCTATCCGCACACCCACGACCAGAAATACAGTAAACAAAATTCGTTGAGTGAAGCTAATCCGTCGATACGATTCGACGAATTCGTCGAGATATTTCACTGAATAGATTTCGTCGAGAAGATCTGTTTCATCGATACCATTCGACGAATTGACTCACAAAAATATCCATTTCGTCGAGACATTTCGACGAATTGACATATTTCGTCGAGTCATTTCGAGGAACTATTTCGTCAAGTTGATCTAACTCGTCGAGACCAATCGACGAACCATTTCGTCGACTTGAGATAAGTTTCGTCGAGACATTCTCGAAAACTCACCAACATACTCCATACAGTATTCACAATACCTGGGGAGCACTCAGTCAACTCGACCCAACTCCAGTATGTCGTAGGATTGGTCTTTCACTCATATCCAATATGAGTAAGGCCAACACAATTCTTCCTTCAACTTCTTTAAACACTCTTGTGTGTGACCTCATAGGCTCATATCGAGTTGGCAGTGAGACTAACTGCTTGATCACTTCCAGATCACCTTGGAAACACCAACAAAAAATGCGCGCCCGAGCGAAAAACGCGCGCCCGGATGTAAAAATTCACGCCCGACTGAAAAACACGCGACCGGGCGGAAAAACGTGCGCCCGACCGAAAAACTTTCGCGCTGATCAAAACACGTGTGCCCGGGTCGAAAAATGCGCACCCGAGCGAAAAATGCGCTCTCGGGCGAAAAACGCGCGCCCGAGCGAAAAAAGAGCGCCTGGGCGAAAAATGCCCTGCAGTCCAAAAAACACCCGGTCGGCCGAAAAAAACGCCCGTCCGGGAGAAAAAATACGCGCCCGGGTGAAAATCGCGTGCTCGAGCGAAAAATTGCGCTCCCGGGCGAAAAAAACATCTGCCTGGGAGAAAAGTGAACATCCAGTCGAAAAGCACGCGCCCGACCGAAAAACACGGCCCGGCCGAAAAACACATCCCGTAGGAAAACGCACGCCTGGGCGAAAAATGCGCGCGTAGGTCGAAAAACTCTGGCGAAAATACTCGATTATGCGGAAAACCCATGGGCGGAGGTAAGAATTGGTTCATAGTTAAAGCCATGAGTTTTCACATGAAAGCCAATATCCACTTAAATTCCGTTACGCCGAACGTTATAATTTGATTTCTAATCGCAATGTCAATTCCAGAAAGCCAATTTCGTCCAAACGAACGAACCCTAATGGTCCGTTCGGCGCGCAGGTAATGACTTTCTGGAATTGGTTTTTGCCAGAAAACCAATATCTGCAGGAATTGATTTTGTGCAGAAAATCAATTCTGTTGTTCGGTCGCAAGAAGGAATTCAGTGAACAAAATTGGAATTGATGTCTGTAAGATGTTCGGCTGTACGATGAATTGACTTTCTGGAATTGAAATTTTTAAAATTGATATTTTTTAAAAATGAAATAGTAAATTAATATACCAATAATAATTGAAGTTCAAAATTATAAAATAGTTCTACTGCATAACCATTGTCTATAAATAAAAATACAAAAATAGCTCATCAACAATCTAGCGATCAAACTGCATCTGCAACCATGTGCCCTTCAAGTCTTCAGGTAGCCTCATGAATATGTCACGTTTAACACTATCTTGACACAATATATCCATCGCCTTGAATAAATCACGATGATTTAAATCAGTCATCTGAGTCAGTGCGACATATATGTCATCGACATTGCTAGAAGACGGAATCCCCGATGCTTTTCTACAGAGTCAGCTAATTTCTCTATGGCCACCGCTACGGCATCCGCTCTCACTGCTCGCTTTCTCCTCCTTCTACTGCATAAAGTTCAACAAAAACATCATAAGATTAAAAGAGATAGCATAAAGTTAAATGAAATATGATAAACACCATTACATAACATGCATATTCTGAAATTGCACTAACATAACTGTAGCTGATAAAAATACAGAAATATCATAAGAATATTAGTGCATATTTTGATATTCATTGAACATATTTATAGCTAAGGTGTCTCTAAAATTGGTCCATTCTTGTGTGGCTTGGATTGGGCTAACAACGTCAACATAATCATAGAACTCTTGTGCTACGTCTTGCGCTAATATCTCAGAGTCAACCTCGTCCAACATTTGTGCATCGGTCTCTAATCTCTTCTCCACCAGAAAATTATGTAATATGCAACACACATTTATGACCTGCACCTGCTCAAAATGATTGAATTAGATTTTGCACTGACTCATAAAACTTTAATATGTGAGGCAAGTCATACCTGCACTTTAATATTGAAAAATGACGGTTGGCGTAGAATAGCCCATCTCTTCTTCAACAACCCAAAAGTTCTTTCTATTACATTTCTTTCTTTAGCATGGCGTAAGTTGAATAATTCCTTATAATTTGTTGGCTTATTACCCTGATTGGACCACTCTTTTAGGTGATAACGTGTCGACCGATATGGTGCAAGAAATCCTTGCCCATTAGTGTATCCGGCATCTACAAGATAGTACTTGCCTATATAAAAAAAATTTAATCTAAGCATATACAATGAGTAATTAATCTACATTTAATATTCATGGAATTTAATATAAAATGAGTTTTTTTACCATTTGGCACTTCAAAGCGATCTTGTCGCTCCAATGCATCTCGTAATACTCTTGAGTCAGATGTTGAACCCTCCCAACCGGGTAACACATATAAGAATTTCATGTTACTATCACATACACCGAGTACATTTGTCGTGATTGCCTGTTTACGGTTACGATATCTGCCTTGATCTTCAATAGGAACAGTCACTTCAACATGTGTACCGTCTAACGCACCAATACTATCTGCAAACCATCTAGATTTGTGTTGTTGTCTGGATTCAGGCAATCAGATGTAATCGTTTGAGAGTCTTAAAATCGCTTGCAACACAATGTTGAAGTGTCTGCTAATTGTATCGATCGAGCGGATAAACATGCCATCAACATCACGAAACTTTACGTTATGTGCCAAAATGTATAGAAATAAGGCTACAGATTTTTTTAGTGGATACTGATTGTGTATCGCAGACATAACCTTTTGAGCGGAGAATATCACAAAGCTCATTGAAAGATGCTTTACCCATGCGTAAATGGCTAAAGCAGTTAACCTCATGTCCATCATATAACCGTTTTAATAAGATATTACGTAGAGCGTCTTTGTCTATAACATCTACCGGGTGTCTGGGAATACAGTCCATAATCACAAAAGCTGCATCATAAGCCGCTGCAACTGCTGACTTTATAATAATATCCAACTTACGTTTTTTTGCAACTCTATAAGATCCATGACAGATCTAGAATAATTAATAGAACATGTGCTTATACATAAAAACAGATGTTTCAAGTGAAGGAAAACTAAAAGCTAACTCAAATGACTTAACTAATTAGAATTGAGAAGGAAAAAAGGAATAATCAGCAACAATAAAACTGCAGAAATAAAAATATCACATTCAAATGTTGTGAATACTCCACATTTATTTTTGCCTACACAGACACAATCATCACATTCACTTCTAATTAACAGTAAAGACTGCACATTCTAGCATTTGATGATTATGTGTGTATACTTCTGGATATGTTTAGCTCTGTTTAACAGTAATCATTAGTTGGTTTGTTTATATTCCTGGATTTTACTTCTAATTAGCATTAAACATCAGCTCTATATTCCTGGTTTGTTTATAAAACTTCTAATTAGAAGTAATCAGCTTCCTGGATCGCTCCTGGATCGTTCCTGGATCGTTCTAACCCAGCGATTTAAACAAAAACATTGCCATACTTGATTATATAAAAAGGGATTATTTCTGGATCATTAATATTGAAAAATACAAGATAAAAACATATGATTTTTCTGGATGGTTGAAGAAGAAGAGGATATACTTGAAAAAAATTCCGATCTACTTGAAAAAATACATGAAAAAAATTCAAATCTACTAAAAATCGTTGAAGAAGCTGAAAGATATACTTGAAAACAATTTAAATCTACTAAAAACAGATGAATCGTTGAAGAAGAAGAAGAGAAAGAAGAGGATGAGGGGGAAGAAAGAAGAGGGGAGGAGGAGGAGGAAGACGAGGAGGAGGAAGAAGTGGAGGAGGAGGAAGAAGAGGAGGAGGAGAAGGACGAAGAAAAGGAGGAGGAAGAAGTGGAGGAGGAGGAAGAAGAGGAGGAGGAGAAGGACGAAGAAAATGAGGAGGAGGAGGAAGAGGAGGGGAGGAGGAGGCAGACGAAGGAGCTTACCGCTGGATGTCGCACTTGAAGAAAATCCCGCCGCTGGAATGTCGATGGCGCTCGGGCTGAAGGAAAACCGCAGAAAACAGATGTGAGGAGGTAGGAATTCGGGTAGCGCGTTTTTAAACAAACCCTATAGCCGCCGGTTTCAACCTCAAAGCCAATTCCGGGCCAATGCTGCCCCCCCCCCCCCCCCCCCCCGAACGCAGGAATTGGTTTTACTATTGATCAAAGCCAATTCCAGAAAGCCATTACCTGCGCGCCGAACGGACCCTAAGTGAAATGGATAGTATTCATTTCAAGGTTCAGATCTATTTTTGGTTGATCCGACCGACCGGTTCACTAATCCCATCACATTTTATTTTCTTGTAATCAAAAAATTATACATCATTAGATTAAGTGAGAATTGATCTAGACTATGAAATGAACCCCAAATAGAGGATCCCGGTCCTCCTCAGGAAGGAGATGTTTTAGGTGCGTTCTCCCACCTAAGATCATGGTGCTCGCGCGCATCAAACCGTTGGTTCCTGCAAAAACAACATGATTATCGAAATGCTTTCAATACTGACAGTATTTTTAGAATAATGCGGTATTCCGTGAAAACAACTCCGTCGTAGGATATCAAATCCTACGGCTGTATTGTTTCTCCCACCTAAAACTAGGTGGGAGAAACACACCTAAATTTTTTTCTCAGCGAAGGGGATAAAAGGTTACACGAGTTACTGAGTACTCTACAATCTTTTGTATTTCTGTAAACCCAAATCGGTTTATGCTGAAATCCACCCGACGTGAAATTTTTGCTCAGGGGAGTTTCAACAAAAAGTCAAGTCATAAAATATGTGTTGAATTTTCTTTGGCAAAATCATCAAATCAGTCCCTCAACTCTTGCTACTTTATGAATTCAGTCCCTCAAATTATGAAAGTAAGAAATTAAGCTTATCTCCATTTTTACCAAAATGCTGAAATCAATCCTAGTTAATGGAAAGCACTGACAGAAAACAACTTATTTGATGATCCATTAACTTAAAATTTAACAAAATAGCCTCATTTGACTTTAATTTTTCAAAATAGCATCATAGAATGCGACATTTTAAATGATAAATTTTTAAATAACGCCAGTTTGTGTTTGATTTCATAGAAAAACATGTCAGTAGCAAATCATGCACGTGGAAGGAGCATGCACGGGGAGCCGCAGATCTCCTGGTATAATGAAAGAAGATCGATCGACAGGGGGCTTTTCAATGAACTGGAGGAGGAGGATCGTCTGCAAGCTCGAGGAGGTAGTCGAGCGGGGAGGAAGAAACAGGAAAGCGGTTCCTAAACCAGCGCAGGACCTTCGCGAGGATTGTTGAAATGGTGCTATGATCGCCTTCAGAAGGAACAGAGAGACTGACAAATGTTTACTCGCTCGTGCGGAATAGGAGAACGTGAAATGGGGCAGCTCCGACGGGAGGGAGAATGCAAAGGTTAGGGTTTAGGTTATTATTAAAATAAATGGTATTTTACTATTTTACCCTCAAATATTTAACAACAGAATTAATTGGGACTTATTTCAAGCAAATAATACTTGAGAGACTGATTTCATAAAAAGGCATGAGTTGAGAGACTGATTTCATAAAGGGGACTAAGTTGAGGGACTGATTTTGAACATTAAGTAGATGGAATTTCTTTGGTCAGCTCGGGCGTTCACGACTGTCATCGTCGTCCCAAACAAACCCTATGTTTGACACCTGTAAAATAGAGATTTTGACAATACTAATTTTAAGTGAAAATTTTGCAAGTAACGAAGCTTAATAGAATTTTGCAAGAAACAAATGCCCGAAATGGTTTTAAACGTGGCGATTGAATCTAAAATTACAGAAATAAATTAATTACTATTTACAATAATCTCTCTTAAACTATTGTATGATTAAAATAGGGTGCTGTTATAAGCAAATCCTTTTTGGTTGCAGCAAACCAATTTCTATGAGTTATTACGCGTCTTTTGAAAATACGTCTTGTACATGCATTTTTAGGAAAAGTGTCCAACACGAAAATTGTAGATCTCGTCGAGATCTACAACTTTCGTGTTGGACACTTTTCCTAAAAATGCATGTACAAAACATATTTTCTTGTTATTTTCAAAAATTCACTATATTTACGATCAAGGCGATTTTAGGGTCTTGTGCGTGCATTTTTAGGAAAAGTGTTCAACACGAAAGTTGTAGATCTCGACGAGATCTACAATTTTCGTGTTGAACACTTTTCCTAAAAATGCATGTACAAAGCGTATTTTCAAAAGGCGCGTAATACCTCATAGAAATTGGTTTGCTAGCAACCAAAAAAGATTTGCTTATAACAGCACCCTAAAAATCTCGCATAAATTGACATTATTTTTATTATCAATTATCAAAAAATAAAAAATTTAATAGTATTTCGGATATGAGCACACCTTTGATATAGACAAACCATAAAATTTTTAAGAGCATTCCTAATTGAATTTTTTTACAAAAATATATTTTCATGAGCATAAAACAAGAAATTTAGTAGACAAAATTTTAAAATATTGATAAAAAAATTAGCCCAAAATGGAAACAAAACATAAACCAACCAAAACATACAACAACCGAAACATAAACCAACCGGCGAATAGACCCACAAATATGGACTGGGAGGAAGGCATCACCGTCGATATGGACAATGGGTGTCGGGCCTGGAAGAAGAAACTAGCCGGCGTGGTGAATAGGGGCAGTCGGCGTCGGGCTTGGAGGTAGGAGACACTAGGCAACATAACTGATGCCGGCGGCGGCGGAATGGGAGGAAGGCAACACCGGCGATCTGGACATTCGGCGTCGGGCCTTGAGGAAGAAACTGGCAGGCGTGGTAAATAGGGGCAGTCGACGTCGGGCTTGGAGGCAGACGGCACTAGGCTGGAAGTGAGGCCGGCGGCGTCGGAATGTGAGGATCGAGGCAACACCGGCGAGGGAGGGAGGCAGATATGGGTTTCACGGGTAGGGCATGGAGGCGGAAATGGGAGGGGGCGCGCGTAAGAGGTAAATAGGAAAGTAAAAATAACCAGGTATTATTTTCTTTTGGGTGTGCATATCGAAAAGTAAAAATAATCAGGTAAAAATAATGCTCATGTCTAATTATCTAGAGATCTTTTAAAGATATAAGTATAACTCATTACTTATTCGCTGAAAATAATAATAATAATAAATAAAAGAGAAAAGAAAACCAAAAAAAAAAGAGGAAAAAAGCGCCGTTGCCGGGGATCGAACCCGGGTCACCCGCGTGACAGGCGGGAATACTCACCACTATACTACAACGACCGAGTATGCACAGCTTTTAACAGTTGTGTATTATTTGCGTGTTTTTTAATGGTAAAATCTATATGGTCGCAAACTCACTCGAATTACTTCAAGTTTGATTTGAAGACGTTCTCACAAATTTGACTCATTTTAATTCAACCAAAAAATTGATCTTGTTTAGCTCAGCACTATTAAGTGTTAACTAGGTTTGTAAATCAAAAGTGATAGATTCAAATGTATTTAATTACATACTCTTATATCATAAATAAAATATAATTTGTTATCCAACAAGCTTCCTCCACACATAAAATAAACAAACTATGTTCTTAAAATACGAAGGATTCACGTGGGTTGTAGAGATTGATGGGAAATAAAGCTCTCCGGGCCCCATTAGTTCCTCGCCTAGGGGCTAGGGGCGAACCAAACCGAGCCAGCCGAACTGAATTTTGGACCGAGCTGATCGGTTCTGTTCGGTTTCAAATCAAGGGTATATTCTACTAGTACCACATATAAACCCATCAAACTACACCAAATTTTATGTGCAAGTAGCGGAAGACATGAACATGTATCCACCACAGTCACATCAAAAGCATTGAGGCACAAACGACAATTATGGTTGCCGCCAAGAAAAAAAACAATCGAGTTTTCACACATCGCACTACAAGAAAACAGTGTTTTGGCTAGGGCAATTTGCCCCGGCAAAATGTCTAAAATCATGGCTAAAGATCTTTTGTCACAGTCTAGCCACGGAAAAAATTCGTGGCTAAAGGTCGCTTGGCAAATAATATTAGCCACAAAAAATATTGTCATGACTAATACCTTCACCTTTTGCCACGGTTTTAGACCCTGACAAAAAATTTTAGGTGACAGATAAAATGGACTATTTGCCACAGCTTTAGGCCGTGACAAATATTCTGTCTATTAGCCACGACTTGAAACCCTGGCCACTAGTAAGTTTAATATTTTTTTTTAATATTAGCCACAGTTTTAATCCGCGCAAATAATTAATTATGTATTTTTTTAAAAACTAGAGCAAAAATCTGAATTTCTTCTCCCCACATTCACCAGCATGAACAATAAATTGTGAAGCAAGAATGACAAATGTAGATGGAAATTGATGGCAGTAGTAGGATAAGCTTAATGTAACGGTGAATATCAAAGAGCTTTAAGCCAAGCAACATCATTGAATATAATTATTAATTATAAAAACCAATGCATAAACAATACTATTCAAAACACTGCAAACTACTCATATTCTAAAATTGAATATTAATTGAGATCAAATATTACAAAATTACATCATTCAATACATTAAACTATCAATTCTGAGATTTTTTTCTTAGAATTACAAACTTAAGTAGAAACCTAAAACTAGAGTCAGCCTCCTGTATTCACATCTGTCGGATCTGCTCTATCGATTTTCATGAAAGAAATCATAAATTCCTTCCCATAATCACGGCACGGTTCTTCGGTTGTTTCATCTTAGGGTTCGTTTGGCGCGGCTTATTTGCTCCGGTGAGTTTGGACAAAAACGACATTGTTATACCAAACATTTTATACTCAAAACTAGTTTCTCTTCTTTGTAACGGTAGTAACGTATCATACCAAACATACATTCTATGACAATGACGTTTTTATTCAAACTCACCGGAGCAAATAAGCCGAGCCAAACGAAACCTTAATTTCTTCACCTCCAAGATTGAAGTGGAACTGGAAGTAAATTCTCCGGCTGATCAATTCTGGGCAGCCATCAGAGAAAATAATGTTAAATAGCAAAGTTCATATAGCACTCAGCATTACAAATGTAATTTTCAAAATACCCCCGAATGAAAAACATTATCAAAAACCCAAAAGATAAATAGAACGCGATGGATACCTTGATAAAATCTGAGCAGAGGACATAAAAGGAAGAGTTTTCCATTGAATAGACTCCAATAGAGAAATTCAAAGACATCTCAACATGTAAAAATAGTCAAAATACAGATTAGAACATAATAGCGCACATAATTACACGCAGTGAAATTCAATGAGCACAAATAAACATATATATCATTGAGATAATCAAAAAGTCATACCTTACGGCTTCAACCAAATACATAGAGTCATGATCAGTTGCTATGTGGTAGATATGAAAAAGTGGTTGATATGAAAAAGTCCATCTAGTGATCCAGAAAATTGCTTCTTGCAATCTAAAAATAACTACAGTGGTATATATGATCGAAAAAGTTCATCTAGTGATCCAGGAAACTGCTTCCTGCAATCTAAAACTAACTGCAGTAATCTACAGGGTTTCCAGGGGCTGCAACCAGTTCAAGTTGTAGTTCTGGACAGAATTGGAACAATGTGAGCCGGCATGCAGTTTTTGAGAGGATGATTGGGTTCAGTAAATGCTGATCAGGGAATAAAAAAGTAACAAAATGACTTTGAAAATTTAAGAAATGCAAATCAATGTTTGTTCAACTTGTTTGAATTTATCGAAGCTCAAGTATGCACGTGATTTATGGTCCATAATTATACCACTAAGGTGTTAAAATGAAAGTGCACCGTGCATATATACGTATGCACGGAGTGAAAGAGGGCGAGACTTGCAAAACTATTTTTTTTTTCAAACACCACTTCTTTCATAGTTGATAAAACCTAAACAAGAAAAATCAAACTTCTTTCGTAGTTCATAAAATCCAAACAAGAAAAATCAAAGAATAGGAGGAGGATATTTTTAGGGGAACAATTTTTGAACACCACCAAGCCAAACGTCGATCCTTGATGAAGGCGAAGGAAGAGGATGCGAAGATCGGTTGCCGGCGGGAGGCGAGCCAACGAAATTGAAGTGAGGATGAGGGCCGACTGAGAGAGGTCTCTGTGGAGGGTTTTTTTGACTGGGCCCGCTCCTGCCCTAATCGCGATGGCTGCGTCGAAATGGAGGAGAAGATGTTTTGTTGGGGGAGATGATACCCGGTAGAGTCACGTGATGGCTACGTTGAAAAGGTTTCGGGAACGAGAAAGGGTTTAGGGAACGGGAAGGGCAGAAATGGGGAAATGAGAGCGCGTGGGATATGTTTTGTCGAGCGGAAAAAAAAAATTGTCATGGCTAAAGGTCCTTATTTGCCACACAAAAAAGCGTGTCAAATAATATAATATTTTGCCACAATTATAGTTTTTCATGGCTAATACATAAGTATTAGCCACGCTTTTTAAACCCTAGCTAAAAATTAACTATTAACCACGGTTTTTACATTCGTGGCTAATACCAGTGTATTAGCCCGGTTTTTAAACCCTGGCAAAAAAATGTATAGCTAAAACTCCATTTTCTAGTAGTGATCTTTAGTAACGGTTTTCCAGATTAGACTCTAATCGTCCCATGATTTTCAATTTATTGGGGATCAACGCCTCAAACTCATTCTAAAAGGCGGGCTCCGTCATACGTATATGTCAATCTTGAGGTCGGCGATCAGATCCTATTAAGTGAAGGCGAGCGATAGCGAAGGCGAATCTGTTGAACCCGGAGACCACGGTTCAACGAGGAGTTCGGACCTGAGGTGTAGCTCGCCTTTACTTCTCTCATACTAGTATCAAAAACGTGGACTTAGGGCTGGAAACCTTCCCGCCCGAACTACCGCTAAATAGACCCTAAGTTGCAGCGCGAAGGTCCCACCACACACCCGGAAGATCTTAGAGCGCTTCCCCTCCCAAGTCAATGTTGAGTCTGGGCACCTTGAATGGCACTTGAGAGCACTCAACTGGTCCACCCGGAGGCCATGGTGAATCGGGAGCTCTCAACCTGTCCACCAGGAAACCACAGTGAATAGGGAGCTGAAGATCTCAACCTGTCCACCCGAAAACCACGGTAAACAGAGAGTTGGATCTCTCAACCAGTCCACCCCGAAACCACGGTGAACAGGGAGTTGGAGCTTTCGCCAGCCAGAGCTAGCCAAAGGAGAGAGAAGCCAAGAAGAGGTCCCTTCAAAAGGTGTCATTGGGGGTCTATTTATAGTTTTTTGGGGATGGTCTGCAAAAAGCGAGATCCCGCCTTTTGGTCTAAACGCAGCCCCGGTGGGTCTGCCAACAACGTAACTCTGTTGTTTGGAGAGGCTATTAGCAAGCCTCAAGAGGTATGTGAGGGTGGCGAGTGCCCGGTGACAGCTTGGCACTGGCCACTCGCCCCGGGACCTCTGCACTCGCCCCGAGACCTCTGCACTCGCCCCAGGACCTCTGAACTCGCCCAGGGACCTCTGCACTCACCCCAGGACCTCTGCACTCACCTCGGGACCTCTGAACTCGCCCCAGGGACCTCTGAACTCGCCCAGGGACCTCTGCACTCGCCCCGGGACCTCTGCACTCGCACTCGGGACCTCTGAACTCGCCCAAGGACCTCTGCACTCGCCCCGGAACCTCTGAACTCGCCCAGGGAGTAGATAAGATCCTCTAGGTCATCGTCATTCGGCTTTGATCTCAACGAATTATGGGCAGGCACACTACCCGTGCGCGCACCGCGCACGGGCACGTTGTCCGTGTGCGTCATGCGCGGGCGCCCAGGAGCGCACACACACATCATGTGCGTGCGGCGCATGAGCGGCCAGTCGCGCGCACGGTGCGCTTCACGTGCGTGCGCGACATCCGAGCACCCTTCCTCGCACCACTCCCTCTCGCGTACCTCTTTCCGAGCCTCCTCGCGCACCTCCTTCCGCATCACGCTACTCGGCTCCGCCATAGTCACCACAACTCCTCCGAACAAAAAAGTTCATGTGCCTCTCTCTCTCCGGCTTTGGACTCCGGGAATTTTGAGGGGCAAATGATGGGGTCACGCTCAATTTATAAGAATTCCGAGCTGTGAATAGCCGGAATCCCATGACCCTCACTCTCTTAGTGGGGAGTTAGAAGGAAAACCGTCACGCATGCGATCACCGCACCCAATCACGTGCGCGATCCGCGCTCCAATCGCAGCCATTCCGCTCGCGGCCTGCCCCCGCTCGCCTCCTCAGCCGGCTGACCGACCGTTCAGCCTCGATCGCGCGCCCCCGGTGCGAAGCTGGCCGACCGTGGTCGTGTGCTCGCGGCACACGACCTAGCCGCGCGGCCGGCCACCCTAGGTCGCGCGCCTTCGACGCGTGTGACCCACTGGTCGGCGCTCGGCTTGGCGGGCGGCCGCCAGGCCAACCGTGGACGCGCACCCGCGACAATCGTGACCGGCCGGCCGCCCGTGGCCGAGCGCCCACGGCCGCGTGGCCCGGCCAATCAACCGGCCCCGTTGGATCACACGCCCTCGACACGTGCGGCCAGTCGTGTCGGCCGGCCGGCGCGCGGCCTCGCGGCCGGCCGCCCGGGGCCGCACTCCCAGCCGGGGCACGGCCTCGCAGCCGGCCGCCCGAGGTCGTGCGCCCGCGGACGGCGTGGGCCTCCCGCCCGGCCGCCCGAGGTCGTGCGCCCGCGGACGGCGTGGGCCTCCCGCCCGGCCGCCCTTCCTCACCGGCCGCCCCTCCTCGCCGGGTGGTTCCCCCATCGCCGAGCCCTTCCTCCTCCGCCGTCTGATCACCCCGCGATCTCTTGAAGATTTCCCTCCTCTTCGAAGCCGCCCTTGAAGCAACGTTTAAGCACTTCGAAGACGATTGAAGATCTTCATCCTCCTTCGAGCGCTCCGATGGTCGTCCAGTAGATTGCGCGCCTAAGTTCCAGATCTCGCCCAAGTTCCAGAGCGCGCCCAAATTCCAGAGCGCATCCAAGTTCCAGAGTACGTCCAAGTTCCAGAGCGCGCCCAAGTTCCAGAACGCGCCCAAGTTTCAGAGCGCGTCCAAGTTCAAAAGTACGTCCAAGATCCAGAGCACAGTGCTCCCCACCACCGCAAAGAAGAAGACTGAGTTTCGAGAGTGGTGGTATGTCACCCTCCGAACACTTTTTTCTCTCCCCCCAAGTTGTAACGAGGAGCGACATGTCGTCCTCGATCTCTCCAGCAAACCCTATAAAGAATCCAACAAATATTGGAGTTTGGTCGGCACCGTCCCGGCCACGTGTTTTTTCGCCTCTTTCTAGGGTTTTCCACGATTAAAAATATTCATTGACAACCGTCTCACCTCACTGTGACTGTTTGCGCGCTCGTCCGCTACCGGACTAAAACGGTCAATTTCAGGCAGGTTTAAGTAGCTTCGAGTAGACCGCAACAATAAGATACCAAGAAATACATCAAAAATATGTTGCAATTAACCAATAAACAGATATATCTGACCTGCCCGAGAAACAAATGCACAAAATGTTCCTAAACATCCTCATGGAGCCTAAAATTACAAAAAAAAAAAAAAAATTTACAATGATTACTCTTTAATTATTGTGTGATTAAAATACTTTCATTTTCATGCACATTGTAATTATCAATTATGAAAATATACGAAGCCTTAAAATATTTGATAATTGTTCCCAAGCAATGCATTATGCATCTGGTATAACGGAGTAGCAAATATCACCTTGCTCCCCGAATAAAACAATTAACATAAAAATAACATTTCAAAATTTTTTAAAAAAGCGCCGTTGCCGGGGATCGAACCCGGGTCACCCGCGTGACAGGCGGGAATACTCACCACTATACTACAACGACCGAGTATGCTGAAACCTTAAATTATATTTAAACATGTAACTTATTCTTGTAACCAATTTAGTATTGCAAGGAATTTTAAATTTAAACGGTCTGAATTTATCTTAACTCGTAAGATTCATTACTAACTCTGGTTGGTCAATTGATTTTAATTCAACGAATTGTTTAATCTAAATTTTTAGTGGTTTTAGAGCAAAATCTCAGCCTTACTCACTAGGGCTTGTAAATCGAAAGAGATAGATTTTAGAGCAAAATCTCTCCCCTCTCTCCCCTCCCTCTCCCCTCCCTCTCTCCTCCCTCTCTCTCTCTCTCTCTCTCTCCCGCCATCACACTTGCGACGGACAACCAAGCACTATTCATACCCTAAATAACTTTATATATATGTATAGATATTATAATTTGCTATCCATCAAACTTCATCAAGAAACACAACACGAAGAAATTATTTTATTAAAATACGAAGGATTCATGCGGGTTATACGTGAAGCTGATGCGCAATTTAAAATAGATCAGGTTCGTTCTGCCGACAATGATATTCACCCTCATCGGTGATATGAATCGTCCCTTGAACATGGATTGATGTTGTGAGGTGATACCCGTCTTAAGGGAAGTGAATTTTGCAACAGATGCATTTGGCCAAATCGGCTTGTGAGATATAGAGCTGGATTATGAGACATTTAGATTGTCACCGCCTTTTATGAGGCCTTTTCTAGGCGAAGTATTTCCGCCCGAGTCCCAGCGTGTCAGGGAGCAATCCAGTGTTATGCAATCGGACCGAGTACCGCGGTAGCGCAACGGAATTTAAATCGAGCACAAGCAATAACGCAAAATAAAATAAATACGGAATGAGATTTCAAGCACATAGACGACACAAAATATACGTGGTTCGGAGAGAAGCTCCTACGTCCACGGGGAGAGCACCGGAGAAGATCCACTATAATAATCAGAGAATTTGTAGTACAAAGATTACACTGAAATCGATAGATGTGAAATACGCCACGAGAAACACCGCTTGCGTCGCCGGCCTCCAAGGAATCTCCGTCTGAGATCCCGCCGCCGATGAGGGGATCGGTCTCGACTCAAACACCGGAGTCACCGAAAGGATCCGCCCTCCTTGTCGTCGGATCGCCGGAGAAGCCCGCCGTCGCTGCTAATGAAGAAACATCCGTTCCTCATTTTCTCCCTTGCACCGGTTACAACTGATGGCTCTCCAATATTTCTCTATTTCTTTTGATTTCACGTGGATGATTAGGTTGGGGTGGCTGGCTCCTATTTATATTGATGTAACCGTATCTCCCAAATTAGGAGATGACACTAATTCAGGAAGGTGACCAAATTAGGGTCAGCCAAAATAGGAGAATCAACCCTGAAATAATATCCTCCTCACAATGATATTCCAAAATAGGATTCGCCCTATTTTAGGAATTACAAAGGCACACAGATCGGTGAGGTGACACGATCTCAACAATCTTCACATTGACGCCTCACACGACGAACTCCACCTGCAGCTTGGATCTTCTCCCTCCGAAAAACTACCCCCTCTCCCCGGGGTCACCACAATCAGCAGACACAGATGTGAGCCAAGTCAAGGCAGTGCTTGAACTTGACTCCCGATACATGCTTTGTCAATATGTCCGCAACATTGTCCTCCGTGGGGACTTTCAGCAGCGGTATGTCTCCACCTCCAACGAACTCCCTCAACTTGTGGTAGTGCACGTCGATGTGTTTTGTCCTTGCGTGATAGACCGGGTCCTTGGCAAGACAAATCGCACTCTGACAGTCACAGTGCAGCTTCACCGCCTCCTGAGAAATCCCGAGTTCTTTGGCGAGACCTTTAAGCCAGATGGCTTCCTTTGCCGCTTCCACTGCAGCAATGTACTCCGCCTCTATCGTAGATAGAGCTACTATGTCCTGAAGAGTGGCTTTCCAACTGATGGGACCGTCACCAAGAAGGAAGATATACCCAGATGTAGATCTTCTTCGGTCGAGGTCCCCAGCATAGTCAGAATCAACGAATCCCTCTAGAGCCCCACCGTCCTTGCTCCTTTTGAAGAGTAGCCCGACATCTGGTGTTCCTTTCAAATATCTCAGGATCCACTTTACTGCTTCCCAGTGTTGTCTCCCTGGATTCGCCATGTATCTGCTGACCACGCTCACAGCCTGAGCGATATCTGGTCTCGTACATATCATCGCGTACATCAAGCACCCAACCGCACTAGCGTACGGAACCTTGAGCATCTTCTGACATTCCTCCTCTGAGTCAGGACACTGCTGTGCTGATAATCTGAACTGTTGTCCCAAGGGAGTCGTAACAGCTTTAGATTCCATCATGTTGAACTTTTCTAGAACCTTCTGAATATAATCAATCTGAGAGAGCAAGAGCATGCCTCTCTTCCTGTCTCGCTTGATCTCCATCCCAAGGATCTTCTGAGTGTGACCAAGATCTTTCATCTCGAACTCAGCATGTAGCTTCTGCTTCAGAGATTTGATCTCCTGGGCTGACTTGCAGGCAATCAGCATGTCGTCGACATATAACATCAGAATCAGAATGTCCCCATTTGCCAGGAACTTGTAGTAGACACAGCTGTCGTACTGGCTCCTACAGAATCCTTGTGAGGTCATGAACGTGTCGAACCTCTTGTTCCACATTCTCGGAGCCTGCTTCAGACCATAGAGAGATCTCCTTAGCTTACACACCTTTTTCTCGTCACCGGGTTGAATGAACCCCTCAGACTGCAGAATGTAGATCTCCTCTTCTAAGTTGCCGTGAAGAAAAGCCGTCTTCACGTCCATCTGCTCCAGCTCCATGTCCTCCATTTCCACCATCGCAAGAAGCACCTGTATGGAACAGTGTTTCACCACTGGTGAGAAGATTTCATCGAAATCAACTCCTTTCTTCTGCGTGAACCCCTTGGCAACGAATCTGGCTTTGTATCTCCACTGATCTTTTCCTGATGCGGGCTCCTTTTTCCTGAACACCCACTTTGAACTGATCGCTTTGGTTCCCTTAGGTAAGGTAACCAAATCCCACGTCTTGTTCTTTTGAAGAGACTCCATCTCTTCCTCCATTGCAGCTTTCCACTGAGAGCTATCTCTGCTCTCTATAGCTTCACGAAATGAACAAGGATCTGAGGAGATTACCTGAAATGCGTATGCTACAGTGTCATGTAGCCTGAGAGGCAGTCGGACCTCTCTCCTAGACTTGCCTCTGGCAATCGAATACGGCTCCGCCTCGGTAGGTTGATCATCGTCGTCAGCTTTGTCATTTCCCTCCAGCTCCACCTCCACTGGTGTGACTGGAGTCTTCTCCACCTCTTTAGAATGAGACTGAGATTTCTTTAGCATAGAGGCCTCGTCAAAGATAACATCGCGCTTGACCTCCACCTTCTTGGTGTCAGGGTTCCACCGCTTGAACCCCTTCGTGCCGGCCTTCTGGCCCAGATAGATGCACCTCTTGGACTTAACATCGAGCTTCGTCCTTTCAGAATCATGCACTAGAGTATACACAAGACAACCAAAGATGTGGATATCAGAATAGTTAACAGAAGTACCTGACCAAACTTCTTGTGCAGATTTCAGATCCAGTGACATCGATGGAGATCGATTCACTAGATAACATGTCGTATTAATTGCTTCGGCCCAGAATGACTTTGGTAGGCCAGCAAATAAACGCATACACCGAGCTTTCTCTAGAAGCATCCTGTTCATCCTTTCTGCGACGCCGTTTTGCTGCGGTGTGCCGGGAATGGTGAGATGTCGAGTGATGCCCTCCTGATCGCAGTGTGTCTGGAACTCCGCTGAGGTGTATTCACCGCCATTGTCAGATCTGAGGTATTTCACCCTCTTCCCGGTCTGCTTCTCCACTTTCATCTTCCATATTTTGAACTTTTCGAATACTTCAGATTTATGTTTCAGAAAATAAATCCATACCTTTCTAGAGAAGTCATCGATGAATGTCACGAAGTATCTGGCTCCTCCAAGTAAAGGCTCTGGGGCAGGCCCCCAAACATCGGAGTGTATATATTCCAGCGCCTGCTTGCTCCGCTTCGTGGATGTCACGAACTTCACCTTGTGCTGCTTCCCGAGAACGCAGGTCTCGCAGAAGTCCAACTTGCATGTCTTGACCCCTTTCAGTAGGCCCTTCTTGTGAAGCTCCAGCAGTCCTCTCTCGCTCATGTGGCCAAGCCTGGCATGCCACAACAGAGAGGAATCCGCATTTGATGTCTCAGAAACTGCTGCGTCGCCGACAATGGTAGTGTCGATCAGTTTGTAGAGAGTGCCAGAGCGCTCTCCTTTCATGACTACCAGAGCACCTTTCTTGACTTTCAGATATCCACCCTCACCGGTATAGGAGTAACCGGCCGCCTCCAGAATGTCTAGGGAAATTAGACTTTTCCTGAGATCGGGCACGTACCTTACATCTGTAAGGGTTCTGATTGTTCCGTCGAACATCTTGATTCGAATAATGCCGATCCCGAGCGTCTTGCACTCTGAGTCGTTCCCCATCAAAACGCGACCGCCATCACATTGCCTGAAGCTGGCGAACCATTCTTTGTTTGGGCACATGTGATACGAACACCCAGTATCCATAATCCACGCATCTGCGGTGTCGAGAGTAGATTGTACATGAAGTACATCAACATCACTCTCTGGGTCTGAGGCCACAACCGCCTGCTGTGGTTCCTGATTCTTCTCTTGCGCCTTTTTCTTCGGACATTTATTTTTCCAGTGCCCTTCTTCCTTGCAGTAGTGGCACTAATTCTTCTTGTCTCTGGACTTGGACCTAGGTCGATTAACGAGAGGAAGATGATGTCTGCCCCCCCCCCCCCCCCCCCTCACCACCCACATACGAAGCCGCTGTCATTTTGATCCACCATGCTTCTTCGGTTCCCGCAAGCGTGCAACGACCTCTACGTCAGTAGACGAACAGAACAACATTTGTGTCGCCTCCAACAAGCACGTCGACGCCTCTCAGCACGGCCGACGCGTCCGTTCCCTGCATTTGCAGTCTCCAGCGTGTAGAAAAACACCGGAATGCCGAGAAAAGAAATCCGAACGAGCAAACAAGACAAATCAAAGCAAACAAAGCACAAACACGAAGATTTGCAGAGGTTCACCCAATACCGGGCTACGTCCTCTCTCCCTTCCTCCACTATCTTCTTTTGTATTCACCAAAAAAAAGGTTACAGATTACAAAGGTTACAAAGATCTCACCGATCCTACCTTCTCACCTTTTCCAATGGACAAGAACAGGAGGAAACATAGCCGGAAAAAAACCTCCACAACCTAAAACCTAAGAACTATCTTACTAAAATCGGGAAAAGCCCTTAAATTAGGCCGTGTGCGAAAACAGACAGATATACGCACACCCGAGAAACCCAAAAACTGATTTTGTTCACCGGGGACGCTGTCCCCTGGACCCCTTCCCTCTGTCCGGTCAGCGGGACCTCCGTCGGGGGCAACCGCCCCCGGACCCCCGCTGTTGTCGGCGCAGGATATGTCGGAGAGAGTCACACTTTGATTCCTCTAAGCTCACGTGGGCGAACCCGGTGTGAGAAACAAGAGGACCGGAAGTGTTCCATGTTAGATGTATTATGTTTATATTGTATTTGTGTTGGGAACCCTTCTTGTGTGTATATATATATATATATATATGTACGCCTTTAGTGTGAATACACAAGTTCTATTCATTTCTATCATGGTATCAAAGCATTAGGTTTTCTCGCTCAGTCGATCCCCGCTTCTGCCTCTTGCTTCCCGCTTCCGATCGATCGTTTTCTCCAGATCCCGCTCGCCAGATCATTTTCTCTAGAGCGTCGCTGCTTCACGCCCGTCCAGATCGTCTCGCCAGATCCCGCTTATACCCCGCTCGTCTTCTCCAGATCCCGCTCGCCGCTCGTCTTCTCCAGATCCCGATCGAGCCCCTCCAGATCGTCTTCTCCGTCTGCCGCTCACGATCGAGCCCGTCCAGTTCGTCTTCTCCGTCTGCCGCTCACGATCGAGCCCGTCCAGTTCGCCTTCTTCGACTGTCGCTCCCGATTCCTTGCTGATCGAGCCCTTGCTGATCCCGTCCAGTCCCGCTCCTGATCGAGCTCGTCCAGTCCCGCTCCTGATCCCTTGCTGATCCTTCTCCGGCTACCCCGCAGCCTCGATGGCCTCCTCTCACTCCTCCGGCTTCCTTCAAAAGGCTGATGTCACCCTCGATGGGCGGAATTACAAGGCTTGGTCTGTCACCGTCGGCGTCATTCTCCGTGGCCTAGATTTGTGGGGTCACATTGACGGTTCCGAGCATGCTCCTGCACTGACGGTTGTTTTTCCTGCTACTGACACTTCCACTGTCAGCACGACAGCCTCCACAAAGGGCTCCGACTTAGCGCGGTGGCGCTCCGACGACTCTCGCGCGATTGCCGTGATCTGTCAGTATTGCGAGCTTCCCATTCGGATGACCGTCTACGTGCTCCCTACGGCCAAGGCAATGTGGGATCACTTGCGCCGTCTCTATCAGCCGTCCAGTCAAGCCCTGCGCTACTCTCTGTTCCAGACCCTTGGCGTCTGCTACCAGCGTGATCGATCTGTTCAGACCTTCTTTGCTGAGCTCCTTGATCTCTGGCGTCAGTGCGACGAGATGGCTCCTTCTCCCTGTGCAACATGCCCTCAGTGTATTGCTATCTCCCGGGATTGCGACTGTCAGCGCTTGCTTGAGTTCCTTATGCGCCTACGCCCTGAGTTCGAGTCCATTCGCGCTCAGCTTCTGCACCGGCATCCCCCGTCATCGCTCAGCGATACTTTGGCCCTAGTGATCGCTGAGGAGGCTCGTCTCCACTCCTTGGACTCCGCTACTTCTCCTGGTGGGATGCATCATGCTGTTCTAGCTGCTCCCCAGCTTCCACCGCAGTTCTCCCTTGTCAGTGCTCCTCTGTTGCCCTCGTCAGGATATAGTGCTCTGGTGCGCCCTGTTCCTCGTCCTCCGGCGCCCTCTTCGGCTCAGTCCGGTGCTCCCCGTCGCCCATCTGTCCGCTATCACTACTGTCAGTTCCTTGGTCATGTCAAATCTGAGTGCCGCAAGCTTCAGAGAGCTCAGCAGTCTGGTCAGCAGCGTGCACCCGGTGCTCCTTTCTCTGTTGTGGCACAGTCTCTCTCTATTTCTGAGCTTGCACAGCAGATTGCTCAGCAGCTCTCCCAGGGATCCCTGCCTCGCTCTACTGTCTCAGTTCTTTCACTGGATGCTTCTGATGCTTCTACCTCTCAGTCGGCAGCTTCTGCCCCTTCAGGTATCTCTTCCTCTGATTGGTTGCTCGACTCTGGAGCCTCTTTTCATATGACTCATGATGCCACACACCTTTCATCCCGCCAGACTGTTTCCCCTGCCCTTAGTATCATGGTAGCCAATGGTACTATTCTCCTCATTACTAGTCGTGGCCTCCTTCATACTAGCCATTTTCATATCCCTGACGTTGCCTACATACCCAAGTTATCCATGAATCTTATATCCGCCAGCCAACTCACATCCCATGGTTGCCTTGTTGTTTTTGATGAGTTTGTTTGTCGTGTGCAGGATCGTCTGACAGGGACCTCCTTGGAGTTGGCCGTCGCTGTAGTGGGGTGTACGTCCTTGATCGCCTCCATCTTCCTTCCACTTCGTCATCTCCAGCTGCTGTCACCTTTTGTCTTCCTTCGGTGGCCTTTTCTCAGTGGCATCACCGTCTTAGTCATTCCAGTGGCCCGCGCCTTGCGTCGCTTATTAGTCATGGTTTTCTGAGTCGTGTTTCTGTTGATCAGTTTCACTCTTGTACGAATTGAAAGCTTGGTAAACAGCTCCAACTCCCTTATCCGTCTAGTGAGTCAAGATCTTCGTGTCCTTTTGATTTAGTTCATTCTGATGTATGGGGTCCCACACCTTTTGTATCAAAGGGCGATCATCGATATTATGTTATATTTGTTGATGATTATTCTCGTTATTGTTGGATTTACTTTATGCATGCTCGTTCTGATTTCTTCCAGATATATGTTACATTTTCTGCTATGGTGCGCACTCAGTTTTTCGCTTTCATTCGTATTTTTCGTTCCGATTCCGGGGGGGGGGGTACCTCTCTCATGCTTTTCGTGATCTGCTAGCTACTCATGGCACTCTCCCCCAGCTTTCCTGTCTCGGTGCCCACGCTCATAATGACATCGCTGAAAGGAAGCATCGTCATATTGTCGAGACAGCACGCACTCTTCTTATCTCATCTCATGTCCCTCCTCACTTTTGGGCTGAGGCTGTTTCCACTGCTGTCTATCTTATTAACCTGCAGCCATCCACCTTCCTTCAGGACCAGTGTCCTGGTGAGTGTTTGTACTCTCGACCTCAACGTTACACTCATCTTCGTGTTTTTGGCTGTCGGTGTTACGTTCTTCTCTCTCCACGTGAATCCCAACACAGCGCCTCCACAATCCCTATCGCCACCGACAAAGACATCCAATTGGTAAACAACGCACTTGTCAAGTGGAAGCAACAACGCTCGTCGTTTCTTTTTCGCCCTGTCGTTGTCCCGTCGTCCCCAGACACAGCAGAAGCCTCCGTCAATCTCTCCTTTCGGCACCCTACCAGAGACGCTAGCTCGCTCCTCACGAGATTCTTGCAATCGAATCCGCTCAACCACTCGCATGAGTCGTCCTTGGTGATCGCACAGGGAAGAGCGGCCTTTTCCGAGCCCCGGTCCATCTACCCCGGCAAGCATGCCGTTTCTTCTCGAGCCACCAGCTGCTCGCTCCATCGTGCCCAACCCCATTTGGGAAACTGTGTGAACCCATCAGTCGGCCCACAATTTTCTCCTCCGACCGCACCAGCGCAACGACCCGTCATATATAGCTCCACCAACCCATGTTCGACCGGCATTGCCGGCTATCTCTCCGCCTCTTTTGCCTGACCCCCTTGTAGAAATTCAGGTGCGCCCCTGCGTGAGATACAATAGAAGAAAAACCAGGTGCGTTAGATGCGTGAGAAACAATAGGCTTATATGACGTGCAAGGATTGGTCCCGGACGCCGTCGGGCTCGGACGGAAATATTTCGCCTTTTTTAGAGGCTGATGCTCGGGAAATCGTTTCCCAGAAGCATTAATTTCAATCAATGTCATGCATTTCTCTTATAACAATAAAAGAGTTTTCAATAAGAAAGATTATTTACAGCTTTTCTTCCAATGCCAAATAATTCTATAGTGTTGGATCTTATATCCCGACATTTTCTATCATGTAATATATGTAATGTTATCGCTACTTAATGTAACTTTTCACTACTTTTTTTTTAAGTTTTGTGAGTAATGTTCGCATTGATGAAACTATCATTTATTTGAGTGGCAACACGTTCAGAAGTTGTGCATAGTCTCATGTGAATTTAAATGCTTGATGTATTTAGTTGCGAACGGGTTTCGTCTGTTCGTGAGTTGTCTTGGGTGCACACGATCTCTATCTGTGTGAACCCAAGGTGGCATTGCACGTGTTTTTACACGCAGATAAATCTCTTCAAGGCTAAGCCCTGCCAAAAACATGATTAGCGTTAAAGAAAGAAACAAACATATTAGAGAATACAACTCTGATGAAGGAGGGGAGGAAGAAAAAGAGAACTCGACGACAGAAATAGTTGCCCCTCACTTCTTATGGATTTAGATTTTGGTGGATACAACTCTTGACGACGGAAAGGAAGAAGAAAAACGAACTCGACACCCTCTGTTTCAAAATAGCTGCTTCACTCTTCCAATGAATTTCCACTTTTATAGACTTCAAGTAGCTGTAATTTTTTGTCATTCACTATCCTAATTCTGCACTCAAAATCCGCCATCTTAAGTCAACTGAAATTTGCCCTCTAATATTTTCATTGTCACCAACATCACCACTTGTGCACAACCACCACCGTTTGCAAGCATGCAATCATTAAAAACTAAAATCACACAATAACAAACAAAAGAACACAATGCGATAAATGTAGTTCGGCGAGGAGCGCTACATCCACGGGGAGGGGATATTCACTATCACCGGTTGGGGAAAAAAAGGAGCGGTGTTAAGGGCACACCAATTTTGGCTATGGACAGCCAAAATTCATGTACAACTCAATTCAGCTATGTACACACCAACAGGCTATGGACACACCAATTGTTACCGTTCGTCACCACGATGTGCTGAACATGGGCAACATGGGCGGGCTAGCGATGGTGTCCTTCAATTGGGTCGTAGGGCATTCAGATTTACCAAAGAATACCGAAACCTACAACGTAATTCTCAAAGCCCTCGGTAGAAGAAAGTTTTTCGGGTTCATGGTAGAAGTCTCTCTTCGAATGAGGAAAGATGGGGTGAAACCTGATTCAGGAACTGTAAAAATTCTCCTGGATAGTTTCGAAGGTCGTTGACTTATTCAAAATGCTTGAAGACATTGACGCTGACATCAACACAGAAAGTATCAACATCCACCTCCACTGTCTATGCAGCAGATCACACGTTGGAGTTGCAGATGCTCTTGAAGTTTTTAATGAAATGCTGGGGGAGGGTGTCATCGCTACCACTGGAATGATCACATCATTGAAGTCCATATGCTGCCATGGTGATCTACAGAAATGCCATGAAAATTGGTTGTAGAGTTTCATTGAAGTCCTACAAACTTTTATTCACAAGGCTCTCGAGATCCACCACTGCGGCGCCGGTTGTAATTTTCTGGATCCACCACTGCGGCGCCGGTTGTGAAAGAAGAAGGCGTAGGGGAGGCCAAATCCAGCGGCGACCGGCGAGAAGGAGGGGCGACACCGATCGGGAAGAAACCCTAGGCTCGCACACGAGGGGAGAGGGGGGCGGGCTGGGTTGTACATAGCGTATAGGAAGAGAAGGAAAAAAAAGAATTTTAATGGTTTTAGACTTGTTTAATGGTGTGTCCATAGTTGTTATTGGTGTGCCCGTAACACCGCTCAAAAAAAGAGGCCAATAAAATTACAACTCCATATAAAATAAAAACCCTAACCCCTTCTATTTATAGGGGAAATTAGGGCAACCCAAAAAAGACAAAAATACCCCCCCCCCCCCCCTAAACCAACTGCGTCTTGCCGCAACCAGCGCATCTTACGCCTTGCTGCTACCTGCAAACTTGCCGCTCTCCGATGCTGATGCGACCCACCATCACATGTCGGTGCCCGCAAATGCCTGTTGTGGCCTTCGACCGTGCAGTACTGTCGCTCTTGTTAAATATGGCGCCGGCCTCACTCCAAGAGCGCTACCCGACCGGCCCACATCAAGGACTGCAGTCCACCGTCCCAATCCCTTTCCACACCCGCGTGCAGTCCACCCAACCCGGGCTTACCGGATTTCCCTTTAACTGGCATGTGGCGGGTTATTGAGGCCGGAGATCAAACCACCGACCTCCTTCATAAGAGTATTTTAACAACACCTCTTATACCCATCCGAGCTGCCATTTAAAGGGAAGTCCGGTAAGCCCGGGTTGGGTGGACTGCACGCGGGTGTGGAGAGGGGTTGGGACGGGGGACTGCAGTCCTTGTTAAAATTTCTGATAAGAGGAAAAACGGGTACTAGGTCGCAGGAAGACTTCAACCATACCAAGCACAAGAACCCAGTAACAATGAAGGAACAAGAGAAATCTTGTATTAACTATCTTCTGTACATTGCGAGGCATATATGGCGAGACATGATTTATCAGTACACCCAATAAGGAGAAAGAAACAAACTACAAGAAGCTGACGGTTACAAATAGAATCCGCCAAATCGCCCGGCTAACAAAGTTGTCCGCACAAACCGCCAAGTCGCCAACCCGCAACTCAACACGCGGACTGTCCGCTATTCCAATGCTGCCTCTGTTCGCCCAAGCAAGGCCGCCTGACCGCAATCACCTGGCCGCTTCTAACCGCGAACACAGCTGCTGAAGAACTGAACAGAAGTACAGACCGGCAAAGGCAAATCGCCTAACCGCCACGGTCTGATCTTTATTGAATGCTAGAAACGAGTTGAAGAGAAACTACCTTGTCGCTAACCGCGACCTCCTGCTGCTACCCACCGCTGACTGCTACCGACCTATCCACTGATGTCTCCTCTGATCAAATCAGAACCACAAGCAAGCCGAACAACCTGCGAACACGGTAAAGGCAAGACTCAAGCCACGCGAACAGAAAAGTTCTATCCGCACAAACAACCCGCGAGCTCTCACTTACTGTTCACCGCTTTTCTTTGCTCCGGTGGGGGTCCTATTGATAGGCGCGAGGAGGAGTGTCGTCACCGCCTACAGCGATAGGATAACCGCCCACCACAACATCGGGTAGCAACCAACTCGCCCGACTTGCCGAGAAAAGCAGGCAGAGCAGTCCGCCGACTATGCGAACAAGCCGCACGGACAACTCGCAAGGCGCCGGCAATATCAGCAATAATCTGCCAGCCCACGAGAGAAGAACCGGTCAGAGTCTCAACATCCAGTGGTAACCGCGGATACAAACCGCCTGGTTACAACCAGAACACTGAGGATCATGGCCATCTGCAACTGTCTAACCGCCAGTCCACCGCGGGAAGACAACCCCTGCGGTCTTCATACCAGACCGCCCGACCTCCACTTCACTTCTCACTTCAATTTCAACAGTTCTTGATGTGGGCCGGCCGGGTAGCAAGAGCGGAGGCCGGCGCCATATTTAACAGCTCTCCTCTTCAGGGCTTTTCCTCTGTGGTGTGTTCTGGTGGCATTATCGCTCGCCAACTCTTCTTTTTAAAAAGCCAAAAAGATTTTTTTTTTTTTTTAAATCAGAAAGCATAACGTAGCTGCCAAAGGATGTCATAAAGTCTTTAAATAAGACTTTATTCAGTTGGCGGGGGTTTGGTGGATTGAAACACAAGGCACGAAAGTTAAGCCAGCTCAACAAAGTGATGACCCAGTCATAAAACATGTGTTTAACTAATTTTGAACATAAAAATGAATGAAGTTCTTTAGGTGAGGTCAGGCATTCACAAACGACGGTTCATAACCACCGTGTTCACGACCGCCGCCGCCTACCATCGTGCCAAACAGACCCTCAATCACATGATTTTTCTCCACCAAAATATTCATTACCTTTTGGGGGATTAAACCATTACTCACGTATGTCCTAACGATCTCCCCATTACGTAGGACCTCTCTACATCGGCCATTACTCCCCTTCAAATAGAAGATTTAAATATTATCAAATATCATGCGCCAAGAGCACACTCAACCATGTGGAGCCGTTGTGGGAGTCGCCCACACCTGAACCTAGCTCAACCATGTTCAAGGAACCAAGACACATGAGAGCCACAAATCTTAGGAACATACTATATTTACCTCGAATTATTGGTTTTGACACCATTTGTCATAGAACTGGAGTTGGAGCGCATATATCAACCATCAAACTCATACTCGACACAGAAATCTAAGCGCACGGATGAGGGTTAACCACATGTTTTTTACACCAATATATTTTTTACCTATCTGATATGGGACTAAATCACGGTCTTTACTTTACTATACAACAAGCACAGTTTTATGCACTACACTGTTGTGTTCCAAAGATCATAAATATACAGTGAAGCATTTGTAGTCTTGAATCCAATAGCAGGGTGCTCAAGACTGAAGAGAGAATTGTAAAATCTTTCCTAGCTAGAGTTTGAGAGAGAGATAAGACGGTTCAACTTGCTTCTTTTGATTCTAAAAGGTATATAAACACAACTCACACGTACATTTTGCAAAAAAAAACCGACAATTTGCAAAACTACTCGGTATAAATAATAAATCATGATTTTGCATAAACAATGATCCTAATTATCACATCATTAAAAGACACTCAAAGAAGACATGTAACAAAGACATACAAAAATACATAAAATTAGGCACATACCAAAAATACATAACACTTCATCCCTCCTTCAATTCAGGATAAGTAAAAAGGTCTCATTGAAGGAGAATCATTGGTACCAGTGGTTGTTGAGGAGCGCATTGCATGGACGCATTCAGAATCGGTGGAGGAGAGGGAATAAATGGGATGATTAGAGCTCGGGGGAGAACATGGACTGTAATTTCTCCCTGTTGTTTTCAAAGGTTTGGGGCGGTTGTTGGCCGAGGCTTCTTGCTCATGTGCTAGTTCAACGATGGATGTCTGTGAAGAGTGTATGAGATTATCAAGCTTAATAGTCAGTTGGTCAGGTCTGCCAATTGCAGCGCATATGTAGCTGTTCGGCGGAGTTTCCTTAACTGTTCGGCGGAGTTGCCCATAGTTGATGCTAGGGATATCGAGAGCGGGGTCGGACTACATCAGAAGTCGGATACAGCAAGAGAAAGCTGGTGTGGTTGGGATGATCTATAAAAAGAGTGGCTCATTGAAACATAACAAGGCGGTGGTGACGTCGTCCTGGAAGATGGTTTGAAACTCTCATAAGGGCAAGAAAAGGTCGGTGTTGGACGAGGTTTCTCCAGATGAAGAAGGTTGTGTAGTTAGGGCATCAAGAGAAAAGACGGAATCCTTCCTTCACTAAAAATGGATCAGAAGGAAAAGTTGGTCACCAATATATATGCACAATCCTTCAAAATATAGCAAAACTACAACTTTGGATCAAAAATCTACAATCTTCCAAGCAAAGATATGTGAAGCAAAACCCAATTAAAATATGTTCACAAGCCTCCGCGAAGATCAGACTTCGATTATTCACACATTCTCAGGCTTTTATTACATACAACAATTAGCTTATTTACAGATTGTTGTTACCTCCAAACAGCTCAACAACACACAACATATGGGGGAAAAACCACAACTGAAAATTCAAACTAACCGTCGTGCTTTGGTCTCCTGGAGCAATATCACGGTCTCGAAAGCACCCACCAACGCTTTCACCTTGCTCTTTTTTTCCTCGGCCAGCTTGCTTGCAGTTTCTTCAATCACATGATTGAAAAGTGCTCGCTCATCTTTCTTCTCGTGCGAATCTTGATGCTTCAACTTCACAGAAATGGCTTTCGTGTGAGCTTCTGCGCCCAGAGATTTCAAGTCGCCTATGTTTCTCCTCCTGATGACTCTCTTCACGCCTTCACATTTCGAACTCTCATGGATCACTCGCCCCCTCCTGAATCTAAGCCTTTTAGGACCAAGAGTCTCTGTTGGAACGAGCTCAATCACTTTTCCTCGCTTGAACTTCATCTTATACGACATGGGAGAGTCTTCATCCAGCTGAACACCGTGAAATTTTCTTCTTATTCTTAGTTCTTTTCCATCCTCTGAATGTTTTTTATGGATTTGCTTTCTTTTCATATCTTCAATTTCAGAGAGTTCCGTAACATCGCTTGAGAAAGACTCGGACATATATCCATCATCTTTATTGCTGAAGTTACCATTGCTAGCATCCATATCTTTGTCTTCTGATTTTACTTGAATGGTTTCATTGATGTCCGGAATATAGTCAGATTCTGCATCCTTTTCTTTTGTTGTGTGCTGTACATTTCTAAATCTATTTGCTTTCAAGTTTATAACACTGTGGGCAGGTGCTGTGGAGTAAATAGAAGCATTTTGCATGTCCGGAGGAATTTTGAAGCTCTTGCTGACATTTCTATCCAAAGTTCTCGGAATCCTCTCCTTCAAAGAGATTGCTGTTTTTGCATTACTTTCAATCTTTATAGAAGGCAGAGAAACACTTTTCTTCTCACTAGGAAATCTAAGAGATGCAGTAGATTTCTTTTGGCTGTTCGACTTCAAAGAGGAAGGTGTAACAGTTTCCTTCATACATGACGCGACCTTCTCCTTGAAGATACATGAGCGACCGCAAGTAATTTCAGCACAAGCCGGCGAGCTATTCTGTCTGAGGATATTTTTCTTGACAGGAGAGGGATCCAAAACAGGTGAATCCTTTTGTCTGGTCACTTGATTCTTCTTTTTCTTGCTTGAATTCAAAACATCAATGGAATTTACTTTAGCATTTTGAGAAACCTGAAGAGTTGTCCGCCGCAGAATTTTGACGTTGTTATTTTTAAGTGAGGGAGCCTTCACCTCAATAGTCCGGGGATTTCCAGATCTATCGGAAGGCTTCAACTTGAACCCTGAGCTCTTCATCCCATCACTTATTATATTCAGACCCCCGGCGTGATTCTGCGCATCATTAAAGTCAATGCTGTTTGCCATGAACCTTTGAAAAATGACATGCTTTCGTTCCTCTTCGGATTCATGTTTATGACCATACTTGCAAAAATCATGACAAGAGCCCATAGGCACTCCGAGGTATCGAGGCCGGACCGTGCCAAATGCATTAGAAAGAAATTTTGGACCCCGGGAGTTCTTCTCTGGCCATTCTTTTGCCTTATCTTTCGTAGGAGTTACCGAGATGATGCCCTTCCCTATTGATTTTTTCTCCATTGAAACAAGACAAAGTTGAACCAGGCTGCAAGTATTCTAGGACAACTTAGAGTGAGCAAATAACAGAAATTAGGTGTTTTTGCAGTTCACAGATATGATAATGCATTGTCATGCTATTTAAATATGTTAGCTATTTGTTTTGTTGACACCTTCAATAACATTTCCAAAATGATACTATATCCTAATATAGTGACACCTAGATGGCCACAAAATTGGTCGACGTCTAGATGACGACAGATTAGGCGACATCTAGAGATGCCGATGGCATCTTACGAGAAACATAAATGACGGGTTAGGTCATCTCCATGTCTTTAGATAATAACACTGAACATACGAAATTGGGCCGATAACATTGACATCTTAATAGCAGTGACATCTTAATTACGCCAACATCTACATAACACGAAACAAAACAACTGCAACGACAACACAGGCCCCGTTTACCGCGGCGTTTTTGCTCCAGTGAGTTTGAACAAAAACACCACCGTCATAGAATGCACGTTTGACATGACAATAGTTATGACCGCCACCAAGAAAAGAAAACTATTTTTGAACATAAAAGTGGATGAAATTCCTTAGGTGAGGTAGAACGTTCACGAACGACAATTCATAACCACCACGTTCATGACCGACACCTCTGCACCAAAAAAACAAAATGTAACTTCATCAATGACACAATTTATGTAGATATTAAAAGGGCTCACTTGTAAGAATGTGATGTCCGTACGAGGAGGATCAATGCTTACGCTCCTTCAAACTGTATATCAAAAGGAAAAAAAAGAGAGTTGAATGCCTGATCAAAAAGTAAGAACATTTAATGAAATGGGCACTAGAGCTATGTAGGCATTATTGTATTTAACAAAAAGTCAGGGCAAGAAAATAGCTTTAAATATGCAGTTACACACATTCTTCAAAGTTCAAACATCATGACAAGTAACCTAAGAAAACATAAATATACAGAAATTACATTCATTAATATTCAGTAACATACATTCTTAAACCAACATTACAAAATGAATGGGCCACTAATTCTTAAAGACAACCAAATAAAAACTTAAGAGTTACTTAAGATGGGACGACCAAGGAACAAGAAACATTAAAAAAGAAGGACGTTGTTATAAGCAAATCCTCTTTGGCTATTAGCAAACTTTGGCTATTAGCAACCCATCATTTTTGCAGATGGCTATTAGCAAGCATTTGTGTTATTAGCAAACCATGACAAAAAATAAAATAAAAAATTTCCAAGCACTGGGTATCCAGAGCGCCCTCTTCGTCCTCGGCGGCGGCCACAGGTGAGGGATTTAGTATACCGGGATGGGAGAGATTGAAGAGTCTTCATTTTAGCTCGTAGCGCGAAAACGTTTTACTTTAGTTAGTGAAAGAAATAATGCATTTTGACATGGGCCTGAGAGCCATCTGGCACTACCCGCCCCTATCGTTTACTACCCCAATTTCCAAATTCTTCTCTTCTACTTCTTTTTGTAAAATTATTAGTGTTGCGGGGGGGAGATTGGGCTGGCGGGGGACAAGGGTCTGAGTCTGGAGGAGAGAAAGAACGAGACTTCCCCAGTGTCCTACCCCTTCACAGATCATCGCCGGAAAGCGTCCATATATCGATGTCGCCAACGTTGAGATCCTTCCGCTGTTTGGGTGACCGTCGTGTGAGTGACACACTGTTGTTCTCGCGGCGTTGACGCGACTAGGAGAGGGTTTTCGGCTGAGGCGGAAATAGGAGAAAGAGGGGTTTGCTAATAGAGAACTTTTAAGAATGAAAAAAAAAAAAGTAAAACCATTGCACCCGGTTTTTTGGGATTTGCTAATAGCGAAACAAGATTTGCTAATAACAATGTCAAAAAAAGGGCAACTTGGTGAACAAAGCATCCGGAGAAGGGTCCCACCACAAGGGTGAAATGTAGGCAAACCTTACCCTGCATGTTTTCAAGAGGCTGCTTCCAGGACAAGGAACAACAAACATTATGAGAGAAAAAACTACAAAATTTCAAGTATGTTCGGTTCGACGGAAATAGGGCTTCAAAATTAGAATTGAAAGTCTAATTCCACTCAAAATGACCTCGAATTCTAATTCAAGAGCCTCAAATCCATCCAAATGAACGGAAACTAAAGGAGACTATAAAAACTGAAAACCTAATAATCAAAGATTTTGAAGACATTAAACTTCAATCACCTTCAATGAAAAATGCCTCACGTGAACATCAGGAGAGGAAGAAGAAAGAAGAATCAAAAGTAAAATGAATCAATCTACATTGAAATAGGCTCAAAGTTTGCAGATCAAGCAAAGGAGAAAACTCATTCTGCTATGGAAAGCCTTCGCTACACAGAACCATTACCATGTCAGCCAAAATGAAAACCTCAATCGGAAGCCATTCATCATCCAACTTCCCATATTTGATATTTCAGCAGAAAAGAAAAATAAACACATCAAAAAAAGAATCCATCAAGATCGCACCTTTCATTCAAATCCACTTCGCCGTCATCAAAAAAAACAGAAAACCATCGCGTGATCCGAGGAAAAAAAGTTCTGCCCCTTTTTCTTGCGCAAAAGAGCCGTGTAATGTAATGAACGACGGAGAAGATGAGACAATTTATACCTGAAAAATGGCTTCAAATCAATCAGTACCTATCGCGAGATTCCCCTCACGAGGAGGAAATGTAGAAATAATAATAGAAAAGGAAATCTAATTGAGAAACTCCACCGGCATTCAATAGATCGTGCAGGCAACCAACAATGGCTAGCCGCCAAAGATGGCTTTTTTATCTCGGAGACAGCCGAGTTAGTTGCAAAGGAGAAACTAAAAAGCAAGCAAAAATGGTGTGGTGCGAAGGATGGCGCGAGAAGCAAGGGGATTGCAGAGGAATCATGGAACCGTCCAGAGTTTTGATCGGTTCAGGGGATTCATCGTGGCCGTTCATGAGAAAACTTTGAGCCCTAGTAACCTCTCAACGTTACAACATAGTTCAAAATCGGTTTTTTGAACTATTTTTTAGGATTATTGTTCTTGAACCGGAGATAACTGCATGTCACGAAACAAAATTTGATGTCTTATTCTCACCTTAGATCACCGTGCGCAACCTTCGATCACGTCGTATATTTCTGCTAGCACGAATTTTCATGCATGATTGTGTAGGGAATGAAGGTCGTAGTTGGCGACGTCTCCCACCGATCAATAGAGCCTAAAACAATGAGAAAGAAAACCAACAAAAGCAAACACAAGAAATTTACGTGGAAAACCTTCACCACTTGAAAGTCAAAAACCACGGGGCACGGCACAACAAAATCCACTATAATAAATAAGGATTACAGAAAAAATATCTAGGTTTGCCCAAACCTAGAACGCCCACCGGATTTGACACACAAATTCACTCTTCTCTACCACAAAGATAAACAAACAACTTCTCTACAAAAAGGGCAAAACTCTACTCTCTCTTCAAGCAAAATAGCAAACGAAGACAAGAAAGAGAACACCTTGAACCGTAGCCGAAGAAGCCTTTGAAACGGTAGTGAAAACTTCTCCAAACGGCACTGAGGAAACACCTCCTCCTTCCGGCAAAAACGGGACGCAGATTTCAGATCTCCAAGCAAGGAGGCCGGCCCTTTTTCTCCAACAGCGATGGCGGCGCCTCTCCAACAGCAGCGACAAAGCAGCCCCTCTTACACGGCAGCGACGGCAGCCCTCCTCCACGCACCGATGGCGACAACCCTTCAAGACAGCGGCGGCGACACAGCACCGACGTCCCCCCCCCCCCCCCCCCCCCCCCCCCTCCACGCACCGACGGCGGCTCTCCAAAACGAGAGAAGAAGAAATGGGGGGGGGGGGGGCGGCTGTGTTCAATCGAGAGAGAGAGAGGGAGAGAATTTTTAATTAATGAATCTCTAACTCCTCCTCATTAAAACCATGAAAAACTGCTCACGCCAACAATTAAAAAACAGTCCGGTTCAGCTTGAACCAGACCAAAAAACCAGCCCAGATTTGCTCCACGCCAAAGGACAGCAGAGAAAGAGTTGCAACTTGTCTTTTGAGGAGTTGCAACCTATTTTGCTGAACCACAATTTCAAAGAATTTCTGCACGTCAATCACCTTTAGGGGCTGAACCCCAACAAACTCCCCCTTCAGACCATAAAGGGGAGTTTTCCACCTTGACTCCTTCAAGTGGGCATCATGCCGATCAACTGTCGGCAAAGATCATGCTTTTCCCTTGGGACGACCTTCGTCATCATATCCGAAGGGTTTTCATCTGTGTGGATCTTCTCCACCACCAACAGCTTCTCCTCAACTGCATCCTGAATCCAGTGATACTTCACGTCGATGTGCTTCGTCTTGGAGTGAAAGGCGGGATTCTTGGCCAAGAATATAGCACTCTGACTGTCACAAAATATTGTGTACACGTCCTGTCGGAGATCAAGCTCAAGTATGAACTTCTTCACCCAAATAAGCTCCTTTGACGCCTCAGTCAACGCAATATATTCAGCCTCCGTTGTCGACAATGTCACGCACTTCTGAAGCCTTGACTGCCATGACACTGCCCCCCTCCAAAAGTGACCACGAATCCAAAAGTGGATCTCCTCGTGTCAACATCTCCTGACATGTCCGAGTCTGAGTACCCGATAAGTTCTGGTGGACCTCCACCAAACTTTAAACAAAGGTCTGAGGTACCTCGGAGATAGCGGAATATCCATTTCACAGCACTCCGGTGAACTTTCTCTGGGTTTGCCAAGTAACGGCTCACAGACCCCACGACATGAGCTATGTCTGGCCTAGTGCAGACCATAGCATACATCAGGCTCCCCACTGCAGATGCATAAGGAATATGACTCATCTCTTCCACCTCCTTCTCAGATGAAGGGCTTTGAGAACTAGAAAGTCTGAAGTGCCCGGCTAAAGGAGTAGCAACGGGTTTTACCTTGTCCATCATGAACCTCTTCAGCACTTTCTCCACATACTCAGACAGAGATAGCCATAGTTGACCAGCACTCCTGTCCCTGGTGATTTTCATTCCAAGAATCTTCCTTGCCGGTCCCAAATCCTTCATTTCAAAGGACTCACTGAGCTCCTTCTTCAACTCAGCTATGCTTGCCTTGTCATCCCCAACAATCAGCATATCATCTACGTACAACAGCAGAATAGTCAAAGCCTTCTCAGTTCGCTTCACATATACGCAGTGATCAGCCCTGGTCCGTTGAAATTTGCTCTTCATCATGAAAGCGTCAAATTTCCTATACCACTGCCTGGGTGCATGTTTCAACCCATAAAGACTCTTCTTGAGCCGGCAGACCAGATGATGCTTCCCCTTAGCCACAAAGCCTTCAGGCTGCTCCATGTATAGCTCTTCCTCCAGATCACCATGCAGAAATGTCGTCTTGACGTCCATCTGCTCGACTTCAAGATCCATGGAGGCAGCCATACCCAACACCAGTCTGATAGAGGACATTTTCACCACTGGGCAAAATATCTCATCGAAATCGATACCTTGTTTCTGACTGAAACCTTTCACTACAAGTCTCGTCTTGTACCTCGGCTGAGAGAGATTTTCATCCAACTTCAGCTTGAAGACCCACTTGTTCTTCAAAGCTCTCTTCCCTTTAGGCAATGGGACTAAATCATACGTCTCGTTCTTCTGAAGGGAGTACAACTCCTCTTCCATGGCAGCTGTCCAAGCCTCACGATCTTCAGCACTCTGAGCCTCCTCATAGGACTCAGGCTCTCCACTATCTGTAAGCAAAAAATACACATGAGGAGAATACCTGATATTGGGCCTTCTGACTCTCTCAGATCTAACAAGAGGAACCTCCACCACAGGTGGCACATCAACTGGCAGAGCTCCCCTACATCCGGAATCATCTCCTCATCAGGAATAAGCTCACCAACTTCCTCCTCAGCATGCCCATCATCATCAGCAGTCCCTACTGGCCCATCATCAACATAGAGTCTCTCCTCCGCAGGTGGAAACCGTGGAACCTGTGAATCCGCAGCATTCTGCTCACCAACCACTTGATCTTCAACAAAGATCACATCTCTGCTTCTGATCATTTTCTTGTTCACGGGATCCCAGAGTCTATATCCAAACTCCTCATGGGGAAATCCCAACAAGATGCACTCCCGAGACTTCTCATCAAGCTTCGATCTCTCTTCCTTGGGGACATGAACATGAACTTTGCACCCAAACACCCGCACATGTCTGTACGACACTTCCTTCCCGGACCAAACACGCTCTGGAATATCACCATTCAGAGGTGCCGAAGGAGACAGATTTATCAGATGTACAACAGTTTGCACAGCCTCAGCCCAAAACTGCTTACCAATGCCAGCTTGAGAAATCATGCATCTGATCTTCTCAATAATTGCCATGTTCATCCTCTCTGCCAACCCATTCTGTTGCGGCGTCCTCGGGATTGTCCTTTCATGTACTATGCCATGCTCTCTGCAGTAAGCATCGAAGGCACCAGTGTACTCTCCTCCATTGTCAGATCGAACTCGCTTTATTTCTTTACCGGTCATCTTCTCCACCTTCGCTCTGATTCTTCAAACTTTGCTAGAACATCACTCTTCTGCTTCACAGAGTATGCCCAGACTTCCTTGGAATGATCGTCAATGAACGTTACAAAGTAAGCGGCTCCGCCCACAGACTTGGGCTCAATAGGACCACACACATCAGCGCGTATCAAATATAGTAACTCCGCCTTCCTCTTTGGTTCAGAATCAGCAAAGGAAACACGTTTCTGCTTACCGGCCAAGCAGTGCACACACGTGTTGGGAATCACTCCTGATAGCTCCGGAAGAACCTTGTTCTTCACCAAGATCTTCAAGCTCTTCTCACTGATATGCCCAAGCCTGCGATGCCATAACTCCATAGAGTCGCCCTCAACAACATTCACAATTGGGCCACAGATCTTGGCATTAGTGTGATAAAGGCCACAACACTTCCTTCCTCTGGCTACCACCAAAGAGTCATTCAGCAACCTCCAGGTACCTCCACCTTCAATGCTTGTGAAACCACCGTCATCAAGTCTACCAACGGAAATCAGATTCATTCTCAAGTCAGGAATGTGTCTGACGCCCTTGAGAACAAACTTCCCAAACTCAGTCTCCAAGTGGACATCACTACTGCCAATAATCAACGATTCACCAGAATTTGCCATCCGGATCACACCAAGGTCTCCCGCAGAGTAGGTGTAGAAGTAATCCCTGTTAGGAGTGCAATGATAAGATGCACCTCCGTCCACGATCCAGTCTGTGTCAACGCATTCCTGGCAAGACGACTCACTGCACTGCAAGCATAACGGCTCAGCCTCCATAATCGAAGTCGTCGCATCACCACTGCATTCTCCTACCTCCTTGGTCTTTCCCTTCAGGTCTCTTTTCATTTGGAAACAATCCTTCTTGAAATGACCCTTCTTCTTACAATAGTAGCACTCGATGTCCTTCTTGGACTTGCCCATAGACTTGCTCCTGGAAGTGCCCCTGTTCTTCACATCCTTCTTCACAGACCTGCCTCTTCCTTCCATGAGGAAAACACCCGAATTGGAAGTTTCAGAATCCTTCCTTCTCAACTCTTCGTTCAGGAGACAACTAGACACCATCTCCATGGTTACCACACCATCAGGTGCTGAGTTGCTCAACGACACTACTAGAGTCTCCCAACTCTCTGGTAGGGAACTAAGGACCAACAGAGCTTGGAGTTCATCTCCCAAGGTAATCTTCATGGACTCCAACTGGTTGATAATACTTTGGGCAAGGTTCAGGTGCTCAGTCATCTGCGAACCTTCCCGGTACTTCAAATTAACAAGCTTCCTAATCAAAAATGCCTTGTTACCTACAGTCTTCCGCTCATACAAAGCTTCCAGCTTTTTCCATAAGGCTTGAGCCGAGGACTCCGTGGAAACATGGTGAAAAACAGAGTCATCAAGCCACTGCCTAATGAAGCCTACTGCCTTCCGATCCATCCTCTTCCACTCTTCATCATCCTTAACTGAAGTCGGTCTCCCTGTCAGCGGAGCACGAATTTTCATGCATGATTGTGTAGGGAATGAAGGTCGTAGTTGACGGCGTCTCCCACCGATCAATAGAGCCTAAAAACAATGAGAAAGAAAACCAACAAAAGTAAACACAAGAGATTTACGTGGAAAACCTTCACCACTTGAAGGTCAAAAACCACGGGGCACGGCACAACAAAATCCACTATAATAAATAAGGATTACAAAAAAAATTATCTAGGTTTGCCCAAACCTAGAACGCCCACCGAATTTGACACACAAATCCACTCCTCTCTACCACAAAGATAAACAAACAACTTCTCTACAAAAGGGGCAAAACTCTACTCTCTCTTCAAGCAAAATAGCAAACGAAGACAAGAAAGAGAACACCTTGAACCGTAGACGAAGAAGCCTTTGAAACGGTAGAGAAAACTTCTCCAAACGGCACTGAGGAAACACCTCCTCCTTCCGGCAAAAACGGGACGCAGATTTCAGATCTCCAAGCAAGGAGGCCGGCCCTTTTTCTCCAACAGCGATGGCGGCGCCTCTCCAACAGCAGCGGCAAAGCAACCCCTCTTACACGGCAGCGACGGCAGCCCTCCTCCACGCACCAGCGGCGACAACCCTTCAAGACAGCGGCGGCGACACAGCACCGGCAACCCCCTCCTCCACGCACCGGCGGCGGCTCTCCAAAACGAGAGAAGAAGAAATGGGGGGGGGGGGGGCGGCTGTGTTCAATCGAGAGAGAGGGAGAGAATTTTTAATTAATGAAT
Organism: Dactylorhiza incarnata; assembly: GCA_033032865.1. Classification (NCBI taxonomy): domain Eukaryota; kingdom Viridiplantae; phylum Streptophyta; class Magnoliopsida; order Asparagales; family Orchidaceae; genus Dactylorhiza; species Dactylorhiza incarnata. The sequence goes on along the minus strand of JAWHQI010000088.1, from coordinate 4,227,895 downwards.
CCCTAACTCCTCATTAAAACCATGAAAAACTGCCCACGCCAACAATTAAAAAACAGTCCGGTTCAGCTTGAACCGGACCAAAAAACCAGCCCAGATTTGCTCCACGCCAAAGGACAGCAGAGAAAGAGTTGCAACCTATCTTTTGAGGAGTTGCAACCTATTTTGCTGAACCACAATTTCAAAGAATTTCTGCACGCCAATCACCTTTAGGGGCTGAACCCCAACAGATTGATCTAAGATACGATCATTTTTCAATGTCGTAGTACACAAATACGGTCGTATATTTTTGCAAACAATCTGCAACATTGAAATCACAGATCATACAGTTATACTTGCTCCTGCACGGTGATTTATTTTGATCACCCTGTGTTACACGTGCCTAAATATTTTCACACCACATATTTGAGAAATTATTTAAAGAGGTCCCCTCCTAGAATACCGAAATTCTCTTTTTTTGTATTGATCAGAAATACATAGATGTCGAATTTGATGTTTTTGTAGCTCGGGTATAGGGCTAATTTTTGGGTACGTGTATCACACTGTGATTTACCGTGCGGGATTAAATACAGCAGTAAGATCCACGATCTTACAGTGGAGATTATGCGAGAACATACGACCGGATTTTTGAATTTCATATACGGCCAGATTTTAGTTCAATCACTTGAGATTTGAGAATGTACCCAATGAAGATGAACATTATGGTTATCGAGTTCTCAGTGATGCAATAGATATGAGTAATGATTGGCTAGAAGTATGAATTGAACTATAACTTGAGCTACAAAATATGGAGAGTTTGTATGACAACATATTTGAGAAAGAAAGAATATCAGAGTTACTAAGATCACTTGATTGTACTATTACTCCTGCTTCATTTGACAAGTGGATGTCGATGCTTGAAATGAGACTGATGATGACTTCATGCTACAATATAATATTACTTCACTTGTCTAGATTTCGATTTTCCACTATTTTGTCATTGCATTCACGGGTAAGGGGCAGTAAAGTGCAGCTGATGCACTTTACTCCCCCCCCCCCCCCCCCTCCACCCTGCATTCACCTCCTTTCCACAGCCCCCGGTAATATCAGTTTGAAAGAGATATGGGGAAGAAAATGTTGTACAAGTGAAAATTTGTACAAGTGAGATAAAATTTGTATCAGTTTGGAGGAGGTATGAGGAAGAAAATGTTGTACAAGTGAAAATTTGCACAAAGTTCAATGTGAAAATTTGTACAAGTGGGATAAATGTACAACTAATTTTTTCTTTCTCAAGTTTATTCAAAATCTTAAATTAAATTTTTGAATACTATTAACATGATTATATTTCAAATTACAGGATTCAATATGTTCACAATGTTATTTTTAGTTTCTGCATTAAATCATCCAGATAGTCGATGTTTGTAATTTATTTATATTACTGTAAAATTATATGATTATTTAGTCATTTGACGTCATTTTATATTTTGATGTAAACTGTTCGTAATTTTCCATTGACGTTTTGGATATGTTGGAGATAATGAAGTCTGATCGTACTGGCGATTCATCCATTGATTTTCGCGGGTTCGGGAGACCAGCGGCCCCCTGAGCGGGAGTTCGAGGCAGTGCCCCCAAATCATTTTTTTGGGCAGGGATCTTTATTTAATTTCATTTTTACGGCTGCCCTAGACTTCAAGTATAAAAGGATTTCTTTGCATCTCGCTTCTGTAACCGAAAAGAAATAGTGAAAACCCTAGTGCGGCCGTGGACGTTGCCGAACCACAGAAATCTGTGTTTTTTTTTTGTGTTGATTTCTTGTTCTTTTTTCGTTGTTTCCGATCTTTGTTCATAAGAAGAGACGCTGAAATCCACAAATCAATTCACTTAGCAGCTATGTCTTTTTTGAAAAGACAAGTGCCCGGCACGGGGCTCCGCCCTTACAGCCAAGCGCAATAGTACCCGGCCGGTGACGACGGGTTTCGCCCGCCCCCAGCGCGATGCTGCTAGGTGGCTTTCGGCCGCATCCAGGCGGGCTTCGCCCGCGCCCGCCGGAAGGGGATCCCCGCGCTCGATGCGTCTGTGGGCTGCGCCCACAATATATACATATGAGTACTCGAAATAACCGTAAAAAAATATACATCAATATACTTAAAAAGATTATTTCTCTCTCTCTCTCTCTCCCTCTCATCCGCACTCTCTCTCCCTCTTTCTCTCTCTCCCTCTCTTTGCTCTATTTCAAAATAATATTTTTATTGTAAGGATAATTTGGGAGGTCCTAATATTTAACTAAAGTAATTTTTTTTTCTTTTAATATAATATTGATAATGAAATGTTATTTGCAAAATCAAATAGTTTAACATGAAATTTATTAAGAATAAAAATATATGACATACATCTGTTGTTATAGATGTATGGATATGTTTGTGTATATATATTTGAGCAAATTTTAAACTTTATTTTTCCATAAAATGCTGAGCTTTAGTATATCTTAATTAAAAATTAAATATAATGATTAGATAAAATATGAATTAAAATATTTTCAATGGCGCATTTGATATATTATTGTATATATTTTATAAGAATTAGTATAAAAACATAATATTATTTAAATAGTATAAATACTTTTTATATTTATGATATTATCGTTGTTTACCTCGGTTTAACCGATTCAACCGGTTCAAACAATCCAATCTTGCTAAAAATACTAAATTATTATGTCATTTTTTTTAAAAATGATCAAATAATAATGTTGTATTTTCGCAATTATTTATTAATTCTCATATGATTTAAATCTAGAAAATTGAAAAGGATTGGAATCCAATATAAACAAGGAGGACTATGAAGGGATCCGAGGAGGCCAGAACACGCCAGCTTCAGCTCCTATCATTATTTGAACAAAGTAATTTAATTTTAATAATATCTAAACTCATATTTTTTTTAATGAAAAATACAATAATTTTTCAACCTTATTATAAATAAATAAAAAAATTCAACATTGACCAAAAAATAAGATTAACACAGGATCTAATTAAGAGTAGTGTTGCACCAATTTTTATCGATAATTTTAAACTAATTATGGAAACTAGTTGGATCTTCTAGATGGTGAACGTCAAGTCAGGTGGATTTGTTAGAGAGTAACGTCTACCAATTATCCCAAAACTCTAGAATGTTAGGAAAGATACTAACAACTCTTTTATTATTATCAAGCCGGACCAGTCAAATTGTTCTCCTGAAACTCTCATGTATTCATGCTCGGAGTCAACCCGACTCTCTTGCACTAAACCGTAATCTTGGAGTTCCCCTGCACCCATGCCAGGAGCCAACCATGGTGCGCCCGGGATGCCCCGTCTAACAACCTGGACGGCGGGCCACAGCCAACATGATTCACTCGGGATCTACACTGGCTTGGAGAATATAATATGTATGAAATATGTTATGATTTGTATCTCTATACTATCTCCTAATACGACGCGTGATTAATTTTTGAGATCACATGATAGGTCATCCAAACTTCAATAGGGTTCATGATCGAACCTAGCCAACGCTCGGAGTAGGATCGAGTACAAACCCCGTTGAAGGTTTGCTTGTCTATGAAAGAGTTCAAATGCAAGTCCAACATTGCTGGAAGTACCCTATAGCACGTAGTCCCACATTCACTTGTGTGATAATATCTTGGACTATGCGAAAAAGATTATGTCCATCATGACAAGGCGCCTTAATTTTAAGGACAACAATTGAGTCAACGATCGATGTGGGCGCATTAGAGTTAGGCTTCCAAAGTACGAGTGTTGTCTAGGCTCAAGGATGAACCCCGTTGAAGGTTGATAGGGCTCGTGAGTAAGTCTAGGTGCAAGTCCAACAGTGGCGCATGGGTTGGGTCCCACATTGATGATATGTCATTTAAGAATAAAACCGAGAGATTCAACAAAACCATGTCTCACAGTGGTGGGTCGGGTCGGGTCATTACTTGACCTATTCGGCAAAAGAGGTGACCATAGTTGGTTTGAATTTTACTTGACCTATTCTGAAATCATCATGGCTTGTAACATGAATTCTTTTAAATATATATTTACTATCAATTATGCAAATCTTCTTAGAGCTGGGTTAGCATAATTATAGATTGCATCCTCCCTATCTTCTGAAGTTACATATATAAACCTTCCTCCAAGTTTACATTTCATAACATACATGCACAAAAATGCCATGTAGTTCTCCCCAAAAGTCATAATGAGTACTTGACACTCCCTAGGACATATATGTTCAAGCTCTTAAGTTTTCTTTGAACAACCTCCCTCTGATACCACTTGAAAGTTCAGGTCTGTCTTCACCTAGAGGGGGTGAATATGTGATGTCGGCTATTTTAAAAATAATGCGGAATACTGAATCTAAGCACAATAATCACTACACACAAATCACAACAAAGTCACATACCCAAGCACATAATTATTTATAGTGGTTCCCCAAGACAAAGTCACTCCACTGTCCCCCTTCGTTTATCTATCACTGTGCTAGACTCGGCAATCTCCACCAAAACTCAGATCCGCAGATCCTACAACTCAAAGACCGCGTCTCCTATCTCAGGTGAACATGTCATGACTGTAAATTATAGAAATTTCTGTCATTTCAGGAGATAGAGAGGTGCAACTATAATTTTGCAAACTTACAGGTGAGACCCGGGTAAAAGAACTTATTTATCCAAACTATTTTGAAACGGCGATCTTTTGTGTCGACCCCTATCTGTTATAGCTGCCTTATATTTGGAAAATAAAGAATTATTTTGTCATTGTAATAAAACACTCGCGGGGACATGGATTAAGGCCTTTAAAAAGGGAAGGTATTTGTAACTCCTCCATGATCAAGATGTTAACAATATGTGGAGAGAGGGAGATGGGAGGAAGAGAGAGACTACAACACTGTCTTGACATCAATTATAAGAATGTCAATGGCAGCGTCATACCATGATCTGATAAGCTCAAGTTAACGAGACAGAAATAATTAATGTGATTAAAGATATTCAAAACACATTAAGAACAAAAAAACAAAACACATTCTATTCATAATTCAAACAGTCACGCGAGCATGATTATATTTCTTTTATATTTTTTTTACATAATATAATGCACACAGGTCAATGTCACCATCCTACTTAGTATTCTGTAGGTATCGCTCTGTATTATATGATGCGTGTCTCCAATACTATTTATAACAACTTGATCTCAACAATATCAAAAGTATTATTCGCTTTGGTTAAATTCAACTCATACTAAGTTGAACCGCATGATTTTGTCATTTTTCATAAGTTGTCTACGAGTACTTCCCAGAAAATCGTCAATCCTTGGGCTACACACATTGAAGCATGTTTAACTACATATCTTTCAACAAAACTCCACAACTTGCTCTAAAAAGATGACTTTAATATTTGTGGGGGTTGGGTTGGTACAAATGATATCAGAGTCGGACCTCCTACAATATAATGTATGGTTCGGGGACGAAGCATGTGGAAGCTCGTGAGCTTGTAACATCCTGAATTTCTTCAGGGGTGCTGGATGACACTCTGATGAGAGCATGGAATGTCTTCAGGGGTGCTGGATCCCAGAGAAAACAGTTCCCGACAGGCTTTTAGAATGTCATGTTTATATGTGAAATGAGGTGAAAAAATGAATCGAATTTCACATCGAAATTGCAGGAAAAATTAAATGACTTTTAGGTGAAATGACTTAAAAAAATGAAGCGATTATCACATTAGAATTGCAAGAAAATTTAAAGGGCTTAAGTAATAATTTAAACTCTAAAATATTAGATACACTCTTTTTTGAAGTAAATGGTGATGTTGTGTTGGAAACTTTGTAGTTAAACATGATCGGATGTGAGTAGTCTTGTGTTGAAAACTTCGTAGTTAAAAAAGTGTGATTTAGCTTAATATGGGTGGAGATTAGCCAAAACAAACAACACTTCTGATATAATAGGTCGGGTCGTCACAACAATCCCTTCAAAAATATCAAAGCCGGAGGACTTAGATTTTCTTTCATCAATTCAAAAATCCATATCGCTTTCTATCTAGTATCTCCACAAAATTCACATTAAGGGCACAACAATCAAGCAAATGATGAGAATAAAAAAAAATTCCAACAAAAAAAATGGGTCAAACAACTTATGTTGATTGCTTTGCTTTTTCTTTTGTTGAAAAATTGGGGTTTGATGCGCACTTGTAGATTTATAAGAGTTATTGTGGTGCGTTTAGAGGAGACACCACTAAGAAGATGTGGAGTTAGTGGAGTCAAAATCCAACCCATGATCATGAGAGTGAAAAAAATCTGTCGCGCACAACTCGCCAGAGCACCCGAGCGACCCGCAACAGGGTTCTATTTCCTTACATTTGTATATGTGATCCGACGGTGGTTGTTTTTTGATGGTACTTACAAAATATACATATTCTCTTAATATAAGTCAAACATCAGCGCTTTGGCACACGATACCTCAATATATGTGTCGATGCGTCCAACTAGGATAATTTTGTTTCCGTATACTATCCATGCGGAGAATGACACCGCTAATAGGATGCATAAAGGGTATGCATCATGCTTATCAGGCTATATTAATGTATAGAAGACAGCATCCAAATGTAGTCACATTTTGGTGTTTGGTCCCCACCGAAAAAACAATTATGCAAGGGGCTGTCTTTTTAACAGAGCCCCAGATTTTCGGCCGAATCCCACACCGATCTAATATACGCAAAAATTGCTCGAAAAGAGTACCCAATTTTTTGTTTTGTTTAAAGCTAAACAATACAAAGTAGACGAGGAGGGAGGGGAAACCAATCCAAAAAAGGTTAAATTTTAACTTTGTTCAAAAATATGTAATAGTAAGTCACAAATTGGATATACAAATACTGTTACAAAATGAAATAACGGTCAGATAAAAATAAATGAACTAAGCAAAATAGTTAAACCAGTTTCAAATTTTTGTTGGGAGATGAAGGAGGTCTCTTAGTTTTCATCGGAAGGTTTTTGTTTTGGTCCAAAACAAAACATCATGTGTTTTTCGTTTTGGGCCAAAACGAAAACTGATGTTCGTTTACAGAATGATTTTTAGGCCCATTTTGGACCAAAACGAAAATTTATGTTCGTTTGTGGTATGATTTTTAAATGTAAATTAAAAAATTTGAGATACAATTTGCCAATATCATAATATTCGAGAGTACACAATATCAATTAACCTACATATGACCTTCTGAATGATTGATGTTTAGTCTTTCTACCACTCTTATATTTGTCACGTTACAATATGGCTTTTGAATCCCTCTCTGGCCGTTATTAGAACATTAACCTATCAGTTTCACAAGATTCAGGTGCTCAACTACTCTAAGGAAGTGTACTTCTGCCAACCATTGCCGGAAGAGATGAAGAGGGACACGGACGAGCGATCGTAATATTGGCCTTTGAATCACAAGATTCAGGTGTTCGGGATCGTCGGAGGAGATTACCTGTTGCTGTCATGCGTGAGCGCGTGATTGATCGCCGAAATCGCCGGAGGAAGAGGGGAGGAGTCGATTCGCCGGAGGAAATAGGGAAGAGTTTTGGGAGGTCGGGGATCTCGCGGAAGGTGGGGGAGCTCACACAATCAATGAACGCCTCTTTTCAGTTTTCAAGTTCATAAAATGAAAACTAAAGGCCAAAACAGTGCAAACGAACGCACTCTTGATGTTTTTTCATGATTTGGAGCTTATGTGGTGTGGCGCCTATGGGGGAATTTTATTTATTTTAAATAAAAATAATTTTAAAAATATCCGAGAAACAAAGCAACTCAAGATCATGGCAAACACTGTTGATTTTAATTGAAATTACTTTAGCTACTCGTATCAATAACTTTAGAGACCTATTTCAACTTACAAAAAATGCAGTGATTTGTTCCAAATTTCTCATAAAATTTAGAAGCTATTTATCCATTTTGCAATGAACCCTTATAGTCCCCAATTATTGGGGGTATGGGCGGGGGAAGATTGGAAACAGACTTAACCTTTGGCACTATGCACAAAGTGACTTCTCTCGGATGAGAAAGACTTAACCTTTGACAATAAATGCACAAAGTGTCTGCTCACAGAGTACCATTGAAATAGTGGCCCTTTATACCGTCGCATTTGCTGCGGAATCATGCACTCGAATCAAAGTCCAAGACAACAGAGAGGGCAGACCCAAGAATCCATTTTTTTAGGACGTTGTTAATAGCAAACCTTGAACAGATATTAGCAAACCATAAAAACTTAAAAAAATACGCGTTATTTGAAAATACGCCTTATAGGTGCATTTTTAGGAAAAGTGTTCAACATCAAAGTTGTAGATCTCGTCGAGATCTACAACTTTCGTGTTGAATATTTTGTCTAAAAATATACGGGTTAGGCGTATTTTCAAAATACACAAAACATTTCACAATAGTCTCGCGCATTTTGAAAATACGCTTAACCCGTGCATTCTTAGGCAAAATGTTCAACACGAAAGTTGTAGATCTCGACGAGATCTACAGCTTTGATGTTGAACACTTTTTCTAAAAATACACCTATAAAATGTATTTTTAAAAAGCACGTATTTTTTTAAGTTTTGATGGTTTGCTAATATCCGTTCAAGGTTTGCTATTAACAGTAATAACAAAATTTTGGGACCGGCGAGCTGACCTGACGATTGATCGTATTGGCTGGGGACACCTGGGGACCACTATTTAAATAAAAACGATAAATCAAGAAGCTTCTAAATTCGGATGGGCGATAAACTCGTGACCGTCCGATCCCCTCCCTTGTCATTGTCGTCGACCGTTAGGTTTATTATAAACCCTAAAATCGCGGTGATTGTTCCTGGAATATCGCTCTTCTTTCGTGGAGATTTACAGCTGAAAAATGAAATGGGAGGCTGCCCTGGTTTTTTCCCGGGACGGCCTTTGGCGCCCTTTCGGCCTCTCTTCATCCGCCTCCTATCTTCCTCAGGCTACCCCTCCCTCCCTCTTTTCCGCCCTCTTCATATTTGGCGCGACGTACGGCGTCGCCGCTCGCTTCCCCTTTCCGGCCTGGAAGCCTTCTCATGGCTGGGGTGGGATATGTATCCACAGTTCCGATTCCATGCCGCCTGGATTCCTCCGAGCTGCAATGAAAGCCGCATCTCTTTGAGATCGGGGATTTGGATCTTCGGGTCAGTCCCATCTCTCGTGACAATTCAGTTTCGGACGATGCTTCAATTTTTATTTGATTAATGGGACGATTTGTTTATTCGTTGGCGATTCATTCAACATATTGCATGCGTGGACTGTGAAGTAATAGAGGTTGAGTATGTTTACTTGGAATTCATGTTTTATTGGGAATCTGTGATTGTTTGGGTTCCATTTTATTGCAAATGGTTTTAGGGTGTGCGTTTGTGGTGAGAATTGGAATGTATGTGTATGAAAGAGGAATGTGCAGTCCTGATAGGAGGAAGGGACGATTAGAGACCTAGGATAAGCACAATTGAGCGGCAGAATTCATGAAATTTGCAGAGTTGGATTATTTCAGATAGGCCTAGTTCTTTGTGTTTTGGTGTATGGATTTTCTTAGGGAGATAAATTTCAAATTTTGGCTTGGTAATCAATATATTATGTTATGATATTTACCTCAGGCTTTTGTATCTGTTACTTCTTTATTTGTCTGAAGAACTATGAGATTTGCTTATTAGTATTTCCACTTTGATTATGAATTTGCAACAACTTGTTGTCAGATTATCTTTTACAAGCATTCATACCCACATTTGGTGGTTGGAGGCGAAGCCTTCGGAGCTATTGATTATTTTTCAGGGAACTTTGAGCTTTCTTTATTATTTGATACTTTAAGCCTGCTTTGTTTAAAAAATATCTGAATAATTTAAAAACTAAAGAAAATCAAATTAGAGAGTTAGGTCCTTTTTATTTATTTAAGAATACTTGGATACTTTAGTAGAAGAAAAATCTGTGTAGAATATCCTCAAGATCTTATATGGCTTAGAAGTTGTTAAAGAAGTGCTTGCGCCATATTCTCACAATTTGGTTTCAATTATTTTTATTTTATTATCCTCAATATGAAGTGGCTATCTAATCTCTTCCATAACCGACTCTAATTTTTCAAGGAACAGGAGAGCAGAGAGACTTCATCCTCAAACAAGGGAGATCCCTTTTTTTTCATTTTTGCTAATCTATATACACAAGAAATATGTAGAAGGATTAGGGGTTTGCTGTAATGGGATAATTGTACATATCTGCCATGCAAAGTGGGGGTAAATTTGATCTTATATTGGTTAACCAGAAGCTTCTAGTTTTCATCTGAATATTTTGTAATTGAATTAGTGGAAGAGGATTCATAAAACCATCCTTAAGTAGTGGGACAAGGCCAAATGATAATTATTATTTTGTTATGGAGATCGCAAGTTGTGCTTTGGTATAGTTTGATTTTGCAAGTAAGTTATAGCTGGTCCTAAAACCCTAAACCTCACTAAGGATGTTAGCAAAGGTAGAAAAGTCTAAGGGTTTCACAACACATGTTGTTCTACAAACTAATTGAAACATATTTTATTTATGTTCACAACAAGCTATGGACGAATGATTTTGTAAAACACACTGAAAGCCATTCAACATATTTTATTTATGTTATCACATGTTATGAAGGAATGATATTTAAAACATACCAAAAACCATTCAATTGAGTGCCTGATTTTAGGGGAGAGTAAAATAAACATATTGGAGTACTTTGCATGTTGTGAATGTCTTTTTCAACAATATATCACTTCTAGTCTTTTGAATAGTAGATCCCAAAAATATTATGTTTTTTTGGTGTATATAGAATAAACACCTCCAAAAGAAGTTACAAGCTCCAACTCTATGGATTTTTTTTTGTTTCATTCTTGCATCATGCTTACTCAGGTTCTCAAAATCAGAAAACCATGGGGTCAAAATTCTCAAGGCAGTGGCCTCCAAAGTCCAAGCCCATTCGAACCGAAAATGGCTATCAGAAAATAATCAATTTTGTTACAACTTATTTCTTCATTCGGAATCTAGTATCTAAATGCCGAAGACGAATGCTAGTAGCTGGATATGATCTAGACATGTCATACATTACAGATCGCTTATTGGCAATGTCATACCCCGCCGAAAGGGTGAGAGCCATGTATCGAAATCCTCTATGGCAAGTAAAAGATGTATTAGACACCAGACATCCTGGTCGGTACAAGGTAAGTTAATATGCAGACATTCTGATATGTGTATTTTCACCTGTATTTGAACATATTACTAATATCAGTATTATGACTTGTTGCTGATGTCTTGTAATATTTTCTTGAAATTTGCTTGTTCGATAGCTTTGATTACAATCTATTAACATTTTAGGCTAATTAATTATAGGTTAGTCAAAATGGATATATTGTTTTTTATCCTAATCATTATCTTGTAATTTCTTGCAATTGAGTAGCTATCTTTTTATAATTATTTTGACCTTTCTTCAAACTTAGGTATATAAAATCATTTTTAATGATTCAATAAAAAATTGAATAGATGCGTGAACATGCTATATTTGGTCGGTTAATTGCTCATATCCAACTATTCATCATCTTTCTCGTGAGGATACTAGGGTTGGCTTGAGTTACTTCATGGAAGCTCGTACTTTATCTTACGTCTTCGCCGTAAGTTAAATGGCGAGAGTTGAAATGTAAGAAAGTAGATTGAAGGAAGTAAATTGGTGCTCTTCAGCGAAGTTAAATATAATGTGGGATCTGGTATCTAGTTTCACCAAGATGATTGCATTAGATATTCCAGGGGAGTTTATAATTTATATTTATTAATAATGAGATCTTATAGTGAAATGAGGATGTACAAAAATTATTAAGGAAAAAATGTGTTTTGTAGAGAGAAAAAGTCAACTCACCGAGAAATGAATTATATGCGAGTTTCAAACTTACTAAAAGTATAGTAAGCAAAGCAAATACTACATATTTTATGATTTAAGAATGGAGAAAAAGAGAGATAAGATTGCTAGGGTTAGAGACAAGAATCTAGAGACTTTGAAAATTATATATGCATTGAAAGCAAAATAATATGACCTTAATTAAATTAAAAATAGTTCGAGGGATGAAAATATTATTTTGAAAATCTATTAAATTAGAGTTTTAAAGAAGAACATGTTCAGCTTTTCAAGAGTCTTCAGAATTAAATTCTAATCAATGCAATTATTAACTACATTCGTTTATTAGCTACACAAGCCATTATGTATCAACCAACCAACACATTTGATGAGACATTTATTCTCATTGAATAGATGCTTCATGCTTGTTCATAATTATGGGCGATTCACAAATGGTCAAGTGGTATATGCACCCTGTCTCTAATTATACATGTACCCGATGAAAGGATTCATGATCTGAAGTCTTGGTGTTTATTTTTCTAATAATTGCAATATTTGGCTTATTTGATGGAGAGGTTTTTCACCTCTCCTAGGTTGGAGGATGAACCCTTAATAATAAAATCCCCACTTTTCATTATTTTTGAGATTCTTTTTTTTAATGCATTATTGCGGTGGTTTGTTGTGTTGTGAAGTAATATTATGTCAGTTACTCCACGTATAGTTAGGATTTTAACAGTCGTCATTAGCCTTATCCCTAATAGTTGGGTAAGTCTTCGCCTTAATGTACACATGGAATTATGGATCTATGATGATAAGCCAAGAATGCTAGTGCGTTGTTCCCTTCTTGGTTGTATTGATATTCTTAATCATGCTCCCGCTGTCTCTTCTATCTCAGAAATTCTCTTCAATAGAAGTTTGTTTCACCTGTGATTGTAGGCCTGTTCATCACTCACACTTTCTCTCACTGATTTATCATATTGGTTTTGTAGTTCTATTTCCAATGTTTCAATACAATTTTTCCTCCATTTTATTTACATTATAACCACATCTAATACATACTGCTTTCAGGTCTGTAATTTATGCATAGAAGAAAACTATAATCCAGCAAATTTTCATGGACGAGTGGAGGTCTATCCTTTTGATGACAATCATGTTCCTCCGTTATCGATGATTAAAATTTTTTGTGAAAGCATATATTCATGGCTTTCTTGTGATCCACAAAATATTGCTGTCATTCATTGCATGGTACAATCTGTTTACTTTTATTTATTCAACATGTTTGATTATCTTTGTTTTGTTTTGGTGGCGTTTTACTATTCCCAATTAGAGAAGCAATTGAAAGGTATTGAACTGCTGTAACATGTGACTTGGATCTAGTTAAGAAGTGACATGTTATATTCTTCAACTTCTCCAATCTTAGCTTTCTGCTTTACTAGCCGCTGCCCTTTTTTGGTCACATTTTATATGGGGAGTTTTTTAGTTGACATGCTAAAAGAAATATAATACGTTTTCTGTGCAACTTGTTACTGTGCTCATATTAAACATAAAATATGTATCACTTTTCTTTTCATAGCATATATGTACTTGCTACTATGCAAGCTGGGAGGATTTATCTCACAAATTTGAGTGATTGATGTTCGATTCAAAAGTGCGCCTTCGAAGGAAATCGAGGGTTGCGGATTATCAGTTACTATTTGGTTAGAGAATTCGGACCGCTAGCAGCGGTCGAGGCCGGACTTTGCCCGCCGCAGCAAATGTCACTCCTGCGACGGGCTTTCCTTTTATTAAAATGAGGCGGTTACAACGGTTATAAATGTAGGAAAAGAGAAGCCGGCCGGTCAGACAGTCCGCAAGACGGGAAACTCGAGACCGCAGCTCAAACAAGTGAGCTCCTGGATTCGAGTGTGCGTGTCTTGGGAACAGTGCCGCCCCCTATTTATAGGCTTGGGGGCCTGCCCGAACGGGCAGGGATAAAATAACAGCCTGCCCGGGTACAGGAGAAACGGGCAGGCGGTGACGGGATACACAAAGAAGGAAAGAAAGAAGCCGCGCGGCTTGGCGGCTTGCCCTTCCGACCTGTCTGACCAGGAGCTGAAGATGATGCGGCCAAGGCGACGATGCTATCCGAGCGGTCTCTGTCTTGAGACCGCGGCTTGTTTTTTTTGACCTCGAACCTTGGCTTGTCTCCATGGCACAAACCGCGCGATCTCCGACTTGAGACCGCGACTTGCCCTGTTGGACTTGGGCTTGGATTATCTTTAGTACTTGGAGGCGGTCTGAATTATGTCAGACCGCCCGGCCTGTGCTAGCTGGTGCTGATGGACCCTGTACAGCCTGAGCCGGGCGACTTGGATCCGCCGACCGCACGGTCTGCGAGTAAACCTATTGGAAGCGGTCTTCCGGGTAAACATAATCCCCGCATATTTTTAAATTTCCGAGAAAATTTCGAAAATATCAGTTCTAGCCGGAGACCACGCCGACTTCACCCTGTTGGTTATAAATGTTCCAGAAGCTTCGATTCTGGCATAACTGCATCGCTACCACGAGTCACTACTCGCCTATTGCGGTTAGAACTTTCGGGTTGAACAACCCGAAAAAGATGGTGGACTTAATGGCCCAGCTCGAAGTTCTTGAGAAGCCCGGAAAAAACCGCGAGAGAGACCGCTCGAAAGATAAGAAGAAGAAAAAGGCGACGCGGCCTGATAAGACAGTAACAATTGCTTCCTCGAGTAAGCCGACCGACCTGCCTGCCGGGCAAACAGCCGACCTGTCGACTAAAAAGGAGGCGAGCTGTCCGAATCCACCCCCAGCTGATCCCCCAACCTTCTCTGACAAAGGAAACAGTCCGCCTCCCCCGCCGGATAAGGTAGACTTGGAGACTGCTTCCCTGAAGGGCGATGGCGATGAGTCTTTCAAGATGGAGGTCACCCCGTCCGGGGATTTTAATCTAAAAATTAGAGATGAAGGGGGAGAGGCAGTTGACTCCCCCAAGCCGAGCGACCAGCAAGCTTCAGTAGTCAACATTGAGGATAGCCCGGAGAAGCCAGCCGTCCTTAAGCCGAAAAAGAGGAAAGGGGAGGAATCCGTGGCGGACAGGCTTCTGAAGAAGATGAAGAGGCTAAAAGCCAAGAACAAGGCTGCATCTGGGAAACCGAGAGCGGACAGCCTGCAGGGCAAGTCGCGCGAGAAGGAAGTCTCAGAGGGCTTGATTACTCCCTCCCCCAAGTCGAACGACCAGGCCCCCGTTGATGCTCACAGCATTTCCGTAAGTGACATCCTCAGGGATTTTGATTCTCTTCAGAAGCAAGATGATCAGCTGAGAACTTCTTCCGAACTGCAGGCTGCCAACCCGCCAGGAGAGAAAGGAGCCGCCCTGTCTGAAGATGCGACCAGTACTAAGGAGGTCGTCCTCCCTGAAGTTGCGACTAGAATCGAGGAAACCGTACCGGCTCCCGAAGACACTGTGATGGCCGGTCTCTGATTTATGCAGGTGAAGGCGGAGCGAGTCAGGGATCAGCTTACCGGGCCGCCACCGCCGCCAACCAATCTTCTGCTGCAAGGTAAAAGGGAAGCAGATTACCACCCTGTTCGTTTTTTCAGGCCGCGGCCTCGTAATAAGTCGCGCGCTTCGTTGTTGAACCCGTCGCCCAGCTTCTTTCCCTCCGCTGCTCAATTTTCTGCTGCTAAGCGGAGGCAAAGTGAGAGATCGTGGAGAGAACAACGCCGAAAGTTTGATACCGAGCTAGCAAGGCGACCCGTCCGCCCGAATTCAACTCAAACCGCTGCGACTTGTAAGCGAGGAAGATTCGATGAAAGCGGTCTCCTTTTGAACACTCCTTGACTATTTTCTCTTATTGCAGATGATCGCGACTTCATTCCGAAGCCGGGCGAACTGGTGACCTATCTTCCCCCTCTTGATCCACCCCTGCTGCGTTCTTCTCTGCCGGATACCCGGATGGAGGACGAGATGTTCCGGCTCCAAAGGAATCTCGAAACCCTTACGAGGCAGATGAGGGCTATGGAGGAGAGAGAGAAGGCCGCCCAAGAGGAGAAAGCTGCTCTTCGGGCTGAGTTGGAAACCGAACGGAAGGAGAGCCGGACAGCGCTGGAGGCCGAGCGGAGAGAGCGCCGAGAGAAGGAAAAGGCGCAGCAAGACCAGGTGGCTGCCCTAACCGCCCGGGTTGATCGTGGGAAGAAAGAAGTCCGCAAGCTCGAAGAGGACTGCGCCTATTATAGGGATAGATACCTTCATTTGACAAGGGAGGCCGGCGGAAGTCGGCGCCCTATTAATGTGGTTGACGAAGGCCGACGTGGGTCACGCCGCCCGGATGCAGGAACGAGCTCGTCTCTTCTTGTAGCCGGGGCGATCCACCCAGTTGCTAGCGTTCATGAGTCCGCAGCGGCCTTGCCTACTCGCGTGATCCCCACGGCGCGAGTAGAGAGAGATGCCGCACGGCTTCATAGCATGATCAACCGCCTTAATCACAACATGAACCAAATGCAAGGAACTGTCCTTCAGATCGGCGATCATGTCGCGCGACTCCACAGGGAGGACGAACCGAGTGATACCCGTTCGTAACGAGTGGCTCTAAGATATTAGTTTGTAATAACATTTCTATTCGGTCCCTTGGACAACTGATTGAATCTGACTCTATAATGTTCGATCTGTCTTCCAGGCCGTGCGGCCTAAATATTCGAATTTTTTTTTTTTTGCCTTCTTGCTGTGTTGATTGATGCATGTGGGTTACTTTATATAAACCGATCTGCTTGTTCTTGTGATTTTTTAATTCGCTTGTTTGAATTATACTTGTCTTTGTGGTTGGCTGTGGTGATGTACCCGTACGGGTTGACTGGTCTAGCCATGATTTGACCCTTCCTAAGCGCAGATCAGTTGTTCCTATAAGTAGCCCCCTTCCGAAAGTCTTCTTACCAAAACTTGAAGATGGGAGCAAAGCGCCAGCCGAAGCGACCTGCCAAGACTTCTGCTACCCGTTCTGAAGCCGCTGTAGCCTTTCACTCAGCAGACCTCGATGAATGCCGTTTGACAAAGGCCGAACTGGACGAATTCGTTGAGAAACATATGACTGATAGCCCGCTGCTCGCGCGGCTTCCGCTCCGTGACGAGCGGATGAATTCTTCCGGGCCAAACCAGATCGCGATCCCAATCGACCATTTCGATTGTGGCTTCAAGTTCCCCATTTCGATTGAGCTCGCCACGATCTTTGACCATTATGGAGTTGTACCCGGCCAAATTTCTCCTAACTCGATGGCCGGGATTTGCAGCTTCATCTCCTACCTGCGGTCTGAGAGAGTCCGCTTCTCTATGGACCTTTTCCGGAAGATATTCTCGGTGCGGGCTATCCCAGACTCCGAGTCGAATATCTTTAAAGGCCACCTCTACTTCGGCTGCCGCGGGTTGAAGATGGTTAACCTGGCGAACAAGGTCACAGCCTGGTCGGAGAGGTACTTGATCTTCGAAGGCCGACTTGGCCTGTTGAACCCGAACCCGCAAGTGCGGCCTGAGGAGGCCTTTCAACAGGTCCCAATAAGCGAGGTCGAGAAGAAGACCTGCAAGCTTCTTGAGGATGAGCGGCTTAACATAAGCTACTACATCCCACTACTCGCTGAGCTAGAGAATGTTCGGCCTGAAGATAGTAAGTCTTTTTTTAACCCGCTTCCGACTTTAATGTTGACCGCTCGATCTTTTGTGCTGACTCTTCCCCTTTTGTAGCCCAAGCCGTCGTCCCTGCTAACAAGCCGGTCAGCCCGGCCGGTTTAGTCTTAACTCAGACGGAGAAGAGAAAGAGACAAGCCAGGAGCAAGCCGCTGCCATCTGATGGGGAGGATTCGGGTTCCTCGGGCGATTTCTCCGCCCTTCGCTCCTTCAGCAAGGTGAAGGATCTAAAAGGCCGCCCGGTTTTGACCTGGGATCCGGATAGCGATGGTGTCCAGGTCTCTACTGCGCTTCCCCACTGGGCGAACGAGAAGTCGGGCCGGCATGCTGAGGCCGCCAGCATCGCCATGTTCGGCCGACGGAACTTCAGGAGGTTGAGGAAGATCCCCGAAGAATAGCTCGCTAGGGAGGCCGCGCGGGTTGGCGCCGAGGGTCTTATCACCAATGTCTTCATGGGAATGACCTTCAAGAGGTTGATTAAAGCAAATGATCACCTAGAGAAGGAAATCGCCGAATTGAAGAAGGAGAATGTGCGGCTAAAGGAAGCCGAGTCGGTAAGCTATCACCTGTCCAGCCGTCCTTCTGAATTTTTCAGACCGCGCGGTCTCTTACCTTACTCTTTTTTGTAGGCAAAATATGATGAAACCAATCCGGTTTATCAGCAGGAACTTTTCCCTCATGTTGCCGAGGGAATCGACAATGCTTTTAACCGCCTGCGGGAGCTCAAAGCATTCGCGCCTGGTTTCGAGCACTTCACCTTCTCGGACGCCTACCCGATTTTGCAAAAGAAGTTAGAAAAGATCAGGCCGAAAGCCAAAGGGAAGAATAAAGCCGACGGATCCAGTTTAGAGGAGAGCGACGACGAGGATGATGAGGCCGAAGAACCCGTAGCGGCTAAGAGTGGCGAAAGTGGCTCTGAGTCCGAATCCAGCGGTTCCGAAGAAGAGGCTGGACGTAAGTCGGGCGAATTGAGCAGTTCATCCTCGTCGGGTAGCGAGGGTTACTCTCCTGACGTTTCAATTGACGGGAGCGACCACTCAAGTACTCCTGCGTCTAAGAAACTCAAGTCGGCTAATCAGTAGCCGTATTTTGTCTTTTATTTTTAATAGTCGACGGCTTGATGTTGTTAGCCGGTCGGCTTAAAATATAATGTAAAGAATGTTCTGATAATGAAATGGAAAGCTTTTACCTGCCTATCTGTCTACCTTCTGCGACTTACTTGTGGTTGTTTGCGATTTTTTTTTCCTGTGTTTGATCTGACCAAGTCGCGCGACTTAATATTAACTCATCCGGCTAGAATAATGATCCTCACAGGATTCCGGCAAAGTATCTATTAGAAGCAGCTCATTCGCGTAACTTGCTTCCTTCAATCCGGATCAAATTTGTTTGATTCATCCCTGAAGCTGATCATAATCAAGCCGCGCGGTTACTACTAGACCCTGTATACTTGCTTTCCAGGATAAAGAATGCCAAGTCATAGGAACAATCGACAAACCGAGCGGCCAGTATTTTAACTTAAGCGACTTGCAACTAGGAGTGCTGCGAGTTCCACCCTCGTGGATGTAACTGATAACCAATCGGGGAATTGAAATAACCAATCCGCGCGGCCATACCCTGGCTTTACATAATTACTTTGCAAGATAGAATACCAAGTTGCAAAGAAATCAGTTCATATACCGTGCGATTAATATTCAATCCGAACAATTTATATGCCGGCCTGATATAGTAATAACTGATAATCCGCGCGGACTAAATATATAATTTCTGCGATTGGTAGGTTTAACATTTGTAATGAAGATCACAACCGCCTGATTGAAAAGAGCCTGTAACTAGCCGAACGGATCGAATTGAAACTCATAAAGATGATAGATCCACAACCCGAATAACGAGGTCGGCCGGTCATGATTATGCTTGATCCCTTGATATTTACCTTGCGACTTTTTAAAGACATCCCATTTATTTTAAGCCGTCCGGTTTAAGTATCAGACAACCCGATAATCCTGATACCTGTTTATTTTAAACCGCCCGGTTTAAGTATTAGTCAGCCCGATAATCCTGATACCTGTTTATTTTAAACCGCCCGGTTTAAATATTAGACAGCCCGATAATCCTGATACCTGTTTATTTTAAACCGCCCGGTTTAAATATTAGACAGCCCGATAATCCTGATACCTGTTTATTTTAAACCGCCCGGTTTAAATATTAGACAGCCCGATAATCCTGATACCTGTTGTAATGATATCTTTCTCGAATGATCTATATACGAAACCACAAGAGGTGAATGCCTTCCTGTAGGGAAGAGAGTTAATCTACAGGCCCAGATGACCAAGTGGGCAGGTGGGCCTCGGCGGCGAACATTGCTTTCCTCAAGTGGTCATAAGGGCTGTAGGAAAAGAAAGAACATGTACAGACTCAGATGACCAAGTGGGCAGGTGGGCCTCGGCGGCGAACATTGCTTTCCTCAAGTGGTCATAAGAGTTGTAAGCGACTCATCTGCTCTCTTGCCTAGGGTTACAAGCCGAGTTGATCAATTGGGCAGGTGGGCCTCGGCGGCGAACATTGCTTTCCTCAGAGAGATCAACTCAGTTGTGGGCCCAACTAGGCTCCGCTTCGAGAGTACCTAAGAGTATTCGATGGTCACAGGCTATGATGATCAGTTGGGCAGGTGGGCCTCGGCGGCGAACATTGCTTTCCTCAGAAAGATCATCAAAGCTGTAACTATATCCCTTTCGGGGCACGATAGAGCCGACAATCACCTAGACCTCCCTTGATGCAGGGGTGTGTCGGATATCGGCCGGGATCCAAAGTTCTGAAGACCACCGCAGCGGAATTGGCAAGCTACCACTACACGTGTGCGAAAACTCCCCGCATCACATGGTCTTGGTGGGTTTTACGCTATGACTACAATCCGAGGGAGTTCGAGCAGAATTTGGCGATGTCTCAGAGGTTCAGGGAGTGAGATACGTATGTATATATACTCATAATGTTGAGCATCATTAGACAAGGAGAAGTGTCAGTATAAGACTTTTTATTCAATATCAAGAAACATAAAGAATGAAAAAGGTATTTTAAGGATAGAATCGTTTAAGATCGTCACCGCTCCAGGTGCGTGAGATGTCCTCTCCTTCGCTGGTTTGGAGGCGGTAGGCCCCATGCTTTAATACCTCTTTGACAATAAAAGGCCCTGCCCAGTTGGGATTCAGCTTTCCCACATTGCCAGACCTGGCCGCAGCATCTACCTTTTTTAATACTAAATCCCCGACTGCAAACTGCTTTATCCTGATATTTTTGTCAAAATATTTTGCCATCCTCCTCTTGACTTCTTCCTGTCTGATTGTTGCCTCGTCCTGAAGTTCTTCGATTAGGTACAGGCTATACCTGATGGCCTCATCATTGTATTCTATCCATGCTTCTCCTCCTTCTTTTGCATACACAACTCTTGGGGTGACCACCTCAAACTCCACAGGAACAACAGCCTCCGAGCCATGAGATAATTTGAATGGTGTCTCCCCTGTAGCTGAAGATGGAGTAGTTCGAAGAGTCCAAAGGATGGAGGGAAGTTGGTCTGCCTAATTTCCTTTCTGATTCCAAACTCTTTTCATCAGGAGCTGCTGGATTCGCCTGTTTGCTGCTTCTACCTGACCATTGGTCCTTGGATGGTGTACTGAGGAAAACCGAAGGTCAATTCCAACCTGATCGCAAAATTTTATCATCTCGGGATTATTGAATTGTGGACCATTATCAGTGACAATTGCCAGCGGAATTCCGTGTCGGCAGACTATTTCTCCCCAGATGAAGTTTCTGATAATTTGGGTAGTAGTTTTTGCCAATGCTTTAGCCTCGATCCACTTACTGAAGTAGTCGATCATTACTATAATAAAACGGCGCTGACCGCTAGCCATTGGAAAGGGTCCGACGAGATCCATCCCCCAAACCGCGAAGGGCCAGGGTGCAGTTATTGACCTAAGCGATTGAGCGGGCAGATGTTGAAGAGGAGCAAATTTCTGACATTGTACACAACGCTTGACAAACGCTTCAGCATCCTTTCTCATAGTCGGCCAAAAATATCCTTGCCGCATGATCCTTTTCTCTAAGGTTTTTGCCCCTGAATGGCTACCGCATTCTCCAGAATGAACTTCCTGAAGTATGATCGGGATCTCTTCTTCTGAAACACACCGTGCTGAGGGAGAAATCAAAGTTTTTCTATACAAAACTCATGCTATTAAGTAGTAGTAGGCCGCCTTTCTCCTGAATCTACTTTTGTCCTTGATCGATTGATGAAACTCCCCTCTTGACAGAAATAATTCATAAGGGTCCTTCCAGGAAGGTTTTCGATCGATCTGCATGAGCTCCTCGTTCTCTGTGGCTGGATGAAAAAGTTCCGAGGTCACCCCTCCTGATGGAAGACCAAACTTCGACAACTCGTCCGCCTCTTCATTTTGTGTCCTTGGAATGTGCTCGATGATGAAGGATTTGAATTTCCCGATCTCTTCCTTAGCTAGCAATAGATACTTTCTCAGCATTGGTTCTCTTGTTTCGTAATTCCCTAGAACTTGTGAAGCCATTACAAGAGAATCAGTTTTTACATGAACATGCTCTATCCCAAGCTCTTTTGCAAGTCTTAGGCCGGCCAAAAGTGCTTCGTATTCAGCCTGGTTGTTCGTCACTGGAAAAAAGAATTTGATTGCTTGCTCAAGTTTGATGCCGTTTGGACTGATAAGAACTACTCCGGCTCCCACGGAGTTTCTTCCTGAAGCTCCATCTACATAAATGATCCAGGCAAAAGGAGATTCCCCTACTCGCTCTGGATTAGACTTCATCGTGTCCACCAAGAAATCTGCCAGTACTTGTGCCTTTATTGCCGTTCTGGGAATGTATAATATTTCGAATTCACTGAGCTCGATCGCCCATTTGGCCAATCTTCCTGAATGATCTGGCTTTTCCAGGATACTTCTTAGTGGATGATCCGAGACCACCTGGATAGGATGAGCCTGAAAGTAGGGGCGGAGCCTTCGTGATGACATGACCAAAGCCAAGGCTAATTTTCCAGAATTGAATATCTAGTTTCCGCATCTTTGAGGATGTGGCTGACGTAATATATCGGAAATTGCTTCTTTTTCTCCTCCCGAACAAGGACAGAGCTTATTGCATCTGGACCCACTCCCAAGTATAAGAATAATGTTTCCCCTTCGCGAGGGCTTTGGAGAAGAGGGGTTGAGGTTAACTGCTTTTTCAACTGTTCGAAAGCACTATCGCACTCTTTATTCCATTCAAACTTAGATCCTCCCCTGAGAGTTTTGAAGAATGGAGCGCTCTTATCTCCTGACTTGGAAATGAACCGGCTTAGTCCTGCCAACCTCCCCCCAAGTTGCTGCACCTCTTTATGATTACGAGGAGGGGTCATATCTAGGATGACCTTTACTTTATCTGGATTTGGCGCGAGGCCATCAGGGGTGAGAAGATGTCCAAGAAATTTCCCTTTGTTTGCCCCGAACACACATTTCAGTGGATTTAGTTTTAATTTGAACCTCCGTAGAGTAGCGAACGTCTCTACGAGGTCTTTCAGATGGATTAAAAAAGTTTTACTTTTTAGAAGAAGATCATCAACGTATACTTCAAGATTTCTTCCTTTCTGCTTTTTGAAAACCGTGTCCATCATTCTTTGATATGTCGCACCCGCATTTTTGAGCCCGAAAGGCATGACAAGATAACAATAACACCCGTCGTTGGTAATGAAGGACGTATGCGGGATATCAGGTTTATGCATCTTAATCTGGTGGTAACCAGAAAATGCATCTAGAAAGCTTTGTAAAATCTACACACATGCGCCATTTTCCCCCAGATTTTTTTACCATTACCACATTTGACATCCAAGTGGGGTATTGGATTTCAGAAATGAAATTGGCTTTAAGAAGCTTTGCAACTTCCTCTTTGATGGGTACCGCCAGCTTGGTTGCTACCTCCCTCTTCTTCTGTTGGACTGGCTTGAATTCAGGAGAGATGTTGAGGTGATGACACACAACATCTGGATTTACTCCAGGCATATCTTCTGCTGACCAGACGAAGATGTCCAGATTCTCCAACAGGCAGGAGATTAACTGAACCTTCTCTTCTTCTAATAGCTCGGCGTTGATGATCAGCTTCTTCCCTTCTCCTTCAGCAATGGGGATCTCTTGGGTCTCCTGGGAAGATTCCAGATAAGTCCCTTTCCGCTCTGCGCTTTCCTCAGCCTCCTCAGGGAGTTTAGATACCTCATGGATGTCATCCTGAACCTTGGGAAGTGGTGCCCCGGTGATCATATTAACTGTTTTCACATAACATTCACGAGCAACCTTTGAATCGCTTCGGACCCGATATTGACGCCCCTCGGCAGCGAATTTTAAGGCCAAATGAAAAGTGGATACTATCGCTTTGTAAGCATTCAGGATTGGTCTTCCGAAGATTGCACAGTAACTGCTCGGGGCTTCCACTACTACGAAGTTTATCAGCTTCGTTATGCCTCCCAGCGACACCAAAAGCTTCACGCACCCCTCCACTTCTTTCTTTTCTCCTGAGAAGCCGTAGAGGGGCCCTTCTGTGGAGAGCAAAGACTTTCCAGTCTTAAGGACTTCAAATGTTTGGCAGAAAATGAGATTAACCGAGCTACCAGTATCAATCAGAATTTTATGTACGGTGTAGTTCTCGATGACTGCCTTTATCACTACTGCATCATCGAAAGGATTTGCATTTGGGGGAAGATCTTCTTGGCCGAAAGTGACGACCGACCTTTCTGGAGCAGAAGTGGAGGCGGCTGCTACTTCCTGCTTGGAGACTCTCCCGATGCTGGATTTTCGAGAGGATTCTGGTCCTGCTCCTCCATGGATACAATAGATGTTGCCAAGGGGGCCAACATCATTTACTTCTATACATTCGGTGGCGGGATGTATATCCCCATAGCAACCTGCCTCTTCTACGTCAGCACACTCCCAGGTCACTTCGACCGCTTCCTTCTTCTTCTCGGTTCGTGGTTCAACCGGGGTTTCTTGCCTGATCAACCCTCGGAGCTTCCCTTCTTTCAGGAGTTTTTCTATCAACCACCGGAGGGCCCGGCAATCCTCAGTCTGGTGTCCTTCCTCTTTGTGATACTCACAATAAAAGTTCGGATTTCGATTGCGAACTTCCGATTTCAAAGGTGGAGGTCTCTTGAAGTCAGGCCTTTTTTGGAGAATCTGAACAACCTCGTTCATGCTGACGTTAAGAGGGGTGAATGACTCCTGTGATTCGTCATATCGGATGGACGGAATAGTAGGGGATGGTTGTGCGATATATTGCGGCAGATATACCGGCATTACTTGTGGAGCCCCAAGAGGTTGAGCGGGTGTGATGGCCAACGACGGTTTCTGATCTTGAAACCGTTGATGGCCAAAGAATGGTTGCTTAGGCTTAAGATTTCTTCCCCTCTGAGCCCGAGGTTCGAAGTCAGGCCGGGATGAGTGATTGTAACGTGGCTGATGGGTTGATGCGGAATTAAACTGATCATTGTCGCTGAGCAACTTGGCAACATAACCAGGATTAGTCTTTTCCCCTCTGATAAACTTATTAGCAAGACTAATCATCTCTTGATAGGTCTTTGGTTCCCTGATTTGAGCTTCAAATTTCAACGGCCCCTCCCTAAGGCCGTGCATCAGAGCGACCCTGTATAATTCCGGATCGACGTTCTGTACCTCCATTATCTCCCTTTGGAAACGGTCGACGAAACGGGCCCACGTTTCGTTTTCTTGTTGCCGTATCTCAAATAGGGCTGCCGGACCATTCTTCCTCTTTTTAGAGGTAGAGAAACGAAGCAGGAATTCTCTACGCAATTCCGCAAAACATCTGATGGATCGAGGATGCAATCCGTAAAACCATTCTCGGGCTTGTCCATCAAAGGACGTTATCAGGAGCTTACACTTAGTTGCGTCGGTGATGGTCCTCAGAGCAACAGCCGATTCAAATGCTTGGAGATGAATTGCCGGATCGGATTCCCCATTGTATGTTGACAGGCGTGGTTCTCGAAAGTTATTTGGGTCCGGCTCTCCTCGGATCTCGTCCGTGAAGGGAGAACTTTCCTCGGTATCTTCGTACAGAGGGAAAGCAGAGTGACGAGCTACCTCAGCTGCGGTCATTTGCGGACAAGCCGCCTGATAGGAGCGGACAGGGACTCCAGCCGGGTAGGATTGGTAGGCGGCGACCTCAGGCGGGTAGGATTGGTAGGCGGCGACCTCAGGCGGGTAGGATTGGTAGGCAACCTGAGAAGCCGCCCCTTGGAAGTCGAGGACTCGAGCCGGCATATAGCGCGCGGCCTCTTGATAGAAGTTCGGTCGAGCCGCAGAACCTTCTGGTGGTGGCTGGGAATGAGCGACTTGTGGTAGTGGAAATGGCGGCGGAGGTGGTAGAACAGGAGTTACTGCACGGTTAACCGCGACCTGCTGGGGGGCCAGCCGCTCGGTTAACAGAGTTAAAGCTTGACTGATCGCGTCCAGACGCTGATCGGTTGCTTTCTGGGCCTGGTCGGCGTCTCTCTTTGTTTGCTCCAGAGCCTCCCATAAAGAATCGTCGCTGTGGTCGGAGCGGTCTCTTGGAGGGAACTGGCGGTCTGACATTCTGAACCAAAGATTTCACTGACAGTCCGCGATCTGAAGGTCGCGTGTTTCTGTTTGATTCAAAAGTGCGCCTCCGAAGGAAATCGAGGGTTGCGGATTATCAGTTACTATTTGGTTAGAGAATTCGGACCGCTAGCAGCGGTCGAGGCCGGACTTCGCCCGCCGCGGCAAATGCCACTCCTGCGACGGGCTTTCCTTTTATTAAAATGAGGCGGTTACAGCGGTTATAAATGTAGGAAAAGAGAAGCCGGCCGGTCAGACAGTCCGCAAGACGGGAAACTCGAGACCGCAGCTCAAACAAGCGAGCTCCTGGATTCGAGTGTGCGTGTCTTGAGAACAGTGCCGCCCCTATTTATAGGCTTGGGGGCCTGCCCGAACGGGCAGAGATAAAATAACCGCCTGCCCGGGTACAGGAGAAACGGGCAGGCGGTGACGGGATACACAAAGAAGGAAAGAAAGAAGCCGCGCGGCTTGGCGGCTTGCCCTTCCGACCTGTCTGACCAGGAGCTGAAGATGATGCGGCCAAGGCGACGATGCTATCCGAGCTGTCTCTGTCTTGAGACCGCGGCTTGTTTTTTTTGACCTCGAACCTTGGCTTGTCTCCATGGCACAAACCGCGCGATCTCCGACTTGAGACCGCGACTTGCCCTGTTGGACTTGGGCTTGGATTATCTTTAGTACTTGGAGGCGGTCTGAATTATGTCAGACCGCCCGGCCTGTGCTAGCTGGTGCTGATGGACCCTGTACAGCCTGAGCCGGGCGACTTGGATTCGCCGACCGCACGGTATGCGAGTAAACCTATTGGAAGCGGTCTTCCGGGTAAACAGTTGATGCAGGGCAGGGATGTGTAAGTGGACCTCTAGACGATAGAAACCCTAGGTGTAATACCGGGGAAAACCTACCTAACCCTAGGATGATATATGCATGTGGGGACCTGATGATCCAACAAACCTAGCAAATAATAATTAAGGCATAAAATTTAAGTGACTAGCACAAGCGTTTACACTAAAATTCTTAGAGTGAGCAAGATAGGTTTTCCCCTCTTATTGGAGTGCTTTATTTAAATGCGCAATTAGCATAAACTCTGCAAATCAATGAGTAATCATAAAACAAAATAACCAAGAAGCAAGAACATTCATAATCAATATCACAATCCGAGCAATTATAACAGAAAAGAAGCCAAAATAATGACCACACAAGTGTAGAGAGCCGTAAGTAGGGGTGAATGAGAGGATCTAGTGGTCGTGAATATGTATGGTGGCTATCCGGAGGAGTAACACGGCTACAAAGGGGCTCTATAGTGGTCAATATGGGTTGTGAAAGGACTGGCTTAGGTGGGATGTAGCTTGGCGAGGGCTTGTAGGCAAGGTTGCAAATGTTGGATGTCGGGTTCTTATCGGTTTGAGTTTGAAATGTTAGATGTCGGATTATTGGTGATATTTTACAATGTCGGATTTTAATATTTAAATAAATTTACATATATATACACATTTTTTTTATAAATATCTACAATTGTACATATAATGTATGTTTATAAATTACATAATAAACATTTATACACATAATGTATGTTTATAAATTACACAAGAAAGAAACGTCGACGATAATAAACGACATAAAGAGCATCAAATGAGAGCGAAACGAGAAAGTCGTTGAAGCTAGGCTCACAAAGATGTCGGAGTAAAACATTACTTCTTGGTCGCTAAAAAGAAATGAAAAAAAATATTTTTAATACTCGTCGATAGGTCACGAGATATCATCCAATATATCAAGTAAGACCGATATATCATGCGATATTTTCAAAAAAACGACATTGGGGGGAGGGGAGCTAGGCTGGGTGGGGGCGTTTCTTGCAAGAGATAGTTCGATCAAAAGAAATAGGGCCTTGAGGGTGATCAGTTCAGGTTGGGAGAGCTGTGGAGTGCAATGTCTTGGCTGGTATGGCAGAGGAGTGGTCGCCTGTATGAGTGAATGGAGGGGATGGACTAGTTTCAGGTTGGGTATAGGCAAAGACGGGGTGGTTGTTTTAGTGGGTCTAAGGAGGGGCGACTGTTGTTGAGGGGTCTAAGGAGGGGAAACTGAGGGTGTTTAGGGTTGGGGAGGGAAGGAAATGTAATGAAACAATGAAAAAACAAGAGGGGGGGGGGGACAATATGTTACACGGACACATTCACTCAAGCGGACCCCCCTCATTGAAATTCATGGAGCGCGGAGATGGAAGCCTCCATGATAAATTGTAATTCATTAGTATATTAATTAATAGTATTAGGTGCGCCTAAGGGAGAGAGGCTTAAGGTTGATGCATCCCGGAGAATCTTAATTGTTTGGGTCTCTCTCTCTACTTCTCTCTCTCTATATATATATCTTCCTCTCCTCTCTATCTTTCAAGAATGTATTTCCTTTATTAATTAATGCAAATGTTCACGTTTTGGATCTCTTAATCTCTCTCTCGCGCGCATCATTTTGAGTGGATCGCTCATCTAGATTCATGTTTGTAACACAATACCTAAGAGTCGGCACTGCAGAACGACCGAAAGACCTTGGAAAAACCTCCAAAATCTGCGATAAAGCCTCAACCAGTCTATACAACATTCCGAGGGCAACCATTAGGAACGACACAGATCGCACAATCAAGATGGTTATCAAACACACTAAATAAAATGCTAAAAATAAATAAAAAGATAGAAACATCCCTTTGAATGGGACTTCTGGCTCGAGTCATATATCGAGTGATGTTAATTATGCAGGTGACAAACAGACACCGAATGGGGCCAAAAACTTATGCTCCAAAAAATTCACCAATCCCCATATGTGGTAGTACTGGTGGCTATGGTAAGAAATGGAGATTAAAATGGAGATTGACACTTCTCACAATGCTGGAGCTCAAAAATAGAGGTTACTCAAACACTTACATTCACTAGTGAGGCTAATCAAAAACTTCACAGGAGCAAAAATGAAATACCAAACAGAGCTAAATCATGCACAAACTTCCACCGGGCTTTCGGATTGTCTAAACAAATTTAAAAACTAAAATCAGAATGTGCTTTAGTTAAGTTTGACCCCAATACCAACCCCGTTGTGTACTTAATACCAGTCTTTTTGCCATTTCAAGTGCATCAAACCTGAGAATAATTGAACTAAATTCAACGCTAATCACTCCAGTGTATCTTTGGTCATCTTCAAAGTAAACTACTGAAGTACTACTTGTTTATATGGTCCGAAAGAAGGGACCGAGCCACCAGATTCTCACCTTGAGGACAAGCTGGGTTTTAAAGGGGTAGGGAATGTTACGCCCCCGGACGGATCCGAAGGCGACAACGGGGCTGAATCAACTGGTTCAGCCCCCACTCTCTGAAGAACGGCCCTCGGGGGCTGAACCCACCCGGTTCAGCCCCTATTGGGGCCGGCCGGCCCCCTTGGCCGGCCGGCCTTGGTCCGGGTATAAATATACCCGGATCCTCTTGTGGAGGGGTATGCAAACTATTATCAAGGTATTTCCTCCTTTCCTCCTCAACCCTAACCCTAAGTGCTAGTTTCTCTCTAGTTTCTCCCTAGTTCCTCTAGTTTTCCCCCTTCCTCTACTAAGATCGTAACAATTGGTATCAGAGGATTCGTCCTCCCCTATTTTTTTCCGGATCCACTGAGCTCCAGCGCTTCAGCCCTCGCTTCCATCCCTCGCGTCAGCGCCAGCCCTCGACATCGACGACGATTCAACCATCGACATCGACGACTCGCTTCCATCCCTCGCGTCAACGCCAGCCCTCGACGTCGACGACTCGCGTCCAGCCCTACGACATCGACGACATCGACTCCAGCGGCCGACATCGACATCGCGTCCACCGCTCGACGTCGTTCTCTCCAGCGCCGCCTTCCAGCAGTTCCGCCGATCCAGCAATTCCAGCATTTCCGCAAGTCAGATCCAGCGCGTCCGCCTGCGACTCCACCCTCGACGGGTCCACAGCAGCCTTCAGCGACCGATTCCGTTCCAATCGATCGATTCCAGCGATTCCTCCGACTTCTTCGGGGACTCCTCAGTCGATTGACTCCAGCGACCCTTCGGCGACCAATTCTGGGGTTTTTCTGCGACTCTTCAGCAGTTTTACCGCAGTCTCGAGGACCGGCTTCTTCTCCGACTCTTCCTTGAGGAGTACCTCGTCCCATTTCTGCGGAGTCCATCATGGTGACTCGTTCCCAAGAAGAATCCAATCGGTGGGCCACCCTCGAAGAGAACTACACCGGGTTGGCCGACAAGGTGGCGGCCATCGAAGAACAGTTGAAGGCTTCAGAAAAACGATTGACAGAAAAGATAGATACGCGCATGGACGAGCTAAAAAGTTTGTTGACTCAGCACATCAAGGGTCCGACTGTTGCGAAAGAGACCAACGCAGTCCAGATTCTCATTCCGTCTTCAGCATCGGGACACAAAGACTGTGCGGTTCGAGATAGCACCGATCGGGCCTCCATCTTCAATAGGGGACTTAGAATCGACGCGTCTGCCATGGATTCCCCTCCATTCCAGGGGCGCCATGAGGACCGGGAGCACATTTTAGATACAATCGAGTTCGAGGTATCTACCCTGACCTTGCCAAGAGACTCCGCGCCGCCCACTATGACTGTTGCGGGGTGGCTCGGCCAACAACCAGTGACCATGATGATTGACAGCGGGAGTTCACATAACTTCCTCAACCCGGCGGTGGCACAGAAGCTTGGGCAAGAAATCATTAAGGATGCTGCGTCCCAGGTTATGGTGGCAGGTGGACGCACGTTGCAGTGCGAAGGCAGGCTTCCGGACGTGAGGGTCAGTGTGCAGGGATACACCGACAGGATAGATGTCTACTTCTTACCCATCCAGGGGTCCGATATGAATCTGGGGACCCAGTGGTTGCGTCAGCTGGGGAGGGTCACTCTGAGTTGGGATGAGTTGACTATAGAGTTTGCTGAGGAAGGGAGGGAGTGCTGCCTGAATGGAATCAGAATCTTACCAGTACAGGGGCCTTCCTTCGATGCTTGGCGATTGCAAGGAGACGAGCATGATGTAGCTGGGAGGGCGCCGAAAGAAGGGACCGAGCCACCGGATTCCCACCTTGAGGACAAGCTGGGTCTTAAAGGGGTAGGGAATGTTACGCCCCCGGACGGATCCGAAGGCGACAACGGGGCTGAACCAACTGGTTCAGCCCCCACTCTCTGAAGAACGGCCCTCGGGGGCTGAACCCACCCGGTTCAGCCCCATTGGGGCCGGCCGGCCCCCTTGGCCGGCCGGCCTTGGTCCGGGTATAAATATACCCGGATCCTCTTGTGGAGGGGTACACAAACTATTATCAAGGTATTTCCTCCTTTCCTCCTCAACCCTAACCCTAAGTGCTAGTTTCTCTCTAGTTTCTCCCTAGTTCCTCTAGTTTTCCCCCTTCCTCTACTAAGATCGTAACATCATTCAACCTCTAGCATATTATCCTTTCTTAAACAACATAAATTATTTAAAAAATTAGCATCCTTTCTTAAAGAATTGCACTTCAATTTAAGGTTGAGAAGGACTTTTTGCAGCCTATTAACGTATACATTTTCTATCTATGTGATGCTTAACAATTTTAATCTGCAGGCTGGCAAAGGCCGGACTGGTTTGATGGTGTGTGCTTATCTTGTTTATTCTGGGATGGCTGTAGATGAGGCATTTCAGCTGTATGCTAATAGAAGAACTACCAACAACCAAGGGGTAAGTTTAATTGATGTGATAACCTCAAAGAGAGTAGTTATCATTTTTAAATTGGATAGAAAATTGTTTGATTTGAGATGAAGTTACTATGTTCAACAAAATTTAAGGTGCTTTATAGTTGATTCTCTACATAGTATCATCCGACTTCTTTTTCTCTAGCAGTTTTATCATGTTGATATGCTTTTTTTATAATTGTTTTATGCCATCCGTTGTCTCCCTTGCAAGAATACAATTCACCCGAGCATTTTTCTCCCTTGATGTTATTGTTAATTTGCTTTTGTCATCTACCGGCTTTTGGCACTACCATCATAATCATCTTGGACCATTTTTTGTGTGTAATATATATGTTCATTAAGTTCTGCTATACATAAATTTCCATGTTATATGTGTGGGACAGAAATAATTGTGTATTTTTATATTACTTTTCATGTTACAATATTTTTTCAGATAATTTTATGTGAGGCGTGGTGATTGAGGTTTCTAAAATATTGGCATCGATATTATCATTTCTCCTAAAATGATGTCTTCTCATGCCCAATTTGGATCTTGATCCACTTGAGGAAATTATGTTGTCCTACTGTGGATGTTATTGGAAGTGCGGTTAATAGAAGGCATGTTGTTGACCATTTATAGAATATATTGTGGCTAATTGTATAGCATAAGATAGAATATCCTTGATGGATGTATTCATCATTGTGAACCATAAACTTTAACTCGTTAATTTTTGTTTAATTACCAATTTCACCTAAAAGTTCATACTGTTATTGATTAGCTCGTCAGATGAAGGGAATCTCAAGTAATAATTGATGAATAGAAGTGTCCTGATTGTATATCAAAAATTCTTTCATATGTCCGTGCAACTACGAAGAGGTTAACAATGATATGACCCTATCACTGTAAAGTGGTTGTCAATGTGCTGACCAGACACTTATTGATAGGCATTTGGCTTACAAAAGGAACTCAACAAAATAAACACAATTCCAAATACCTATTTCGATTGTATTGACTACCCATTTCAAGGTCCTACTTGGCAAAACAAGACGAGTGCCTATTGCAAACTGTTAGAACAGGCTCATGTATAATGGCCCATTGGGCTCATTCCTCTCTTAGGCTCCTTTAGTCCCAGATCTTGGGTTCATTCTTAGCTCTCTCTCTCCTTCTCTTTGTATAAGGAGCATCTTGTACATGTGTTATTAATTAATTTTAAAGGAGAATAATTTATATTTTCTCATTTTATTCATGGTATCAGAGCAAGATGAATCCTGGAATTTCTTTTCGATTGAGCTCACGCTCTCGATTCACGGCTTGAGCTCACGCTCTCGATTCACGGCTTGAGCTCACGCTCTCGATTCACGGTTTGAGCCCGCACTCGCTATTCCAGCAAATCGCGCGGGCTCAGCACTACAACTACAACTCTCATATGCTTATGCTTTGTATCCCTCACGCTGCCCTCTTGCTGCCTTTATAGGTCCTCACGCTGCCTGCTAGGACCCACCACCGCCGCCCTCCTGTACACAAGAGCTCCTGCATGTTTGCCTCCCCTCGTCATCTGCGAACATTTTGCCTGCATGCGCGTCCTCGCCAGTTCCCCCTCCTGCCTGCAGACTCATCTTTGTGATCGCCAGGCCGCACCTCCTGAGAATCCGCAGCGCTCGCGCCTCCTGAGCCCGCCAAGACCGCGCTCTCCTATTCCCGATTGCTGCTGAGCTCGCTTCTTCTCTATTCCATTTGTGGTCACCTGTCTGTAACCAAGACATCGGGGACCACATTTCATGTGCCAGCTAAGCTCGTCCTCTCCTATTCCATTTCACATTGCTCGCCGATCCCCTGCCGTGAACGCTGGAACCACGCAGGGCCTTCTCCTTCTAAGGTCGCACTTCCTAAGAGCTCAACTTCACCACATTGAGCTCATCGATCCCCTGTCGTGACTGCTGGAACCACCCAGAGCCTTCTCCCTCTCTGACCGCACCTCCTGAAAGCCTGCCAAGCTCACTATTTGCATCTTGAGTCCGCATAACTCAGACTGCAGCTCACCTCCTATTCTCGTGCTCTTCTTTTGTCGCGGTGGACTCGTTCTTGAAACCGCCCAACCCCTCTTCAATTTGAGCTCTTTCGGTCTCGTCACGCTTCTGACTCGCCCTCGATGGGCACAAATGTTGCACCTACTACCTCACACTTCCGGCTCTTGCTCCAACTCCTCTCCCTGATGCTCGGGATGAACTCCGGATCACTACTATCTCCCTCATCGGGAAGAAGAATTTTGTGGAATGGTGCACTCGGTGCGTCGCGTTCTCTAAACCAAGGGGCTTCTCCATCATCTCACTCGGGACAAGCCTGCCTAACCCACCGAGCAGTGGCTTCGGGATGATGGCAGAGTTCAATCTTGGATCTTGAACTCAATGGATAGTGAACCATATCGGATGACTATGTATCACACCACCGCCAAAGCTATGTGAGATGAACTCCACTCCCCCTACTCTGGGAAAGATAGCCTCCAACACTTATTTGATATCTTCATGGCTCTTCAGAATATCGACCCGGGTACAGATGGTGACCTCACATCTTTTGTTGCCCAATCCAAGACTCTTGTCGAGGCTTGAATTCAACACCAGCCACCAACGTCGGATCTTGCCACTCAGCGGGCTCAGAAAGAAGCTATCGGTATTGCTATGATGATGGCCCGTGTTCCATCGCACCTCCACAGTGTCCTGGCTCATATCCTTTCCTCTCCTACTATTCCATCACTGTCTGGTGTTTGTTCCATGTTGTTGAAGGTTATGCCCCCCTGAACTCCCGGTGTCCTCTCTTCCGGTTCTCCTCCACCGTGGCTCTAACAATAGACCTCCACCTTCTCCTGCTCGTGGATGTCGTTATGGCTCTCGGTGTGGTGGGCGCAATGGTCGTCATCGTTCTAGGGGACAACCCCCTCGCTGTGTACTCATTGTGGCCGGCCCAATCACACTGTGGCTACTTGCTTTCAGAAACATAGCTTCCCACCACCAGCTTCTTCTCTGCTGCATGCCTCCCCTGATGTTGATGGACCTTCTTCCTCCCGTGCCGACATTGGCACTTTACGTGAGGAACTCTAGAATCTTCGGACAATGATCTCTTGTCCTTCCAACTTTGTTGCCTTTGTCTCCAACGAAGGTACTTCATGTTTGTCACATAGTCCCTCTTGGATTGTGGACTCAGGTGCTACCAATCACATTACTTCGATAATGTCTTCTCAGTACTTGGACTCTCCGTGTCCTCAGTTTATTACGGTGGCGAATGGCGACACCACTCCTGTTTCTGGCTTTGCCAATGTGTCGCTCACCCCATCTCTCTCTCTCTTCACTTCGTTCTTCATGTTCCTGGATCTTGCTTTAATCTACTTTCTGTCAGTCGTCTTATTAAAGATCATTACTGCTTAATCACTCTCTCCTCTTCTTTTGTTGTGCAGGATCAGCGGATGCAAACTATCATTGGTAGAGGGAGACTTTCCAATGGGTTTTACACTCTGGATCTCCCCCTGACCGTTCTCTCTTCTGTCAACACTATTGATTGGCACCGATGTCTTGGTCATGCTCCTCTTCCCATCCTCCAGAAGGCTCTTTCAAATTTTCCCTTGTCTAGTTTTGATTGTGAATCATGTATTTTTGGGCAACAACATCGCTCTGTTTTTCCTTCTCATTGTATTCGGAGCTCTGCTCCTTTTGATTTAGTGCATTCTTACATCTGGGATCCTTATAAAACATCTAGTGTATCTGGATATCGTTATTTTCTTACGTTTATTGATGATCACTTACGCAGACATGTTTGTACCCAATGCACGATCACTCCGAGCTTCTGGCTCTCGCTCCTTTGCCGCTGAAACCAAAACACAATTTTCCCACTCTATCAAAATTCTTCGCACTGATAATGCATGTGAATACACTGGGCATGTATTTCAGGAAACTTGTACCATATTGGGCATCCTCCACCATACCTCATGTGCTTACACAACGCAACAAAATTGTGTTGCTGAGCAGAAGAACCGTCATCTTCTCGAGGTTGCCCGTTCTCTCATGTTCCAGATGCACGTCCCCGCCACCTATTGGCACTTTGCTCTCTCTACTTCCTGTTATCTCATCAACAGAATGCCCTCATCTGTTCTACTCTATCTAACTTCCCGACGACCGTCCCTTCTTCTTGACACCCCGAGTCTTTGGTTGCGTCTGCTTTGTACACCACCTGGGTCCCCCCGTGGACAAGTTGGCTCTTCATGCTACACGATATATGTTTTGAGAAGCTTGTTACGCCTGCTGATGTGACATTTTTTGAGAACTAACCTTTCCATCTTCCCTCCACACCGGCTATGTCGATTCCGGCTCTACCACGTCCCTTTGTTCCTACCCACTCTCCTCCTCTACTTTCGACACCACCACACACCGGCCTCTCCTCTTTGAGTCTAGATTCTTCGTCCTTCTCGATCCGGAATACAGAGCCCACTCCCGTCTACTGCTGACGGTTCGCGCTCTGTTGATTCAACTCCATCCTCTACTGCTCATCCTCTTTCTAATTATGTCTATGCATCGTCTCTCCTCTTACAAACACAGGTTTGCGGATTCTGTCTTATATTTCCACCCCCTCTTCTGTGTAGGAGGCCCTTCAACATCTGCGGTGGCAGGAGGCAATGAATGAGGAAATGATTGCGCTTTGGGTTAACCATACTTGGGACCCCGTTCCTCGTCCTCCTAATCAATCTGTGATAAGTTGTAAGTGTGTTTTCATCGTGAAACATCATCCTGATGGTACGATTGATCGCCTCAAAGCCCGTCTTGTTGCCAGTGGTTTCACTCAACAACACAATCTTGATTATGAGGAGACCTTTTCTAAACTTGTGAAACTTAACGACGTCCGGGTTTTAATTTCTCTCGTCTTCCATCAACATTAGTCGTTGCATCAACTTGACATCAAGAACGTCTTCCTTAGTGGTGATCTTATGGAGAGGTATACATGCAACAACCTCCTGGTTATGCAATCACGGGGGAGTCACTAGTCTTTCATCTGAATAAATCTCTCTATGGCCTCAAAAAGTCTCTAAAAGTATCTAGTCGCAACCTAAATCATCTAGAGGGGGGTGAATAGGTGGATTCTATGGCTTTTTGCGGAATAAAAAATATGAGAAGTAAAGCGCACAGAAACAAACACAGCACAACACAAGGAATTTATAGTGGTTCCCCGATGTGGGTAGTCCACTTTCCCGCCTCCCCTATCTAGCACTCCAAGGCTAGATTCGGCTACTTCACCAAACTCAGATTCTTCAAATCTTACAACTCGGAGTTCACAACTCCTACAAGCTCGGAGCAAACAACTCCTACACAAACTCGGAGAAAAACCTTCTCCTACAACTCGGAGCAAACCACTCCTACAACTCGATCCTTCAACGAGGATCTACAAAACTCGGAGGCAAGCCTCCTACAAAAATAAGTAGGGTTTGTACAAAAACACTTAAAACTTCAGATGAAGTTTTTCTTCAGATCGAAAAGAATAAAATTCTTCTTCTTGAACAATACTTTCAGTCCTTTAAACAATGGAGGAAGAAGAAGTCTTGAACTTGTGAAAGCTTGATCTGAAAGCTTGGAGTCGACTGGATCAAAAAGAGATTCGAGATTTTATTATGCTTGATCTTGTCGACTGCCCTTATCGGAGAAGAAATAACAGAACTTCTTTCTTGTCGGAGACGATGAACTTGCTTGAGAAAAGATCGGCCAACAGAGAGAGAGAGAATATTACTTTTGCGATTAACCTGTACGAAAAATTCAGAGGAAATATATATAGAGCCCTCCTCTCCAACGACTATAAGCAAGTCTTACGGAAGATTAAAATCCAACGGCTGTATGCAGATTTTATGGAAGATTTCTTTTAATGGTTGTAGCAAGAAATAAGGAAGATCTCTTCTCCAACGGCTATCAGGAGGAATTAAGGCAAATAATTCTCCAACGGCTGTATGCAGGAATTAAGGAAAACATTCCTTAAATTCAACAGGATTTGAAAAACGAGACAGCGCAGAGCAAATCTGTAGTCTGTTAAAAATTCGTCGAACGGAACAGCGCTCGACGAAATGCTAAAGCTCTGCATTCGACGAACGGCCAATGCTTTGCGTTCGACGAACGGCCAATGCTCTGCGTTCGACGAACGACCACTGCTCTGCGTTAGATGAACGGCTACTTCTCTGCGTTCGACGAACTGCGAGCGACGAACTCACTTCATACTTCAGCAAAGCGCGGTCGACGAAAGTTCTTCATTTCGTCGAACGGAGATCGACGAACACGATCGACGAATTTACTTCACCTACAGCAGAGCATCGATCGACGAAATCAATACTGCGTTCGACGAACAGCCAATACTTCTGCGTTCGACGAACGACCAACTCTCTACGTTCGACGAACTCCTTACTGCGTTCGACGAATTCCAGAATACTTGGGAAAAGGTTTCTTCCAGATCAGCAACAACTTCTCTTGACTCTTCCTTTGTGTTTGAATAAGAAGTACACCCCAATAGAGAGATTCCACATGAGTCAACACTTTGGTCCATACAATGAGGAATTACATTGCATAGACCTGATTTAGTGACTCATTGAAACCTGACATTGGTTTGTACTTAGCCACTTAAAACCTGCAAACACATAACTAAAAGGATATATCAAATACAACATCAATTCACCTTAGTTGAAGGGATACTTCTTCAAATCAAGGTTATTGTGGTTACAATACCCAACAATCTCCCCCCTATTTGAAGAAGTCAGAACCCTATCTATTAAGATGAATTTCACATATAAAACCAATAAACTCAAGCAATGATAACTATCAAAGTGAAAGAAAAAGCAAAATCACATTCAGAAATATATAAAAGATTTTAAGAGTTAAACATGCAATCACAACACATTGCTAAGTCATCTTGGCCTTTTCTGACTTGCTCTTCTTCAACTGCCTAACAAAATAAGCCTTGGGCTTTGGATAATACTTTGGAGGAGGAGGAGGAGCACTTGGGTTGTTGTAGCCATGCTCTCTAAAATGAATTTTTCTTTTCAGCTTTGATGTTTTCAGTTTGTTGATTTCTTCTTGATCATAATAATTCTGAGGCTCTTCATTTGAAATCTCTATCAGATTGTATGTGTCCAAAATTATACATTTGGAAATTGGACTCCAATTTTCATTATTATTCCTTTTTTCCTCCCTTGGCTCTCTGATAACTATGCCAGCTCTCCTTTTTCTTCCAGCCTGAACAGGTCTTCTTTCTGAGCTATCCTTTGGCTTTCTATCTGGATGCTTTGAAGATTCTGCAATCTCCTCCTTTGAAGGTCTTGCAATCTCCTCCTGATTAGACCAAACAGGGGAGAGAGAAGCAGGAGGAACATAAGGTTGTTCAGACACTTGCTCAGGATAGACTTGATCTTGATTTTGAGCAAAGGAGCCTGGAGATTTTCCTGTGAAGACATCATGAAGCCATCCAGCATTTTGATATTGATACATATTGCTTTCCTGAAATCTGCTCTCTATTATACTATTTAATTCTTCTAGTTTAGTTGTCATAATTTCCTCCCCCTTTCTGACTTCTTCATGAAGGGTTTGGACAACTTCATCAGAAAAACTTCTAATAGCAGTGTAGAGGATTTGATTATTTGCTTCTTGTGATCTCAGCAACATATCCTGACCTCTGTCTACCTTATCAGCTTGCTCATACAGATAGAACATGCCTTTTGTAGAGAGATTCATAGCTTCAGCAGTTTTATCAAACTTTTCATCAAGTTCTCTTCTTAGAATTCCCATGTTATGATTAATGGCTGTTAGACCATCATTAACATCTTTCTCAACTTCTGAAATCTTGTTGTAGACATGCTTGAGAGAGAACTCTATATGTTCTGCTTGAGTTCTGAGCAGAGCCTCAATACTGTACAACAAATTACTTGAAAAAAATGCTGCAGGAGCAGGTTTTGAAGGAGAATCCTTGATGTTCTCACCAAGAGAATTATGAGTTCGGGAATTTTCTTTAACAGGAGAAATAGGATTATGCTCTGAATGCACATCCTTGAAGACATCATTTGAGAAAACTGCAGTTGAGTTAAACTCATCTTGATCTATTTCCACTGTTCTGCTTTGCTCCCCCTCAGAATTTGCCATTACTTCTGTGTGAAAAGACTCATCACCACCAACAGGAGGTCCACCAGATGAAGATTTCTTACCTTGATCATCTGGAGCAGAGGCGAGTCCTGCGCGCACAAACTCTCCCCCTACATCAGGAAGCCCATGATTTTTCCTTGCCATCGCACGAGAGACGGAAGGGAGCAGCAGAAGTTTGCGGCGAGAATAAGGATTTGAAGATGAAACAGCGGAGCTTTCTATGGTTCGGCGA
This sequence comes from Dactylorhiza incarnata, assembly GCA_033032865.1. Lineage (NCBI taxonomy): Eukaryota > Viridiplantae > Streptophyta > Magnoliopsida > Asparagales > Orchidaceae > Dactylorhiza > Dactylorhiza incarnata. The sequence goes on along the minus strand of JAWHQI010000088.1, from coordinate 4,187,660 downwards.
CAGAGCATGTGTTGGGACCCGTGAAACTCTTAAGCCCTTTTATAAAAAAAAAATTTAAAGGAAAGAAGCGCGTACCTGATTATATAAAAAAAAATGGATCCAATAGATTTAAAATTGAGGTCGACTAAATTTGCTTTTAATGAAATTTGAGGTCGACGAAATTGTGATTCAGTGGAGTTGAATTTATCATTTCTTGAGAAGGTCTGAGAGCCTGATTTCTTGTCCTTCTATTCAAGATTCTTTGTTCAGCATACCAAGTTCCATCTTGAAGAAGTTGAACTTTGACTCGTCAAGTGGCTTGGTGAAAATATCTGCAGTTTGCCTATCCGTCGGAACATAACTAAGATTTATGTCCTTGTTCTCCACATGTTCCCGGATGAAGTGATAACGAATCTCAATGTGCTTTGTCCTGCTGTGAGATACTGGATTATGAGCAATTGCAATAGCACTTGACGAATCACAATACACGGGAATGTCCTTTAACTTCAAGTTGTAGTCTTCCAATTGATTTTTTATCCACAACAATTGTGCACAGCAACTGCCTGCAGAGATGTACTCCGACTCAGCGGTTGATATTGCTACACAATTCTGTTTCTTACTACTCCAAGAAATTAGCCTTCTTCCTAGGAATTGACAAGTCCCGGAAGTGCTTTTCCTATCGTCCTTGTTACCTGCAAAATCTGCATCTGAAAAACCTGTTAGCTCGAAGTCATTACTTCTTGGGTACCATAAGCCAAGATTTGGTGTAGCTTTAAGATATCTCAAAATCCGTTTTGCAGCAGCATAATGAGATTCCTTAGTGTTCACCTGAAATCTAGCAATACACATGTTGAAAACATTATGTCTGGTCTACTCGCAGTAAGGTAGAGCAAGGATCCAATTATGCTTATATACTTGGTTTCATCAAAAGGTTTTCCTTTTTCATCCTTGTCTAGAGACATAGCTGACCCATTGGAGTCCTCATAGAGGTTGCATTCTCCATTCCGAATTTCTTAATTAACTCTTTGGTAAACTTCGTCTGACATATGAAAATTCCATCTTCAGATTGCTTTACCTGAAGTCCTAAGAAATACTTCAGCTCTCTCATACTACTCATTTCAAATTTCCATTGCATCAAGTTAGAGAACTTTTTGCAGAGGTTATCATCAGTAGATCCGAAGATAATGTCGTCGACATAGATTTGCACTAGCAAAATCTTGCATTTTACTTCCCTAAGAAATAATGTCTTATTTATCTTTCCTCTTGTGAACTTGTTCTCAAGAAGAAAGCTATAGAGCGTTTCATACCAAGTTCGGGGAGCTTGTTTGAGACCATATAAAACTTTGTGTAAATAATATACATGATCAGGTAGAGAGGAGTCAACAAAACTTGGGGGTTGTTCTACGTATACTTCTTCCTTTAGATCACCATTAAGGAATGCTGATTTCACGTCCATTTGATAGACCTTGAAACCTTTGTGAGCAGCATATGCTAGAAATAGTCTGATTGCTTCGAGTCTTGCCACGGGAGCAAAAGTTTGATCGAAGTCAATCCCTTCTTCTTGTCTGTAGCCTTGAGCAACAAGTCTGACCTTGTTCTTTATGATTACTCCATCTTCGTCCAGCTTGTTTCTGAAAACCCATTTTGTTCCAATGACGTTTTGTCCTTTGGGTCTGGGTACTAGCTTCTATACTTTGCATCTTTTAAACTGATTGAGCTCCTCTTGCATTGCAATGATCCAAGATGCATCATTCTTTGCTTCATCGAACTTCTTTGGCTCAACCTGTAAAAGAAAACTTAAGTGCAAAACTTGATTAGCTGTACCTCTCCTTGGTCTTACTCCATCACTGGTTTCACCGATGATTTGATCAACCGAGTGATCTCTCTGGTGTCTAATCATCAGGTATCTTGCATCATCCAAAGTGCATGGAGGTAAGTCCACTTCTGGAGTTTCTTCTTCTTCCTGAAATTCCTCCTCTGGTGGAATTTGTACGGTTGCTTCAGTAACCTTTGGAGCATCTTCCGTTTGTGCTTCCTCCAAATTGAATTCTTTGAATTTTGCACCTGCATCTTCAACAAAGACACTAGAAGAGCTGCTTTGAAACATGCTCGTCTCATCAAATATAACATTGTAAGTTTCTTCTACGACCAGAGTTTTCTTGTTGAAAATCCTATATGCCTTACTATGACTACTATAACCTACAAAAATACCTTCAAAACACTTTTCACTAAATTTAGTTTTGTAATACTTCCAATTGTTAAGCACGAAACATTTACTACCAAAGATTCTAAAATAAGACAAGGTTGGTTTCTTGCCTTTCAGAAGTTCATAAGGAGTCTTATGATGGTTTTTGTTGATTAGAGCTCTGTTTTGTACATGGCAAACAGTGTTGATACCTTCAACCCAGAAGTATTCTGGTAGTGAAGAATCACTCAACATTGTTCTGCAAACCTCTATGAGTGTTCTATTCTTTCTCTCAGCCACTCCATTTTGTTGTGGAGTGCGAGGAGAGGAAAACTCATGAAAGATGCCTAAGCTTTCACAAAATTCCTTCATGGCCCCAGACTTGAATTCTGTACCATGGTCACTTCTGATTTTGACCACGGAACATTCCAATTCATTCTGAAATTGCCTGACGAACGTTGTGAAAGAGTCGAAGGTATCTGACTTGTGTTTCAGAAAGAATACCCAAGCAAAACGTGAGTAGTCATCAACAATAACCAACGTATAAGACTTACCTCCTAAACTCCGAATTGACATGGGACCAAACAAGTCCATATGGAGCAGATATAAACATATGGTAGAATCTGCTTACCCATTTGGCATGCGTGACACAGTCTCTCTTTAATGCACTTAACGTCAGGAGCATCACGAACTAAATTGTGAGAAAATAACATACTAATAGTTTTGAAATTAATATGTGCTAGTCTCTTGTGCCACTGGACACAAAGAGATGCACTATCTTTTGCTAAAATGCACACTGGTGTAGAAGAGTCTAAACATAGAAAATTTAAACAGAAAATATTTCTACTCCGAGTGTCTGTTAAAATCGTCTCAGACGAGTCAGACGACTTTATCAAGCACTTGTCCTTGTAGAATTCTACCATATAGCCTTTGTCACATAGTTGACTTATGCTAATGAGATTATGTTGTAATCCTTTAACATAAGTCACGTCAGTGAAAGAGACTATACCATTAGAAATCATACCGTAGCCTTTAGTAATTCCCCGATCAGATCCGCCAAAGATAACCTTTGGATCATCTTTCACTGGAGTAAAATCTTGTAATAGGCTTCTTGTTCCGGTCATGTGCCGTAAACATCCACTGTCCAAGTACCATATCGGATTTGTGTTGGCCTTTGGACATACCTGCAATCAATAATCAATTGCCCTTAGGAACCCAAACCGACTTGGGTCCTTGGCTTCTTGTTAGATGACCGCCACTAGGAGTGTTAACATTGCGAGGGGTCATTCTTGCATTGTTAACTCGTAGAGTCTTTACATTTCTTGGATTAAACCAGCAATCTATGACAAAGTGATCAACTTTGCCACATCACCAACAATCGAATCGATTGTACCTTCTTTTTGTCTCCTTTTTTACTTTTTGAACGGGAGGTACAACAAGAGCAGCTTTCTTAGAAGTAGGGGCCTCATGGTGACAACACACACATGGCTCCAACTTCTTCTCAACAGATTTGAGAGCAGTCGATTTGATTTTTGGTGCTTTCTTTGCAGCTGATCCATGCACAAATGGACCATGATCCTTGAGGATTACTTCTTCATGAGGAGCTTTGAATGGAGACGCGTCAAAGTTTCGGGGTCTGCTCCATCCTTGATGTCTATTGCTAGATTCAACATGTGTTGGTCTAGCAAAGTGACCATAGGATGCCTCAAAGTCAAAGGGGTTTGTCGGAAAAACTACCTTCCTGAATGAAGGTTGACTTTGATCAGCATTTCCCTTTCCTTTCACGGCTCTTTTCTCAGCAGCCTTACTACTTTCAGCCTCATGACCAAGGCTACTACCCTTCGCAGGAGCAGAAAATTTATCAATGAGTGGAAGAATAGTCTTTAGCTTCGAGAAGCTTTCTACGGGCTTCCTTTCCACCATTAACTTATCTTCTAGTTCATTTATAAACTTCTCTTTAAGACTTAATAACTCAGTGGAGCTTTTAAGTTCGTCTTTCAAGAGTTGGATTTCATCTTTGAGAGGAGATAATTTTTCAATTTCCTTCCTCAAATCTGATTCCACCATCTTGAGAGATTCAATTTCTTTTGATTGGGATCTGACAACTTTGCTGCACTTGTCAAATCCCTTCAAAAGGGCTTTGTACTGAGTCATCAAGTCTGAATCCTCCTCTGATGAGTAGCCGTCATTTGCTATGGATGCAGTCTCATATTCAGAAGCAGAAAGAGGGTGTGAGAGTTTACCTTCCCCTTGTATGAGGAGTCACTTACTTCCTCATCTGACTGAGCCATTAGCCCAAAATAGGCTTCTTCATCTGAGCTTGACCCATCCGAGTCGCTGTCGCTCAGAGTCTTAGACTTCTTAGCGAGGAAGCTCTTTTCTTTCTTCTTTCCTTTGAAGGATCTCTTTTCTTCCTTCTTTGATCCATCCTTTTTTTGTATGGACACTCGGCTATCACGTGTCCTGGCTTATTGCAACAATAACAAATAATGTCAGTAGAAACCTGTTTGTTCGGTTTAGACTTATACCTGTCATTATTGTAATCCTTCTTGTGATGTTCACCATCACGTCTTGATCTTCTGTGATCAGAAGTAGAGGATTGTCCTCTCTTCTGCTTTCTTTTATTTAGAATCCTTTTGAATTGTTTTGAGAGAAGAGAGAACTCTTCATCGGACATGTCTGAACTTGACGAGCTAGTCACAGACTCATCATCTTCTTCTGATGACCGAGTTCTTACTGGTGTCATGACCTTGCTTTTCTTAAATCCTCCAGCTTTCAGAGCCATGGATCTTTCCTTCCCGGATGTCTTGTTGCCCTCTTCCTCAGCTTTTCTGATGCTGAGCTTAAGCTCATGTGATAAGAGCTTTCCGAATAATATTTGTGGCTTCATAGTAGCCAACTTTCCGAATTCTCTGATTGCGATCGCTTTGGTATCCCATTCTTTCGTCAGGGATCTCAAGAACTTATCATTCAGTTCTCCAACAGTAAATTCTCGGTCGTAGTTTCTTAGACCTTTGACTATCTTGAAAAACTTTTCATAAGTATCTGAGATGGAGTCTCTCGGATCTTGTTTAAATGCTTCATATTCTTGATTTAGCAAAGATCGTCGATCATCTCGCACTTCTTCTGTTCCTTCCATGAGAACCACAAGTGAATCCCACATCTCTTTGGCAGATTTGCAGTGTATCAGATTTTGCAGCATAGAATCATCCACTGCACCGGCAATGATGTTCTTGGCTTTTTTGTCCAAAGCGACGAGAGCAATCTCATCCTTGGTCAATTCCAGCATTTTCTTGACTATTTGAATATTTGAATTTATTGAGGAAGGTTTCATGGGGACATGAGGACCTTCTTCAACAATCTGACAAATTCTTGGATCTACGGCTTCCATGTAGAATCTTACCCTTTCTTTCCACATCGGAAAGTTCTCTTTAGTGCAGACCGGCAATTTGACGGAATCCTTGGTTCTATCTATTCCAGACATGTTTGCTTATGCAACTAGACTTAGAGATCTTGTTCAAGGTGTTAACCTTTAGTGAACAACCTCCCTCTGATACCAATTGAAAGTATCTAGTCGCAACATAAATCACCTAGAGGGGGGTGAATAGGTGGATTCTGTGGCTTTTTGCGGAATAAAAAATATGAGAAGTAAAGCGCACAGAAACAAACACAGCACAACACAAGGAATTTATAGTGGTTCCCCGATGTGGGTAGTCCACTTTCCCGCCTCGCCTATCTAGCACTACAAGGCTAGATTCGGCTACTTCACCAAACTCAGATTCTTCAAATCTTACAACTCGGAGTTCACAACTCCTACAAGCTCGGAGCAAACAACTCCTACACAAACTCGGAGAAAAACCTTCTCCTACAACTCGAAGCAAACCACTCCTACAACTCGATCCTTCAACGAGGATCTACAAAACTCGGAGGCAAGCCTCCTACAAAAATAAGTAGGGTTTGTACAAAAACACTTAAAATTTCAGATGAAGTTTTTCTTCAGATCGAAAAGAATGAAATTCTTCTTCCTGAACAATACTTTCAGTCCTTTAAACAATGGAGGAAGAAGAAGTCTTGAAATTGTGAAAGCTTGATCTGAAAGCTTGGAGTCGACTGTATCAAAAAGAGATTCGAGATTTTATTATGCTTGATCTTGTCGACTACCCTTATCGGAGAAGAAATAACAGAACTTCTTTCTTGTCGGAGACGATGAACTTGCTTGAGAAAAGATCGGCCAACAGAGAGAGAGAATATTACTTTTGCGATTAACCTGTACGAAAAATTCAGAGGAAATATATATAGAGCCCTCCTCTCCAACGGCTATAAGCAAGTCTTACGGAAGATTAAAATCCAACGACTGTATGCAAATTTTATGGAAGATTTCTTTTAATGGCTGTAGCAAGAAATAAGGAAGATCTCTTCTCCAACGGCTATCAGCAGGAATTAAGGCAAATAATTCTCTAACGGCTTTATGCAGGAATTAAGGAAAACATTCCTTAAATTCAACAGGATTTGAAAAACGAGACAGCGCAGAGCAAATCTGTAGTCTGTTAAAAATTTGTCGAATGGAACAGCGCTCAACGAACTGCTAAAGCTCTGCATTCGACGAACGGCCAATGCTCTGCGTTCGACGAACGACCACTGCTCTGCGTTCGACGAACGACTACTTCTCTGTGTTCGACGAACTGCGAGCGACGAACTCACTTCATACTTCAGCAAAGCGCGGTCGACGAAAGTTTTTCATTTCGTCGAACGGAGATCGACGAACACGATCGACGAATTTACTTCACCTACAGCAGAGCAGCGATCGACGAAATCAATACTGCGTTCGACGAACGACCAATACTTCTGCGTTCGACGAACGACCAACTCTCTACGTTCGACGAACTCCTTCCTGCGTTCGACGAATTCCAGAATACTTGGGAAAAGGTTTCTTCCAGATCAGCAACAACTTCTCTTGGCTCTTCCTTTGTGTTTGAATAAGAAGTACACCCCAATAAAGAGATTCCACATGAGTCAACACTTTGGTCCATACAATGAGGAATTACATTGCATAGACCTGTGTTTAGTGACTCATTGAAACCTGACATTGGTTTGTACTTAGCCACTTAAAACCTGCAAACACATAACTAAAAGGATATATCAAATACAACATCAATTCACCTTAGTTGAAGGGATACTTCTTCAAATCAAGGTTATTGTGGTTACAATACCCAACAGTCTCCATGAGCATGGTTTGATAAGTTTAGTCGGGTGATTCGTGATTGTGGCTTCACCCGGAGCTCATCAAACTTCTTCCCGTTTGTTCGTCGACATCCATCAGGCGCAATGATTTTTCTGGTCTATGTTGATGAGCTCACCGGACATATACAACAAGCAATACCTTGGTGTTATAGTTTGCGGATGATATCGTTTTGGTCGATGTGACGCGCGAGGGTGTAAACGCGAAACTTGAATCTTGACGAGACACTTTAAAAAAGAAGGGTTTTAGGTTGAGCAGGGCAAAGACGGAGTATATGGAGCTTAAATTTAACAGTGCAAGAAGGACAGATGACTTCGTTATTAAGTTGGGTGATCAAGATATTTCCCGCTGTGAGCGCTTTAAATATCTTGGATCGATAGTTCAAAAAGATAAAGGTGTTGATAGAGATGTGACACATAGGATCCAAGCAGGTTGGTTGAAGTGGAGAAGCGCGTCAGGGATCTTATGTGATCGTAAAATACCATTAAAACTTAAAGGCAAATTTTACCGTACTGCAATTAGACCAGCGATGCTTTATGGTTCTGAGTGTTGGGCAGTGAATTGTGTACATGAGCAAAAAATGGGAGTTGCGGAGATGAGAATGCTTAGGTGGATGTGTGGACACAGGAGACTAGATAAAATTAGGAATGAATGTATCAGGGATAAGACAAGAGTGGCACCAATTGCAGAGAAGATGCGAGAAGCTCGACTAAGATGGTTTGGACACGTACAAAGGAGACCATTAGAGGCACCTGTTAGGCGTTGTGAGAGTTTAGTCACTAGGTATGTTAAACGGGGGAGGGGTAGACCAATAAAGGCTTGGAGTGAGACTATAAGGAAAGACATGATGTACTTAGGCATTGGTGAGATTATGACTAAAGATAGGGCACAATGGCGACAAAGGATCCATATAGCCGACCCCACTATAGTGGGATAAAGGCTTGAATGTTGTTGTTGTTGTTATATGTTGATGATATTCTTGTCACGGGTGATGATCTTCCTGACATTCCTCAAATCAAGAAACACCTTGCCTCTCACTTCCAAACTAAAAATTTGGGTTGGCTCCGATACTTCCTGGGAATTGGGGTAGCCCGACGACCTGATGGTCTTGTCCTGTTTCAGCAGAAATATTGGCTCGATTTACTTCATGATGTCGGCTACTCTGGGTTTAAGCCTGTGGATACACCTATGGATGCTAATCACCAGCTATGTGCTCTTGGTTCGGACTTTGATCAACTTCTCCCTAATCCAGAGTATTATCGTCGCCTCGTTGGCAAGCTTATCTATCTTACTGTCACACGACCCAATATATCATTTGCGGTCGGTGTGGTCAGTCGCTTCATGCATGCTCCGCGAACTTCCCATATTCAGGCAGTTGAACGTATTCTTAGATATTTGAAGAATGCTCCAGGTCAAGGACTAGTATTCAAGCCTTCCACTTCTCTGTCTCTTATTGCATACTGTGATGCTGATTATGCTGGGTCTCTTGATGATCGTCGTTCACAAGTGGGTACTGCACGTACTTTGGGGGGAATTTGGTTACCTGGCGAAACAAGAAACAAACCGTGGTTGCTCACTCCTCTGCTGAAGCAGAGTATTGTTCCATGGCCACCGCTGTTTCAGAACTCACATAGCTAGAAAATCTCCTTACTGATTTAGGAGTCAAACTTCCACACCGGCCGTTCTCTTTTGCGATAACCAAGCTGCTATCCATAGAGCTGAAAGTCATGTGTTTCATGAGCTCACGAAACATATCGAAGTCGACTATCATTTTGTCCGAGAAAAGGTTCAACTTCGAAGATTGGTCCTACGACACGTGCCGACTACTGATCAAGTTTCAGATATTCTCATTAAGGCTTTGTCTCACTCACTATATCGGCAGTTTCTTTCCAAGCTTGGCGCCTACGAATTGTATGCTCCAGCTTGCGGGGGAGTGTTAGGAAAGACTCATGTGTAATGGCCCATTGGGCTCATTCCTCTCTTAGGCTTCTTTAGTCCCATATCTTGGGTTCATTTTTAGCTCCCTCTCCTCTCTATATAAGGAGCATCTTGTACATGTGTTATTAATTAATTTTAAAGGAGAATAATTTATATTTTCTCATTTTGTCCCCAAACAAAAATAATTGTTTTGATCCTAATCCAAATAAACTTGTAACCATCTATAGTGGCCAGGAAGGATGATCATCCAGGGGTTCAGCCACTCAAAAAAGACTAGCTTGAATAAATAAAAAAAACATTCTCATAAGAAGCTGTTTTCTTAAAGATCTTGGGTAGAAGTACAGGAGTATACATGCTTTGCTAGGAAATCTAGTTTTTACACATAAATATGTATTTGATATTTCAATACAAGAAGACCTCTCTTTCTCATACTTGTGTGTCTCCATTACCCCACCCTAATTTGAACAACACTTCAAACAACTCTGATATTTAGTGATATACCGCTAGACATACCTATAGATAAGCTTTGGATTCAATATCCAGAAAGGTGCAATGAGTTGCAATTATCTAGATTGGATAAAGAAACATAAAAAGGTGGAGGCTCCAGGAAGTCTTGATGCTCCAAAAGCTACCTCTGGAGTTGGATTCATTACTGGAGAGTGGAGACGTCTCATATCATTCACATGGACATGAGTTAGACCTTTCTTAGGCTTTAGTAGGAGCATTTCTCATTGCTAAGGAGGCGTCAACACCTACTCCCAAGTTATCAATTTGCTTTCTTCATCGTACCCTAATTAAAGATCTAATTAGTATTTACCCATTTGATTATTCAGTCGACTGTCACTCGGTTGAGGCGGGCCTATGCAAGCTATTCTAGATGACAAACAACCTCTACTGAAAAGAATGCAATGAACCATTCTCACATAGGTTCAAGGAGCCTAATCTGGACAAATAGTTGGGAGATCAGACGCTGTTGATCACCCAATTTGAATTTGCATTCTCCCTGAAAAAAATGATACAAGGTGGAAACCCGTGATCACCGAGAACCACCAATTCACCCAGTTAATTGGTGTCAAACCATAACCACCGTACATCCATACACAGCCTTGATAGAAATTGGGGTTTGAAGACTATCTTTGTTTCGTTTGTATTGTTATTTTTTATATTATATATAACGGGGCTTACATAGGCTATATAATGAATGTAGGTGTAAATAATACAAGTTCCCAAAAATGTAGCGCAAGTCTCGAGATCATGGGGGGGTACTCGACTTTCGTAGTCTACAGTCTATTTTGCTCCGGCGAATGGAGACTCGACAACGATGACCAACTTGCTCACCAACGATATAACTTACTCCCCAGCTGCAGAATCTACTCGCCGAGAGAGTTCACCAAATACCTTTTCTTATAGAGAATTAAAACACATTTTTTACTTATTGTATATTTCTTCACTATCTAACTAATGACGGTACAAGGTAACAAAGTTGAAGGTTAGTAAAATCCCCATTGAATCTGGTAGATCAGAAATGTAAGCATTGTCATTTATCTTCCTTGGTATTTTGAAGGATGCAAATTTCCTCGGTTCGAGCTTCATATGCTGTCCATTTGGAATCCATTATACTGTCCATTTGGAATCCATTATATTGTATATACTGTCCATTACAGAGTCCTCACAACATCATGAAATATACCACAGACTTTATATACCTTATGAAGCTAACTACCTAAACGAGATTAAATGCCAGCAAATCTCTTGCTACATGAATGACCTGAAGCAAATAATTTGAGATCGCACATGAGTGCAATGTCTAACTTAGAGAACCGGGCGCTACACGCTATTGCTAGAAAAGAGCCAGTCAAGTAGAGCATAATTCAGTGGAAATCAGAGTCGATGAGGTAATACAAAAATATGAGTAGGGTATTTAGGGCCAAGTTTATAGTTAAGGACAAATAATTTAGAGCTATGATCAACTGCGGAAGCCAAGGAAACATCATTGATTTCCACATGGATGAGGCTACTCGTTTGAAGATAGATGCACACTCATATCCTTATTCCATTAGGTAAGTTCAGAATGTGCTGAGTATCGGAGTGAAGGAGAGATGTCAGCTAACTTTCTTTATAAACACCTACATGGAAATCTTCTACGGTTCATAGATAGTCTTGGTGATGGGGATCGGCCGCATGTTCATGATCGGAGATCAAGCCACCACTCGGCGGGTCCAGTTGTATTTATTGTTTTAGGACACCGGGCGTAACAGATGATCATAGCCGTTCACGCCGGGTGCCCAACCGCCCCCTCTCGTTATAAATAGGGGCGGATGTTCTCATTTTCATGGATTGCTAAGTTTTGTGAGAGATTCCAGAATTCCGGTAATCTTCGTGGTGCGACGCCGCGAGCCCCGGGTGTGATGTCCGGGTTATTCAGTTATCTTTTATTTTCTTACTGTCATGCACTGTTTTCTTACTGTTCCCGTAAAGAAGCCACAATTTCTCCCCAAAACTGCCACTGTTCCCCTTCATTACCCACGATTTCTTCATCAGGAAGCAGAAAACCGTCCACCTGTGTCACCTTCTTCCTCCACGATAGAATGAGTCAAACTCTCCTGTACGCTCGTCTTTCGTCGAATCACTGTTCTGTAGCCTGCTCTGCTCATCGTTCCACCTCCAGCAACACCACAGTCGTTCGATACCTCTCCCCACCGCAAGCAACACTCACAGAAACCCTCCTGTTCATCTCCTTCTTCCTCGACGGGTTCCTATTCACCTCTTTCAACATCGACAGTGTCCTGTTCATTCCTTTCTCCCTCGACGCACAGGATCGACAACTTCCAGCCGCCCTTCCCCATCAACCGTAAACTTCCCTTGTGAATTCCCTCCATGTTCTGGCTGAATTCTAAAGCCACATCCCCTACTTCCTGTAAACAGCCACCAGCCCTCCTATTAATCCACCCTCCCATCCACAGAATCACAGACCACTTCAGTGTCCATCTTCTCCCAACAGCATTCCCATCCAGAACAGCCCAAACAGTCGGCCAACTAGCTACTCCTCCAGTTCCACCCTTCCTAAAGGTGCTGCCAGTCATCCAGTACACCCTTCCCCACTGCCAGTGTATTCGTCTCGTGGAGCCACGTCTGTCGTCGTCGCCAGATTACTCGTGCTTTGTGAGTATAGTTGTACTGTGTTTAATTTTCTGTATTAAATATTGGAAGACATTTCGTGTTTGCTTGGGTATTATAATTTCTAGCGCTATTGTTTTGTTTTCTTTTAATCCTATAACAATTATTCGTGCAAATTGTGGTTGAAGATTCTTCGTGCGGAGAAAGCCTGTGATATTATTTGTGCATTTGAAAAGTGTAGTTTCACATTGTGTAGATCTGCTTAAATTATATAATTATAATTGTTGTATTATATTTCCGGATTAATTGATTACACACATGCATCGTTTATATTGGGTTTGATCGCATTCACTTCGCACATGCACGTAGGGTTGCATTAGAGCGTGTCCGCACCTCCACTTTCACACACTGTCTTTTTGTCCTGCGCCAGTTTAGTATCAGATGCCAGGTTAGGGCTTACTTTAAAATAAGCGGGACCACATATTACGCCACCCAATGTCTTATCATATTGGTCGTCACTACACTGGTCCTCAATTTGAGGAACCACCATCTGTCTACACTCGATCTCATAGAGTGCCGTCAGAGAGGTCCTCACATTATTATGACGATTATCGTCATCCTTATCCCCTCACTCGAATGGATCTTGTTGATCCTTCGACACGACCTTATGTTAGTAGAGTTGAGTATCATTTAGGTCATCGTCGCTACACGTCTCCTCTATTTGAAGGACCTGAGTCTGTATACGCACGATCACCACCGCACGTTCGTAGGACTCACGTTCCCCCACGAGCACAACCTGATTACCCTCAAGAATATTATAGAGGTCACCCTCAGCGAGGTAGCACCACACGTAGTGGCCTTCCTACTGTTCCGAGAGCGGACATGACGGAAGCCGAATTTCTGCACTTGGCTTTTAAGAAGTTTGATCAATTGGATGCACAATATGATGATCTTCGCACCCGTGTCGCCGCCATTGAGGATCAGCGAGAGCACTCCACTTCCCAAAGCAGGGGCACCTCACCCACTCCACCTGATATCCTCTTTGAGGAAGAACAGGCTGCCCTCCCACCATAGGATGTGTGTACTAGGAATCAACCACCCCGAGAGGCCGCTCCGCTTAGAGAGCCCGCCCTTGACACTATACCTATTAGTTCACTATTGAATATAGACTTTTCCCACACTTCACCCGATGGCGCACCGAGCCACATTACAATTGGGTGTCGAGAGCCTAGTAGTGATCTCGTTGTAGCCACCTCATCCCTTTTGGGGAACACTACCCGTTATGATGGTTTGCTTCTGGAGGACCATTCCCCTGTGGAGCCTCCAGTGGAACCACCTCGTCCTTGTAAGAATGAGATTCAGGTGAGTGACACATTTATGAGTATTGAGGCGTTGACATCTCTCCCATTATCACCCCTGATATTGATAGTGCTCGAAAGAGAGGATCTTGAGTGTAGCATCCAGTATGTAGAGTTCTCCCTAAGAACGCTTAAGTATAATTCAGATGTTTTAAGAGTTTGCTATCTGGTCATTCACACTCGTGATGAGTTTTGGGCTGTACCACCTGCTGACCCACCAGATGAGTTCTTTCTTGTGAGGGTCACTCACTACATACTAGAGTTGCATCCTATTGTCGATGCCTACGATTTTCACTTAGGTGATCGTCGCATTCGCGATGATTTTTCATACGTCCCTCCAGGTGAGCCCCCTGATGCGTCTCATTCCCTTAGCAAGCATATCACGTGCGCTACGCTTCACCTGCATCATCGTTTATCTGAGGACACTGTAGATATTTTTGGGACTTACGTTGGTACTCGTCGCATTTATGACGAATTTTATTACACCCCTCCCGGAGAACCCCGGATGAGTCACATGTCGATCCACCCCTCATTTGGGATATATCCATATTTAGTAGGACACTCGAGTTTGAGGGTGCAATCACTGACCCGTTGATCATATGTCTTACTACCCGCACTTGTAGAGACAGTTCACACACTACATTGACACATCTTATTACTGATGTCTCCGCTGTTCGCTGGAGTGATCGTTGCGCCCGCGACGAATTTTTCTATGTCCCACCTTCTGAGCCTCTTGATCATGTACCCCTTTTAGGAGTTTCTTATAGTACCCAAAACCCTCGGTTTATGGAGTTGGTCGTGTCAGTAGTTCGTCTTTAACATTTGTTGCTTGTTCATTTGCATTTAGTGCATGGTTCATTCTTGTTGCATGACTCTCACACGTTGTTTATTTTGCATCATTTGCATAAAATGCATAAACTAGTCCGGAAGAAAACTATTAGCAATATTGAATTATATGTGGTATGGGCAAATATGAATAGACGTGAGCAACATTTTCGGGTGTGCGAGCATATCATGGTCGGACTTTGCAAAGAGGGGCTCCCAAAAGGAGCCGCTATTAAGCTACAACTTAAGCGAATGAGTCCTTATAGGGTTTTACAGAAAATTGGGACAAATGCCTACGAGATTGATTTCTCCGCAGATATGGGTATTCATCCCGTATTTAATACGAAAGATTTGACACATTACTTTGATCCTCTCGAGCATAGAGACCCGTACCTTGAGCCTCTTCTGCCACCCTTCCAGTTACAGCTTGCCACTTCCCATGTTCACCTTGGACGAGCATCCGCGGACTTGCCCGCACCACCCATGATTCCACCGATTTTTCTGGATCCACCAGCACGAGAGGTGAGCGTTGTGAGCATTATTGTTATTATGGCGCACGAGTGCATCACCACTACAGTCGGTCGGTCTGGCCGTTACTTGGTGCACGGGAGTGGACGCCCCACCTTTGTTGATACTTGGATACCGGCGACAGAGTTTGATAGACTTACCCCCGATCTTCGACTACAACTCAGTCATCTTCATTCCTCGGAGATGAATGTTTTTCAGTCGGGGGGAATTGATGGGGATCGACCGCATGTTCATGATCGGAGATCGGGCCGCCACTCGGCGGGACCCATTTTTGCTGATTTGGCGGAGATGCATTGATCGGATCGGCGATCCGAGACCGTGAGCGTGTCCGGAGCGCCATCTTTCATTTTATATGTATTTTTTTTTATATTTTTTGGAGTTGTATTTATTGTTTTAGGACACCGGACGTAACGGACGATCATAGTCGTTCACGCCGGGTGCCCAACTGCCCCCTCTCGTTATAAATAGGGGCGGATGTTCTCATTTTCACGGATTGTTGTGTTTTGTGAGAGATTTCAGAATTCCGGTAATCTTCGTGGTGCGACGTCGCGAGCCCCGGGTGCGACGTCCGGGTTATTCAGTTATCTTTTATTTTCTTATTGTCATGCATTGTTCCCTTACTGTTCCCGTAAAGAAGCCACGATTTCTCCCCAAAACTGCCACTGTTCCCCTTCATTACCCACGATTTCTTCATCAGGAAGCAGAAAACCGTCCACCTGTGTCACTGTTCACCTTCTTCCTCCACGACAGAAGGAGTCAAACTCTCCTGTACGCCAGTCTTTCGTCGAATCACTGTTCCGTCGCCTGCTCTGCTCATCGTTCCGCCTCCAGCAACACCACAGTCGTTCGATACCTCTCCCCACCGCAAGCAACACTCACAGAAACCCTCCTGTTCATCTCCTTCTTCCTCGACGGGTTCCTATTCACCTCTTTCAACATCGACAGTGTCCTATTCATTCCTTTCTCCCTCGACGCATAGGATCGACAACCTCCAGCCGCCCTTCCCCATCAACCGTAAACTTCCCTTGTGAATTCCCTCCATGTTCTGGCTGAATTCTAAAGCCACATCCCCTACTTCAGTAAACAGCCACCAGCCCTCCTATTAATCCCCCCTCCCATCCACAGAATCACAGACCACATCACTGTCCATCTTCTCCCAACAGCATTCCATCTCTAAGGTCGACTTACAAAGTGACTGTCACTATATTCACATCTGATCAGGTGATAAATGGAAGACAATGTTCAAAATACGAAACAAATTATTTGAGTGTCTGATCATGCCATTCAAACTTTTTAAAAATTAAGGAACTGAATTTTTAGTCTCATGGAACTTAATTTTGGTAATTATAGATTCAATTTTTTCTTCTTTTTCTTTTATTATTTAGTAGTTAGTTTCCTTCTACAGTTCTACCTAGTCCCATGGAATAAATAAGACAATATTGCATTATTTTTTCATGTGAATAAATAGTTAATAGACTTCTTACTTCTTTTGTTTTCTGTATAATTTTTTATAATGTGTGTTATCATTTTGTAGTCTGATGTGTTACAAGTTACACATTACTCATGCCAGGTCTCGATTCCAAGCCAGCGCCGTTATGTAAGGTACTGGTCTGAGGTGCTCTCATTCACCGGGGGAAAATTTAATGGGCCTCCATATGTGAATTTGCCTGCAACAACTACCAGGGAATTGCGTCGGATTCGTCTGTATGATGCTGTCAACATAAACTCAGTGTTTGTTGCAGTCATGGAAATGCAAGAGGTGAGTGAGCTTCTCTAAAGATTTATTTTAGATCCAAAGTGCAGAAACAAAGTTTTTTTTGTATTTGTTATATATAAAGAATACCTTTTTCAGGGTTACATCGATGTCATTCACCTTCTATCACCTTCTATTGACCTTTCATCTATTCTAATTCCAAGAAGCATCTTTTCTAACAAATTATGCGGGTTAATGTTTCTGCTGTATTGTTTCCAAACTTGAGCTGTTTTCTGTTCTCATCTCAATGTGCCTTCGAAGGAATGAAAAATTTGTGCTTGTTTAAATTACATTTTGTTCTTTACTATAGGAAAATGGTGTTACCATACACTGTTATTTTATCGATTTATTATTTTTATGTTTATTAATTTATTACATGCGGATGATATTGTTTTAGTCGATGAGACGCGAGAGGGTGTAAACGTGAAACTTGAATCTTGGCAAGACACTTTAGAAAAGAAGGATTTTAGGTTGAGCAGGGCAAAGACGGAGTATATGGAGCTTAAATTTAGCAGTGCAAGAAGGACGGATGACTCCGTATTAAGTTGGGTGATCAAAAAATTTCACACAGTGAGTGCTTTAAATATCTGGGATCGATAGTTCAAAAAGATGGAAGTGTAGACAAAGATGTGATACATAGAATCCAAGCAGGTTGGTTGAAGTGGAGAGACGCGTCAGGGATCTTATGTGATCGTAAAGTACCATTAAAACTTAAAGGCAAGTTTTACCGTACTGCAATTAGACCAGCGATGCTCTACGGTTCTGAGTGTTGGGCAGTGAATTGTGTACGTGTGCAAAAAATAGGAGTTGCGGAGATGAGAATGCTTAGGTGGATGTGTGGACACACGAGACTGGATAAAATTAATAATAGATGTATCAGGGATAAGACATGAGTGACACCAATTGTAGAGAAGATGCGAGAAGCTCGACTAAGATGGTTCTGACACGTACAAAGGAGACTGTTAGAGGCACATGTTAGGTGTTGTGAGAATTTAGTCACTATGCATGTTAAACGGGGGAGGGGTAGACCAATAAAGACTTGTAATGAAACTATAAGGAAAGACATGATGTACTTAGGCATTAGTGAGAGTATGACTAAAGATAGGGCTCAATGGCGACAAAGGATCCATATAGTGGGATAAAGGCTTGAGTGTTGTTGTAGTATTACATGCTTGTAGGATGAAGAGTTAATTATCTATATATAAATAAACATTTTAAAGAAATGGGGGCCATGTAAATAGTTGGGATGAATGCGGCAAAATGGGAAAGCTCAAAACGTTAGACCACATTTGATTATCCACTTTTATATAGTGTAGATTATAGTTGTGTGGCTTGGAATTCAAACGATTGTTTGATGGAAATTGGATCCAACCAGTTCTCATTTTTCAACTCGTCTTAAAAAATGTGAGAATTCAATTACAATCATGAGAGAAGTCATCTTCAAATTTTCTGTAACGATAGAATAACATTAAGTTAACAGAATACTCGGTTAGAATATTATGTTTACTTATGTTAATGATTTATGAAAATATAATGCGAGTGCTGATAAAAGTGAAATTCATTGCAACTAAAACGAATATACGACTAAACAAACAAATGTCACTATAGCTTACTTCCATTGGACACACTTCTGGAAGAAAGTTCTAAATATTTTCAAACACTTACACTGAAACAAAGTGGCCCTTTGTGAGCTCCTTTTCTTCTATTTTTCCTTAATGCGACCAATTTTTTCGCTTCACTACTTCCGCCTTCTATTGATTCTTCAATCTTCTTTTCGTTGATACTTATATTTCCTTTCTCTTTATTATCGATTACTGATCACATATTTGTTACAGATTCCCGACCAAATTTACCGTCCTTCAATAGAAGTAGCGAGGGGCTGTTGCAGGCCGATAAAGCAAGGATGTCATGGCAGTAGTAGTCCGCGGTATTATCTTTCGCATGTTGATGGTGAGTATAAGGATCAAGCTGAGCTCGATTCACCTCGGATTGTGATGCAAATGGACACAGAGAGACCAGCTATTTACCATAAGAGGTGTCTTGACTACCGCTTCGAAAAACCCTTGGAGGTGTATACTTAAGAATTAGTTTTTTTTGGTTATTAGTTTGTCCTGTAGAATGATGTTTGCCATTCCTGGTAGGTGTCTGGAGATATACGAGTCATCTTCTATGAAAAGATGATCGGCAGTCGCCTTTTCTATGTGTGCTTCAATACGGCTTTTATTAAGGGTAGCTTGCTTCAGGTATAATTCTTTGTAGTTTTACTGAATCTTTTAATTTTCCTAGTGCATTGACGTTTATAAATTTCATGTACTTGATTTAGTTGATCATGGCTTCAAAGATTTTGACCCATCAGATGTCATATTTATTTATAATAGTCACTCTGATTAATTGTTTTTATGGCTGCATGCTCAAGTTGGTAGCAGATTTGAATTTATTAGGTGGTATTGTAGATAGACTAGCTTTTCGGGGTTTTTTGCCAATCAAGTGTCACCTTTCAATACTAATAAAGCAAAAAATAGCATCAAGGTTAATAAGCTATTATACTGATAGTAAACTAAAATATCATCCAATGATTTTCTGGTAAATACACCATCAAGGTTTGTCCTGTGCTTAGGTGATTATATGCTGTTTACCAGGAATATATGGCAAATAGTATCTGCAATTTTGATTTTGGCAACTTTATCTGCATCAGGGTTCGTGTTTTTCAATCGCTTCTTTCTCATGCAAACCCTCAACCGAAAAAGGAAAAGATACTATAAACTTGTTCTTTGATAGATATGCTGAAGTAATAGGTATAGTGCGGGAGTGGTCGAGCTGACCATTCGCCCCTTGGCAGGTGAAGGCTCCCTTATGCTAGAAGAACATTGTTTCACAATATTTTTAGTAGTGAATTATTTTATATGTATTTCAATATAGTTCATATAATTATTAGAATTATCTTCGTCTTGACTCTTGAAGGGGAGCCTTGGCGCACTGGTTGAGGTGTTGCCGTGTGACCTTGAGGTCACGGGTTCGAGTCCTGGAAGCAGCCTCTTGCAAAAATGCATGGTAAGGTTTGCCTACATTTCACCCTTGTGGTGGAACCCTTCCCCGGGCCCTCGCTACGCGGGGATGCTTCGTGCACCGGGCTGCCCTTTTATCTTTGTCTTGACTCTTGAGTTACGGGATAAGATTGGAAGGATTTATCTAAATTTTCTATTTAAATTTGTTTTAGTTATGATTCTATTTCTGTAATTAGAGTATTCATGGTTTGTAATTGGAACAAGATTATCGATTGATAAATTGAATAACAAGATTCCTCCCTCCATATTGTTAAAGGAGAGTTTTGAGTTTAGTCCCCCATTAAGTTAAAAAAAATGTGTATCAGGCACAACATTTTCTCCTTTGAGATCCATACTCCCTAACACTGCACATGTTATGCAGTTCTATGATGGCACTACCTTTATATTGAATCACAATCTATAATACAGTAAGATGTCAAATGCATGAATATATTTCTAAAATTAACCAAGAGCAGAGATTTGACTTTTGAATGTAAACAGTCTTTCAGAATAAATATATATATAGAGAGAGAATTTTCACTCACTGCCTAGTTTTTTTAGTAATAATATTCTAATTTTTAGAACAATATTTGGAACCAAGATAAATATTGGTTTATATATGGTGTAAGTGTACATTTGTATTATATATATGGATATCTTACATGCTTGTCATCAAGCACAAGAACTGAAATATGTAGTAGCAATAATCTTTGATTGAAGCCATGTTAATTGGTAACATATTCTGTTGTTCAAGGCTTGAAACTCCATAAATTGTTAATAATCAACACATGAAGGAATACAACTTGGTATGGACTTTATATATATGCTTGCAGTAAAGGAATTTGAGGCTAATGATTTTTTATTTCTTGCAGTTTTCATCCCGAGATTTAGATAAAGTTGGAAGCAAGGGAAAATCGATGTGCGGGCCATCATTTTGTTTGGAGCTGTTCTTTGGTCCTGTTAATGCGGTTCAGCGATGATTGACATCCATCAATCTTCATTAAGGATTGTCGCTCCTCTATCGGTCGAAAGAGTTCTTCTTAACCCAACAGCCTCCAACTTGTGATTCTTTTTGTGGCAATGGAAGATAACTGAAAGTCTTATGAAAATGGCGGTGGAAAGCATTTCTGGGTCATAAGTAGAGGTATGTTCAGAACTCAATGGTTTTGATTTTGCATCAAGAAATGATGGGAAATGTATCCCATGAATGAATTATTATTGGGGTTTACTTTCCCCTGCGGTTAGCTAATTATTATATAGCCTTCTAAAACTTGAAGATATCAAATACCTCCTCCATGTTAGTTTTTCCATCCACTTACTATCATTACTGCATTTTATATCAGTCTCAGTTTGGCATGGGGGTAGCGGTCGTGAACGCAGTGCTTATGAACTATCGTTCGTGAACGTCCGACCTCACCTAAGGAACTTCATTCACTTTTATGTTCAAAACTAGTTTTCTTTTCTTGGTGGCGGTCATAACCATTGTCATGCCAAACATACATTCTATGACCGGCGTTTTTGTTCAAACTCACCGGAGCAAAAACGCCGCCTCAAACTAGCAAAGGTGAAGATTCTCATACAAGCTATTACCTGGCTAATGACTTTTATTTGATAAAATATCAAATAACTTCTCAGCCATCATAATTTTGAGGGCGAAATAGTCATTTAATTACTAAACTACCAAAAAAAATCACGAAAAAGTGAGTAAAAAGGGAAGCACTTCAGACTACTCTAAACTTCAATGGGTTACATAATGATTAGCTGAACTTTGGGGGGAAAAGAAGTGGTTATTATTGACATTTTGGTAGATTTGAATTGATCAAGTTTTATTGTTCATGTTTTTCAGTTCACAGTGGTGGATAGATGGGGCTTACTTAGGATGAATGGATTCTGATTTGAGGGTGTGCTGATTGAAGGCTTTTGCTACCCAGGAAGCAGACAGAGCATGTGAAGGAAATTGTACATCATCAGTTTTTCCCCCCTTCTTCTTTATGTTGTAATGACTAATGATGATTTATGTAAAATGCAGTTTTTTTATTCAATATTATTTTATATGATTCACATGTCACTAGAATAATTACCAAAACTTCCAGCATAATTACAGGCTGCACTCCTCTCACTTCTGAAATTACAATTTCTAAATTGTATTTTTAGTGTTCAAATCATAGAATTTTTAAAGGATGATGCAAGATAGCCATACTTTTTTACTTTACATTGTATTTTTAGTGTTCAAATCATAGAATTTTTTTTGGCAAAACAAAACAACGGAATATGAAATATGATATTTTCTGATTAGAAAAATACCATCAGTTTTTAAAGTGTTTCCAATGGATTTTGTCTAAAATGATCGAATTATGATAAATCTGGTACTCAGAATGATTGTAAAAGTATATTGCTCCGTATTTCTTAAATTTTTTTTTGGCAAAAAACTGATCATCAGAACTCTAAATTTTTGGCTCTTTGGCTCCGTGTCCCGTTTAAATATTTGTATCCGGGAGAAGTGTCATGCTGACACGTGAAGAAATCATGTAAGTTGAGGGAAATAAAAAAAAATTCGCACAACATCAAATTTGATTTCCGCGGAGCACAGATCAAATTGATCTACGCGGAAATCAAATTTGATCTCCGCGGAGAACAATTGATTTTCAGACTAAATTTCAGCAGCAAGAAGAATTTTTTTTTATCAAACTTCTCTCTTAATTTTAGCACCGCTGTTGTTTTTGTTTCCGACGATTATTGCTTCCACATCGTAGTCGCATCCATGGAGTATATCGTTGTGTAATTTTCGTCTCCGATCTTCACTCCCACGAGGCCGTAGAAGGCGTTAAAGTTTGCTACAAGAAGAAAAAAGAGACTTTCTTTTTCTAACTTCTCTCTTGATTTTGGCCCGTGTCCGTCTCTGTTTCCGATGATTGTTGCTTCCACGACGTAGCCGCATCCAAGGAGCACATCGTTGTGTGACTTTTGTCTCCATTATTCGCTCCCACGAGGTCGTAGAAGGCGTGAAAGTTTGCTACATGTTGAAGGTGTTGTTCTCTCGTGTTAGTTTTGACTTACCTTGTTCTTGATCATTTTCTCCGGAGTTTTCATCCATGAAGGTTAAGGTGTAATGAATCACGCTTCAACAAAAGTGGATTCTGGTTCATCTTTCTTGTATTTTCTCCACTGCAGTGTTTGATCTGTTTTTTTTTTCTTTAATTTTCGGTCATTTTGATGTTGATTTTTTATTACAGTTTATTTGATGTGTGCTCTTATTTACCACAATGGTTGTTCATTTCTTAAATAATAAAGGTAAATTTCAATCTCTATGGTAATTGATTTTGATTTCCATGAAGATCAATTTAAATCGCCACGGAGATCGAGCTTGATCTCCATAAAGATCAAATTTCATCTCTATGGCGGTTGAAATCATTATCGATCTCCATACAGAAAACAGAAAATTAAATATTTTTTCCGCCTAACTTTTATAGTTCAGGTTCTACATGTCTATTGTGATATGTCACGTGTCACAATCTCCGGGACACGGATCCAAAAATTTCTTCATCAGAACATCTAAAAATGTGATTTAAAATGAAAAAAAAAATCTCTTGCACCATCCTCTAAGTGCGAGAGGGCGCCTAAATTTTCTCCCCTATGAAGTAACGAAATTTTTCGCCATGCAGAAACTAAAACTGGACCGTCTGGCCTCGACGAACATGGCTCTGGAGCAGCCACGTGGCTGCCCGGCCTTTTCACGTTCAAAAATTTATCCCATGCGGCCGCTCCTAATTGGTACCAAAAAATTTCCATGGAGTGTAGACATATCATGAAAGTTTCAAAGTGGTTGCAATAGTTTGGCATGAATGCATTCTTGCATGGAGATTTGGAAGATGCGGTATTTATGGAACAGTCGGGCGGACTTGATTGTATTTTGGGCTCGATAAAATTTGTTCGCTAAGAAAGACATTGGGTCCGTTTGGCAAGGCGGTGGAGGACTTGAATGCGGTTGTTATGAACCATCCCCCACCAATATCATGTTTTTGACACATTGCACCATATACTTAATTTTTAGAGATGGGCTAAATTTGTTTAATTTATACGATTAAACATTAGATAAACTCAACAAAATGTGTTAAAAGATAGAATATGAAAATATTTGGAGGTTGCAATGCGGAAAATATTCCTCAAAATTCAACTTAGGGTGCAGAATGTCTAACTTAAAGGTATTTGAGTGTGAAATGTGCCAAATTTAAAGATTTTGAGTGCAGTGTGGCAAATTTAAAATATTTGGGTACAATATGCTAAAAAGATAATATTCAGGAGTACAAAATGTCAAATAACCTTTGAACTCACTAATCCTTGGAACATTTAGATAATTTTAAAAAAAAAATTTAATTACCTTTAAATTATTAATTAACATGCATTGCTGCAAATAATCCTAGCTCCCACCCTATCAAGTCTTGCCACGACAGCAGTAGCCTTCAAGCGCCCTCCCATCAAAAAACCCTCCACCATCATCTTCCCAATCTCCTCCCCCTTCTCCTCATCATCCACCACCGCCACCGCCGTCGGACCGGACCCGCTAATCGTGCAGCCAAACGCGCCGGCCAGCACCGCCGCCTTCTTCACGTCAACCATCCCCGGTATCAAGGGAGCCCTCTTTGGCTCAACAATCCCGTCGGAAGACAATGCCGAGCCCAACACCCTCACGTCCCCTTGAAGAATGGCGGCGACCAGAGCTGCCGCCTGGCTCGAGTTCGCCACATGCTCCTCCCTATTCACCATCTCCGGCAGAGCTGCCCTCATCTTCTTTGTCGGCGCCACGAAATCCGGGCTCACCAGGACGAAGAAGAGCTCCCGATCTGATGGGAACTCCAGCCGAATCAATTCAAGGGGGCGGTAGCTTCTGATGAGGACGAAGCCTCCCATGAGGGAGGGGGCGACGTTGTCCGCGTGGTAGCCGCTCACCTTCTTCTCCGACTCGAGGCCGGCTAAGACGAGGTCGGATTGGGAGAGACCGCCGCCGAAGAGAGCGTTGACGGCGACCGCGGCTGCGGCTGCGCTTGCGGCGCTTGAACCGAGCCCGCTGCCGAGGGGAAGTCCTTTGTGGAGGTGCAGGGAGAGGCCGACGGAGCGGACGCCGAGCATGCGCATGGCGGAGGTTGCGGCGATTCCGGCGCAATTGAAGTTAGGGTTTCGGGTGAGCTTGGAGACGGCAGATGGATGGTCTCCGGAGATGGAGGAAACCGAGAGGGTGCCGGGAGGAATGGAGGAGTCGACTGAGAGGGTTACGGTATCGCCGAGGGTGTCGACAGCGCAACCGAGGAAGTCAAAACCTGGGCCGAGGTTGGCGACGGTGGCGGGGGCGAATGACTTGACGGACTGGAACACAGGGGAAGGATCGGCGACGGCGGATAGGGTCTTGATGGAATGGATGGAGCATCGGATGGTGGAGAAGCGGGGGAAATAGGTTTTCTGACGGCGGGGATGAGCGGTAGAGAAGGAGGTGAAGGTGAATGCCGCCGCCGCCGTCATGTTGGCGGCCAAATGGGGGGAGGAGGAAAACCTCGAGAGGCAATTGCTACCGGGAGAAGGGCAAATATGGTAGTACTGGCACACTATATAAACTTCAAAATAAAATAGACACTCATATTTATAATTTTTAATTAGTGAATTTAATTTACATATTTTCTTTATTTAACAAATATGAGATCATATCCTCATAGTTGTTTTGTCAAACAGCTTAAACAGATTCTCAGTTTGAACCAAACAGTTTCACAAATTTTGTCACCACTCTGCAAAACAGTTGATTATTTAACTACTGTTTCTCCAGTCGCTGCAACTGAGCCAAACATACCCTAAATTTTGTATCTAATTCTTTGACATTTAAATTTATGTATTCTTCTAATTAACATATGGAACCACATCAATTATATAAATAAAAATTGGTGTACATGTTATGTTTACTTAGTAGAGGATTAAAATTTCGCAAATGCACAATTATTCGTAGTTGGGTGCCCTCATATGAGCTCAATGCTTGTATTATAAGCATAGAAATTTGAGGAAGCAATGCATATTCAAGAAGATGGACCTAAACCTAATTAATATTACATTGCTATGTTATCTCGGTCAAGTTTGGTGCGGCATGTTTTCTCCGGTGAGTTTGGACAAAAATGTCGCCCTCATACAATATATATTTGGCATGCCAATGGTTAATGACCACCACCAAGAAAAGAAAACTAATTTTGAACATAAAGTTAGATGTAAAGATTAGAAAATATCAAGCAATATTATACGTTTTGAAGTGCTAGCAACTATAGCGTGTCCCGTGTAAATAACGGCCGCTGCGACAACTAAAGGGAAATATTTGTTGATGAACTGATATTCAACCAAAAGCTTAAGCACATGGGCAACGCCAACCGCATAATTCTACACCAACATTTACTTCACAAATCCGATGTGGTATAATTCATGTTTTTGGGTGTATCAACAACTTTGGCTTGGACAATGTAAAGATTAGAAAATATCAAGCTTAATTAACTAATATAACATAAAAAAATGATTTATTTAATCAGGACAAGCCCATTGTGCCATTCATAAATTTTAAATTGACATTTTATTTTGAAGTTTTGATATATCCTATTATAAATGCAACTTTGAAGTTTATGAAATTTTAATTAAGGGTTATTTACCGGGACTTTCCCTCGAAGTTTGTGTAATTACAACTTCCACCCCCTCTAACATTCTAAATTACAAAAATCTCCCCTCAATGTTTACATTTCATAACATCCATGCACAAAAATACCCCTTGGAGTAAATCTTCATTGGGGGACTTTTTGTGCATAGATATTATGAAATGTAAACATTGAGAGAGGGTAATTGTAATTTCAAAAGTTTGAAGGATGCAAGCTGTAATTATGCAAACTTCGAGGGGAGGTCCAGGTAAATAATTCAGATTGATAAATCATTAGGCTGAATATAATACTACATCACATCAAGAATAGACACGGAATTCCACCTACAATCAATTGATTTTAGGTTGAATGCAAGTAGATTACAACACTTAATTTTCATGATATGAGAAACACGACAAACAGCGATAATTTTAGGCCGAGCATGAATCTCGAACTACAAGTATGGATCTGGCCTGCACGACGAATGAGCGAAATGGAGGCAACGAACGATATAAACGGATCGATTTAAGCAGCAATGGTCTATCAGAAATCATCTACCAAGACAGAGTCCCTGGGAACCTCATATGCATCTCTGGGCCTGAGCTTCTTCACACCAGCAGTGAAGCAAACTTTGTCTGACTTGTAGCTCTCAAGAGTGACTTGAGAAACTTTGACCCACACAAGAACCTTGGTCTTCATCCCTTCCACGCCTGAGAGCTTCCCCCTGAGCAGGAGGGCTTTGACGCGAGTTGCGTACCTGAGCACGGACGAATCCTTGAAGATGACCTCGCAGGCGGATGGCAGATGGACGACGAGTTTCGACTTCGATTCGTCGAATTCATAGCAGACGATGTTTCTGGGGAACAGGCCTGGCGGGAGGCCGTGCTCCCGGAGGAGTTCTGGCAGCGTCTTCTGCGGTTTGCCTGGACAGAATAAGTAAAGCCATTCAACCCGATCGTGAGTGAACTGTTTCTTAACTGTTTCTTTTTATGATACGCCGTTATAATGTACAGAAAAAAAAAGTCTTTCTTGGTACCGCTGAGATTAATATTTAGAACCCTAAAGGCCACATAATCGCTGTTTGCAATATTTAGAACCCTAAAGGCCGCATAATCGCTGTTTGCAGACCGCCCACTAATACCAAACTAATAGTACTCATATCAAAGATGAAATCAGTGCCTGGACTTTAACAATATAGTTCAAGCTTTCCAGCTTGAGGGCGACACAGCTTTTGGGAGTCAACTCCGGAGATGAATGGAAAAAGAAATCTTCATTGGTTCTACCTCCTCTTTTTTACGAGGAGAATCAAGAATGAATTCTCACAGGGTCGCTCGGACTTTGAACTGGCAAATCGAAAATTTACTCAAGGCTTGTGTATATGTTCTCATGATATGTCAACAGAATTATTCTAAGCAATGTGCATTTAAGCGAATAGTCTTTTGAGGCTTCAAAATGAAGTTTTTACATAAAATACAACTAGCCCAAGAACACGGCCCCAGGCTTTCATATTCTAATGCAACACATGTCACTACGAAAAAACCAACAGCCACAAGAACATAATTCAAGTTGTTTTTGAAATTCAATGGGCACAATGCTAATAGATATATGTCTGAGTAGTTTAGTTTTTATGTTCTTTTCAATAACTAAAAATGTACCTTAAAATTACTGTTGGACCCTTGATTATTTGTGAATGTTAGAGCAATATTACTCAATGCCAGTTCTTGCATACAACTAGAGAAGAGAGAAAAGAAAGTACAAATTGTATCAAGTATTTGAGGACCCTCCACTGACTCATGGGTTGCGGGCCCTATTATGAATGTGTTGGCGAATTTTGAGAGGCAGGGGAAACGGCAGCTTCATATTGAGATCCACCTATATGTTTTTTACTCGAGTATCGGGTTGAATAGGAACCTGCAAATAGAACCTCGCAAGTTGGCGTCTCTGGAGAGGCTATTGCATATAGGAATCCATGAATGGAATCATTAGGTAGGCCCATGCAGATATGAATCATATTTGCTATATCCTTTTGCTCCACTATCATCTAGATATAAATGCCTTGCGTTACCTTCTCAGTGTTGACCTACGCTTATGGATAAGGTAGCAAGCAGAGGATAATTTGAGGTATAGAATTGTGTTATGATGCTTTTGGTGCAGTAATGCTGCATAAGATCCTAGATCTTTGTCTCGAAGGAGGATTGCCCACAGGACATCAACAATTTTGGAAGTTCTGCATCCAGACAAGTAGAGGCTAGTGATGCAAGACGGCGCGTAGGGTTTGCGCGTCTGTCGGCTATTTCTAGGAAACCCTAAATGTATGCAATTTAAAAAACAAATTGAAATTTGAGCGGGCGTGCACGAACTTTAAGAAATTAAGCAACTAGACTTTTATAAAGCATAAAATTACTATTTTTGTTTAAAAATGGATTTTCTTAAAAAAATGGTTCAATTCTAAATTCGGGGAAGGAAGTTCACAACTTTCGTTCCGTTCCCGCGGTTGTAGCAAGCGGAAATCGTGAACTCCAAATACGTTTCCGTTTGGAGTTTTCGACGTAGCGCTCGCTGACAAAACCCGGCGAAAATCCAACAATGAATCTAATATCCTAAAGAGAAAATTTATATGCACACGAATGAGGAGGAAGGAGCAAATTACCCACGGAAAGAGGCGTCTTTCCGCAACCGAAGTCGACGGCGATCCCGCGAGGAATTCCTCGTCACCTTCGATCTCCCGCTCCGAGGTTGACCGTTATAGCACACGGGCACCACGGAGAAAATTCGCTCACTCTCACACTAAGTGGTTCCACGGAATCTCAAACACTCACTAGTGTAAGGGGGCCACAAACTAACACCCTAAAATTCACTCACACGCAAGAGGCTCCACGAAATCTCCAAGTTGAGTGAAATGGGAGACCAAAACCCACTCACTAACTCACAGCAAACAACACAAATATACTGAAAAAATAATCGAACAGTAATTTGTATGTTACTGTTCATTATATTCGACAGGTCCTAATTGAAACAGCCGGCCACTGTTCATCATCTCCTACGGGAGGCAGAAATACACGACAGGAGAAAGAAGTAATTGATGGAGTGATGTGTAATGCTACTGTTCACTGTCATCTCCAGAACGAATCCACGGCTAACAACTATTACTCCTCTCTAAAATAATCTCACGGAAAATCCAAAGCAAGCAGCTATTTCCTAAATAAGAACTCAAAGCAGGACATATCTAAACTCACAAAATCAGGAACTGAAACAGGAAGTACTCAAACATTCAATCTCCAGTCACCAACAGGAATCGAACATCCATTACAGAACTCAAAACCAAATTCAATATTTCATCCTCCTCCTAAGTAAACATAACATATGCCTTTTATAGGGCATTCTGGGAGGAAGAGAAAAAAAAACCAGACAACAAAATAACGAACGCTGAACCGCTGGCCCATGGACGAGAGGAATCGTGTCCAGGAAAGCTCGGACAGGTGCTGAAACCGCAAAAGTTGAGGGCGTCGTGGCTTGAGGGCGGAAGCCCTGCGGAAGTGGTGCAGCGCCAAAGGCGGAGAAGGTGCGTTTGGGAGCTATCGAACCGAACCCTAGAGCAGCGCCATGGCAGAACCGGGAGCTTGGGAAGAAGAACAGTGCTCCGCTGGAGGGAAAGAACTGGACCGGAGATAAGTAGTGGCTGTATGCAGGCGGGCATTGGGACTTTCATATAACTTTATATATATATATAAATGTTTTCCAAATATATTATAACTATATATATATCAGTTTATATACATATATATATTTCACAAAATACGAACACATAAATTGCAAAATGACATAATGCAAAACTCAGGGTCGATAGGGGTTTGAACGAGTGCGGCGTCGGGCACTTTGCGTCGACCTGATCTGGGCTGGTCTCCACCAACTCTCCCCCTCTCGAAATCACTCATCTCTGGTGAGTGCTCCGAGCGGTAGTGTTGTAGAAGAGCAGCTTCCATACGCTGTAACTCCTCGGCCAAGACCCAGCTGGTCTCGGTCTCTGGTCTGCCATGCCAACGAACCAAGTATCTCTGAAAACTGTTAACGGAAAACGGTAGAACTGCCGGTGGTGTGTCAGTAAACTGAATGAGAATCAGTGTGTTCTGAATGTGGCTCCTCACTAACACTCACCAACCCAGAAGAATCAAATGGAGGAGAAGGCAATGGAAAATCTAGAGACTCATGTGGATAATCGTGGAATAAAGTCAGATCGGTTACATTAAAAACTGGATTTGCTCCCCAAACGGAAGGCATTTCAAGTTCATACGCATTTTGCCCAATCCGCTTGACCACTCTAAAGGGTCCAGTTCTACGGTTAGCTAAACTTCTTTACGGTACCCGAAGGTAACCGTTCCGGATTTAGCCGAACCATCACCAAGTCATCCATTTTGAAACTTGTAGCTTTTTTATGCCCGTTAGCTTGAGTTGCATATAAATCATAAGTACTATGCAATTTCCGCTCAATTTTCATGCAAATCATGCAAATGCAAATGATGAACTACTGACACAACTAGCTCCACAAACCGGTAAATACTAAAAGCAACTCATGAGATAGGTACGTGATCAGGAGGCTCGGAAGGTGGCTCATAAAAGACTTCATCGCGCGGGCGATGAACATTCAAGTGAAAATTAGAGACATCGGTGATAAGATATAAAATCAACGAATCATCGAGTGCACCCTCAAACTCGACTATGCAACTAAGGATAAATACATCCCAAATGTGTGGTGATCCCATATGTGGTTCATCTGGGGGTTCACCGGGAGGGGTATAATAAAATTCGTCACAAATACGACGAGTACCGGTATAGGCTCCAATATCATATAGAGTGCTCTCATATAAACAATAATGCACGTGAAGTGTGACAATCGTAATAAATTTACTAATGGAATGTGAGGCATCAGGAGGCTCACCAGGAGGGACATATGAAAACTCATCGCGAATACGATGGTCCTCAAAGTGATGATCGTACTCACTGAAAATATGACGCGACTCTTGACTGAGCTGAGTAGGCGGATGATCAAGCCTCACCATATGAATGTCACACTCAAAACCATCTCTTTGGAGCACTAGTGACATCAAGGGCGACAATGGAGCAGGTATCCATGTCTTTGAATTCATAAGGGTATTACTCACAGGTATCTCAGCTATACATGGACGAGGTGGTTCATCTGGAAGCTCAATAGGAGGATCGTCAAAGAACCCATCAGTAGAGTGATGGCCCTCCAGAAGTAAACCATCAGAAGAGGTTGTGCTCCCGGAAAAGGGAGAGGTGACAACCTCGAGATCACTACAAAGCTCTCGGCTCTCAATCGTGATGTGACTCGGTGCGCTATCAGGTGAAGTGTGCGAAAATTCTTCACTCAATAGAGAATCTAGAATCTCGGGTGAAGTCTGTGAAGAGTCTCCACTCAATGTAGATATAGTCTCTATGATGGTCTCACTAATTAGGGCAGACTCTCGTGGGGGTTTACTCCACACATCCTGTACTAGAATATCAGGCAGAGTGGGTGAAGTTTCCTTGCCTTGGGACGAAGAGTGCTCTCGTCGACCCTTAAGGGACACCATCATGTTCGTTTTCGGAACACAAGGAGGATCACATGTAATGTAATCTTGACGAGGGTGACCTCCACAAGATCCTTGAGGGTAATCGTGATGATCGTCCATAACATGATCATGTCGTGCTCGTGGTTGGACGTGAGTCCTACGAACGTGTGGGGGTGGTCGCGCAAATAACGACTCAGTTTCCTCATATAAAGGTGACGTGTAGTATCGGTAACTGGAGTGATACTGAACTCTACCCTCATAATATGGTGTCGATGGATCAACAGGATCCATTCGAGTGCTGGCTCCATGGGGGTGGGTGTAAATGGACTCGTAATCCTCAAATAAAGGATTTATCCAATGTGTAGACCCTTCTAGGTAGTGGTGTGGGGTGTCGTGATGGGGTCTAATGGAATGCCAATCTCGAATGGGAGGTGGCATTGACCCTCGAGGGAGTACCTCTAGACTATTCATCCTACCACTAAGGTTTTTAAATCTTTCTCGCACTTGATAGACACTCTCGGTTAACGTTGTCATTTGGTGGGCGAAGGGTAGAAACCACGAGGGTGGTTCATTACCTTCGTCTCCGTAACTCGGGTGACCACGTTCAATTTGACGCATCTCACTAACCTATCACTACACAGATGCATGCAAGACATACAAGTAAGATGGATGATTAAAAAAATTAAAACTTTTTTTTTTTGAAAATTAAATGCTATGCGGGTTCCTATTCTACGCAGGGCGCATTTCGAAATTTAGAAAAATTTCGGAACCTAGCTCTGATACCAAATTGATGCAGTTATAAATATATATATATATACACACAAATTATATATATTCGACAGGTCCTAATTGAAACAGCCGGCCACTGTTCATCATCTCCTACGGGAGGCAGAAATACACGACAGGAGAAAGAAGTAATTGATGGAGTGATGTGTAATACTACTGTTCACTGTCATCTCCAGAACGAATCCACGGCTAACAACTATTACTCCTCTCTAAAATAATCTCACGGAAAATCCAAAGCAAGCAGCTATTTCCTAAATAAGAACTCAAAGCAGGACATATCTAAACTCACAAAATCAGGAACTGAAACAGGAAGTACTCAAACATTCAATCTCCAGTCACCAACAGGAATCGAACATCCATTACAGAACTCAAAACCAAATTCAATATTTCATCCTCCTCCTAAGTAAACATAACATATGCCTTTTATAGGGCATTCTGGGAGGAAGAGAAAAAAAACCAGACAACAAAATAACGAACGCTGAACCGCTGGCCCATGAACGAGAGGAATCGTGTCCAGGAAAGCTCGGACAGGTGCTGAAACCGCAAAAGTTGAGGGCGTCGTGGCTTGAGGGCGGAAGCCCTGCGGAAGTGGTGCAGCGCCAAAGGCGGAGAAGGTGCGTTTGGGAGCTATCGAACCGAACCCTAGAGCAGCGCCATGGCAGAACCGGGAGCTTGGGAAGAAGAACAGTGCTCCGCTGGAGGGAAAGAACTGGACAGGAGATAAGTAGTGGCTGTATGCAGGCGGGCATTGGGACTTTCATATAACTATATATATATATAAATGTTTTCCAAATATATTATAACTATATATATATATATCAGTTTATATACATATATATATATTTCACAAAATACGAACACATAAATTGCAAAATGACATAATGCAAAACTCAGGGTCGATAGGGGTTTGGACGAGTGCGGCGTCGGGCACTTTGCGTCGACCTGATCTGGGCTGGTCTCCACCAACTAGCCTCACATGACTCAATTTTGATATCTCCATGGGATGACTGGTTAATATTTGATATGCGCCCTTCAATTTATAGAGATTCAGGAGTGCGTCTAGCAAAACACCCCACTAATGGAAAGAGCTAATGGTGGAAGAAGTGGGCTCCACCGTGGAGGAAGTGGAGAAACCGACGCAAAATCGCCGTCCGGTAGTGGTAGCGAAACCGTCGCGCGGCAACCACCGCACGGTGGCCGCAACGCCAACCGGGCCGCAACGCAAACCGGGCCGCACCACCACGGTGCGGCCAACGTGCCCCCCCCCCCCCACTATGGGGTGCGGCCTTGCCGCACCCCCCCCCCCCCCCCCCCCCCATGGGGTGCAGCCAAAGCTGCACCCCCCTTTTCAGTACGGACGGTGCGGTCGTGGCCGCACCCCCTTGGGGTACAGACGGCGCCGCACCTCCCCAGTATGGCCTGGTTACACCCCCTAAGTCCACGCTCGTTGTGCGCGCCGAGCACCTCCAAGATTGCAACCCACGCTCACTGCACTTCCGTATTCACGGCGTGCGCAAAACGCCTCAAAGTTCACGATGCGCGCTGAACATCTCCACGTTCGATGCGCACTCAGAACGCCTCCGCGCTCACTGCGCATGCGGCAGTTAACCTTCTTAACTTCTAAGATTGCAGGTAGCATTCGTTGCCATCAGCGCTGCCAACGGAACTGCCTGAAGCTGCCCGAACTGCCCAAACTGCCTGGGGGGCAAAATGGTCATATCTGAAAAGTTGCGATCCGTGTGCTCCAGATCGACGAACGTGATTCGCCCGTCAGGTGATTTACGGTGGTTACGACGACAAAGTTACCGGGCTACCCCTGCCTAAAGCTATAAAAGGAGCTCAGAGCCCTAATTTGAAGACACCTTGCCTTCAATGCCCAAGAAAGCTCTTTCGAAGATCCTTCAAAGTTCTCCTTCGGTGTTCGAAGAATCCTTCAAAGGCGACTTGAAGATCTCCCTTAGGCTCTTGAAGATCTCCTTCCTCCTTAGAGATTATTCTCTTTCTCATTCTTCTCTGCACCTCCTGCAACGAGCGGTGGTCTGTCACCCTCTTGCGTTCTACAACTTGTAAACACTAAAAGATATAGTGAATTTGGTCGGCACCGATCCGGCCCCGTGATTTTTTACAATTTTCAGGTTTTCCACGTTAAAAGTCTTCTTGTCATCTGTCTCACTTTACTCTGACAGATTGCTCGCTTGGCTCACTCTCGAGCTGAGACGGTTCAATTCGACTGGTCTACAAGAGCGTCGAGCGACCCGCAACAATACTAAAACAGCATAGCCTTGCCAAACAGAAAATGTACATTTCTTGTTTCTAGGACAAAGTCTGGCTAGAGATAATAATAAGATGTTTAGGGATGAACATGAGGGTTGGTCTTGGGTTGCACAATGAGTACAAGTGTCATGTCGGACAATGACGATAATTAGAGTGAGAAGACATTCACTTTAGAGGCACTTTTTGGTGGCATGCACTTCTAGGCGGATCTTTGTGTGCAACTTATGTTCTGTGGACTAGTTATGCTTAACCATTCAAGGAATTTGGGAACTTCAGCCCAGTGTGAATATTATACAAGAAGACCATGAGGTTCCTGAAGGGGTTAAATGAACGGCTCGATCAGAGGAGAGCCTTACTTCTGTCAGGTGCGAAGATCCCCACTCTGTCAGAGGCAATCTCGGTCATGATTCAGAAGGAGACCCGGTTCAAACTCCAGGCGAGGATGGGAGATTCAGCTGTCATAAAGTCCGCGCTAGCGGCTACTGACTCGGGTATTTCAAGACCACGAGAGGACACACGACGGTGCTACAACTGCGGTGAGACAGGTCACCTAGTGAATGCTTGCCCCAGACCACCCAAGGCAGGGGATTTTGGTGGTCATGGACGTGGTCGTGGATGGGGCCAGGGTCGTGGTGGCAAAGGTGGCTATCGTGCCAATCTAGGCATTAGTGGATGTGATGAGAAGGTTGGTGTTATTTACACTGAGGAGGAGCAGACTCTTCTGAGTCTAATGAGCAAGATGAAGGGTCTCAAGAGGAGGCAAACTGGAGACACCATTGAGGGGCCATCTCATGCTATGTATGCTCATCCTTCTGGAACGACGGAGTGGATTGTTGACTCGGGTGCATCTCGACATGTGACCGGGGACTCGGGGAAGTTCACTTTCTACTCACGCCTTACATCTCCAGATGGCATCCAGACAGCGGATGGGACCTTTCAGCCAGTGGTTGGTAAGGGTACGGTCGATTGCACAAGTTCGGTAAAACTATCAAATGTCTTGCATGCTCCCTCATTTCATGTTAACCTTTTGTCTATCAGCTATATTATACTCCAACTAAAATGTACTGTCTTCTTTGATATTCTCAAGGTGACCTTCCAGGAGAAAGAGACGAGGCGTATATTTGGGACTGGGACCTGGTGTGATGGGCTGTGGTACCTGGATCAGCAGGGATTGGACAATGCACTTGTATCTGCGACGGAGAAAATAAAGGAAGGGAACCTGGAGACAAGTATAGAGGAGGCACTTCTGCTCCACCATCGACGATTAGGCCATTCTTCTTTTGGTGTTTTAGAACGATTGTTTCCTTCTATTTTTGAAAAAACATGTAAAAGTAAACTTGTGTGTGATGCTTGCGATTTAGGCAAGCTCATAAGAAACTCTTATGCTAGTTCTGGTCATAGAAGCTCTTCTGTGTTTTATTTTGTGCATTCAGATGTTTGGGGGTCGTGTGCAGTTAATTTCTCTAATGGCTATAGATACTTTGTGACCTTTATTAACTGTGCTTCCCGTGTCACGTGGGTATATTTAATGAAAGCTAAGAGTGAGGTCCACACTTATTTCCAGAATTTTCACAAGCATGTCCAAACTCAATACGGTGCAGTACTCAAGGTACTTAGGTCGGATAATAGGACGGAATATGCCAATAAGACCCTTGTAGAGTACTTATCATCTCACAGGATACTGCATCAAACCACTTGCGCATACACTCCTGAACAGAATGGCATCGCTGAGAGGAAGAACAGACATCTGATGGAAGTGGCAAGAAGCATGATGCTGCACATGAAGGTTCCCCAACACTTGTGGGGGTATGCAGTGTTAACGGCAGCACAGTTAATCAATAGAATGTCATCGAAGGTCTTAGGGTAGAGATCCCCGTGTCAGGAGCTGCAAGAGCATAACGGAGGTA
The DNA here is from genome assembly GCA_033032865.1 of Dactylorhiza incarnata. Lineage (NCBI taxonomy): Eukaryota > Viridiplantae > Streptophyta > Magnoliopsida > Asparagales > Orchidaceae > Dactylorhiza > Dactylorhiza incarnata. Next base: position 4,150,504 of record JAWHQI010000088.1, on the reverse strand, counting down.
TGCTTCCACTTAAGGTTTTTGGGTGCGTCTGCTTTATGAAGAATAATAGGACAAGCGTTGGCAAACTTGATGTCAGGGCAATTAAATGTATCTTTGTGGGGTATTCTGGTACTCAGAAGGGATATGTATGTTGGAGTCCAGTCGAGAAAAGGTGTTTCGTGAGCATGAATGTCCACTTCCGAGAGCACGAGCAGTACTACCCACAGGAGGAGATTCTACTCGTACCTGAAAAGCACAATCTTAGGAATGGAGGCCGAGAATGGAAGAGTCTGGTGACAGATTTAAGAAAAGACAGCGGAAAACCCGTTGAGGAGCAAAGGACGAATGAAGAGCAGGAGGAGGTGAGAGGTGCGATACTCACAACTTCAGGGGAGCTTGTCACATATCAGAGAAGAGAAAAGAGAACTCCTGATCTCGTACCTGCACCCACAGCGACAGTGCCTAGTCCCTCGTTTATGCCCGTCTCAATCCCGGAAGCACCTCCAGTTGAACCACTGTCACCTCCCGGTGAGTCTATCTCTCCCACATCCCCGACTACTTCTGTCAAAAGGAGCACTCGCAGCAATGCGGGTAATCCTCATGATCGATATGGTTGGGATCTTGCTTCATTTGTCTCCTACGACGCTATCTCTTCTTCTCACAGAGCATTCATTGCATCCTTGGATAGTATTACTGTACTGAATAGTTGGCAGGTAGCTAAAGCCGACCACAACTGGCAAGCAGCAATGAAGGAGAAGATGCACGCTCTGGAGAAGAATAAGACGTGGGAACTAGCACAGCTCCCGACAGGGAAGAGGGTTGTTGGGTGCAAGTGGGTCTTTACCGTAAAGCAGAACCTGGATGGCAAAATCGAGCGCTGCAAGGCTCGATTGGTTGCGAAAGGGTACAGCCAGACGTATGACATCGATTATGATGAGACGTTCGCACCTGTTGCAAAAATGAGTACGGTTCGAACCCTGATCAGCCTGGCGGCCAATGGTGGATGGAAGATGCACCAACTAGATGTGAAAAACGCTTTTCTGCATGGCGATCTTGCTGAAGAAGTATATATAGAGGTCCCACCTGGATGTGAAAAACGCTTTTCTGCACCAACTGGATGGTACAGCCACGACGAAAGGCAGAGTGTGTAGGTTGAAGAAGGCACTGTATAGACTGAAGCAGTCCCCTCGTGCATGGTTTGATCGCTTTAGAAGGACCATGGTCAGGATGGGATATCAGCAAACCAACGCCGACCACACTATGTTTTTCAGACATAATGAGAAACATCACATCACCATACTTGATGTGTATGTGGATGACATGATCATTACGGGAGATGACGAGAAGGAAATTGTGTGTCTTAAGTGTGACTTGGGGAAGATGTTCGAGGTGAAAGACTTGGGTTCTCTTAAGTACTTTCTTGGGATAGAGATTGCATATGATGCGAAGTGAATTGTTTTGTCTCAACGAAAGTATGCCCTGGATCTCCTCACCGAGACAGGGTTGCTTGGATGCAAGCCAGCTGCAACGCCTATCGACACTAAAGATAAAGTGAGTGCTGAGGCAGGGGAACCAGTTGATCAGGAGAGATATCAAAGACTTGTCGGGCGATTGATCTATCTGAGCCACACGCGTCCAGACATCTCCTTCGATGTGAGTGTGGTGAGTCGTTACATGCACGATCTCAGGAAGGGTCACATGGATATTGTGTACCAAATTCTTCGATACGTGAAATCTGCTCCAGGAGAAGGGCTACTCTTTAGACGGAACGGACATGTAAAGATCGAAGGATACTGCGACTCAGATTGGGCAAGCTGTGTTGATGATAGGAGATCAACCTCAGGTTATTGCGTCTTTGTGGGAGGCAACCTGATCTCATGGAGAAGCAAGAAGCAGTCGGTTGTAGCCCAATCAACGGCTGAAGCTGAGTATAGGGCTATGGCTCTGGGGGTCGCTGAACTCCTCTGGTTGAAAGAAATGCTAATGGAGCTGAAGTTGGATCGAGGAGACGGGATGAAGTTATGGTGTGATAGTTAAGCAGCAATCAGCATCGCTAACAATCCAGTTCACCATGACAGGACCAAGCATATCGAGATTGATAGGTTTTTTATAAAAGAGAAACTGGATAGTGGACTCTTGGAGCTTAGCTATGTCACCACCAAGGATCAAGTTGTTGATTGTTTGATAAAGGGGCTCAGCTCAAACGACATGATGAGGAATTGTGACAAAATGGGCCTAGTTAACATCTTTTGCCCACCTTGAGGAGGAGTGTTGATGTGTATATAACCATATTGGTGTGTATTTAGCAATGAACCCTTTGGGGTATATATATATACTTGTAATAGATTAAAGTGATATATGAGAAAGCCCTAATTTCTACAAATATGCATCTTTGGTTGACTGTGTATGCATCTTTATTTTTTTTCATCTTTATTTTATTATTTGAAGGGGAGCCTTGGCTCACCGGTTAAGGTGTCGCCGTATGACCTTGAGATCACGGGTTCGAGTCCTGGAAACAACCTCTTGCAAAAATGCAAGGTAAGGTTTGCCTACATTTCACCCTTGTGGTGGGCCCTTCCCTGGAACCTCGCTGCATGGGGATGCTTTGTGCACCGGGCTGCCCCCCCCCCCCCCCCCCTTTAATTTTATTATTTGCAAGCAGATAAATGTGTTAGTCTTGTTCCTCTTGTATCACAGTTTACTATTGTAATTTCATGTATGCTTGCCAATTACTGTGTTAATATTAATTCTTGTATTATTGCTTTATTGTGTTAGTTTGCTACTTGCATGCAAATTACTTTGTTCATCTTATCACTCGTGTATTCTTGTTTACTGTGTTAGTTTTTTTCCTGAAGATTAAAATGTTAGTCTTGTTACTCTTGTATTCTTGTTTACAATGTTAGCATGTTTGCAACTTTGCATGCATATTATTGTGTTAGTCCTATTACTCTTGTATTCCTGTTTAATGTGTTAGTTTGTTGTTTGCATGCAATCACGCAGACTATCGTGTTAATCTTGTTACTCTACTATTGTTTGTGCTCCGATTACATCTCTTACACACAATATACCTTATATATTATAGGTTGGAAAATAAACTTAATGTAAGCTTATTTGGTGTAGTTTAGACTTAATTGAATTGGTCAACAATAGTAAGAAAGCCAATAGTATGTGCCAAATCTACTGACTCTTTAGGGATTAGGCTATACTGTTAAGTTTGTTACCTGAGAGTGTCTAATAGTCAGGATAGTAAGATATTTCCTTTAAAATATCATAATAGTCAAGATAGTAAGATATTTGCATCTACCATTACTAGTTTATTAGACTATTTATGCACCTCTCATGTTAGTAAATTATCTTTTACTGATTCATTTCTTCGCTAGGACATTTATCGAGTTTCTTCCAATAGTATTAGTGCTTATTCAGCTACTCTCATGTTTCAAGATAGCAATGTCTTCCCAATACAATGGTCATAGTGATTCTTCTAATAGTAGCCACTAGCCAACCATACAAGTGAGCCTGAAGCAACTGATAATTCAAACTATCTTTGGCGGATTATGCGTACATTTTTTATTTTGTTTAACTTACTAATTGCATGATAATCAGTAAAGACAATAACATATGTTAAGATTTTCATTATTGCAAATATTGAGTTTGTCAATGACAGTAAAAATTTTATACAAATGCTCATGCCCGCATGATATAAATGGAAAGAGAAAACGTGAATGTACAACCCTCATATTTTCCGAGCCAGTGTGACCCGACGCAGATGAGGTCGTGGTAGAGAGAGTGGCCGCGACGCGCCAAACCAAACCGGAGGTTAAGGTGACCGAGATGAGCAGGTCGACCTTTCGGAAGCGACCAAGACCAAGTAAGGCTAGGGAATGACCCGGGGGAGGGAGAAAAGGCTTGGCAAGGCAAGTGGGAGAAGTTCCTCCACTCGGCCATCCCCCCTCTTTGGGGGGCGAGTGGGGGCAGCCCCTCCACTCGGCCACCCCCCCCCCCCCCTCTTTGGGGGGCGAGTGGGGGCAGCCCCCCACTCGGCCATCCCCCCTCTTTGGGGGCGAGTGGGGGCAGCCCCCCACTCGGCCATCCCCCCTCTTTGGGGGCGAGTGGGGGCAGCCCCCCACTCGGCCATCCCCCCTCTTTGGGGGGCGAGTGGGGGCAGCCCCCCACTCGGCCATCCCCCCTCTTTGGGGGGCGAGTGGGGGCAGCCCCCCACTCGGCCGTCCCTCCCCTTTGGGAGGCGAGTGGGGGCAGCCCCCCTCCGCTATCCAGACCCCGGCAAGGGGAGAAGTGGAGGATCCCCCACTCGCGGCCAAGCTCGCGAGTGGATCAGCGTCCACTCGCACAGGCAGGGTGGCCTTGGTTTAGGTCGATCGGGTCGATTGATGGGCTGCGGATAGTGGAGTTTTGGCTATCCGCAGACCAGTTTTTGGGAAGTCTATAAATAGACCCCCATGGGGACCTTGGGAAGGGTTGGTTCCTACCCCCTCCCTCGCGTGATCTTGTGAGCAAGCACCCCCCCCCCCCCCCTCCCTTTGTCATCGAAGGTTGACGGTGAGGTGGTTCTTAGTGCCCTCCAAGGTGCCCAGGCTCAGCATTGGCTTGGGAGGGAAGCGCTCTAAGATCTTCCGGGTATGTGGTGGGACCTCCACGCTGCAGCTTAAGGGGTCCGTTTGTGGACTTAGGTGTTCTTCAAGGGTAAGGTTCTTCGGTTCTTAGTGACTGGTCAAGGGTCTCGCTCAGGTCAAGTAAGGGTTAGCCGCATCCCCCTTGCGAACGTCGAAACCGGGTTATTGGTTTCAACAATGAATATAAACAAAAGAATTAGGATCATCTCCATTTGAGTCAAATGGATGCTATCTATTTCACGGCTTATATTGATTCTTCTTTAATCTGACTCTCATCTTTTTTTTATTTTCTATATAATAAAAAAAAATTGCATCTTTAGATAAATGAGATTCCATCCTCACCGTGAAGTGAAATGAACCAAATGGAGAGGATCTCCATCCCTAACACAAACTCTAGGATGCAAGTAACGTTGTTTTAACTTAGTATTTACATTCATAGGGTTACATCAGTTGAAGATATGCCAAAAATGAAAACAATGATCACATTTACGTGTCTAGAATCCTAGCAAATAATTTTAAAAAACAGTCTCAGTGATCTAAGAATGAGGAAAATGAAAATTTCAGAATTCATGGACTTCTCACCTTTTAGTTTCTCGAACACCCACTTTGCTTTCTCCTCCACTGCATTCGAGAAAAACTGGGAATCGGACTACAAGTTTCAGTCATTTAAGCAAACTAACTAAAACAACTGCTAAAGCCATTTAATTAACAAAGAATACCAGCCATCAGATAACGATTTAGGGGAAGAGATTACTTAATGAATATCATGCCACAGATCTATGGCCATACCAACAGATCAACCGAACCAAAAACCAAAAATAAGGTACAATTCATGTAAATCAAAACCCTATTAGTTACCATCACATAATCTGGGAAATATGCTCCGCATTAACCAAGAAAAGCAAAACAAATATAAGTTATACTGATAAATGTGCTGACGAATACCGCAAGAAAGCCGCGATGAGAAAACGAAAGCAATCAATACCTAGAATGTAGGATTTCGAAACACTTCTAAATGGATTGTGTGAATACAATTTAGTTGAAAACCCCCGAAAGCAAAAACAGGAGAAATGCTCACAGAAAGCTCCTCGCCGATTGAAGAGAGCTCCTCCTTGGCCTTCTTTGATATCCAAAAGCTTCCGACCTTTGACAGTGCTTTCTCCATTCCTCGTTATCTTCCCGACGGAGAAGAAGATCGGAATGGCGGCACTCTCACTCTCTCTTCCCCTCCTTTCTTCTCCGAAGCAAATAGAAAATAAATACACGGTGTATAAACTATATAAAGAGGAACACCTAATAATAAGAAATCGAATAAATAAAGTGGGTGATGTGGGCGGTGGGATCTGGCTGTGTGGTCCATCACATGAAACAGCTGCGTCCCGGCGTCATTATTGCTGGTCCCCCTCCCCACACTGGGTATGGCGGTATGGCCCAGGGACCAGGATCCTCTCCAGTTCTAGCGAACTGGATACTATCCAGTTCACGGTCCTGATTTGAGCTCGCCGAAACCGACGGCGAGATGACATTGGTGAGCTGGCGAGAGCTTTGCTGGCGAGCTCTCCATTTGCGATCATTAATCATGGCCCAGCAGTGGGCTAATAGAAGTGCTGATAGCACCTCATAATTAATATTTAAATTTAATATTTGACAGTTATAATAGCACCCATTTTAATAGCTGCCTCTTCCTTTCCCATGAACTTTCTGGCCGAGCCTGCTCTTCTCTTCGGCGAACCTTCCAATTGAGGCTGCACGGTGTCGGCGGCGGCGGAGTAGGGGAGGAAAATGGTGAATATAGACGTGAAAGAGAGAGAGAGAGAGAGAGAGAGAGAGAGAGAGAGAGAAGGGTAAATAACCCTTCTAGTTCTCCTAAACCTAAAGAATAGAGAGAGGGACTTCCAGGGCTTCGTTTGGCGCGACTTATTTGCTCTAGTGAGTTTGGTCAAAAACAACATTATCATAGAATGTATGTTTAGCATGACAAATGTTATGATCACTATAAAGAAAATAAACTAGTTTTGAGCATTGTTGCGGGTCGCTCGACGCTCTTTCAGACTGGGCGAGATGAACCGTCTTAGCCCGAGAGTGAGTCGAGCGCGCAAACAGTCACAGAGAGAACAGACGGATGGCAAGAGAACGTTTTAGCGTGGAAAACCCGAAAAGGGTGAAAAACCATGTGGCTGGATCTGCGCCAACCAAATTTCACTAGATGTTTGAGTGTTACAAGTAAAGTTGCGAGGACCGAGAGAGACAGGCCGTTTCTCGTTACAGTTATAGTTGAAGGAAAGTCTCTGAGGATGACAGACCACCTCTCAGAAAAACTAAGTATTTTGCTGTCACATGAGCTCTTCGAGGTCCGAAGGAGATCTTCAAGCGACGAAGGAGATCTTCGAGTCGCGAAGGAGATCTCTGAAGGAATTCTTCAGAAAGCAATCTCGGATGTCGAATGCCCCCTCCTTTCAAATGAGGGTTCAGGGTCCCTTTTATAGATTTGGCCGGGAGCGGCCCGGTAATTTCATCGTTGCAACCATCGTAACCACCTGACAGGCTAAGCTCGACTGTTGATCGAGAGCACACGAAATGTCATTTTCTGAATATGACGATTTCGCCCTCTGGTCAATTCGGGTACTTCGGACAGTACAGGCAGCTTCGTTCACGATTCTGATAGCAATGTGTGAATCCTGCAGTCTTAAGAAGGAAAGTAGAGTTAGCAACTGCGCGCACTATGAACTTTGCAATGTTCAAGTGCGCGCGGATCAAAAGCACGTTACGAATTTGGTGGTGCTAAGTGCGCGTCGAGCATCGAGCGAGAGCGCTGTAAAAGCACGATCGGAGCCGTGTGAGGACGACGCAAAGGAGTGGCGGGCGGGCTGCGTGGCGAGAGAGATCGACCGGTACCGCGCACGCTGTGGGCGGTTGCGCGCGGCAGCGCGGGCCGCGCGCGGTTGTGCGGGCTGTTGTGCGCGGTTGCGCGGGCTGTTGCGCGCGGTACTGCCGTGCGCGGTTGCGAGCGACACCGTCGTGCGCGGCGGCGCGCGCGATTACGCGCGGCACCGCCGCGCGCGGTTGTATGTGCAGGACTGCGTGTTCTCTTGGCGGTTACGTGCGCGGTTCGTTGCGGAGATAGTGGGTTTAACTTTCTCTTGCATAAACCCACTTTCTCACCCATGACCTCATTATCTTAGTGGGGGAGTGAGGTTTTTGTTTAATCGCAACCCGGATTTCCCTACATAATAGATGAGAACACATCAAGCATAAAATGCATGAATTTGTTTAAGTGAGGTCAAACGTTCAGAAACGACGGTTCATGAACACGACGTTCACGACCACCACTGCCGCGCCAAACAAAGCCTAGGTCTCCTACCCTAAAAAAGATGATTAAACTAAAAGTAATAAAAATACAAACTTTTTCATTATTGGGAGACCGGGAGAGAATAAAAGGAGGGAAAGAGAGAAATAGAGGTGAGAGAGGTACAAGGGTTCTGTTTATTTGGGATCAAATGAATAGTATATATTTGATGGTCAAGATCATTTCTAAGGGGATACAAATGATAAGTAAGAAGAGATTTTTGACCGCCAAATGGATACTATCCATTTGATTCAAATGGATAGGATCTCGATCCGCAAGAGAAATGTGTGGAGAGAGAGAGAGAGAGAGAGACGAGGATCGACTGTGTCGCACACCGGCACAACTCGTGGGGATTCGGGCGGGTGTGAAAATGAGTGCGAGCATGCCGGCGAATCTCATGTGAGCCCAAAGCAATCACCGATGGGCAAAGCCAGTTCACCCCCAAGAGGCAATTGTGCATGAGCGTTGCTTGTCTACTAGTATATAATATATATATAATAAATATATATACATATACATTTAGGAGATAAATAATAAAATAATCAAGTTGAGATAAAGTGGCACCCAACCTCACATGGTTGTGTGGTGTGGGACAAATAGCCCAACAATTCTTATCTACAATTGTATCAATTAACCACCCATAAATAATATAACACCTATTTTTTATGTATATATATATATATATATATATATATATTTCTAAATAGTATAAATTTATATAATATATACCATGGGCCACCGCCGAGGACTCTCAGAGTCGTCGTCGCCGCCGACTCCACGAAGAACTCGTAGCCATTGCCCCACCTTATTTGCATCCTGCTTTGGAGGCAGCGGAATCAACGACGAAACCTCTTATCCAGCGTCCCCCACGTGTTCCTCCACCTCATGGATGCCTGAGATCAGAGGGAAATGCCGCAAATTCATCTCCCATATAGGGGGGCGTCGCCACCACTCCGCCGATTTTAGGTACGATCTCCTCAACTATGCCCTTAACTTCGACGAGGGCACTGAAGACGACTCGTTGGCATCCTCGGCGGCCGAGATTCGAAGCCGGAATTTCTCATCGCGCCTGCCGGTGTCTCCTCGCTTCGTCCACGTCTCGCGGATTCAGCCTAATTAGATGCCTTTTGCTCCAAAGATGTAGTGCTTGATGACTTCTGTATTTGGAAAAAAGTTGTTTGAATATTTTCATATATTTCTATATTTTTTGTTTTTGAAAAATCAGTAGGTAATAAAATAATAACAATAGATCTTGAATAACAAGATTTTTAGTGAAAACTTTCAGATTTGAAAAACAAAATTTTGACAAAAGTTTACAAATAGAGGGGTGGGAAATAAATGGAAATCAAAATAGTATATAGTTTAGAATCGAGTTTAAGTAAAACGTGTGATCATTGCCCTAAAGAAGTTCCACCACCCTCCGGCAGGCGGCAGGGCTTTCGATCGATGCTCAGTCCTCCAAGGTACAACACCCGGTTAAATCCCAAAAGCTCTGATGTGCGCGGACACTAATAAACACAGAGCACTCGAACTCCCATTTGATGAAGCAAATGTGAAAAAGCAGAATCACGGTAAAATTCGTAAGAACGAGAGAGAGAGCGAGCAGTTTTCCGAAAGCGTGTATAAAAACGATTCAGAAAAATCACCTAAATAGGAGTCTCGTAAAACAGTAATAAATTAACACGTAATTGATTACAACGGCTATAATTGGTAAGCGTTAATCGTGCAGAGAAACGTTGAATATTTCCAACGTAAAGAAGTAATGGCGAGAAAACGCGGTAAACGAGTAATGGCGAGAAAACACGTAAAAGAAATGGTTACAAAAACAGGGAAAAACAAAGTTGCTTTGAATTCTATTCGAAATAACTTCGACTTCCATTCGAAGCACCTCGACCCGAAGTGGGTGCGTCAAAATCAATTCGACGCAACTCCGATTTAAGGCAATCTTGTCGACGCCACTTCGAGTTCTACTCGACGCAACTTCGACTTCAGACGATCTTGTCGACACTACTTCGAGTTCCATTCGACGCAAGTTGACGCAACTCCGACTTATATTCGACACAACTTCGATTAAAAGTACTGAAACTATTTTGTACAAAAAATACAATTTAATTATTCTCCAAATCCGAAATCCAGGTACGGGTCCGGTCCAGTCCCGTGTGGTGCGTGCACGTGCGCGCTTGTGTGGTTCATAGTTCTTCCTTATGTTCCTTCATGAAAGATTCCCTCCAAATATTTGGATTCCCTTCATTTGATTTTGGAGTTTTACATCAATTATGAGAAGTCAAATATGAATCATCATACTAGACTCCAATAAAATATTATAAACCAAATGTTTTAATTACAAAATTTCTAACAAAATAAATTTGATGGATGTGGTTGGATGCCCGCTGTGTGGTTACTATGATGAGGATTTTAGACATGCTTTTGGTCGCTGCCCGTTTGTTTCCCGATTCGGGACTCACTGGGAATTCGTAAATTTGCTAGGCATAGGGTTGAGATCTTTGGGTTTGATCCGGGAGGTGAATGGTTCATTGAATTCTGATGATTTTGCTCTTTTCTCGGCCGCTTGTTGGGCGCTTTGGTAGCATCGTAATAATATGTTGTGGGAGGGGTCTATTCAGTTGCTGGGGGCGACGACTAATTTTATTCGTGCGGCAACGATTTCGCCTCTCGGGGATCCCACACCACGCGCTTTTTCTACGTCAATTGCTTGGGCTCCTCCCCCTTTGGGCGTTGTTAAGGCCAACTTTGATGGTGTAGTTCTGGGGGACCTTCTTTGGTTGATGCGGGTGTTGTTACCGGGGATTCTTCTAGGTGATGCTTGGCTTGACATTCCGCGACCTCGGGGCACGTGACTTGTCCAGTTGTCCGGCGGTGGGTGAGGCGCTGCGGCTCGACTGGCGATTGAGGTGGGGGTGGAATTTGGTTGGCTCGTCGTGTTGGTGTAGGGGGGACTGCTCTACCCTGATTGCTCATTTGGCGGCTGGAGTGGCGTTGTTCTCATTGGATCGCTCACTTGTTTTTGGTACCTTGTAATTAGCTCGGGGGATCCCTCAGATCGACTTTGTCTTCTCTGGGCATTTGTCCAATCGTGTTGCGCATGAGCTTGCCTCGATTTCATTTTCAATTTCATCATATTTACCTTCTCATGTATAATGTATATTGGATTTAATCCGCCTGAAATTTGCTGATGAATGAAAATATGTTCTTAATTTCAAAAAACAATTTCTATAATTCAAATTTCATCAAAATTATATGTTTTTACAAAAGCCCTAAAAAAAGTCACTCAATGAGATATATATACATACGCACATGCGCGCGAGTGACAGTGCACGGGGACCCCTTGCGACTGCGACAATACCCTGATTGTGACAGTGCGACGACGGCTCTAAGTCCCACACGTGACCCCCCCCCCCCCCCCCCCTCTCTCTCCTCTCATTTATCCTTTTATAGTCATGTTTATTTATTTGATTTTACCGTCACGATTAAATGATATAATAATTACGATAACTAAAAACTAGATTTTGGTAAAAAAAAATTCTTTTTGAATGCATAATTACGATAATTATGTACTCGCTTACTTGACATATAAATATTTACCACATCCATGCAAAATATCACTCAGAAATGGAATTTTTAATGTCATTTTTATGAGCTAGTTTTAGTCCATTTACAGACTTTGGCAAGGTTAAGAACTTCGTATTTCTAACGTTTTACATGAAAACATTCGTAACGTATTTTATGACGGTGATGTTTTTGTTTTAACTCACCGAGTCAAAAATATCACGTCAAACTGAGCCTAAATTTTATCTCACCATTGATTTCTACCTTTAAGAAAACGGAGCATAGATAGATATCTGAGGATATGTTCCACATCACCTAGAAAATATTACTTCAAGCAAATGATCGCTCCGCGGCGCCGGTAAAAACATCTACAACTTACTTTTTATAGCGAGAAAAAGAGGGAGAATAACATTCACATAAACTCATTGTTTACACACACAGACACAGGCACAGAGTACAATGTGTACAACTCTCATATTTCTCGAATCGGTGTGACCCGACCCGGACGAAGCCTGGGTAGCGAGCGAGCAAAACTCTAAACCGCGAAAGAGGCCACGGAAGGAGTGGGAGAATTTCTCCCACTCATCCGGGCGAGTGGGAGGGGCCCTCCCACTCGCCGGGCGAGTGGGAGCAGCCCTCCCACTCGCCGGGCGAGTGGGAGCAGCCCTCCCACTCGCTCGGCGAGTGGGAGGGGCCTCCCTCCCACTCCCACTCGCCGAGCGAGTGGGAGAGGCCTCCCACTCGCCGCCCCCTTTGGGCGAGTGGGAGGGATCCTCCCACTCGCCCGGTGTAGGTAGGGAGGTCAGTATGACCTCCCGTGAGGGGGGGGGGGGGGGGGGGGGGGGGGGGGGGGACGGACACCTCGAGTCCCACTCGCCCCCCCCCCCCCTCACGCGTGATCGATGGCGGCCGTGGTTGGACTGCGGATAGCAGGATTTTTGCTATTCGCAGTCCATTTTTGGGAAAGTCTATAAATAGACCCCCATGGGCACCTTGGGAAGGGTTGGTTACTACCCCCTCCCTCGCGTGATCTTGTGAGCAAGCACCTCCCCTCCCTTGTCATCCTTCAGCTGACAGTGAGGTGGTTCTTAGTGCCCTCCAAGGTGCCCAGGCTCAGCATTGGCTTGGGAGGGGAAGCGCTCTAAGATCTTCTGGGTATGTGGTGGGACCTTCGCGCTGCAGCTTAAGGGGTCCATTTGTGGATTCGAGTGTTCAACAAGTCTAAGTCTTTCAGTTCTTAGTGACCGGTCAAGGGTCTGGGCTTAGAACAAGTAAGGGTTAGTCGCAACCCCCTTTCGAACGCTGAAACCGGGAAACTGGTTTCAACATTCTGGTGCGGTGAGCGTGGAAGCGACTAGTTCGGAAACCTCTGAGCCAAGTCCCATGGCTGGAAGCGACGAGTTGGGAGACCCGCCTCCACCTTGCGAGTATGTGAAGAAGAGCGACTTCGACGAATTCAGCAAGAGGATCCTGGAGTTCATGCAGGCCGCATCCTCCGCTCGCGGCGAGTGCTCAACACCACCTGCACCTAGGATCCCCTCACTCCCCCTAGTGGAAGTGAGAAGCAGTCAGCAAGAGAAGGGGCCAGCCTCGGAGGAGGGCTTGAGCCTCCAGGCGCGAGTGCTCTTCAACGGTTCGCCCCGGACCAGCTGCCCCGGCGGGGAAGTGATGGGAGCACCTCCACCCAGCCAGGAAGAATGGAGGAGCCCTTTCTGCGAGCTGGTCATGTCAGCCCCCGTTCCGGATGGGTTTCGCGATCCTGCCATGTCCTACTACGAGGGGGATAGCGATCCTCTCCAGCATCTTCAGTGGTTCGAGGACATGACCACGATCAGGCAAATGTCAGACGCTTTCATGTGCAGGCTTTTCGCCGTCACGTTCCAAGGAAAGGCGAGGGATTGGTTCCACTCGCTTCCGGCGGGAACCATCTACCGCTTCGAAGATCTGCGTCGAAGTTTCTTGTTAAGGTTCTCTACCTCAAAGAAGAGGAGGAAGAGCATGGAGGCCTTGTTCGCAGTCAGGCAAAAGCCAGGGGAGATGCTGGCGAGCTACATGGATAGGTTCCAGGCGGAAGTCCTTCTTGTCGTCGAGGTGCCCGGACACACCCTGCAGCTAGCCTTCACCCTTGGGCTGCAGCCTGGGCTGTTTCGGATGAGTCTGACTCGGGACCCTCCCCTGTCATTCGAAGAGCTGATGAAGCGTGCTGATCGTGAGACCGAGTGTGAGGCTACCAATCAAGAGTTCGTGGCTAGATTAGCTGAGGAGGAAAGGAGAGAGCGTGGAGGGAAAAAGAAGGAGGAAGTGAGGAGTCAAGAACAACAGGGACCTCCCGTTGGGCAGGAGCAAGGCTGGAAGTCGCAACCGACAGCCGCCTGACCAACTTGGAGGTCACAGGTTGGTCCCCCTCAGGGCCAAGGAAGGGGCCACTTCCAAGGAGGATGTTATCAGGGGAGACACGGGCGGTTCCACCCAGCAGGGTGGCAACAGAACTCAGGGCCGCTGCAAGTCCAGCCCCTGCAAGCCATGGCCATCGGCCAGAAGAGAGGCGGAAGGAAGAAGGAGCGTTGGGAGAAGCCGAGGGGCGAGCTGGCACTGCTATACTGCGACTTCCACCAGCAGGAGGGTCACGCAACCGCAGCTTGCCCGGAGTTCCTCGAGATGAGGGAAGGAGGAAGAGCCCCAGCAAGGGGAAAGCAGTTGTGCCTGGAAGGACCACGGGCGGGGGAGAAGGGGACGGACAAGGAAGAGGATGATCCATGTGAAGAGAGGGCCGATGTAGGGGCCCTGGGAGGGATCGGGGTCATCCACGGGGGAGCGGGCAAGGAGGCCACCCGGAAGGGGAGCCTCCACGTCATATACCGTCGGAGCATCGCCTCGACTTCCCGATCCCCGCCCTCAAGCGAGAAGATCACCTTCTCAACCCAAGACCTGCCGGCCAATGAGGACCCCTTCTGCGACGCGCTGGTCATCAAGGCGGCGATCGAGAACTTCACCGTCTCCCGGATCCTAGTCGACAACGGGAGCTCGGTGAACGTGGTCTTCAAGAAGGCTTTTGAAGGAATGAAGGTTGACGCAAAGCGAGTGCTAGCATCGGATGGGCCACTTTTCGAATTCTCCGGGGAGAGGAAGGAGGTGGAGGGGGGAGTCGAACTCCTCGTCACCCTGGGGGGAACTTCAAAGAACTGCCGGTTCGTCATCGTGGATGCGCCGAGCAGTTGCAACGCCATCTTCGGACGTCCCCTCATCAGCGCGTACAAGTGCGTGCTGTCCTCCTACCACCAATGTTTGAAGTACAACTCCGGAGAACTCCAGGTGAGAGTCAGGGGAGATTCCCGGGAGGCGCGTCAGTGTTATGTTACTGCAGTTAACACGATCGGATGGATGCAAGCAGCCGAAGAAGTGGAAGAAGTGATGACAAAGATGGCCAAGGAGCAGGCAGCAGAGTGAGCCCGGAATGGGCGAGGTGTGAGGAAATGCCCAGGGAGGGGCGAGATGTAACGGCGTGCCCAGATAGGGGTGAAGTGTAGTGAAGTTCCCGGATAGGGGCGAGATGTAAGGAGGGGCCCAGAAAAGGGCGAGGTGTAACAGGATGCCCAAAGGGGCGTAGCGTAGGTAAGTTGTAATAGGTAAGAACTATGAATGGGAAAGGGGTTCTGGAAGAATATCCAGGTTCAAAATCCCTGACTAGAGACCCTCCGTCGGGCTAAGTCATGCCGGTGGAGGGGGGACGTATCAGGTCAACTCGCTGCTTGGCGATTGGATTGGGAAGGCGTTGAGTCCCTCCACACCCGGTTGAGCTAAGACTCCCAGGACGTGGATGGGTACTTCCACCTCCAGTCGTATTGGGAAGGCGTTGAGTTCCTCCACACCCGGTTGAGCTAAGACTCCCAGGACGTGGATGAGTACTTCCACCTCCAGTCGTATTGGGAAGGCGTTGAGTTCCTCCACACCCGGTTGAGCTAAGACTCCCAGGACGTGGATGGGTACTTCCACCTCCAGTCGTATTGGGAAGGCGTTGAGTTCCTCCACACCCGGTTGAGCTAAGACTCCCAGGACGTGGATGGGTACTTCCACCTCCAGTCGTATTGGGAAGGCGTTGAGTTCCTCCACACCCGGTTGAGCTAAGACTCCCAGGACGTGGATGGGTACTTCCACCTCCAGTCGTATTGGGAAGGCGTTGAGTTCCTCCACACCCGGTTGAGCTAAGACTCCCAGGACGTGGATGCGTACTTCCACCTCCAGTCGTATTAGAAAGGCGTTGAGTTCCTCCACCCCCGGTTGAGCTAAGACTCCCAGGACATGGATGGATACTTCCACCTCCAGCCATATTGGGAAGGCGTTGAGTTCCTCCACCCCCGGTAGAGCTAAGACTCCCAGGACATGGATGGGTACTTCCACCTCCAATTGGTAGGATCCCTGACTAAAAGAGACCACTCCACAGACTCAGTCATATTGACAGATGGGAGACTCATCGGGCCAGTCAACGACTCGATGATCGATTCAAGTAGGGTATCAATTCCTCAAGCAGTAAAGGAAGAAAATAAGCTGGGACAAGTCGTTTAAATAACTACTGATTCGTTGATAACATGTACTACACGAATTGTCACTTCACTTTTCTAGTACATGTAGGCTTGAAGGAGAAAGACAAACACAAAAAATACATAGTTCCCATGAGGAACGGGAGAAAAGAAGAAGTCACAGGCCGCCCTCACGACCATGGGGAGTAGCCGCCGCTGCTAGGGGGCGAGCCAGATCGCCCAGGTGAAGGAAAGAACTCGGGCAGGATGTCGCTGGCGGAGACCCCCCTCCAGCTGTCTCGAATAGCGTCCACGTCATGGAGGCGACTCACCAGGGCTCGGGCCGTTGACGCCATGATTTTCCCCCGAGCGCGCTCGACTTCAGCGGGTCGAGATGGGGCTGGCCTCGCCGCTCTCGAAGGTGCACCTCCTTCTCCTCCCCCTTCTCTTAACTGCCTATGCGCTTCGGCAAGCTGAGCCCTCAGGTCCTGCACTTCCTGGTCCGACTCCTCACATCGTCTCCTGAGCGAGTCGGCGGCACCGGGTCCCTGCAGACCGGCAAGGCAAATAAGTTAGAACCTACGAATAATAAGGAATTAAAAGGAGAAAAGGAAAATTCATTAAGGTGGGCACGAACCAAGCCCCCGGATGACTCCTCCAGGAGTTTCTCAGCAGTAGCCAAGCGAGCCGCAAGGTCAGTGGCTTTCTCTTCTGCATCCAGCTTCGACGCGTCCGCCCGCACCGACCGTTGCGAGAGACTAAGACCTCGGCGGGCGGCCATGTGGGAAAGTTCGGTCGCGCGGAGCTGGGCCTGGGAGCTCGCATACGCAAGGTCACGCATGGACATCTCCCGGTAAGATGCAGCGTCATGCCGACCGTAGATGCCATAGGTAAAGCTGTACGCCGCGCCATCCGTGATATCCCCCTCAACCCACGAAGGCCGCTGGGAGGTGAGGGAAACCCGGTTTACCGCCTCATCCCAATGGACGATAAGATCGCCAAGAGGGTCTGTGGCCTTCCCCCCCCCCCCCCCCCCCCCCCCATCTCGAAGTTGGGGTGATTGGCCAGCGCGTTAGGGTCACTCGGTTGCCCCCTCTCCCTAGGCAATACCCTGGAATCCCTTCGGCAAACTGCTTTCCCCCGCCGCATCCTCGGCTCCTTCGGTGGGGAGGAGGGCGCTTCCTCCTCCACCACCCGCTCCTTGTCCCTCCTCTGACTCGACCCAGGTATCTTCGGAGCCGAAGCCAAATCAGCCGCAACCTCCTCGTTGAGCCCATGGGCGGAGGAGGAACTTCCTCCTGCGGAGGGAAGGCGTCGAGGAAGGGACCGAACACCTGCACAAGTTGGGACGAGTTGAGCAGCAATGGGAGGAAATGAGCCATAAGAAAGACAAGTTGTCGAGGTCCAAGTACCTGCCCCCGGTTCCACGTAGGTGAGTTGATTGATGTTCTTCCGGAGGTGATCAACCTCAAAGCTCGCACCCTTAAGGAAGCGGTGCAGCTCAGCAGCCTCCCCACGTAGTGAGGGGGGTTTACAAACCTTCTCGGGCCTCTGTATGGGGGAGAAGGGGATGCCGCCCAGGTCACCCCGAACGAACACAAATGACTCGTTCCAGTGGTGGACCTTGTTGGAGGTCTCGTGCACCTCCATGTGTGTGCCGGTCAGAAAGCACACCCCGTCAGCGGTCGCTCGGAAGGTGAAGATCTTGCGGAACACGTTCAGGTCAAACATCACCTTCTCCTCCCGCAAATAGCATGCGTAAGCTGTTAACATCGAGATCGCATTTGTGTTAACCTGAGCAGGGACTACGCCAAAGTAGTCCAGGAACTCCTTCACCTCAGGCCACAAGGGCAGTCGTAGCCCAGCCTCGAAGTGAAGGAGAGGAAATGCAAGCCAGTTATCGTAAAAGGAGTTGACGGTCTCACCCCCTGATGGGCATCTGCATTTCCACCCTTCGGGGAGGTAGGAAGTCCTAAAGGCGGAGAGCTCCTCCTTGGATACTTTCCCTACGGGGAAAGAACTCTCCGAGAAGTTGGCCGCGTTTTGTTCCCGACCATTCCTCTTGACAGCTGAACGGTTGGATGCCATCGTGTAGGAGTGGGAGGAAAGAGTAGAGCCGGATCTGGGAGAAAGGCAAGGCAAGGGAGGAAATGAAGGTGAAGGTCCAAAGGGGGAAGGAGGGCGTATTTATAAGGGAGGGGTAAAAGGGGAGGCGAGTGGATCATGGGATCCACTCGCCCAAGGGCATGAAGGGGGGGTGGACCAGGTGGTCCACTCGCCCCGGGCGAGCGGACCGCAAGGCCCGCTCGCCCCGAGCATAGGCGAGTGGACCTTGAGGTCCACTCGCCCGGTGCACGGGAGTGGACCTCATGGTCCACTCGCCCGGCAGAGGAGGAAGGGCCTCGCAGCCCTCTCCCCTGAGGTAGCGATGCGGACCGAAGGGTCTCTTCGCCTATGCTCCCCCCTGACACACCACCCAACTGCTTCGCCCTCGGACCGCCCACCCGAGGTCCCTATCCCCCGCCTGTTACTCCACTGTCTCAGTGTTGATGCGCTCACCCTGCATGAAAGTTAGCCAAATAATGACAGCTCAACTGAGACATAACTCGGTAGAGTTATTAAAACAAACATGACATAAACATGACAAAACAAATAGTCCGGCCGCGGAACAGACGAGCTGCTGCGACGTGTCGATCCTCATTATTACATAACAAATAGTACATCCCCAAAGGGGAGGGGTGGATAACGCGCCGTCCACTTCCAGAAGCCCTGGTCCAGGGTGAAGGGGACCCCCCCAGGCGTGGATTCAAAGCATGCCTTGGCTGAGGAGAGCTCCTCGGTCACGGTACGCACGGAGGCCTCCACCCGGTGAAAATGATCCTCGAACGGTGTCGTCATGCCGCCAAATGCGAGCCGGACCTCCCCTCGTAGGAGATTGAGTTCAGCCTCCAGCCTCTCCACCCGACACTCCAGTACGCCAACACGGGCGAGGGGGTCGGGTCCGGAAGATAGCCTCCCCTCCCGCAGCTCCTGGGTAAGAGTCTCCAAGCGGCTCAGACGGACGAAGACGTCGGGACGGTCCCCGACGGGCTCCGAGATTGCAGTAGGAGAGTGGGGTGGCGACGAGACTTCCTTTCGGCTCGACTGGCCCGTCGAAGTCTTGCCCCCTCCAGCAGATGAGTCATCGTGAGCAGTCGAGAGGGCAGCAGGTTCCCGGACGAGAGAGATAGGACTCACCCGAGCGTCTGCACCCGTTCCCTCTACCACTCTTCGGATCCCTTAAAGGTCATCCGCGAGAAGCTATGAACGATGAAAAAGCACGTTGTCATGGACAGATATAACCACAAGTGTGAAGCAGGAAGGAGGAGAGAACCGATACCATATCCATATCCAGTCCGCGGGCAAACTCGGTCACCCCACGAGAGGATGATGACGCAGCCTCCTTCACCAACTCGGGGCGGGGCTTCTTCCGAGGCGATCGCACCGCGGGGCGGGTAGGAGAAGACGGAGGGCCATGGACCAGAGCTTTAAGCTCCGTCACGTCAGATGAACCCTTCCCAGCAAAGTCTTTGAAGCGAGCCCTGAAGTCTCGAGGTGGATCCATCTCATTCGAAGAGGGAGTGAGGGAAGCACTCAGGAAGGGTGCTCTTCTTACCCTCCTCTTCGAGGGGTCTTATATAGCCATCAGGTGGAACCCTCCAAAGATTCCCTCCGGGTCCCACCAACTCGTTCAATAGGTGGGTTGGACTTTCTTTCCGAGCTTGAGTCAAGCTCGCAAAGAGCGGGGATTGTGTACAACCCTCATATTTCTCGAATCGGTGTGACCCGACCCGGACGAAGCCTGGGTAGCGAGCGAGCAAAACCCTAAACCGCGAAAGAGGCCACGGAAGGAGTGGGAGAATTTCTCCCACTCATCCGGGCGAGTGGGAGGGGCCCTCCCACTCGCCGGGCGAGTGGGAGGGGCCTCCCACTCGCCGGGCGAGTGGGAGGGGTCCTCCCACTCGCTCGGCGAGTGGGAGGGGCCTCCCTCCCACTCCCACTCGCCGAGCGAGTGGGAGAGGCCTCCCACTCGCCGCCCCCTTTGGGCGAGTGGGAGGGATCCTCCCACTCGCCCGGTGTAGGTAGGGAGGTCAATATGACCTCCCGTGAGGGGGGGGGGGGGGGGGGACACCTCGAGTCCCACTCGCCCCCCCCCCCCCCCCCCCCCTCACGCGTGATCGATGGCGGTCGTGGTTGGACTGCGGATAACAGGATTTTTGCTATTCGCAGTCCATTTTTGGGAAAGTCTATAAATAGACCCCCATGGGCACCTTGGGAAGGGTTGGTTACTACCCCCTCCCTCGCGTGATCTTGTGAGCAAGCACCTCCCTTCCCTTGTCATCCTTCAGCTGACAGTGAGGTGGTTCTTAGTGCCCTCCAAGGTGCCCAGGCTCAGCATTGGCTTGGGAGGGGAAGCGCTCTAAGATCTTCCGGGTATGCGGTGGGACCTCCGCGCTGCAGCTTAAGGGGTCCATTTGTGGATTCGAGTGTTCAACAAGTCCAAGTCTTTCAGTTCTTAGTGACCGGTCAAGGGTCTGGGCTTAGAACAAGTAAGGGTTAGTCGCAACCCCCTTTCGAACGCTGAAACTGGGAAACTGGTTTCAACACAATGAGCCAAAGGAAATGTGTGTAGGCCAAAGATATATATATATGTACAATTTAATCAAAGAATGCTTGTAAACAAACCAAAGATACAAAAAATATTAATGTTGACTTCCAGTTGTTCACAAAGCAAATGATCAGAGAGCATGAACTGTGCAATAATCAATGGCGAGTAGAAGATTAGGCGGCCTGAGCCAGTCCTTGACTGCGATTTTTTCCCTTGGCCTTGGAAGTCTGCTGCACTCCAGTCTTTGCCACTGCTTCACCTTCCTTCTCGGTTTCAATCCTCACGAAAACGGGTTTTGGCTCGGCCATCACTGAACCTGCTTTGAGCCCGCCCCATTTTGTATCAGCCTGCAAAAGAAGGTACTTTTAAATACAAAAATATAATATACTGAAGTTTTTTCAAGCCTATAATAGTGTTATTTGGTATTGAGATATAGTTTCACAAAAGGAAATTTATGCAGCTTTGTTCATTTAGGACCGTCTTGCGCGGTGGTGGAGGTCGTGAATGCGGTAGTTACGAACCGTCGTTCGTGAACGCCCGACCTCACCTAAAGAACTTCATCTATTTTTATGTTCAAAATTAGAATTTTTTTTCTTTGTGGTTCAAACACATAATTCATTACGGTGACGTTTTTGTCCAAACTCATCGAAGAAAAAATGTTGCGTCAAACGGATGACGGTTCGTAACCATCGCGCAGGACGGAGCCCTTAATGTGCATACTTAGCCCTTCCTCCAACAAACTAATTCATAAGTTCCTCCATGGAATCAAAGCGGATTAGGCAAACCAGCCTACTCTCACGCCGTGTAATTAAAAAAACAAACAAACTTCATGTGTGAGGGGCATATTGAGAATATAGTCCCACATAAGAAAGCTCATGCAGCCTTTTGCATGAGCTCCTCCGCCTATAACCAATTAGTTTAGGAATTGATGCAAAGGTTCTAATAGTTTGGTATATAATTACATTTTGGAGAATAGGTAGGTAATCACATTAGAAACTCATAACATAATAGTTCAAAATGGATGTCTCGCTTGAAATTAATTTGATTCAAATCAAAATTGGCATGATATGCATCTAAATATGCCTGTAAGCGTGTTCATACATACGCAAAATTTAGAAATTTAGAAGATAAATTTTTTAAGATCGAAAAAGTTGTTCTAATCAACTCAAAGAACAACCTCAAAGGCTCATTTTCGACTCAGACTCGAATATGAGGTGAAAGAAACTTTAAGATTTTGAACTGAAACCAGCTTGCTAAGACTCAAACATTGATACTGTTGAATGTAGCGACATAATTTTAATTTGTTTTTCCTTTCTCTTGTATCTCTTAGTCTTTCCTATATATAAAGGAGGAGGCCCTCTTTAATTATCAATGAATTAATTTCAGATCTTACGACATGGTATCAGAGGCGTGCGAGCCCTAATCGCTCTCGTTCGTTCCGCTTCCGCCGATCGTCGCCACTTCCAGTCTCTCTCCCGTGGGAGTCTCCGCTCGCCTTCCACCCGCTAGTCTCCCGTCGCAGCCTCCGCTCGCCCTCAGCCCGCAGGTTTCCGTCGCAGCTTCCGCTCGCCCTCAGCCTGCAGTTTTCGTCGCAGGTTCCGGACGCAGGAGGTATGCAACAGTAATGACTCTCTTCCTTGCGTCTGGTGTCTTCTGTGTTTGAGGTGATGCCCTCTCGTCAGTGCGGATCTCCTCCCCTGTGCATCTGGCTTGGCTTCTCCGCCGGGTTCGTCTATGCTCTTCTCTTTCTATGAGAAGTTACTAGAGTAGTTGTCCTTTTTTTCCGTGGTTTCTATCCTCGGGTTGCTATGGAAGGGACTGGTGACTCTCCCAATATGTCCTCCGGTGAACGTGTTGAGTCCTCCCCGATGTCGTCCTTTGGTTCCGGCCGTGCTCTCCATGACCATGGATCTCCTCAAATTACTACCATGAAGCTTGATGGTGCAAATTATCTCCCGTGGGCTCGGTCGATTACTCTGGCCCTGAAGAGTCGCCGTATGTTTGGATATGTTACCGGCACTACGAAGGCTCCTGCTCAGGCTTCTCCTGAGTGGTCTCAATGGGAGTCAGAAAACTCCCTGGTGATTTCCTGGCTTCTCAACTCCATGCAGGAGCACATAGCTCGGAATTACCTCTTTCTGGACACTGCAGCAGATATTTAGAAGCGCGTTGAGGTTACTTATTCGTGTCATGGCAACGTTGCTCAGATTTTTCAGCTTCGCCGACGGATTTTCCTCTTGCGGCAGGGTGACCGTTCTCCTTCCTCATATTACCTGAAGTTTTCTCAGCTCTACCAAGAGTATGATCACTTTGATGCTCTCACTCTGGTATCCCCTGAAGATGAAGTTCTTGTTCGGGCTCGGGAAGAACGCAACCGGATCTTTGAGTTTCTCCATGGTCTGCACCGTGATTTTGATCCTATTAGTGTCCAGATTCTTGGGCGGTCTCCTCTTCCATCTCTACCAGAAGTTTTCAGCCTTGTTCAGCAAGAATTTGATCGCCGTCAAACTCGACATCCCGACTCCGCACCAGAGGGCTCTGCTCTTGCGGCTAACTTTGGTCGTCCCTCTCGTGACTACAAGCCCCGCCCTGGTGAGAAGGATCATCTGATGTGTGATTATTGCGGGAAGGCCCGTCATACCAAGGACACCTGCTTCAAGCTCCATGGCTTTCCTCCTTCCCGGGGTGGTCCTGCGTCTCGTGGTGGTCGTGGCAATGGTCGCTCTACTGGCCATCCTCCTCTGCCACGCTCTGCTCATCTCTCAGAAGCTTCAGAAGATTTTACTCCTGCTGCTACCTTTGCTCTCTCTTCGGATGAGATTCTGGCCTTCCAACATATGATGCACGGCCAATCTTCCGAGCCCTCTACCTCGTCCTCATCCTATGCCCACCAGGGTCCCCCAGGTGCTCATTTTGCCACCAGCCATGTCCCCACTCAGTGGATCATCGACAGCGGAGCCACCGATCAAATGACTGGTTCTTCTTCAGGTTTTGTCTCGTACTCTCCTTTGTTTGGTCGCGATAAAGTGAGTGTTGCTGATGGTTCCTTTTCCTCAATTGCGGGGAAGGGCACCATTCCCTGCTCCTCCCTCACTCTCTCATCCGTGCTACACGTTCCTAAGTTTACTCAAAACCTTCTGTCTATTAGTCACTTGACTAAGTCTATGAATTGTTCAGTGACTTTTTTCCCTCTTCATGCATTTTTCAGGACCTGAAGACGGGGAAGGTGATTGGCTCTGGTAGCCTGTGTGATGGACTGTACCTGTTTGACCCCTCCAGCTCGGCTCCTCCTCGTGCTCTTCAGGTGGCGTCCTCTCCTGATTTGGATTCCTGGCATTGTCGCTTAGGACATCCCTCTCCCTCTGTTATGAAACGTTTATTTCCAACTATGTCAAACTCTGTGTTTAAGGGTTTTACTTGTGATGTGTGTGAACTAAGTAAGCACAAACGAGCCTCTCTTCCTCATTTCTCCCCTCCTAGTGATACTCCCTTTGCGATTATTCATTCTGATGTTTGGGGACCTTCCCCGCATGCTTCTATTTCTGGTTGTAAATGGTTTGTCACGTTTATAAATTATTTTTCTCGTTGCACTTGGGTGTACCTCATGAAATCCAAATTTGAGGTTTTTTCTCTGTTTCAACGCTTTCATCAAATGATCGTTACTCAGTTCCATGCCACTGTAAAAGTGTTGCGCAGTGATAATGGTCAAGAGTACATGGACTCTCATTTTGAGCGATACCTTTCTGACTTGGGTATCATCCACCAAACGTCTTGTGTCTACACTCCTGCCCAGAATGGGGTCGCTAATCAGCATCTTCTTGAGGTTGCTCGATGCCTCTTACTTAAGATGCACCTTCCCAAATATTATTGGGGGGACGCTGTTCTTACGGCGGCGCATCTTATTAATCGCTTGCCAACCCGTATGCTTCACCATAAAACCCCGTTGGATGTCCTCAAAATTACACCTACTGAGATCCCTCCGCGTATCTTTGGGTGTGTGTGTTATGTCCGCGTGCACCACACATCCAAGCTTGACCCCCGGGCACTTCGGTGTGTTTTCATTGGCTACTCACCTACTCAAAAAGGGTATAAGTGTTTTCACCCTGTGGCTCGTAAGACTTTTGTCTCCATGGATGTCACATTCCATGAATCCAAGTCTTATTATGGGAGCTCTCTTCAGGGGGAGTCTGGTACCATGGAAGTGAGCTCTTCCTCTATTCCTCTACCTATTTCTCCTCTCTATCCGCCTGTTCTTCCGCCTGGTGTTCTACCTCCAGCATTGCCCCCTCGCCCTCCTCCTCCTCTGCAGGTGTATACTCGTCGACGAAGGGGTACAAACAATCCGGTCTCGCACATTATACCAGAGCTACCGCCTGATCCGCCTACTGGTCTCCAAGGTAATCGTGTCTCCACTTGTCATCCATTATCTCATTATGTGACTTATGACTCTTTGTCATCCTTGCATAGAGTCTTTGTTACTTCTTTGTCTTCCATATCCATCCCTACCTCATGGCAGGAGGCTTTAGGGCATCCAAAGTGGAAAGAAGCTATGCTGGAAGAGATGCTGGCTCTTGAGAAAAATTGCACATGGGACCTTGTTTTTCTTCCTCAAGGCAAGACCGGGGTTGGATGTAAATTTTCTCAGTGAAACAAAACCCTCAAGGCCTTGTGGACCGTTACAAGGCTAGGTTGGTTGCCAGAGGATACACACAGACGACTATCAAGAAACCTTTGCTCTTGTAGCAAAGATGAATTCAATCAGAATTTTTCTTTCTTGTGCGGCCTGCAAAGGGTGGAGCCTCAGCCAGTTGGACGTGAAGAATGCCTTCATCCATGGGGATTTGGAAGAGGAAGTTTATATGGCTTTACCTCCGGGTCTTGTTTCTGAGGGATCTGAAGGAAAGGTATGCAGATTGAAGAAGACTTTATATGGCCTTAAACAATCTCTGAGGGCTTGGTTTGGAAGGTTCCAAAGAGCCATGATGACATTTGGGTATACTCAGAGTAATGTTGATCATACTCTGTTTGTAAAACACGGACAAGGAAAAGTGACTGCGTTAATTGTTTATGTGGATGACATTGTCATAACTGAGGATGACACAAACGAAATCAAAATTTTGAAGACAAGATTGGTTAGTGAATTTGAGGTAAAAGATCTTAGGAATCTCAAGTACTTTCTTGGCATTGAAGTTGCTAGGTCCAGGCATGGCATCTTTATCTCCCAGAGAAAGTACATCTTTGACTTGCTGCAAACAACAGGAATGAGTGGGTGTAGACCTGCGGACACCCCTATTGAAGCTAACCACAGATTGGGGAGAGATGGAGGAGAAGTCGTTGCAGCTATCAATGGTTTTCAACGCCTTGTAGGGAGACTCATCTACCTATCCCATACTCGCCCTGATATATCTTATGCAGTTGGAGTTATTAGTCAATACATGCATTCCCCTATATCTCACCATTTGGATGTTGCCCACCGGATTCTTCGGTATCTTAAAACCTCTCCTGGGCGTGGCATCTTGTTTACTCCCAACAAAGTTTTAACCATTGAAGTCTTCACAGATGCCGACTGGGCGGGGTCAGTGGATGACCGTAGATCTACTTCTGGATATTGTACTCTAATTGGGGGAAATTTAGTAACCTGGAGAAGTAAAAAAACAACAGGTGGTTGCCAGGTCCAGTACCGAAGCCAAATTCAGAGCTATGGCCCATGGAATATGTGAAGGAATGTGAATTCGGTGCCTTATGTCTGATCTTGGGATTCAAGGCAAGGGTCCCATCCGACTCTACTGTGATAACAAGGCGGTCATCATTAAGAGAGAAGAACGAGACAAGATTGCATTAATCAAGAACACGGATACAATCCGGAGTGAACTCCGGCCAAGATCAAGGAGGTTGGGTCCTCCTATGATCCCTCTCTCAAATGAGAGCCCAAAACCTTAATGATCAAAAGATGTCTTCTACTCCCAAACCATCTCCTTATATAGGGAGGGGGGGCTCACATGCCAAAGCCCTAAATCAATAAGAAATACAATAATAATACGCGCGTACGCGTAACAATCCATCCCGCCAGAAAATTGACCTTGACCCCAAGGTCGAAGTACCGGACGCCATCTAGTAGTAATGTGCCCGCTGGTGGGCCTCCGCAGAGGTGCCCGGATCTCCGACTGGCGGTACATCCGTGAGTAGAAGGGTGTCCAAGGCAGCCGCGCCGATCTCGTCCAAATCATCCCCGATGAGGGCTCGGAACTCCTTGGCGGGACAATTATGATTAGGCGAGTAGGGTTGCTTGCAACGGTAGCACAGACCCTTGCTCCGCAAGTCGTTGTACTCTTGGTTAGAAAGACGGAGAGTGGGGATATGACGGGTGTTGCGTGGGCCCATAATGGGTGGCCGAGGAGGAGGGGGCAGTGGTGGAGGTTTAGACGGGGGAGGAAAATATGGTTGGTAGGGAGGGTTGGACGGAGGCGATGGGAAGGGATGGTCCCCGGATGTCGCCATGAATTCGGCTTCCACCAGTGGAGAGAGGTTCATGGCTTGGTGGACAGTTGATGGTTGCAGGGTGCGGAGGCGGGCTCGGATGTGGGGTTGTAAGTCGTGCATGAAGTAGGCCAAGTAATGGTCGGGTGGGAGACCAGGAACATGGGTGACCAACTCGATGAATGCATCAACGTACGAATCAATGGGGCCGGTCTGACGGAGTCCGCAAAGGCGTTCGATCATGGAGTCGGGGTAGCGGTGATCAAACCGCTGAATGAGGGCCTCTGTGAGAGCTGTCCAGGTGAGGCCGAGAGAGGATTGGCGGAGCCAGCGGACCCAGTGGAGGGCGGAGCCTTCCATGCCGATCAAGGCCGTGTTGACCTTCTATGGCTCCGAGATCTGTTGTATCTCGAAGAACTGTTCGGCCCGAGCAATCCATCCCATAGGATCGGTGTCGTTGAAAGAGGGGACATCCAAGGAACGAGGGCCCGATGAGCACACCCCGGGTAGGGGGGTTGTTGCATGGAAGAGTTCTGGGGGAGTCCCGAGGAGGGGCGGGGGATCCGCCATCGACGTTGTGGAAGTGGTAGGGCGACCGGCCAGGAGAGAGTCGAGCTTAGCATCCATGCGTAACATGAGGGCCTGCAGCAACGCGATGGAACTGTCGTGGTCATCCAAGCGACGAAGAATGGCGGGATCGGTGGTTGGGTGAGAAGGCGTGGGATCTGGGTTTCCCATTAGACGGCTGGAACGGCGTGGCATGCACGCAAGAAACCAAAAAGGGGGTGGATCGGCAACATGGCTGCTGTGCGGCGAAGGCCGGCCGGATCTGGAACGGGAAATGGAGGTCGGCGACGGGCTGCTGTGCGGCGAAACCGAAAGGGGGCTGGATCGGCTGCTGTGCGGCGAAGGGCTGTTGCGCGGGGAAGGGCGGTCGGATCTGGATCGTCAGCAGGGCTGCTGTAGCGGAAGAGGGCGCGGGATCTGGATCGGCGAGGTCGTCGCGGAACGGGATCGGCAGCAAGGTTGTTGTAGCGGAAGAGGACGCGGGATCTGGATCGGCGAGGTCGTCGCGGACGCGGGATGTTGAGTGCGGAACAGTAGCGGTACGGGATCGGGATCGGGGAAGAGGCGTCGGATCGGGTTCGGTCGGCGGAAACCGCGGTCGGAAGAGGGCAGGTCGGACCACTTGTTACGATTAAGAGAGAAGAACGAGACAAGATCGCATTAATCAAGAACACGGATACAATCCGGAGTGAACTCCGGGCAAGATCAAGGAGGCTGGGTCCTCCTATGATCCCTCTCTCAAATGAGAGCCCAAAACCTTAATGATCAAAAGATGTCTTCTACTCCCAAACCACCTCCTTATATAGGGAGGGGGGCTCGCATGCCAAAGCCCTAAATCAATAAGAAATACAATAATAATACGTGCGTACGCGTAACAGATAACAAGGCGGCCATCATTATCGCGCACAATCTTGTTCAGCATGATGTCACGAAACATGTGAAAGTCGATCGTCATTTCATCAAGGAGAACATAGTGAGTGGAGCTGTGAGCACTCCATTTGTCCCATCAGATCAACAGCTGGCAGACGTCCTCACCAAGGGGTTGAATTTTAGAGCTTTTGAAAATATTATGTCCAAGTTGGGTTTGACAGACATCACAAGCCCAACTTGAGGGGGAGTGTTGAATGTCGCGTAATAGGTTTTAAGTTATTTTTCTTTCTCTTGTATCTCTTAGTCTCTCCTATATATAAAGGAGGAGACCCTCTTTTATTATCAATGAATTAATTTCAGATCTTACGACAGATACTGAATGTATCAAAAATATAATCAAGAAAAAATATACTGGTAAGAGATCATAAAATGAATATGCAAAAGTCAAAAAAAGGGATGTATATATTGAAGGAATACCCAAGTTGTTGCCTCAAATTGGTCTTTAGAAAATCCAAGCTGTGAGTATATTCTCAAGCATAGGCTTGGTGCTACTGGAGATAGAGCCACAGCGATAATCCTCATAGCTTCCAGTATAAGAACAAGGTCCTGTCGAGAAGAACATTAATATTTCCAACTATTCCCAGCAGCAGGAAAAAAAACAATTTTAAGACAGAAAAATGGCTAGAACCAGTGATGTCATAATCAACAAAATTTATATGAGTGAAGATACTCTCAGGGACCTACTCGGAGGTCGCCGGAAGAATAGCCGGAGGTGGAGATGACGGTGGAGAGGATACTATGGAGCCGTGACTGCGGCTGCCTGAGCGGGGCGTGCTCGAGAAAGAGAGAGTTTCCAAAATCTCTTTTAGGGTTTGGGAAAATGGACTTTCTTTATTCATACCAATATAAAACTCACTGGGTCCTTTAAATAAGACTTACAATCGACACAAACAAGGAAAGAGCTACAAGGAAATAACGCTAAAGAAAATACAAACTTGGACACCACATAAAGACACTACATAAATAACGACGACATATAAGGACGTGGCTCTAAGACAGAATAAAAGTATATTAAGAAATAAATAATAATAATAATAAATATCATAAAAGGACTCGTAACAGAAACATATATATATAGGGCCATTAACCGGAACCTCCCCTCTAAGTTTGCTAAATTACAGGTTGCACCCCTCTTACTTTTTAAATTACAAAAACCTCCCCAATAAGTTTATATTTCATAATATTCATGCACCAAAAGACCCCCTGAAAATTTACTCCAAGGGGTTATTTTTGTGCATGAATGTTACGAATGTAAACTTACAGGGAGGTTTTTGTAATTTCAAAAATAAGAGGGGTGCAAACTGTAATTATGCTAACTTTTAGGGGAAGTTTTAGTAATTATTCCTATATAATAAGAGTGTGTGTCACCTTTTGGGGGTTAAGAACAAAAGCAAAAGAGAGAACTAAAACCTTGCAAGAAAAAAAAGGGCAGCCCGGTGCACAAAGGCATCCCCGTGCAGCGAGTCCGGGGAAGGGTCCCACCACAAGGATGAAATGTAGGCAAACCTTACCTTGCAATTTTGCACGAGGCTGCTTCCAGGACTCGAACCCGTGACGTCAAGGTCACACGGCAACACCTCAACCGGTGCGCCAAGGATCCCCTTCAACTAAAACCTTGCAAGAAGATCACTAATAAAGGAGCAGAGAGAACACTTGATTCAGAGATTAGCTTATAGTCCTCAATCATGACCACAAGGATTCAACTGCTTTTTTAAGGTCACAATTACAGCTGATAACGCCGTTCAGATCGAAGGTTAGGGTTGTCATGAAAATAACTAGTTCGTGCTCAAAATATTCCACAGAATGAGAATCTAAAATATCTTAAAGCAAATGAAAAGTCTTAACATTAACTGCGCCGACAGCAAATATCAAATTCCATAAATCTTCAACAGCTTCTTTATAACATTCATATTAAAATATAAGCAGGTTATACTTAATTCCAAATTGAAGAAAATTTAATGTGCAAACTCTTTATGTTGAATAAAATCAATGACTTTGATATTCATAAAACACTCCAAATACTAGTCCTCTTTGCATCATTAGGTGAATGGAAGATTTTTCCATCACTTTTTTTGTTCTTATCATCCAATTTTGTTATGAAACATCCATTGCTAATATATGGAATAGTTTCATAGCTGCCAAAGTAAACATAGTATGAAGCCACAAGAATTTGGATTATATTTTAATACCTGTAAGAAATTCGCTCTTCCGTCCCAAAACTCCGAAGTGATAGGAGTGGGATGGGGGCTTATAAGCACAGACGAGTGATGTGTGGTAGGCGATGTAGAATCAACAAACGAGCCATAGGGGATAATCCAACCAGGGATAATCCACACAAGAGCAGTCCCACGCGACGTGGACCCGTTGGAATCAGGTCAACCAACACGCCCTCGCAATGGGTTAAATTAGTGCTCTGATACCTTGCAAGAAACCCGCACTTCCATCCCAAACATCCGAAGTGATAGGTGGAGTCAGACGGAGCTTATAAGCACAGGCGGGTGATGCATGGTAGTCGATGTTGGACTAATCAACAGACGGGACACTAGGGACAATCCAACTGGGGATAATCCATACATGGGCACTCCCACATGATGTGGACCTGCTGGAATCAGGTTAACCAACAATACCAAATGCAATTTCTTACACCCCTAATAACATCAGCTAATGATTTCAATGATTATGATAAATAATCACCCATCTAACACATGAAATCAACACCTCAAGCATACTCTAAAATGATTAAGTTGTGTTTATCACCTTCGCAGCTGTTTCATAGCTTGAACCTCCTTGTTTGAAAAGTGACCATGGAGCACGTTCATCAATATACAGGTTACCAGTATTTCCAATTTCTAATACAGACTCACAGGCGGATGATAATGAAAGGTTTTCATAATAGTCCTTGGCCGTCTTCACCTACAAAAATGAGCAATTAGAAGAAAATAGTTATCCGTCTCAAGGGGCACAAATTTCTATAAGAATTCTAATCTTATGATAATTATAGAAAATTGACATATTATTTCATTTTGGTAAACTTTACCAATTTCTCTACTGTATCTTTGAACATGTTTCCTTCAGCAGCAATATTGGAGTCAAATGCCAAAGTGCATTGACAATTTTTCTTTAGGAGTCCAAGTGTGCGGTTCAAAAGATTTCCTGTGGATATCAATCTAAAATTAGGTCAGGATAATGGAAACTAAAGGTAAAATGTAGTAAGTAGCAATGAAAATCCTATGTATACTATGAAAATTACTCAATACTACTGAGTAGTAAGGGAATATACAGCGAATAAAATGATGTTCAACTTTAATTAATATAGTAAAGGCCATATCTTGAGTTAGAAAATAAATTTAAATTTAATGTCATATATCATATTTAATTATTCATTAAATAAAACAAAATTTTGATATTAAGTAATTAAAAATAAATATGAATTCAAATTTAAAGTAATGAAACACATGATGTTATGGTTACAACAACAACAACACTCAAGCCTTTATCCCACCATAGTGGGGTCGGCTACATGATGTTATGGTTAAGGTAAAAAAAATTAGTTGTTTTCAATTTGATTTTCAAATGTTTTGTAAGGAAATATTTGATGTGCTACATAACAATTGAACTAGTAGTGCCTTCCAAAATCAAACTTGTATCATGTGTGATGTTCAATTCTGGAAGTAACTGCATGCATGCTGCGGTAGTTCAGTGACAGATGAAATAATAGTTCTCAAAATCACAATTACAGTCAGATATGGTAGATATTAAATGGGAATCAAGCCATTTTGATTTGACTCAATTTGACTGGAATCATTTTAAATCGATTTTGAATCTAGTAAAAAATCGAGTGACTTCTGCATTTCATTTTTATGATCAGCCCTAATTACATGTACCTGAATTCAAATCCAAACTTATCTGAATCAATAAAGTAGTAGTACTAAAAGACATTGCAAAGTAATTAGAAACTAGTGAATAAAAAAGTATAATATACCAATTGTATTGGCAAGATGTGCATTGTTTATGTTGATGAAACGGTCTTCCGAGAAGTCCCCATCATTGCCAAACTCAACTTCCCTCAGGAAGAAGTATCTTACAGCATCTGACCCAAACCTGTCCACTAGATCTTTTGGTTCAAGTGTATTTCCCAATGTTTTACCCATCTTCAAACCATCCTAAATTTATTTATTTTTTGTTGAAATACAGAAAAATTATTATGCATTTGATAACATGGCGTAGTATGACCAAATAAATATCAAAAATGCAATCTCCATCAAGGAGACCATATGAGAAAGAAGAGGTAATCGAGCTTTAAAAATCAAACAGCGGAGCAGCTTATGAAAAAAAGGAAAGTTAGATAGAACTCCATCAATAACTTGAGGCATTCTTAAGACATTGATTAAAGGGTGATAACATGGAATTACAACTTTTAACAGAAGAGATAGATAATGAAAACATCTAAACAAAACGGAAGAGATTTTCCCAAAAAATCAGTTGAAACGTAAATTATCCTTGTGCCTACAACCTTTAATGCAATTAAAAAACACCATACAAGGAGAATCTTTATAGCTACTAAGATATGAGTATGAAACCATAAGCGGATATGAGCATTCCCCTGCCAAATAGCATCTGACAGATTGTGTATTCGAATAGACATTAGCCATGAGGAATAGCTATTATGAAGAAGCAATGCATACATTTATATTTCCGTGGTTTAGTATATTATTAAGATTTTTCTATAATCTTGGTCCACGAGTCAACATAAGAACTCCGTATACATATATGCATCCTCGGAGGATATGTAAACTCCCACGGACTAACATTCAGGACGAAAGAAGACTTGGAACATCTCTTATAGTTTATTTGTATTAGTATTTAGTAAATATATTAAATAGTGTTTTATCGTCTTATTAAGAACGCTTTCATCTTCTATATAAGGAAGCATGTGTATGAATCGTAGTTATCTTCTGGATTCATGTTGCATCTCTCATTTATGAGGAACTCTTAATGGGGAACCATCACTTAAGAGTAGAGATGCGAGCTTGTCTCGTGAGTTTTATCTCGAATTCATGTTTCAAGTGCAAGCTTTCATATTGTTTGTATCAATTGATTTGACAGAGGATTCTCCACATGTTGATTATCCAGATTCCATCAGTCGGGTTCTAGCAAGGATCACTTCCATCAACTCATATAGACGTTCTGCCGACGTCCATCCCGCGCTTCCAGATCGCGCCAAGTCCTACCGTCAATGTTGAACTTGCTTCAAATCCTCTTGTGGGTTCCCCGCCTATCATTCGCTCTTCAGACAACACCACACTCGTCTGAATACCCATGGATCCTTCATATTGACACATGCCCAATGATGTTGTTGTGACCTAAGTTCAGCTTCCTGCAGATGCCCACTGCTCCTTCCATTCGGCCTACCACTCCTGTTGATGCTTGTTGCTCCTTCCATCGACTCAACTCCACCCCCAATCCATAAACCTACGGAAAATTTGTCGGAAACCCTAGGCACGCTAATGCTGCTCTCCGAGCAGGACACCCAGGTCAATCCTAGCTGCAACCAGCATCCTCCTATTCCTCGTGCTGCCGCCTCCTTTAGCCCCATCAACCCCCACACTCCCATCAATCGCTCAATGGCCGAACACGAAGAAGAACTGGCTCTAATAGTCACCTCGCTCTTTAGGCATGGATCTTAATGAGACAGCATTGTTTGACCTTCAAGTTCCAGTGACGGAGATTCGCTCCCTCGTCATCGGTCGGCGGTCGCCCAACACGGCAACACCACCAACAACAACATCAACGACCCCGAACCTGTCAACCATCAGCATGCTGCTCTCCAGCAGTACTTCAGAGTCAGCTTCTTTCCTACAACCCATACTCAACGCTCACCCCTCGCACTTTCAATGTCTCTACATTCTTATGTTTGATGGGACTGGTCCCTAGGGTGATCACTTGTGTTGAGAAATTTTTCGAACTATGTAGCACCTTGGAGAGTCAAAATGTCTTTTTATCCACCATCTACATAGAGGCTCTGCTCTCCATTGACTTCGTAAGATCCGCCAAACAAACTTGTCCTTAACATGGACCATACTCATTTATTCATTGATATGATATCCGTCAAGCGAGCAATGCTTTTGAACAACTTGGGGCAGTTAACCAAGGGGAGTCAGTCACCTTCTGCATCTATGATTTCATCGATATCGCCACACATGTTCTCCTCGATCGGGCACTACATAGGCTACTTCCTCAATCTTGAGACTCTTTTAAGAGCAATGGAGCAAGCACATTTTGTTGAAGAGTTATATGCCCTCTCAACCACTACCTGTTACCATAACTCCTTCCACCACTTCCATGTTTTCCAACATGTTCACACATCCACAAAACTGAACACCACCCCCCAACCCACCCACACATAATACCTCCCGTAAAAATTGAATCCACAACCATTATTACACCAAGAGTAACCTAGACCCCTGCAGTCAAGGCCTTCATTTTTTGCATGATGATCGACGCCGAGAAGAAGACATCAACACCACTGACTTCGAAAGTCTTGAGCACGATGATGGTCCAAACTTGCTCGATTTTGGGGGCAAGGTAAATTTTGAAGATGACAGTATTGATATGAATACGCACCTTCGTAGGATATGTAGACTTCCTCGAACAAACTAGGAAAACGAGAAAATACTTGGAGCATCTCTTTTAGTTTATATCTATTAGTAAATGTAGTAAATGGTATTTTATTTTCTTATTAGGAGAGCATCCACCTTCTATACAAAGGGATTTACGTATTAGTTGTAGTTATCTTTTGGATTTGTTGTCTCTAATTTTTTGCAAAGGAACTCCTACAAAAAACCAACCCGCAAGAGTAGAGATGCAAGCTTCTCTTTACGTTTCTAGTGCAAGATTTTGTTTCTATTTGTATCAACTCCATAGGTTATAACAGAGGGATACCAAGAAAATCAAATGCTTTTTAAACCCCAACCCTTCCTTCTCAAATCCTCTTTGTGGAGTTTTTATCTTGCTCAAAAAGAAAACTTGAGAGATTCATCTCTTGCTCTAAAAGGGCTTCAATCATTAGCACACGAAGTGCAACCATAAAATAAAGATAAAAAGTGAATTTAAAACAATACTCCAAAATCAACCACATGTTTACATGTGATACACTAAGGTGAAACTATTTACATACAAAGTATAAAAATAAATAAACAGAACTAAACTTATAACCCACATTGCAGTCCCATTCTGTGAATTCAAAGAATATGTATGCGCACCACTCAGGATAATTAAGTTTATAAATAAGAGAAGGTGCGATATCTGAAAATTTGTAAATTGGAACCTTTTTTATTTTAATATAATCCCATCACCATATAAGCATCTGCATCATACTTGACAATTGTGGTTTTCACTAAGCAATTGTGTGTGTAAACGTTCCACGTGAATAATAGTTAGATATATGTTTTTTTTTCTCTATTTGATTGTGGCTGCTGTGACTATGCACCACAGCTAAATCTGTCCTTTCCATATAGGAGAAAGATTTTCAAGTATTTTGTGTCTGTGAGATTTACAACAAAGTTCAAAGAAATAGCAGACATGTGGGATAAGTAAAAATGTACAAATATGTTTTCTTTCCTATTTTTATTTTTCTTCTATTCTGCAGCAGTCATGAAAAAGGTCATTAAATTGATACCTTTGTCAAGAACCCGTGACCGAACACCGTTTTTGGTGGACTTATTCCTGCTGACATTAACATGGCTGGCCAGTAGACTGCATGAAACCGCAAAATATCCTGTAGAATCCGACTAGAAACATTAGACAGTTTGTGGGGGGGGGGGGGGGGGGGGTGGGGGGAATACAAAACTACCCCTACTACAGGACCTTAAACTAGAGATGACTGTTGGACCATCTACCTAGAGAGTTCAAGGAAAACAGGAATAAGGAAAGACATCGTACATATAAAAAGACATCCTATAAAGTAAATGCACCTTAAAATATAAGACAGATTATTTATTTTGTATCTAAAGATGATGAAGCATGCAAGGCTAATCATTTTTTCGGGTGCAGTAGCATTTAACTACTATTAAAAATCATAAATATTATAAGTCTGATTCAAATTGATCTCTAACAACCATCCAACACAAAGGGACTAGGAACTTGAAACTTTCAAAGCAAATTTCACATTAATAATATGTTACATAAAAAGGAATTGATAAACAGTTTTCAAGTGGTCATAGAGTCAAAAAGTGTCTTACGCTACAATCAGAAATCTCAATAGGCATATATCTGAACAAAAGCTTTAACTTCATCCATATTTTAAATTTAACTCACTTTTTTGGATAAGTTTATAATACATTTCACAATCCTAGTAGTTTGACTTTTAATAATTTCTTCATTTAAACTCAGTTAAAATATAGTAGCGGATTGTAGGTGTAGCAAGAGGTGTACGTGTCCAGAAGAACTCCCTTGATTTCTTCTTTTAAGAAGAACGCCATAAGTCATGATACAGAAGCTTAAGGTAGATGAAAATGGAGGGAATAAAAGAGGCATAGAAAGGCACAAGCATAAAATTGGCAGTGATAGTAGAGAATAGGAAAAATTCTATGTGATTACCCTAATACAAGGGTAGACATACATATATAGGATAAGCCACACGTGACATATCACGTGTAACGCGCAGAGGAAAAGAACAAAATAAAATACATATATTCAACTCTCCCCCTGAAGTTGGGAGTATATATTAATCATTCCCAACTTGACAGTATTGTCCATAAAGTTATCATGACTTAATCCTTTGGTGAAGACATCGGTCAGTTGATCTTGAGAATTCACAAAAGGTGTACATATATTGCCCTAGTCTAGGTGATCTTTGATGAAATGTCTGTCCACTTCAAAACATTCTTCGTCCTATTATGTTGAACAAGATTGTGAGCAATACTGATGACAGCTTTATTGTCACAATAGATTATAACAGGTTTGTTCACCTAGAGTCCCATATCCTGGAGAATTGTCTTCAACCACAATCCCTCACATACTCCTTGTGTCATAGCCTTATATTCTGCATCGGCAGTAGAGCGAGCAACAACATTTTATTTCTTGCTCTTTCAAGATACAAGATTTTTACCCACAAATGAGCAATATTCGGTAGTAGATTTCCTATCAACTTGGCTACCAGCTCAACCGGCATCTATAAACACTTCAATCTTTAGAGGTTGATTAGCAGAGAGCAGAATCCCACGTCCTAGAGATTTCTTGAGGTATCTTAACACCTGATATGCAGCCTGCTGATGGCGAATTATGGGAGTGCAGGAATCTACTTAGGACATCCACGACATGTAATAGCAGGGCGAGTATGAGATAAGTATATGAGTCTCCCAACCAATCATTGGTACCTTGAGATGTCAACTTTCTCCCCTTTAGTATCAGCATCAATATTGTGATTAGTCTCAATGGGTGTATCCACGGGGGAACACCCGAAGAATACCAGTTTCCTCCAGAAGATCAAGGGTATACTATCTCTGAGAGATGAAGATCCCCCGACGAGACCTTACTACTTCAATCCCCAAGAAGTATTTCGGCTTTCCCAGATCTTTGACTTCAAATTCTTTTCCCAATTGTTCTTTCAAGTGCGTGATTTCCTCCAGGTCATTTCATGTAATGATGATGTCATCCACGTATACAATGAGTATTGATATTTGAGTTCCTCTCTTCTTGATAAAGAGAGTATGATCAGCATGTCCTTGAGTATAACCTAGTTGTAACATGGTTTTGTGAAATCGTCCAAGTCAGGCTCTAAGGGATTGTTTCAGGCCATATATGGATTTCTACAGACGGCAAACCTTTCCATTGGACCCTCCTTTGATAAATCCAGGAGGGATAATCATGTAGACTTCTTCCAGTTCACCATGCAGGAAGGCATTTTTGTCATCAAGTTGTTCTAACTCCCACCCAAGACATGCAGCACAAGAGAGAATCACATGAATATAATTCATCTTTGCAGCAGGTGCAAAGGTTTCTTGGTAGTCAATTCCTTGGGTTTGGGTATACCCTTGAGCGACCAAGCGCGCTTTATATCGCTCCACCACCCCATCTTGATTCTGCTTAAAAGAATAAATCCAACGTGATCCAACTGTTTGCTTCCCAGGGGGAAGACTCGCAAATTGTCATGTTCCATTTTTTTTCAAAGCACACATCTCTTCTTCCATAGCATGTTTCCACTAAGATATCTGAACCTCCTGTCAGGTCTTAGGAATCACAATAAAGGAAAGATATTAGATAAAAGCTCTGTGAGCATGAGAGAGGTGATAATAAGAAATGTAATTGGCAATGTGGTGTTTGGTGCCACCAGTATTACCTTTAAGAAAAATGAGGGGAAGATGGAGGTCATCATCCGAATCTGGAGCAGAAATGGGCACTAACACTGGTGGGACATCCGCGAACGGTACTTGCTCAACGGTTCGAGGCATGCGAACGTATGTACATAATATAGGAGGAATAACAATAGAAGAAGTAGTACTGTGAGGAATATTAGCAAGTGTAGGAGAAATATGAGGAGAAGCAACAATCGGAAGAGGACAGTCAGAGATCCCGTCAATATGACTACTCATCTCCCCTTAACAAGGACCAAAATACGGCTCCCCTCACGAAAGGTAACATCAACAGTGCAGTAGAAGTAACGTGTAGGAGGGTGATAACACTGATAACCTTTGGTGGTAGGAGAGTAGCCCACAAAAACACATTTAAGAGAACGAGCGTCCAATTTGTCTCGATGAGGGGTATGGACATGCACAAAATATACATAACCAAATATGCGAGGAGAGATGTGTGAGGTGTGGGCAATGTGTTTCCAGGATAAACAGGAAAGAGGCGTATCATAGTGAAGGGAGCGAGAAGGTAGACGATTAATGAGGTGAGCTGCAGTCAAAAAAGTAACACCCCAATAGGACTTGGGAAGGTGCATGACAATCAACAAACACCGTGTAACGCCCCGGCCCTCCCCCTTAGGGGCCACGTAGGCACGCTACCGGGCTGCAGCCCAAGCACCCCAAAGCCTCTCCGCGTCACTATTTCTCAGCAACGGCGCTTTGTTGAGGCCCGGTCTTGAACCCGCAACCTCCTTGATAAGGAGTTTTCAAACCACTCCTCATCACCTCTAAGGGGGAGGCCGGGGCGTTACACACCGAGCGACCACCAGTAAGTGCTTATTTTTCGTTCTGCACTCCATTTTGAGTAGAAGTGTGTACACAGGTGGTTTGGTGAAAAATGCCGTGTTCGGCAAGATAGACACCAAACGCACCCCGATCATCATACTCCTCACCATTATCACTACGGAGCACACGAATTGTTCCATTAAACTGTGTCATAACCATTTTATGAAAGGAACAAAAGCAAGTAAACATTCCACTCTTCCGTTTTAACAAATAGAGTCGAGTAGTACGAGAATAACAATCAATAAAAGTTACAAACCATTTATAGCCGGATAAAGATAACATAGAGGAGGGCCCCCAAACATCAGAGTGAATCACATCAAACAGGCAAGAACTAGGAAAAGAAACATGACTGAGACTATGACGAACATGTTTTGACAATTCACAAGTGTCACAAATAAACGACTTAATTAAGCAACTGAAAACAAAAAATAGTTTGGTAAGATATAAAGCAGAAGGGTGGCCAAGGCGAAGATGCCATCGCCGAATGTCATGGAGAGTAGGAGCGCGGGTGGAGGAGAGAGCACTGGGAGGCAACTGTTGGTTCAACAAGTACAGTCCGCCAACATTCCTACGGACCTACCACAGCCAAGCGTCCACTTCGTAGCCAGATCCCGAAACACACAAACATTAGGAAAAAAGGTCACTGGGAAATTTAAAGTAGTCAAATGGCTAATGGAGAGAAGATTGCGAGGAAACGAAGGGACATGCAAGACAGAGGAAAGAGAAAGGTCAAGAGAACAAGCGATGGTTCCTTTGTCAGCAATAGAGGAAAGGGAACCATTAGTAGCAATAACCTTATCACGACCAGAGAGAGGAGTATAGAAGGTAAAACCTGAGGCAGATCTGGTCATGTGATCAGTGGCACCCGAGTCAATGATCCACTCGGAGTCGGAGGAAGACACAGCATGGGCACTCGAGATACCGGAAGTAGCAAACGCGGCAGCGGAATCAGCGGAAAGTGAACGCAACAGTCGAAATGTATAGTCGGAATGTGAACGCAACAGTCAGTGGAAGGCTTCTAACTCCACAGCAGAAAGTCCCCCAGAGGGTAGTTGTCCTCATAAACTTCAATCAAAATGGGCAAAATACTGTGAGCGGGCACCAGACGGACGACCACCACCACGGTGACCACCACTTCCACGAGTACTAGATCCCCGGCCAGGTGGAGCAAGATGAGGATGTAAACGAAAACATGTGTCCTTAATATGTCCTTTCTTCCCACAGTGGCCGCACACAGGAGAGGAGTAAGGAGGAGGACCACGACCTATCCCAGCAAGAGCAGAGTGATCCGTAGAAGAACAAAGAGAGCGGCAACGATTCTCATCATTGAGGAGCATACTGAAGGCCTCCCTAATAGAGGGAAGAGGCTCGCGGTAGAGGACATGCAGGCGAACATCATCAAAATCCATATTGAGCCCCATAAGAAAGACATGAACACGAAAGCGGTCTTTATCCTTCTGAAGAGTTTACGCATTTGTAGTGCATGCAGCAGTAAAGGTATTGAAGTAATCTAGTTCCTAATAAAGACGTTCGAACTCATAGTAGTAAGCAGAGACAGACAGGGTTCTCTGCTTCAGCTCCAAAACACGGCGAGTGAGCTCATAAATTTGCGTCGAACTCCCAGCCTGAGAGTAGGTTTCACTGGCCCTTTTCCAAATTTTGTGAGCAGAATCCAAAAGCATGTAGCTGTGGTACACCTGAGGGGACATAGAGTGAAGTAACCATGAGACAACCAAGGAATTGTCCGCATCCCATTATTTCCACGAGGGATCGGTACGCGGTAGCTGAACAACAGTTCCATCAATATGTCCATATAGCTGGTGATTTCGTATAGCATGTTGCGCCGCCCTGGACCACTCAAGATAATTCATGTCATCCAAGGCAACAATAGTGATCTGTAATGAGCCAGATTGGTCGTGGCTCCTAGGAGGATCACCAGAAGGAACAGTCCGAGGAGAGGATAAGATGTCGGAGGAATCACCCATCGATGACCTTCCGAAGAAAACTAGCAAGATGAAGAAATCAAGACGAAAGAAACCACATCCTACGAGCGTCCCTTAGATCACACCACCAGAGAGAACATCGGAGGATGTGACCACGATGACTCCGGCAGCAGCCATGGAGGACAAAACGGCCAGAGACAAAGGACCGCCCGTAGAACGAGTGGAGAGGGGCGCTGGTTGCAGCGAACGGACAGACAAGGCGGAGGAGCGGCAGCTCTAGATGAAGCGGCGGCTCCGAAGGAGCGGCGACTCTGGAGGACGCCTTACGTGAGAGCGGCGGATTCGATGGAGACCGAGGCTGGAGCGGTCGAGCACCCTAAGCGGGAGCGGACGATGCGGGACGCAGAGGATGCGGGGTCGAGCGCCCTAGGCGGGAGCGGAAGATACGGGGTCGGTAGACTGGAGCAGAGGAGCGATCGGACTGAGGCGGAACGGGACGAGCTGAGCGGAACAACGAGGAGCGGAACGGATCGGGACGCC
The DNA here is from genome assembly GCA_033032865.1 of Dactylorhiza incarnata. Classification (NCBI taxonomy): domain Eukaryota; kingdom Viridiplantae; phylum Streptophyta; class Magnoliopsida; order Asparagales; family Orchidaceae; genus Dactylorhiza; species Dactylorhiza incarnata. The sequence continues at coordinate 4,108,164 of JAWHQI010000088.1, read as the reverse complement.
GTGCTCTGATACCAAGTAGAGAATAAGAAAAATTATATGTGATTACCCTAATACAAGGGTAGGCATGTTGGATCTACAGACGCCCTTAGAGGGGGTGAATAAGGGATTATAAAAATTAAACTCTTAATAAAAATATTATTGCAAATCAAAGTGTTTTCAGAAATATAAAATAGAAAACTTTACTTTTTCTTTGCACATATGATAATATAGAAGAGTACTTTTAGTGTGATCATAAAGACGGAGTTTAATCTCTGTTCACTACCAGCGGCGGTAGAAGCTACCGCGCGGCATTAGAGCGCAGAGATTGAAACCCATGAGTTTAAACATTATTTTCTTTCATTTAATGATTTAAAGATGTATATATTAACATAAGAGAAACTTTCAATGAATTTAATCAAAGATGAATGATTACAATAGTAATGATCTTCTAATGCTGAGATCAAGGCAATAAAGTTTACTCTTATGTTTTCTATACCGACTCTTCTCCCTAAGAATCGGTTGGCTTTAGCCTATCTCCCTAGATAGGCCTCAAGTTGCCCCTAGATCTAGTCGCCAACACCCGCGGCGAATTTTTGTCCTAAGCCTCACACGGACCTAGTCGCCAACACGGGCGAATTCTCCCTAAGTCGCTCACGGACCTAGTCACCAACCATCGGGCGAATTTATCTACTGATACAAAAAGGGGTAACCAAAAAGAAAAACGTTACAAAAGATATGAGATTTAGAACATGCTAGAGAACTCCCTATGAAGAACTTCTGAAGGACAAGACGAAAGTGCGAGAGAAGTCGTCGTTGTTGATGTGTGCGTCCTTCGTGTAGAATGATCGTTGATGCACTTCTCCTTCAAGTTCTCTTTTTGATCTTCGTGTTTGTCCAAAGGAGTGCTTTGAAGTACAGGGACGAGGCTCTGAAATAATTTCGGAGTGGTGGTACAATATTCGCCTCTCAATCGTCGATGTGAAAGGAGCGAACCGACAGTATTTATAGCTCAAAGAACATATTGACGCGCCGGATCGAGCAGACATGGTAGGCGATTTTTCGTATTTTAAGCAACATTCATCTTTGGCAACATCTACCGCGCCGTGCTAAGCTACCGTGTCACGCTAGCATCATTCCTGTGTTGCTCCATTGCTCCCGCCAGTGTTTTCATTTGAATGCAATTTGGCGCTCGTCCTTCAATATTAAAACTACTGCCAGCGGTAGTGCACAATTCAATGTACAACATCCTTTTTTCATTCTCTTTCAATGTGTGTTTGTACCTGTATGACATGCACACTATAAACACACAAAAGTCTAGATCAAATACATAACGGTATTTGTTATTCTCAAACCAAGAGATGCGAAATGCATATTTCGACAAACTCCTCATTTTGATAATAACAAATACCCGAATGAGAAATCAATCAATTTAAGAGTATAGTTGTATTTATAGATAAGTGTGATAAAGGATATGCATAAAAACAGGTATTGCAAACATACACAAGTTCATAATAATGTTCGTTCTCAAATTTGTGTACTCCCCCTAGATGAGTGCTCCCCCTACATAGATGCTCTTATAATTGTATTTATTATCCCTTTTAGATTTCTTAATTTATTCTCCCCCTTTTGGATTTCTCACAATTTATTTTCCCCTTTTAGGTATTATCAAAAGAGGGTGTAGGTGGAGTATAGTCTTAAAGTTGTTCTCCCCTTTTATTAGTGAATTCAAGAATAAGATTTTTTTCACAATAATTATGATTGAGCATAAGAGTAAAACCAACGGAAATATAACATGAAAATAATGTGGAATGATAAGGAGAGAAGCATATACACAATGTGAGGATTGTATAGTAGAAGCACAAACACAAGGGGAGAAATGAAATGAAATGTTATCACTTGTAGAAAACATCATGTAATTTGTGATCAAGAGATGAGATTCATTTCATTGATTTTTTAAGAGATGTCAAGCAAGATAGTTATATTCAAAAAGATGACAAACTACAATATAAAGGATTTGTAATTCAATTATTTGGAAAAACATTGTAGTATTCATGCTTAGCAATATAGTATTTTTCTTAATATTTCTAGAGAATAGTATAATAATGCATTAGAGTCCAATTCACATGATCGGAAGATTTATGCAAGACAATGATGTATACAAAATGTGTTTTGATTAAGTATACAATAGCAATAATCAAGGTTTATGAAAGATGTAATGAAACAAGTACACGCATTGTCAATAATGCAAAGTAAAATTACCTCCACATGATTCAATGCACAAGATAAACATAGTACAACTACCAAGGTATTTCACACACACAATGTTTATTAAGACTTATCAGAGAGCGAAGTAGTGTTTGGTGGATCACATGGCATTAATTTGAATTTTATTTTTGTGATCAAATGTACAAGAGAGAAGCAAATTTAAGTGGCATAATTTTTAGCAAACATATCATACTTCTACCACACTTCTTATAAAATAAGTGCATGAATATGATGATGTGTAGGTAATCTATCTGTGCATTACAACTATGTGTGTTATTACACTACACATTCATACATAAACAAGATTATTTGCACATGTAGGAATCAAAAAGTGAGTGAAAACATTCATAATTCATTGTCAAACATAAAGCATCTCATACTTAGAGACATACTTAGCACTTATACACATATTTCCAACATTTATCATTGTTGTACATTAAAATATAGTATGCAAGACATGAATATCAAAACAATGTTTTAAGAAATTTTGAATATGAAATCCTACATTGTAACGAATCATAAAGTGATATACATATTCATCCTTGACTTTATCAATGAAGAATAATCAGTTTTTATGATTTTTGGTTTTTATGAGCAATAGGAAAATTGCATGAAAAGAGAAAAACATGTTTTTGGTAAATTTGGATTGTTTTGTAATTTTCTTTTTGTTTTTTTAAGAAAAATGAACCAAAAATGCGTAAAATTTACTAAAAACGGAAAAAGAAAAATGAGTACAACAACAACACTCAAGCCTTTGCCCTACCATAGTGGGGTCGGCTATATTGATCATTTGTCGTCATTGCGCCCTATCTTGAAATATAGTCTCACCAATGCCTAAGTACATCATGTCTTACCTTATAGTTTCATTCCAAGTCTTTTTTGGTCTACCCCTCCCCGTTTAACATGTCTAGTGACTAAACTCTCACGCCTAACAGGTGCCTCTAATGGTCTCATATGTACATGTCTGAACCATCTTAAACGAGCTTCTCGCATCTTCTCTACAATTGGCGTCACTCATGTCTTATCCTTGATACATTCATTCCTAATTGTATCCAATCTCGTGTGACCACACATCCACCTAAGCATTCTCATCTACGCAACTCCCATTTTTGCTCATGTACACCATTCACTGCCCAACATTCATAACCGTAGAGCATTGCTGGCCTAATTGCAGTACGGTAAAACTTGTCTTTAAGTTTTAATGGTACTTTGTGATCACATAAGAAAAAGAGAAATGAGTAAAGCAGTAAAATAATTTTCAGAAACGAAAATGAGAAATTTCAGGAAAACCAAGCTACCGCTGACGTTAGCCCCTACCGTCTGGCGCTAGTAAACAGAGATGTGTTATCTTGCTCTAAAATCATGGTTTTCGACTTTTTTCGATTTTGAATTCTCTTGATTATGATTTTTCATGATAGGGGCCAGGAAATTTAGCAAAGAAATAAAAAAAATAATAAAAAAGTTGCGGATTTTAATTTTTTGGCCTAAGACTTTTCTTAGTGTCAATGCAACTTGATGATATTATATATACACACATGTTCTATTATTTATTAATATTCTTAATTATTTTTCACAAGGCTACGGAACTTGTCTTTGTTGCCCGATATGTGCTTGGAGCATCCCGAGTCCAAGTATCACATATCACCTTTGTCCTTAGCCTAGCAACACACCTAAAATGATGAGGGAAGAAAAGATCCGGATATCCAAGAGGTTCCTCCCATAGTGTAGGTTGAAACCTTAGGTACCCAAATTTGTTTTATAGCACTTTGTCCCTTCTTCTTACAAGAGTCCGAGGGTGTCCAAAGATGTGACATTTGGTACACGAAATAAAGGGGTTGAGACTACCTTCGGAATTCTGGGTGGATTCTTGCTGAAAGATGAGGAACCAGCATAAATGTTATTTAATTGTTTAGTATAAATATTAATATTGCTGGTTTTATTGCTACTGCCAGCGGAAAGGGTTACCGTCGGGCGATAGTTTCCGGAGTTATATCCCAACCCGATTTTATCACTTCCATGACATTGGTTGGCCAAGCATATTCAGAGATTTTTGACCAACACCAAAATTTTCAATTGCGGTATTTAAGTCATGCATTCGTGCTTTTAGTGCGGTGTTTTCGTTTATAATCATAGTACATCTATTTGCAAAAAACTTTTTGCTATTATCTATTTGAGAAAGAGAAGATTTCACTTTGCTCTTTAAGTCTCTTCTCTCATTAGTAAGAGTTTCAATGTTGGAGAAGGTCTTAGAGAGTGATTCTTCCAATTCTTAGTTGAAGAGCAAAATCAAACCATTGTATTGCAAAAAGAAACCTTACATGTACATATATAGGACCCGAAAATATAAGAAAGACAAAAACACTCCCAAAGGAAGAAATACAATAATACTGATGTGTAAGTAATAACGCCAAACTCAACTCTCCCCCTCAAGTCGGACAGAAGATGTCAGTCATCCCAAGTTTTTGAATATCGTCACAAAACACATCACTTCTCAAGCTTTTGGTGAACACATCCGCCAATTGATCTTCGGAATGGACAAAGGGGGTGACCAGTCTTCTTATCCAGATGGTCTTTGATAAAGTGATGATCAACCTCCACGTGCTTTGTCCTGTCATGCTGGACTAGGTTATGAGCTATGTTAATAGCTGCTTTATTATCACAAAACAAGGAAAAAGGGTGGGTCTCGGAAAAACCCATATCTTGTAAAACAGTGTGCAACCATATGCCCTCACAAAGACCTTGCGACATAGCACGGTATTCTGCCTCAGCACTACATCTGGCCACCACATTCTGCTTCTTGTTACGCCAAATCACCAAGTTTCCATCGACAAAGGAACAGTATCCGGTTGTAGATTTTCGGTCATCACGGCATCCAGCCCAATCAGCATCAGTGAAAACTTCGATCTTCAAGGGGTTGTTTTTGGAGAACAAGAGGCCACGGCCAGGGCTTTCTTCAAATATCGTAACACACGATATGTTGTCTCTTGATGTCTGATCCTGGGAGCGTGCATATATCTACTAAGAATTCCAACCGCATAAGTGATGTCAGGGCGTGTGTGAGATAGATATATGAGTCTCCCAACCAATCTCTGATAGCGCGAAACATCGGTCTGATCACCATCATCATTTTCCCCATTTCCATGATTTGCTTCCATAGGAGTGTTCGCAGGAACACAGCCAAGCATCTCAGTCTCCTTCAAGAGATCTAAGATATACTTACATTGGGATATGAAGATTCCCTGAGTAGATTTAGCAACATCAATACCAAGGAAGTAACACAAACTTCCTAAGTCTTTCACCTCGAATTCGATAGATAAGAGAGTCTTGAGATTTGCAATCTCGTATGTGTCATTTCCAGTGATCACAATGTCATCCACGTAGACAATGAGGACAACAACCATCTGATCACATCTCCGGACAAACATAGTGTGATTAGACTGAGCCTGTTTGTAGCCAAATTTGGGCATGGCCGTGAGAAACCTACCAAACCACGCCCTAGGAGATTGTTTAAGGCCGTATAAAGATCTCCTTAGGTGGTAGACAGGGTCTTCATCTCCTTTCTTCACAAATCCAGGAGGGAATTTCATGTACACCTCCTCATCAAGCTCACCATGGAGAAACGCATTCTTCACATCAAGTTGATGAAGATCCCAGTCCATACAAACAGCGCACGATAGCAACACCCGAATGAAGTCCATCTTAGCCACAGGAGCAAAGGTCTCATGGTAGTCGACTCCCTCAGTTTGGGTGTAACCTTGAGCAACCATACGTGTCTTGTATCGTTCCACCTTACCATCTTGGTTCTGCTTATCAGAGAAGACCCACCGTGAACCAATGACTTTCTTGCCAGGAGAAAGGGGGGAGACATTCCATGTGTGATTCTTGTCCAAGACAAACATTTCATCTTTCATAGCCTGAGTCCATACCGGTATACCCAAAGCTTCCTGCCACGTCTTAGGAATAACAACCAAGGCGAGAGAAGAAACAAAAGTCTGGTGGGCCGGAGTAAGATGTTAGTACGTCACATGATTAGAAATAAGATTTTGAGTACAAGTAGGTTTACCTTTCAGGAGAGCAAGAGAGGCATGGTGGTCAGCATCATCAAAATCTGAGGCTGAAGTGGGCACTGGTAGAGAAGGAACTCTAGTAGCATGTGTGTCTGGGAGACGACAGTGGTAGACGTGAGGAAAAGGGGAGATCGGAGTGTTAAGGAAAGATAAAGGTGGAACTTTAGGAGCCTGTGTATCTGAAGGACGACGGTGGTATACGTGAGGAAAAGGAGAGATCGGAAGAATTGGAATATCGGGTAAAGGGACCGGGGTAGGAGTAGTGGCCATAGGCCAAATAGAGGTGACGATGGAGGAGCGGAAGGGAGAAGAGGAAGAGGAGCATCATTGGAGTAATCACCACTATCACCACTACTCTCCCCCTGACGAGGAGAGTGAGTCAAAGGTAGAAAGTAGGATTCCCCTTCCTGGAAGGCAACATCCATAGTACAAAACATACGCCTGGTAGGAAGATGGTAACACTGATACCCTTTTGTAGTGGAGCAGCAGCCAAGGAAGACACAACGTCGAGCCCGATAGTCAGAAGGCAGTGAGCAACGTCAAAAAGGTGCCGGTTTTTCCGTTCGGCAACCCCATTTTGGGTGGAGGTGTGAACACAAGTTTTCTGATGGATAATACCATGACTAGTAAGGTAGGAACCAAACATATCACGATCGTCATACCCCTCACACCCCCACCCCCACCCCCCCCCCCCCCCCCCACACCACCACCACCACCACCAATTATCACTTCGAAGAACCCGAATGGATCCATCAAATTGGGTTTGCGCTATTTTATAAAAAGCTTGAAAACAAGGAAAAACTTCATTTTTCTTTTTTAAAAGATAAACTCATATGATGCGAGAAAAACAATCAATAAAAGTAACAAACCACCGGAATCCAGATAACGATAAAACAGGGGAAGACCCTCAAACATCCGAATGTATTACAACCAAAAGGAATAATACTAGGTAAACGATAAATGCAATGAACTATGTTGCACATGTTTGGACATATCACATACATCACAGACAAAAGATTGAAGAAAAGGTACGAAAGCAGGAAACAATTTTTGAAGGTAAACAGGAGACGGATGTCCGAGACGCAGGTACCAGCGGCGGACGTCATCAGCAGTAACAGTAGCGCAGGAAAGAGCCTGAGAGGGAAGATGGGAGTCCAGGTAGTACAGGACACCACGGTTCCTACCACTGTCAATGTTCCGTTTCGTACTCAGTTCCTGAAAAACACACGTGTCAGGAAAAAAGGTTACAAAACAGTTAAGAGATCTAGTAATATTGATGATAGAGAGTAACTGCGAGGAAACGAAGGAACATGAAGAACAGAAGGGAGAAGGATGGTCGGAGAGCAAGAGATATGCCCTTTGCCCGCAATGGGGGACAAACTGTCGTTAGTAGAGATGACCTTGTCCTTACCAGACAAAGGAGTATAAGAAGGAAAACCTGAGGAAGAGCCGGTCATGTGGTGGGTGGCACCAAAATCGATCACCCACTCAGAAGAAGAGGCAGTGACAGCATTAGCACTTGGCATAGCGACGGTGGCAAGAGAGGTAGGGGCACCGGGAGAAGCATCGGACTGAGAGTGAAGTATGCGGCGAAAAACATGCAACTCGTGAGAAGTGAGCTGATCGGGAGAAGTACGCAACGTCTCATCATAGACACCAGCAGAGTAAGCAACATCATGAGGCCAAGAACCACCCTGTCTATGACCCCCACGCCCGGGTCCACGACCACGACCACGACCAGAAGGGGCAAAGTGGGGATGAAGTTTGAAACACCTCCCGAGTATGTCCCCGCGAATGCAAAAATCACAAGTAGGCACAGTGGATCCCGGACTGGGAACATAGCTGCGACCCACAGCAGACAGAGCAGAACGATCAGGAGGAGCAATAACAATGAGGGACTTCTGACGGTCTTTCTCACCAAGAACCATACTGAATGCCTCCCGAAGAGACGGGAGAGGCGAGCGGTGAAGGATATGTGTCCTCACCATATCAGACTCCATGTTTAAGCCCATCAAGAATACATGGAGACGAAAACGGTCCACATGTTGTTTAAGTTGAACAGCATCCGCAGTATAAGCAGGAGTAAAGTGAAAAAAATAGTCAAATTCCTGATACAGACGCTTGAACTCCGAGAAGAAGGACGACACAGACATAGATCATTGCCACAACTCCAAAATGCGTCGGGTAAGCTCATAAACCTAGGTGGAACTACCAATTTGGGAGTATGTTTCTCGTGCACGGGTCTAGATCTCGTAAGCAGAGTCCATCAACATATAACTCTGATAGACCTCGGGCGACATCGAATGCAGAAGCCAGGAGACAACCAGAGAGTTTTCAGAGTCCCAACGTTTCCATGAGGAGTCGGACTTGGGAGGCTCCTTAGTTGTTCCATCAATATAACCAAACATTTGGTGGCTGTGAATGACATGTTGCGCAGCACGAGACCATTCGAGATAGTTCATGTCATCCAAAGGAACTGTGATAATCCTCAACGAGCCGGAGTGGCCATGAGACCGTTGAGGGTCACTCATCTGAGATTGGATCACACCCGGAGAAGATGCAGAAGAATCAGGATCACCCATATCGGCAAAGAGGAGCGATGAGAGCTCAAACAGCAGGAGCAAACAAGGCACAAGTAGACAAGTTGTCAGTGGATCAACATTAGAAGCAGGGTTGGAAGTGGTTTCCGGTCTCCAACATCGTTGGCAACTGGCGGGATTGGTAAGTTTGCGGAAGAAGCTGAATGGAGCTGGCGGGATCTGGCGGAAGAAGCTAACGGAAGACGACTTCGCAGCAGAAGAATTGGGATCTGGCGGAAGAAGCTGATGGGATCTTGCGACTTCTAAGCAGAAGAATCGGCAACGGTGGCTTGAAAGAACAAAGAACGATGATTCACGGAGAAAGGAGGATCGAGAGGACCGACTGCATCATCGAAGGGTGGAGGCGGCGTCCTTCTTAGCAATCGGCGACGACGAGAGATCCGCCTGGTGGCCGCATGGAGGAGGTGAGAAAACGCGCAGGCGAGAGAACGACGGGAACGGCTTGAACGAGCGGAACTGAGACCACGTGTTGCGGCTAGGGTTCGCTCTCCCTCTGATACCAAGTTGAAGAGAAAAATCAAACCATTGTATTGCAAAAGGAAGACTTACATGTACATATATAGGACCCGAAAATATAAGAAAGACAAAAACACCCCCAAAGGAAGAAATACAATAATACCGACTTGTAAATAATAACGCCAAACTCAACTTTCTTTGACTCTTGTCATGGAGTGATTGCACTCATGGCAAGACATCTTCTCTTTCCCTAATACCCTTATTTCTATAGATAGTTTTCAATTTTCTTTTAATATAATTTTATTCTCACATTTTAGTATGTCAAGATCATTTAAATTTTTCACAAAATATTTGTATGTTTTCATATACTTAGAATAAAGATCATCATAAGAGGGAGGGGGTACCTCAGTGTCGTTATGGACACTGTCATCGTCATCCGAGAGAAGGTTGTGCTTACCCAAGAGGCACATATTGTCTTCTTCCTCGTCGCTGGAACTTGTACTGCTTGATTCCTCGGATGAGGAGACATTAACCTTCTTCTTCTTCCCTTTGTGCCCCTTTTCTTTCTTCTCCTTCAGATATTTTGGGCACTTTGAATGTGTCCGGGCTTTCGACAGTAAGCACTCCGAAAGAGATTGCTCCTTGTCATCATCGCTACTTACCTTGTTCTTCTTTGACCATGACTCTTTCTTGTTGGTCCCTTTGGTGAAGTACTTACGGAAGGTGTTTCTTCGTTCTGGATTCCGCATGAACCGCTTGAAGTTCTTCACAATGAGGCTTTCTTCATCATCCTCATCGTCGTAGTTCATCTCCTTCTTCGATTTTAGCGCTAGTGTTTTCTTCTTTGGCTCTTGATTGTACTTTTCATGTTATATCTTGAGTTCAACCTCATGGGTTTTGAGATTCCCAATGAGGCTCTCAATTTGGAGCCGCCTTAGATCATGCGATTCGAAGATGGCCGTCACCTTTGGGTTGAATCGTGGTGGGAGAGATCTCAGTATCTTCCTCACAAGATCGTCATTGGAAAAAGTTTTCCCAAGGACCCTTGAAGCATTCATGATTTTTGTAAACCTTATGTACATGGTGTCCGCGTCTTCATTGGCATTCATTCGAAATTTTTCGTACTCGGATTCCAATTGGAAGAGTTTTGAATCTGACCTGCGAAGTACCTTCATGAGTTAGTTCCAATAAGTTTCAAATATCAAAAACAGTTTTACATGCACATGTACAATTAAGTTCTATCCAAAGCACATAACAAAGAATTCATAGCTTTAACACTATTTTTGCATTTTAATTTATCATAATCATCTCATTTATCTTTGAGTTTCTTCATAGTAATTTCTCCAACTATCATTGTAGGAGGAAAGTAGCGTTGTTCTACCGTAGCCTAAACATCTAGATCTAAGGTCATTAAAAAGCACCGCATCCCAATTCTCTAATGGTTATAATCGGATCCGGTGAACAATGGTGGTCTACTAATCCCTTGTCCCTCATTGAAAGCAAAATCATGATGCGCCATTATTCCCGGTGGTGAAATTGTTTTGGAATAACCTATCTCAGATATCACTTGTTGGATCTACAGGCACCCTTAGAGGGGGTGAATAAGGGATTTTGAAAATTAAACTCTTAATAAAAATATTATTGCAAATCAAAGTGTTTTCAGAAATATAAAATATAAAACTTTACTTTTTCTTTTCACAAATAATAATATAGAAGAGTACTTTTAATGTGATGATAAAGACGGAGTTTAATCTTTGTTCACTACCGTCGGCGGTAGAAGCTACTGCGCGGTGTTAACACGCAGAGATTGAAACTCATGTGTTTCAACATTATTTTCCTTCATTTAATGATTTAAAGATGTATACATTAACATAAGAGAAACTTTCAATGTATTTAACCAAAGATGAATGATTACAATAGTAACGATCTTCTAACGCTGAGATTAAGGCGATAATGTTTACTCTTGAGTTTTCTATACCGACTCTTCTCCCTAAGAACCGGTTGGTTATAAATCTATCTCTCCCCAAATAGGCCTCAAGCTGCCCCCTAGATCTAAACCTTAGATCTAGTCGTCAACACCCGCGACGAATTTCTGCCCTAAGCCTCACACGGACCTAGTCACCAACACGGGCAAATTCTCCCTAAGTCGCTCACGGACCAAGTCGTCAACCACCGGGAAAATTTCTCTACCAATACAAAAGGGGGTAACCAAAAAGAAAAATGTTACAAAAGATATGAGATTTAGAATATGCTAGAGAACTCCCTATGAAGAACTTCTGAAGGAGAAGACGAAGGCGCGAGAGAAGTCGTTGTTGTTGATGCGTGCGTCCTTCGCGTAGAATGATCGTTGATGCACTTCTCCTTCAAGTTCTCCTTTTGATCTTCGTGTTTGCCCAAAGGAGTGCTTTGAAGTTCAGGGACGAGGCTCTGAAATAATTTCGGAGTGGTGGTATAATATTCGCCTCTCAATCGTTGATGTGAATGAAGGAGCGAACCGGCTGTATTTATAGCTCAGAGATCTAGCGTCAGCAGTAGCACATACCGCCCCACAGTAGCGTTTTAGGCAACATATTGGCGCGCCGGATTGAGCAGACATGTGAGCAGAATGGTAGGCGATTTTCTGTATTTTAGGCAACATTCATCTTTGGCAACATCTACCACGCCGTGTTAAACTACCGTGTCGTGCTAGCATCATTCCTTTGTTGCTCCATTGCTCCCGCCAGTGTTTTTATTTGAATGCAATTTGGCGCTCGTCCCTCAGTATTCAAACCTACAGCCAGCGGTCGGTGCTACCGCCCCGCGGTAGTGCACAATTCAATGTACAGCATCCTTCTTTCATTCTCTTTCAATGCGTGTTTGTACTTGTACGACCTGCACACTATAAACACACAAAAGTCTAGATCAAATACATAACGGTATTTGTTATTCTCAAACCAAGAGATTTGGAATGCATATTCCATCAAGGCATACATATATAGGATAAGTCACACGTGAGTAAGTGACATATCACGTGTAAAGCGCGACAGAAAAAAACAAAATAAAATACATATATTCAACTGTGATATCTATAGAATGGCTCAAAAAATGTGAAAGATAGCAGAAAATCCAGTATTTTGAATCCAAAAAGATTTTTTTTTAGAGGTATCAAAGTCATTCTACGCCCTAGAAAAGCGGAAATAGTTGTATGTCTGATCATGTCATCTCAATGCCATATCAATAGCGTGGAGAAGGCGGCTTAAGAGGATAGTCAATTAAGTAAGACCTATTCTTCCCCGAGGACTCCTAGCATCAGAGGCCTTCTTGTAGAACCTTCTCAGAAGAGTCATAGTCGTGGAGTACTCCTCTCAGTCAGAGAAGGAAAACCTAGGAGAGTTATTCTAACAACACTTCCTCTCTGACCAATCAGAGGAGCAGTCATAATGGCATTGTGTGTTTGAAGGCACACCAGTCCTTTTCCTAGGCGGTGCGAGCGAAGCAGGCAAAATTAATATGTAGAAACTTTGTCTGACATGACATCCCGATCATTATACTGTACCACAATGACAATTTTATAGTCAATGAATTCGAGGCAGAGCTCAATCTGAAGTGCCTCTTAGTCTTTATATATAGTTGTAAATTGTAATAACAAAGGAAAAAAGATCTGCACTCTGCATTCTAATACTTCTCTCTTGAATCTCTGGTTTATAAAGAGGGAGTTTTTTACACTCCCAGGTCAGCGGGGATCCTTCAACTAATAATACAACTATCCTTTTTTCTCTTTTTCTCACGTTTTCTGCCTACTATCTTGGTTTGCTCAGTTGCGGGGTTGAGTAATATCTGGCTAGTATCCATAGGAAATTTTGGGATCCAACAGTCTCCAATACAAGATATGAGTAAAAGTAAACTTATTGCATTAACTAGAAGAAATTATTTCCTAGTGCATGCAAATTGTACAACAGAAATAGCAAGTCACCCTTCCGCATCTAGAGCTCTTATTTCACGGGTGAAATCCATCTGAAAGCGCTACCCATGATCCGAGGATCAGATCGAGGGGTGATCAAATAGATTGTGGTTGTCCAGTAATCCTATATGAAGATGGAAATTTCCAATGCTGTCAAATCTTAGATCACCCCATTGAGATTAAAGAAAATATCACATGAGTTTACGGGATAAGACAGATCATTAATTAGGCAATTTTGGAGAGAGATAAAGGGCTGAGGAAATATGAACAGTCATATCATCAAGCAAGGAGCTTGGTTGAGTAATCAGGGCATCTGAATGGAGCAGCCACATGGATTAGTAGAAAAAAACATCAAGGTACTCTTTCATTTTAGTTTTAGGCCTAGGTAACACTAAAAAGATTTAAGAATCCATTTTCGTATCTTATATAATCCATTATCGTGGGATTTGACCATAACGATAAGGGTCAGATCAAGATCATGTCTTCTAAGTTTATCCTAATCCTGGGAACCATGTGTACTAAAGACTGTTCTTATCATAAACAATCAAATGATGGGAAATATTAAATTTTTTGAATTTTCAAGGACTGTATAATTTGCATCAAAATCAAATATTGAATGAAAAAGTGTTGGTACAAAAAATCAGATTCATACTGATTTTTCACATTGTTCTAAGTGATTTAAGAATCCATTTTCGTATCTTATATAATCCATTATCATGGGATTTGACCATAACGACGAGGGTCAGATCAAGATCATGTCTTCTAAGTTTATCCTAATCCTCGGAACCATATGTGTAGTAAAGACTGTTCTTAACAGTGAAAATTATCATAAACAATTAAATGATGGGAAATATTAAATTTTTTGAATTTCCAAGGGCTGTATAATTTGCATCAAAATCAAATATTGAATGAAAAAGTGTTGGTACAAAAAATCAGATTCATATTGATTTTTCACATTGTTCTAAGTAATGCTCAGCTAATTAGCATACAAACACAAAAATAAGCAGAAAAAAATGAAAATGAGAATCTTAATATCATTTACTAAACGAAAATAGTATAGGCATCTCTTGCGAAAAAAATACTTGATGTGGATTGCAGGATTAGAGATACAAATTTGATTTGATGCATATAGTCCAGCCAACCTCAATACCAGCAGCGAGAAAAATTAATGAAAATTCATCTGAATCAAGTGGAAGCCTCTTACCTTCCCTATCAGATGCAATGAAGCAGGCCAACCAGCATCTACAGCTTTTTCTAAACTTGGATGTGCCTCTTCATCAAGTAATGCTGAAACATATCTACATAGTAGTAAAGAAGGAAGGTTTGGGGCTTCAAATTTCCATTACCAACATTTGCCATATTAGATTGCTAAAAGAAATGAATGGATGGAAGGAAAAAAAACATGGTAGTTCATGCAAGATTCTGAACCAGTAGCACTACTCAATTAATATGCCAAGGATGATTAAGAAGTGGAATTGATGGGGATTAGGAATCGCAAGCGGGTTGACCCGTATCAGAACTCGCACGGGTCCACGTATGCAAGAGGCTGAGTTAGGATCATCGTATGGACGATCCGATCTCGTGTCGTGTTCAGAGTGGCAACGTGATAGTTTTATGTGTTATTATTATTATTTTTTCAGAGTGGCAACGTGATAGTTTTATGTTCAGAGTGGCAGCGTGATACTTTCATTTCATGTATTATTAAAGGTTAAAGTTCCGGATGATCTAGACCGTCCATAGTGGCCTCTAAATGTATAAATAGCGGTCTACGGGCTAATTTTCAGAGATCGAGAATTTGAAAAGAATTTCCGGGCTCTCGCGATCGCCCACTGTGCCGAAGCCAAGGTAACTACTTTTTCCCCACTACCCCCTCTTCCATAACTACTTCCCCACTCTATAAAACTGTGGTAACTTCCCCCCACCACTCAATAAATACCCAACTTCCTACAACCACTGCAGTCCACTACCTACAGCACTTAACTGCCCCCTTCCCTAGCCTAATTCCCCTAGCCGGACACCTCCAGTGGTTATGATGGAGTATCGAACAAAACAAGAGGCATGCTTGCAATAAACGGGAAAACGGATACGATCCGGCGCAGACGCCGGCCAAGATCTAGGAGGTTGGTTCCTCCTAAGACCCCTCTCTCAAATGAGAGCCAAAACCCTAAGATCTCAAAGATAAAAGAAAACACTCTCATACCCACTCCTTATATAGGGAGGGGGGGCTCACATGACCATAAACATTAAATAATAATACTTAATTAATATTAATTAATTAATACCAATTAATTACACTAATTAATTATGGTGGTTTCCATAAGCGCTCCCTTGACTCCTGCGAGGTGGTGTGCTCCGGCGGATGCATCATCGTAACAATAGGCCGCGCTTGAAAATTGACCTTGTCCCCAAGGTCAAGGCTAAAATTTTTGTCAGGGTCCTTGAAAACGTCAGCAGCAGGTATCGTCGAAAGGAACGACGGCGGTCTGTTTTTGTCCTCGAAATAGCGGCCGAGCTTGGTAGGGTCGAGTTTGAAAAGTTCGTCGTGTGCGGTGTTAATTGCGACAAAGAAATAGCGGCCGAGCTTGGGTGGTAACTGCGTGGGCAAGGAGGAAAATAAAAGAAAATGATCTGATGAAATTGATAGTGACAGTGAGAGGGTGAAGTGAGGTGCGGATATAAAATTATATGTGGGAGGGCTCGAGAACAAGAAAAGGGGGGCGTGCTTTATGGGGGCTGCTTTATGGGGGGCTCGAGAACAGGAAAAGGGAGGCTGCTTTATTGGGGGCTCGAGAACAGGAAAGGGGAGGCGTGTCAGGCGGGACGAGGCGGCGGCTTCCGCGTGGTCCGCGATCGCGGAAAGGAGACGGCGCGGCGGGCTTGGACGGGAGTCGGCATACGCAGAAGGGAGGAGCGACGATGCTGGATGTGCGGGTGGGAGTCGGGTGTTGGCTGCTGTTGGACCCGCTGCTGGGTCGATCGGACGGTCGACGACGAAGGACGGTGCGTCAACGACGGACGACGCTGAGATCAACGACGGGCGACGCTGAGATCAACGACGGACGACGCTGAGATCGACGGACGATGCTGGAGGTGCGGTCTTTAGCTTCGACAGCCGGAATCGGCGCTGGACGCGCTGCGGGTTGGATCGGGCGGCGGACGACGATGCTGATAGTGGGCTCTGCCGCTGCTTTGGGTGGCTGGTCGGCACGGCGTTGGAGCAAGGCCTGCAAGGATGCAGACATCGAGGCGAGGACGTTGTCTTGGATGTCGCAGCGACGTTCGATGGAGGCGAGATGGCGGTCGATGAAGTTGAGGTGGCTGTCCATCGTGGAATGATTCCCGGCGGCTTCGAAGGAGCAGACGGGGCGGCAGGTCGGACCATTGATGGAGTATCGAACAAAACAAGAGGCATACTTGCAATAAATGGGAAAACGGATACGATCCGGCGCGGACGCCGGCCAAAATCTAGGAGGCTGGTTCCTCCTAAGACCCCTCTCTCAAATGAGAGCCAAAACCCTAAGATCTCAAAGATAAAAGAAAACACTCTCATACCCACTCCTTATATAGGGAGGGGGGGCTCACATGACCATAAACATTAAATAATAATACTTGATTAATATTAATTAATTAATACGAATTAATTAATTAATACCAATTAATTACACTAATTAATTATGGTGGTTTCCATAAGGGCTCCCTTGACTCCTGCGAGGTGGTGTGCTCCGGCGGATGCATCATCGTAACACTGTAACTGCCTAACTGCCACACTACCCAACCAGAATTTCCCTTCCAGACCACTTTCCAAGTCCCTATCCACTGTCGTCCACTCCCAAAACCAAAACCTGCTGCTGGCCAGGCACATAGTTCCACTGTTTCCTCTTCCTGTGCCCAAATTGCAACTGCCCAGTCTCCAAGCCCTTCCTGCAACCAGGAACTTCATTTACTGCTCACAGGCACCCCACCCCCCCCCCCCACCCCCCCCCCCCCACCCCCACCCCACCCACCCTACCCCGCCCCACCCACACACACACACACACACAGATTTCATAGTCATACCTCTACCTTGCAGTACAATACCAGAACACCCCCAAAATTCCTGCTCAGGTATGATTCCACCCCAATTTCCCTTACCAACTCCACCCCCCCCCCCCCCCCACCCCACCACCACCACCACCACCACAGCCCAACCAGTCCTGAAATTTGCAGGGAATCGCCGCCAAAGTTGTTGTCCAGTCCCAAATCTGCCACAGTTCAAGCGTTCTGGACTATTACTTGTGTAAGTTCATGTACAAAATCTTTACTACTTGTTTATGACTGTTCCCAACACTACTTATTGTTGAAATATTTGGTGAATAATTATATTCTTTATGATATTAATTTATACTAATTTGCTCATCAATTATTCTACTTGCAAGACCAATTCGCTTACCATTTAATTGAAACACTCTTAATTTTAGTTTGACCAACAATTATTCATTTATCTAATACTTTAATATCAATTGTGATTGTTTGTGTATTTCTTTATTAAATTCAAAATTTATTGTCATTTAATTGTTGGACAATTGTATGTACATCACAACATTTTAATTTACCTATAACACTACACTTACACTCATTCATTAGAGTTCCCTTAGAGGCATAGAGCAGATACGCACTCACTTCACATTCATCCTGCGTCAGGAGCCCATGGATCCACGATATTAGAGTACAACTACGGGAAAAGTACACATGCTTCTAGGTAGTAGGAATATCTGGAAAAAAATTGAGCAGTCTGATATTGCTTGTAATAATTTCTTTCATACCTTCATCCAAGCCCTACTTGCCTTTAAATAGGCTACAAGACTATTAAAAATGTAAACCCTAACCATCTAACAAATAAGCACAACTAATAATAATAAAAAAAACACTAAAAATACAATAATTGGACCCGTCACCCGTGGCCCATGACCCATAACATCTCACCCAACCTTCAAATTGAGCTCGTCCTCAAGCTCGAACGAAGATCGACCAAATTGATCATCAGGATCCTTTAATCGCGCCAAAATAGCTCCTTGTAGTGCGTCGTTGTAGCAAGGGTTGCAGAGAGCAACAAGCCTTCTTCATACTCACCAGCATCAAGGATGATGGTGATGGTGATGGTGTCGGTAGGTCGTAACGTGGGTGGAGATAATTTCATGCGAGTGAGAGGAGTGATCGCAACGATCTTTGCACAGTCAATATATGGCAGCGGGGAGTCCATCTGAAGAGCACCACACTAGGCATCGGTTGTTGGAGGACTGCTGGACTAGCCAGGATATTAGCTGGGTTCGGAGGATCGATGCGTATAAGTGGCGGTGGAGACGCTTGGCTGTTACTAGCTTGGTCATGGATTAAAACAATGGCGGTTGTAAGATCATTGAGCTTATTGGAGAGGGTGACAATGTCTTCCTGGCAACATGCATCGGCTTCTTAAAAGTGTGCTTCTAAGGATGCCAGGAACATTTGCATCAAGTTCCTTAGTGTACTCATTTGATTGGACGAGCCCCCCATAATTCAGCATATAAATTAGTGAAATGACTATTTAATTGAAATTTAATTTGCAAGGCACTGGGCTCAAGGTGAAAACCACGACAACTCTGTAGTTGTAGAGGCAGAAGGCTCGAAAAAGTGATGTCTATTGTGCTTCCAAAGAAGAAGGCGTGAGGATCGAGTTGGGCAGAGAGTCGACGATGATGAATCGCATGCGACTGGAAGACAGTGGTCGATGGAGCTTCACGAGGGGATGTTAGTGCTCGATCGTTGAGAGAGGCGTCGGGCTGGAGAAAAGAGGCAACTATTGTGGATTGGACGTCGGGTGCGTGTTGAGCGTGATGAAGATGAGGGTTGCGGATGTTGTTGCTTGGGCGGGTTGTGGACTGGACGTCGTTGGGATCAACGGGAAGGTTGTCACAGGCGACGTTGCTGGAGCGTCCGTGTGCGGCGTGCGGCGCGTCGAGCAGAAGAACCTAGGTCGGTGGTGTCTGCTTGAGGAGGGTTGCGGATCGACGTCGGACGGGATGATCTGGTTGAGGAAGAAGGTGTGGGGTCAGATCTACTTTGAAGCGCCTGGAGAGGTCGAGAATGGTGGGCGCTGACGAGGAAGCAGGAATGCCTGGCGAGGCCGAACAGTGAGGCGCAGGGACGTCGGCAGTAACGGTCGAAGAACGAGAGCATGTTGCGGTTGGCCTAGGGCGCGGACTGAACCCAAGAGAGTGTGCGCATGCGGGGAGGAACCTCGTTCTAATATCAAGTTGTGTGCTCGCCAGAGTAGTGGCCGGAAGCAGAGGGGATACTTTGGAGCCGAAAATGCGGCTGCCTAGGCAGGGCTTGCTCGGGAAGAGAGAACTATCAAATCTCTTAATCAAGACAAGGGAATAGGAAATAACCTTTTTCGTACCTTCATCCAAACCCTACTTGCCTTTAAATAGGCTACAAGACTATTAAAATGCAAACTCAAACCATCTAACAACTAAGCACAACTAAAAATAATAAAAGACACTAAAGATACAATAACTGGGTCCGTCAACCGTGGCCCATAACAGTCCCTCAATAATTTTCAGAACTCGGGCGATAAATAGATGCAGACAATCAACTCTCTAATGGAAGCAAGAAAGCCTACAAAGGTCTAATGTTAGTATAATAACTACTCAAAACTGAAGTGTGGGGCGTGAAGGGATGTCAATGTAATCACGCACACTGCCAACGCAAAATTGTTGTCGTGTATGCTTTACCCTATGCACACAGTCGGCGTGCTCCGCATGAGCCGTCCACTTCACGTGTTGCATGTCCGCGCACTCCTCTTTCCTAATGCCAGTAAAATAGCACTAAACCACTGCATCAAATGGTATGAGAGCAAGGTGTTTTTGTCCTTGTTCCAATGGCCAATGACAACTCCAACCCCACTGCCAACAATGCTCTCGTTCAAACCCTCTTGATAATGCAAAGGAATATGCAACATCAATGTGAGGAGTCTCAACTCCAACACACGAAAATGATGAAATGTTAGACCTAGGGACATCCTCTAGGAGGAAATGTTAAAGATGGAGCCAACCTTCAGACTCCACCTGGTAGACTGGTAGGATCTACAACACGGACTTTGAATCCGACGAAGAGGAGTTTGTATATCAAAATGACGAACAATATCCTAAGATTCAAGTTGATCTGCCATTCTTAAGTGGTAATCTCAACATCGAGAATTTACTCGATTTGATCACTGAAGTTAAGTATTTCGACCTAATGATGGTCACGGTGAATCTGCAAGTGAAGTAATCTCGACTTGGTGGGAACAGTTTTAGAACCAATCGGGGACGCCAAGTGTTGAAACCCGATTTGTTTTGGGGGTTAATTAAGCCAAGACCTTACTTTAAGCGATAACATAGGTGTTGGAGTTTACGCATTAAGTGTCGGTCTATGTATTAGAGTCTTTTAAGAATGTGTCTATGAGTTTTGTCCCACATTGCTTATTCTAGTTTATGAGCCCTTGTAAGTTTAAATTCCCCATTTGAGGGATGAATAAGATGCACTTGATATTTTCCTCTTTTTTCCAACATGGTATCAGAGTCATTGATTCCTCCCTAATTTATTTTATTTCCCACGTGCCTAGGGCAAGCGTTCGCCCGGTTCTCTCGTGCGACATTGTTGCGGCTTCGTCCACGGCTTAGCTTCCGCGATCCCGTCTCACGTTTCTGCCTCCCCCTCTTATCTGACTGCTGCTAGAGGGGGCCGCACTCATCGCCTCTTGCGTCGATTGGACCCGACGAGCCTCTCGTCAACGTCGACTGGACCCGTCGAGCCCATCGTCTTCGATCCCGACTGTCGATCCAGCGGTTCCGTCGAGCCTTCGTCTACTGGATCCCGTCGAGCCTTCTTCCTCGACGATCCCGCATGATAATGTTACCGTCTCTCTCGATCCAGTGAAATAACAGCCCGTCGTGCCTTCTCCAATCTCAACGATGCTTCCCTTCTTCGATGAGCTCGGGCTGCCCCCGTCCAGATCCCGTCTGTTTGGTTGCTTCCTTCATCGATGTTGCCTCCATCGATCCTGTCACGGTGTCCCATCGTTGCCGACTGCTTCTCTCCTCAGGGAATGCATCAAGGACTTCTTGCCTTATCACCTCCAATCGATATATTCTACTACTGGCTTCGATAAGCCTCTGCCTGTTGCTCCAGATCCGGCCACTGCTCATCAAATCCTCCATGTTTCCAACTGTTGATAACCCTTTCTAGAGTGAAAATCTCTTGTCTTGTTAATGCTTGTGACCTTTTTTGTCGTTTTATGTCTTTATGTGTCCAAATGTTGGTTTAGGTATATTTATGTCAGTATTCACATGTGTTCCACGTGAGGGAGAGTGTTTGGGATGAGGGCGACTCGGATGATCTTTCCCGACTTTCATCTTCGTTCCACACAGCCTCTAGGCTTATGTTGTATGTTGTTATGCGTCTCCCCATATTTCTTTCGATTGGTCGTGTGTTGGGACACTACTGATGTTGGTGTTCTAATCTCAGCGGGTTGTGTCGCGTGAGACCGTGTCGTGCAAGACTGTGTCGTGTGGGACAGCCTTTTATGCGGATTATCCCCGACGGATTTTCCCTGGTTGCCCGTTTGATGATTTGCTTCACATCGTTCGTTCTCTTTCGCATGTTATATGTGTAGGTGATGTCCGAGCGTGTCCACGTAGTGTGTGGGTCCTGCATCGTGTGTGGGTCTGCGTCGTGTGTGGCTATGTCCCCGATTTGATTCCCCGGTTTGGAATTTCCCCTGGTGGCTTGTCTGATGTTTTGTCCCACATCGCCTACCTTCGTTGTCTTTATTTGATGTGTCCAAGCTAGAGTTTCCCCTCCAGCTTGAGGGGAGTGTTGGAGTTTACTCAATAAGTGTCGGTCTATGTATTAGAGTCCTCTAGGAATGTGTCTATGGGTTTTGTCCCACATTGCCTATTCTAGTTTATGAGTCCTTGTAAGTTATTTAAATTCCCCCTTTAAGGGATGAACAAGATGCACTTGATATTTTCCTCATCTTTCCAACAATAGGGTATTTGAGGACCCACTGCTAACCCAAGAATATTAATGTTCCTCATCTTTCCCTGCACTATGTTCACTCTTCAAGCTTGATTGTCGTTGGTCATTGGAATAAGTCATACCATTTCATGAAGCAGAATAGTAAAGATGAGACTTTATCACACGGGATCTTCGGAAGAATGCACGCCAAAAGAGGGGTAGGGTTTCAATACCAAGAATAAAGTTGAACAAAATTTCAATAGTCTAAAAAAATGAAAAACAAAATACAATACGGAGGTATTTATACCCAACCCCTAAAAATGAAATTAAAAACGCAGATAATTAGGTCAGTCCGACTCATATAGGGAATTCAATTGGGTATTAGAGTCCCGCTACAATTAATTCTGCAAGGCCTGAGCTCTCTGTATTTAATAAGAGTCGCAATTGAACCTATCAAACTCTGATAGGCCTGCTGAAAAAGCTTAGAAGCCTTCGTATCGAGAATCATATCGGGTCCCGATACCCTTTTCAGTAATTTCAATGTCACGGGCTCCTGCGTCACTAACAAGGCATATAGATATAATCAATATGAACATAATAGGAGAGAATAAATAGAGCAGAGATAACATGGATAGCCGAATGCAAAATTTTGCATATGCAAGTCATGTCATTAGCACTCAATACACATGTGGAAGAAGATTCATAAAGCCTCCAAAGATACTCTTAATATAGTCAATAATGATAAGGATGTGGAGATGATATGCATGATGATGATGATGTAAGAGTTACAGAACAAGCAAACATTATAATCATTACCATTAATGTTTTGAGATAATTAAACAAGACCCTTACCCTAGTAAAGCATCAAACCAAACATAGATAGTCTGTTTTTCATCAGTTGGCACAGGTATTCCCCATTCAACTGAAGAGCGTGATATAGAAAAATCTTTCAAGCCGCTCTTTATCCAGCCTTGCACCTAAAACACGGACGAGCCGTTAAGAAAATTCAGTCACATGAGATGTAACAAGATAACGCGCCAGATGATGGCCAAGCAAAGACATGGTAGAAAGGAACATGAAACCCTTACAATAGGCAATGCAAAGGATGTTATCATCTAAAGTGCATAATGCTCCAAACTATAACCTTGCAGTCATATTTCTTCGAATTTCATAATCTAAAATAAGAGCTTTAGGGAATAAAATATTTTGGAAGAACAAAATGATAAAAGTAACGAGATATATTATAGAAAGATATAAAAAATAAAAGTGGAATTAATTTTGAAATGTATAAATGTAAAGTTTTAGTCCTCAATGAGATACTTGAGATTTGGAGAGTTATGTGGGATATTATAATGGTCTAGTTGACAAGTTTTTCCAATAAAAATTTAAAGACCGAGGGGATAGAAAATGACTAGAGAAGAAATATTATGCTGCCAATATCTAAGAACAAAGTAGATGTTCAAGATTTAGTTAATTATTGAAGAATCAAAGTAACATGAATAAAAGTTATTCAGGTGAATTGTGTAGTTTTAACAACTTATGAACAACGTTGATAGGGATCATGGACCACGACCCATAAGGGTCAACATGCACCAACCAAGGAACCTCCGGTGATGATCGTGGCCTCTCATCTCATGCAGATCGTCGACCGCAGAATTTTAGGATTTATTTTTGTATTTTCTGAATTTATTTTATATGTTTTGGGAGGTTATCATGATTGGAGAATCATAACCGTCATGACCCCTCTAAAGGGGATCGTGAATCGAGTGAGGGCCGACAAGCCTGATACTTATCGAAGCCCGCACAAGTCTGGAAACACCGGAGGCGGAGATAGGATCGTCGGATAGACGATCCGAGGCAGTAGTCGTGTTTAGAGAGACGATGACGTGTTTTTATGTATTTTTATTTATTTATTTATTTATTGTATTTTTATTTCATGTAAATTTAGTTGTTTTATGTGTTGGACGATCGTGGCAGTTCGTAGTGGGTTCTAAGTCTATAAATAGGAGCCTAGGGACTGATTTTCAGGCATCGCGGATTTTGGATAGAAATTCCGGACTATCACGGTCATCCCACGATACGTGATTTTGTGGATCCTTGGTAACCAGCTCCTCTTCCATATAGCTACTCATCTCCACTTATAACCACCCAAAACTACCGGCAACCACCACTAATTGCTACCATATATTGCCGTAACCGCTCAGTTCCCCATTCCAACAAAAATTCCTTAAAACAACCAGGTAACTACCTTTTCCCATCATTCCACTAACCATGACTACCTTCTCATTCCATACAACTACCATAACTTCTCCCTATCACTCAATAATTACCAAGTAACAACCTGAAACTACCCATAACAATTGCATCCCCTCTCCCAAACCACCATAACTCCCTCCCACCACTCACAACTACCGTATAACTACCCCGTAACCACTCTCCCACTAAGTAACCGCCCAAAACTGCCTCGAATCTCTATTCCAGCAACAACCACCTGCTAATCTGCCTCTTCCAGCCTAGTTGAACCCCTCCAGCATTTTCTCTCACCGTGGTCCCCAATCAGTTTGTGCGGACTACTGTACTATACAGCTCACATGAACACAACGCACCTTTATGTCACCGTCAGAACTTCATCTCTCACCGCAAAATTGTAGCCTCATGAGTCATGTCTGCCAAAATATATCAAATTCCTGCGCAGCTTGGGTACCAGATGTACTTGACCAAGCCTACGCACTGCTCTGTCATGCGTCTAGATGCCCAATGTAACTGTCCCAATGACCTCACAGCTTAACCGTCACCCAGAAAGGTTGAACGAGTCATCACGTCCAAAGAACTAAACATCGCCGCATCCGAGCATATGTATTGCGAAACACCAAAATCGAATATCAAACTATTAGAGTCGCAACGACTCTCAGTGATGGTAAGAGCGTCATCACTCTCCACTCCCAGGTCTAGCTTCATCTTGCCTGCACGATGGGTGTCCGCAGAACTCTACACACGTTGCGGATAATTCCCCCTGATGTGGTCGCTCTACCTATAATAGTAACAAACTATCCCCTTCTTCGATGTTGATTGAGGTCGTGCGCCTCTCGATCCCTTCTCGAACGATCTCCTTCGTACTCCTACAGCCAACAGATGTTCACCCTCAGGAGGGGGGTCTGCCAACATCTGACATGGCAATAACGTTGATGTGGCCTACTTATGCCCTATTGTATCCTTCACATACAAAAATGTAGCCACCATGTGTTTGTTGGATGTCGGGAGCGAGGTAAGAAGTAAGAGGGTCTGTCTTCTTCCTCCACCTTTACACTAACCACATGTAGTTGGTTGAGAAGTCCGTTAAACACATTGAAATGTTCTTGCAAAATACCAACCGCTTGCATCTTCAAGTCATAAAGACGTTATTTCAGCAGCAGCAGCGTGGTCAACGATTTGCGCAGGTACAGAGTTTCAGAAAGGGTGATGGAGTTGGTGGCAATCCCTGAGAGGTGGAATATAGCAGAGGGCGGCTGGAAGGGTGATGGAGTTGCAGGAGAGGATGTGGAAGGGTTCTCGGTAATGAAGGAAGCCCTGGGGGACGGAAAATGGCTGCAGGAATGACTGAACAGGCATGGGTTAACTGGGGGCTTGCAGCAGTGGAGGTGGATGGTTGTTTGTGGGGGGGAGTGGGGGGGGAGTGGAGGAGGGATGGGCCATGAGAGGTGGAGTGACGTGGAGGTATAGGGAGTGAGGCGTGAGTGGGATTTGTGGTTCCTGAAGTCGTGGGGTGTGGGGAGGGAATTCCTGACGTGGAATAGGATGAGGTGGGTTTTCGGTTGTAGGAAAAAAGAGGGGGATTCCATATGTGGAATGGGATGAAGTGGGGTTTCGGTTGTAGAAAAAGGGGGAGAATTTTAGATGTGGATGAGAGGAAATTAAGGGGGTAGTGGGCTATATTTTGGAGAGAGGTGTGAGGGGGATAAGTGATCGACAAAGGAATAGTGGGTGATTACTTGGGAGTTATGATGTGGTGGGGTGAGGGAGTTATGGAAGTTATGGGATGAGGTGGGGAGGTTGTCCAAGGGTGGCTAGTGGTGGTCGTCGGAGGTGGTGGTGGTGTCGGAGGTGGCGGCGGACGGAAAACTGAAATTGATGGGAATGGGAGTTGTGGAGGGGTGGCCGGCGGTGGTGGTCACGGAACGTGAAGGAGGTGGTGATGATCTGTGGCCCGTGGCCCGAGGGGGCGGCAGAAAACTAAAATGGAATGGAGCGGAGTTGTGGAGGGACGACTAAGGTGGTGGGGGATTATCAGGGATCGGCCAAGGGAAGAGGGGAAGGGAGATATTATCCAAGTGTCGCACTTGGACTTCGGTTTCGGTGCCGGTGAGGAGCAACGAGCGGTCATGATTTTCCAATCATTGCGATCTCCTAAACTCACACAAATAAAATTCAGAAAATTACAAATAAAACAATAAAATTCCTAGATCAATGACTGTGCTTTGTTAACATTGCACGCTAAAAACTTAATCTTTGTGCCCTCCAGTTTGTCTTCATTGAATACTCCCCTACTTAAAAGGGTTATAAATGGTACCATTCTCCAACCAAGAGAATTCTTGTCTCTATGGATGTCACTGTTATGGGCCTCGAGCGACGAGCCTAGTTAGTTGTTGTTATCTTTATTGTTTCCTTTTATTAGTGATTAGAGGTTAGCATTAGTGTTGTCCTTTATTATTGTTATCTTGTCTTTTAGTGTTGTCTTTATTTAGTGGTTGGGGGTTAGAGGTTAAGAGTTATCATTTATGAGCCATGTCTTGTAAGTCTATTTAAAGGCGTGGATTGTATGAAATGGAGGAAGCAAAAAGTTAGTCTATTCATTTCCCCTTTGAAGAGATTGGGGTATCCCTGCCTTCGGCCATCCTCCGGCGACGCTACCACTGTTACGAGAGAAGCCCATAACAACTTGGTATCAAAGTCATCGGTCCTACTCTCTTCTGAGTTCCGTCCGATCCAGCAACATATCCGCACCAGCACAAAAAATGAGAAACTGCAACCCTTCCACCTCTGACAGCTTCTATGCCACTGCATCCATCACCGGCACCTTCCTCCCGCACGCGCAACACAAAAGCCGACTGCAGACCCTCCTGAAGCTGAAAATCGCAACTCTCCTGAAGCAGAAAAATGACGACCTGCTCATTCCGGAACGTCGTCATCATCTTCGATATATACCCATGTCGACATGCACGTCGTCTGCACATCAAGCTTCATCGACTACGACGAAACACGTTGATCGAATCGTCGTCCACGTTGATCCCGCCTGGCGCCCACCGTGCTTCGTCGAGTTCCAGTCGTAGCAGTCGTTCCCTACCCTCTTCCTCGTTAGCCTCTTCCATCAGGCTAGCAGGCTTCTATATCGAGTCCCCTCGCTCTTTTTTGTTGACCGTTGAATCCACGCAGAAAGCACTGTCGGGCTCTGGTCTTCGAGCCCCACGCCTCCATCGATCCCTGTGCTTTTTCTTTTCCGCCCACTACCTCGAAAACCAGTAACGAATTGATAAACTCAGTACAGGTTATGTTATCATGTGTTGCATGTAAAGGGTGGAACCTCCAATAGTTGGATGTAAAAAATGTGTTGGAAAGCAGAAAGGATAATAACTAGTACAATTTATTCTTCCACAATGGGGCTAAGTTATAGGACTACAAGAGGACTCACAAACTAAACTCATGATGTGGGACTAAACCCACACATATATAAATACCTAAATATTAATACTTCCAACACTCCCCCTCAAGCTGAAGGGGGACCCTTCAGCTTGGACATCATAATAACGGCAATGGAGGTAGGCGATGCGGGACAAAACATCAGACGAGACACCGGGGGAAATTCCAAACCGGGGAATCAAGCCGGGGACATAACCTACACGACGCTGACCCACACACGACGCAGGACCCATGCACGGCGTGGACTCGCTAGGAAACCGGTCAACCAACATCACCTATACACACAACATGCGAAAGAGAATGAAAGGTGTAGAGCAAATCATCAACCGGGCAACCGGGGATAATCCGCCGGGGATGATCTGTCAGGGATAATCCGCACAAAAACGGTCCATCACGCCACAGTCCCGCACGACACGGTCCCACATGTCACAACCCGCTGAGATTATAACAACCAACACAATCGTGTCCCAACACAACCAATCGAAAGAAATATGGGGAGACACAAACCCACATATAACATAAGCCTAGAGGCCGTGTGGAACGAAGGCGAAAGGTCGGGAAAGATCATTTGAGTCGCCTTTGTCCCAAACACTCCCCCTCACGTGGATACCACGTGCATATAGGCAGAACAAGACCTAAACAAATATTAGGACAACAAACAATAAAAAAACACATACGACAGTAAAAAAACAGCACAGAACATCATCCCCGGCGAAAAATCAGCACCCCGTAAGGGGCAGCAGCGACTGGAAGCGAAAGAACCCCAAGGGGCAGCAACTGGAGTCGACGGAAGCAGCGTCCATAGTCGACTAAAGATGACTAGTCATATGAGACGACTGGGATGGCAAACGGATCGTCGACAGGCACACCCATGAAGTTTTTGCCATGAATGGAAGCGCAGCCAAACATTGAGCACCACAGGATCGCAGGGGATCAGCTACAGGGTCGGTAAACAGAGCCGATATCATAGCAGGAGCATAGGCACAGATAAAATAGGCGCGGGACGCCGAGTTGGTCCATCGGAAGAAAGACGCATCAGGCACAACAGTGGGAAGGAAGCCGCCGACCGTCGAAAGGCGCAGCAGCAAGCAGGATGAGCACAGAGTTTCCGTCGAAGAGGTCAACAGGGGTCGAGGTTCGTCCCAAGCAGATGACGAGCAAGGTCGTCGATCGGGAATAAAAGCAGGATCATCGACCGGCCCTCAAAGAGGTTCGACGGAGGCGGGCGAGGCTTCAACGGCACAGGAAACCCACGGGAAGGAACCTGAAGGAGAAGAGGCGAATACCCAGCAGCAGCGACCAGGGGGAGAGGATCGAGCGTCGACGGGATCGAGCATAGCAGCAGGCGGGCACGTCGACGATAGGGCGGAGAACCTCCGTCGCAGTAGGGGGAAGAGATGGTCACTCCCGTCGTTGGAGTCAATCGTCCATTCTGTCGACGGGAGCTGGCGGGTTGCAGCTCTTCGGGAGCCCTAACAACTGTGAGGACGGGAACCGGGCTCGAGCAGAGAAAAAAAGACGGAAATCAGATAGAAGGCTAAGAAATTTACGTCCCAACAAATTAGAGCAACGAAAAATTCCCAGAGTCAACTTCTAGCTTTGATACCATGTTGGAAAGTAGAAAGGATAATAACTGGTACAATTTATTCTTCCACAATGGGGCTAATTTATAGGACAACAAGAGAACTCACAAACTAAACTCATGATGCGGGACTAAACCCGCATATATATAAATACCTAAATATTAATACTTCCAACAAAATGTGTTCCTTCATTGCGAACTAGAAGAGGGGGTTTATATGTTTATACCTCCTGGATTTCTCCCAAGTAGTTCTGAAGGAAAAGTATGCAAACTAAGCAATACTCTATATGGATTGAAACAATCCCCGAGAACATGGTTTGGTAGATTCCACAAGGTGATGATCTCGTTTAGGTATACTCGGAGTAATGTCGATCACACTCTATTTATCAGACAAAGGCAGGGAAAGTTGACATCGCTTATCATATACGTGGATGATATTGTGATAACTGGGGATGATACCAAAGATATTAATATCCTCAAAGGGAAGCTAGCAAAAGAGTTGAGGTAAAAGATCTAGGAAAACTAAAACATTTCCTAGGCATTGAAGTTGTAAGGTCAAGGCATGGCATATTTATTTTGCAGAGGAAGTATGTATTAGATCTATTAGAACAGTCAGGTATGAGTTGGTGCAAACCTGCCACTACATTGGTTGAAATCAATCGTGTGCTTGGAAAGGATAATGGAGAGCTTATAGAAGATGTGGATGGGTACTAGAGACTTTTTGCACTATTGATCTATCTACCTCATACTCGTCCAGATGTGGCATATGTCGTGGGAGTGGTTATTCAGTTTATGCACACACCAAGAACTAAACACTTGGATGTTGTACATAGAATCCTGCGTTATCTCAAGATGTCGCTAAGAAAGGGTATCTTATTCACCCATAATGATAGGTTGAAGATTGAAGCCTATACCGATGCTGACTGGGATGGATCAGTTGATGATAGACGATTTATGCTCATTTGTTGGGGGAAACCTTGTCACGTGGAGAAGCAAGAAGCAACATGTGGTGGCTCGATATAGTGCAGAGGTTGAATGCAGAGCTATGGCTCATGGAATATTCGAAGAAACATGGCTTCACACATTACTGTTGGAGATCGGAGTTCTTGAAGACAATCGGATAAATTTATATTATGAATGTTGATGCCAAAAATGTCACCAACTCCACGTCGTTGAATAGTAGGGGTGCTATTGAATGGACGGTTACTTTGGGTCACGAATGAACAAACGGAAAAGGGGCTGCCGCGGACGGTGAGATCAAGACTTCCTGCAACTGCAACTCATTGTTGTGGGTAATTTTATCGATTAATACTCAAAATACATCAAGTTAGGATTACATCCAAGTTACATGAAGAATGCAGTAAAAAGGTAGCCCTGCTGATGAGGTCGTGGTCACCGAAGTGAGGTCGCCTAAGTTGTGTTCACGGCTACAAATGGAGTGTTCGCCCACACTCTTGCGGAGAGTTCTCACCTACTCTTGAGAGCTCGCCAGGTCTGCTTCCCCTTCGTCTCTACCTCTCTCTGGCCTGCATCTAGCCACTATTTATAGAAATCAGGGAATGCCCGAAAGGGCAGGCTCAGGAATCTCGGGCTGCCCGTAAGGGAGGTCGGGCGGTCACTAAAAGAGAGTCCGTGCGAACTCCCGGATGGGATGTTGCGCGGTCTCGGCGGACACCAGAACGTGTCTGCGGCCACTCCTGAAGGGGAGGTGTTCGCGGACACCAGAACGTGTCCGCGACCACTCCTGAAGGGGAGGTGTTCGCGGACACCAGAACGTGTTCGCGACCACTCCTAAAGGGGAAATGTTCACGGACACCAGAGCATGTTTGTGACCCCTCCTGAAGAGGAGGTGTTCACAGACACCAGAACGTGTTCGCGACCACTACTGAAGGGAGGTGTTCGCGGACACCAGAATGTGTCCGCGACAACTCCTGAAGGGGAGGTGTTCGCGGACACCAGAACGTGTCCGCAACCACTCTTGAAGGGGAGGTGTTCATGGACACTAGAACGTGTCTGCGACCACTCCTGAGAGGGAGGTGTTCGCGGAAACCAGAACGTGTCTGCGACCACTCCTGAAGGGGAGGTGTCCGTGGACACCAGAATGTGTCTGCGACCACTCCTGAAGGGGAGGTGTTTGCGGACACCAGAGCGTGTCTGCGACCCCTCCTGAATGGGAGGTGTTCGCGGACACCAGAACATGTTCGCGACCACTCCTGAAGGGGAGGTGTTCGCGGACATCGGAACGTATTCGCGACCACTCTTGAAGGAGAGTTGTTCGCGAACACCAGAACGTGTTCGGGAACACTAGGCTGAGGCGGGCACTCGGAGCAGTCGCCTTGGAGGAGGTGATCGCAGACATCTGAGTAAAAAATGACAACAAGACAACTATCAGTATTGCTCATAATCATGTCCAGTATGACCGCACAAAGCATGTCAAAATGGATAGACACTTTATCAAAGAGAATACTGTGAATGAGCTTATTTGTACTCTGTTCATTCCAATAGAAGGACAATTTGTCGATATTTGTCGACGTTCTTACCAAAGGCTTAAGTGAAAGTAGTTTTCGTAGCTTAATTAGCAAGTTGGTATTATTTCTATGGCACGCCCAACTTGAGGAGGAGAGTTAGTATTCTTGCATACATTACTCTATTATATATAAAGGAGTGACCCAATTTTTATCTAATTTAAACAAATTTCAATCTTAACAGAAACACCACTCTTGGACAGCATGCAATCTTTATAAGCATCTTCCAAGTAACATCCGATGAGTAGAATCCACAAGTGGTTTCTCGCGATTGGCTCCTTTTATAGGCAAGTGCAGATAGGGATCCAACGCATGAGGCATTGTGATCTAATTTCCACTAATAAGAATTATATTAGTCTAGTAGGCCCACCTAGGTTGTCAATCAGATGTTGATGTCAGAAGTCATCTTCATGTGTTTTGAGTTGTCATTCCTTGTCAACGTGGCATGCTGAGAAAATTTTATATATACAAAGTCCTTGTTTTTATAATAGTTTGAAGATGTTTACAAATGATATCCAAAGTGAGGTGCAATGATGCATATCTTTGGCTTACGGCATAGTTCTAGTCGGTGAGGCTTCTATTGAGTCAAATGAAAATTATAACAATGGAAATATTGCTTAAAAGATAAAAGCTTATAATTAGCAAGACAAAGAAAGAGTATGTGATATGCAATTTTAGTTAGGTGATATTGACAATTATCAATATATCTTATTAGAGAATAAAGAGACAAATGGGTGTGAGATGTTATCATGAATCAATTATCCTCAAGAACGATGGGATAGATGAGAATCCAATATCTAAAGTTAAAATGGATAAGTGTCTCGAGAGTACTATGTGATAAGATGACACTTTGGGGATTTAAAGGTGATTTTTTATGAAATTGATATTACACAAACGATGTTGTATGGATCAAATTATTCAGCAATTAAAAAAACATTGATGTCAAAGTTGAGTGCAATATAAATGTGAATGCCATGTAGGTGTGGCAAAACAAGAAGGCAAAAATTAAGAAATGATTACATTAAAGAAACATTGGAAGTGACATTTATCGAAGATAAGATAATTAGAATAAACTTGAGTGATTTGAGCATATAAGGAAAAATCGAGAATGCACCAGTTAAACGAGCATATAGAGATAGGACAGCAGGATTTGGTAAGATAAAGGGCGGACCCGAGTTAACATAGATGAAAGTCAATCAAACTGGTGTGTGTACTCTTAGTTTAACACCTCAGACAGTGCACAACGGGAAGAAATGAAATATAAGGATTCATAAATCCAACCTCAAATAATTGGAGTAAGGGCAAGGTTTTGAAAACCGGACCGGACCGGCCGGTCCAACCGGTCCAACCGTGAACCGGTGGGTTGGTCGGTCCGATCCGCCCTTTGAAACCGCCTCAGCCACGGACCGGGCTGAAAACCGGGAACCGGGCGGTTAAACACGCAACCCGGTAACCGAACCGGGTTTAAAGCAACCGCACGGTCCAGTTAATATGGCAAAAATTAGGGGCTGCTGGGATTTGAACCCTGGTTGGCGGATTGGAATACCAAGTACCTAACCAACTGAGCAGCTGAGCTTTTTTTAAAGATTAATATTTGTTTTTTTCTTATTGCGGATATTCAAATAGCAAATGTTATATATATATATATAACATTTATTATGACAAATATATACATATATTATCACAAATGTATACATATGTTGGAACTCGGATACCGGTCCAACTATGTTCGAGACTTGGGGGTGACCAAAGGCTACTCGTTTAGTGATCGACCCACGTGAGACAAGGTGATAAGAAGCTAGAGAGCATAAGAACCCACTCCCACCTGCCTATAACAAGACCCGCGTGCTGCAGCGATGGACGATGAGGTCCCGCCACATACCCGGAAGTCTATAGGAACTTCCCCTCCTAAAGCCAATGCTGAGCTCGGCACAAGAGAGGCAGGCAAGGTACTCGCCCACCATAGGGGGGGTGAAGGTGTCTTTTACTTGTGTCTTGGGGTCCTATTTATAGGCAAATCCAAATGGACTGCGAATAGCTGCTCCCGCCTTCTGAAATGGGCTGCAGATAGTGACTCCCGCCTTTTGACGAGGTGGTCTTTGTTGGAGTGGAGACAAGGAACTGTCATATGATACTGTATGTGCAGCTCTTTTATCTGAGGAGACCAGGAGAGGAGGTTCTGAGGTGACAAGCAAAGGTGCTTCGAGTGTATCTAGATCTCGTCCTCAACGAAGGGAGAACAAGCATGGTGGATATCGAGATAAGTCTCGAGGGATCTAAGAGCCGGGAGAGGGAGAAGAGTAAGAAGCCTGTTCGGTGCTGGAAGTGCAATGAGACTGGTCATGTGAAGTCTCAATGTCCGAACAAGGCCGTTCAGAACAAGGAGACACCGACAACTTCTGGTACGAAGAAGGAGGGCGACGGCGGTGACATGTACATCGCTGCCGCGTGCGTTGCTCGGAGAGATTCTGATATGTGGTATGTAGACACAGGAGCATCATACTACATGACCCCTCATAGGCACTGGTTCTGTGAGTATGAGAGGTTTGATGGTGGAGATGTCATGCTGGGTGATGATTCTGCTGTGCAGATTATTGGGCGTGGCAAGGTGATGTTGAAGTTGTCTAATGGGATCACAAGGTCTCTTCCCAATGTAATGCACATTCCAGAGATGAGTAGGAATCTAATCTCGGTGGGTTCCATGGCGGATGCAGGAGTGCACTTCAGCTGTGACAAGCAATCTTGCAAGATGACAAGAGGGGGAATGGTGATTGCCATTGGAGTGAGACATGGAACACTGTATACTCTGCTTGCTGATACAGTGGTTCCAAGTGGGGTTCTTATCTCTGAGAGCCAGGAGGTTGACCAGGAGGAGGTGTCCAGGCTGTGGCATCATCGGCTTGGGCATATCAGTGAGAAGGGGATGTCAGTCGTGGCATCTGGTCAGATGGTGGAAGGGGTGCCGGAGTGCTCCACAAGCTTTGGGTTCTGTGAGCATTGCCTGCTTGGCAAACAGACCAGAGTAAGCTTTCGTGGGACGGGCACGAGGGCAACTGAAGTGCTGGAGTTGATACACAGTGATGTGTTTGGGTCAACTCCAGCTCCATCTCTTGGCGGCGCCAGGTACTGTGTCCTTTACTGATAATCTCTCGCGTTACTCCTGGATCTACTTTCTCAGATCCAAGTCAGAGGTTCTGGACAGGTTTAAGGAATTTAAGAACCTGGTGGAGAACCAGTTGGAGAGAAAGGTGAAGGTCCTCCGTTCTGACAATGGAGGAGAGTACTGCTCTGATGCTTTTGAGCGGTACTGTACTGAGCAGGGGATTGCACGGCAGAAGACCACCCCGTACACTCCAGAGCAGAATGGAGTGTCGGAGAGGCTGAACAGAACCTTGATGGAGAAGGCCAGGTGCATGCTCAGTTGGGCAGGTTTGGGGAAGGAGTTCTGGGCTGAAGCAGTGGCGACTGCAAACTACCTGAAGAACAGGACCCCTACGTCTGCTGTGGAGGGGTGTACACCCTTCGAAGCCATCTTCAAGAGAAAGCCAAATTTGGTCTATGCTCGTGTGTTTGGGTGTGATGCATATGTTCACATTCCAAAGGAGAAGAGGGGGAAGCTTGATGTTAAATCTGAGAAGTGCATCTTTGTGGGTTACAAAGAAGGCATAAAAGGGTACAAGCTTTGGAACCCTGTGACCAGGACTATAACATTCAGCAAGGATGCGGTGTTTCATGAAACCAGCCCACAGACAGTCATACAAGCTGAGAAGGCTAAAGAAGCAGAGAAAGAGACAGTGGTGGTGGAAGGAAGTTTTGAGAAAGGAGTTACCATTGTTGGGGCGGAATCTGATTCTGAATCAGATGACTTGGAGGTGGTGAGAAGTGCTGATGAGTCAGAAGATGAAGCTGAGGAAATTCCACTGTTTAGGAGATCAACAAGGGAAAGAAGGGCACCAGTGAGATATCCCCAATGTGCAGTGGCTGCACAATGTTGCCTGAGTATGCTTGGTGAAGATCCAACCTCTGCCAGTGATGCTAGATCAAGGGCTGATTCAAATCAGTGGGAGCTAGCCATGGTGGATGAAATGGAGTCTCTGAGGAAGAATCAGACTTGGTGTCTATGTAAGCTTCCAAAGGGGAGGAAGGTCATTGGAAGCAAATGGGTTTTCAAGCAGAAGGTGAAGGGTGATGGCACTGTGGAGAAATACAAGGCAAGGTTGGTTGCAAAGGGATTCTCCCAGGTCGAAGGTGTTGATTATGATGAGATCTTCTCACTGGTAGCCAAGATGACGTCGATCAGACTGGTACTCTCTATTGCGGCAGCGCATGACTTAGAGATCGAGCAGATGGATGTGAAGACGGCGTTTCTTCACGGTGATCTGGAGGAGGAGATATACATGAAGCAGCCGGAAGGATTCGAAGCCAAGGGCAAGGAGGATCAGGTTTGCAGGCTGAAGAAGTCTCTGTATGGACTAAAACAATCTCCGAGGATGTGGTACCAGAAATTCGACACCTACATGCTGGAGTTAGGTTTTGAAAGATCGAATTCGGACCACTGTGTGTACATCCAGAGAAAGGGAGAGCAGTTCATCTTCCTGACACTTTATGTAGATGATATGCTACTTGTGGGCAATAGTGTCAGGATGATCCAACAAGTGAAGAAGCTGCTCTCAGCCAAATTCGAGATGAAGGATTTGGGGCCAGCAAGTGTCATCTTGGGAATGCAGATTTTCAGGGATCGAAGCAAGAAGAAGCTTTGGTTGGGGCAGCAGAGGTACGTCGAGGAGATGTTGAAGAAGTTCAATATGACGGACTGCAAGCCAGTGGGAGCACCAATGCCAGTTGGGTGCAAGTTATCTGCAGAGTTGAGCCCGAAGACACATGATGAGGTCGAGGACATGGCGAAGGTCCCTTATGCTAGTGCTGTGGGAAGCTTGATGTACGCCATGGTCTGCACTTGCCCTGACATTGCTCAAGCAGTGGGAGTGTTGAGCCGGTATATGGCTACACCAGGAAAGGAACACTGGAACGCTGTGAAGCGTGTGTTCAGGTATCTCCGAAGAACTTCGAATTACTCCCTATGTTTTGAAGGAGCTGGTGAAGGAGGAGTCCTGGACGTGGTTGGGCACGTGGACTCGGATTGGGGAGGTGATCTGGATAGCAGGAGATCCACCAGTGGGTACGTGTTCACACTGTTTGGAGGTGCAATCAGTTGGATGAGTCGGAGGCAATGCGTGGTGGCACTCTCGTCGACGGAAGCGGAGTACATGGCTCTTACTCATGCAAGCAAGGAGGTCATATGGCTGAGGAGGCTAAGTTTGGAGCTCGGGTTTGAGCAGGGGCCAGTGAAGCTGTGGTGTGACAGCCAAGGGGCTATTCAGCTAGCCAAGTATCCAGCCTTCCACGCACGAACCAAAACACATTGACATCCAGTATCATTTCATCTGGGAGAGGGTGGAGAAGAAGGTAGTTCAACTGGAGAAGGTGGACACGATGGAGAACAGCTCTGATTTTCTTACCAGGGCGGTTCCTGTTGCCAAATTTCAGTGGTGTGCAACGGTCGTAGGGTTGAAGAGGAAGGTTGGAGGAGCAGCTCTCATCGGAGGAAGATCTTCACCAAGTGGGAGAATGTTGGAGTTGGGGAACACTTCTGGTCAGGGTTCGTCGAACTGCGTTCGACAAACGGAGAAGGGTTCGTCGAACGGCGTTCGACGAACGGAGAAGGGTTCATCGAACTCCGCCTGCGTTCGTCGAACGGGTCCTTAAGTAATGCCGTTCGAGCGGATGTAGCTGAGCTGTCTCAGCGCTTATACATGTCGTCTCAGCAGATGTAGCTGAGCTGTCTCAGCGCTTATACATGTCGTCTCAGCAGATGTAGTTGAACTGTCTCAGCGCTTATACATGTCGTCTCAGCAGGAGTAGCTGAACTGTCTCAGCGCTTTTACATGCCGTCTCAGCGGATGTAGCTGAACTGTCTCAGCGCTTTTACGAACCGTCTCAGCGGATGTTGTTCTGAGCCCGGTTTGGCGCCCTATTTAAAGGGTGCGTAACCCTGGTTTAGGGTTAAGCCTAAAGAGAGTGCAACAGTGTTTTTTCGCGGTTTTCCTTGGCGGCGGTTCCTCTGTTCTTGTCTGAAGAGGGTTGAGTGAGGTAGGATTGGTTCTTCTTGATCCTTGTAACCTTGTAAGCTGTAATCCGATTTGGTGATTAGAACTTTGTGAAGAGGAAGGGGAGAGGGGACGTAGCCCGGATTGGGGTGAACCTCTGTAGATCTGTGTGTCTTCTGTGATTGATCTGTCATTCTTGTGAATTTTTTTTTCGAATTTCTCGTCTCGGCACACCCTATTTCTTTACAGTCTTCAAATAGCCTCCCTTCGGGCGAGGTGAAAATCTGTACTCGCCCCAGGTGGGGGAGGTCTTTTGTACTCGCCCAGATGGGGGAGGTCTTCTGTACTCGCCCAGGTAGGGGAGGTCTTCTGCACTCGCCCAGGTGGGGGAGGTCTTCTGCACTCGCCCAGGTGGGGGAGGTCTTCTGCACTCGCCCAAGTGGGGGAGGTCTTCTGCACTCGCCCAGGTGGGGGAGGTCTTCTGCACTCGCCCAGGTGGGGGAGGTCTTCTGCACTCGCCCAGGTGGGGGAGGTCTTCTGCACTCGCCCAGGTGGGGGGAGGTCTTCTGCACTCGCCCAGGTGGGGGGAGGTCTTCTGCACTCGCCCAGGTGGGGGAGGTCTTCTGCACTCGCCCAGGTGGGGGAGGTCTTCTGCACTCGCCCTGATGCATTTCTGATCTTGACGAATTACGGGTCATACAACATATATTATCACAAATATATACATATATTATCACAAATATATACATATATTATCACAAATATATACATATATTATCACAACTATATACATATATTAATATATTATCACAAATATATGCATATATTATTACAAATATTATATATATATATAATTTTAATTGTAATCTTTGAGATTTTTCAAATAATATTTAATTTGATTTTTTTTAAATTAAGATCTATAAATATAAAATTATTAATATATATAAATAAATTAATATATATATAATAATTATTATAAATTAATACATAAAACTATTCATGTATAAAATATACAACTATAAAATCATAAAGATATGTATACAAATATACAACATTATATTTTTATATAGTTATAAATAATTTTTATATGTTTATATTATTTATTATAACATTACGGTTCAACCCCGGTCAGACAGGTTCAACCCGGTCAGACCGGTCCAACCGATCAGACCGGTCCAACAGGTCAGACCGGTCCAACCGGTCAGACCGGTCCAACCGGTTAAACCTTGAACCTTTGATCTCACCGGTTCGTCTTCCGGTCCGATTCTCAAAACCTTGGGTAAGGCTACGATGAAAAAGATGACTACAAAAATGATGATGGGACTGGATATTAATTAATGCTAACTATATATTGCGATTGTTGCAACTTTTTAAATACATTTTTTTAAGAAACCAGAAATAAATATGCATACATCTTTCGTTTTACCTGAAAACAAGAACCATAAAAACAAAAAAAAAGTAAAACAGATATAAAATATAACTAAAAAACGCTCAAGCAACCGCTTATTAATTATAGCAATGAATATGTTATGGGCCTACTCGGAGCGGTGGTCGGAGCGGTGGTCGGAGTAGCGGTCGGAGCCGGAGATGACGGTGGTGGAGGATACTATAGAGCCCGTTACCGCGGCTGCCTATGCGGGGTTGCTCGTTGGAGGAGAGAGCCACCAATAATCTCACTCAATAGAAAGGAAACTGGATTACTTCTTGCTTACCTCATACACCCATACAAATGCCTTTATATAGGCTTTACAACACATAAAAGACAACAACAATAATGATACCTAATAACTAGCTAGTAATGATGAACTAGACCCGGGGCTCGAGGCTTATAGCTCCTATTAAGTAGATAAAGGAGTAATGATGACACCCCCTAATATATAATGATGACATCCTATAACATCACACCCGGTCATGAAAACAAGCTTGACCTCAAGCTCGAGGGAGGGCCATGATGATGTACAATTCATCTGATGCCTTCCTCGTCAGAATCCTCGACGTGCAGGTAGAAAAGCTTTTTGCACATGTGTCCGCGATTGTACTGCTCGTCGCAGTTATAACATAATCCATGAGCGCGACGTTCCAACATCTCGGCCCGAGATAATCGGCGGACCGGTGGGGCTGGAGGACCCTCGAGACGGTCCTGCTGAAGTTATTGTTGGGGAGCAGGTATGCCTCAGCTGGAGGCGACGGTCGCAGAGCCTGGCCAGACTCATAGCAGTCACTAAATCTGGAGGGGCCTCAAATTCGGCATCTAGTCGTAGGCGGTCGCGGAGTCCAGCGGTGAAAATGGCGATTTGCATTTCCGGGGTAAGGGTAACATGCGCCAAAAGAAGCTGAAATTGTTCCAGGTACTCGTCCACGGACCCCGTTTGTCGTAAAGAAGTGAGTTCGCCGAGGGGGTTGCTGCGGATAGGAGGACAGAAACGCAAGTTGCAGTACCGTTTGAAGTCCTCCCACATCAGGTTCGGCTGGTCTGTGAGGAGACGAGAAGCCCACAATAGAGCGGAGTCAAGCAAGTGAAAGGATGCTAGGTGAAGGCGTTCTGCTGCCAGAGTTTGTTGGTGGACGAAAAATTGCTCGCACTTGGTGAGCCAGCCCAAGGGATCAATTTTTCCATCGTAGGTGGGGAATTCCAGTCGGGTATGACGCGGAAGAATAGTAGCGTCAGGGCGTACAAGTGTCGGGAGTTGTGGCTCGTGGCGGATGAGCGGCGGGAGCGGGACTTGACTGCTACTGGCGTGCTCTAGGGGTGGAGTGGTAACAACGGGCGGTGCGGTTGTGAGTTCATTAAGCTTCGTGGTGAGGGTTTCCATGTCGTCCCGATGACGTGCTTCTATTTCCTGAAGGCATACATCTATGGCAGATATAACTGAGTGGAGCCGGTCCATGGCCTCAAATTGTGGGTGTTGGAACCAAGACTTGGCCCCAACGAGGAGATCGGACCCCTTAGAGGGGGCAGGTAGCACCTACTGATCCCGCGGGAGAAGCGGGTCGGAGACTAAGAGCTTAACACAGATCCTTGGCTACAGCACGGAGGTCCCACCACACACCCGGAAGATCTTAGAGTGCTTCCCCTCCCAAGCCAAAGCTGAAGTTGGGCATCTTGGAGAGCCTGAGGAGCTAACCAAAGAACCTAGGGAAGAAGAAGCCAGAAATTGGAATCCTCTCCAAAGGTGCCCTTCAAGGTCTATATATAGCTTTCCTAGTCTGGTCTGCTAATAACGGGATTCCGCCTTTTGATTTCACTAAACGCACCTCAAATTGGTCTGCTAACAGTCAAACTCCACTGCTTTGAAGGGCTATTGGTAACCCATGAAGGGTATCTAGGTAATTTTACCCCCAAAACCCCCTGGGCGAGCGGTCCGTGAAGGCACCTCTCGCCCAGCCTTCCTTACATGAGGCCTTCTGGCACCAGCGGGGCGAATGCCCCTGGAGGGTGCCACCCGCAGGGACCCTGGTCCCCCAGGCGAGTGTCCCGCGAGTGTCCACCTTCTTTGACCTGGGTGAATGCTCTCCTTGCTCTTTTCCCTATCTCGAGTCTGGGGTCCCGCTCAACAAATACGGGGTTGTACAATGGGAGTCTTCCATATGATGAGTGGAGCGAGAGAAAGAGCGGGTGATAGGACGGTCGCATTACGTCGCGTCGGATGATTGAGAATGACCACGAGAGCCCCGTCGTCGTCCAGTAGTGACAGAATTTTGCTTACGGTCCTCTAAATGATAAAATGTTGGGTTGATATGAATAGACAAGGGGGGCCAAAATGGATTGATTGTGGTGTGGCTGACGTGAGGGAGCAGACCCAGCTGGCGCACTGTGCTCGATGTAGGAGGGAACAAACTCAGCGGACGGTCGATGGGAACTGTGCTCGATGTAGCAGGGAGATGTGCGTGCGATGGCTTGGGGTCTCGAGGGAATAAGTTTGTAGGTCGATCGAGGAACGAAGGGCGTTGCCGGGGCAGGTCGATCGAGGGACGAACCGTTGGAGACGTCGTCCTGAAGGCGGCGAGGAAGACGCGACAGTTACGTCGCGTGAAGGCGGCGAGGAAGACGCTGTTACGAGAGTGGCAGGGGCATCGTCGACCGTCGTGGACGAATCATTGGAGACGCAGCAGAGCGGCGTCGCTGGAGTCCCACGCAGGCAGTTGTCAGGGAAGCTGCAGCCCGATCTGGTGCGGCTGCTTCGTCGTTGATGAATTCGAGAGGATGGCGTAGCTTGCGTTGCTTTTGTCGGCCTGGACCCGTGTTGGTTGTAGCGGCGAAGGAGACGACGGAAGAAGAACCGGTGAGCTCTGATACCAAGTTGTTAAGGGCCTACTCGGAGCGGTAGCCGGAGTAGTGGTCGGAGCCGGAGATGACGGTGGTGGAGGATACTATGGAGCCCGTTACCGCGGCTGCCTATGCGGGGTTGCTCGTTGGAGGAGAGAGACGCCAATAATCTCCCTCAATAGAAAGGAAACTGGATTACCTCTTGCTTACCTCATACACCCATACAAATGCCTTTATATAGGCTTTACAACACATAAAAGACAACAACAATAATGATACCTAATAACTAGCTAGTAATGATGAACTAGACCCGGGGCTCGAGGCTTATAGCTCCTATTAACTAGATAAAGGAGTAATGATGACACCCCCTAATATATAATGATGACATCCTATAACAGAATATACAAGTAAATCATGTTGTTCTAAAGTTGGTTTTAAATTTTGATGTTCGTCGATACAGAAAATTGTCAATTATGATTAATTTGAGTTGTGTTATGGTTAAATTATTCAAAGGAAAAAAGAACACAAGCAACAAAAACAACCTAAAGGAAATAAGAGACTCCTAAAATCTCACCTCATTCAAGCGAAATGTAGGCTTCACAAAGTTTGGATTATTCATCAAGTGCTCTTCCAACAGTTTTTGATACTTCGATAGGGCAAAAAAATAATTATCCTCTTTGCGGAGGGCACAGGGCTTTAAGTGCATGGGACAGCAATTATTTTCAAGCAACTCTTTCTCATCCTACAATATTTAACAAGGAATAATTAGAAAACAAATATATATAAAAACCATTAAGTGACGAAAAAAATAGGGAAAATAAGACGAATTTGGAAATTTGTTGACAAGAATAGTGAGATTCACTAGAATTGTAGTGCCACGTTGTAGGGGAAATACATTAATGTTCCTCTCGTTTTTTATCAACCTAACCTCAATTAATTAATAACATGACTATGAAAAAAGGCAATATTTTTTACTTACAGAAATTAAACAATAAATAGTCATAGGTAC
The DNA here is from genome assembly GCA_033032865.1 of Dactylorhiza incarnata. Classification (NCBI taxonomy): domain Eukaryota; kingdom Viridiplantae; phylum Streptophyta; class Magnoliopsida; order Asparagales; family Orchidaceae; genus Dactylorhiza; species Dactylorhiza incarnata. The sequence continues at coordinate 4,064,658 of JAWHQI010000088.1, read as the reverse complement.
ATCTCAAATGGAGAATTACCTTGTACTCCTCACAATTTATACAATAGAGCCCCTCATAGTCAGCTCGATATATGTCACCATTGCTAAACACTCTTAAGTAGAATTCCTCCACAATCCCTTCATGTCTTGGATTAGTAGTGCGGATGAACTTATCGTACGCTACATCTAGCTGTGATTAATAAAGTTAAAACAAATTTTAAGGCTTCCTCAGTTTGCATTTCATGATGAGAAGAATCAATAAAAATTATAATGTGAAAACCTTGCATGAGACAGCACATATGCATGTTGACAGACCATCATTGGTAGCCTTGTCCAAAAAATATGCATGTTGACAAAGCTAAAGGAGAATAGGAGGTTACCTCTTTCCAGAGCATTTTATAGGCATCTGAAACTGCATCACAGTGCTCTTTTGGGCTTCTACCATTAGCTTCTGCAGCAGTAGCAATTTTCTCTCCATGCTCGTCTGTTCCAGTGATGAATATTACATTCTTTCCAAGCAGTCTCTGGTGTAAGACAATAGGAGAAAAGGATTCTTTGATGCTATTAGATTTAGCAAGAAAACCCAAAGTTATATTAGTAAGAAGAAGCAGGTGGATAAAAGACTTACATACCAAATATGTCAATGTTTATATGGTTTGTAACTTCGACAATTGTAAAATCTAAAGTCATTAGACCTAGGTACAACGAAAATATATTCTAGCATGCAAGTATCGTCGTATGTGATCAACTCAGGTGCTGATTAATGAACCAACAAACTCCCTTAAAATATATTTAGGTAAATCCAATGTGGACATTCCATCAATTCCATTCTAATCCCTTTTTTTCCAATTCAAATAATTACTACAGAAAATATTGGTTACATACGGGTATTGCACACATTTTGTTTATTTGGAGAGACAACTGCTCCCTTGGGATCCCTGAAACAAATCTCAGAAATATTTTTCCCATCAGAAGATACAGGAAAAAAATCAAGCTATTTTTATTGGAAAACCAAAAAAACTCTTCCACATTCTCAATGGGTCCAATGGAGCTTATAGGTACACAGAAGCTCCGTGAAATCGAGATTATTCTTTTGACCATCTTTGGATTGTTAAAACAAAAAATGAAATAATCACGGCTAAAAGTACTACTCCATCTTTGATCGTTAATTAGCAGTTCCTTGCGCTCCCTAGAATCACGTGTAAGTAATATACTCCAAATTTTGGGGGTTAGAAGCTTCGTAAAACATTCTTTATGAAAAGAAGGTATGAGATAAAGATCTCATTGAATCATTTGTAATCCTTGTGAGGACTTTCGTATTAATCTTTTATAATCCTTACGGCAATTCGCTTAGACATTTATCCTTCATCAGCAAAACTTACTTTTATAATAAATAACATAAGTCGGATGAAGAAATAAAAGTGTAGCTCGCACATATGCATGTATGTATTCAAGGCACAAAGAGTAGTTGATCAGATCTGCATGGGTCATCGCAGTTATTGGCTTGGGTTGACAAAGATTGCTTACTTTCACTTACTCTGGGTGAAGAAATTCAGATGGGTTTATTTGTTTAAGAAAATTAGGGTGTTTGTGCCGTACTGTGATTGCCATTGCGCATTTCATATATATTTTACATGTATAAAACTAATCATACAACTATATATAAAATATAAGCACAATAATATAAGTACATATATCTACAACTTAGTGGCTATATTGTTTATACTTTATTGAGGAGCCATATGCTCAACTATGGATCCTTAAGATTGGCAAAGGATGTACCCATTTTGTTCTTGAGAGAAATAATTCCCTTCAGAGAGCTTGTCCACCAATATAATAAACCATATGGGTAGACCAATAAGATATCTTCTTCGTGCATTCAGAAGAACAAATATATATATTTTGGGTGGAGAGACTCTTTAACCAACCAATCCCAACTATCTGATGCCTTCTTACCTAATGATTTCCCTCCAGTGGTGATGGAAAATATAAATTGTAAACTTCTACAAATCTTTTCATTTTTTATTTCAATTCGTTGTGACTATCAAAAAAAATTTAGCAATGACATTAAAAGAGGACCAAATAGCCATCCTGAAAATAACCTATCTGATTCAGTTCGAATAACTTGCATTCAGTAGATCATTTTCAATTCAAACGTCTTTTTTATCTGTGAGGTGTTTGACTAAGTTCCGAAGGAGTGATCAGCCCCTGCTGAAGAAGCTTAACATATAATTGAACTACTTCAAATTGGAGGTGCTAGGGATGGTGACAGTGAAGAGTTCGGAAGAGAATAAAATTACATCCCAGATTTCACAGGATATAGCATTCGGATATTTGAACAATTGTGACGCTGTAGTTCCAGCTGAAGAACAGCTTAATATTTTTGGCCTCCATTACAAGAGATAAGAATCAACAGTGTGAACGACCGGCGGATAGCGCAATGGTTAACAAGCTCAAACTGAGAATTATTAAAAGATTTGATTTTCTTCGTTGTGGATTACGCGGGAGATACTCTTCTCGTCGACAAACCGCAATAAAATTATCATTGTTACAGTGGACAATATAAAACTAGTAGAGGGTTAGGAGCAATACTGAACCTGAAACCTAGCAATGGCGTCGGCTGCAATGGTTGTATAGGCGCTGCCCATGTGCGGAGGGGCGTTAACGTAGTATAAAGGTGTCGTCAGCACGAAAGGCTCCGCCTTCCTAGGGTGTTCGCTTTCTCCATCGGTTCGGAGATTGTTCCGGCAGCAGGTGGCGGTCGAGATGGCGGGCGGCGCTGGAAGAAAAGAGCGGCGGAGGCGGTGGAAATGGTATTGGGCTAGGCGGTTCGTTTGGCGACAGACGGATGAGAAGGGAGTGAAGGCGCGTAGACCGTTGTGACTAGAGAGAAGGGCTCTGCCCGCCATTGCTTCGTCGCTTAGCCCACACGGCCTCTCTCTCTCTCTGAGATCAGCTGCCTCATCCAACTCTTATTTCAGTCTCCAACTATTTTTTTCAACTACTTTAAAATTGAGAGCGTTCTCTCACCCAGTTCTATGTGAGGGGAAATATAGTCGTAAGATCTTAGATCCGACGGTAGAGAAAATACTTACATTATTTATTATTCATAATTACAACAATATTTAGAGCTATTAATGGCTGAGATGCGCTCCTCTCACCGTGATCTAGGTGCGAGATACTCACCTACAAATTTTTCTTTAAAATTTCAGTCCCTTAAATTTTAGAAAAAAATTTAGGTGAGTTCCTCTCACCTAAAAATAGGTGCGTGTTTAAATAGCATATGCAAGCGGGCCCCACCATTTTCCCTTTCGTTTGAAAAAATTTCGTTGTTTCTCCCGCTACGATACCCCGCCCTCCTCGCCATCAACGCGGCGAAAATATGCCCTAGTCCTAATTCCACGGCAAAACCCAGGCCTCGATCGCCTCCGCCTCCAAAAAATACCTACGATCCTTCAACGTAGGGCTACCTGTGTCCTCGTCCTCCTCCGGCGGGCGAGACGCCGGACGACCCGTCGGACGACCTTCGGTGGAGTATTTCTTCAACTGGAGGGCTTTGCGGAAGGTTTCGAAATACTAGAAAGTTGATCATTTTCATTAGGAAAAATCTATGGAGGTATGTTATTACAATATTCCTGATCTACATAGCATCGCTTACGAATTCCCTCCAAGCTTTTCGATGCAGTGTTTATTTGTATACCGCATGATACGCTCCTCATAAACGGATTAATACGCTCCTCATAAACAGGTAAATATCGCACGGGGTGCGATTAGCAGAAACTCCATCATGAGAAAACGAGAACGACGGAAGAGAAATCCGAGCCATGTCTAGGACAGGAATCAGACCTCCCGCGCGCACTTCACGCCCGGAGCGGCGCCGAGCGAAATGAAAACCGCACCCCACTGCGGGGGAGCGGTTAGCCCGCACCCCACTAAATGGGGTGTGGATAGCCCCCCACCACATTCTGGTGGGGTGCGGCCAAGCCGCACCCTCCATGGGGCGGTGCGGCCAAGCCGCCCCCCATGGGGAGGTGCGGCCAAACCGCACCCCCCATGAGGGAGTGCGGTTTGGCCGCACCCCCCATGGGGCACGACCGAGCCCTCCCCGGGGCTTGCAGGGGACACGGCCGAAGCCGCATCCACCCCTTCAGGTATGGGCTGAGCCCGTTTTCTTCTCGGGAGACTTCGCCTCCCGCTTTCCGAATAAGCACCATCGCCAGAAGTCGCGGTTCGCCTACATGACGACCGCATTCCGACAACGCTCACTTGATCGCTCAGAACACCTCCGCGCCCAAGCGCGCTCGGAATGCTTTTGAGCGCGCTCGGAACATTTCCCATATTTCCGACGCACTCACATTTTGTCTTTCTAATTTCTCACACTTCAGGAATCGTCCGTCGCCTTTTTCGCCTTCAACAAAGCTGCCTGAACTGCCCAAACTATCTGAAGGACGAGACGGTCATTTATGAAAAATGGTGATCCGCGTGATCCGAATCGGCAAACGTGATTCGCCCGCCAGGTGGTTACGGTGGTTACTACGGCAAAATTACCGGGCTACCCCCGGCCAAAGCTATAAAAGGAGTCACAGGCCTTCATTTCCAACATCTGATTTTCGGCACCCAAGAGAGCTCTGCGAAGATTTCCTCTGAGCTTTCCTTCGGTGCTCGAAGATCTCCTTCGTGGACTTGAAGATTTCCACTTCCACGAAAGGCGACACAGCAGTCTCACTTTTGTTCTCCGAGCATCCTCACTTTCGTTTTCACCCTGATTCCCAGAATGAAAAGGACCTAGCTTTTCGAGAGGTGGTCTGTCACCCTCGGAGTTCTCTCTCTCCCTCTCATTGTAACGAGCAGCGGCCTGTCGCGCTCGAGTTCTAAGATCCCGACTGTAACCCCCCAAGATAGTGAAGTTTGGTCGGCACAGCCCCGGCCACGTGATTTTTTACCCTTCCCGGGTTTTTCACGTCAAAAAGTCTCAGTGTACTCAACGAATCTCTAATTGACTGTTTGCGCGCTTGGTTCGCTTCCGAGCTAAGGTGGTTCAATTAGACTGGTCTACCAAGAGCACCCAAGCGACCCACAACAGTTTGGCGCCGTCTGTGGACTGTGGGAATCGAATTCCTAAAGTTCTGCAAAGACTCGCTAAAGGTAGCACTTGTCATCAATTGCAATGACAAGAAGAAGTGCTCGCACTACTGAAGGATCAATCCAGGAGGGGCGCGTCGATCCAGCTCCATCCCACTCGCTTATCAATGCGCCTCTCGCAGAAGAGGCAATGCTTGCGCCCGCGGCAGTACTGGAAGGGCGCATGCGGCAGATGGAAGAGCAACAAGCCGAGATGCTGGCTCTCGTGAGAAATCTTGGGGCTCCTCGATCTCTCGTTCAACCTCCAGCGTTGAACGTTCCGCCACCCCCAGCTACGAACCATGCTCCGAATGAGGAGGTCGTTCAAGAAGAAGAAGCCTCAGAAGAATTCTCTGACGCTGCAAGCTCTACCCATCCTGCTCGGCTGCCCAGAATATCAGAAGCTGGTCACCATCGCCAGCACCAGGGAAGAGGTCTCCATGGACAAGTGATGGGAAGAGCCACTCGAGAAGAGATACGCGACATGATAGCGGAAGAGTACGGCCAGGCAGGGCGACTCGCAGCTCTCGCCCGCCGTCCCGCGCACCATGGCTCCCCACTATCGCCTCAGGTCTTGGCTCATCCAGTTCTGAATGGTTTCAAGCTTCCCAACATCGAAACATTCGACGGGACAGACGACCCATTAGAACATGTCAACCACTTCGCTACCATCATGAGACTCTACAACGCTCTAGATCAGCTCCTCTGTCAAGTGTTCCCGACAACCTTGAAAGGATAAGCGCGCACTTGGTTCCACTCCCTGCGGGATGGGGCCATCAACAACTTCACAGAAATGGCGCAGCAGCTCGTGGACCAGTTCATCGTCAATCGTAGGACTGTCCGAGATCCCTCCCATCTCTCAGGAATCCGCCAGAACGACGGAGAGACTCTCAAGGATTTTTTTCGACGTTTCACCTCGGAGGCTCGACAAATCTCGGGGGTCGACCCCGAGCTCCTGCAATGAGTCTTCCTTGGAGGGCTCCGCCCCGGTGGCTTCTACTCAGCACTGATGCGAGAAACTGTGCCTAGCTACCTAGACCTCGTTCAACGAGTCGAGGCCCAGATAGCGGCAGATGAGGCGATTGAAGCGCACCGTCGGCAGTTCGGGGGAGCCTGAAAAGAAAGAAAGAGAAGCTGCTACCGCATACGGTTCCCAATAAGAACAACAAACATCGCGACAACCCCAACCGAGATCGAGGATCTCGCCAGCATCAAGACTACACTCCCCTGAACACTACCAGGACTAACGTACTTTACGCAATCAAAGGCAACGAAGCGCTCCGTAAGCCCAGACCCCTCGCTAAAAATGCGGGGGACCAGACAAAATATTGTGAATTCCATCGTGGACAAGGACATGACACAGAAAATTGCTCCAAGCTTAAGGATAAAATCGAGCGACTCGTCAAACAAGGCAAACTGGTGAAATTTCTACGAGGCAAAACACCGATTCAGCCAGCAGGAGATCATCCAACAACTCGCCAGGAAGGACTGAGGGGCAACCCTTAAGGCAGTCATCCCAGGAGAAAGCTTCATACCCATCAGCGGGGCTCTACCAGCCACTGAAATATTCTGCTAACTTTGTTTCTATAAAAACTTTGTGTAAATTGTCACTACGACTAATAGTTTTTAAAGTTAATCATTCCAGGCATGTCATATCTTGCACTATCGAAATTACGTAAAGACATCCATTTGCTTAAACAGCACCTGCCTCCGGGCAGTGCGCTAATGAACAGCACTTGCCTCCGGGCAGTGCGCTAATGAACAGCACCTGCAGCCGAAGTCCAACGATAAGGCTTGACCGACAACGACGAAGAACTAGAAGAGTGACAACAACAAGACCCCAGGTGCTGCGGCAGGGAGGTCCCACCACGTACCCAGAAGCTCAAAGGAGTCTTCTCCTCCACAACCAACGAATGACCGAGCTTGGTACTAAGAAGGCACTGGCTAGGGAGGATTTTCACCTATAAGGAGGGTGAAGATCTGGCTTTTGACAAGTGTCATTCCTGTACCCCTGGGGGTATATTTATAGACAAATCTTGAGGGAGGGGAGGCAGACGACTATCCCTGACCCTCTTTGAGATGATTGAGCAAAGGCTTAAGCGAGCGAATAGGTGATGACCTCATCGCAGGCTGGTGAGTTGGTTGATGAAAGTCGCCTATAGGCGAGTATGTCCAGGCCTGTTTCCTTCTCGCTCGTCTGTCTGGATAACTTCGGGGCGTACTCCTTCTCGCTAGTCGGGGGCGAGAAAGTCCCCACTCACACCCCAGAATTACATGATCCCAATGAGATGTTTAATATCTTCAGTTTGACCATTAACTTTGACTTCTGCATATGTGGCCCTTAGATGGGCTCACCCTCGGAGAATAGGGGTTGTACACAATCCCCGCTCTTTGCGAGTAACGAAGATGGTCGGAAAGAATCACCCAACCCGTAATCGACGAGCTATTTCTAGCGAGTATCTAGCTTATTCGGAAGCCAGGGGGTCCCTTGAAATCTATAAATAGGGGGGATGGTCCTTCCCTGCACGCCACTTTTTTATACCCGGTGTTGGGAATATTGCCCTCAATGTTCCCTTGATTTGAAGAGGCATCACTTCCAATACTAAATACATATTGTATTTAATAAAGCTTTGTTTTTGTAAGTTAAACAGGCTTATGTGACTCAATAGAAAGGGTTAATCAAGACCTAAGGTTAGGAGAAATCTTCTCCTAAGTTGATGTAGAAATTTCTTGGCTGAACCGCTGAGACGATGAGCCGACTCAGCGGATCCGCTGAGAAGAAGGTGTCTCAGCTGATAAGTTCATCAAACGCTGAGAATCAGCGTATTCGTCGAACCCAGAGTGTCGTTCGTCGAACTCAGAACCAAGTTCGTCGACCGCTGAGACGAGACCAGAGAAGGAACCACTGAGAAGGCACAAAGGGCGTGTTCGTCGAACACAGAAAGTCGTTCGTCGAACGCAGAACAAAGTTCGTCGACCGCTGAGACGAGAACAGGGAAGGAGCCGCTGAGAAAGCAAAGAGCGTGTTCGTCGAACGCAGAGTGCCGTTCGTCGAATGCAGAATACTGTTCGTCGACCGCTGAGACGAGATAGAAGAATCAACTGAGTTCCGGCATGTTCGTCGAACTCAGAAGGCAGTTCGTCGAACGCAGACTGAAAGGAAGAAACAGCTGAGAGTTGGCATGTTCGTCGAACTCAGAAGACAAGGCAGATCGTCGAACGCAGAGACAAGTCAGTTCGTCGAACGCAGAGCTTGGCAAGTTCGTCGAAAGCAGGATGCAGCGGGTTCGTCGAGCGCAGAGTGCAGCGCGTTCGTCGAACGCAGACCTTCTCTATAGATAAGTAGGGCGGCGGGACCTGCGGCTAGGGCAAGTTGCCGAAAAGCTACAGGGGACCACCGGTCTCTCCCATACTTCTTGGGAGATCAAATTAGAGCCGTTGAAGTCGAAAGAAGTATAAAAGAAAGTGTTAGGGCTTTTTCAAAGCCCCGACCGATTGCGTGCAAAATCTCGATTCGCCATTGACGGCTGTTGCTCTCGACTTTCTTCCTGCTCACGGAAAGAGAAGAAGAAATAGAGAGAAGAAGATAGCTCCTCCACCAGAAGGGGCAAGGTGATCTTCCATCACTCTATTGAAGAGGAAGATCAAGTTGTGGCTGTAATCAACATCTTCAGCTACAGGAAGCACAGACAGTGCAGGATCTACAGGAGAGATTTTCTGCTGTAGAATATTTTTATTATATATTTTTCTGTAAGGCTTTTTGCCTGAGTTTGTAGGAGATGGTGATAGCTCTGAGTTATAAGGCTTGTTGCCTGAGGTAGGACCAGGAGGTGGTCTGAGCTGTAGGAGGTGGTTTCCTCTGAGTTGTAAGGCTTGTTGCCTGAGGTAGGACCAGGAGGTGGTCTGAGCTGTAGGAGGTATTTTCCTCTGAGTTTGTAGGGCTACTGTGCCTGAGGTAGGAGCTGGTGATAGCTCTGAGTTATAGGGACCTTTGTCCTGAGATAGGATCATCCTTGATCTGAGAAGTTCTGAGGAACTTGTGTTGTAAGCTCTTTGAGCCGAGTTTGGAGAAGTTGGCCCTGTCTAACATACTGTTAGAAGGGTGAAGGGGGAAAGTGGACTACACGTAGACACCCTGTCTTGGGGAACCACTATAAACACTTGTGTGTTTTTCCGTGGTGCTTTGACTCTCTGATTAGATTAATTTTAACAGGTCATAAACTTCAAGTAAAACTCAAAAGACCTATTCACCCCCCGCCTCTAGGTGAATTAGTTAGCATACCTATATTCTTTCAAGTGGTATCAGAGGTAGTTTGGTCAAGAAGGACTTCACAGTCCGACCAGTTCCTAAATAGGTATTGTTGATTCAAAATCAAATGGCCTCCAGTGGAATGAAGAAGGTGTTGGGGTCAATGAAGTTGCCCATATGCTCCAAAGAAAACTTTGGCATATGGAAGCAAAGGGTGAGGTTATTCATGGAAGCCTCAGACCCAAGGATCTATGTAACAGTTAAGAATGGTCCTTATACCTTTGACAAAGCCTCCACTGTTGATCCTACTAGAAAAGTACTCAAGGTATTTTCTGAGCTGACCAATGATGAAATTGCACTGTACACAATGGACAAAAGAGCTCAGAACATAATTGTCAATGCAATTGATGACACTACATTTCAGAACTTGGTACACTGCTCAACTGCCAAGGAGATGTGGGACACATTGATTGTTTATATGGAAGGAACTGCTGAAGTGAGGGATGATAGAAAGTCACTCCTCAATCATGAATATGAAGCCTTCAGACAGCAGCCAGGAGAACATCTCCTTGTGCTATGAAAGGTTTTTTAGGATAGTAAATGAACTAAGAATCTATGAGAGGGTGTTCTCTGATTATGAGCTAAATGACAAGTTCCTCGGATCTCTAACTAGAGATTGGGACACTAAAATCTGTGCAATCAGGGAAGGAGCAAGGCTTGGAGAAACCCCTACCCATACACTATTTGGGAAGCTGCTCTCCTATGAGATGCAGCTGTGTGCAAGAAAGGAGGGGACACTTCCTCCAAGGCTCACAGAAAGGAGAGAACTATTGCTCTCAAAGCTGATAGCTCAAAGAAGAGCAAGAGCAGGTTGCAGTCACCTCCAAGAAGGAAGGCTGAATCTGAGAAGTCTGAGAGCTGCTCTCCAGACAGCTCTTCCTCTGATGAAGAGTTTGCTGCCTTCTCTAGGCAGTTCAAGAAGATGATGAGAAGGAATCAGTGGAAGAACAAGCCTTCCTCCTCATCACACTCCAAGAAGGATCACTTCAGATCTGAAACGCAACACCCCAAAGGGGACAGGTATGATTCCAAAACTAGTAAACATGCTTCAGATAACATTGTTTGCTACTGCTACAGCAAGCCTGGGCATGTCATTGCTGACTGCCCAGTCAAAAGGAAAGAAAGAGGTGAAAAGAAGCCTCATCACAAGAAGGAGAGGAAGGGAGAAAAATCCTTTCTAGCCAAGAAAAGCAAAAGCTAGAGTGAATCTGAATCTTCATCTTCAGATTCAGGTGAAGAAGAGAAAGCCTACATTGGGCTATTTGCTGCTCAGCAGGATGAAGACTATCATGCTGCTAGGACAGGAATCAGGGCCCCTCTATCACACTCAGACAGTGATGAAGAGGAGGATGAAGAAGACTGTGTTCTGCTATGCCTTATGGCCCTCACTGATGAGAAAGGCAGTCAGAATATGTCTGACAATGATCAGGTATCAATCCATTCCACTTCTATTTCTAATCATGTTGTATGTCAAGAATTTGAAGCACAACCATCTCATGATGAAAGTGTTTCAGAAGCTGAGGTAGATGTCAATCAATTGATTCACAAATATGATGCCTTGGTTATTGCTCTGAAAGAGAGCAAGAAGCTTGCCAAGAGGCAAGCCCAGGAAATTGCCTCCCTTAAGAAGACTGAAGGTGACTGCACTGGACCTACCTCCCTGGTGGCCCAGATGAGTAGACAAATAAGTCATTTAAAGGGTATGACAAGTGTTCAATTGAGCACTATTTCCCTGAAGAACAAGGTCATCAAGGACCTTGAGGAGAAGCTGTTGAAAGAGAAGAGCCTTGTGGCTCAATTCTCCAAGCCCAAATATGTGCTTCCCCTTATTGACACCTTCTCCTCTCAAACCAATAGGAGAGGACTTGGATTCAACAAGATGGAAGTAGGAGAAGGGAGTGGAGTAAAGAGCAAGAAGAAGGCTAAGCCTCAAACCACCTTTCAAAAGGTGCTACTTCCATCCAACAGGTATGACCATGAAATCATTTATGGTCACTGGAAGAATGGGAGATCCTATAGGAAGGAAAATACTCCTTCCCATAGTGATAGAAAGGGCATGGGATTGAGTGCAATGAAAGCTCCCCATGAGGAAATACAAATGACCCAATCTGGACCATTTGTGTTTGGTGTCTCAGCACCTCCAGTCAAGAACATGAAAGCATTCTCTTCCAAATCAGCTTCAGCAAAAAGCAAGACTGTTGTCAAATCTGTTGACAAGGTCTGCTGCCCAGTGTCTGATTCCATCAGATCTTGTATGGCTGCCAAGCCAAAGCAAGCTGAGGCTATCAGGACAAAGAGCAGCAAGACTGTTCACAGATTATCCTTCAGTCAGATTATTGTTGAAAGAGACAGGAAGAATGATGCAGTCTCTTCTGCTGAATATGTGCACAGTGCTGTACCAATTAAGAAAAATGTTCAGAAAATTAAAGGAGATACAATATTCATGATTGTTGGTGTTGTGGCAAGGTGGGACAATTTGCCATAAATTGTTGGTACAACCCCAATGTACCTAATGCAAAAAAGAGCTTTCCTTCTAGGAGTGTAGCTAGTGTGAGAGCATCTCATCAAACTAACAGGCACCTAGGACCCAAAGCTTTTTGGGATCCTAAGGATAACTAAATCTTTCTTTGCAGGGTAGTTCAAGTACCAGTCTTAACCAAATATGGTACTTGGACAGTGGGTGCTCAAGGCACATGACTGGAACTAGGAGTCTTCTACAGGATTACAAGCCTGTGAAGAATGGACCCAAAGTTATATTTGGGGGAGGTGAAACAGGAGTCACCAAAGGCTATGGTATGATCTCCAATGGCATAGTTACAATCACAAGGGTAGCTTATGTTGAAGGGTTGCAACACAACCTAGTAAGCATAAGTCAACTATGTGACTTAGGCTATGTCATTGAATTCCACAATGACAAGTGCTTGATCAAAAAGTCAAATGACTTAGAGACTATTCTCTCAGGCACTAGGAGTGGAAATGTTTATTGCTTAGATTTCATTTGCAGTAATTATTTTACTTCTGCGTGTCTTGTAGCTAATGAGAATGAGTCTTTTTGTGTTCAATGACACAAGAGACTTGCTCATATTAACTACAAGACAATGTATAGACTTTTCTCTAAAAATCTTGTTAGGAATAGTCCAAACTTAAAATGTATTAAAGATGGTTCTTGTCATGCATGCCAAATGGGTAAGCAAACTAGTGCCACCTTTAAAAGTATTGGCTCCAAAGACACTGAAAGATGTCTTTATCTCTTGCATATGGACTTCTTTGGTCCTTTGCCAATTCAGAGCCTCGGTGGGAAGTTATATACTTTGGTGATTGTTGATGATCACTCAAAATATACATGGGTATTCTTCCTTAAGAAGAAATCTGATACTTTAAATGTCTTTATCAATCATGTCAAGGCAATTCAGAATGATCTACAATGTGCTGTGCTCAGGACTAGGACTGACCATGGCACAGAATTTTCAATATGATGCAATGACAAGATTTTGTCAAGAATTTGGCATCACCCAAGAGTTTTCCTCCCCAAGGACTCCACAACAAAATGGTGTGGCTGAGAGGAGGAATAGGACCTTGATAGAAGCTGGGAGAACACTGCTTAGTGACTCCTCACTCCCAGAATATTTCAGGGCTGAGGCAGTCAATACAGCTTGTTATGTTCTCAATAGAGCCTCTATCAATAAGGTTCATGGGATAATCCCCAATGAAATTCTGAAAGGCAAACAACCTACAATTTCATATTTTAGGATCTTTGGCTCCAAATGCTACATTCTAAATAATGAAAAATCCCAATTAACAAAGTTTGCAGAGAAATGCAATGTAGGTGTTTTTGTTGGCTATAGCTCTCATAGTAGAGCTTATAGAGTATACAACAAGAAAACTCATGTTGTAGAGGAGTTTATGCATGTAGTTTTTGATGAGACCAGCCTAATATATAAAGGTTGGTCTAGATCTTCTGTTTTGACAGGAAATGAACAGAAATTGGAAAGGATGTCTATACAAGACATTCCCAGCTGCAGCAAAACAAACTATGATGCTGTCATCCCAGAAGAGGAAGAAGTTAACCTTGATGAAGAAGCTGCTGAACCTGCAGAAACAGCACAGCAAGCTGAGAACAGAATGACTGCAGCTACCAGACATCCAATGGATCATCCCATAGAGCAGATAATTGGGAATGTTCAGCAAGGTGTGACAACAAGGAGCAGGGCTCACAATGAGGCCTTGTTCCTCAGTTTTCTGTCACATGTAGAGCCTAAAAGGTTTGAAGAAGCCAACTTAGATCCATTCTGAATTCAGGCTTTGCAGGAAGAGCTTTTGCAATTCAAAAGATGCAGAGTATGGAAGTTGGTGCCAAGACCAGAAGGACACAACATCATTGGCACCAAATGGATATTCAGAAATAAGTTAGATGAGAATGGGACAATCATCAAAAACAAAGCAAGGTTGGTTGCAAAAGGATATAGGCAAGAGGAAGGAATAGACTTTGACCAAACCTTTGCCCCAGTTGCAAGGTTGGAGGCCATAAGACTATTCCTAGCATATGCTGCTCACAAGGGCTTCAAAGTCTACCAGATGGATGTCAAATCAGCATTCCTGAATGGAAATCTAAAAGAGGAAGTATATGTAGAGCAGCCATCAGGTTTTGTACATCCTACTCTTAAATCTCATGTCTATTTTCTTAGGAAAGCCCTGTATGGTCTTAAGCAAGCTCCAAGAGCTTGGTATGAGACTTTGTCCAACTTTCTCCTCAAGAACAAGTTCATGAGGGGAAAGATTGATAGCACATTATTTCTTAGGGAAACAAGGGGCAAGTGTCTCTTAGTCCAAATTTATGTTGATGACATAATTTTTGGGTCTACTGATGACAACCTCTGCAAGAGATTTGCTAATCTAATGCAGGGGGAGTTTGAGATTAGCAGTATGGGTGAGCTCAAATATTTCCTTGGGCTCCAGGTGAAACAGTCTGATGATGGAATTTTCATCTCCCAGACCAAGTACACCAAGGAGCTCATCAAGAAATTTGGGATGGAGTCTGCCTCCACCATGAGAACACCCATGGGATCTAATGTATCATTAGACAAGGATGAAAAGGGGAAGACCTTTGATGAATCCATGTACAGATATATCATTGGATCATTGTTGTACTTGACTGCTAGTAGGCCAGACATTATGTATTCTACATGTGTTTGTGCTAGGTATCAGGCCTGTCCTAAGGAATCTCACTACACCTCTGTGAAGAGGATCTTGAGATACCTCAAGGGAAGCCTGAATCTTGGCCTTTGGTACCCTAGGAACAGTGATTTTGAACTGATAGGCTACTCAGATGCAGATTTTGCAGGATGCAAAGAGGACAGGAAAAGCACAAGTGGCACCTATCAATTCCTAGTGAGGAGGCTGGTCTCATGGAGCAGCAAAAAGCAAACCAGTGTGGCAATGTCCATAGCTGAGTTAGAGTACATTGCAGCGGGTAGTTGTTGTGCTCAAATTCTGTGGATACAATATCAGTTGGAAGATTACAACATCAAGGTAAGACAATCTCCCCTGCTGTGTGACTCATCCAGTGCAATTTCTATTGCTAAAAATCTTGTCTCCCATAGCAGGACCAAACATATAGAAATTAGGTATCATTTTATTAGAGAGCATGTAGAGTGTGAAGATATCAAACTTGAATATGTCCCTACAGACAATCAAGTAGCTGATATCTTCACTAAGCCACTGGATGAGGCCAAGTTTAATTCTTTTAAAATTGACTTAAGCATGTTGAATTTAGAATGAAGTCATTTCTGAACATACATATATTCTGTGTTAAACTGCTTATGTTGTTTTCTGTTAAATCTATCATAAAATATTGTTATGATATATTAATATATGAATTGATCTTCCTTCAATAGGCATAATCCACTGATAGGGTAGATAATCTCCCTAAGTTGTTAACTGTAGAATAGATTAAAGTGATCAGCTGGATCTGAAACATCAGAATCAGCTGTAATTCCAGTTTTTCTTTTAATCAGAAGGGATTTATCTGGGTCAATACAGGTGCTCCAATTGATGGGGAGCAAGCTCCTGCTCAAATTGAGGGGGAGTTGGCTATAAGTTGAGGGGGAGATAGCTAATGCTCAGTAAGTCAGATAGGATGTAGGTTATCCTGAAAAGAGTAAGAGGCTGAAGTATCCTATTCCCTAATGGGAAAGAGATTGAAGAATCCAGAAAGGGGGAGAATGCCAATGCTAAGACCAAATTTGGTCTTGCTAGGTGCAAATAGGAGATGGAATGCTAGCTGCTAAGACCAAAGTAGTGTTAGCCCTCTAAGTTAGTTATCATGATATGCTACTCTATCTCAACTAAAAAGGTGGAGATGAGTTCATCCAGGTCCACAAGCGTCGAGCCACCACACATCGCTCGACGCCTGTGAGCAAAAAGCGTCGACCAAGCATCGAGCCACCACACATCGCTCGACGCCTATGAGCAAAAAAGCGTCGACCTATGGTCGTTGTCTCATAGGCAAAGTCACTGTCTAACAATGATGTATCATGTAGTTGTTAGCTATGTTATCATGATTATCTTATAGATCAGTTACATGATATGTCCTTTAAGTGATATCAGGATATGTTTTTGTTGGCGATGTACATTAGCATTGGGGATGTTCTGTTTTCTTCAAATAGGAGGAGATTGTTGGAATATTGCCCTCAATGTTCCCTTGATTTGAAGAGGCATCACTTCCAATACTAAGTACATATTGTATTTGATAAAGCTTTGTTTTTGTAAGTTAAACAGACTTAGGTGACTCAAGAGAAAGGGTTAATCAAGACCTAAGGTTAGGAGAAATCTTCTCCTAAGTTGATGCAGAAATGTCTTGGCTGAACCGCTGAGACGAGGAGCCGTCTCAGTGGATCCGATGAGGAGAAGGTGTCTCAGCTGATAAGTTCATCAAACGCTGAGAATCAGCGTATTCGTCGAACGCAGAGTGCCATTCGTCGAACTCAGAACCAAGTTCGTCGACCGCTGAGACGAGACCAGAGAAGGAGCCGCTGAGAAGGCACAAAGGGCGTGTTCGTCAAATGCAGAGAGCCATTCGTCGAACGCAGAACAAAGTTCGTCGACCGCTGAGACGAGACCAGGGAAGGAGCCGCTGAGAAAGCAAAGAGCGTGTTTGTCGAACGTAGAGTGTCGTTTGTCGAACGCATAATACTGTTTGCCGACCACTGAGACGAGATAGAAGAATCAGCTGAGTTCTGGCATGCTCGTCGAACTCAGAAGGCAGTTCGTCGAACGCAAACAGAAAGGAAGAAACAGCTGAGAGTTGGCATGTTCGTCGAACTCAGAAGACAAGGCAAATCGTCGAACGCAGAGACAAGTCAGTTCGTCGAACGCAGATCTTGGCAAGTTCGTCGAACGCAGGATGCAGCGGGTTCGTCGAGCGCAGAGTGCAGCGCGTTCGTCAAACACAGACCTTCTTTACAGATAAGTAGGGCGGCGGGACCTGCGGCTAGGGAGAGTTGCAGAAAAGCTACAGGGGACCACCGTTCTCTCCCATACTTCTTGGGAGATCAAATTAGAGTCGTTGAAGTCGAAAGAAGTATAAAAGAAAGTGTTAGGGATTTTTCAAAGCCCCGGCCGATTGCGTGCAAAATCTCGATTCGCCATTGACGGCTGCTGCTCTCGACTTTCTTCCTGCTCACGGAAAGAGAAGAAGAAACAGAGAGAAGAAGATAGCTCATCCACCAGAAGGGGCAAGGTGATTTTCCATCACTCCATTGAAGAGGAAGATCAAGTTGTGGTTGTAATCAACATCTTCAGCTACAGGAAGCACAGACAGTGCAGGTTCTACATGAGAGATTTTCTGCTATAAAATATTTCTATTATATCTTTTTCTGTAAGGCTTTTTGCCTGAGTTTGCAGGAGCTGGTGATAGCTCTGAGTTGTAAGGCTTATTGCCTGAGGTAGGACCAGGAGGTGGTCTGAGCTGTAGGAGGTGGTTTCCTCTGAGTTGTAAGGCTTGTTGCCTGAGGTAGGACCAGGAGGTGGTCTGAGCTGTAGGAGGTATTTTCCTCTGAGTTTGTAGGGATGCTATGCCTGAGGTAGGAGCTGGTGATATCTCTGAGTTGTAGGGACCTTTGTCCTGAGGTAGGATCATCCTTGATCTGAGAAGTTCTGAGGAACTTGTGCTATAAGCTCTTTGAGCCGAGTTTGGAGAAGTTGGCCCTGTCTAACATACTGTTAGAAGGGTGAAGGGGGAAAGTGGACTACCCATAGATACTCTGTCTTGGGGAACCACTATAAACACTTGTGTGTTTTTCTGTGGTGCTTTGACTCTCTGATTTGATTAATTTTAACAGGCCATAAACTTCAAGTAAAACTCAAAAGACCTATTCACCCCCCTCTAGATGAATTAGTTAGCATACCTATATTCTTTCACCCGGCGAGATGTTGACCGCCGAGAAGATGCTCGTGAAGACCGAGTTGTTAAGGAAATTGATTAAGAAATCAAAGAGCTCTGAAGCGCGGAAGAGGAAGAGAGAGCTTACTGATCCTCGTTCCAAGCCGCTGAGCGAGGAGCCTACTCATAATAAAGATGCGGTCTCCTTACCTGAGTCGACTCCAAACCGGCCGAGCGATGAAGGTTTGGGGGATGACGTCCTCCGACCGGACGCCGAGGACGAGCTTCTAAGTGTCCATCCCGACCCTCTCCGAGAAGCTGCTAATCGCCTCTTTACTGATATCGTGAATACCTTTTCGTTAATGCTGACGCTTCTTTGTAGGTGAGATGCCCGCGGAGGCGAATGGGCAGGCGCCTTTGGTGGAAGAGCGCGTGAGTGTGGAACACTTACCGCCTCCCCCTTTCATTCCCGCAGGGGTCATCCCGAGCAGGAACCTACTCGCCGATCGCCCCCTTTACCAGAGCGCGCAGAAAGCGGGGGCATCCGTTTAGGGCGGATGACTTTGAAGAACTCTCGAGTTGCGATGTCGCAGCCTGCCTCCTTATCCGGAACCCAACCTTCGCCATCGGCGAGGTCCGGTGTTCGCGGGGCGGCCCTCCAAGATCTGCCTGCTAATCCTCCTCCTCGACGACAAGATGTAGTACCTCCGCCTCATCAATCGGGTGGCGAGAATGGTCAGGGCGGACGTTTAGGGGTCCGACGCCGTTCTCCTCCTCCTCGACGACGACTGAGCCCTCGACGGTCGTCGTCTCCTCACAGAATAGACTCACCTCCTCGTCGGGATGCTCCTCGGCGATCGCCTTCTCCTCGTCATCAACAAAGAGCAGCACCAGCGCGAGCAGGTATAAATGATATGCCGAACCATATTCTTGATTTTCTTTTACTAATGAATTCTCTTTTCAGCTCGGGCGATGTCTCCGGGGTCGGCCTTTATCGTGGCGCTGAGCCTTCCTACTCGCGAATATAGGACAAAGATGACCTCTGCCTATCTCGACCTTGAGATGAAAGTCGAAAGGTTGATGGCATACGAGGTACATCAACGTATATCTCAGCTGGAGTGGCGCGTCGCGAACATCGAAGGGTTCGAGCATCCACTGGATACTTCGGAGGGAAAGCATTACCTTATCAACTAGATGGAGCGGCGAATGACGGGCGTGGAGCATCACCAAGACTTACTGAAGGCGGATATTCGCGGCATCCGAGCGAGTATGGGATCCATCGGGACCCTTACTCGCATGGAGGAGCACATTCGTCTTAGCGAGGAACTCATGGCGAGAGCTAGGGAGCAGATGGCTTTCGCTCGCCAGCTGGGCTTCTCCGGGCGATATGGTGCGACCTCGGACAGGCGCGACGATCCTCCAGTAACTTATAAGTTTTATCTTTTTCTCGTATCCCATTTATGAACATTATTCGAACAATATTTGTAATAACCTTGAATCATCTGCGATAATTTCGAACTTTATAATTAATCGCGCCTGTGTTATTTTCCGTATGTTGATTTGTTGGTTGTCGCTCATCTCCGCGAGGAGTTCCCTGTGATTATCGCTCACGTCGGTTGTACACGAGTTTGTTCCATGCGAGTGAGTAGGTATCTCGGGCGTAAGCAAGTCGCGACCCCCCCCCCCCCTTGCGATTTCTATAAATAGGGAAGGGTGGGGTCCGAAGTTGACACGCTTTCCCGAAACCTCTCGAGTATCCAACTATCTCATCAACATCCTTTCCTTCTCAATGATGCCTTCTGTGGATGCTGAAGCTCGCCGCCTGAGTTATGCACAGAACTTCATCGCGAAGAAGTTCAAGAAGTTCGCAACTCGCCCGGATGATCTAGAGAGGTTCGTTCATCACTACCTCGCCCAGGGATTCCGCGCGTGTCTTCTGGCCTCCGGGGAACGGATCAACACCTTCTTAGAAGGGAAACTCGCTTTCCCCCTCTCCCACTTCGAGGTTGGATTGCGCCTCCCGCTCTGGCCCGAGTTCTGTCAGATCTTGCGGTACTACGGGTGGGTCCCTTCGCAAATCAATACGAACTGCGTAGCCATCATCATCGGCTACCTGTGCTTTCTGCGGAGCGAGAAGATCGCCTTCGACCTTGACGTTTTTCGGAAAGTCTTCTATATGAGCGCGACCAAGGAGGGGGTGATTTATTTCGGTAGTCATCAATGCAAGGTATCGGGAACCTCGAACAAGGTTCACCGCTGGAACGAGAAGTTCGTCTTCGTTTCGGGCGACTTCTCGCAGATACTAACTCGGCCTCAGCAGAGGCCGGCGACAGCATTCGCCACCCCTCTGCTTTGCGGTGGGCGCGAGGACCTCTTCCTGGCAATGAAGGACGGGAAGTTCGACATCGTCTTCTGGCGGAAGAACGTCGACCAACTCGCCTGTGTCGAGCCTGGCGAAGGTAACATTGTTATGACCCGAGTTGGTTCGATCAGTTCTTTATCTTTCTTTAACATTTCTTTTCCAGGTTGTCGCCACCTGCTGTCGGTGCCTCTACCTGTAGGGGCCAGACCCCTCCTCCTCCATCTCCTTCGGCAACAGCGCGATAGGGAGATGAAGAGGAAGGTGGAGAGGATTCGCCTCTTTCAGGAGTTCCTCCTGAACTCGGCGATCCAGCCGAGGTTCTTCGAGCGGCGGGCTGGCCGGAGGAACATGAACCTCCGATGGCGAAGAAGAGGAAGAGGAAGGAAGTCGCCCGAAGGGTGGCAGAGGAGCGTGAGGGCGAATAAGAGGACAACGTCCCCGAGAATCATCCCAACTTCGGGCAAGGCTCGTTGAATCGGGGACTAGATGGCGAGCCGCTCATCTCGTGGAGCAGGGACCAGAGCGAGGTTTCCCTGAGTTCTCGCCTTCCTTCCTGGAGCGAGGATGAGGTTCCCAATGATGACACTTTCTGCGTCACGTTCGGCCTCTACGGGCGAGATGACGCGAAAGTGCTTCAAAATGCCACTCCTCGCTTCCTGGCCGATCAGGGATCGTGCACGATGTTACGGGCCGCGGATCTTGCTCATCAAACCTCCTCGGCGCGGAGTAGCAACTCGCGCTTTATGAGAATCTTACTTTGGAGGCGGATAGGCGCGAGGCCGAGGCCATAAAATGGGTCAGGGCGGCCGAAGATAAAACCGAAATGAGCAGAGGCTTAGAGGTGGTCTTGGTAGTTCAGTAGGGCTCTACTTTCTGTAATGTTTTTTATCCTGCTTCTGTAACCTTACCTTTCTCGCCTCTGCAGGAACAGCAGCTGGTCGCAGCAGAGATGATTTCCAGACTCGAGAGCGACTTGCGGGCCAGCCAGACCTTGTTGGAGGCGACGCAAGTTAGTAATGTCGAGTTAGAGTCGAAGATGGCCGCCCACATATCCTCGGAAGCTGGACCTTCTCGCCGCGTGGAGGGGTCTTTTCTATCTTCGCGGGAGCTGTCATCGCTTCGGCGGGAGATAGCCCTTGCCGCCGGCGACTTGGTCTTCGCAAAGCTGCAAGTAGCTGACCTTCTGGTGCCGGGAGACGAGAAGTTGACAACAGAGGGGCTTCTCGCAGATATTCTGGATGCTAGCGAAGATGAAGGCGAGGTGGATGACCAGTCAGACTCTTCTGATTATGCTCCCGATTCTTAGTAGCCATAAGTATTTTTTGAGCACTTTGAGGTATCTCGCACAGGTGAGTTTGCCACTTTTTGGTGGATAACATTTATTTTGATAGTTATAATTATTCTTGATGGCTGATATATCATCTTTGCTTGTCTTGTGTTGTGACAATATCGCTAGGCTCATAGACTCGCTCGTTTGTACTTGTTTACCTTTTTGATTGATCTGTATCTGCCGACTGTACAACCCGTATTCGCCGAGTGGGCCCCTCAAGCCAACTGGCGAGACCTGGGTCAGCCCGATCATTCGCCCCGGCTAGGAGGTGGAGGTACCCCCGGGTTTGGTGGGGGTAAGCTGCGGAAGAGAAGGAGCTGGGCGAGTGGTGCCCTCACGGACCACTCGCCCGGAAGCATGGGCATCCGCCCAGCTAAGCGGGTGCCCAGCGAGTGGTGCCCTCACGGACCACTCGCCCAAAAGGATTTGAGGGGGAAATGACCATAATACCTCTTGTGGGCTGCAAATAGCCCTTCAGAACAGCGGAGTTAGGCTATTAGCAGACCAATTTGGGGTGCGGTTAGTAAAACTAAAAGGCGGATTCATGTTATTTGCAGACCAGCCTAGAAAAATCTATAAATAGACCCTTAAGGGCACCTTGGAGGAGATCCGATTTTAGAGAATCCTCTCCTCCAGGCTAGTTTTTTGTCGGCTGCTAGTGCCCTCCATGGTGCCCGGTTGAGCTCTGGTTTGGGAGGAGAAGCTCTCTAAGATCTTCCGGGTGTGTGGCGGGACCTCCTCGCTTCAGCCTTGGGTCTTTTCTTATTCTCACATCCACCGTCAAGAGAGTCTAGTGAGGGAGAAGTAAGCATCGGCTGCACCCCCAGTGGGTCCGAACTCAAGAGGCCTGTTGCAGGTTTCAACATTTTTGGTGCGGTGAGCGTGGACCGTAGCCGGTGAAGGAAAATCTCGAATTAGGTTCGATGACAGGAGATGGAGGGAATGGTTCTGACTCAGTCCACTCGCAGCCACCCGCGACAGGGGAGTGGCTGGAGATGTTTGAGAAGTTCAAGCGAGAAGTCCTGCAGACAGTTCTCGCAGCAAGGAGCGAGTGCGAGACCCCAGCGGTCCCCGTGGTTCCGCCCCTGCAGATCGGCGAGAATGCACCGGGGCAGCGGCCGGGGAAGGAGGTGCCAGCAGAAGGAAGTGCGCGAGATCTCCCGGGGCGGCAGCTGTTCAGCAGTCCGGCGAGTGCTGAGGTGTGCGAGTTGGGTCCGCGCGAGAAGACCATTCGTCGAGCAGGGGAAGGGAGCCCCTTTTGCGAGATGATCCTCTCGGCCCCAGTGACAGAGGGGTTTCGTGGGCCGGAGATGTCCTACTACACCGGCAAGGAGGATCCAGTCGTGCACCTGCAGTGGTTTGAGGACATGACATCAATCCTTCCCATGTCGGATGCTTTTCAATGCCGACTCTTCGCAACCACCCTGAAGGAGAAAGCAAGGGACTGGTTCCACCAGCTTTCCGCAGGTTCCATCTACACGTTCGACGATCTGCGCCGAGGCTTTCGACTGCGCTTCTCGACGTCAAAAAAGAGGAAGAAGGATGCGGAGACCCTCTTCAAGATCAGGCAGAGGGAGGGGGAGTCTCTGGCACATTACGTGGATAGGTTCCAGAAGGAGATACACCTTGTGCAGGAGGTGTCGGGATTCGCCCTCAAGATGGCGTTCATCGTAGGGTTGCGAGACGGGTTCTTCAAGATGGACCTGAAAAGAAGGCCTCCTTCATCCTTTGAGGAATTGACGGAGCGAGCAGCAGAGGAGATTGAAGGAGAGGCGGCCAACCCAGAGTTCTACAGGAGGTTGGCAAAGATGAGCGAGCCCGAGGTGAGGCAGCAAGAAGGAAGAAGGCGAGATGAACCCAGGGGTCAGGGGTTCGAAAGACCGCCTCGGAATTGGAGGAATCAAGAGCCCAACAACAGGTTGGTCTGGAGGCACCAGGAAGGACCGGCGAGAGGTCAAGAAGAAGGATACCAAGGAAGGGAAGCGGGAGGAATGAATCCGGGGTGGAGGCAGGGTCCCAGACCCCCTCACCCCCCAAGGGAGCAAGCTATGACAGTAGGCCGAGGAAGAGGAGGCAGAGGAGCAAGAGGAGGTAGAGGAAGAGCAGGAAAAGGGGGCAGGGTGGCGTTGCCTTATTGTGACTTTCACCAGGAAGAAGGTCACGCGACCGCCACCTGCCCAGAATTCTTGGAGATGAGAGAGAGAGGTCAGCCACGGCGGCAGCAGGTCAGGATCGAGGAAATGCTCCCGGAGGCGGAAGAAGACCGATGCGAGGACAGGGCGGATACAGGAACCAGGGGGGAATCAGGGTGATTCATGGAGGGGTTGGGATAGAGGCCTCTCGCAAGAGGAGCTTCCAGGCGATGTTTCGAAGGGACGTCGCGTCGACTTCCCAGACCCCACCCCCCTCGGAGAAGCTCACCTTCTCCTCGGAAGACATGCCAGATTATGAGGATCCATTCTGCGACGCTCTGGTGATTCAGACGGCGATTGAAAATTTCACGGTCTCCCGGATCCTGGTGGATAACGGGAGCTCAGTGAACGTGATCTTCAAGAAGGCCTTCGACGCAATGGAGGTGGAAAAGAAGAGGGTGCAGGGCTCCGACGGACCGCTGTTTAGTTTCTCAGGAGAGCGGAAGGAGGTCGAGGGAGGTGTTGGTCTCCAGGTGACGCTAGGAGGAGTCCCATGAAACTGCCGGTTCGTCATTGTGGACGCTCCGAGCAGCTATAACGCCATTTTCGGACGCCCCCTCATCAGCGCCTTCCGGTGCGTGCCCTCATCGTACCATCAGTGCTTAAAGCTCCATAGTGGAGGAGTCCAGGTCCGCGTCCGAGGAGATGCTAAGGTGGCGAGGCAGTGCTATGTGATTGCCGTCAACACCATCTCTTGGATGGCGGATACTAAGAAGATGGATGAGGAGATGGCGAGGCCGGAAGGGCCAGGAGAAGAAGTGGAGAAGAGAGAAGTAGGGGGAGAGGGCGATGCCCGAGAGGAGAATATGGAGGTCGCTCGTGAGGATCAGGAGGTCGAGTTGTTGGAGGTCGCTCAGGAGGAGCAGGAGGTCGAGCCGGTGGAGGCGGAAGGAGTCGCAGAGGAAGAGGCCCGGGTAGAAGGGCGAAAAGCAAAGGGCCAATGGGAAGAGCCAGCCCGGTCGAGGCGACAGAAGAGGTGGTGGAGATGGAGGTCCTCACCCAGGAGGGAAGGGTGAAAGAGGTGTGGATCAGCGGGGGTCTCGGCCCGGAGGACAGGGTGAAGATGCTGGAGTGCATCCAGAAGAACGTGGATGTCTTCACATGGAGCGCAGCTGATATGCCAGGCATCGAGGCGGACGTGGCTTGCCATCGTCTCAACCTCGATCCAGAAGCCCGTCCCATCCGGCAGAAGAGAAGGACCTTCGCCAGCAAGCTCGAAGGACCCATCCGCGAGGAGGTGGCAAAACTCCTCGAAGCAGGTTTTGTATCGGAGATCCAGTACCCAGGCTGGGTCTCCAACGTCGTAATGGTAAAAAAGGTCAATGGCCGCTGGCGTATGTGTGTGGATTTTTCATTGTTAAATAAGGCCTGCCCTAAGGATTGTTATCCCTGCCTCGGATCGACGCGCTGGTTGACTCAGCCGTCGGTTTTTCTGTAATGAGTTTTTTGGATGCTTTTTTAGGTTATCACCAGATCAGAATGCACCCCCCGGACGTCAAAGACATCTCATTCATCACTAGGGAGGGATGCTACTGCTATAAGATGATGCCCTTCGGGCTGAAAAATGCAGGAGCAACCTACCAGAAGATGATGGACCGGATATTCAGGGAGCAAAGGGGAAGGAACCTGGAGGTCTACGTGGATGACCTTATGGTGAAGAGCAAGTGCGTGAACTCTCACATCCGGGACCTCGAGGAGACCTTCGCCACCCTACGCAAGTACAAGATGCGCCTGAACCCCCTGAAGTGTGTGTTCGGGGCCAGTAAGGGGAAATTCCTGGGGCATCTTCTCACCCCTTGGGGGGTAGAACCTAACCCGGACAAGGTTAAGGCCATAATGGAGCTGGGGTCGCCACGGAACGCCAAGGAAGTTCAGCGCTTGACCGAAAGACTCGCGGGGCTGAGCAGGTTTCTCTCCCGAGCCGGGGAGAAATGCTCCCCCTTTTTCAAAACATTACGAGGTAACCAGAAGTTTGAATGGACAAAAGAATGCGAGGAGGCCTTCCAGGCCTTGAAGAGCCAACTCACCAAGGCTCCACTGCTCCAAGGTCTCAAAGAGGGGGAGGATCTATACCTATATCTCAGGGTTGGGGCAGAGGCCGTAAGCTCCGTCCTGGTTTGGGAGGAAGGCAAGAAGCAGCTGCCCGTCTACTACGTGAGCAAGGTCCTGAGGGAAGCAGTGCTCAGATACCCGATTTTGGAGAAGTTGGTCTTTGCTCTGGTCGTCGCAGCAAGGAAGCTCAGGCCATACTTCCAGGCCCATTTAATTCAAGTAGTGACGGACCACCCTCTCCGCCAGATCTTCGAAGGAGTGGAGCACTCGGGAAGGCTCGCAAAATGGTCGATAGAGCTAAGTGAATTCAACATTACCTTCGTCCCTCGACTATCCATGAAGGCGCAGGTGGTGGCTGATTTCATGGCCGATTATGTGGCCGAGATGAAGGAAGATGGAGCCCCTCGTCACGTTCCGTGGAAGCTGCTGGTGGACGGGGCTTCGGGCAAGAATTCTCTCGGAGGAGGGGTGGTGCTGGAGAGTCCCCACGGAGTAAAGATCGAGCAGACACTAGTGATACACTTCCCAATCACCAACAACCAGGCGGAGTATGAGGCGGTGATCGCCGGTCTACGGTTGGCCCAGGAGCTCGGAGTCCATGACGTGGAGGTCCTCACTGACTCGATGGTAATAGCCTCTCAGATCAGGGGAGAGTTCGAGACGAGGGAGCCTGCGCTCATAAGGTACTTGGCCAAAGTGAGAGGTCTCGTGGGAACGTTCAAAACTTTCTCCATCCGGCACGTCCCTTGGGAGGAGAGCACCCCGGCGGATCGGTTGGCCAAATCCGGTCCTCGAGTCGGGGGGACCCTGACGGACCTATTCCACCCTTCGATTGAGGAGGGAGAACTCATGGAAGTAGAGCAGCGGCCCTCCTGGAAGGATCCCTTCGTCACCTTCCTTGCAACGGGAAAGTTTCCGGAGGAGGTTCCGGACCAGAGGCGCTTCCGATATAAGTCCGCCTACTACGTGCTCCATGAGGGGGATTTATATCGGAAGACCCTCTCGGGCCTCCTGGCCCGATGCGTTTCAGAGGAGGAGGTCCCAAAGATCATGGAAGAAGTTCACTCCGGCGAGTGCGGCAGCCACTCGGGGAGCAGGATGTTGGAGGCAAGAATAATGAGGCAGGGGTACTTCTGACCGACCCTAAGTACAGACGCGGCAGCCTTCGCCAAGAGGTGCCAGAAGTACCAAATGTTCGCCCCGCTTCAGCTCATGCCAGCTCAGAGGCTAAAGAGTATCACGGCGCCCTGTCCATTCGCCATATGGGGGATGGACCTGGTAGGACCCTTCCCCCAGGCTAGTGGGCAGAGGAGGTTTCTCCTAGTCATGATTGACTACTTCTCAAAGTGGTTGGAGGTCAAGGCGTTGGCTAAGGTCACCTCCCAGGTAATCCGCAACTTCGTATGGGGGGAGGTCATTTGTCGACATGGGCTTCCACAGGCCATAGTCACGGATAATGGTCCGCAGTTCGCAAGCGAGGAATTCATCAGCTTTTGTGGCCAGCTGGGGATAGACCTCAGGTTTGCATCCGTTCACCATCCCAGGAGCAACGGGCAGGTGGAGGCGGCAAACAAGGTCATCGTGAACCTGCTCAAGAAGAAGGTGGAAAATCTGAAGGGCAATTGGGTGGAACAGCTTCCATCGGTCCTGTGGGCCCTAAGAACTACCCCCAACACCGCCACGGGAGAGACCCCTTTCAAGCTCTCTCACGGCTGCGAGGCCGTCATCCCCATAGAGTTCGAGGTTATGACACCATGGGTAAAGGCCGCCGCAAGCGGAGAGGAAGATTGGAGAGCCGAGAATGAGGAAGAGTTGCGGCTCTCCCTCGACCTCATCGAAGAATCTCGGGACCTAGCAGCCATTCGCCAAGAAGAGGTCAAGCGGCGGATGGCCAAGTACTTCGATAAGCACGTCAGGGTCAAGCAGTTCGAGAAGGGAGATCTGGTGCTCAAGAAGGTAGACGCGGCAGGGAGGTCCTCCGCGGTGGGAAAACTTAACCCCAACTGGGAAGGCCCCTATGTCATGGAAGAGGCACTAAAGTCTGGGGGGTATCGCCTTCAGAATGTGGAGGGCCAACCTCTCAGCCACACATGGAGTGGTGACGATCTTAAACGTTTCTATCCCTGAAACTATGTAATGAAAATGTTTTGAAATAAGAATATTTTGTTTAACATATGTGTTTGAGATTGATACTGTAGCTTGTAGGAAAAACTCCGAAAGCTCCCAAAATGGCCCCGAACAGACCCGCTGTCCAGGCTCTCATCTAGCTGGCAGGTCCGAAGGCTCACTCGGAGGCAGGTTCTATGTTGAAGAAAAGATGGCCCCGAGCAGACCCGCTGTCCAGGCTCTCATCTAGCTGGCAGGTCCGAAGGCTCACTCGGAGGCAGGTTCTATGTTGAAGAAAAGATGGCCCCGAGCAGACCCGCTGTCCAGGCTTTCATCTAGCTGGCAGGTCCGAAGGCTCACTCGGAGGCAGGTTCTATGCTGAAGAAAAGATGGCCCCGAGCAGACCCGTTGTCCAGGCTCTCATCTAGCTGGCAGGTCCGAATGCTCACTCGGAGGCAGGTTCTATGCTGAAGAAAAGATGGCCCCGAGCAGACCCGCTGTCCAGGCTCTCATCTAGCTGGCAGGTCCGAAGGCTCACTCGGAGGCAGGTTCTATGTTGAAGAAAAGATGGCCCCGAGCAGACCCGCTGTCCAGGCCCTCATCTAGCTGGCAGGTCCGAAGGCTCACTCGGAGGCAGGTTCTATGCTGAAGAAAAGATGGCCCCGAGCAGACCCGCTGTCCAGGCTCTCATCTAGCTGGCAGGTCCGAAGGCTCACTCGGAGGCAGGTTCTATGTTGAAGAAAAGATGGCCTCGAGCAGAACCGCTGTCCAGACTCTCATCTAGCTGGCAGGTCCGAAGGCTCACTCGGAGGCAGGTTCTATGTTGAAGAAAAGATGGCCCCGAGCAGACCCGCTATCCAGGCCCTCATCTAGCTGGCAGGTCCGAAGGCTCACTCGGAGGCAGGTTCTATGCTGAAGAAAAGATGGCCCCGAGCAGACCCGCTGTCCAGGCTCTCATCTAGCTGGCAGGTCCGAAGGCTCACTCGGAGGCAGGTTCTATGTTGAAGAAAAGATGGCCCCGAGCAGACCCGCTGTCCAGGCTCTCATCTAGCTGGCAGGTCCGAAGGCTCACTCGGAGGCAGGTTCTATGTTGAAGAAAAGATGGCCCGAGCAGACCCGCTGTCCAGGCTCTCATCTAGCTGGCAGGTCCGAAGGCTCACTTGGTGGCAGGTCATAAATTCTCAAAGGGTGACCTCAAGAGCACTCGCATAGACCACGCGCCGGAAAGATGATCTCACCCCACTTTCATGACTACCTAAGCGAAACCCCGGTCTGGGCGAATGGTAAGGAGGAACGAGTGGGGCAGGAAGCGGGAAGTCAAAAAGGGGGCAGCACACCTAAGCCCTCTTCAAGCATTCGCTGAGTGGCCAGGACAGTCGCGCCACGACCTTACGTCCTAATGAGCCTAGCGAGGTATAGCGGCGAATGAGAAAGAAGTAACGTCCTAATGAGCCTAGCGAGGTATAGCGGCGAATGAGAAAGAAGTAACGTCTTAATGAGCCTAA
Source organism: Dactylorhiza incarnata (assembly GCA_033032865.1). Classification (NCBI taxonomy): domain Eukaryota; kingdom Viridiplantae; phylum Streptophyta; class Magnoliopsida; order Asparagales; family Orchidaceae; genus Dactylorhiza; species Dactylorhiza incarnata. The sequence goes on along the minus strand of JAWHQI010000088.1, from coordinate 4,035,322 downwards.
CGAGGTATAGCGGCGAATGAGAAAGAAGTAACGTCCTAATGAGCCTAGCGAGGTATAGCGGCGAATGAGAAAGAAGTAACGTCCTAATGAGCCTAGCGAGGTATAGCGGCGAATGAGAAAGAAGTAACGTCCTAATGAGACTAGCGAGGTATAACGGCGAATGGGAAAGAAGTAACGTCCTAATGAGCCTAGCGAGTTATAGCGGCGAATGAGAAAAAATAAGATAGCACAAAAATTGTAACCCAGGTATATCTCACAAAGGGGCTCGCACGGTTCGTGATTACATTCAAAATGATGAATAAAAAAGAGTAAAAAAAAACACAGGGCCCATCTCTTGGGTCGGCAGGCTTCTCGCCAGAAGATCCATCGCTCTCGCCCGAATCCGGTAGGAGGGCGTCTTCTCGCGGCTCGCCATCCCCATCTTCCGGGAAGGGGATCGGAATGAAGAGCTCGGGGACAACCTGTCGGGCAGAGAGGCATTCGGCCTCCTCCTTCAGGTACCCAGCCTGCCGCAACACCTGCAGTGCGTGCTTCACGGCGCTCTGGGCGTTCTCCTGCATCAACTGCTCCAGTTCGTGGTGGGGGTAAAAGTGCCCCCCACTCCCCAAGGCGAGTGCCGAGACCTCGGTTTCTCGCGACCGCTGGGCCTCGGCCTTAACCAGCCGGACTTCATCCTCAAGGCCGGCCACCCGAGCACGAAGCATCTCGACAACTGTGGTATCCTAAAAATAATAATAAAGGTGGTAAGAAGAAAGTGCATCAATCGGTAACAGGTCACTCGCGGGGAGGGAGAAAATATATACCTCTGCAACGGGGCGGCTGGCGAGAAGGGCTTCCGCAACTGCCAACTTCGTCCTGAGTTCCTGCGCCTCGGCAGAAACGATGGTCCTGGACTCCTCAACCTCCGCCAAGCTCCGCGCCAGTTTGATGCTCCGGCGCGAAGACATATGCGCGAGCTCGAGCGCCTGCAGCATGGCCCTGGCGCTCTCATGGGCGAGAACCTGAGTCGTCTCGGCATCATAGACTTCAGCATCTTCCTGACCGTAGAGGGCATACGCGATGGCATAAGCCTCACCACTGGCGAGGTCGCTCTCTATCCACGACGGATGGAGGGTGGAGAGCGAGACCCTGTTGACGTTCCTGTCCCACTTTACCAGGGGAGACCCTCCGTTCATTCGCGGTAACAGAGGGGTTCTGCTGGGCAGGAGAACTTTGGAGAATGAAGTCTCGCAGCGGGACGTCAGGGTTGAGGGCTGTGAAAGGGTAATGGTCAGTCACAAGCAACATGAAAGGAAAATCGAGAGGGTTCACAACTTACAGGATTGAAGTATAGTCTCGCCCGGAGGGGGTGGGGGAGCGAGGTCCAGATCTGGAGGCCTCTCATCCGGGGGAGGTGGCACCGCGACACTGCTCGAGACGGCCCCGTGGCCGGTCTCGGGCATCGAAATCCCCTGCGAATGGTCAGAGCAAATGTAAGGTAAGGGGAGGAACTAAACAGAAGGGCGAGAGGAATCCTCATACCTGCATCCCGGAGTCCGGGGGATTCCTCACCGGAAGAGTATCCGCCGGCGGAGTGTTCGCCGGTGGAGTATCCACGGGAGATTCCGAGGCAGTCTCGCCTCTCTGACGATTCAGCCGAATCGCCTTGGCTCGACGCGAGACGTAGGGGGCGCTCGGATCCCGTTTAGACATCAGCCAGGGAGCAAATTTGGCTGCCTTGGGGGCAGTTACAGCTTGGGCCGCAGCCAGACGCTCGATCATCTCCCGCGAGAGGGGTCTCGCGGAAGGCTTGTGGGAAGACATTAATATCGGTGAAAGACTAAGGAAAAAGCTCAGAATCTAGGGTTGACAGCGCTCCAGGAAAATCTGACATGAAGAGATATATATAGGGCCACGGTGGGACCCACAGAATCTTGTGGGTCCAGTCAGCAAGCACTCACCAAATACAGGGTTGGACTGTTCTTTCCGAGCGTAGTAACCGCTCGCAAAGAGCGGGGATTGTGTACAACCCGTATTCGCCGAGTGGGCCCCTCAAGCCAACTGGCGAGACCTGGGTCAGCCAGATCATTCGCCCCGGCTAGGAGGTGGAGGTACCACTGGGTTTGGTGGGGGTAAGCTGCGGAAGAGAAGGAGCTGAGCGAGTGGTGCCCTCACGGACCACTCGCTCGGAAGCATGGGCATCCGCCCAGCTAAGCGGGTGCCCAGCGAGTGGTGCCCTCACGGACCACTCGCCCAAAAGGATTTGAGGGGGAAATGACCATAATACCCCTTGTGGGATGCAAATAGCCCTTCAGAACAGCGGAGTTAGGCTATTAGCAGACCAATTTGGGGTGCGGTTAGTAAAACTAAAAGGCGGATTCATGCTATTTGCAGACCAGCCTAGAAAAAGCTATAAATAGACCCTTAAGGGCACCTTGGAGGAGATCCGATTTTAGAGAATCCTCTCCTCCAGGCTAGTTTTTGGTCGGCTGCTAGTGCCCTCCAAGGTGCCCGGTTGAGCTCTGGTTTGGCAGGGGAAGCTCTCTAAGATCTTCCGGGTGTGTGGCGGGACCTCCTCGCTTCAGCCTTGGGTCTTTTCTTATTCTCACATCCACCGTCAAGAGAGTCTAGTGAGGGAGAAGTAAGCATCGGCTGCACCCCCAGTGGGTCCGAACTCAAGAGGCCTGTTGCAGGTTTCAACACAGACTATTTTCCTTATTCGTGTATGTGAACCTCGTTGCTAGATGCTCACGTAGTAGATGCTCGCCTATACGGATACTCGCCGCTAGATACTCGCATAGGTGATACTCTCCCATGAGGATACTCGCCGTGCTCAAAGCTTGTTGTCAGTTATGCATGAGTTTGTGGAGGGTTCGACAAGCTCTTAGAGCTCCGACTTTACCTGGTAATCCCGAGGGTTGCCGTCATACTCTCCTGCAGGACGTTGAGAGAACTTCTAGGTATGGAAGGACAGTCGGGGGGGGGGGGGGGGGGGGGGTCCAAGGGGACACACAATCCCGATAGTATTCGTCCTATTGCGTTTGCTGAATGTTGTCTGGTCAAATCGGTCATCTCTTTGTTGAGTTGGGGGGGTTGGCGTCCGAACTTTCCTCTAATAACCTCTCCAGCCGGATGGGAAGTGTAGTCGGGGGGGGGGGGGGGGGGGGGGGGGGGGTAACTCGGCCAACATTCAAGGGGGGAGCTGATCTCGGTCGTCGATGTAGAGGCTTGGTCTCAGGAGAACTCTCTCCCGAGGCGTTATCCCACCACCCGACTTGGGTTTTTATGAGAGTCGAGTCGGAGTCCTGTCCCTCAATCGGTCGCCAGGTTGCGAAAGAGTCTTCATACTGTTACTCAACAATCAGAGGTGGTTAGCCGCACCAACTCAAATGATTGGATATGGTCATCAGGAACAAAATGCTATGCCATGAGCTTTTTTCTCTTGTTGGTTTATGACGCCTTTATTCAAGGGTCCCCTAAGAGGTTTGGTCGATCATCCTATAGTCGAGTTGAGAGGTCGGCGTCCAGACTTCTTCCTGATAATCTTTCCAGTTGAACGAGAGATGCGGTCGGAGGGAACTACGACCAACGTGCATGGGGGGAGCTGATCTCGACCGTCAATGCAGAGGCTTGGTCTTATGAGAGCGCACTACCGAGGCACCATCCCATCATCCGTTCTGGGTTCTTATGAGAGTTAAGTCGGAGGCCTATTTCCCAACCTGTTGTGGAGATCGATCTCACCTGCCTTCATTATTCTTGAAATGTCTTGCTAAAAAAGACTCACACCGTCCCGTATTTCAGGGGGTGGGAGATTTTATTATATAGTCTGCGTTGTATTCAAAAAAGAGAGATGTACATACACCTGCTAGGGGTAGAACCTTTTCAGGTTGTCACCACTCCAAGTATTGCCAAGCAATTCTCCTTCATAATTGTGCAGACGATATCCTCCGGAAACTAGTGATTCGTGGTCGATGAAGGGCCCCTCCCAATTTGGGTTGAGCTTCCCAACGGCCGCCGATCTTCCCGCTGCGTCCACTTTGTTTAAGACTAGATCACCCGCTTGGAAGTGTTTGAGGCGGACATGTTTGTCGAAGTGTCTCGCCATTCAGCGCTTGATTGGCTGAGTAAGGAGTGGTCCTCAAAGCCCACAACACCGAGGGGAGTTGCTCCGCCCAATTACCTCTTAGGTTCTCGACTTTCTTTTTCAGCAGGTTGATGATTAGCTTGTTGGCGGCCTCTACTTGCCCGTTGCTCCTTGGATGATGTACTGCCGCGAACCGGAGATCAGTTCCCAGTTGTTTACAAAAGTCTTCCAGCTCCAAGCTGGCAAATTGGGGACCATTGTCAGTGATGATGGCGAGAGGGATCCCGAATATGCAGACGATCTCTCCCCAGATGAAATTCTTCACGACCTGAGAGGTGGTCTTGGCCAGAGCTTTGGCCTAGATCCACTTGGAAAAGTAGTCGATCATGACGAGAACGAACTTCCTCTGGCCACTAGCTGAAGAAAAGGGACCTATCAAATCCATTCCCCGGATAGTGAACGGCCACAGGGCGGTGATCGAGCGAAGTTGTTGGGCCGGCTGTAACTGAAGGGGGCGAATAGCTGGCACTTCTGGCACTTTTTTGAGAAGGCCTCTGCATCAAAGTGTTGAAGCCAGGAAATTCCCGACTCCAAAATTCGGACCAATGCAGCCGGAGGTTACTTGCCTAGCAGTCCAACGAGAAGGCTTGACCGGCAATGACGAAGAACTAGAAGAGTGACAACAACAAGATCTCAGGTGCTGCGGCAGGGAGGTTCCACCACGTACCCAGAAGCTCAAATGAGTCTTCTCCTCCACAACCAACGAATGGCCGAGCTTGGTACTAGGAAGGCACTGGCTAGGGAGGATTCTCGCCTATAAGGAGGTTGAAGATCTGGCTTTTGACAAGTGTCATTCCTGGTACCCCTGGGGGTCTATTTATAGACAAATCTTGAGGGAGGGGAGGCAGACGACTATCCCTGACCCCCTTTGAGATGATTGAGCAAAGGCTTAAATGAGCGAGTAGGTGATGACCTCATCGCAGGCTGGCAAGTTGGTTGATGAAAGTCGCCTATAGGCGAGTATGTCTAGGCATGTTTCCTTCTCGCTCGTCAGTCTGGATAACTTCGGGGCATACTCCTTCTCGCCAGTCGGAGGTGAGAAAGTCCCTACTTGCACCCCAGAATTATATGATCCCAATGCGCTGTCTGATCCACGCTCACCGCACGAAAGTGTTGAAGCCAGAAAATTCCCGACTCCAAGATTCGGACCAATGCAGCCGGAGGCTACTTGCCTACCAGTCCAGCGAGAATGCTTGACCGGCAACGACGAAGAACTAGAAGAGTGACAAAAACAAGACCCCAGGTGCTGCGGTAGGGAGGTCCCACGCCACGTATCCAGAAGCTCAAAGGAGTCTTCTCCTCCACAACCAACGAATGGTCGAGCTTGGTACTAGGAAGGCACTGGCTAGGGAGGATTCTCGCCTATAAGGAGGGTGAAGATCTGGCTTTTGACAAGTGTCATTCCTGGTACCCCTGGGGGTCTGTTTATAGACAAATCTTGAGGGAGGGGAGGCAGGCGACTATCCCTGACCCCCTTTGAGATGATTGAGCAAAGGCTTAAGCGAGCGAGTAGGTGATGACATCATCGCAGGTTGGCGAGTTGGTTGATGAAAGTCGCCTATAGGCGAGTATGTCCAGGCATATTTCCTTCTTGCTCGTCTGTCTGGATAACTTTGGGGCGTACTCCTTCGCGCCAGTCGGGGGCGAGAAAGTCCCTACTCGCACCCCAGAATTACATGATCTCAATGCGTTGTCTGATATCTTCGGTTTGACCATTGACTTTGACTTCTGCCTATGTGGCCTTTAGATGGGCCCACCCTCGAAGAATAGGGGTTGTACAAGTGGGATTCTCAAGGGTGACAGGTCGTTGCTCGTTACAATGAGAGTTTAGTATAAAACGGAAGTAGATCTTTGAGTCGCCTTTGAAGAACGTCTTCGAAGGAGAGAGAGATCTTTAGAGCTAAATGAGATTTTTGAGACCCCTTCGAAGGGAATCTTCGAAGGGGAATGAGATTTTCAAAGGTCGAAGGAGATCTTCAAGCATCGAAAGAGAACTCTGAAGGATCTTTGAAAAAACTCTCTTTGGTGCTAAAGGCAAGGTGTCCTCAAATGAGTGTTCTGACTTCTTTGATAGTTTTTGACAAAGTCAGTTTGCTAATTGCGTCGTTGTAACCACCGTAACTACTGGACGGACGAATTAGATTTCTTTATCTGTAGCACGTGAATCGTCATTTTTGTATATATGACGATTTTACCCACCTCGGGCAGTTCCGTCTGGACTGGTGTCGGCGGTGACGACAATAAACGAGTCTTGCAACCTTTGTGGACATGAGAACACAAAAAGGTATGTCGAGCGCGCCGCGACCGCGGAGACATGTGAGCGCGACGTGAGCGCGAAGGCGTTATGAGCGCGGCGTGAGCGTGGAGACGTTGTGAGTGCGACGTGAGCGTGGAGGCGTGGTGAGCGCCATGTGAGTGCGGAGATGTGGTGAGCGCTCCGTGAGCGTGGAAGCGTTATGAGAAAGGCCAATACTTGGGCGTTTGGAGGCGTGCGCGCTGGCCGAGGCATCACGGTCGAGTGCGCGCATGGGGACGTATGGCAAGAGCCAATGACCAAGGTTGCGCGACGGTTGTCATCGTGTGTCGTGCGTAGGCCGCCGCGCCAAGGCAGAGCGACAAGGTTGAGTGCAACGCGGAAGGTGCGGCGAAGCGGGCGTCGCGTCAAGGCCACACATCGAGTGTAGTGCGGCGCGGTCGCCGCGCCAAGGCCGCGCAGAGGGTGTCGCGCGGCTGTCGTCGAGCCAAGCCCGTTTGGAGGGTAGTATGCGGAGGGCGTCGCGCGACTAGTTTAGCGCGGTGGGCGTCGCGCCAAGGCCGAGCGGAGGGTGTCACACGACGATTGCTTTGTCGAAGTCATGTGGTGGGTGTCGCATGGTGTGCGTAGCGCAGTCAAAGTGGGCGGTTTGGGAGGTTCCCACTTCCCCATTATGAGCACTAGGTGGTTCCCTCCTCTTCCATTACGAGCACTTCTCATAATGGTGGGATTTTTGATAATATAAGTGATGGGTCTTCATCCATCTTGTAGAGAAATCCGGGCTGCGTTTAGCCAAAAAACCCCACTCCCCACTAAGATGGTGGAGGCATTAGCAAGAAGGAAGAGAAAAACCGCCCAAAACCGCCGCGAAACCGCCCAAAAACCGCCACACGCACGCGCAGTTTCGTGTGCTAGCGTGCGCGGTACCGCCACGCGGTAGCGCACGACCGCGCGGCACGCACAGAACCGTGCGCGTGCGCGGCCAGTGCGGCCCGCGCGCGCACGCGACCTCCGCGCTAGCGCAACCTGCGCGCTAGCGCGTGGCCCGCGCGCTAGCGCGCGCGCGACCTCCGCGCGCGCGCAACCTACGCGCTAGCGCGTGGCCCGCGCGCGGCCTACCGGTCGGTCTCCCTCGGCACACAGCGCGCCCGCCGCCCCTTTGCGTCGCCCTCGCACGACTCCAATCATGCTTTTGCGGCGTTCCCGCTCGGTGTTCAACGCGCGCTTGGCATCACTGAGTCCGTACCCAGTTTTCATAGCACGCACGTTTGAACATTGCAAAGTTCACGGTGCGCGCAACTGCTAACTTCACTTTCTCTCTTAAGATTGCAGGATTTGCACATTGCAATCAAGAGCGCTAACTGCCCGAACTGCCCGAACTGCCCGAACTGCCCGAGGGGCGAAGCCATCATACTCGAAAAGTGGCGATCCGTGTGCTCACGATCAACGGTCAAGATCGCCCTGTCATGTGGTTACGGTGGTTACGGCGACGAAATTATCGGGCCGCCCCCGACCAAGTCTATAAAAGGGACCCTGAATCCTCATTTGAGGGGATCTGACTTTTGGCATCCGAGAGAGCTCTTTGAAGATTTCCTTCGAAGATTTCCTTCGCGGTTCGAAGATCTCCTTCGCGCTTCGAAGATCTCCTTCGCGGTTCGAAGATCTCCTTCGCGCTTCGAAGATCTCCTTCGTCACTTGAAGATCTTCTTCGGACTTTGAAGACTTCATGCAACACCAAGACACTTAGCTTCTCTGAGAGGTGGCCTGTCACCCTCGGAGAATTTTCTTCAATTGCAATTGTAACAAGAAGCGGTCTGTCGCTCTCTGAACTTGTAACCTCGTTTGTAACACTTCAACACTTAGTGAAATTTGGCTGGCGCCGATCCGGCCACGTGGTTTTTTACCCTTTCTGGGTTTTCCACGCTAAAAACGTTCTCTTGTCACCTGTCTATTTTCTTTGTGACTGTTTGTGCATTCGGCTCACTCTCGGGCTAAGACGGTTCAATTTGTCCGGTTTGGAAGAACGTCGAGTGACCCGCAACAATAAGTAAATGACCCATCCAATTCTTTTGGAAAAATTAATTTTTGAATAACGAAAAATGATATCTATTAAAATAGTTTTTTAAATATAATATTTTATTAAAGAACATGGATGATATATTTTAAATTCACATAGAGAGAAACTATATTTAGAAGCAGATATTTTAAATTAACATAGAGGTGGCAAAAAAATTGTAATCAACAAAACATAGTTATATTAATGGCCAAAACATTAATGGCTTTGCAATTAAGAAATTCAATAGCAACAATCTAAAATTACATAATTTGTTGCTCATCCTTCTTGATTATCCCCTTCACACTGCTTAATTTCTATTATAAAGAAATTTTTTGAATTAAGAACGGTGAGGACGCGCAGGCTTCGCAAGCGCGCGGCCTCCGCACGGCTGGAGGCCGCACGGGCCATGCATGTCATGTGTCTGCATGGGCCATGCATGTCTAGCCCATCTCTCGCCTCCATGTCGCCGACCTCACCCGTCACTCACCTCCACGCTGCCGGCCTCGCAGTGCTCATCGCCCGGAACCGTGCTCATCCTTCGTCGCCTCCCGCCGCCCGCCGTCACCTCCCAACCATGAGGGTGCGAATAGTAAAACCCATACCATGGGATGCGGATAGTAACCCCCCCACCATGGAGTGTGAATAGTAAAATTCTCCATCATAGGGGTGCGGAAACTTAAACCCTCCATCACAGGGGTGCGAATAGTAAAATTCCTCACCATTGAGGGTGAATAGTAAAACCCTCCACCATGGGGTGCGGATAGTAAAATCCCCAACTATGGGGGTGCGAATATTAAAATATATCATCATATGGGTGTGAATAGTAAAATCCCCCACAATTGGGGTGCGGATAGTAAAATCTCCCATCCTGGAGTGCGAATAATAAAAATCCTTCGTCATGTGGGTGATAATAGTAAAATCTCCAATCATGTGGGTGCGGATAGTAAAATCTTCTATCATGGGGGGTGCGGATATTCGCACCTCCCTAGTGACACATTTACCAAAACGCCCTCTCGAAGGATATAAAAGGGGCCCTAAGCTCTTATTTTGAGAAAAATATAAATTCCGAACCAGAAAGAGCTCCATCGAAGATTTCTTGGGATTCTCACTCGACGCTTGAAGATCTCTTACAAGCCCCTCGAAGAACTCCTTAATGCATCTCAAAGTTCTCCTCAAGCCCCTCAAATATCTCCTTCGTATTTGCACGAAGTTCTCCTTCGGTACTTTGAAGGCGACTTGAAGATTTCACTTGGTTTACAATGTCAAACTCAGAAGGCGACTTCAAGATCTCACTTTATTTTGAACGCCAAGCTCAAAAGGTGATTTGAAGATCCCACTTTGCTTCCAACGCCAAGTTCAAAAGGTGATTGGAATATCTCACTCAGCTTCCAACACCAAGCTCAGAAGGCGACTCGAAGATCTCACTCGCCTTCCAGATCCGAGCCCGGATGGCAACTCGAAGATCTCACTCAGTTTTCGGCTTCGAGCCGAGAACTCTAGTTAATGTGTTCATCATCCCAACGACTTCAATCCCGAGTTCAGAACTACAGTTGCTGCATTCGACATCTCAACGGGTTCAGAACGCGCTTCTCTGCGCTCTGCCCCCGACATCTCCGACATTCTTTGAAATCTCATTGTAATTAACAGTGGTTTGTCACCATCAAGGAGTACTACTACTTGCTAAGGATATTTATATTAGGTAATGAGTCCATAACGGCTCGTCGAGGATTTAGAGTTTTGCCCTATTAATACTCTTGTTGGGGGCAACGTGGAGATCGTTCCAAACTCGACGGTCACACGGGATGCTTCGAGCACCGTATCATTCTCGAAGTGGATTTCTCTCGGTGCCCTAGCCCCCCCCCCCCCCCTCACTCTCTCTCTCTCTCGTTCGTCGATCGTGCCTTAGACGCCGCTCTCCCTCTCGCTTGTGACAAGCCAGCGCCGCCGCTTCCTCCCACTCGGCTGCCTCTCGTGCGCCAAAGGGATCCCGCGGTCGCCGCCCCTTCCCCCTCTCTCGCACGAGCTCCCGCTCGACCGCCTATCGTGCGACCTTCTCGCGTCAAGGACGAAACACGCCTTCTCTCTCGCACGAGCAAACGTCGATAGCCTCCTCTCTTGCACGAGTAGATTACGTCGCCTTCTCTCTTGCGCAAGGAGACGCCGCCGCCCTTCCCTCGCGGAAGAAGCAGCCACCGCCACCGCCTCCTTACTCACGCAAGGAGTCGCAGCCGCCGCCACCATTTCCTCTCGCACGAGAAACCGTCGTCGACGACCCACGAGCACCGCTCTCTCCCGCTCGGATCTCATTTTTCCAACAGGATCGGAGGAGGATCCGTCGTTGATCACCGCCGTTGTTGATGGTGTTTCGTGTCGATATAGCCACCGTTGTTTTGGAAAAGCCGTCGTCGGCTACCTGCTGCATCACACAAAGGAAGACGAGCTACCGCTAGCGCTAACTCCTAACATCAGGCGTTAGCCGTCGATCACGATTCAGAAGGGTCTCTTCTCCGCTTTTCCGTGCGTGGCGTGTCCAGAATCTCCAGATCAAGTCGTAACCGTAGGAGAGACAAGATGTTGAAGGGAAGTAATCTGTCCTCTCCTGTGTCGATGATCAAACTGGAGAAATTCTCAAACTCTGAATTCAGCGCCTGGAAACGTACACGCAGTTCGGTATGAAATATTTAAACATCTTCTATACACTACAGTCCGATTTTGCAGTTTCAAAGGAGACGACAAAGCTCAGTGGATCAGTGATGAAGACTTCTGTCGTGACTACCTCCTCAACTATCTCTCCAATTCACTAGCAGAGACTTATGGCAAATTAAAGACTGCAAAGGAGATATGGGTCGCTCTGGAAGATCAATCAAGGAGGAGGAGGAGAACATGTCCAAGTCACACCTGATGGACGAATTCATGGCGTTCACATTCTCGGAGGAAAGGAGATTCTGCCACAGATTGCAGATCTGGAGAATCTGGTGGCAAAGCTGAACAGTGAGAACATCCCTCTGTCAGATGGGTTCGTTTCCGGAGCAATCATCTTCAATCTCCCCTCAACGTGATATTCTTTCAAGACTGAGATGTATCAGAAGAAATATCAGGTCAGTCTCAAGGACCTGAAGCGGTTTATCTGTATTGAGGATGAGAACCGGAATAGACACGCCTTAGAGACTGTTAGCAAGCAGAACTCTGATGCTAACATGATCACGCATCATAAGCGCAAGCCTAAGCCTGGGAAGCCGAAACTGCGAACGAGTGCACCCGCAGTTACTGACACCAACAAGAACGTCAAGAAATTTAAAAGCAAGTGCTACAACTGCAATAAGTGGGTCACTCTGCTTCCGAGTGCAGACAACCAAAGAATGGAGAAGCTAGCACACCATGGGTTGAAAAAAAACAAATATGTTTCATCAGACTGCGCCTACCCACTTTGTTGCCATGGTGGGGAAAGGTAAGGCCAGTACAGAGTGGTGGCTAGATTCAGGTGCTACCTGTCATGTCTGCAACAATCCAGCTCTTCTGAAGGATCTCACTGTTGCGGATGAGACCGTTACTATTGCAAATGGTGTCACTGCAGAGGTTCTCCAGACCGGGACTGCAGACCTGCTACTTTCTTCAGGTACACATTTAATTTTGGAAAATGTTAAATATATACCCTAATTAACTGCTAATTTAGTTTCGATTAGTTTGTTATGCAATGTTGGTATGCCGTTTAACATTAATGGTGGTAGAGTAACATTAATGGTTAACTTTCATTATTTTGGTTGCCAAAATGTCTTAAATGTGATGGATAGACTGAGCTTAGCAAATGAAGTAGTAAACGCAGTTAGTTCAAACTTGATATATCTTGAGACTTTACATGCAAGACTAGGACATGTGAACTATATAAAACTACTTTTGCTAGCTAAAACTCATAATATCCCTTTAAACACAAAAAACAAATTCGACAAATATGATATTTGTGCTCAAACCAAGATAACTAGAACACCTTTTAGTCAGGTTTCTAGGAGCACACAATTACGTACTAAAGTTAATACATTCTGACATTTTTTATTACAAAAGTTTTGCAACTCAAGGAGATCGGAAGTATCTAATAACTTTTATCGATGATCACTCTAGATTCAGTCACATTTATTTCCTTAAATCCAAAGATGAAGCTTTTGAGAAATTTTGTATTTTCAAAGAAAGAGTAGAAGACTAACTGGACATGAAAATTAAAAGGCTAAGAAGTGACAGAGGAGGAGAATACTTATCAGGTAAATTTAGAGCTTTTCTTGCCAGCAATGGCATTATCCCTGAAACCACCGCCCCGTATTCACCTCAATCCAACGACATCGCTGAGCGAAAAAATAGGATTTTAATAGAAATGTTGAACTCCATGCTGTTGACTGCTTATTGGGGTGAAACTGTTCTCACCTCAAATCACATTCTTAATAAAGTTCATCATGCAAAGTTGAAACAAACACCCTATGAGCTTTGGTTTAAGAAACCTCCTAGATTTGATAATCTTAAGACTTGGGGTTATATCGCTTATGTTAGGATAACTGACCCAAGGAGATCCAAGATTAGACCTAGAACCAACACTTGTGTCTATCTAAGATGTGCAGAGGATAGTGTTGCAGACAGATTTTTAGATCTCTTAACTAATACTGTCATAGAATCTAGAGATGCTATTCTATTTTATTTGAGGATAAGTTCCTAAAAGATAAGAACCTGACCCTACCAAGTTTGTCAACCACCAGTACTGAAAATTTATATTAGACTAAACCAAGAATCTCTGACACTGAGCCGATAAATACTAGGGTTTTGGAGCCTACAATGTTATCTATTAGAGGAAAAGTGCCTAAAAGTTTATGTACAGACTTTACGACTTACCAAGTTGAAGCTGATCAATCCACCTATAAGAAAGCGATGCGATTTAGGGACTCTCTATTATAGAAAGAAGCCATCGATGATGAGATGAACTCTCTCATGCAAAACCATACTTGGATCTTAGTTGACCTGCCCAAGGGGGTTAGAACCATGAGGAACAAGTGGGTTCTGAAGAAGAAACTTAATCATGATGGGAGTATCGCTAAATACAAAGCACGTCTAGTTTTCAAATGCTACACTCAAGTGAGTGACATGGACTGCTTTGATATATACTCACCTATTTGTCATATTGCGACAATTAGGATCCTTCTCGCTATAACATCTATTGAACACCTTACAGTTCATTAGATGGATGTCAATACTGCATTTCTAAATGAAGATCTGATTGAGAGAGATCTACATGCACCAACCTGAAGGGTTTGTCATAGAAGGTCTAGAAAATAAAGTTTGTAAGTTGATTAAGTCACTCTACGGATTGAAGCAAACACCAAAGTTGTGGCATGAAAAATTTGACACTTGTGTTAAAGGCATTGGTTTTCAATCAAGCCTATCAGACAAATATTTGTATATAAGAACGAGTTCAAATGCAGTGACCATTATATGCTTGTACGTTGATGGCATGTTAATTCTGGGTACTGATCAGTCTGAGGTGGAAGACGTCATAGTTACCTTGAAGGAACAATTTAGCATGACAGACTTAGGCGCGGTGAAAACCATCCTGGGAATGGAAGTGAACTTCACTGAGAAGGGTATTACCCTAAGTTAGAGTCACTATATCAGAAATTTACAAAAAAAGTGAGGTTATGATAAAAGCAAAAAAATTGAGACTCCATACGATTATAATAATAGACTGAAACCTAATGACGGTTCACCTATCAAACAGTTGGATTACTCCAAACTCATAGGAAGTCTCATGTATGCTACTACCTGCACTAGACCTGACATAACTTTTACGGTTGACCTTTTAAGTAGATTCACTAGTAACAATAGAAAAAACCACTGGGATGCCTTTAGAAAGGCTAATGTGATACTTAAAGTACACTGAAAAATATGCTTTATGTTACAATAGACACCCCCTGTGATTGAAGGATATTTCTGACGCCTTCTGATGCTCAGGCATTGGTGATAGTAGATCCACTAGTGATTTTGCATTTAAACTAGGAGGAGTTGTCGTAGCTTGGAGTCTACGAGGCAAATGCGCATTGCACTATCATATATGAAATCAGAACTCTATGCTCTCGCCTCAGCTGTAGAAGAGGCAGAGTGGATTATGGACCTGATAATGGACATTCCAATGACGAGTCTGAAAATGAAATCTATATCAATATTTTGTGATAATCAAGCCACAAAAACCATTGCAACTGATAATTTGTTTAATGGAAAGCTAATGCAACTACGGATGAAACATGTCTGGTTGACCTATCTCACTAGTCAGGGAATAATTTCTTCACTAGATGTGAGATCAAAAGATAATGTAGCAGATATCCTTACAAATGACTTATGTAAGGTTCTTACATTTAAAACATCGAGGGATATGTGATTAAAGTCCATCTAATAGGACATAATACCTGTTTTATGTTTAAGATATTAGAACTGGAATCTGCATACATTCATGCATCTACGTGGAGCACACTAAAGTATTTCAGATGCTGCCTACTGAAGGCCCGATATTGAATAGTTGTCTGTCATTCCAAACTTGATGACTTATACTAATATTTTTGCTCAAAGGCTGAATTAGGTATTATTCCAAAAAAGGAATATTAAGGTTGTTGTTTGTGTCCTGATATTAAGATTATTAATTATATCATTTCAAACTTGGTGATATAGTCATCACAGCTTGTTGTATCAATCCAAATTTGATGGTATAACACAATTGTGAAATTGTTAATAATAATCCAAATAATCGAAGGAACATAGTTTTGATTTCATAAAATCAAATATTTTAATTTTGTGTAAATTAGATAAAAATGCCCAGTTGTGATTCTTTCTTTCTGGTTAGAGTATTACGTTTTTATTTGTTAGAACTAATCACTTTACTTTAATAACAAATGTTTGAATTCATAGAGTTTAATCTCATGACATTCTTATTGTAATTGTTTGCAGATCAAAAGAAGTATGAAAGAGAGAAAGTGGATTTCGACCCTGACAATGACGATCTAATGTTTGAATAAACTAAAGATCAGTTATTTGTTACTTTTAGTTTTTTCCAGTTATTCACCTTTATGTTTGGAACTCTGGTTTGAGTTTAGTTTCACTAAAACTCATATTTATGTTTCTGGATAAATCAATTCTGCCGTTATCTGCTTATTTGACTTTAATCTGTTATGCGATACCTTTTATATAAATATGAAGGAGAATGTTAAGGATATTTATATTAGGCAATAGGTCCATATATAACGGGTCTTCGGGGATTTAGAGTTTCACTTTATTAATATCCCTGCTTGGGGCAACGTGGAGATCGTTCCAAACTCTACGGTCACACGGGATTCTTCGAGCACTGTATCAGCTTACAATGTCAAACTCATAAGGTGACTTCAAAATTTCACTTGGCTTCGAACGCCAAGCTCAGAAGGTGATTTGAAGATTGCACTTTGCTTCCAACGCCAAGCTCAAAAGGTGACTGGAAGATCTCACTCGGCTTCCAGCACCAAGCTCAGAAGGCGACTCGAAGATCTCACTCGCCTTCCAGCTCCAAGCCCGGAAGGCAACTCGAAGATCTCACTCGGTGTTCGGCTCCGAGCCGAGAACTCTAGTTACTATGTTCGTCATCCCAACGACTTCAATCTCGAGTTTAGAACGCGCTTCCCTGCGCTCTGCCCCCGACATCTCCGTCATTCTTTGAAATCTCATTGTAATGAGCTGTGGTTTGTCACCATCGAGGACTACTACTTATAACACTCAGAGACTAGTGAAAATTGCGGCACCGATTCAGTCCCGTGATTTTTTCTTTCCGATTTTTTTCACTTCAAAAAATCTTGCTGTCAACTGTTGGTTCAAGCTGTGACTGTTTGCGCGCTCAACTCACTCTCGAGCTAAAATGATTAACATCTCGATCAGTCCGCAATTGCGTCGAGCGACCCGCAACAAGAATGTTACGCAAACTTCTTCGAATGAGACAATATCTGTTGACATTACAAAATTTTATGAAGGGGTCTACAACCATCTCTCGCCACAACTAGGGCTGTTCAAAAATAGTATAGTTCGTGAATAGTTCGAGATTCGATTCGTGAAGATTCGATTAAAATTTGTATTTTTCGAATTTGAATTCAGATTCGAATTCGAATTCAGATTCGAATTCGAATTCAGATTCGAATTCGAATTCAGATTCGAATTCGAATTCAGATTCAAATAGTTATAAAATTATATAAAACATTATAAAATTATATTTAAATATTATAATTTAAATTTGAAATTATATTTAAACATTATAAAATTATATTTAAGGATTATAAATATTAAATATAATTATAATTAAACATTATAAAATTAGAATTCGAATTCAAATTCATGTTTAAATCCGAATCGATTCGATTGAATAGTTATTCGATTCGATTCGATTCGAATTCGAATTCGAATTGATTGGATTCGATTGAATAGTTATTCGATTCGGTTTGTGAACACCCCTTGCCCACAACGCCACCACCCTCGAAATGACTGCCAACCCTATGTCCGTTGTTATGGAAGCCCAACCAAGTAGCCCTTTTTTTAACTATGATGAATGAATGGAGGCACAAGGAAACCCGCCGAAATCTAGTTATGTGTGGTAATAAATTGAGCAATTTTAGATAAAATAATTAACCAAAGTCAAGGCTTTGTTTGGCGGGGCAGATCCGCATCGATCACGCGACGAAACTGTTGGAATATTTACTTCTATATTCCTATATTAATATACAAAATACTGTAATTTTTGGTTTTAAAAACTTTGCAGAAAACAACACATATATATATATATAAACAACAATAATAATAAAATTGCATGGAGGGGATGAGAAATAAAGGAGAGAAAATATATAGTTTAGAATCGAGCCTGGGTAAGGTGTGTGGTCACTGCCCTAAAGAAGTTGCACCACCCTCCGGCGGAGCTTTCAACCGATGCTCACTCCTCCAAGGTACAACACTCGGCTAGATCCTGAAACTCCGATGTGCGCGGACACCGAAGAAGCACAGAGCACCCGAACTCCCACTTGATGAAGCAAATGTAAAGAAAAGGAATCACGTAGAAGATCGTCAAAACAGAGAGAGCAGAAGAGCATATGAGAGCGATTAAGCGTGTTCTCTTTCTGAGAAGAACGTCAATATATAAAGACAGTAAATCGCCGGAAACGGTATCTTGAAAAATGGCAATATTAAAAACCGTAATAAATATTGATGTTTATAGTTGGAAGGATCATAGGGAAGATAAACGTTTAATATTTTCAACGTAAGTAGTGGCGTAAAACACGCGTAAAAAGAGCGGTTAAGAAAACGCGTAAAACGGCGGAACGCGTGAAAGCAAATCGACGTGCGTCGACATCATATCGACACTACGTCGAGCTCTATCGACGCAGGACCTAACGACGCAAGGCTTATCGACGCAAGCGTCGAGTTCTATCGACGCATGCGTCGAATTCCATTTGACGCCACACCAATTTTAGCGGCTTGACGACGGTACGTCGAAACCTATTCGACGCAACTCCGTATACTAATCGACGCAACTCTGAGTAAAAACTCTGAAACTATTTTGAACAAAAAATACAATTCAATTCAATTATTCCTCAAATCCCAAATCCAGATCCGGCACGGTGCGGTGCGTGCGCGCGCGCGCGTGTGGTTCATAGTTTCTCCTTATGTTCTTTTGAACAAATCAGAAGGTGTGAAAACATATATAAACTATTTGGCTAGAGAGCTAATATGCAAGGTGGGACTAAAGGTTCATCCTTTCATTCATGAAAGATTTCTCTCCAAATAATTTGGATTCCTTCAAATTTGATTTTGGAGCTTTTCATCTATAATGATGAGCCAAACATCAAACACCATACAAGGCTCCAATAAACATTTATGAAATGAATGTTTATAAATAAAATTTCTAACAATCCCCCACAAAAGCGAAAAACCAAAAGGCGAACTTCATAAATATGATATTACTAATAATAAATAAAATCAAATACAAATTTGCTTCATCAAGTTGTATCTAATGCAATGAGTATAGATGAAATGGTTACCTTGAATCTATACTTAGTACTTACTTCCTCTACCGAAGAGTATAATGTGCCAGAGACTTTGAATTATAAACTTTTGACCGGTAAATTAGATAAGCACACAAAAGATTGGTTGTTCTTGGGTTATGGCGGTGGGCGCGTTAATGGCCATGCGCATTTCTTGATTTTTCATGAGAGTTATTTTGGGTTCAGCCCGGATCCCAAAGTTGCGGCCTCACAACAACCCCCACATAGGTGGTGCCTCAAGAGATATTCGTAACCAATATCTCGCAAAGAAACATGCCTTTGACAACCATTAAGAACTTAATTAAGTTCATCCTAACTTGTTACGTAGAGCACAACATCATAGGAATGGGGAGAAGGTTTTCTCAACCTTATATTTTGTGCTCCCAACTACGCTACATCAACGACTTCGTTTCTACCACATTGAACCCACTTCATGGGATCTCCAATCACATGGGTTGGGTATCCACCATTGGCAGCAAATCATGTGGGCTTAAGCCTCATTCCCCTCAATGACAACAGTATCTCCCTTCGGGACAATCCCTTGGTAAGATTATCACCCAGATTCAATTCTGACTTTACATAGTTGAGTGATATCACTTCTTTTCTTCTTTGCTTCACGAACTTGTACCTGATTCTCATGCACTTATTCATTTTGGAATTAGTACTATTAGAAGTAGTTAAATCAATAACACTTTTATTATCACAATGTAAAGAGATAGCAGGCATGGGGTTTTCAATTAATGGAATTTCACTAAGTAAATTTTTAATCCATTCTACTTCGGCACATGTAGTGTCCAAAGCTATAAGCTCTGATTTCATGGTGCTTCTAGAAATAACTGTTTGTTTTGTAGAAGCCCGTGAAATGGCAGCACCTCCAAGGAGGAATACATAGCCCGTCGTTGACTTAACGTCTAACGAATCAGTTACCCAATTGGCATCTGAATATCCTTCTAGTACTCCGGGAAATCCCGTGTACACTAAACTATAATCCATAGTTCCACGAAGATATTTAAATATTCTATTTAGTGCTATCCAATGTTCATCACTTGGATTACAAGTATATCTACTAAGGCGGCCTACGGCATAGGAAATGTCGGGCCTAGTGCGGTTAGCTATGTATAGGAGTGATCCTATCATTTATGCATACCTATGTTGATCAACATGTTCATTAGTATTTTTACAAAGTTTTACACTAGCGTCATATGGAGTAGAAGCGGGAATGGAATCATATAAGTTGAATTTAATCAACATTTTCTCAATCGAGTATGAAAGAGATAATGATACGCTAGACTCATTTTTAACTAGTTTCATTCCTAATATAATGTTTGCTTCCCCCAAATCTTTTATATCAAAATTGGATGATAAATTATTGTTGGTTTCATTAATAATTTTAATTGAGTTTCCAAAAATTAAAATGTCATCTACATAGAGACATAACAAGATAATTTCATTTCCGTTTTGTTTGGCATAAATACATTTATCAAATTCATTAGATTTGAAACCAAAAGTTAAGACTACGAAGTTAAACTTTTGATGTCATTGTTTAGGTGCTTGTTTTAAACCGTAAAGAGATTTAATTAATTTACAAACTTTGGTTTCTTGGCCTTTGACCACAAAACCTTCGGGTTGAGACATGTAGACTTCTTCTTCTAAGTCTCCATGCAAGAAGGCGGTCTTGACATCCATTTGATGAATGATCATCCTATGGATCGAAGCCAAGGCGACTAGAATACGAAGAGAGGTTATTCTAGCTACGGGAGCATATATGTCTAGATAATATATTCCTTGTTTTTGGGCATAGCCTTTAGCTACAAGGCGAGCCTTATATTTATTTATGGATCCATCCGGATTTAATTTCTTCCTAAAAATCTATTTACATCCTATGGCTTTGGCACCGGGAGGTAAATCGGTTAGGATCCAAGTTTTATTTTCTAAGATAGAATTAATTTCTAGATTAATTGCTTCTTTCCAAAAGGGATAATCAGATGAGGTCATTGCTTCCTCATATGTATTAGGATCTCCTTCAACTAGATAAGTGAAGTGGTCCTCCCCATAGGATCTTTCGGTTCCAACTCTTTTGCTTCTTCTAGGTTCATCATTTCCTAATGGTTCTATAGAAGAAGTGGAAGGTTGGTTTGAGCTAGTTGAAGGTTGAGATGAATTATTTAGTTTATATGGAAATTTATCTTCAAAATAAGCTGCATCTCTAGCTTTTATAATGGTGTTGTTAGATATTTCACTAATTAGGGAATTAGTGATGAGAAATCTATTAACACTACTATCGGATGCATATCCTATGAAAATAGAGTCTAATGTTTTTGGTCCTATTTTCTTTCTCTTAGGTTCAGGAATTGCTACCTTAGCTAAACACCCCCACACTCGAAGAATTTGGAGGTTAGGTTTTCTTAATTTGAATAATTCAAATGGTGTCTTATCGCTTTGTTTAGATGGAATCCTGTTAAGGATGAAAGAGGAAGAGAGCAACGCTTCTCCCTAGATATTTTCCGGGGCACCGGACTCGGCTAACATGGCATTGACCATGTTCATCAAGGTCCGATTTTTACGTTCAGCTACACCATTCGATTGAGGAGAATATGGAGCAGTCACTCGATGAATAATCTCATGTTCTTGGCAAAATTGGGTTAGTTCATTCGAAGTGTATTCTCCACCTCGATCGGATCTAAGAATTTTGATAGAGGATCCTAATTGGTTTTCTACTTCGGCTTTGAAAATCTTAAAGTATGAGAATACTTCATCTTTGGTTTTTAATAAATATATGTAACAATACTTTGTAAAGTCATCTATGAATGTTACAAAATATTTATTTCCACCTCTAGTAGGTTGGCGGTTTGAATCACATACATCCGAATGAATTAGTTCTAAAGGTTTTGAAGAACTAGGTTTGGGGTGATTGGGTTTTTGATGGCGGGAACCTGGCCGGAAAGGTTTCTTATGGATCTTGCCTTTGCCTTTGAAATGATGGTGGGAAGAATGATTGCCTTGCGATTCAGTGAGATTTACTTTAGGAGCAAGGTCTTTGGGAACTTTAGAGTTTTTACTATTATGTTCCTCCTCAATGCGGATATCATTTTGGATTTGAACATAAGTAAGGTTTGATTGGTCGTGCCTTAGTCTAGTGTTAAAGCCGGACTAGGAATCAGGAAGTGCATCAATGAGACATGCCACTAAATAGTTTTCGGAAAGAATTGAGCCATCGGCTCGGATCTTGGACAACATCTGATCTAGTTGATGGAGTTGAGAATTGATGGGCTTGGAAGCATCAATCTTGAATTTATGGAGTGTTGAAACCAGTTTCCCGGTTTCAGCGTTCGAAAGGGGGTTGCGACTAACCCTTACTTGACCTAAGCCTAGACCCTTGACCAGTTACTAGGAACTAGGAGAACTTGCCCTTGAAGAACACTTGAATCTAGAAACGAACCCCTTAAGCTTCAGCGAGGAGGTCCCACCACATACCCGGAAGATCTTAGAGCGCTTCCCCTCCCAAGCCAATGCTGAGCCTGGGCACCTTGGAGGGCACTGAGAACCACCTCACTGTCAGCTGAAGGATGACAAGGGAGGGGGGGTGCTTACTCACAAGACACACGCGAGGGAGGGGGGTAGAGACCAACCCTTCCCAAGGTGCCCGTGGGGGTCTATTTATAGACTTCCCAAAAATGGACTGCGGATAGCAAAAATCCTGCTATTCGCAGTCCAACCATGACCACCATCGATCACGCGTGAGGGGGGGGGGGGGAGTGGGACTCGAGGTGTCCGTCCCCCCTACCGGGAGGTCACACTGACCTCCCTACCTACACCGGGCGAGTGGGAGGATCCCTCGCACTCGCCCAAAGGGGGCGGCGAGTGGGAGGCCGCTCCCACTCGCTCGGCGAGTGGGAGGCCCCTCCCACTCGCCCGGCGAGTGGGAGGCCCCTCCCACTCGCCCGGCGAGTGGGAGGGCTGCTCCCACTCTCCCGGCGAGTGGGAGGCCCATCCCACTCGCTCGGCGAGTGGGAGGGCCCCTCCCACTCGCCCGGATGAGTGGGAGAAATTCTCCCACTCCCTCCGTGGCCTCTTTCGCGGTTTAGGGTTTTGCGCGGTCGTTTTGCTTGCCTCGGCCATTTTCGCTACCTAGGCTTCGTCCGGGTCGGGTCACACAGATTCGAGAAATATGAGGGTTGTACACAATCCCCGCTCTTTGCGAGGTTGACTCAAGCTCGGAAAGAAAGTCCAACCCACCTATTGAACGAGTTGGTGAGACCCGGAGGGAATCTTTGGAGGGTTCCACCTGATGGCTATATAAAACCCCTCGAAGAGGAGGGTAAGGAGAGCACCCTTCCTGAGTGCTTCCCCCACTCCCTCTTCGAACGAGATGGATCCACCTCGAGACTTCAGGGCTCGCTTCAAAGACTTTGCTGGGAAGGGTTCGTCTGACGTGACAGAGCTTAAAGCTCTGGTCCATGGCCCTCCGTCTTCTCCTACACGCCCCACGGTGCGATCACCTCGGAAGAAGCCCCGCCCCGAGTTGGTGAAGGAGGCTGCGTCATCATCCTCTCATGGGGTGACCGAGTTTGCCCGCGGACTGGATATGGATATGGTATCGGTTCTCTCCTCCTTCCTGCTTCGCACTTGTGGTTACATCTGTCCATGACAACGTACTTTTTCATTGTTCATAGCTTCTCGCGGATGACCTCGAAGGGATCCGAAGAGTGGTAGGGGGAACGGGTGCAGACGCTCGGGTGAGTCCTATCTCTCTCGTCCGGGAACCTGCCGCCCTCTCGACTGCTCACGATGACTCATCTGCTGGAGGGGGTAAGACTTCGACGGGCCAGTCGAGCCGAAAGGAAGTCTCGATGCCACCCCACTCTCCTACTGCAATCACGGAGCCCGTCGAGGACCGACCCGACGTCTTCGTCCGTCTGAGCCGCTTGGAGACTCTTACCCAGGAGCTGCGGGAGGGGAGGCTATCTTCCGGACCCGACCCCCTCGCCCGTGTTGGCGTGCTGGAGCGTCGGGTGGAGAGGCTGGAGGCTGAACTCAATCTCCTACGAGGGGAGGTCCGGCTCGCATTTGGCGGCATGACGACACCGTTCGAGGATCACTTTCGCCGGGTGGAGGCCTCCGTGCGTACCGTGACCGAGGAGCTCTCCTCAGCCAAGGCATGCTTTGAATCCACGCGTGGGGGGGTCCCCTTCACCCAGGACCAGGGCTTCTGGAAGTGGACGACGCGTTAGCCACCCCTCCCCTTTGGGGATGTACTATTTGTCATGTAATAATGAGGATCGACTCATCGCCGCAGCTCGTCTGCTTCGCGGCCGGACTATTTGTTTTGTCATGTTTATGTTATGTTTGTTTTAATAACTCTGCCGAGTTATATCTCATTTGAGCTGTCATTATTTGGCTAACTATCATGCAGGGTGAGCGCAGCAACACTGGGACAGCGGAGTAACAGGCGGGGGATAGGGACCTCGGGTGGACGGTCCGAGGGCGAAGTAGTTGGGTGGTGTGTCAGGGGGGAGACGTAGGCGAAGAGACCCTTCGGTCCGCATCGCTACCTCAGGGGAGAGGGCCGCGAGGCCCTCCCTCCTCTGCCGGGCGAGTGGACCATGAGGTCCACTCTCGTGCACCGGGCGAGTGGACCTCAAGGTCCACTCGCCTATGCTCGGGGCAAGTGGGCCTTGCGGTCCGCTCGCCCGGGGCGAGTGGACCACCTGGTCCACCCCCCCTCCATGCCCTTGGGCGAGTGGACCCCATGATCCACTCGCCTCCTCTTTTACCCCTCCCTTATAAATACACCCTCCTTCCACCTCTGGACCCTCACCTTCATTTCCTCCTTTGCCTTGCCTTTCTCCCAGAGCCAGCTCTATCCTCTCCTTCCACTCCTGCAGATGACATCTAACCGTTCAGCTGTCAAGAGGAACGGTCGGGAACAAAACGCGGCCAACTTCTTGGGGGGTTCTTTCCCCGTAGGGAAAGTATCCAAAGAGGAGCTCTCCGCCTTCAGGACTTCCTACCTCCCTGAAGGGTGGAGATGCAGATGCCCATCAGGGGGTGAGACCGTCAACTCCTTTTACGATGACTGGCTTGCATTCCCTCTCCTTCACTTCGAGGTTGGGCTACGGCTGACCTTGTGGCCTGAGGGTGAAGGAGTTCCTGGACTACTTTGGCGTAGTCCCGGCTCAGGTTAACACAAATGCGATCTCGATGTTAACAGCTTACGCGTGCTATTTGCGGGAGGAGAAGGTGATGTTCGACCTGAACGTGTTCCGTAAGATTTTCACCTTCCGAGCGACCGCTGACGGGGTGTGTTTTCTGACCGGAACACACATGGAGGTGCACGAGACCCTCAACAAGGTCCACCACTGGAATGAGTCATTTGTGTTCATTCGGGGTGACCTGGACGGCATCCCCTTCTCCCCCATACAGAGGCCCGAGAAGGTCTGCAAACCCCCCTCGCTACGTGGGGAGGCCGCTGTGCTGCATCGCTTCCTCAAAGATGCGAGCTTCGAGGTTGATCACCTCCGGAGTAACATCAACCAACTCATCTACGTGGAACCGGGGACGGGTACTTGAGCCTTGACAACTTGCCTCCCTTATGGCTCATTTCCTCCCATTGCTGCTCAATTCGTCCTAACTTGTGCAGGTGTTCGGTCCCTTCCTCGACGCCTTCCCTCTGCGGGGGGAAGTTCCTCCTCCGCCCATGGGCTCAACGAGGAGGTTGCGGCTGATTCGGCTTTGGCTCAGAAGATACCTGGGTCGAGTCAGAGGAGGGATAAGGAGCGGGTGGTGGAGGAGGGAGCGCCCTCCTCCCCACCGAAGGAGCCGAGGATGCGGCGGGGGAAAGCAGTTTGCCGAAGGGATTCCGGGGTACTGCCTAGGGAGAGGGGGCAACCGAGTGACCCCAATGCACTGGCCAATCACCCCAACTTCGAGATGGGGGAAAGGCAACGGACCCTCTTGGCGAACCTATCGTCCATTGGGATGAGACGATGAACCGGGTCTCCCTCACCTCCCACCGGCCTTCGTGGGCTGAGGGGGATGTCAAGGATGGCGTGGCGCATAGCCTCATCTATGGTATCTATGGTCGGCAGGACGCGGCATCTTACAAGGAGATGTCTATGCGCGATCTTGCGTACGCGAGTTCCCAAGCCCAGCTTCGTGCGGCCGAGCTCTCCCACATGGCCGCCCGCTGAGGTCTTAGTCTCTCGTACAGGTGGATGCGGACGGACACGTCGAAGTTGGATGCAGAAGAGAGGGCCACTGACCTTGCTGCTCGCTTGGCCACTGCTGAGAAACTCTTGGAGGAGTCATCTGGGGGCTTGGTTCGTGCCCTCCTTAATGAATTCTCCTTTTCTCCTTTTAATTCGTTATTATTCGTTGGCTCTACTTTATTTGTCGTGTTGGCCCGCAGGGACCCGGTGCCGCCGACTCGCTTAGGAGACGATGCGAGGAGTCGGACCAGGAGGTGCAGGACCTGAGAGCTCAGCTTGCCGAAGCTCAAAGTCAGTTAAGGGAAGGGGGAGGAGAAGGAGGTGCACCTTCGAGAGCGGCGAGGCCAGCCCCATCTCGGCCTGCTGAAGTCGAGCGTGCTCGGGGGAAAATCATGGCGTCGACGGCCCGAGCCCTGGTGAGTCGCCTCCATGACGTGTACGCTATTCGAGACAGCTGGAGGGGGGTCTCTGCCAGCGACATTCTTCCTGAGCTCTTCCCTTCGCCTGGGCGGTCCGGCTCGCCCCCTAGCAGCGGCGGCTACTCCCCATGATCGTGGGGATGGCCTGTGACGTCTTCTTTCTTCCCGTTCCTCGCGGGAACTGTGTAACTTTTGTGTCTGCTTTTCTCTTTCAGGCCTGCATGTACTAGCAAGAGAGAAGCAACAATTCATGTAATACACGTTATCAATGAATCAGTAGTTATTGTAATGAATGTCCTAGTTTACTCCTCCCTTTCATTGCTTGAGGGTGTGAAACCTTACTTGAATCAACCGTCGAGTAGTCGATTGAACCGGTGAGTTCCCCATCTGCCGGTATGACTGATCTTGGAGAACGGTTGTCTTTAGTCGGTGATCTTACCGATCGGAGGCGGAAGTACCCATCTATGTCCTGGGAGTCTTAGCTCAACCGGGGGTGGAGGAACTCAACGCACTCCTGTTCTAGCTGGAGGCGGAAGTACTCATCCACGTCCTGGGAGTCTTAGCTCAACCGGGGGTGGAGGAACTCAACGCACTCCTGTTCTAACTGGAGGCGGAAGTACCCATCAATGTCCTGGGAGTCTTAGCTCAACCGGGGGGGGAGGGACTCAACGCACTCCTGATCTAACTGGAGGTGGTAGTGCCCATCCAGGTCCTGGGAGTCTTAGATCAACCGGGGTGGAGGGACTCAACGCACTCCTGATCTAACTGGAGGTGGTAGTGCCCATCCAGGTCCTGGGAGTCTTAGCTCAACCGGGGTGGAGGGACTCAACGCACTCCTGATCTAACTGGAGGTGGTAGTGCCCATCCAGGTCCTGGGAGTCTTAGCTCAACCGGGGTGGAGGGACTCAACGCACTCCTGATCTAACTGGAGGTGGTAGTGCCCATCCAGGTCCTGAGAGTCTTAGCTCAACCGGGGTGGAGGGACTCAACGCACTCCTTATCTAACTGGAGGTGGTAGTACCCATCCAGGTCCTGGGAGTCTTAGCTCAACCGGGGTGGAGGGACTCAACGCACTCCTGATCTAACTGGAGGTGGTAGTGCCCATCCAGGTTGTTGGGAAAATGATTTCTCTTAACCCCTAGAAATGAATTCTAAGAATGAAAAAAAACAAGGCTAAGTAAATATGCGTCGAATAGTATTCGACGTTTCCTTCAGGTTGAGTCGAAGTAACTCTAGGAAGATTTCGACGTAAGTCTAGTCGACGCCACTCTGATTTCTAGTCGACGCATCTAATGAAGTCGACGCACCTCAGTCGACGCACCTTCCTTATTTTTCTCTCGACGTCCAGAAAGGATGCTCTCAACGCTTGCGTCGAATAGTAATCGACGCACGTCGATTTCCATGACAGAATTTAAATATGCGCCAGATCTCTTTCCTTCTTTCAATCGATCTGATTTATATGGAATAAGTGTCAATATTTTATAGCCGTTCTGAATCATTCTTTCCTTATATCTGATTCTTGACTAATTTTGATTTAACTTATTTGGATATTATTTGAAATCTGAATTGGTTCTTTCCTTCTACAGAAATAAATATTATGGAAACATTTTCATCTTTCTATTTTTCTGACTGCTAATTAATTATCCTCCTATAGCATTATTTTGAATACACAGAGCTATAAATAAAGAGGAGGTCGGCAGAAAATGACAGTTGAGTGATCCACCACATATATTTTGAAATAGAGGAAAGCTCCCAAGAGAAAAGAGAGAAATTGAGAAAAAGCTCTGCAGCAACATTCAACCACTTCTTCTTCTTCTGCTTCTGAAATCACACTGCTGCAAAATCTGATAGCTCTCACAAAGAGAGAAAGTCTGCAAATCTTCCTCTCTCTCTATAGAAGAAAGATTCAATTCACTTCTTGTGCTTCCAATCTTCTTGCTAGGAAGAAGATTCATTCTTGTCCTTATATCTTTCCTGCTTTCTTTCTTACATCTAACATTGTAAAAGAGTTTTTAGAATCTCTCTTCAAAAAATTCAGTGTACTGGTTCTAAGAGTCTCCTTGTCAAAAGACTCAGTTGGTTCTAAGAGTCTCCTTGTCAAAAGACTCAGGGTGGTTCTAAGAGTCTCCTTATCAAAAGACTCAGTACAAGATAGTGAATTCCTACCAAGGGGGTAGAAGAGTGGACTACCCAAAGTTTGGGGAACCACTATATTTTCTTGTGTTGTGCTGTGATTTATTTTCTTGCATTTGCTTTATTTTCTTGCTTAATTCTTGTTGGTGTGTGGGAAGCTCTAATCTGTGATTATACACATATATATATTAACTTTGCACAAAATGTTTTTAATCTCTATTCACCCCCCCCCCCCCTCTAGAGAATTCTAGTGAGGTTAACTGTGCACTTTCAATTGGTATCAAAGCGAGGTTGATCTAAAAAGGATAACTCCTTGATCAAAAAGATCTTACCTCTCATATATATATATATATTTCAAAACTATTTTATCATATGGCACAAATCAAAGATTATGCTTCCACCAGACCACCAATTTGCAACCTGGAAAAGTTTGCACTTTGGAAAACAAGAATTAGAATTTATTTAAACTCTATTGATAATGAATTGTTTAATGTGATCTTGACAGGTCCCCCCAAGTCATTCAGGAAGGATTCAAGTGGAAAAGTGACTGAAACACTTGTTCCAAGAGCTGAATGAACTGAAGATGAGAAGAAAGCCCAAGGACATGATGCCAAGGCTATGAATATCCTAGTCTCAACCCTCTCAGATGAAATTTTCCAAAAGATTGCTGATTGTGAGTCAGCTAAGGAAGTATGGGAAGCTCTCACCAAAATGGTAGAGGGAAGTGCTGATGAGAAAAATGATAGAAAGGCACTACTGATCTCCCAATATGAAAACTTCCAAAAGAAAGAAAGTGAAAGTGTTGCTGACATGTATTCAAGATTCAGCCTCATAGTCAATGAATTGAGAACACTTGAGAAGGACATATCTCTCACTGAGATAAATGATAAATTGCTGACTTGCTTTCCCAGCTCTTGGGATTCAAGAATCTGGCCAATCAAAGACTCCAGAAGTCAAAAAGAAATATCAACAGATGTTCTCTTGGGTAAATTAAAATCCTATGAACAACTGTTGAAAACCAGAGCTGAGAAAGAAAAGGCATCTCCACTCTCAAAAGAAAAGAGTATTGCATTGAAGGTTGTTGAAGGTGAATCATCTACTGATGAAGAGAAGCTAATCAGCTTGCTGGCTAGGAAGTTCAAGAGGTGGATCAAAACAGAAGGATCCAGAGGAAGAGACTCAAAAAACAGGTATAATAAAACTCCTACTAAAGAGATTATCTGTTACACTTGCAGGAAACCAGGACACATTGCCCCTGAATGTCCTAAGGAGAACAACAGCAAGAAAGATCTGAAAAGAACAGATCTAAAGAAGAAAAAGAAAGAAAAAGGATTCATTGCTCAAACCTGGAGTGATTCAGAATCTGAAGGAAGCACCTCATCAGATAATGATCAGGAAGAGGTCAAGCAAAAGGAAACATGTCTGATGGCCACTGAGAAGCTTGATGCTACATCTATGGTAAATATACTTAATGATTTTTCCTCTACTGATTTCAAACAAAATTTCAAAGAACTATGTTTAGATATAATCAAATATGAAAAAGAATTAAAAGGATTAAGAATTGAATTAGGAAATCTAAAACAGGTAAATACAAACCATAAAAATTATAAGCTCAATCTAGAACTCTCAGAAGAGAAATTAAACAAAATCTATTCGGACAATCTAACACTAAGAAAAGAGCTAGCAAAGGCTAAAGCCTTTGAGGACTCTCTAAATGGAAGAGGCCAGAAGCTCAAGAATATTTCTGAAAATCTCACTGATAGATTTAGACAACTAAAACTGAATACTAATGAAGCATCTAAATCTCAATCATCCAGCAAACCTGTCTGGAAACATCCCATTCACTCCACTAGGGAGAATCATCTAACAGGAGTAAGATCACAAGTAAGTCCAGAAATAACCACTGTTTTTAATAAACCAAATCCCATTACAAATAAAGGAATCTTAGGAAAATATCCTCACAAAGAATTTGAACATGCGTCGAATACTATTCGACGTGCGTCGAGTTCTAATCGACGCTTACACCAAAATGCGTCGACTTATACTCAACACAACCTCTCTCATACTTCGACTGAGAATAGACTCAGAATGAAGAAAGCGTCGACTTCATATCGACGCAACCAGAAACCTACGTCGAATTTATATCGACGCAACCATAAGTATACGTCGAATCCCTATCGACGCAATGAATCAGACAGAAAATCTTCTGTTTCCAAACAGATCTCTCAATCCATGTCCTTCTATTATGAACATTATTTCTGTGATATCATCCAAGAAGATTGGTATGATAAGCCAGTACCCCATAAGAAGGAAGGATATCCTGAAAAACCCACTTATTCCTTTATTAAATCTTTTACTAATAAAAGAGAGGGACCCCAGCTCAGCAGGGTCTAAACCAATGTTTAAACTTTTATGTGCAGATGTATCACATCTCCAGGATGGTGTGGTACTTGGACAGTGGATGCTCCATGCACATGACAGGTTGCAAAAACCTATTAATCAACTTTGAGGATAGACTTGGACCATCAGTAACCTTTGGAGACTCTAGCTGTGGCCAAACCAAGGGATTTGGAGATTTCAAAGAAGGGAAAGTCACCTTCAAGACTGTGGCAGTAGTCAAAGGACTAAAACACAATCTGATTAGTATAAGTCAGATATGTGAGAATGGTAAGTATGAGGTAAAATTTACTACACTATTCTGCCATATTATAGATATCAAGACTGGTGCTACAGTACTAAATGGAATTAGAAAAGGGAAAGTATATGTAGTGGACTTTAGCTCTTCACCCACAGAAGTTTGCTTATTCAACAATATTATTGATAAAAATGAATTATGGCATAGGAGACTAGGTCATCTAAACTACAAAACAATTAGTAAACTAGCTAAAAATAACCTAGTCAGAGGCTTACCAAAGGGTAGGTACTCTAAGGATTCTCCATGCAGACCTTGCCAACTAGGAAAGCAAACCAAATCATCCTTCAAACCCATTGGTAATGATGACTCTCCCAGGTCTTTATACTTACTACACATGGATCTCTTTGTTGGATCGTATGACGCCCTTAGAGGGGGGGTGAATAAGGGTGTGTAAAATTTAATTTTTGACTTAGTAATTTTTTTAAGAGAATTTACTTTACTAAAAAATTACTTATAAATATTTTCAAACCAATGCAATTTTAGTATTAAATCAAAACACAAATTTCCAAGATAAAGATTATGCCACAAAATATGTATTTACAGAAAAAGACATAATTATATTAATCATGAAATTTGAGTACAATAAAAATGATCTTAACAATGCTTAAGATCAAGGCACAAATAAGTTAATAAGAAATTCTACAATTTTGGTTTACCAATCCTTCTCCCAAGGATCGGAAGGCTATTGCTAGTCTCTCCCAAGACCAAGCCCAAGCCTATCCTCTAGATCTTCCCAAGATCTAGACGTAGCACACAAGGCCACGATTTCCCACCAAGCCACGCAAGGACTTGGACGCTCCACACAAGGAAGCGATTTTCCCTTAAGCCACGCAAGGACTTAGACGTCGCACGCAAGACGACGATTTCTCTACCAACGATTACAAAATGAAAAGTGAATGAATGAAAATACAATATGAAAAACCCCCTTTAGAATTTCTGGACCAAAACAGCGAAGAGCCCTTGAGAAAGTCTCCTTGGAATGCGTGTACAATCTTCGGCTTCGCTCTCTCTTTTCTTCTTCAAGGATGGGGATTTTCGTTCTCTGGAGCTCTCTGGACAATAACACTCAGGAAGGAGGCTTAGAAATCTGAAGTATTGAATTCCACGAAGTTTTGAGCCCTTTTAATAAAAAGGAGCTGTCGCCGTCCGATAGCTGCTGTCGCCGATATCCGATAGCTCTAGAGGCTGCCACGTGTCCCGCTAAAACGAAGTTTCTGCGTCGTGTTGAGGTCGTGGTTGAGACGTGGGCTGTCGGATATCCGATAGCACTGTCGGATATCCGATAGTCAAGGTAACCGTTGCACGTTCTGGCATTATCGGAAGATCGTGGGCTGTCGCCATCCGATAGCGATATCGGAAATCCGATAGCTCCTAACCACTGTGTGATAACTGCTGCACGTCCTGGCGTTATTGGCAGATCATGGGCTGTCGGAAATCCGATAGCGATATCGGAAATCCGATAGCTCCAAACCGTTGCGCAGAGATTAAATAAACGAGCTGTCGGAAATCCGATAGCACTGTCGGAAATCCGATAGCTCAAATTTCTGGAAAATGTCATTTTGCTCCAATTGAAGTCATGTTATTCTAGCACCTGTTATCTGCACACCATTAATCAAAAATAGGATCAAATACATTCGGGATTTGTTATTCTCAAACCGGACGAGTGCGGAACGCATGCTCCAACACTCTTTGGTCCCATATCCACTCAAAGCTTAGGTGGAAAATCCTATACCTTGGTCATTGTTGATGATTATTCTAGGTTTAGCTGGGTATTCTTTCTAGGAGTTAAATCTGAAACCCATAAAATTCTCTCAAAATTCATAAGACAGATTCAATCTGAGTTCAACACAAATGTTTCAATTATAAGAAGTGACCATGGGACTGAATTTGAGAATCAGATGATTTGTAGTTTCTGTGAGGAAGAAGGTATTAAACAAAGCTTTTCAGCACCTAGAACTCCCCAACAAAATGGAGTTGCTGAGAGGAAGAATAGAACCTTAATAGAATCAGGTAGAACCCTGCTTGCAGAGTCAGGATTACCAAAAACCTTTTGGGCTGAAGCAGTCAACACTGCAAACTATGTTCTAAATAGAAGCCTCATACACAAAACTAAATCAAAGAATCCATATGAGCTCCTGAAAAATAAAACACCCACTGTTAAATATTTTAAAATTTTTGGATGTACTTGCTTTATTCTAAACAATGGGAAAGATCATCTTGCCAAATTTGACAAGAAGTCTGATGATGGAATATTTCTGGGATATTCATCATCTAGCAAAGCCTATAGGTGCTACAATAGAAGAACTCTTAAGATTGAAGAATCCATGCACATTGTATTTGATGAAACTAACATGCTGCTTAAGGGGGAGGAAACTCCCACCAGTTCTGTTCCACAGGAAAACAACAACATAGAAACCCAGCTTGAGCAACTAGCTCTAGAGAACACAGAAAATGGAAAGGAAAACCAGTTAGAGGAACCAAGTGAGGAGTCTGAACAAGAAACCTCAGAAAAGAGCACTCAAGACCCTCCTCCACAAGAGGACATGGTTTAGGAAGAACAATTGAACAATGGTCCCATTGAGAATGAAGTACAACTGACAAATTCAGGCAGAACAGGAATCAATTTGAAAGATCATCCACAAGCTCAAGTGATTGGAGATCCCAATGCAGGAGTAAGAACAAGACACCAAGTCTCCAATGGGATGATGCTCCAATGCTTCCTATCACAAGTTGAACCAAAGAAGTTTGAGGAAGCAAATTGTGATCCTCACTGGATTATGGCCATGCAAGAAGAACTAGGCCAATTTGAGAGAAACAAAGTATGGAACCTAGTTGAAAGACCAAGAAACTACCATGTAATTGGTACAAAATGGGTATACAGGAACAAACTAGATTCCACTGTAGTAATTGTGAGAAACAAGGCAAGACTTGTAGCACAAGGATATAGACAAGAAGAAGGGATAGACTACAACCAGACCTTTGCTCCAGTAGCCAGATTAGAGGCAATCAGGCTCTTTCTTGCCTATGCAGCCTTCATGAAGATTAAAGTCTACCAAATGGATGTCAAGAGTGCTTTTCTAAATGGAGATCTGCAAGAAGAGGTATATGTGGAGCAACCACCAGGTTTTGTTAATCCTTCTTCTCCTAACTTTGTTTATAGACTTAACAAAGCATTATATGGTCTTAAGCAAGCACCTAGAGCTTGGTATGAAACTCTATCAAATTTTCTTTTAGAAAATTCCTTTGAAAGAGGAAAAGTAGACAAGACACTATTTACTAGAACCCATAAAAACCAACTCCTTCTTGTTCAAATATATGTAGATGACATCATCTTTAGCTCAACCCATCCTAAACTATGTAAAAGATTTGCTAATCTTATGCAATCTAAATTTGAGATGAGTAGTATGGGTGAACTCTCCTACTTCCTAGGACTACAAGTAAAACAAAGTAGTGAAGGAATCTTTATCTCACAATCAAAATATACTAAAGAGCTAATCAAAAAGTTTGGTATGGAATCAGCATCTACCATGAAAACACCCATGACAACCAATGCCATTATAGAAAAAGATGATAAAGAAAAATCAGTAGATCAAAAGACTCATAGGGCCATCATAGGATCCCTTCTATATCTAACAGCTTGCAGACCTGACATCATGTTTGCAACTTGCATATGTGCTAGATTTCAGGTTGATCCAAAGGAATCCCATCTCATCTCTGTAAAAAGGATTCTTAGATACCTAAAGGGAACCCCTGACCTAGGACTATGGTACTCAGCAGAAACTAACTTTGAATTAATAGGTTTCTCAGATGCAGATTATGCTGGTTGTAGGGTTGATAGAAAAAGCACATCTGGTACCTGCCAATTCCTAGGAGACATATTGATCTCATGGTTTAGTAAGAAACAAACCTCAGTCTCAACCTCAACAGCTGAAGCTGAATACATAGCTGCTGGGAGCTGTTGTTCACAAATCCTGTGGATGCAAAATCAGCTACTTGACTACAAATTGGAAATACATAACTCTAAGATATATTGTGATAGCTCTAGTGCTATATCCATAGCATCCAACCCAGTCCTTCATAGTAGGACCAAACATATAGAGATTAGACATCACTTCCTTAGAGACAATGTTGAGAAGGGTAAAATAACTTTAGAATATATTTCCACAGACAATCAAAGAGCAGACATCTTCACAAAACCCTTAGATGAAACTAAGCATAACTATTTCATAAACACCTTAGGAATGCTTGATGGAAGCTTGTAAACACCACTGATAGGGAACTCTAAAGAAATCAGACAATCTAAGAAAATCTCTTGAAGATACGTCGAATACATATCGACGCTCTGTCGAGACAAAATCGACGTTGACACGGACTTCCACCAGATAATGCTACGTCGATCCTTTATCGACGTACCATCGAGTTCATATCGACGCAAGACTATGAACACGTCGATTGAACACCAGGCTGGCCACTCTCCACGCAAACGTCGACATTCATTCGACGTAACGTCGACTTCAAGACAAAATTAGAATCGAATCCTTACTTCCTCTTTTGACGATTGGATTACCTTGATTTCTGTTTCCTTTCTCGACGTTTCATCTCCTTTAAATAGTACTTCGTATTTCATAACAAATACCTCTCTGGACCCGCCAAAACTGCGTCTTCCACCTCTCTCTCTTCCTGCATCAATGGTGCCTATTCCTGTTCAAACTGACCTTATCAAAGCAATGAACGATGCTCTGGAAAATCTCCTCAACGACTTCCAGACACATCTACAAAACTTCTCCAATGAATGTGCCAATATGATCACCACCTGTGAAGCCAAATTGGCCACCCTATCTGCATCTCTTCCTGAGCTTCATACCCTTATTCGAGAAGAACCTCTGTCACCACAAAGGTTTACATCCTTCCTAAAGGATATAAACCAGGGGGAGAGTTGCTCTAGAAACCCCTCTTGCCAGGTTTTTGATCTCAACTAAAAGCTCAGGTTTAAATCTCTTCTCTCCAACACTAAGTATTCCCTCTAACTCTTTTATAGGCTCCACTCCTCTCAAATCACTCTGACTACACTTTCATCAAATATTTTGGTGAATCCTCCTCTTACAACACTGAAGGGGAGCATGTTGTGGATTCAGCATTCAGAACTGATGATCCTTATAACCAGGGGAGATTCCTGTAGTAAAGGACCCAGTAATCCAGGGGGAGGAAGAAGCAGCCACCTTAGATGATTGGAATGGCCAGGTATGGATTAATGCACCCTCCTGTGATGAGGAACAACAGCATCATTCTCCTAGCTTCTCTACCAGATACATCAAGCTAAAGACACCTCTGCTTGAGGACATCCCTGCAACAGAGCTTGGAGAAGACAATCATCCCTTCACAGAAAACACTCTACCAGAAATCTTTCCTTCCTCTACTACAGAACATCTAAGAACTCTTCTTAAAATAGCTCCCTCTCCACCCAAAGAGAAAACTCCTCCTTCTTCTCTACCTCCTCTGCTACCTCTACCTCCACAAGCAGCAAGACTCCCTAAACAGATCATATCTAGGCAAAGTCCAGGAGGACAGATAAAGAGAAAAAGGGAAGTCACTCCCCACTGGCAAAATTTTTCTAAAGAAGAAAGGAAGGAGTTTGCAAAAGAAAAGAAGTATAGAAAAGCATGTGAGCAAATAAAAAGATTTGAAAAGATGCATAGTATCTGTCCTAACAGTCCTGTCAAGGAGTACCATGATACTGACATGGAAAAGAGGCATGAAGAGATAAGAGAAAGAGAACTGTATGAATATGAAGCAGCTAGAAAAGAAGTGGAAGATAAAAGGAAAGCTTGGATGGAAAAGATTAACAAGGGAATGACTGAACAAATCCTTGCTGAATCTTCTATCAAAATTCCAAATAAGTTGTTTGATATTGAAGCTTATCAAAAGAAAAATCCTCAGGCAGGGACTATCCTGGATAAGGGTCAAAAGGACAAGAAGGGTATAGGATGTATAGAAGATACATACATTCCCTATAAAAAGCCATCAAGACCTGCAAAGTTAGATTCCTGGAAAGGGAAAGGAAAAATGACTGAGAGTCCTATGAAACAGGAATCAGAGAAGAAAACAAAGTTTAGGCCAAAGGTTGATAACAAAGGACCTCCTGAGCCCAAGCCTGCACAAAAAGAATCTCACAACATTACCATTGAGATGATTGATGAAAAGGCAGCAATCATCATCAGCAAAGGCTACTCCATAAATGACACTATTCCTGATGGTGATAAACTCTTGGAAAAACTGCATACAATCATCAGGAATGTTCAGGAAAGACCTGATAGAGCTAGGGGATACATTTTTGATGCCATTCATGACTGATCTAGGAAACTTTATTCTGTTTTTGTCAACTTCATGTACAAAAAGAAGTTTCTAGTTTAATTCTTGTGAAAGACAAATACTTGACATGTGCTTTCTTTTCCTAATCTCTTTCCTTCTACTCAATATATTTCTTATCTTTACAAATGCTGTGCTGGGTTAATTATATGCTAGTACAATTTCCCTCTAAATAGGGTTAAGACAAATAGGGGGAGATTATTGGGAAAATGATTTCTCTTAACCCCTAGAAATGATTTCTAAGAATGAAAAAAAACAAGGCTAAGTAAATATGCGTCGAATAGTATTCGACGTTTCCTTCAGGTTGAGTCGAAGTAACTCTAGGAAGATTTCGACGTAAGTCTAGTCGACGCCACTCTGATTTCTAGTCGACGCATCTAATGAAGTCGACGCACCTCAGTCGACGCACCTTCCTTATTTTTCTCTCGACGTCCAGAAAGGATGCTCTCAACGCTTGCGTCGAATAGTAATCGACGCACGTCGATTTCCATGACAGAATTTAAATATGCGCCAGATCTCTTTCCTTCTTTCAATAGATCTGATTTATATGGAATAAGTGTCAATATTTTATAGCCGTTCTGAATCATTCTTTCCTTATATCTGATTCTTGACTAATTTTGATTTAACTTATTTGGATATTATTTGAAATCTGAATTGGTTCTTTCCTTCTACAGAAATAAATATTATGGAAACATTTTCATCTTTCTATTTTTCTGACTGCTAATTAATTATCCTCCTATAGCATTATTTTGAATACACAGAGCTATAAATAAAGAGGAGGTCGGCAGAAAATGACAGTTGAGTGATCCACCACATACATTTTGAAATAGAGGAAAGCTCCCAAGAGAAAAGAGAGAAATTGAGAAAAAGCTCTGCAGCAACATTCAACCACTTCTTCTTCTTCTGCTTCTGAAATCACACTGCTGCAAAATCTGATAGCTCTCACAAAGAGAGAAAGTCTGCAAATCTTCCTCTCTCTATAGAAGAAAGATTCAATTCACTTCTTGTGCTTCCAATCTTCTTGCTAGGAAGAAGATTCATTCTTGTCCTTATATCTTTCCTGCTTTCTTTCTTACATCTAACATTGTAAAAGAGTTTTTAGAATCTCTCTTCAAAAAATTCAGTGTACT
The DNA here is from genome assembly GCA_033032865.1 of Dactylorhiza incarnata. Classification (NCBI taxonomy): domain Eukaryota; kingdom Viridiplantae; phylum Streptophyta; class Magnoliopsida; order Asparagales; family Orchidaceae; genus Dactylorhiza; species Dactylorhiza incarnata. The sequence continues at coordinate 3,996,865 of JAWHQI010000088.1, read as the reverse complement.
GGTTCTAAGAGTCTCCTTGTCAAAAGACTCAGTTGGTTCTAAGAGTCTCCTTGTCAAAAGACTCAGGGTGGTTCTAAGAGTCTCCTTATCAAAAGACTCAGTACAAGATAGTGAATTCCTACCAAGGGGGTAGAAGAGTGGACTACCCAAAGTTTGGGGAACCACTATATTTTCTTGTGTTGTGCTGTGATTTATTTTCTTGCATTTACTTTATTTTCTTGCTTAATTCTTGTTGGTGTGTGGGAAGCTCTAATCTGTGATTATACATATATATATATATTAACTTTGCACAAAATATTTTTAATCTCTATTCACCCCCCCCCCCCCCCCTTTAGAGAATTCTAGTGAGGTTAACTGTGCACTTTCACAGGTCCTGGGAGTCTTAGCTCAACCGGGGTGGAGGGACTCAACGCACTCCTGATCTAACTGGAGGTGGTAGTGCCCATCCAGGTCCTGGGAGTCTTAGCTCAACCGGGGCGGAGGGACTCAACGCACTCCTAGTCTCTTTACCGATTGGAGGTGGAAGTACCCATCCGCGTCCTTGGTGCTTACCTTCACCTGGAGGCAGAGGAGCTCAACGCCTTCCCAATCGGTTGTTGGACCGCGAGTCGACCTGACGAGTCCCCCATCTACCGGCATGACTGAGCCCGACGAGGGATCTCCAGTCAGGGATCTTAGATCGGGGTATTACCCCAGAACACTTTTTCATTTCTAGTTCGTCTATTACAACTTCACTACCTTACGCCCTTGCAGGGCACTTTATTACACCTCGCCCTTCTTGGGCACTTCACTTACATCTCGCCCTTCCTGGGCACTTCACTTACATCTCGCCCTTCCTGGGCACCTCACTTACATCTCGCCCTTCCTGGGCACCTCACTTGGCCGCACGCTCCTTGGTCATCTTCTTCGCCACTTCTTCTGTCTCCGCAACTCCTTCTTGGCCCTTCCAGGTGAAGTTACTCCCCCCTGGTTGGACGGGGGCGTTCTTATCGCCTCCCTGCAGGTGGTGTCGAGCATTCGCCGCGAGTGAAGGATGCGACCTGCAGGAGCTCCAGGATCCCTTTGCTGAACTCATCGACGTCGCCCTTCTTTACATACTCGCATGCCGGAGGCGAGTCTCCCAACTCGTCGCTTCCAGCCATGAGACATGGCTCAGAGCTTTCCGAACTAGTTGCTTCCACGCTCACCGCACCAGAATGTTGAAATCAGTTTCCCGGTTTCAGCGTTCGAAAGGGGGTTGCGACTAACCCTTACTTGACCTAAGCCTAGACCCTTGACCGGTTACTAGGAACTAGGAGAACTTGCCCTTGAAGAACACTTGAATCTAGAAACGAACCCCTTAAGCTTCAGCGAGGAGGTCCCACCACATACCCGGAAGATCTTAGAGCGCTTCCCCTCCCAAGCCAATGCTGAGCCTGGGCACCTTGGAGGGCACTGAGAACCACCTCACTGTCAGCTGAAGGATGACAAGGGAGGGGGGGGGGGTTCTTGCTCACAAGACACACGCGAGGGAGGGGGGTAGAGACCAACCCTTCCCAAGGTGGCCATGAGGGTCTATTTATAGACTTCCCAAAAATGGACTGCGGATAGCAAAAATCCTGCTATTCGCAGTCCAACCATGACCACCATCGATCACGCGTGAGGGGGGGGGGGGGGGGGGGGGGGGGGGGGCGAGTGGGACTCGAGGTGTCTGTCCCCCCCTCCCGGGAGGTCACACTGACCTCCATACCTACACCGGGCGAGTGGGAGGCCCCTCCCACTCGCTCGGCGAGTGGGACCTCTCCCACTCGCCCGACGAGTGGGAGGCCCCTCCCACTCGCCCGGCGAGTGGGAGGCCCCTCCCACTCGCCCGGATGAGTGGGAGAAATTCTCCCACTCCCTCTGTGGCCTCTTTCGCGGTTTAGGGTTTTGCGCGGTCGTTTTGCTTTCCTCGGCCATTTTCGCTACCTAGGCTTCGTCCGGGTCGGGTCACACCGATTCGAGAAATATGAGGGTTGTACATGGAGGTTCGAAACATTGTAGCGTTCTATACCCGCATTGTCAAGGTTATAGCGCGCTTCAAGTGAATACCACAATTCCTCAGCCGTACGATATTGGAGGAATACATCGTAAAGGCTGTCGGACAAAGCACTAAGAATGCGGTTACGACAATGATATTCAACATCTACCGGATCTCTATAAGGGAGACGTCTTACGTAGGTTCTAGTGGTGTTTGCAGTTGAGGATGAAGATGATGACAGGTTTGCAGCAACTGCATTTGCAGCGCTAGGGATTTCAGTTTCTACTGCGGGGGCATCGAAGATGGCAGACAAAAGGCCTAACGTATTAAGCCAATATTCTATCTGAGCTTGCCACCGACGAAAACCATTACCGTTAAATTTCTCGGGTTTGATCCTGGCGGAGTCCTCAGATCTAGATGCCATTAGTGATTTCTGAAATTTAAAATACATACAATAAACAACAGTACATGTAAACAATAAAACAGAGATAATCATTTTGATTATTTGATTTTATTTATTCTATTGATGTGGAATTACAAACTTCTTTAGATTGTTGGAATATTTACTTCTATATTTCTATATTAATATACAAAATACTGTAATTTTTTGTATTAAAAACTTTGCAGAAAACAGCAGATCTATATATATATATATATGAACAACAATAATAATAAAATTGCATGAAGGGGATGAGAAATAAAGGAGAGAAAATATATAGTTTAGAATCGAGCCTGGGTAAGGCGTGTGGTCACTGCCCTAAAGAAGTTGCATCACCATCCGGCAATGCTTTCAACCGATGCTCACTCCTCCAAGGTACAACACCCGGCTAGATCCCGAAACTCCGATGTGCGCGGACACCGAAGAAGCACAGAGCACCCGAACTCCCACTTGATGAAGCAAATGTAAAGAAAAGGAATCACGTAGAAGATCGTCAAAACAGAGAGAGCAGAAGAGCATATGAGAGCGATTCAGCGTGTTCTCTTTCTGAGAAGAACGTCAATATATAAAGACAGTAAATCGCCGGAAACGGTATCTTGAAAAATGGCAATATTAAAAACCGTAATAAATATTGATGGTTATAGTTGGAAGGATCATAGGGAAGATAAACGTTTAATAATTCCAACGTAAGTAGTGACGTAAAACACGCGTAAAAAGAGCGGTTAAGAAAACGCGTAAAACGGCGGAACGCGTGAAAGCAAATCGACGTGCGTCGACATCATATCGACGCTACGTCGAGCTCTATCGACGCAGGACCTAACGACGCAAGGCTTATCGAAGCAAGCGTCGAGTTCTATCGACGCATGCGTCGAATTCCATTTGACGCCACGCCAATTTTAGCGGCTTGACGACGGTACGTCGAAACCTATTCGACGCAGCTCCGTATACTAATCGACGCAACTCTGAGTAAAAACTCTGAAACAATTTTGAACAAAAAATACAATTCAATTCAATTATTCCCCAAATCCGGATCCGGTTCGGTGCGGTGCGTGCGCGCACGCGCGTGTGTTTCATAGTTTCTCCTTATGTTCTTTTGAACAAATCAGAAGGTGTGAAAACATATATAAACTATTTGACTAGAGAGCTAATATGCAAGGTGAGACTAAAGGTTCATCCTTTCATTCATGAAAGGTTTCCCTCTAAATAATTTGGATTCCCTCCAATTTAGTTTTGGAGCTTTTCATTTATAATGATGAGCCAAACACCAAACACCATACAAGGCTCCAATAAACATTTATAAAATGAATGTTTATAAATAAAATTTCTAATAACTGCCCCGCCGTGATTTTCTCCCGCAGGGCTGTGGTCGGACGGTGGGGCTCTGCTCCACAGCAGATTTCCTGCGAGACGTGAGAACCGCGGCAGCAATCTAGGAGCGCAGATGATTTTCATCCGCCCCGCCAAAGGAAGCTTAAATTAGAAGATATTAATTTGATTTGCAACAATAATTCCGACCACCTCCCGACCCTCGCTCTCACGCCGAAGCGTATACTCACCGGGGGTAGCTAATCTTGTAGACCACGTGGCAGACATATGAAGGGTTGCTATATGCGAACCCGGACGCGAACTCTATTATATATCGTGTTTCTGCAAAACCCTAACCCGCGGTGGAATCCGGGAATATTTTCCGGCCGCAGCTTGCTCCGTCTCTTTCCCTGTCCCGCTCATTATCCGATATTCTCCGAATTGCTTTGATCAGGTTCTATTCAGTTTTGTTTCAATCAATTTGGGTTTCTCTTCAACCGACTTACAGTTCTTCCATTCTCCTGGATCAATTGGGTGTTCTCGGCTTGGATCGACCTGTAATTCTCCCTTACTCTGGATAGTTTCAGTGCGCGATTTAATAGGTCTATCTATTGTTTTCTCCAGATATCTGAGATATGTCTGACGAGGAGCATCATTTCGAATCAAAAGCAGATGCCGGGGCTTCGAAGACTTATCCCCAGCAGGCTGGGACCATTCGGAAGAACGGTTATTTAGTGATCAAGGGAAGACCGTGCAAGGTGTGTACTGTGGATTCACTTTGTTGTTTTGAAGGAAGGAATTGAATTTCTTTACTGCTAGGTTTTGCTACTCTGAGTCGTATATTTATTTGTAATTTGTGATTATTTATTTTCTCACTCTAATCAATTGTCTTTGAAATGACACAAACTTCAGTTGTGGGCGTGGTTTCTGTTTTTTTTCGGCTGTTTTTTATATAGGGAATTGGCAAGCCGTCCGATCACAGATCCGATGGCTGAAATGGACCCGTTCCTAATTTTTATCTCTTGGAATTCAAGGCAGATTCTACAAGTCCACGAAGTATTTTTGTGTCAACGCTCTAAATTAAAGGAGCACTCACTATGCTATGTGACTACACACTGATATTATCTTGATTCGGTGCTGGATTATGATGGAATTTTTTTGAATCTCTACTTAAAATGCATATCTGCTTGGCTGATATTGTCAAGTTGATGTAGACTAAGATGATTATGAGGTGATTTAAGATGAAATATTAGTTATTTTGGAGATTTGAAGTTTTCTTACGTTAAGTACTTGAGCTTTGCGAAAATTAACTTAAAACAACTAGCAAGACGAAATGCAATCGTCAACAATTTTGTGTCACGCGATGAGTTGCTAACCGATAGTGTCTAATCTTAACAAGCATGTAGAAGAAAAATAATAAAACTTTGAAAGAGAAATACCGTAAACAAATTAATTTTGTATTTTTTGGTTGAGGGGATAACTCGAGCTAGTACTGATCGGCCAGTCCTTCCCCAGGTCGTTGTCTACTACTTCCTTGAAAGTCCTTCAAAGGTCATACACTCTCACTCACAGTAGTCCTTCACTCAGAAGGACAAAGCACAAAGAAGAACAATGCAACAAAAACAAACACTTGTAATTTTCATTCATTCAAAGGATGATTATAACATGGGCATTCATGTCTATTTATAGATCTTGAGAGTCATGATAGGTGAGGAGGGGATGACTTTGGAGTTCATAAATTTGGTGGTCTTTAGTCACATGTTTGAATGAGGAAGAAAATGAGATGACTTACATGTAAAAAGAGGGTGATTTGTGGTGATTATTAATGGCATAAAGAAAATAAAGCAATTTATATGTGAAAAGAGAGAAGTTTATGATGGTCATTCATGATATGAAGAAAATTAGGTGGGTTATATGTGAAAAGGGAGTGGTTTATGGTGGTCATTCATGGCATGTAGAAAATTAAGTGGTTTATGTGTGAATAGATGGTGGTTTATGGCGGTCATTCATGATATGAAGAAATAAAATGGTTTACGTGTGAAAATTAGGTAGTTTATGGTGACACTTCATGATATGAAGAAATATAGTGATTTATGTGTGGAAATGAGTGATTTCACATGTGAGATAAGTTATGTTGTGGTTGAATGACATTGGGCTTAGCTTCCTCAAAATCTATAATATATCATATAATATATAAAATCCAAAATTACATAAGTAATAGCCCAAAGTACATAATGCTTAAAATGCGAGTGCGCTCATAGGTATGCTTAAAATAAAATACATAATAAAATAAAAATATAGGTTTAGTTTGCAAATCGGTTGACATCATGCGTGTCGACGTCAACTTTTCCACTGTCTTGATTTAAATTGTCTTGCATCACAAGTGTTTCTAATGAACAATCAGTCAAGTTTTCATTTTATTGATCATTAAAGTAATTTAAGCGATAAAATAATTAGAATTGTAATAACATGAAGGTAAGTAAAACAAGTTTTTTCAATAGTACTGTTGACACCAAAAATTTCATCAAGTCACATAGTTCGAATTCAAGGAATTGGGGGTAACTATGGAGTGGTCGGTTACTTTATGTCGCGAATGAACAAGTGGGACAAGGGGAGCTTGCGGACACCGAGGAGTGGTCGCCCAGGCCGCCTGCGCGACCTCAAAAAGGGTGTCCGCCTTGTCCATCTATAGAGCTCGCCCGAACACTTCCAAGGAGTTCACAACTTCTGGTCTCTTAGACCTCCGCCCCTTCTGGCTTGGATATGGTCACTGTTTATAGGAATTGAGAGCTGCCTGAACAAGCAAGCTTAGGAATTACGGGTTTCCGGAAAAAAGGAGGTTGAGCAGACAGGGCGGTCACCAAAAAAGAATCCGCGAGTACTCCCGAAGGTGAGACCTCACGGACAGGGAGAACACTGAAAAGGAGTTCACGAGTACTCCCGAAAGGGAGATCTCGCGGACAAGGCGATCACAAAAAAGGAGCCTGCGAGCACTCCCGAAGGGAAGACCTCGCGGACAGTGCGATCACCAAAAAAAAGTCTGTGAGTACTACTGAAGGGGAGACCTTGCGGACATGGTGAACACTAAAAAGGAGTTTGCTAGTACTCCCAAAGGGGAGACCTCGCGGATTGGGTGGTCACCAAAAAGGAGTCCGCGAGCACTCCCGAAGGGGAGACCTCACGAACAAGCCAAGGAAAATCACCTAGCCGAGGTTGACACGTGGAGTGATCGCTTTGGAGGAGGTGATTGCTGACTTCGGGGTAAACAAATCCCCGTATTTTTTCAAGTTTCGAAAGAACTTCAAATAAATAAAACTTACCCACGAATGCCGCGATCCACCTCCTTTGAATTCAAAAAAAAAACAAACGTTCATGGAAGAAAATGCAAGTACCTGAGGGATCTTGCTAGTACTGTGTATTACTGCACTAGAGGGTACATATTTCATAGATAAAAAATGATGAACTATGCGAGTACCTGAAGAGAATTTGCGAACACCTATTTATTTTTGCAAAAGAGAAATGTCAAAGCAAGTATAGGAAGAGAACTCACAGACACCTGTTTATCTCTGCATGAGTTGTCAAAAATAGGTATAAAAGAAACATGAAACCCGAGTACTTGAGGAGAACTCGCGAACACTTGTTTATCTTTGCAGGAGATGTTAAAAATAGGTATAAAAGAAACATGAAACGCGAGTACCTGTATAGAACTCGCGGATACCTGTTTATCTGATAATCAAGAGATGTTAAAAATAGGTATAAAAGAAACATGAAGCGCGAGTACCTGAAGAGAACTTGCGGACATCTGTTTATCTCTGCAAGAGATGTCAAAACAAGTATAAAAACATGAAACACGAGTATCTGAAGAGAACTCGCGGACACCTATTTATCTATGCAAGTGATGTAAAAAATAAGTATAAAAGAAACATGAAGCGCGAGTACCTGAAGAGAACTCACGAACACTTGTTTATTTTTGCAAGAGATGTCAAAAACACGTATAAAAGAAGCATGAAGCGCGAGTACCTGAAGAGAACTCACGGACACCTGTTATATCTCTGTAAGAGATGTCAAAACAGGTATAAAAGAAACATAACACACGAGTACCTGTTACGCTGATATATATTTTAGCATTTCTCTTGCAAAGAAATAACAGGTATACCCAAGTTCTCCTTTCCCCAGGTACTCACATTTCATGCTTCTTTTATACTTGTTTTTGACATCTTCTGCAGAAATAAACATGTGTCCGCGAGTTCTCTTCAGGTACTCACATTTCATGTTTTTTTATTCTTGTTTTTGACATCTTCCACAGAGATAAACTGGTGTCTGCGAGTTCTCTTCAGGCACTCGCGCTTCATGTTTCATTTATATATATTTTTGATATCTCTTGCAGAGATAAACAGGTGTTCGCGAGTTCTCTTTAGGTACTCGCGCTTCATGTTTCTTTTATACCTGTTTTTGACATCTCTTGCGGAGATAAACAAGTGTCCGCTTGTTCTCTTCAGGTACTCACACTTCATATTTCTTTAATACCTATTTTTAACATCTCTTGCAGAGATAAACAAGTATCTGCGAGTTCTCTTCAGGTACTCGCATTTTATGTTTCTTTTATACCTTTTTTTACCATCTCTTGCAAAGATAAGCAGGTGTCCGCGAGTTCTTTTCAGGTTCTCGCATTTCATGTTTCTTTTATACCTATTTTTGACATCTCTTGCAGAGATAAACATATGTACGCGAGCTCTTTTCATGTACGCGAGCTCTTTTCATGTACGCGCGCCTCATGTTTCCCATATACCCGCATTGACATTTCTTCTTTGCATAAATAAGTAGTTGTTCGCAAGTTCTCTTCAAGTACTCACATAGTTTCATCATTTTTTTATCTATGGATTATGTATCCTCTAGTGCAGGAATACACATGTATTATCAAGTTTCCTCAGGTACTTGCATTCTCTTATGTATACGCCTGTTTTTCTGACTTCAAAGGAGGTGGATCGCGACATTCATGGTAAGTTCTATTTTTTCGAAGTTCTTTTGAAACTTGAAAAAATGCAGAGATTTGTTTATCCCGAAGTCAGCAATCACCTCCTCCAAAGCGATCGCTCCACTTGCCATCCTCAATTAGGTGATTTTCCTTGGCCTATTTGCGAGGTGTCCCCATCGAGAGTGCTCGCGGACTCCTTTTTTATGATCGCCCCGTCCACGAGGTCTCCCCTTCAGGAGTGCTCGCGGACTCCCTTTTGATGATCGCCCTGTACACGAGGTCTCCCCTTCAGGAGTACTCGCGGACTCCTTTTCAATGTTCACCCTGTCCACAAGGTCTCTCTTTCGAGAGTACTCGCGAAATCCTTTTCGGTGATCACCACGCGGCGGGAGTACTTGCGCACTCTTTTTTATTGATCGCCCTGTCCGTGTGGTCTCCCCTTCGGGAGTACTCGCGGTCTCCTTTTTGGTGATTGCCCTGTCTGCGAGATCTCCCCTTCAGGAGTACTAGCAGACTCCTTTTTGGTGATCACCCTGTTCGTGAGGTCTCCCATTCGGGAGTACTCCCGGACTCCTTTTTGGTGATCGCCCTGTCCGCAAGGTCTCTCCTTTGGGAGTACTCGCGGACTCTTTTTCAGTGTTCCCCTGTCCGCGAGGTCTCTCCTTCAGGAGTACTCACAGACTCTTTTGTGGTGACCGCCTTGTCCGCTCGACCTCCTTTTTTTGGGCAGCCCATAATTTCTAAGCTTGCCCGTTCGGGCAGCTCACAATTGCTATAAATAGCGGCCAGATCCAAGCTAGAAGGGGCGGAGGTCCAAGAGGACTAGGAGCTGCGAACTCCCTTGAAGTCTCCAGACGAGCTCTATAGATGGACAAGGCGGACACCCCTTTCGAGGTCGCACAAGCGTCCTGGGCGAACTCTCCTCGGTGTCCGTGAACTCCCCTTCTCCTGCTTGTTCATTCGCGACCTGAAGTAACCGTCCACTTAACAGTTATCCCCAATTCCTTGAATTCGAACGATGTGACTTGATTGCACTTTTGGCATCAACAAGTACCTATAGAAGTATTCTTCCTTTTATTCTTAATGATGAATGCATCTCTATCACATAAAGACAAATGTTAGATAAAAATCATTGGTATTGCTTCTTAAATTTTATTCCTTAAGGAATTCGTAGTTCTACATTTTTTAGTATTGTTGATGCAATATATTAATTTTACTATAGACTGACACTATGTATTGGGGCCACATTACAGATACATTTTCGAATTCAACATAGTTCTTACCTCGTGTATATTTGTTATATTTTATTTATAAGCAGGATGAGAAATGTTCTTACCTTTTTGTTCGTATTCATATAAACTCATCATGTTTTATGTCTTAATCATTCACGAGCCCTTGGTTTAAGTGATATTCAATATTTATAAGTTTTTTTTTACTTTACATAAACATGAAAGTATCTGTTTATCTTATACTTAGCATACTCATACATATACTTAGATTTTTTACTTCGCATTTTGCATCACTAGATTATCTATTTTAATTTTAGTGTAACTTAGTATTATTCTTTTTATGCTTGGTTGGGAGGTACTTTTTCCAACTTGGAAACTTGGTTAGGCAACTCAGCTAGTTGGGACACTTGAAAAGAAGAATCAAGGGGAACATGGTCTTCCAACTTAACTACAAGCTAAAAAAACAAGTCGACAACAATAGCTGGTGTGCTAACACCAGCTCCGCAATCTATAAGCTGACCACATATTTTGTGACCACTACTGCATCTCTAGTCAATAAAGATAATTGGTTGAGACGTTATCTGAAATGTTTCTTGAAGAAGTTTATGAAATAATGAATACTTCAAGGGGAAATGAGTTGCGAGTCCAATTGAAGACATTAACCCACATGAAAAACTATTTATGTTGCGTGTTCAAGCCAAGCAGGAGGTTGTCATGACTATATATTTGATGGTGACTGTTAAAAAAACTCAAATCTCCGTAGGCTTAAATCGACAACTTGGATTGTAGATGACTTCATATCCGTAGTCCTAAATACAATGGATGCAAGCGACACAAGTCGGCACTTCACTTCGCCATCACGTATGACTACGCCAATAAGGTGTTGTGTGAACTTGTGTTATTTGATATCTATCATGTGATTTTCAGGTGTACTTACTTTTAGTGCAGAAATGCAATATACTTTCAAAAGATGCAATCATACCAACTAACTAAGGACAAGAATTTCTTGGTGTGTTGAGACCCTCTATCTCACTACATCATTCCGTAGTCACTGGGATGGTGAAGATGAATTTCAACACATGCAACAAACTTCTTTTTATCCTCTTAAGGAAAAAGAACAATTCCCAGCCTTCCATAGGAAGAGAAGGAAAGAAAAAAGACGTTGAATGTGAGATTCAGCTTGTTGATTTTGTTGATTGTTAGAATATATAGATGAATGAGAGGTTAAACATGTTTTAACCGCACCTTGCGGTTAGCGCGGTCTGGCTAACCGTAAGTTGTGCAGATTGAGATATATGTGCGGTCACCTACGTGTAACTGCACCTTATGGAGATCGTGGCTGATTGGTGGACCGCAAGCTTTGCTGATGAAGATCGGTGGTTTTATCCTTGTTTCCTGTTCCTGATGTTATGGGCGGTTACTCTTGTGTAATCACACATACCCGTGTGGTTAACTCATATTTGACCGTGCGGTCTGCGCTTGTCACTCTCCTATAGATTCTTGTATTTAGTCCCACATCGTCAAATTGTAATTCTCCCTCCTCATCTCTTCTATATAAAGGAGGGCGCCCCCTTGTATTATTCAGATTTTTTGGAAATAAAAAATTCAGTTATTTTCAATTTTCTGCGTGTTATTGTTAATTTCGGTCAAGTTATTTCCAAGTTATCACATGATATCAGACTAAGTTATTAAAGGCGCAAGGCGCACCGAGGCGCAAAAGGGGCCCTGGAGCCTAGGCGCAAGGCGCAGGCGCGCGCCTGAGGCACGTGAGGCGCACAAATGGGGAAAACATAAAATCAGTGAATTGGGCGCCCAATTCATGGAAAATCAGCGAATGGGGCACCCAATTAGCTGAATTTGTCCACCAATTCGCTGAATTTCTGCGAATTGGGCCCCCAATTCGTGGAAATCGCTGAAATTCAGCGAATTGGGCGCCCAAATCGCTGAATTTCAGCGAATTGGGCGCCCAAATCGCTGAATTTCAGCGAATTGGGCGCCCAAATCGCTGAATTTCAGCGAATTGGGCGCCCAAATCGCTGAATTTCAGCGAATTTGGCGCCCAAATCGCTGAATTTCTGTGAATTGGGCGCCCAATTCGCTGAATTTCAGCATTTGGGCGCCTAGGTGCGCCTTGGGTGCGCCTTGGGTGCGCCTCGGGTGCGCCTTGGCGCGCCTCAGGCACATCGCCCGCTTAGGCCTTGCTGGGGCGCAACGGGGTGCGCCCGGCGCCTTAGGCGCGCCTAGGCGCACGCCTTGACAACTTAGGTATCAGAGCTAACACCGATCCTTTGGCTGCGACCTCTATTCGCGCCCCTTTTCTGGTTGCTCGTGTTCACGAACTTCGGTTTTCTAACCGCCCTTTCTCTCTCTCTGCCTGTGTGCGGTCTTCGGTTCTCTTAACCGCCTACCTTTCGGTGCCTCGTTGTGTGATCTAACCGCTCCGCCTGTTCGGCGGCCTTTCGGTCTTTTTTCTAACCACTCGCATAGTCACTTCTTTGGTTCGGCAGTCTTTCGGTTTTTTAACCGCCCGCTCTCCTTCCCTCCTTTCTACGGTCTTGTCGCTGTGGCCAGTTCGGTCTCCTGCTTCTCTATGGGTACTCCGGCTCCTGCTTCTCTGACCGCACCGGTTACCTCTTCTAGTTTCAATCCCTCTAGAAACCTTAGAACTCCGTCTAAGTTAACCGGCCTGAATTACCCAGATTAGAGTGTCTCCTTCACCTTCTTGTTGTAATCTCAATGTAAGCGTCATCTTTTAACTGACGCCTCTCCCGCCAAAGGGTCTGCCGCTTATGATGACTGAGATGCTAGTGATGCCCTTGTTCGGACTTGGCTTGCCAACAGTTTCTCTGATGATTGTTTGTCTATCATCCATCATGACGAGACCGTCAAAGCTGCTTGAGATCACCTTGCCACTCTTTACTCCAAAGGAGCTAAATCCTCTAGCATCTACACCTTATATGCGAATCTCTTTGCCCGCCCCACCATGAACCCCACTGCAGCCTACCAGGTAGTGCAAGTTTTTAGTGCTGAACTTCTTCAACATTGACCCTTCTTCGCCGATCTTGCCGAACAGAACAAACACTTCCAGGAACTCTTGGTAGTGTGTTTCCTTCTTCGCCTCCCGGACTCCTACGATATGATCCGTCAACAAATCCTTGGTGAAGTCGACTCTCCAACTATTGATGCCACGGTTGCTCGCATCTCAGCTGTCACGACCCCTCTTCAACGACCTCTAATTTCCTCCCCTCCTGCTTCTGACATTTTTGCTCACCCAGCTGACCGTGGTCATTATGGTGGACGTGGTGGCTTCCGCGTTGGAAGAGGACCTAGCCGACACATCTGCTCCTATTGTGGCAAGTCGGGCCATCCCATGGAACGTTGCTTCACAAAACATCCCCATCTTCATCCACCAACTGCTGAAGTCTCTCCTCACACATCCAAGCATACTGCCTTTCTTGCCACCTCTTCACGTAGTGCACATGTCGTCACTCGGGGAAAGTAGTTCATTGACCCCGGTGCAACCAATCATATGACAAACAATCCTCTTTTCTTTTCTTCTTTGGACAAACATGATTGGTCACCACCAGTATTGATAGCGGATGGCTCTCCATCCCCTGTGTGCGGGACTAGTATGGTCCAGGTCACTCCGCCTATCCGACTTGCAGACACTCTCTATGTGCCGACTTTTCCATGCAATTTACTATTTGTTATAGCTTTCTCGAGACAACTACATTGTTCAGTCATGTTTACGTTTACTAATTGTTATTTCCAGGATCTTGGCTCCAAGGAGACGATTGCTACTAGGACTGAAAGCGGTGGCCTATACTTCCTTGATATTGTGTCCCCTTTGTCTGCATTTACTACCTCCAACTCTCTCCTTCAGTGGCATCTTCGTCTCGATCCTCCTCCCCGCCTCCTCTACTAACTCATGCCAGATCTACCAAAGGACGACTCCTCCCTCAACTGTGAAGCTGTCAGTTAGGCAAACATCACCGCTCCTCTTATCCAGCCAAAAATAGACGTAGCTCATCTCGTCCCTTTGATCTTGTTCGCTCGGACATCTGAGGACCATCTCCTACCAAAACTGTTGGTAGGAGTAGTTTTTATTTTGTAACTTTTATTGATGACTATTCGAGATGTATTTGGGTGTATTTTTTAAAAGATCCCTCTGACCTATTTCTGTATTCCACAACTTTTATAATGAAATTCACACTCAGTTTGATGTTTTTCTCAAAATTCTTCGCACTGATAATGCCAAAGAATATGTTAGTAACCAATTTTCTACATTTTGTATGTATAATGGTATTATACATCAGAATAGCTGTGCATACACTTCTCAACAAAACAGAGTTGCAAACGTAAGAATCGCGATCTTTTAGATGTCACTCGTACTCTTCTCACTCAAATGAATGTTCCTCACTCATATTGGGGACATGCCATCCTCATGTCCTGGTATCTCATCAACCGTATTCCCTCAACTGTTCTCCAAGGACAAAAATTTTTCTCTATCCTATACCCCGGTGAAACACCTTTTCCTCTAACCCCACGCATCTTTGGCTGTACCGCGTTTGTTCACTCTCTTTCACCTGGTCGGGACAATCTCTCTCCTCGGGTAATTAAGTGCATCTTTGTTGGAAACTCTCCCACTCAGAAGGGTTATCGATGCTATGATCCTCTTCTCATGAAACAATATGTCTTGACTGATGTCACTTTCTTTGAATCTATTCCTTCTCGACAAATCTCACATCTTCAGCCCATATTGATACTCCTGCTTATATTCCTATTGTTCCCCCCCCCCCCCCCCCCCCCCCCCCCCCCCCCCCCCCCCACACACACACACACACACACACACACACATACACCTGAGATTACTACACCTCCCCTTCCTACACCACCGTCTCCTTCTCCCTCTCCACCTACCACCTCGTACCCTCCAACTCCGGGGCCGCCTCTGCCAGTTCTCAGGCCAGCACTCTCTTCGTTGGACGGATCTGATGAGGATGACACATCTGACTCTGATCTCCCCATTGCTCTTTGAAAGGCGGTTCACACGTGTACTCAACATTCTATTCATGATGTTGTCTCGTATGCTCGACTTACTCCATCTTGCAGGAACTTTGCCTGGCCCTCTCGGTCACTGTCATCCCGACCACCTACCATGATGCTCTTACCATCCAACATTGGAAAGTTGCCATTGACGAAGAGATGACCACCTTAACCGAGAGGGGTACTTGGACTCTTGTCCCTCCTCCTCCAGGGGCAGATATTGTTGGTTGTTGTTGAGTCTTTGTGGGCAAATATCATGATGATGGCACTGTGAATCGCTATGAAGCTCGGTTGGTTGCCAAGGGCTTCGCTCAAACTTATGGTGTTGACTTCTTCGATACCTTCTCCCCGGTTCTCTTTTATGTTGCTGTCAATAAGGATTAACAGATGTCTCAGTTGAATGTCAAGAATGCCTTTCTTTATGATGATCTTCAAGAAGAGGTGTATATGGAGCAATCTCCTAGGTATGTTGCTCAGGGGGAGTCTCAAGTATGTAGGCTGAGGAAGGCGATCTACGGACTCAAGCAAAGTCCTCGGGCCTGGTTCGACAAATTTAATGAAGTCATCTGCATCATTGTTTTTGTTCGTAGCTCTGCAGATCACTCTCTTTTCATACTCAAGACGTCTCATGGGCTGGTGTTCTTGCCGTCTATGTTTATGACATCCTTCTTACTGGTAATGACACTGCTGGTATTGCCCTGACAAAGAAACATCTTCATCAACACTTTGTCACCTAAGATATGAGACCTCCCAAATACTTCATGGGTATTGAAATTTCATGTAAGCACAACTCTGTTGTTCTCTCTCAACACAAGTATGATATTGACATTCTAAAAGAGACTGACCTACTTGGTGCCAAACCTGCCCGGTGTCCAATGACGGTTGGCGAGGATAAATTTTGGAATTAAGATTCACCTCTGCTGTCTGATATCACTAGGTAACGACGCCTAGTGGGCAAATTCATTTACCTAACGGTAACAAGAACTGATATCTGCTATGCCGTGGGCAAGATCAGTTAGTTTATGCAAGCTCCCATGGAGTGTCATCTACAAGCAACCCTAAGAATCTTGGAATATGTCGAAGGATCTTCGGGCAAGGGACTATTATTTCAGAAAAATAACCATCTAAATATATAAGCTTATTCTGATGCCAGCTATGCCGATGATAAAGGAGATAGGAAGTCCACGTATGGGTTTTGTACTTTTGTGGGAGGAAATCTTGTTAGCTGGAAGAGCAAGAAACAAGCTGTTGTCTCTAGATCAAGTGCTGAGGCTGAGTATAGAAGCATGACTCAAACCACTTGTGACTACCCTTTACCGATGTTCTGTGACAACAAAGCCGCCATCTTCATATCCAAGAATCCAGTCTTTCATGAGAGTACAAAGCATATCCAAGAATCCGTTTGTTGCCTCCGATAGAGAATTAGCTGATGTCTTTTCCAAACCAGTATCTTCATCATTTTCTGACATGTGACAAGCTGGGCATGGTTGACATATATGCTCTAACTTGGGGGAGAGTGTTAGAATATATAGATGAATGAGCGGCTAAACATGTTTTAACCACACCTTGCAATCATCGCGGTCAAGATTGGCTAACCGCAAGTTGTGCAGATTGAGATATATGTGCGATCACCCGCGTGTAACTGCGCCTTGTGGAGATCGTGGCTGATTGGTGGACCGCAAGCTTTGCTTGTGAAGATCGACGGTTTTATCCTTGTTTCGTGTTGTTGTTGTTTTGGGTGGTTACTCTTGTGTAACCGCACATACTCGTGCGGTTAACTCATATTTGACCGCGCGGTCTGCGCTTGTCGCTCTCCTGTAGATTCTTGTATTTAGTCCCACATCGTCAAATTGTAAATTCTCCCTCCTCTCTTTCTATATAAAGGAGGGCGCCCCCTTGTAATATTCAGATTTTTTGGAAATAAAAAATTCAACTATTTTCAATTTCCCGCGTGTTATTGTTAATTTCGGTCAAATTATTTTCAAGTCCCCACATTGATCAAAGTCAAAGTTGTGAAGTTTCTTCCTAAATAAGTGGCACAATACTCGAAGATGCAAAAAAAGCTACTGTGCTGAAGAGGGGAGTAAGTTGCTAACTTGTTTTTGAAGTTGAGAGGAACAAAATTTTCTCTTTGCAAGCATAAGAACTTGGCGAAGACAAGTAGAGCTCACTGTACATGTTTTTATGAGAAACCAAGAACATGGAATATAGTTGTGCAGATTGTCATGACATTCTTGTGGAAGAGGTGAAATAATGGGGAAGTATGTGATCCCACTTGCTATAATAGGTCTCCATAGAGTCGACCACAAGGAGTAAATTAGCAACTTGAGCGCTACTACAAGTCGAAACATAACAAACTGCAAAAGAGAGTTAAATCAATGTGATTATTAAGTCATAAATAAGTCTCCTCAAGGCGAAGTCAACAATCCAACCTTCACCAAAGAGTTGATTCGATGACACTTGGTGAGAAGTGACAACATGCCACTGTTAAAACGCATAAGTATAAGGACTCTAAAGTCGATGAGAAAAAAGAGCAAAGAACATGTCGAATATAACAAGTCATCTCTTACGAGGTATTCCGAGAAGAGTAGTTGTTTGTGATTCATCTAGTTAGTTGAAAATTCAATAGCGAGACTGTTTATGATTCTCATTTACTAACCAAGTTACCATATTTGCATGTAATTGACAACTTATTTAGTCAGTTTAAAATTCCATAGTCAGTCTGCCGATGCGCTCGAGGGAATACGAGCGGCATGAGTGCCGCCAAGCTGGGGTACCGTCGTGGCCGGGGTACCGTCGCGCGGGGCACTTGGGGGGCCACCGTTCACTGTCACTCGTATATATTATATAGATATTTACTAAAAAATAAAGGTCCACGCCATTACACCATAAGGGGATATATTTATATATATGTATCGATATACACATATATATACACACACATATATATATACACATATATATACACACACATATATATATACATATATATGTACATATATATATATACACATATACATATATACATATATATATACACATATACATATATATACACATATTCATGTACACACACATATATATATATATATATGTAAATACACACACATATATATGTAAATACATATATATATATATATATGTGTGTGTGTGTGTATTTACATACATATATATATATATATATATATAGCAACTAGGTCCACTGCCTAGTTGCTTGATTATGCTATAATAAGAGTTTGAATGCATTTAGCGTATACTTTTGTTTAGTTTGAATTAATAGTATGTTCATTTTTGTTTATGCATTCATGCATATGGATGTATAGGAGGGCAATATGGAAACATTGAGATTTTTTTAGTGTTATTTGAGATCACACCACTTGTTAATTGCAAATTAAAGACAATTATGATAAGGAATTAAAGGAATTGAAATTAAATGGAGGCTCTCATGATCTTTAGCTTGATTTGTACTAGCTGACATGCTCTTGATTCATCCTTGCTCTTCCTTGTTCGGATTTACGTGCGTGCAACTTATCAATATTTTTTTATTGAAAATTGACTTTTTCTCCGAGGTCGAGTGAGAAATTTTTTGCTTGTACCAATACTCCAACCTATGGAGGTGGGCAGGACCTATCAGAGGGTGATTATTATCTGTTATGTGTCTTAATTATGAGTCAGTTTATATGACTTAATTACGCATCAGTTTATTATGGATCATATTTTCGGAGAATTGTTATGTTAGGGGGCGTTTTGTAAAAATGTCAATTGTAAATCTATTTAAAGTGGCCTTAAGGCCATGAAGGAGAGAAGCAAGGAATTATCTCCCTTTTTCTCTCCTTGGTTCTCTCTTGTAGGGTTAGGGATTTGGTACCTCACCTTTGAGCTCCCCACCTAGGCAGCCATGGTAAGGCTATGTGATATCTCCTGTTTCATCCACCCCACCCCTCCTGCCTCTGATTCGATAAAGAGATACTTCCCTTCAGAGTTGTGATATTACACTAGCTCCACAACTTCAAACGTGAATCCAACGAGGTTCATAATATTTGGTATCAAAGCCAAAACTTCTTGCCCCGCAAACCGCCTCCAACACACGATTCCATCAACGCACGGGTTTTACTCTTTCGCTATCTGGGATCCTCCCCAGATCAGGGTATCATGAGGTTGAGCTAGTCTCTCTCAATCAGTTATCCATATGTCGCTTAAGTATCAGGACCCGCTTAATCAACTTCTTGCTTCCAACCGTCAACAAATCTGACAACAAACATATTCCTTGGTGGTGTTCAGTGACATCACAAGAGGGAGAAGGATTTCACCAACCGCAAGTTCCTCCTCTCCCTGGTTCGATGAGCCGCATACTTGTGCGTTAGTTACCTGCGCATCCGCCGACCATCCCTCCTAGATCATCCCGTCGAGCTATCGAGGTCTCGCTCATGATCAAATCTATAATCCTAGTCATTGATCACACTAGTGATCACTGTTGATGACGGGAACATACATTCATCTCCTTCAATTAACAACAAAAGCTAGACCAATTCCTTCCACTAGATCGAAGATTCCATAGTCGTGCTTCCATCTCGCGACATTCTAAATTCATCCTTGGCCAATTGGGTCATCTTCCCACTGAAGCTAGAGTATGCACGTCCATTCAATCGATCAAACGATGCCTTCTGTTTTCCAGCCCATCGCCACTTATTGTTTCAAGCCGTCACTTTCCATTTTTAGCCCTACTACACTCTCCCTATCCAAAATACAAGCCGTCTACCGCCTTTCCCATGTTACTTCAAGCTTAGTGTCGCGGGACGCGCAACATGATTATCCTCCGTAAGGATACACGATCTTTTTTGAACTACTCACGTGATCCCTTCCCAACCAACATTATGTGCACCCAGCTCTGTCGCCATTATCTGCCTGACAGTACGATTACGTACAATATGTTTTTCCTCAACAGGAACCATCACCAGTGCCACCAAAAATGGTGACAATTCCACCGTTCTATACTAAAATGCACTAGCACTGAGGAGCTGCTCTTGGCAAAGGAGGCATCAACAACGACTAATCGAGATGCCAGAGCCCTTCGATAATAGCTAGAGCACTCCATCGCCCTCGACATGTGACATGATTCTTTCTACAACCATTACACCGCCACAAGTCCCTATTGTTTCCATCCAGCAGCTCACTCCTAAGTCGTCGAATCTGACGACTTGTCGTGGGGACTCGTTATAGAGTCATTATGAGTCGAGTCTTGTCGAGTCATTTTGTAATATTATATGTAGACCCACTTGGGTAATGAGAAGGGTATGAAATGAATTATACCAAGTTTTTCTTTATCTAAGTTCATCTCTCTCTATCTAATTCTCTCTTCTTCATTTCTAGGGTTTGGGTTGAGCATGACTCTCATTGTGGCACTCTACGCGGGTTGAGCTCGCCTCCCCTTGTATCTCTGCCTCCACCGCTAGCCCTGACAATGTTACGGGCTAGGCCCAAACTAAAGGGTGGAATGTTATGCTTAATTATGAGTCCGTTTATGTCTTCATTATGAATCAATTTATTATGAGTCGTATTTTTTTAGTCTTTTAATTGATAGTTTTTATACTTCTAATTAGCCATGTTGTTAAGACGTGTATCTCCCTTCTCCTCTCTTTGGTTCTCTCATCTAGGATAGGGATTTGATAGCTCTCCTTAAGCTCCATGCCTAGGCAGTCATGGTAAGGTCTGCATTATCTCTGTCGTCATCGATTCCACCTCCGTCAACGACTTCCTCTGTTGTCTAGCTTCTTCTCGCGCACTCGCACTATGCTTGTCATCCAAGACATGGTCTCATCCTCTGTCGTTGCTCTATCACCTTCCTCCGGCTCTAATTCATGCCCATGACTCGTTCCATTGCTATATACGTCGACTAGGACGATTCAACTTCGATGTCAACCGATTCCACCAGTCTGAATTTACTGGAAGCTCAACTTGAAGATCTCACGCTCTTTCACGAACTAGCCGGCTCCCATTGTCCACTGTTAGCCGCCTTTCCCTGCTACCGTCGACTATATGGGTTCCTACATGACGCCATGGAAATTCACCCTACCCACCTCCATTGTATTGAGATATCAAGGTTCGACAACACTAACCCTCTCGCTTGGATCGCCCGGGTAGAGCAATTCTTTGATCTGCAATCAATTTCCGCAAACAGAAGGTCCCAATGACGATTATCTATATGGAAGGCCCTGTGCTCTTCTGGGTGTGTTGGAGGCGCCAGAACATCCTTAATCTCTCTTGGCTCACTTAAAGAGGAACTCCCTCCCCACCACGCGATTCATTAAATGGGAAATGTGTATGAGCCTCGACTCTTTTTGTTAGTCTGACTTCGTTGCCACCAACATCATTGTGTTCATCGAGGTCACCATGCACACGACAAGCCTCTCCCCGATTATTACCTGGGCACTTCCTTGCTGTTTGTCAGCCACATATACGTGCGCGCCTCCGGGTCCACAACCCTTCCATCGTCTTTCAACCTATGTAGCAAGCTCGTTGTGTTGATGAGAAACTCCACATGGCCCCTCCACCTCCTTAACCCCTAGTTGTTGCAACCTCCCAAACCCTATCTACCACTACAAGACCTTCAATGGTCGGCTCACCACCACCTCCACCAGTCCCCCCTCTAACAAACAAATTCGGTGGAAAGCGGAACTATCCATGTATACTGCAGACAAATGTCCTTTCTGAAATTTTAGCGTGCTGTGCAACTCAGAAAATTGCTCAATTGGAGTAATCTAACTGAAGGAGTTAATGCCATCAACACTATGATGTCGAGGAGACTAAGTAGCCTGGATTGAGATCAAGGATGGACTGAAGTAAGGCGACATGCTTTGCGGTATCATTGAATGGAGGCATTTCTACGGACGGAATATTTGGCTTCTCAGGTATCATCAGCGGTCGACCGACAATTGATTAGGAGGGCTGAATCTCCCGCACAATGACCTGGAGTTCAGAAAATTTTATCTTGATGCGATTCATACACCTATAAAGTGATGCGACCATGATAGCTAGTTCTTTGTCCTTGTACATTTAGCAGGAGACTGCCTGGAACAGATGTGTCAATGGAGCTGAGGTGCTGCGAGAGTCGACAACAAGATAAGAGTCTGCTTGACTGTTATGTGAGTTAGCTTTCTTAATGCGTTCTTGCTGGAGACGACAATGGCTGGCATGAGTCGTCTTGCGCAAGCAGGACTAAAGTTGAGCGAAGAGGAACTTAGGGATGAGAAACGACATGCTCAGACTAACGAAAAGGAAGCACTGGACTCTAGCGTGTTGAGGTAAAGCCAGAAGTTTGAAATGTTGGTATCAACATTGCTGGAGCAGGAACGAAAGATCGCTACTCATTTACAGACTTGAGATGTGCGAACTATGGTGTATGATGGGTTTAGTGAATGTTGGTAATTGGTATCGACTTATCATGAAGAAGACAAGGACGGACGGAGTGGTTACAACTAGAAGATCAATTGATAAAGGCGAGAACCGTTGCGGTGAGACAAGCCTCTTGCCCAAGCATTGCTGTTCTAACCCAAACATAACTGCTATTTTCTATTTTTATGGGCCGAGCATGAAGAGTTCTATTTACAATATGACGTAGGGTAAGGCTCTAATGAGAACTAAGGCTAGATGCAAATGCAATGACCGGCGAATTCAATCTTGCAAAATAACATTTAAGAACTATAATTTGATTTCACCACAATTGAATTAAAAGCATTTAACATAAGGAAACAAAGAAAGGAGTATGAGTATGAGAGTGCATGAAATCAAATACTATTTTAAATGAGAAATCACAAAGACCAAAATGACCGAAACAAGACTTACAAACCACTATCTCTTCGAATAGAGAACAAACACAAGATCCAATGCTAAAAGAAATAACAACGCATCTTGAACTTTGCAAACAATGTAGAGGGGAGGGCTGGAGGTACTTTTAGAGGGCCGCCGGGACTGTTTTTCAGCACTCATATGCTGTAGGTAGCTGTCCAGAGAGAAAGACAGCAACCCAGGCTTTGCCGGGGAGTGGAAATGATGCTGGCATCTAATATTCTGGAAGCTGATTGCTGTAGGGGAAGATCTGGACAGCAGGAATTGGTATCGGGGAGGTAGAGATGAGGAGATGTGGCTGGTTGGGGGAATTCTGGATGGGGAGGGGACGGGTGTAAGGGGTGTTGGGTTGAAGGTTGCTGTGGCTCCTCGTGAGCAGACAATTGGGGAAATGGGTTCAGGTGAGATGGTTTTTTTACTTATGAGGGGGTGAGGAAATGAGGTTCCACGTGAGTTTGGGTTAAGGGAAAGGGGGTGGGGGCCTGATTATGGGGAAGTGGGGCTGAAATATAGGAGGGAAAAGTGGGTTCGGTTGTGGGAGGAAGTGAGGAGAATGGGTTGAATTTTTGGGGAGGTTTGAGTGGTTCCACGTGAGGCAGAGGGGAGGAAATGTAGGGGGAAGGCCGGCTGCTATGAATGGGGAGAATGGGAGAGGGAAGTGGCTAGATTTTAGGAGTTAATGCCTAAAATCTAGGAGATTGGAAGTAGTGGGGTTAATGGGGTAGTTATGGAAGTAGTAATGGGTGGTGGAGGTGGTTGCCGGCTGGGTGAAAGTTGGCGGTGGCCGGAGGTGGCTGCCGGGGGTGGTGGTGGTCGTCGGAAATGTTTTTCGGCGATTGCCGGAAAATGTAAAGTAATAGGAAAACGATGAGAAGTGTAGGAGGACCACCCTATGTGGCCGGAGATGTACTGGGATCGCAGGAGATGGAAATGAAGGGGTAATGGGCTGTTTTTTGGATAATCTGGTGAATGGAGGGGGAGGGTGGACTTGGGGTGGCCGGTTATGGATGCTGTCAAGGAGAAAATGAGGGGAAGAAGCTCGGGGCCTGCTGTTGGTGGAGTCCTGGCAGCAGTTTGGAAGGGAAGATGAAGGCTGTTTGTGTGGGGCCAGGCAATTGGGGAAGGGA
Source organism: Dactylorhiza incarnata (assembly GCA_033032865.1). Taxonomy (NCBI): domain Eukaryota; kingdom Viridiplantae; phylum Streptophyta; class Magnoliopsida; order Asparagales; family Orchidaceae; genus Dactylorhiza; species Dactylorhiza incarnata. The sequence continues at coordinate 3,972,900 of JAWHQI010000088.1, read as the reverse complement.
GTGTAGGGGGAAAACCGGCTGAACAGATAGCCTCCTGGGTTGGAGGCCTGCAGCTGCCTGGAAAGAAGGAAGATGGCTGGGTTTGGGAGGGGTGATTCTGGGTATGGTGCTGTTGAGGGACAAATGGGGGGGGGGGGGGGGGGGGAGGTACCTGGAGCCGGCTGTTGGTAGGGAAACAAGGAGGGGAAATAGAGGTGGGTGGCAAGGGGAAGGGGAATCCAAGGCTTCGCACCCGGAATATCGGCTTCGGAATTGAAATGATCAAGGGATGACTTCTATGCTCCAATCCTTCAATCCCCCAAATTGAGAGCCCTCACCCTCTATTTATAGATCTTAAGGGTGCAACGGACAGCTGTGATTGGCCGCTCGAGATGAAATAAACGACAAGAAATAAAAATACTATAATCGGTGAGCCGCTCGAGATGAGCGGTCTCGGTCGTCACTGCGCCCGAGATTGTTTTGAATAGACCCGAACGGTTTAGGCGGTCTGCTCCTCATCACAATACCTCTTTCTTTATATGTACGTGTTTACAAAAGGGATAATAAAGACATTTCCTTATCTAGTTGAAGTGCGTGCACATGTTACAAACCAAATACCTTACCTTTAGTAGTACATAGTCATTGAGAATGCACTAGTCTCCAAATAACATAGTTCCAAAAAATCCCTATTATCAAATACAATCAAAAGCCATTGTTGGCTTTCACGTTTCAACATGATTTACAGTCTACCTCTGTTTAGATCCTTTTGTTATTTATTTAGGCTTCGTTTGGCGCGGTGGTGGCGATCGTGAACGCCCAACCTCACCTAAAAAAATTCATGCATTTTATGCTCAAAACTAGTTTATTTTCTTTATAGCGGTCATCTTTGTCTTGCCAAACATACATTCTATGATAATGACGTTTTTGACTAAACTCACCGGAGCAAATAAGCCGCGCCAAACGAAGCCTTACTCTCAGCTTGAACTCAAATCAGTAACTGGTTTGTTATTTTAGTAGAATTGATTGTCGGAGATAAACATTTGTCAATAATGCTTTTAATTATATATATATATTTCTAATTCTCCACCCTTTTTATTTTTTGTGGGCCCGTTTCTTGTTGCACAATAGGTCGTTGAGGTTTCCACTTCCAAAACTGGGAAACACGGTCATGCAAAATGTCATTTTGTTGCAATTGATATCTTTACTGCGAAGAAGCTGGAGGATATTGTCCCTTCTTCTCATAATTGTGATGTAAGAAAGATGGTCATTTTCATGAAATTCTGTTACCCCTCCTTTGATAGGTCTGTTAATAGCTTTCTTTTTTGCAGGTTCCACATGTTAATCGTACTGACTATCAGCTGATTGATATATCATCAGATGGATTTGTGTGTTTCTCTTCCTTTTTATTGGTTATGACATTCATCTTTTGTTCCTTTTTGTCTTTCCTCTTGCTTTAGACTAATTTTTATTTATTTTCAAAACATATGGCAGATTAGTCTTCTGACTGAGAATGGCAACACCAAGGATGATCTGAGGCTCCCTACTGATGATACTCTGCTCAACCAGGTCAGTTTTTCGACCCTACTCCTAAGTGTTACTTGCTAAGTTATATCGTACCTAATGGCACATGAATTTCTGGTTGAGGTTGGTTTTGCATATGCACGTGCTTGCCTCTCACGTTTCATCAACTAATTTATGGTTATACATTTTAATAATTTTTATGAAGCACAATTTGTTATTGTAATATTCAATTTTGTAGTATTTAAAAAAGAACGAAATCAAAGATCCTAAATAGAACCAAGTCTGCTAATTCTACTGTTGAAAATATATTTTACAAATTTTGTTGCTTAATTCTTGCCCTGGAAAGTTCTTTTTCATTCTCTTTTAGAGCTTCAGATTTGCATGGATTAAAAACCTTGCCATATTCAAATTATGGTTCTTGTATTTAAAGTAATTTGTGGTGTAAGCTGCACTATATTGTTCTTCTGGTAAGAATATCTTTTTGAGCCTGCTTAAAGATAATTTCCAGATCTATTGTCATCGTTTGGATAATTTTGTATAGATTGTCAAAAACGTTCTTTTCATTATTTGTTATTTTTCATTCAATTTTGTGTCAATCTTTTACCCCCATTTTTTCTGTTAAGACCAAAAGCTGATGCAATATTGTGCTAGCAAAACGCTTCCCAACAACACCTGATACTTGCATAAAACACAATGACAGATCACAATACAGAAATGAAAAGAGGGATTCCACCTGAGAGCTATGCTCTGAGAGGTGTTCTCACGGTGAGGGGAGATGTTCCCGATTCAGCCGCCCAGTTCATAAGCCACAACAGCAAGTTCAGCGATAAAAAGATAAACCCTACTAAGGCCGCTACTTATATCACCATGTAGTCGGGCCAATTACAAAACTACCCTTCACTAGATAAAAAAACGCCCAAAAGATCATAACAATACATTCCGCCCCACAACTTCCTTGTCCTCAAGGAATAACAAAGTGCGGATAGCGTCGCTTGAGTGACGCTAGCTCTTCCCAGGTTGCTTCTTCTTTGGTGCCGTTGATCCATTGCACGAGGACTTGGGTCATCACGCGGCCGCAGTTAGGAGCGATGCAGCGGCTCAGGATGCTTTGCGGTTCCACCATCAAGTTGCCCTCCGAGTTGGTGATGCCTGGTAGCGGAATTTGTTGGGAAGGGTTGTTCCCCACATACTCTCGAAGCTGGGAGATGTGGAAGGTGTGATGTATTTTTGCACCTTCCGGCAATTTCAATTTATATGCCACGGTTCCAATGCGTTCAAGCACCCGAAAAGGATCAAAGAACCTTGGGGATAGTTTGTGGAACCCATGTGCTCGGAGGCTTGTTTGTTTGTATGGTTGGAGGCGAACGTATGCCCAAGAGCCCACTTCCAATGTCTGTTCTCGCCGCTTCTTATCGGCCATGACGTGCATTCTATTTTGTGCTTGCGCTAAGTTGGTCTTCAATAAGGATATAACCCTCTCACGTGCTTCCAGTGAGCGATCCACTTCCTCCGTTAGCGCTTCACCGGAAAGATATGGAACATGAATTGCCGGCTCTTGTCCGTAGACTACTTCATAAGGTGTCATTTTTATGGCGCTGTGGTAGGTAGTGTTATACCACCCTTCCGCTAACGGTAACCACGTCACCCAATTACGCGGTCGTTCAAAGCATATGCACCTTAAATAGCTCTCAAGGCAACGGTTGACAACTTCCGTTTGACCGTCCGTTTGCGGATGGTAAGCCGTGGAGAATTTCAGTTGTACTTCAAGAATGCTGAATAATTCTTGCCAAAACTGGCTTAGAAAGGTTTCGTCCCGGTCACTGACTATGGAGGCCGGTAGACCGTGGAGTCGCACGATCGAATCCAGGAAAAGTTGGGCTACTCCTTGTGCGGTGTAGGGGTGAGAGAGAGCGCTGAAATGGGCTTGTTTGCTTAGACGGTCGACCACTACATGTATCGTGGTCATTCCCTTGCTCTTGAGTAGCCCTTCTACAAAGTCCAACGATATGTCTTGCCAAATGCGATTGGGAATAGGCAGCAGTTGCAATAACCCCATTGGTTTTTGAGTGTCCGCTTTGCATTGTTGGCAAACCGCGCATTGTTGGATGTACTCATACACCTCCGGTTTCATCCGCTTTCAATAAAAGATATTTTTGAGCCTCCAGTATGTTGAATTAATGCCCGAGTGACCTCCCACTGCCCCATCATGGAATAACTTCAGCAGCGTATCCTTCATCGCCGGATCCTTCCCCACTACTAATCGTCCCTTGCGCTTCAAAAGGCCATTTGACCATTCATATTTCGGATAACTTGATCGGTCTTGCTCCTTTTGAGTGATGATGCATTGTATATCCATGTCCCTTGCCCATGATCCTCTCAGCTGTTGCAAAACATTGGATTGGATGGAGACTAACACATTGAGTTCTCCCTTGTCTGCTTTATCTTTTCTCGAAAGCGCGTCCGCGCATAAGTTCTCCTTGCCTTGCTTGTATTGAATTGTGTAATCATAGCCGAGGAGCTTGGCTAGATATTTTTGTTGTGCGGGCGTTGCTAACTTTTGGTCAAGCAAATATTTCAAGGAACGTTGGTCCGTCTTGATAACGAATGAGTTCCCCAACAAATAATGCCGCCATTGTTGTACCGCCATCACGATGGCGAGGAGTTCCTTTTCGTACACGGACATGGCTGCATTCTTCTTCCCAAGTGCTCGACTGAAATACGCAATCGGTCTCCCCTCTTGCATTTGAACCGCCCCTACTCCTGCCTTTGACGCGTCGGATTCGAGGACGAAAGGTTTGCCGAAGTCCGGCACGCACAGAACCGGTGACCGTGACACCGCGTCCTTGAGTTGAATGAAGGCTTGTTCGGCTTCTGGGTTCCACTTGAACCCTTTGTGTTGGAGCAGCTCCGTGAGCGGTCGGGCAAGGGTACCATAGTGTTGGATGAAGCGCCGGTAATAGCCAGTGAGCCCGAGGAAGCCGCGTAATTTCTTCACCGTCGTGGGTCGCGGCCACTCCAACATGGCGCGAATCTTCGTGGGGTCGGTCTCCACTCCCCGATTGGAGATGAGGTGACCCAAGTAATGTACTTATTGCATCCCGAAGTTGCACTTGGATCGCTTGAGGAGCAATTGGTGGTGTCGCAAGGTGGCAAATGTGAATTGGAGATGCTGTAAATGTTCCTCCCACGACCTGCTAAACACCAAAATATCGTCAAAAAACTACCAAAATAAACTTTCGCAGTTGATCCTGGAAGATCTTGTTCATCAAACTTTGGAATGTGGAGGGGGCGTTGGTTAGCCCAAATGGCATAACCAAGAATTCGTAGTGGCCTTGATGAGTACGAAACGCCGTTTTGTGGATGTCGGCTTCCGCCATCCTCACTTGATGGTACCCCGCACGTAGGTCTAATTTAGAGAAGAATATTGCCCCGCAAAGCTCATCGATCAGCTCTTCAATAATGGGGATTGAAAACTTATCCTTAACAGTGTGCTTGTTGAGGTGGCGGTAGTCAATACATGACCGCTATGTGCCATCACCCTTCTTCACCAATACAACCGGCGAGGCAAACCGGCTAAAGCTATGCTGGATCACTCCTGTTTGAAGCATCTCCTTGATCAAGTGTTCAATGACCGTCTTCTGTAAGGGCGGGTAACGATACGGCCGCAAGTTTATGTCCACCTTGTCTTCTTTGAGGGGGATGCGATGCTCATGCTCTCTTGTCGGTGGCAGCCCTTTGGGGTCTTCAAATAAGTCCTGAAAGGACTCCAGGAGGTTCAGGAGCTGCTGCCTTTGGGTGTGTTCTAGAGGGGACTCCTGCTGGTTTGGATCTGAATTTATTGCTTGGGTTGGGGTGGGCTGTCCTTGGCTCATCATACAGAGTTCCCCGAACTCGTCTTCCTCCGTGGAGGTCGCTGGCCTACTCCAAACTGCTAACATATGAAGCTGGCCATGTTCTGCCTGCCCCTGCTCTTCGCGTCGCTGTTGCATCCATGTCCCCGCTAAACTTTTAGACCCCCTCAGTGCAATTCTCCGTCCTTGGGTCGTGAATTCCAATGTCAGATTTTGGAAATCCCACTGTATGACTCCTAATGTGATGAGCCATTGTACTCCGAGGACCATTTTGCATTCGCCGAGAGGTAAAATCAGCATGTCCGAAGAGAAGAAGACGCCCCTCATCCGCCATTTGAACCCAACCACCTTGTGTGAGCTTGCTATGCACTTGCCATTGGCGACGGCCACGTTAAATGTGGGTATTGGTACTAGTTTGCATTGTAATCTTGCAGCGGTCTCCCTATCCAAGAAGTTATGGGTGCTGCCCGAATCGATCAAAATATGTATTGGTTGGCCTTGGTACGAAGCGGTCACCCGCATGGTATAGAAGTGTGCGGTTCCCGTCAGCGCGTGCGTAGACACTTGCGGAGTTTCCTGCATGTCCTCTTCATCATGGATTATCTCAAGGCCCTCATCTGTGTCATCTCCCTCATGCTCGTCCTCGTCCTGTTCTGAGATGAGTTGTATAGCATAGGCTTGTTTGCGACCTGCAGACCGATGACCTGGAGAATACGGCGCATCACAACCAACGCATAAACCTTTGCGGCGTTTGTCCTCCACTTCCGCTGCGGTTAACCGTGGCCCTCCTCGAGCCGGGTTAAACCCCATTTTGTGCGATGGGAAGGGAGCTCGAACAGGTCCTGGCAGAAAACTGGTAGAAGGGCGGTTGCCTCGCGGGGTGGTGTCAGCGGAAGGTCCGACACCCTTCTTTTGGCGTAGCTGCAGTTTGTATTCCTGAAGGCGGGCGAGAGAGGCCACGTCTGCGAGTGTCTTCGGTTGAAACATCCGCACAGAATATGCGATCTCTTCCTTCAAGCCGGCGAGGCAAAAACTCATGGCGTGATCTTCTTGAATGTGTACACGGCGACGTAGCATATCAAATTCCTTCAAGTACTGTTGTACAGACCCTTGTTGGCGCAGATTTTTCAACTCCCAAATGGGGTCGTCGAATAATATGGATCCAAACCGGTTGGATATGACGTGGCTGTACTCGTCCCATGTTGGCCCCTGCTGGGATAAACGCAACTTCATGAATGCTTGGTGCCAAAAGAGGGCTTTGCCTTCAAGATGCATCGAGGCGAGCTGGACCTTTAACTCTGGCGCCGTGCCGGCAATGTCGAAAAACTGATCACAACGGTAAAGCCACTCATGGAGTGCATCCCCATTGAAGCAAGGGAACTCGATCCGTGGTAGACGAGTGGCGAGATGGGTGTTCGGGGACTGCGGTAATGGCGGAGGCGTGCTTGGGGAATGCGTGGTGGGGGCGGTGATGGGCCGGGGAACCACGGCTCATCATGGTCGGAGCTTCGATCTAGACGGATGGTGGAAACTAACTCACGGATTTCCTCCAAGGTGCGACTCTGTTGGTCCTCCACTGATTGGAGCGTGCCTTGCATCTGCTCCTGCGATTGTTGGAGGGCTGCTTGTGCGAGGCGCAGAGCGTCAACTTCCTGCTGGAGGTCACGCGACCGGGTGCTGCCTGCCGGTGCCATCCCACTCCCGGTTGAGGCTCTGATACCCTTGTTAAGACCAAAAGCTGATGCAATATTGAGCTAGCAAAACTCTTCCCAACAACACCTGATACTTGCCTAAAACACAATGACAGATCACAATACAGAAATGAAAAGAGGGATTCCACCTGAGAGCTATGCTCTGAGAGGTGTTCTCATGGTGAGGGGAGATGTTCCCGATTCAGCCGCCCAGTTCATAAGCCACAACAGCAAGTTCAGCGATAAAAAGATAAACCCTACTAAGGCCGCTACTTATATGACCATGTAGTCGGGCCAATTACAAAATTACCCTTCACTAGATAAAAACGCCCAAAAGATCATAACATTTTCACATTTGTGCGGGGAGTATTTTTGACGCAGGATGAATCTATAGGCGGAGGACGCGTGATGCAAATGCAAAACTTGAATCATGCAATTACTTCCGATGCACAATTGATTAAATAATGTTAATTTTAAAATTCTCGCGCAGGTGTCACAACTAGTCACAAATATTGCAATTCAGGTAAACAAGTAACAACTGCAAATTATTGAAAGTGCGTAAGATTAAAGTATTACACGAATTGGAAATATACATCATGAAAGAAAATTAACTAAACTTGATTAGAGCGGAATACTACTAGCAAAAAATGAGAGTATCCATACAATGTAAAGGAAAATGAAACTACAATGTAAAACTCACCAAGTAATCGGTGTCGATGGTGGAGAGGAAGTTCCGGTAGTGGCTGTCCGGAAGAGAGGATGTTATTGAGTTGGGGCTGTCAGAGGGGACAATGGGATTTTGTGCTGGTATTGGCTAGGAGAAGCTCAAAGGGATCAGTTTTGATGTGGGGATGATATGAATGGCTTGAGGTGTTTGTTGGAGGTGGTAGAAGGGAATTGAAAGTGGTAAACATGGCTTTATTGGCATGGACAGACTGCTAGACAGTAATAGGAGGTTGGGCTGGCCTGGACTGGGGTTGCTGGAGGTAGACTGGTGGTTGACGATGGTTGACAGAGGTTCCAGGCGGTTGGAAGAGGGAAAACGGGATTGGGAGGGGCCTCCAAGGTGGATGCGGGCTGCTTGTGGAGGTTGGAAGTAGTTGGTAAGGCTTCAGGAGGGAGGCCAGAGGCCCTGAAGATGTGGCAACAGGGTGGAATCCGCCGGCTGGAGGGGTCAGAGGACGGGGACAGTGACAGTGGGCTCGTAATAGGGCGTCAGTGGATGTACTGAGTACTGGCAGGATCGCCAGAGACTTGAGGAGCTGTGGCTGGCGACATTAGGTTGTAGAAGCAAGCGTTGCGTACAAGCGGTTTGGCGCAAGATTAGATGAATTGGTTGATCCGCGCAATGGAAGAACAGAAGGTGACTGGACGGTGGTCTATGAAGCACTGGTACGGGTATGGGTACCGCATGTAATGCGTATCCATTACATAGGTACGCCAGAATTTAAAAAATACGAATACAGGTACAGAGAGATACACTGTGTTAAATATAATAAATATATATGTATATATCACAAATGCAATTAAAAGTTCTCAAAACAATAAAATATTAAGCAAAAATCATCAACTGAAGTACAATTCTACAGTCAACGTAATATAATATTAAGTTCTCAAACATAAAGTATTCATAATCATTTCAAATTTAAGAATGTTCATCAATCATTTTCTTTTTATTCTTCCTTATTGTTGGAGATTAAAACATTTTCAATTTCTCGTTCGTCTAGAGATAAGATAACAATAGTAAGCATGACAACTCCATCAAAAGGATTTGCCTATGCTTCTCCTCTAATATCCCACATTCTACTATTTCATTGTAGATTTTGTTTCTTCTCGATAATAAGCGTAGATTACTCTGCACATGCACCAAATGATCAACTCGTTGTGGTTGAATTTTGTTTCTTCTCAAAGAGTGAATGAATGAGTACGTTATCTAATTTCTTGTCACGACCCGTCTCGACAAAAGTCAGAGTGCGCTTCGGGGGGGGGGGGGGGGGGGGCGTGACGTCACAGGCATGGGCGAAAAGGAAACCATGCATGCTAAGGCGGAGATAGAGATACTACAAATAGTTTTAAAATAGTTACTTTTGAGTAAAACAGATTGATTTATTGCGGAAGCTTTAAAATATGATAATTGAAACAGGTGTACATGCATTTTGCAGAAGAACTTAAGATACAAGTTTTGGAACAGAAATTTATGCAGGGATCATCGCAGATGAATGAGCATGCAAAACATGTCAAATTCTAGTACATATAATATTTAGCCTAGCAGTTGTCCAGGAAACAGGAGAAATTGGCTGATCGTAATTGTTACATAACAGAATCATCCGACAGTAAAATGTTATGGGCCGGGACGCCGGGGATCTAGGATTCGGTGCTGTTGGGTGATATGAGCTGGCGTTAAGGGCTCATATCAAGGAGGTCGGGGGATCGAGCCCCCGCCTCAACAACCCGCGGTGTCGAGAACACGTGCTGAAAGGGGTTGGGGTGTATGGTCCGCGGGCCTGTTATGTGGCGGGAGGGATTAAGCCCCGAACCCCGGGGGCGGGAGCGGGATAAAGCCCAGAATCCCAGAGCCCCGGCGGCTCGCCCCATAACATACAAGGAATGAAATATAAACACAAAGCCTGAAGCATGACGCAGATCGGCTCAGGAAACAGGCGGCGCAGACACTAACGCTAAGGCAATTTCAAAACAAGAAGCAAAAGCCTCAGAACATTGAAATACATAAGAGCAAAGCAAAATAAAATATGAGCAGGAGAAACATAATATTTGTGTACCACTTTTCATGAAGCAGAGCTAACAAGACAGGCATGCAAGTGAGACAATCAAAAATATCTAGAATTATTAAACAAGTCCGAAGTAAAGCATGAAAAGATGATTCATGTAATAACATTAGTTGTAACAAATGAATGTGTAGGTGTTTTTGTTTGACGCGCAGGATTCATGAATAGACAGATTCAAGTACGGATTCAGGAGATTCAGAAATTTATGCTCGCTATGACTGGTCCTTTGTTCCCATTAAGGATTCAAGAGGGAACCCAAGTCAAGGAGTTGCGTCAATTTAAACCATATCGTTCAATTGTTTACTCGTGTTTATTAATGAAATAATTCATGATTGAATGATTCTAGCATATCAAGGCATGTAACCAAATACTGATTAAGATAAACAAGAGCAGATTTTACAAACGTGCACAGAGGTGCATGACATTAGATAATTTAAAAGATTCATAGATTGGTGATTCTAATTGAAACAAACGCACGCTGAAGAAAAACATCAGATCAAGAGAAATAGACTATATCCAAGTCTTTCAACCAAACAGACATAAGAAACAGGATTCGATGACTCAAAGAACTCGAAAGAGAGTTTTGAAACTTGCGGGTTCAAGTATTCACGAGCAATAAGATTACTATAGATCATTATCTAGGATATCAGGTATTCCTTTAGATTAAGCCATTCCAAAACACGAATATCTTTTAAGTAAATATGTGTACGACCCCAACGTCTCATATCAAACACAATTTATCTATTTGCTAGCAAGAAATCTTAACCTTTGTCAATATACCAATTAATATTCATGCTCAAAAGAACTACTAATCCTCCAATTAAAATCATCATTTCACATTTCAAATTCGTGTTATCTCAAACGAGTGAAATCTCAAACTACTATCAAGTCAATTCAAGCAATCAAAAACTTAACTTATTTGATGAAACACGTATTCAAAGCGAAGTAGAAAAATCGTAAGAACAGACAGACTAAATAAATTCAATGTTTGCAAGAGAGAGGGATCTATACTTGCCTTAAATGGGGCTGAATTTGACGGCGGTGGCGAAGCGGCGCAAGCAAAAATAGAAATCCTATTTCAAACCTGCTCAAGAACGACAAACACAATATAACATAACTCACTACGCTAACACATGCATTTTACGACACGAAATTTAAACAAAGAGGGTTAGCAGATTTACCTCCCTCAAGAGTGAGGGGAGAAGAAATTATCACGCGGAAACGGAGACTTGACGGCGCTTAGGTTACGAAAATCCTAAATCGGAGAGGGCTTTGGAGAGATCCTGCTGAGAGGTTCGACGAACGATGCCAGAAATCACAAACAAACCATCATTAGACGATCGCAAGGGGGCAAAAATCTGAAACTCAAGTTGAACGCGAAATTGGAGACAATTTCCAAGATTAAATTAGGGAAAATCTGAATAGAGGAGGAATCTTACCCAAAGGAAGCCGAGTCCGGGCTCAAGGACGAGAGGGGAGGAAACCCTAGGCGTCCCCTTCGCAAAACCCGGCCAAAACGGAAAGGAAGAGGGCTGCTGTCGGCCCTAGCTGAAAGAAAAAGCAGAGGGGGAGGAGGAGGGCTGATGTCGTCCCCTTTGGAGGAAGAAGAGGCTGCCAACCCTTGAGGAGGAGGTTGAGGCTGCCTGCTTGAGCAAGAGGAGGCTGAGGCTGCCTGCTTGAGCAGGAGGAGGCGCAGGAGGCGGCGAACAACGGCGGCTAGCAGGAGGGATGCGGCACCGGATGGAAGTAGAAACGGGAGCATGAGGCTGCTGGCGGATGAAGAGGTTGCTGTCGGCTCCTTGGAGGTCACGGCCAGAGCTGGCGACAGCCATGACAGGAGGAGAGACAACAGGCGGCGTCGGCAGAAGGAGCAGGAGGAGCGGGCGGCGGGAGCGACGCTGAGTGCAGGAGACGGGATCGGGAGCGGGAGCTGGAAACGGGCGCTTGCGGCTTACGACTGCCCTGGACTGGGAGCCCTAGCTGAGGGTGCGGGATTTAAAACGGGGGAAGGGCTGGGGTGCGGCTAGAGGGATTAAAAGGGGAATAATACTTTGTTATTATTATTATTATTTTGGGGTTGTTATATTCTCCCATACTTAGGAAGTTTCGTCCCGAAACTTTCTGAGGATCCCTTGAATGAGGCCTCTTATGGCGACGATACAGATGACATTTATTTCAAACAAGATTTGCAGATCAAGACATGGAAGTTAACTATGAATATGCTGAAACAGAAAGGAAAACAAGCGCGGAGACTTACCAAGATCAAGAGAAAATTTGCGGATACTTGCTTCGCATATCAGATTCAAGTTCTTAAAAGAATTATTCAAACTTTTCATGCATTCAAAACACAGTTATCATCGGGATGATTTTTCTTTCAAAGCTTGCGTACTTGATACTCTACGATCTTAGCGGGTATTGCCAGATATGAAGGATTAGATTCAGGGAACACAAGAGTTGCTTCACTTAGCTCGGAATTGAGAGATAAGACTCAAGAATTCGGGAGTGAACAATCTTTGCACGAAGGGGGTAACTTACTTGCGATGTTGACGCTTAAGAGCTAACTAGAAGGGGATACTGGAGAATCAGATGAGACCGATAGACAAGCAGAACAGGAAGCATTGAGTACGAATGCCGGAGATTTGAAACTAGAGATTCTAACACATTTCCTACTGTCAGGTACATAAATTATGTAATAATTACAACATTTTCATTGGACAACTCTAGGTAATAATCATGCAAATACAACTATGAGATCGTGTGCGATGTCAAATAAATAGTAAAACCATGCGTGTACAATCATTATTGTTGTTCTTAGCTGGGCACTTGTGCAATGTTTATGATATGAATGCAAATGAATGGATACACATGCCACGTTAAGCACCCATATCACTTAACACGTCATGCATATTATGATTCTAATGTCAACGCATTAGAAAATATTAAACTGCCCATAACCATTTAATATTCGCAAACGGTGTATATCCTAGTGGAATTCATATGCACAAAAATGTTAAGTTTGCCCATACTCCCTTAACATTCGTGTGCATACTACTCATGCTTATGAGTGAGTGTGTGCGTGTTTCAGCCGCGAACAACACATAATGACAAGGTGCATGAAGAAATGATTGCATGCATAAATATTTATAAAATAAGATTTAAAATATTTGATAATTGTAAAATACTTTATCTTTAGAAACAAACCTCACCTATTTGTAGTACTTCTACTTCAGCCTTAGCAGACATGGTTTTCTTTTCGCCTATGCCTGTGGCATCACGGCCCGCCCCGAAGCGCACTCTGACTTTTGTCGAGACGGGTCGTGACATTTCTCTCACAACATGAGGATGAAGAAGGTTAGCCTAGAAGCTTCAAAGCAATTTTTTGAACCTCAATGTCGAAGTTCCGTAGTAGCCCCACCAATCTTTGGACAACAATGGAGTTCTAGTCTCCAAACTATCATGCTCATCAAAAGCTTGACCAAGACCCGTGAACCTAGAGAACTCATTGATGATTAGATTCATCTCCATCACATCAGAAAAATATCTCTTTACGCATTTATTCTTCACCAAAGAAATCTCCACATTTGTATTTGGAGCAACTCTATTTGTTCCTCCATGAAACCATTTTCGACTATAATACCTACAAAGTACAAGCATATGACAAATAAATATATCATAGTAAATACTAAATATCAAATATGCGAAAGGATTACCTTTGATTTAAGGAATGAGTCATGCAATGTAGTTGTGTACAACTCTTGGTCCAATGATTAATGTGGACATCATGAATTGCCTTATAAAGTGGGCATTGAGCTTCCAAATCCGTCACCTTCTCATGCCTATATATTTCAACCTTCACATTTTCTGTCATTGAATCCGACATGTCATACACCAAATGAAAGTTAAGTTTGCCTGTATCATAAATATATCATATATATACCTTATTATACCAAGGATCTTGTCGACATCATCCCATAATTTCTCACTATAAATGATGCTCGTCACTATATAGGCCTTTTTATTTTTATTAATTGTTTATTGCCAATATAAACCAAGCTGTCTATTGCATTTGCACCCATATTAGGGTTTGTCAGTAGACGCACCCTATTTCACATAGGGCTGCATATTAGGCCATACATCATTCTTAACCCACCCTGCATCACCGACGCTTGTAAGTCGAGGGTGCGACGCTAATGCACGAAGAGAGGATGCGACTTGGTCCCAGAGCATAAAAAGCGAAACCTTAGTTGAGGCATATTGGATAAATATTTGAGATTATCTACACTTGTACAAAAATGACTTTTAAAGTTTTGTTTATGATCTTTTGCGGCATTTTCTCTCACGCGCTGCCAAAATCTGCGGTTTAGGCGGTGTTTTTTTAACGAAAAGTGTTGGTTAACTGAGTAGCTGGTGGTCTAGTAGCCAAGGGTGCAGGAATCCAAAAGATTGAGTGAGTAGTCCTCATTTCAATCTCTCTCTCTCTCTCTCTTCCTCATATTTGTACTTTTATAGATCTAGCGCAACACAAGAATTAAAGGCGAACAAGGGTTGTTAACCTTAGACCCGGAGGGATCGTGTGGTAGTGTCGGCGTGTGGCCCAAAATACTTTTGAAACTGCAGCCCAAACTACATGCCAAGAATCTGAACAAAAAATCTGACTCCGCGTATAAAATTATCTCGGTTGGCATGGACATTGTTGCACACAATTTGATGTCATTAGCCACATGTATGATCCGGATTGCATCTGATGTAAAATGAGTTTATATTGTTATTGCATGAGATATCTGTCTTCAAGCCAAATACTCTTTTTTTAAAAGTTTCTTTTCCATATCTGTCTACAAGCAGAATACTCTTTTTTTATAAGTTTCTTTTCCATATGCGCATTGTGTTTTATATGATATGTGCATTGTGTTTTATATGATATGCGCATTGTGTTTTATATGATGTGCGCATTGTGTTTTATATGATGTTCGCATTGAGTTTATATTCCTATTTTATGATATTGCTGTCTGTTATTGTTGGCTGGTGGAGCAGATTAAGGAAGGCTTTGCGGAGGGGAAGGACATGGTGTTGTCTGTGATGTCTGCAATGGGTGAAGAGCAGATCTGCGGTCTCAAAGACATTGGCCCCAAATAAATAGCAGGAGCTGCTGCATTCCTCTCCTAGTCTTCATCACAGCCCGGGATATATATTCATAATAATTTATATCATCTACTTAGGCCTTATTTAATTTATATATTGTCTATATACATATGAGCTCTGTGCTGTAATGCTTGAAATATGAGATCGAGAAATGCTACAACGCTCTACTCTATGTTTGTTTACTCTGCCGCCAAATATTTTGCTGCATTTCAAAACAATCTGGTCTGAACAGTTTGGCTGCAGCTGCTTATTAATTAATTATGCTATTTCCTATCCTCTTATCATTTTTGTCCCATTTTATTTGGTAGAAAGATTTATCGTTTTTCCTCCAGTTGGTTTAATGATTATTCACAAGTCATTTAGACCCGTAGGTTTATTCTTTTACTTCTCATTACTTTTGTTTGTATATATATACTATATATGTAACTCAAATTCTCCGTGTTTTGGTAGCACTTAGAACTTCATAGTTCGTAAAATGCCACCGCCAGGAGCGTCTCTTGTTTGTTTTTTTGCTTTCCCCTCTGTTCCCAGCCGCCGCCCTTCGATGAACGACGAAATATCGTTCACTGCTGCCGCCCCTACCCCCAGTCCGATATTGCGTCGGCTTTTGTTTCTAGAAGCCGCCGCCAGAGTCCTAAGCAGAGCCTAAGGCTTCATTTGAGAAATGTGGCGGTGAAATTAGTATTATAAATACTGTGGCGACGATTTACTTGCATTTTGAACTTTTACAACAGTTTTTAGGGGCAAAATTCTGCTTTTTGCTCATCTTTGATTGTGGTGGTTTTTTGGTACTGTATTGACGATACAATTCCTACTCAAATGCTGCCTTTGTTTTTCATGCTCTCCCAAAGAAGGCGGCTTTATTTGGAAAAGCTGTTGTGACCTGTTGGGACGACGATGGTGTATTTTTGCTTGAAAGTGTTGGCAAGGATGTTTGCGATGTTTTCTATAAAACATCATTTTGCGAAAAGATATTTGTGTCCGCAATTATTTAAATGTTACTTCCCCCTAAGGAGAAAGTGTGGATGGAAGGCAAATCCATCAAGATTAGAGCTTGCACAAAGAGATAACAGAGCTGCTATAACAACATATAACATCTCAGTTAACAACACATGCAGATCATAGTTACAAAGAGAAACAATGGCTTGTTCCTGGAGTCTGGATTAAAAGTGTTTGCAGGAGAAGCTGATGCGTCGATGACTGAAGGCTCGCATGAGTAGCTTCTTCGATGGCTGTTCAGTAATTTCCTACAAAAAAAATGATTTGGCACATTTGATTGAACATGTTGTGAGCTCTAGGAAGAATAGTGTACAACCCATATTATTTGAGGGTAAGACCCACTCAAAGTCACGTAGGCAGAAGTCAAGGTCAAGGCAGAGGTCAACAGTCCGAGATACCAAGAGATCGTCGAACGTAGCCTCGGTCGTGCGAGCAGGAATTTGATAGTGCGAGGAGGAACCTGACCGAGCGAGAAGGAAAGCCGCACCGGAGTTCGCAACCCGGCCGAGCGAGAAGGGCATAGGCCTGGACATTCTCGCCTATAGGCGACTTACACCACCCAACTCGCCAGTTTAGGCCGAGGTCCTCACCTACTCGCCTGCCTTTGCCTTGGCTAAAAACCATCTCCAAAGGGATCAGGGATAGTCGCCTGCTTCCTCTCCCTCAAGATTTGTCTATAAATAGACCCCCAGGGGTACCAGGAAGAGTACTTGTCAAAAATCAGAGCTTCACCCCCTTATAGGCGAGAATCCTCCCTAGTCAGTGCCTTCCTAGTACCAAGCTCGACCATTCGTGGTTTTGGAGGAGAAGACTCCTTTGAGCTTCTGGGTACGTGGTGAGACCTCTCTGCCGCAGCACCTGGGGTCGTGTTCCCTCTAGTTCGTTTGTCATAGCTAACCAAGTCTTCTCGTTGGACCACTGGGCAAATAGCTTCCGGCTGCATTGATCCGAATTTTGAAGCCAGGATTTTCCAGGCTTCAACACTTTGGTGGCGGCAGCCTAGAAGAAAAGGCGTTAGACAAAGAAGCCAAGATAGCAGTTGACAAAGCTTGTAGTAGTGATTTTTGGGCACAAAGGATTTGAAATAAAGTAATGATTATTTAAATTAATTTTCGGGCGGTGAGAAATTCTAGGCTGGAATAAAAAATGATAAAATTTGACGAATTTTGAAATAAAGAATGAATTTTTAAAGATATTTTAAGGAGCTGAATGTTACACCATGACCACTTTACTCTTCCTTTATAGTATAAATAAAGATAAAGATATAGTATAAAGATAAAAGATAATTAGATACTTAAACTTTTCTCTTCGAATAATTAGATACTTAAATACATTTAAATATATTTTGAAATTAAAATATTTTCTTTTGATATTGATTTTCACCCAAAAAGTTGTAGGAGCTCCAAGGGGCGCGATTAGCAAAAGCCTCGCCACGGGAAAGCAGAGGCAATGGAGTCGAGCTCAACCCCATAAAAAGGGAATAAGGACGAGAAGAAGAAACCGCCACGCAGCGTCACCCGCACAGGTAACAAAAAGGCCGCACCCCGCCATCACCGGGTGCTGCCGAACCCCTGTCGTCGCACCCCACTAAGGGGGTGCGGTTAGGCGCGCACCCCACTAAGGGGTGCGGTTAGGCGCGCACCCCACTAAGGGGGTGCGGTTAGGCGCGCGCCCCACTAAGGGGGTGCGGGCCGCACCCCATTTAGGGGGCGCGACCGAAACCGCACACCCTCTGGGGGTGCGGCCCAGGCCGCACCCCCCTTTTGAGGGTGCAGTCGAACCCGCACCCTCTTTGGGGGGTGCGGCCGAAAATGCACCCCCTTTAGGGGGTGCCACCGGAACTGCGGCACCCTCCCTGTTCAGGAGGGTGTGACTTCCCGTCTTGGGGGCGGTCTTTGGGAGGCATGCCCTCCCTCTTACAAGCACACCTCTTCAGCGACACCCGACTGCATTCTCAACTTTCCACCCGCAAAGCGAGCGAATCATTTTCACGTTCATCACGCACCCAGAATGCTTCCGCGTTCACTGCGCGCTCAGAACGCCTTCACGTTCCAGACGCGCGCGACAATTAACCTTTCTTAATTTTCTAGATTGCAGGTCTTGTTCACTGCGCTCAATGCCATCAACGAAGCTGCCTGAATTGATCGAACTGCCTGAGGGCAAGATGGGAATATCCAAAAAATGGCGATCGGTGTGCTCCAAATCGGCAAACGTGATTCACCCGTCAGGTGGTTACAGTGCTTACAACGACGAAATTACCGGGCTACCCCTGCCCAGAGTTATAAAAGGAGTACTCCAGAGCCTTCATTTCAAGGGACTTTGTCTTCTAGACCCAAGAGGGCTCCGTTGAAGATTCCTCAGAGTTCTCCTTCGGCGTTTGAAGATCTCCTTCAAGTCTTCGAAGATATTCTTCAATCTTTGAAAATCTCCTTAAAGTCTTTGAAGATCTCCTTCAAGTGTTCGAAGACCTTCTTCAAGTATTCGAAGATCTTCTTCAACCATTCAAAGATCTCCTTCAACCATTCGATGTTCTTCTTCGAGCTTTTAAAGATCTCCTTCGTGTTCGAAGGCATTCTTCCTAAGGAACTCGGAGATCCTCCGGACTCCAAAAGGCGACTAGAGCATCTCACTTTCATTCACACGGAAAAAATACTTAGTTTCCCGAGAGGTGACCTGTCACCCTCGGAGATTCTCTTTATTACCACTGTAATGAGCGACAGCCTGTCGCTCTCGAGTTCTCAGTTTACTTGTAACCAACCGACGTATAGTGGAATCTGGCTGTGTAACAACCCTTAAAGTATGTCAAAATAATAATAATAATAATAATAAGAAGAAGAAGAAGAAGAACAAGAATAATAATAGGTAAAATATTTCCCCCCTCTTTATGATCTCAGCCGCAGCCAGCCCTTCCCTCTCACGATCAAAAATAATAATAATAAATCAGCGTTAGGGCTTTCCTGTCTCCCACACGCGTCGTTGCTCCCGTGCCACTCTCCCGCTCCCGTCTCCAGCATGCTCCGCCTCCAGCCGCCTCCTTCCCCTCTTCTGGACGCCGACAGCAGCAAGGAGCCTCTTCTTCTCCTCCTTCGGTCAGTGAGGGCAGCAGCCCTCCCCCCTCACTTCCTCCGGCCGACCGTGCCTTCTCCTCCGTTTCTCGAGGGCCGGCAGTGGCTCCTCCTCCTCCAAAGAGTCGACAACCCCTCTTCCTCTCCGTTTTGGCCGACGGATTTCAAAGGGACTCCTAGGGTTTCGCTCGAAACCCCTCCTCGTGGATTCTTAAGCCCAGATCTGGTCTCCTTGGAAAAGGATCTCTGCCAAATTTTTTATTTCAGTTGTGCCCTAAATTGTCGTGGTGATTTTAGCTCTCTAATCGACGTAATTTCGTCGGTCCCTCTTGTATTTGTCATATATCCGCCTAATCCCAATGTTTGTTTGTGTTTTCGGTGCCGCACATCAGATCAGGTGGTGGAATCGCTCCGAACCCTCCCCAATTTAGGGTTTCTGTCGCCTAAGAGCTGCCAAATTCCAGATCCTTGTGGTATCTCCTCTCCCCTCTCTCTTGAGGGAGGTAATTTTCTAAACCACCGTTTATGTGAGCTTTCGCATTTATTAATGCATGTATACGCGTAGGAATCTCAGTTATAGTACATTTCTTCTCGCGTGGTCTTAAGCAGGTCAAATCCTAAGACTCCTAAGTTCTTGCTAGCACCGCCTAGCCGTCGCCATCCGTTCAGCTTCACCTTAAGGCAAGTGGAGAATTCATCCTCGCTTGCAAACTAAGAAATTTAGTTCTTTATACCTGTATCTAAGTTATTAATTGTATTTGACAACGCAAGACTCATCGCTCATAAGAGTGTCATGTTGTGATACAAGTCTCCACAGAAAATCATGAATCACTTAGGTCCTGAGTGTCATAAGCAAATCTTGGAAGCTAGGGTTTAGGTGGTGCATCGTCTTAATTGCATGATCACGGTAAGCAAAAAATACTCTTATTCTAGTAAGACTTACACTGGAACTTGAGTGTGAGCCATGTGCACCCACTATAAACACCTACGCATTTCAACGATTACAGCTTATGTCGTTGCAAGAATGTTTATGCTATATTCCGGAGTAGGTTAATATTTCCAGATAGTTCTGCCAGTTTCAGTTACTTGTCTGTTTCACTGACTTACTTCAAGATTAATTGATACTTTAGAATTTCTAATTTCTGCTGCACGTACCTAAATTTATAACTTGTTTAATATTATTTTGTTGTTCTGAGACATTTTCCTTCTGTTTGGATTTGCCTTAGGGTTCGTGACCGCGCCGTCTGCTCCCTAAGTTTTTCTTCGCCCAGCTGCAGCTTTGCTCGGAGGTTTTATTTTGATTGATGTATCAGCAGGTTCTATGTATTTTGTTTCAGTTACTGTTGAATTTACTTTTCATGTATTAGTTATTGTCAGTCATTTTCTCGTGTATTGTGGATAACTCCTAGGATGTTTTGATGTATTAGATCATTTTATGTACGACATTTTTAGTACTATGACTTATTGCATGTTCATTGTTCCAGCACCGTGCGTGACATTAGTTTCATTAAAAAAATGCATGAGCATCAACCTTTAAATGCGGCTTCCACATATTTACAAAATATATTTAATTCTTTTCAAAGTAACAAATTTAAAACTATTGTAGTATATATGTTTCCGCCTTAGCAGACATGGATTCCTTTCCGCCCATGCCTGTGGCATCACGGCCCGCCCGGAGTACGCTCTGACATTTGTCGAGACCGGGCGTGACAGTTGGTATCAGAGATGGGTTTAACATCTAAAAATAAAGTATTAAAAAAATCAAATATTTTGAAATCTATTATGTAAATATGCGTACATGCATCATTTCCTTACTCACTTTGTCGTTGTCTGTTGTTCGAGGCTGAAATACGCACACACTCACTCATAAGCTTAAGTAGTATGCGTACAAATGTTAAGGGAGTATGGGCAAACTTAACATTTATATGCATATGAATTTTCATTAGGATATACACTGATTGCGAATATTAAATTGTATGAGTGGTTTAATATTTTCAAGTGCGATGACATTAGAATCATCATGCGCGTGACATGTTAAGTGATATGGGCGCTTAACATAACATGCGTATCCATTCATGGACATTCTTAAGGATGCATTGTAGGCATAAATACATTGCATGCATGGCATAACTCATTACACGAGTGTTAAGTTAAGAGCAACATATGACGATTGTACACACATGGATTCTTCAAACATTATTCTATCGCACGCTATCTTATCATCACATTTGCACTTGCATGACTATCACCTATAGTTGTCCAATGAAAATGTTATAACTATTATATGATTTACGTATTCAACAGTATTAGAATGCTAGAACATGTAGTCTCAATCCTTTATGCTTAACTTGACTGTTTCTCTTACTCGATTCTTTGTGTCTCTTTCTAGATGACTCATAAGCGATCGCAGCGCAAGCATGCTACCTCTTCAGCGGGAGGATCATCTGGAGATGCCACTGCCTAGCTGCTGAGGCAGATTCTGGAACGTCTCACCCGATTGGAAGAGGATCGCCAAACTTTTGATTCAACCCTTAGTTCCGACAGTGCAGGGACAACTGTAGTTACTAACACTACAACCCCCCTTGGAGCCACCCCTCATGCAACTGATTCTGGGACTGGCTCGCCTGCTGTCACCTTGGTGCCCCCGCTCGTGTCAAGTATGGCTGCCCCGCCCGTAGCAATGGCAGATACTCTGACATTCAAGAGGCTGAATCCGACGTCTTTCGATGACAATCGAGATTACTTTGTGAAATCTGAATGGCTCTCCCAGATGGAGAAGCATTTCGAGTATGCTGGAATTCCAGAAGCTCAGAAGGTTCTCCTTGCGGCACCGAGGATGCGTACACCTGGTGGCTTCAACGTCGCAGTCTCCCGAATTCTGCCACATTGACTTGGGGCAGTTCAAAGAAGCTATCTTGGAGAGTCTTTCTCTTCTGTGGAGCGAGACAAGCTAGCTGAGAGGTTCTTGTCTCTCCAGCAGCCTGTCAGGACGGTGATCGAGTACGAAAAGGAGTTCTTTCGCCTTTCCCTTCTTGCCGCAGAGTTTCTGCTTGATGAGTCCAAGAAGATCAGTCGTTTCATGAAGGGACTTCGACATGATTTCCGACAGCACGTGGTAGCTCATGGCGCCACAACCTACGCCGAGACGGTGGGTGTCGCCTTGCAGGTGGAAGCTATTGAGCTGGATCGTACTGCCAAGAAAGTCCAGCATGGTTCTAGCAACACCGTCACCTCTGACCTCAACCGCAAGGGTGCTCCATTTCTGGAGCAAGGCCTCAAGCCCAAAGAGATGTGTGTCTTCTGACACAAGGTAGGTCATGTCGCCCAAGTCTGTCGCTCCCTCCTGAAGAAGCAGAAAATGGTTATTCCTGCGCAACAACCTCAGATGATGCTTGCCTCTGCCGCCTCCGTCTGTGCTTACTGTAAGAGGCCGGACCACTTGGTAAAGGACAGTCGCCGTAAGCAGAAGGCTTGTTACAATTGTGGGCAGGTTGGGAACCTCATGCTAGACTGCCCTATGAAGGAGAGCCCGATCCTCGCTCAGCCTCTGCAAGTTATCCCTGAAGCTCAGGGCAAGGATGTGCTGAATGTCGTCACTCAGGGCGAGGCGCTTGCATCTACCGACGTCATCTCTGGTACGTTTTGTGTAGAATTTTAAATTTTTCTGCATTCTTAAATCTGGCTTGCCTTAGTTTCGAATAATCTTGTCATGCGTTTTTGTTTTCCCTTTCTTTTTTTTAGGAAGTTTTAGGGTCAAAAATAAGTGGATGCAAATCTTATTTGATTCTGGTGCATCGCACTCCTTTATTTCACGCCACATCGTGGACCTTCATAGTTGGCATACTTCGCCACTTAAGGTTCCTTTTGAGATTTCTGTACCCGGTCATCTGCATCTCTCAACCAGAAGCATTCTCAATTGTCTGATCTTGCTTGGAGAATTGCAAGTCGTCGCTGACCTCATAGTTCTGGATATGACAGAGTTCGACGTAATCCTGAGAATGAACTGGTTGGTCGCGTATCGAGCAAAGCTGGACTGTGTGGCGAAGAGGGTCAATCTCAGCATTGATGGCAATGACTACATCATTTATGCTCAGACCCGCAACCACCTGAAGGTAATCTCTGTTGTGTGCGCCACTCAACTTCTTAGCCAAGGATGTTCTGCCTGCTTCGTTTATGCTTCTCACTCGGATGCTATCTCTCCTCAACTCGAGTCTATTTATGTTGCTTCGGAGTTTCCTGACGTGTTCCCCGCCGAATTGCCCGGGATGCCTCCTGATCGAGATGTAGAGTTCTGTATTGATGTAGAGCCTAGAACGCGCCCCATATCTAAAGCTCCTTATCATATGGCACCGCTTGAGCTAAAAGAACTCAGATCGCAGTTAGACGAATTGCTTGAGCGTGGGTACTTTTGCCCTGACTCTTCACCTTGGGGAGCCCCCGTACTTTTCGTGAAAAAGAAGGATGGATCTATGATATTGTGCATCGACTATCGAGATCTAAATAAGGTGACCATCAAGAATAAGTATCCCCTCATGCGTGTGGATGAGCTATTCGATTAGCTTAAAGGCAATACCGTCTTTTCCAAGATAGATCTCAGATCGGGTTACCATCAGCTGAAGATCAAAGACTCTGACATCCCCAGGACGGCCTTCCGGACTCGGTATGGGCATTTCAAATTTTCGGTGATGTCTTTTGGGTTGACTAACGCCCCTTCTGCATTCATGGATATGATGAATTGTGTCTTCCGTGAGTACCTGGGCAAGTTCATCATCGTTTTCATTGATGATATCCTAGTCTACTCCAAGTCTCGCGAGGAGCATGCAACCCATCTTAGACTCACTCTCTCCACCCTTCGTCAGCATCAGCTTTATGCCAAGTTGGCAAAATGTAAGTTCTGGCTCGATCGTGTTGCCTTCTTAGGCCACGTCATTTCAGGAGATGGACTTTCTATTGATCCTGCTAAGATTTCCACAGTAATGGACTGGAAGCGACCTTCTACCCCTACTGAGATCCGCAGTTTCCTTGGTTTGGCTGGCTATTACCGATGCTTCGTCAAGGGTTTCTCCTCTCTTGTTGCCCCTTGACTCGACTGACTCAAAAACATGCTAGATTCGAGTGGTCATATCAGTGCAAACAGTCCTTTTATGAGTTGAAGCAATGTCTGTGTTCATCGCCTGTTTTAGCTCTTTCGTCAGAGGGGTTGGACTTTTTCAGCTTACACTGACGCTTTCAGAGTTAGTTTGGGTTGTGTCCTGATGCAGGATGACCGTGTTATTGCTTATGGGTCGAGGCAATTGAAAGTTCACGAACGCAACTACCCCACTCATGATCTGGAGTTCGCTGCGGTGGTGTTTGCTTTGAAGCTTTGGCGTCATTATCTCTGGTACGCCAGTGATAAGTGTATATAAATACGCAAGTGCACGTGCCGTACAAGTAATAAAATGATGAGAAAGTGATCATTCCCACGAGGAAGTGCTTAACTTAGCGCTCACAAATATTAGTTCTACCTTTTCTCTAAATTCAAGCAAGTAATAAATGATTGGTAAAGATAATTAAATAATTCAAAAGCAACAATTACAACTCTAATTACGGTTACTTAAAATACTTTTACTTCACTTGGAAAGATAGTCTCACATGTGATTTTCCCTTGCTATGATGATAACTACTCAAAATGATAATTCATGAAATATTAACAATGATCTTGCAACGATTCTAAAATGGATAACTTTATCTCTCGATCACCATTATCCGTTTATCCCAAATCCTCTAGTTGTCTCCAACTTAGATGAAATTAGAATAACAAAAAGCGCTAGAATCACGGTTGCTAATTTAAGAGGAGATCTCTCTCTCTCTCTTAGAATTATATTAAGATTTATGATACACTTTCAACGCTCCTCTCTCGAATCTCGCGATGAAGTATAAATATGGAAGTTTGGTTAAAAACTACACGACTCCTCTCTCGAATATCGTCGTGCGAATAAACGTTCATCTAGCCCGACTCATCTCTCGAATTTTTGCCAAGCACTTTAAAGATGAAACTTAAACCAAAATCCCAAGAATAGATCATAAATTTAATAAAGATCAACATCAATACATTCACAAAGTATAAATGAAAATCAAGTCATCATCACAACTAAGGTACTTCACACATGCAAGACTTAGAAAATTAGTTCATGGAGGAAGAGAAGAGTAGCAAATCAAAGTAGATCTTACTAGACATGATTAAGGAAATCAAAAATGTTGTAGGAATGTTTCTAGACTCAGATCTTCCTCCTTGGTGATGAACACGCCTCCTTTCTCCAAGCCCTAGCCGAAATCTCCAAGAGGAAGAAGACCTCCAAAAGTTCCCTCCTTTTTTTCCAAGTTCTCCCTCCCAATAATGATCCTTTTTCCCCCTCATTTTCGTGCTCATAACTCCCCTTCCAAATCTGAAGGGATGCCTCCTTTGGAAGTACACATAGGCGCCTCTTTTAAAATTCAAAAATCTGAATTTCCGTCGCCACGTTGCAACCTGCAAATTTCTGGCGTTGCAACTTATTTTCTGCATCAGCAATAAATGTTCCATTGCTTCCCCAACTTGAATCCTTTGACCAATCTTAGATATAAAACATGGAAAATGACTGAAATCAGCCCAACATTGATTAATAAAATATTTAAACATATTTTCTATAATTGGGGATTATTTTCCTCTTTTTAATTGAATATTAGAGTAGAATAAGTAGGGAAATAACTTCCTTTTGGGAAGTTATCACACCCCCACACTTAGTCATTTGCTAGTCCCTAGCAAATATAATCAATTCAAAGCTTGGATAAAGAATTAATGAAATTGTGCAAACTCAGATAATCACACATCCTTAACAACAAATTAACTAAGGCTTATTCAAAGAAATCCGCTTTACTCAACTGATAAGCCAATAAATCAACACGAATTCAATCATTCACAAATCCATTAGCTCGAATGAAAGGTAAAGCTCAAATAAAGTCATAAGTGTTGTGTGTGCTTTTCCTTAAAATTAGTTACTCCAAAACATCTTTTAATAATGGATCTCCGCAACATAGAGAAGGATAAGAATAGCTAAATTATTGATTGAGCTTACACAAAGATCAGTAGTTCAAATGAGAGTAGAATCGACTTGGTTACGCGTTCAGGGATGATGTTGATAGCAGAAAGACATTCCCTTAGTTTGTAATCTTAATAATTCACCAAATCATGGGGTTTATTGACATTTTCATACTTTTTTTTATATTCATAGTAGGGATCATTCCAAGTATAAGTGTACATACCCAGGCCACATAATCACTATGATGCAATATTTTTTTTTTATATAATTTATGATTCGCTAGCATAGTAGGGATCATTCCAGGTATGTATACATATACTTAGGCCCATATCACTATGAATCTCAATCATTTTTTTTATTAAACACCCATAAAATGGCTAATATACTAAGACGTAACTAATAAGAATATTGGGAAGGTAAGCGTGGAATAATACGTCTCAACATGAAAAGAGTTCAAGTACAAAGATTGTAGTGGAGGGTCAAAATGGTTTAACTACATAACCCAAGTTTCAGCCAACATCGCTAACTCAGTTCTTACTCACCCATTCCCATAGTATTTTAGAAAGCCATATCAAAAGCTAGGTTTTTTGAAGTAAAATCTTTCAAGGAAAAATGTGCTTAAATCAGACTTAAGAGCGCTTTACCAAAAAAAATTCTCACTAATTTCAAATTCTGTGACTGAAATCGTTTGATTAACCGGCAATACCACTCGATTATCATTGGATAACAAGAATGTCCTATAGGTTAAATTGCAAAAACAAAGACGGAGTTATTGAGTTCGCATATATAAATAAATAAGTCCTTATCCAAGCAGTAGGGGTTGAACACTACCCACCCCCACACTTAAAATATTGCTAGTCCCTAGCAATGAACTCAATGAAAATATAAAAGAGGAAATAATTGACAATTTAACGATGAAAGAAATAGAGTAAAACTAAAACAAATACTCCCCTCATATTTTTTTTCTGTACTTTTCGTTGCAATCTCCCAAGGAAGGCCTAGTCCAAGAGTGTTCCGTTCAAATCATAGCTCAGTAGTCCAGATGATTTGCAAATAGCATCACAAAACCAAACAAAAGCATAACCCTAATAAAGTAGCATATAATTTAAAGATTTTAACGGTAGCAATAGATATTGGATGGAGTCATATCTTAGCAAAAACATTTCAAGTAACTAAAGTGATGGAATGCAAGGTAATGGTCAATAAAATTAAAATATGCAACCATCACAGCACTAACTTCACAGAAATATTATCCAAAAATAAGAAAAATTTATGCGTTGTAACGCGCAAAATTTATGCGCTGCAACGCGGATGCGTTACAACGCGCAAAATTTATGCGTTGCAACGCGGAATTCAAACTGCCAGAATTTATACTACCACCGAGGCTAGCACGTTGTAACGTGCAAAAATATTGCGTTGCAACCTAAAATCTGGAATATTTTCTTTCTTGAAATTTTCATTATCAAGATCTACTTTGACATCTCTTCATCATTTATTATCCTCCAAATGATAAAAACAAACATAAAACAAACAAAACAAACTAAAAATGATAGAAAAATAACAGAGATGGTGGGTTGCCTTCCACCTAGCGCCTTGTTTAAAACGTCCCAGCCGGACGCTTTCCCTATTTCATTTTCAATTGAAAGTTAGCGCCATCGCCTCGCGCTGGTCACTACCTTCATAATATTCCTTCAACCTCTGTCCATTTACTTTAAACTTGGATCCGTCTCTCTCATTACAAATCGTGATTACTCCGAACGGATGTACCTCCTCCACACAAAAAGGTCCAGACCATCTTGACTTCAATTTTCCAGGGAATAATCTCAGTCGTGAGTTATACAAGAGGACAAGTTGCCCTTTTTTGAACTCCTTTCTTCTCAACCTCAAATCATGCCATTTCTTCGTCCTTTCCTTGTACAACTTAGCATTTTCATACGCGTTAGATCTAATTTCTTCCAATTCGTTCAAATGAAAAAGTCTGTTCTTGCCCGCTTCTTGGAGATCGAAATTCAACCTTTTTATTGCCCAATATGCTTTGTGCTCCAATTCGACTGGAAGATGATATGATTTGCCATAGATCATTTTATATGGGGTTAGGCCTATCGAGGTTTTAAATGCCGTCCTATATGCCCATAATGCTTCGTTTAGTTTTTGTGACCAATCCTTACGAGTTGTGCTTACCGTTTTTTCTAGGATTGATTTTATCTCTCTATTAGAAACTTCAGCTAAACCATTTGTTTGAGGATGGTACGCAAGGGCGACTTTGTGAGTGACTCCATATTTTCGAAGGAGCGATTTAAATTGATTATTACAAAAATGTGCTCCACCGTCACTTATTATGGCCCTCGGTGTACCGAATCTAGAAAAAATATTAGCCTTAAGAAATTTCAGTACTACCTTAGCGTCATTCTTCGGTGTGGCCATAGCTTCTATCCACTTCGAGACGTAATCCACAGCTAAAAGTATATAAAGATTTCCATTTGAGTTTACAAATGGACCCATGAAATCTATTCCCCACACATCGAAGATCTCCACCTCTAGAATATTAGTCATTGGCATGCTATCCCCTCGATTGATGTTTCCTGTTCTTTGACATCTATCGCAACATTTTGCGAACCTATGAGCATCCTTAAATAGTGTTGGCCAATAAAAACCAGCCTCTAAGACTTTTGTTGCTGATCTCTCTCCCATAAAGTGTCCACCATAAGGTGAAGCATGACATTTCGCTAGGATACCTTGTACTTCTACCTCGGGGATGCATCTGCGGATAACTTGATCAGCACAAATCTTAAATAGATACAGATCATCCCAAATGTAGGATTTCACCTGATGGAGAAACCTTTTTCTTCGTTGATAGTTCATGTCTGGGGGAAATACATTGCTCACTATGTAGTTCACAATGTCTGCATACCATGGCGTACTCGCCTCAGATATTGCAAGCAACCTCTCATCAGGAAAATTCTCTCTAATCTCTATGTCCACATCTTTCTCACACTCATACTCTAGACGTGATAGGTGGTCCGCTACCGGATTCTCCGCTCCCTTACGATCTTTAATTTCTAAGTCGAACTCTTGCAAGAGGAGAACCCACCTAATCAATCTAGGTTTCGCGTCCTTTTTCTCCACTAAAAATCGAATTGCTGCATGGTCCGTATAAACAATCACCTTAGACGCTACCAAA
Source organism: Dactylorhiza incarnata (assembly GCA_033032865.1). NCBI lineage: Eukaryota > Viridiplantae > Streptophyta > Magnoliopsida > Asparagales > Orchidaceae > Dactylorhiza > Dactylorhiza incarnata. The sequence goes on along the minus strand of JAWHQI010000088.1, from coordinate 3,943,627 downwards.
TAGGATCGAAATTTGTCAAAAGCGAAAATGACAACTAATAACTCCTTCTCGGTAGTTGTGTAATTTACTTGTGCATCAATCAACGTCTTGCTAGCATAGTAGATTGTGTGAAAGACCTTGTCACGCACCTGTCCTAAAACCGCGCCCACAGCAAAGTTGCTAGCATCGCACATAATGGTGAATGGTATAGACCAATCGGGTGAAATAATAATGGGTGAAGAAATCAGACTTTTCTTTAAAGAATGAAAGGCGGTCAGACATTCCTCATCAAAGTTAAAATGTGAATCTTTTTCTAATAAATGACTTAGTGACTTAGAGATTTTCGAAAAATCCTTAATGAAACGACGGTAAAAGCCGGCGTGTCCTAAAAAACTTCGCACTCCCTTAACATTAGTTGGTGGAGGCAGTTTCTCTATAACCTCTGTCTTAGCTCGATCTACTTCCAATCCCTTCTTTGACACCTTGTGTCCTAAAACAATTCCTTCTTTGACCATAAAGTGACATTTTTCCCAATTTAGGATTAAATTAGTTTGAATGCACTTATCCAAAGCTTTCTTCAACACTTTCAGACATTCATCAAATGATCTCCCAAATACTGAAAAGTCATCCATAAAGATCTCGATCCCCTCATCAATCAGATCAGTAAAAATAGCGATCATGCAGCGCTGGAATATGCCATGAGCATTACATAATCCAAAGGGCATTTTCCTAAATGCAAATGTCCCAAAAGGACAGGTGAAGGTAGTCTTCTCCTGATCCTCGGGAGCTACCATGATTTGATTATACCCCGAGTAACCATCTAAGAAACAGAAATACTCATTTCCTGCTAACCTATCAAGAACCTGATCGAGAAATGGAAGTGAGAAATGATCTTTCCTAGTCGCCTTATTCAACTTTCGATAATCCATGCAAATCCGCCATCCAGATACTGTTCTAGTGGGGATCAACTCGTTGCTCTCATTCTTAACTACCGTAATGCCCCCCTTTTTTGGCACACATTGAACAGGACTTACCCACCGGCTGTCGGAGATAGGATAAATAATACCCGCATCCAACCATTTGATTATCTCCTTCTTGACCACTTCTTTCATTGGTGGGCTAAGTCTTCGTTGGTGTTCAACTGACTCTTTTGCTTCTTCTTCCAAAAGGATTTTGTGCATACAAATTGAAGGACTTATCCCTCTAATATCTGCAATGGTCCAACCCATTGCCCCTTTATATTCACGAAGAACCTCAAGCAATTTCTCTTCATTTTCCTTAACTAGAGATGCATCAATAATAACCGGTAGTGTGTTATCCTTACCTAGAAAAACATACTTTAAGTTTTCAGGTAGCGGTTTTAATTCAAGTGTAGGTGGCTCTAAGATAGAAGGCATCATGACCTTAGACTCACTTGGTCTACTTATTAATTCAAACATGTTAGCATTTGGTATATGCTCATCAATACTTAAAGCTTCTACAGCTTCTGTTAAGTCTGGGTCCTCGTCTATTTCTTCATTTGTTAACACACTCAGGATTTTACACTCCCAATCATTCTCATCATACATCATATGTGTAGGTGCATTCACTTCCTCAATAGAAAAACACTCCTCCTTATCATCCGGAAATTTCATAGCCTTGAGGATGTTGAATGTCACATTTTCATCATTAACTCTCATCGTAAGCTCACCCTTCTGGACGTCAATGAGTGTTCGTCCGGTGGCCAAGAATGGTCTACCAAGAATGATGGGGACATCCTTGTCCTCATCCATATCGAGTACCACAAAATCGGCGGGGAAAATGAATTTATCCACCTTAACCAATACGTCCTCTACAATTCCCTTGGGATATGCTAGAGACCTATCAGCCAACTGTAGAGTCAGAGATGTAGGTGTGATCTCCCCTAAACCAAACTTCTTATAGATAGATAATGGCATCAGATTAATGCTCGCCCCAAGGTCACATAGAGCTCTCCCAACAAAGTTTAAACCGATAGAACAAGGAATTGTGAAGCTACCGGGATCCTTAAGTTTGGGTGGCAACTTCTTCTGCAATATAGCACTACACTCCTCAGTCAACGCCACTATCTCTTTATCAACAAACTTTCTTTTCTTTGCCAAGATATCCTTCATAAACTTGGCATAACTTGGCATTTGCTCAAGAGCCTCAACAAATGGGATATTTATAGTTAACTTTTTGAAAATCTCCATAAACTTTTGGAATTGTGTGTCAAGTTTGGATTTAACAAGTCTAGACGGAAATGGGGGTGGCGGATAGACTACTTCTTTCTTTTGATTTAGTTTCTCTTTTTGTTTATCTCCCACCTCATTTTTCTCACCCAACTCGTCCTTCTCTAATATGCTCGTCTCACTTGGCTTCTTACTCGTCTCTTCTTCCCTAACTTTCTCAAGCAACCCCTCCGCACTTGGGATCTCTACACCACTCCTTAGTGCAATAGCCTTGCAATGGTTATTATGATTATCTTTTGTTGGATTGGGTGTGGTATCAGAAGGTAGAGTTCCAATGGGCCTTTGACTTAATGAATTTGCAAGTTGACCCATAGTAGTTTCTAGTGATCTTAACGTTGATTCTATTCCTACCATTTTTGAGTCATACTTTTGGAACATGCCTAAGATAAACTCATCAGTCACCTTCCTTTGGTTTACTTGTTGGGGTTGAGAGTTGTTATTGATAGGTAGTTGATTCATATTTTGATTAAAAACTTGTGGTTGATTCATCCCTTGATTATTCTTCCAGGAAAAATTTGGATGATTTCGCCACTCGGGGTGATAATGATTGGCAAATCCTGGCGGAATTTGTCTTGGTTGCCCTCCCACATAATTTGCTTCTTCAGTTATTTGATTTAGTTGTTCAACTGTGAGCGGGGCACTAGTTGTAGGGGTTGAGAGTGAATCTAATCTTTTGTTAATTAAATTGAACTGCGACGCCATCTGAGCGGCCAAAGAAGTGATTTGGTCCACCTGATGGACTCCCGCTGGATTACAATTAGTTTGCCTCTCATATGCTTGATAATTATTGGATGTTAAGTCTTCTAAAATAGCATACGCGTCTTTAGGATACTTTTTCATTAATGAGCCCCCAGCGGCTCCATCGACTAAAATCATGGTTGCAGTTTGCAGCCCATTGTAAAATGTGGACACTTGCTGGTGCTGGTGCAACCCATGATGAGGACATTTTCTCAACAGCTCTTTAAAACGTTCCCATGCGTCGTAAAGAGTTTCCCCGTTACCTTGTAAAAATGTTGTAATATCCCTTTTTAGTTTTGCAGTCTTAGAGGGTGGAAAATATTTGTTCAGGAACCTATCGACTAGTTCGTCCCATGTGGTGATACACTCATGTGGTAACGAGTCTAACCAATCCTTAGCTCTACCCTCTAAGGAGAACGGAAATGCTCTCAACAGGATTGCATCTTCCGATGCTCCATTGAACTTAAACATATCGCAAATTGCTAAAAAGGTTCGTAAGTGGGAATTTGCATCTTCATGTCCTAGACCCCCAAACTTATTGTTTTGCACTTGTTGCATAATTAGTGGGTCCATTTTAAAATTGTTAGCAGCAATTGCTGGTCGAGCAATGCTGAAGTGCAAACCTCCCCTTAGAGGTGTGTTATAATCGTGACAAGTCATACGTGGTGGTGCTGGCGGTTGGGCATTTTGATCAACCTGACCATCATTATTATTAACATTATTTGGCTCCGGATCATTCATCGCAGAATGAATAATGTTAACGGTCCTAAAGTCTCTCCTGTTTCGTCTACAGGTACGCTCAATTTCAGAATTCAACGGCAATAGTTCTACTTGCCTATATCTGGACATACACCGACCAGTATTCAAATAGACAAATAAATTAAAACAAATAACACGAACAAACAAATGCTTGATCTCTAAGTACTAAGGTTTCACAAATATTGCGAGAAATAAAACACTAAATTAGCGCGCTTCCCCGGCAACGGCGCCAAAAACTTGGTACGCCAGTGATAGGTGTATATAAATACGCAAGTGCACGTGCCGTACAAGTAATAAAATGATGAGAAAGTGATCGTTCCCACGAGGAAGTGCTTAACTTAGCGCTCACAAATATTAGTTCTACATTTTCTCTAAATTCAAGCAAGTAATAAATGATTGGTAAAGATAATTAAATAATTCAAAAGCAACAATTACAACTCTAATTACGGTTACTTAAAATACTTTTACTTCACTTGGAAAGATAGTCTCACATGTGATTTTCCCTTGCTATGATGATAACTACTCAAAATGATAATTCATGAAATATTAACAATGATCTTGCAACGATTCTAAAATGGATAACTTTATCTCTCGATCACCATTATCCGTTTATCCCAAATCCTCTAGTTGTCTCCAACTTAGATGAAACTAGAATAACAAAAAGCGCTAGAATCACGGTTGCTAATTTAAGAGGAGATCTCTCTCTCTCTTGGAATTATATTAAGATTTATGATACACTTTCAACGCTCCTCTCTCGAATCTCGCGATGAAGTATAAATACAGAAGTTTGGTTAAAAACTACACGACTCCTCTCTCGAATATCGTCGTGCGAATAAACGTTCATCTAGCCCGACTCATCTCTCGAATTTTTGCCAAGCACTTTAAAGATGAAACTTAAACCAAAATCCCAAGAATAGATCATAAATTTAATAAAGATCAACATCAATACATTCACAAAGTATAAATGAAAATCAAGTCATCATCACAACTAAGGTACTTCACACATGCAAGACTTAGAAAATTAGTTCATGGAGGAAGAGAAGAGTAGCAAATCAAAGTAGATCTTACTAGACATGATTAAGGAAATCAAAAATGTTGTAGGAATGTTTCTAGACTCAGATCTTCCTCCTTGGTGATGAACACGCCTCCTTTCTCCAAGCCCTAGCCGAAATCTCCAAGAGGAAGAAGACCTCCAAAAGTTCCCTCCTTTTTTTCCAAGTTCTCCCTCCCAATAATGATCCTTTTTCCCCCTCATTTTCGTGCTCATAACTCCCCTTCCAAATCTGAAGGGATGCCTCCTTTGGAAGTACACATAGGCGCCTCTTTTAAAATTCAAAAATCTGAATTTCTGTCGCCACGTTGCAACCTGCAAATTTCTGGCGTTGCAACTTATTTTCTGCATCAGCAATAAATGTTCCATTGCTTCCCCAACTTGAATCCTTTGACCAATCTTAGATATAAAACATGGAAAATGACCTAAATCAGCCCAACATTGATTAATAAAATATTTAAACATATTTTCTATAATTGGGGATTATTTTCCTCTTTTTAATTGAATATTAGAGTAGAATAAGTAGGGAAATAACTTCCTTTTGGGAAGTTATCAATCTCTATGGCGTAAAGTGTCACTTTTTCACCCCCACCATCAGAGTTTAAAGTATATCATTGTTCAGAAGGACCTCAATCTTAGTCAGAGGCATTGACTCGAGTTCGTGGCAGATTATGACTTACAGCTCACGTATGTTCCTAGTAAAACCAATTATGTTGAAACCAGTAACCCGGTTTCAGCGTTCGAAAGGGGGATGCGGCTAACTCTTACTTGACCTAAGCTAAGACCCTTGACCGGTCACTAAGAACTGAGAGACCCTTGCCCTTGATGAACACCTGAGTCCACAAATGGACCCCTTAAGCTGCAGTGCGTAGGTCCCACCACACACCCGGAAGCTCACTCGGAACCTCCCCTCCCAAGCCAATGCTGAGCCTGGGCACCTTGGAGGGCACTAAGGATCACCTCACCGTCCACCTTCAATGACAAAGGGAGGGGAGGGGTAGTGCCTGCTCACACGCGAGGGAGGGGGTAGAGACCAACCCTTCTCAAGGTGCCCATGAGGGTCTATTTATAGACTTCCCCAAAAATGGACTGCGAATAGCCAAAATAGTCTGCCAATAGCTTAGTTCCGCTATTTGAAAATACTACCCGCACCCCAATGAGCCGAGGTCACCCTGCCCGGGCGAGTGGACATCGGTCCACTCGCTAACCTGGCCGGGCGGGTAGGTGCCCGAGGGGCGGGCGAGTGGGGGTTTCCCCCACTCGCCCAAGGGGCGGGCGAGTGGGGGTTTCCCCCACTCGCCCAAGGGGAGGGCGAGTGGGGGTATCCCCCACTCGCCCAAGGGCGGGCGAGTGGGGGTTTCCTCCACTCGCCCAAGGGGCGGGCGAGTGGGGGTTTCCCCCACTCGCCCAAGGGCGGGCGAGTGGGGGAATTCCCCACTCGCCCAAGGGCGGGCGAGTGGGGGAATTCCCCACTCGCCCAAGGGCGGGCGAGTGGGGGAATCCCCCACTCGCCCAAGGGGTGGGCGAGTGGGGGTTTCCCCCACTCGCCCAAGGGTGGGTGAGTGGAAAGACCCACCCCCCTCTTGCCCCGTTAACCCCTTCTTCCCTTCTCCAGCCTCGACCGGCTCTGGTTGCCTCTGAGCGATTGCTCTACTTGCCTCAGCCACCTTTACTATCTCGACCTCATCCGCGCCGGGTTACACCAACTCGGAAAATATGAGGGTTGTACACAATCCACGCTCTTTTCGAGCTTGCCTCAAGCTCGAAAAGAAAGTCCAACCCACCTATTTGACGAGTGGGTGGGACCCTAGAGGAATCCATGAAAGACCCTGCCAACGGGATACCCCTGCCGAGTCCTTCAGCTGAACCTGACTTAAGGCGGAAGGCGAACCTTTCTCCACTAAACACCCCTCCTGTGAGCCGAGCTCAACAGGAGGTGGAGAAAGCTCAACACCTTTAGGTCGAGCTAGACTCGACTGAAGGTGGAGGGAGACTCAATACCTCTAGTCGAGCCGAACTTGACATGAGGTGAGGAACAAACCTTTCTCCACTAGACACCCCTCCTGTGAGCCGAGCTCAACAGGAGGTGGAGAAAGCTCAACACCGCTGGTCAAGCCTAACTTGACCTGTGGTGGAGAAAAACTCAACACCCTTAGTCGAGCCAAGCTCGACCTGAGGTGGAAGGCAAACCTTTCTCCACTAGACACCCCTCCTGTGAGTCGAGCTCAACAGGAGGTGGAGAAAGCTCAACACCGCTGGTCAAGCCTAACTTGACCTGTGGTGGAGAAAAACTCAACACCCTTAGTCGAGCCAAGCTCGACCTGAGGTGGAAGGCAAACCTTTCTCCACTAGACACCCCTCCTGTGAGCCAAGCTCAACAGGAGGTGGAGAAAGCTCAACACCGCTGGTCAAGCCTAACTTGACCTGTGGTGGAGAAAAACTCAACACCCTTAGTCGAGTCAAGCTCGACCTGAGGTGGAAGGCAAACATTTCTCCACTGGACACCCCTCCTGTGAGCCGAGCTCAACAGGAGGTGGAGAAAGCTCAACACTGCTAGTCAAGCCTAACTTGACCTGTGGTGGAGAAAAACTTAACACCCTTAGTCGAGCCAAGCTCGACCTGAGGTGGAAGGCAAACCTTTCTCCACTAGACACCCCTCCTGTGAGCCGAGCTCAACAGGAGGTGGAGAAAGCTCAACACCGCTGGTCAAGCCTAACTTGACCTGTGGTGGAGAAAAACTCAACACCCTTAGTCGAGCCGAGCTCGACCTGAGGTGGAAGACAAACCTTTCTCCACTTAGGAACCCTCCTATGAGCCGAGCTCAACAGGAGGTGGAGAAAGCTCAACACCGCTGGTCAAGCCTAACTTGACCTGTGGTGGAGAAAAACTCAACACCCTTAGTCGAGCCGAGCTCGACCTAAGGTGGAAGGCAAAACTTTTCTCCACTTAGGAATCCTCCTATGAGCCGAGCTCAACGGGAGGTGGAGAAAGCTCAACACCTTAGGTCGAACTAAATTTGACCTGAGGTGGAGGCAACTCAACATCTCTAGTCGAGCCGAACTCGACCTGAGATGGAGGAAACTCAACAGCTAACAGGGAGCCGAGCTCACCTGGAGGTGGAGGAACTCAACACCTGACATGGAGCCGAGCTCACCTGGAGGTGGGGGAACTCAACACCTAACAGGGAGTCGAGCTCACCTGGGGGTGGAGGAACTCAACACCTAACAGGGAGCTAAGCTCACCTGGAGGTGGGGGAACTCAACACTTAACAGGGAGCCGAGCTCACCTGGAGGTGGGGGAACTCAACACCTAACAGGGAGCCGAGCTCACCTAGAGGTGGAGGAACTCAACACATAACAGAGAGCTGAGCTCACCTGGAGGTGGGGGAACTCAACACCTAACAGGGAGCCGAGTTCACCTGGAGGTGGAGGAACTCAACACCTAACATGGAGCCGAGTTCACCTGGAGGTGGAGGAACTCAACACCTAACAGGGAGCCGAGCTCACCTGGAGGTGGAGGAACTCAACACCTAACAGGGAGCTGAGCTCACCTGGAGGTGGAGGGACTCAACACATCCTCAGACCGGCTTCTCTTCTTGGAGCCTTACCAACCTTAACGAATCTACCCGACGAGCCACCCAGCGACGGGCATCAACAAGCCCGGGCGAGTGGTCTCCAGTCGAGGACTCGACTCAAAACGAATCTACCCGACGAGCCACCCAGCGACCGACATCAACAAGCCCGGGCGAGTGGTCTCCAGTCGAGGACTCGACTTAAAATGAATCTACCCGACGAACCACCCAGCGATCGGCATCAACAAGCCCGGGCGAGTGGTCTCCAGTCGAGGACTCGACTCAAAACGAATCTACCCGACGAGCCACCCAGCGACCGACATCAACAAGCCCGGGCGAGTGGTCTCCAGTCGAGGACTCGACTCAAAACGAATCTACCCGACGAGCACCCAGCGACCGGCATCAACAAGCCCGAGCGAGTGATCTCCAGTCGAGGACTCGATTCAAAACGAATCTACCCGACGAGCCACCCAGCGACCGACATCAACAAGCCCGGACGAGTGATCTCCAATCGAAGACTCGACTTAAAATGAATCTACTCGACGAGCCACCCAGCGACCGGCATCAACAAGCCCGGGCGAGTGGTCTCCAGTCGAGGACTCGACTCAAAACGAATCTACCCGATGAGCCACCCAGTGACCGACATCAACAAGCCCGGGCGAGTGGTCTTCAGTCGAGGACTCGACTTAAAACGAATCTACCCGACGAGCCACCCAGCGACCGGCATCAACAAGCCCGGGCGAGTGGTCTCCAGTCGAGGACTCGACTTAAAACGAATCTACCCGACGAGCCACCCAGCGATCGGCATCAACAAGCCCGGGCGAGTGGTCTCCAGTCGAGGACTCGACCTAGATGCTATCTTTAACTACTTTTGATATATTATAAATATATTACATACCATAATTACAATGCGCTTCCTTGCGCTTACTCGGCCACATGCACCTTGGCCATCTCATTCATCACTTCCTCCATCTCCTCAGCTTCCTCCTGGTCCTTCCGGGTATAAATGTCTCCTCTCTGCCGAGGTTCTTCTTCCTTTCCTTACCTCCAGAAACTTTGGGCATGTGGTTGTCGCGTGTTCCTCCTGCTGATAGAAGTCACAATACGGCAATGCCATCATCCTTGCTTCCTTCCCTGCGCGACCCCTCTTCTTATTTCCTCTTTTTCGGCCAATCGTCATGGTTTGCAGGGGGTGGGGTTGCAATGGCCTTGTGTCCGACTGCCTCCCTGCTGGGTTGAACCGTCCCTCCTCCCCCTGAAAGTTTTCTCTCCCTTGGAAATGGCCTCTTCCTTGGCCTCGAGGGGGTCCTCCTGGCGGCCTCCAGGTTGGTAGGGCGACTGGTGGTTGAAACTCCCAGCCTTGCTCTTGCCCAACGGGGGGTCCCTGGTCCCCCTGACTCCTCATCTCTGTTGGAGCTTGCTTTCCGCATCTCTTGGTTTGAGAATAACAAATACCGTGTTGTATTTGATCTAGTCTTTTGTGTGTTTATAGTGACCAGGTTGTACAGGTTCAATGAGGAGACAAGTCCTCGTTCATGGGCATGATCCGAGAACGACAAGTCTCAGGTTGGATGAGTTTTGTGTGCTGATCTTAAAATGGCTATAACTTTCAATCCAGGAAGAGTTACAGAACGTGCCACTCCATTTCGGAGATGAGAATGACTCAATCTACAGTCTGGAGTAGTTTCGGACGGCAAAAATGAAGAGGAGCTGATGTCGCCCAGGCGACAGCTGATGTCGCCCAGGCGACAGCAGAGAAGTTACAACTACTTCCCCCACGGCAGCACGATGAAAGGCAGTTTTGAGCTATCGGAAATCCGACATCGATGTCGCCCAGGCGACAGCTCGGAGGTTACAACAACTGCCCACGACAGCACCACGACCGGTAGTTTTGCGCTGTCAAAAATTTCCGACAGCTGATGTCGCCCAGGCGACAGCGAAATTCTATAAATTGGCTCCTTTTGTTCGTGCATTCAGAGCTTTGAAGATTCTAAGTCCCTTCCTGAGTGCATTCCATCCAGAGAGCTCCAGAACCTCATGAACTCCCATTTATGCTGAGAAGGTTTGAAATTGAAGACGAGATCGGACGCGCTTCTACATCAACGATCATCTCGAGGCTTCAACCTTCCTTTCAGAGATCTGAATTTCTAGGGAGTTCTTATTTTATCTTGTATTTTCATTTATATACATTTTACTTTGTATTGGTAGGGAAAATCGCTTCCTTGTGCGCAGCGTCTAAGTCCTTGCGTGGCTTAGGGGAAAATCGCTTCCTTGTGCGGAGCGTCCAAGTCCTTGCGTGGCTTGGTGGGAAATCATGGCCTTGTGTGCTACGTTTAGATCTTGGGAAGATCTAGAGGATATGCTTGGGCTTGGTCTAGGGAGAGACAAGTGATAGCCTTCCGATCCTTGGGAGAAGGATTGGTAAACACAAATTGTAAAAGTTTTATTATCATATTTGTGCCTTGATCTTAAGCATTGTTAAGATCATTTTATTTGTATGTGAATTTCATGATTATAAAATTATGACTTTTTCTTTAATTGCAAATATGGTTTCTTAATCTTTAACTTAGAAATTTGTGTTTGAATTAATTTAAAAATTACATTGGTTGAAATTTATATAAGTAATTTTTTAGAAAAGTAAAATTTGTTTTAAAAATTCTTAAGTAAAAATCGTAATTTAAAAAGGCCCTTATTCACCCCCCCCCCCTCTAAGGGCGCCACAAGATCCAACAATTGGTATCAGAGCGAGGTTATTCCAAATCGGTTTAACAGCCGGGAATTATGGCGTCTCATGATCTCGCTTCTACTAGTAAGGGAAATTTTCTTATAAATGAAAAATCTTTAGCACCACCTTTATTTGAAGGCAAAAATTATAATGGGTGGAAATTTCTTATGGAAAAATTTCTTTAAGTCTTTGGATATGGAAGTATGGAATATTACTATTAAAATACCCCCAAGTACTTTAAATAAAAATGAAATGTTTTTAAATGCCAAATCAATGAATAGTCTATATTGTGCATTGCATCAAAATATTTTCAAACTTATTTATACTTTACCTACCGCATATGAAATTTGGAGTTTTCTTGAAAGAACTTATGATTCTCCTTCTACAGGTACGGAACATTCACAAGAACCGGAGAATATGCAAGCCTATGCAAATATTCAAGAAAGCTACACAAAGGATGGATCCATAGAATACGCATCAAGCGGAAATGATGATGGACACTCTTGTTTGGAAGAGAAAGATGAAGAAGACAACATCACAATATTGGACTCAGTTGATGGCAAAACATCAAGCAAAAGAGAAGACGGAAACTATAGCAAGGTAAGAAAATCTAAATCTTCTCTTTTAGTAACTAATTCTATTTCTACATTTCGTGTGCTTAAATTTGCTAAACGTAAAATTTTAAAGTTGAAACATGCTAATTCCAAATTACGTTTAGAAAATAAAACTTTAAAAGCAAACACTAAAGTAGAATCTTATATTGATGTTTCAAATTCTTGTTCATGCTCTTTAATTGAAAATGCTAAACCTTGTTTTGATTATAATTCTTTTAAAGAAGAACTCAAGGTTTTAGAAAAAGGACTTTTAATTTCAAAAGAACATAATGAAAAATTGATAAAAGAAAATGATAATTTAAAGGATAAACTAGAATCATTAAAAATGTTTATTCAAAAATTTTCATATAATGAAAAATCTCTTTTTTCTAGTTTATCAAAATTTAAAAAGTCTAAAAGCTTAACTTCATATTATAAGAGTAGGTTTATAAGAAAGAGTGGAAATGAAAATCATCTAAATAAGGACCAATCATTTAAAACATTTTGTAACTCATTCTTTCAACATTCAATTCTAAAGAAAGACAATCACTCTTATAAATTTTCAAAGAATCCATATAATAAAATTCATTATGATTATCAACATCAATCTATTTTGAAAAATAATTTGAATAAGCATAAATCTCAAATGAATTATTTTTCAAACAAATACAATCATATAAAGATGTCACATAATCATAATATGAATTTTAAAGATAAACAACCAAGGTATGAATGGAGACCCTTAAAGAAAAATGACACATCAACTTTAATAGAAAGGGCTCATTTATCCTTGTCTCCTAAAAAATCATCATCTCGTATTTGGGTACCCAAAGGAACCATCCCTCATGGTCCCTTTTGGATACCTAAATTTCTTATTCATTAGTATCTTATCATTTGCATGAAGTAGAAGTAATTAAAAATGAAATATCAATTCTCTACTTCATGATATGCTTAATTGTTTTTTCTTTTGTTTGTTTTCTTATTTTTGAGCCAACACGCTAAGGTCACTTAGATATATTATGAAATATGACTTTTACATTTTAAGCCTAATGTTTATCAAATCAAAATTGAATTAAATTAAACATAAAGTCATAATTTTTAAGTGATCTATCTTTTCTTTTTGTTTTATCCTTTTTAAATCCTTTGCCTATAAATATCTTATATTATCATTATAAATTGAATGCTAAATTTTCTAAATGATATTATCAAGACTAATGAAATTACTTTCAAAATTGGATTTAAATGGATTTTTAGGGGTCTTAGGCTAAAATATTAAATGCGCAACTAATTGTATATTTGTCTATTTTTCGTTGCTGCATATAATAGCCCCTATATTGAAAATCATAATCGAGAAAAATCAGAATCAAATAATATCAAAAACAATGTGTTTTAAATCAAATATAGTAACTTTGTTGCTAACGCCAGACGTTATCACTAACGCTGGCGGTAACATATTTTCCTAAAAAAAAAATTCTGATTTCTCTGAAAAATTATTTTTACTATCATTATTGTCAAATACCTTGTATTTGTTTAGTCTAATTTCTAAAAATTAAAATCAAAAGAAATTTTAAAAAATGATAAATATGATTTCACAATCACCACCATGATCTATTAATATCCTATGCTAAAATTCACTATAATCATATATCATAATTCATGATCCATCAAGACCTATCTTAAATCAACTAATTCTATCAACCTTAGGAATTATGAAATATATGATTGCAATTGGTATTATAGTTTCATTTTTTGTTTTGTGTGTGTGATGTGCATCTTTATTGTTTGCATGAATCTCATTATCTTTAGACCTATGAATTAACTTGATATCAACAAGATGAAATCAAATAGAATTGTCACTTCTTTCTAGGTCTATGAAAATTCAAAACTCTATGTTTGAATACATGCAACTCAATCTTATATTTGTCCATCTTTACTTAGCTTTGCACCATGTTGTCCTAATTCATCACACTAGCATTATCACGTACCATAGATAGAAATCAATGCTCATGCTAGTTATATCTTGCAATGCTAAAGTAAATTATATCATTAAAATATGAAAATCTTATTTTCCTTTGTAGTTATTTGCATGAATAAAACTTTTCTAAATGGATTTAAAATCAACAATCTTCGATAAAATTGTAAATCCAAAACTAATCATGAAATTATAACACAGTTAATATATGTAAGGCTTACACGCTTAGTATGTCTATAATCAATAAACCTATGACATGTGTCTCACAATAGCGAGGGCGTAGGATTGTGTGCATTAGAGACCTAACCTCTAAGTCATGTCTTGTCCTTAACCGGGGAGGGTTCCAGTGGGGCCTTGAGAGTCACTGGGGGGAAAGAGTGCTAGGTTGAGCGTCGTCTTTTGTATGCATATGAGATTAACACCCCAACCTACGGCATGTGTGCAGCTCCTTATGCCCATCCGTCACTTAGTACGGGGCTAGAGTGTAGTCATGTAGTTAAGGTATCTTGATCTTAGATATACTTATATTATATTCATTGCATGAACATTATCTCACTCTTTATACATAAATCATGCATATTTTTTATTTATTTATTCTAACATTGCATCATGTGTTTGCATATTTTAATAGTTCGAGCTTTAATGATTTTACCAAACACAAGTATTTGAAAAATCACCAAATACATGCTAAAAGAGCCTTCAAATCTAATCAATATACTCTGAAATTTCAACTGAAGGAAGATCTCTTTATAATACAAATGAATTGAGAAAAATATTTTTCAAAACATCAAGAAATGCAGTTCTGTTTTGGCGTTAAGAAGTTAATGCATGGCGTTAGCTCCTTTGCTCCAAAATATTTTTTTTGTTTTGAATTATTTCTGGTATTATTTTAATATTTTGTGTGTTTGTAAAAAGTTTATCTTTTTATTCCTTTTAAAACAAAATTTTATTTCTTTAAAAAAAAATATATATGTGTATTTTCTCATACATTATTTTTGTTTATTTCTCTGGCATAGAATATCATTTACTGAAAGGGCTATTAAAGACTTCTATGAGTTCCAGAGAATATATATAAAAAAAAACAAATACAAAATTACAAAACAATTTCAAAGAACAAAAATATGTTTTTCTTTATGTGTGTTTATTGTTTTGTGCATATATAAAAAAAAATTCAAAAATTTATATAAAAAAAAACTGATTGCTATTCATTGCCATTGTCAAGGATGGATGATTAATTATATCAATTAAAGATTAAATACAATGTTTAATTTAACTTTCAAGTTTCTTAAAATCATTGTTTTGTATTTGTCATGCCTTGAGAATTATCTTGTTATGTGCAATGAAATTGATTGTAGATAAACATGTGTAGAAATGTTTAGTATGCCTCTAAGTATGAGTAATGTATTATGTTTGATAATGATTCATTCACTCACTTATTTTTGATAGCTTACATGTGTTTACAATCTTATTCTTACATGATTGTGTAGTGTAATAACATAAATAATTAAAATGCCTAAATAGATTACCTACACAACATTGAATTGGTTATTACAATTCTTTGTTTTTCATGCACTTATTCTTTAGAGAAATGTGATTTACAATGCTATGTTTGCAAAACAAGTGAATTCGGAGTCCTTAGTCACTAAACTAAAAAGCAAATAATAAATGTCAAGGAAAACTCCACCAAGCACTACTCACCCTCCTGATAAGTCTTAATGAGCATTGTGAGGTTGAGCACCTTGGCTAAGAATTGTACAGTGTCTTGTAGCAAACAATTTATACACCACTTCTCTTTAGTACATCGGATCACAAAAAAAAATTGAAAATAAAGCTAAAAAGTATAAAAGTGATCCCCCAAGCACTACTTTGCACCCTGATAAGTCTTAATAAGCATTGTGTGTGCAGAGCACCTTGGTAGTTGTACTATTTATTCATGTGCATTGAAATAGTGTGGAAGTAATATTATTTGTGTATTTTAATGTTGTGTTATTTCATTATATATGTCATGTGTTTTTGATTGATTCACTTGTGTACTTTATCAAAACACTACTTTGTACACATCATTATCTTTCATAAAACTTCTACTCATGAGAATTGGATCCTAATGCTCATCTACTCAAATCTCTACAAACTTAAGTAAATGCACTAGATAACAAAGCATGACCGCTACAATGTTTATGTTTACTTGAAATGAAAATTTTATTACATTGTAGTTTGTGTATCTTTTCTTGATATTATGAAATCATGCTTACAATTTTTTTTATCTTAATGGAATAGCATCTCTTCAATCTTTAACTCAAACATCAACTTTTCAAATTTAAAACTCATTATCCTTTATATGGTTTTATCTTCTAAAATGATGTTTATGTTTAAGAGTGCTTATTATTTTTAACACTGTGTTTTCCTTTAAGCAAGTGACATCTTAAAATAGAATGCTTACTTTACCATGTTAGTCATGTTGCTTACTACTTTATGTTACATCATACTTATATTTTTCTCAACAAGTAGTATTTAACAAGCTTTTGATTGCATCCTATTTTTCTTCTCGACATAAAATATATTACTCTTATATACTCCCATATTTATTATTTCTTCATAATTATTCATTCTTTATTTCAAAATAACCTTTGATAATATCAAAAAAAAGGGAGAAATATAAATTCAAGAAATCTCTTACTAATCTCAATTTTTCAGAATGCACCATTGCAATTAATTATCACATTTAGGGGGAGCATACATTTAGGGGGAGAATACAATTTAGGGGGAGTATATTAAAAAGTTTTCATGGAAAGCGTCTATGTAGAGGGAGTGATATTGCTCGATCATGACAACCCACTTTTGGTAATAACAAAAGGGGGAGAATAAAATGAGAAATCTAGTGACATATATATTTAGGGGGAGTAAAATCTGTCACGCAGTAAACCTTTTATTCATGCATATATTTTATCGCACTTATCTATAAACTCACTAATTTCTCATATGGGTATTTGTTATTATCAAAAGGGGGAGATTGTTGGAGTTTGCTTTCCGCATCTCTTGGTTTGAGAATAACAAATACCGTGTTGTATTTGATCTAGTCTTTTGTGTGTTTATAGTGGTCAGGTTGTACAGGTTCAATGAGGAGACAAGTCCTCGTTCATGGGCATGATCCGAGAACGACAAGTCTCAGGTTGGATGAGTTTTGTGTGCTGATCTTAAAATGGCTATAACTTTCAATCCAGGAAGAGTTACAGAACGTGCCACCCCATTTCGGAGATGAGAACGACTCAATCTACAGTCTGGAGTAGTTTCGGACGGCAAAAATGAAGAGGAGCTGTCGCCCAGGCGACAGCTGATGTCGCTCAGGCGACAGCAGAGAAGTTACAACTACTTCCCCCACGGCAGCACGACGAAAGGCAGTTTTGAGCTGTCGGAAATCCGACATCGATGTCGCCCAGGCGACAGCTCGGAGGTTACAACAACTGCCCACGACAGCACCACGACCGGTAGTTTTGCGCTGTCGGAAATTTCCGACAGCTGATGTCGCCCAGGCGACAGCGAAATTCTATAAATTGGCTCATTTTGTTCGTGCATTCAGAGCTTTGAAGATTCTAAGTCCCTTCCTGAGTGCATTCCATCCAGAGAGCTCCAGAACCTCATGAACTCCCATTTATGCTGAGAAGGTTTGAAATTGAAGCCGAGATCAGACGCGCTTCTACATCAACGATCGTCTCGAGGCTTCAACCTTCCTTTCAGAGATCTGAATTTCTAGGGAGTTCTTATTTTATCTTGTATTTTCATTTATATACATTTTACTTTGTATTGGTAGGGAAAATCGCTTCCTTGTGCGCAGCGTCTAAGTCCTTGCGTGGCTTAGGGGAAAATCGCTTCCTTGTGCGGAGCGTCCAAGTCCTTGCGTGGCTTGGTGGGAAATCGTGGCCTTGTGTGCTACGTCTAGATCTTGGGAAGATCTAGAGGATAGGCTTGGGCTTGGTCTAGGGAGAGACAAGTGATAGCCTTCCGATCCTTGGGAGAAGGATTGGTAAACACAAATTGTAAAAGTTTTATTATCATATTTGTGCCTTGATCTTAAGCATTGTTAAGATCATTTTATTTGTATGTGAATTTCATGATTATAAAATTATGACTTTTTCTTTAATTGCAAATATGGTTGCTTAATCTTTAACTTAGAAATTTGTGTTTGAATTAATTTAAAAATTACATTGGTTGAAATTTATATAAGTAATTTTTTAGAAAAGTAAAATTTGTTTTAAAAATTCTTAAGAAAAAATCGTAATTTAAAAAGGCCCTTATTCACCCCTCATCTAAGGGCGCCACAAGATCCAACAATCTCCTCCTTCCTTCTTCCTTTATGCTCCTCCCTTTCCTCCTCTGCTATCTGGGTTAACCTTGCCACGAACTCCTAGTTGGTGGTCTCGCACTCAATTTCCCTATCAGCGCGTTCCATCAGCTCCTCGAAAGACAGGGGGGATCCCGAGTTAGACTCATCCTGAACAACCCCTGTTGCAGCCCAAGGGTGAAGGCTAGTTGCAGGGTCTGCCCGGGCACCTCGACGACAAGGAGGACCTCCGCCTGGAACCTATCCATGTAGCTAGCCAGCGTCTCCCCTGACTTTTGTCGGACCAAGAACAAGGCCTCCACCCCTTTCCTCCTCTTCTTCGAGGTAGAGAACCTTAACAAGAAACTTCGGCGTAAGTCCTCGAAGCTGTAAATGGTACCCACCGGGAGCTGGTGGAACCAATCCCTTGCTTTTCCCTGGAACGTGACAGCGAAGAGCTTACATTTAAAGGCATCTGACACCTGCCTGATCGAGGTCATGTCCTCAAACCATTGAAGATGCTGGAGGGGATCGCTGATTCCTTCATAGTAGGACATGGCGGGGTCGCGGAACCCATCTGGAACGGGGGCTGACACGATCAGCTCGCAGAAAGGACTTCTCCACCCTCCCTGGTTGGACGGAGGCGTTCCTATCATCTCCCTGTCGGGGCAGCTGTTCACGGGCGAGCTGTTGAAGGGCACTCGCGCTTGGAGGCTCAAACCCTCCTCCGAGGCCGGCTCTCTTCCTTGCTGATGGGTTCTCCCTACTTCCATCGAAGGTGGTGTGGTGATCCTAGGTGCAGGTGGTGTCGAGCACTCGCCACGAGTGGGGGGTGCGGCCTGCAAGAGCTCCAGGATCCTTTTACTGAACTCGCCGAAGTCACTCTTCTTCATATACTCACAGGTAGGAGGTGGATATCCCAACTCATCGCTTCCGGCCATGAGACTTGGCCCAGAGCTTTCCGAACTAACCGCTTCCACGCTCACCGCACCAAATTCAGTGGCAGATGCGTTGAGCCGACACGCCTCCGTAACCGCTTATGCGCCCATGTCAGCTATTCTAGCAGCCTTGATTGTTGATCTCGATCAGATGAATATATCCATCGCACCCGAGGGTCATGAAGAGGTTTCTGTTCCGTTGTGGGTAGAGCAGGTGAAGGATTTGCAGCCATCTGATCCTGCACTCCAGCGCATTCGCCGACAGTTGAACTTGGGACCCTTCCGGATTTTTCTATCTCTGACGATGTTCTGCGTTTCCGAGGCCGCCTCTTCATTCCTGATATTCCTGAATTGCTCGATAGTATTTGCCGAAAAGCTCACGAGTCCCGCACATCTGGTCATCTAGGCAATAATAAGATGTATCATGACTTAAAGCAGATCGTTTGGTAGCCTGATATGAAGAATTATATAGCTCGCTTCATCTCTCGATGTCTGACGTGCCAAAAGGTGAAAGCTCAGCGTCAATGTCCTGGTGGTCTTTTGCAGCCTTTGCCTATCCCCGAATGGAAGTGGGAAGATGTATTCTTTGGACTTCATCACGGGTTTGCCCCGTACTCCGAGAGGGCATGATGCGATTTGGGTCATAGTGGATCGCATGACGAAAGTGGCCCATTTTATCCCGTACAAGGAAGGTCACTCCACCGAGAAGATGACCATGATTTATGTTTCTGAGATAGTTAGAATTCATGGGATCCCTCTGCGAATTGTTTCTGATCGTGACTCGAGGTTCGTTTCACACTTTTGGAAGGTTTTTCAGCAAGCTTTCGGTACCGAGCTCAACCTGAGCACCGCTTATCATAAAACTACCGATGGGCAGACCGAAAGGGTTTATCAGATTCTTGAAGACATGCTTCAGTGTTATATTCTGGACTACAAAGGAGCTTGGGATGGGCACCTACCGTTGGTCGAGTTCGCCTACAATAGCTATCAGGAGAGCCCCAAGATGCCCCCTTCAAAGCATTGTATGTGCGTCGTTGTAGGACTCCTCTCCATTTGTCAGAAGTTGGTGAGAAGATGGTGTTGGGCCCTGAGTTACTTCAGGAAATGGAAGAAGCCACCAAGAAGACTCGTCTTCAGCTCAGTCATGCCATTGAAAGACATAGGAAGTATGCCAATCAGCGCCGCCGTCCGTTGGAGTTTGTCGTAGGCGATCATGTGTTCTTGAAGGTTTCTCCTACTCCTGGGGTGAAACGGTTTGGTCGCCATCATAAGCTTAGCCTAAGGTTTATGGGGCCGTACGCCATCTCAGAGCATGTTGGAGGATCTGCTTATCGTTTAGAGTTACCAGATTCGTTGTCCGGTGTTCATGATGTTTTCCATGTCAGCTCCGGAAATACATCCATGATCCTAATCGTGTTCTTGAGGAAATCCGATGGTTCCTGAAGCTAATTTGTCTTATCCGATTGAGCCGCCAAGATAGTGGAATATCAAGAACGCAAGCTTCGAAAGAGGACCATTTCTATGGTGAAGGTACTTTAGATGCATGACAAGTCTGAGGAGTTTACTTGGGAGCTCAAAGCTGACATGCGTAGCAAGTATCAGCTCCTCTTCTCTTGATCCCGATATACCTCCGCTCTTGTTCTTCTCTCTATTTAAGTACCTTTTTAGTTAATTCTTTTGATTTGAATTGCAAACCTTGTAGGATTGAATAACATCTGAATCTTCACCATAAGTGACCCCATTCAGGGAATCCTCAGAAAGTTTCGGGACGAAACTTCCTAAGTAAAGGAGAATGTAAACACCCTTAAAATATGTCAAAATAATAATAGTAATAATAATAAGAATAATAATAGGTAAAATATCCCCCCTCTTTATGATCCCAGCCGCAACGAGCCCTTCCCTCTCACGATAAAAAAAAATCAGCGCTAGGGCTTTCCCGACTCCCGCATGCGTCGTTGCTCCCGTGCCGCTCTCCCGTTCCCGTCTCCGGCGTGCTCCGCCTCCAGCCACCTGCTCCGCCTCTAGCCGCCTCCTTCTTCCCCTCTTCTGGACGCCGGTAGCAGCAAAGAGCCTCTTCTTCTCCTCCTTCTTTGGCCAGTGAGGGCAACAACCCTCCCCCTCACTTCCTCCGACCGACCGTGCCTTCTCCTCCGTTTCTCAAGGGCCGGCAGTGGCTCTTCCTCCTCCAAAGAGGTCGACAACCCCTCTTCCTCTCCGTTCCGGCCGCCGGATTTCAAGGGGACTCCTAGGGTTTCGCTCGAAACCCCTCCTCGTGGATTCTTGAGCCAAGATCTGGTCTCCTTGGGTAATGATCTCTGCCAAATTTTTGATTTCAGTTGTGCCCTAAATTGTCGTGGTGATTTTCGCTCTCCGATCGACGTAATTTCGTCGGTCCCTCTTGTGTTTGTCGTATATCCGCCTAATCCCAATGTTTGTTTGTGTTTCCGGTGCCGCACATCAGATCAGGTGGTGGAATCGCTCTGAACCCTCCCCGATTTAGGGTTTCCGTCGCCTAAGAGCCGCTAAATTCTGAATCCTTGTGGTATCTCCTCTCCCCTCGCTCTCGAGGGAGGTATTTTTCTATACCACCGTTTATGTGAGCTTTCACATTTATTAATGCCTGTATACGCGTAGGAATCTCAGTTATAGTACATTTCTTCTGGCGTGGTCTTAAGCAGGTCAAATCCTAAGACTTCTAAGTTCTTGCTAGCACCGCCTAGCCGCCGCCTAGCCGCCGCCATCCGTTCAGCTTCACCTTAAGGCAAGTGGAGAATTCGCCCTCGCTTGCAAACAAAGAAATTTAGTTCTTTATACATGTATCTAAGTTATTAACTGTATTTGACAACACAAGACTCATCGCTCGTAAGCGTGTCATGTTGTGATAGAAGTCTCCACGAAAAATCATGAATCACTTATGTTCTGAGTGTCATAAGCAAATCTTGGAAGCTATGATTTATGTGGTGCATCGTCTTGATTGCATGGTCACAATAAGCAGGAAATACTCTTATTCTAGTAAGACTTACACTGGAACTTGAGTGTGAACCATGCGCACCCACTATAAACACCTACGCATTTCAACGATTACAACTTACGTCGTTGCAAGAATGTTTATGCTATACTCCGGAGTAGGCTAATATTTCCAGATAGTTCTGGCTGTTTCAGTTACTTGTCTGTTTCACTGACTTGCTTCAAGATTAATTAGTACCTTAGGATTTCTAATTTTTATTGCACATACCTAAATTTATAACTTGTTTAATATTATTTTCTTGTTCTGAGGCATTTTCCTTCTGTTTGGATTTGCCTTAGGGCTCGTAACCGCGCCATCTGCTCCCCGAGTTTTTCTTCGCCCAGCTGCAGCTTTGCTCGAAGGTTTTATTTTGTTCGATGTATCAGCAGGTTCTATGTATTTTGTTTCAGGCTTCATTTGGCGCGGCGGTGGCGGGCGGCGTTTGCGGCAAACGCCGCCGCAAGGCGCGTAATCAAATGGCGGGCGGCGGCGTTTGCCACGTTTGCACCCGTCGCGCCATGAGAAACGGAGCAAAAAAGCTCCGTTTCGATCCCCCGCCTCCGCCCTCTGGTTCGAAAGCTCCGTTTGCACCCGTCGGGAGAAACGCCACCGTCGCGCCAAATAAAGCCTCAGTTACCGTTGGATTTACTTTTCATGTATTAGTTATTGTAAGTCATTTTCTCGTGTATTGTGGACAACTCCTAGGATGTTTTGATGTATCAGATCATTTTATGTACGATATTTTTATTACTATGACTTATTGCATGTTCATTGTTCCAGCACTGTGTGTCATTAGTTTTATTAAAAGAATACACGAGCATCAACTTTTCATTGCGGCTTCCGCATATTTACAAAATATATTTAATTCTTTTCAAAGTAACAAATTTAAAACTATTGTAGTATTTCTGTTTCCACCTTAGCAGACATGGATTCCTTTCCGCCCATGCCTGTGACATCACGGCGCGCCCGGAGTGCGCTCTGACCTTTGTCGAGACGGGTCGTCACAGGCTGACACAACTCCGTACGTGTGATTTTTTTTTCCGGATTTTCCACGTTAAAAACGTCTTCGTGTCGTCCACTAGTTCTCTTATTGACGGTTTGCGCGCTCGGCTCGCTCTCGAGCTAAGGTGATTCGATTCGACCTGTTTACCGGTACGCAGAGCTAATCTATATTTTTTGTAACAATATCAGAGTAAAAAAATATATATTTGTTAGTCTTCAAAAAGTTATATAAAAGTTAATTAATTTATATGCTATGCATTATTTGAATATTATTGTATGTAATTTTACGAAGTTTTTGTGAACTTATTAAGTTTTTTTATTATTATCAAAACTCTTTTACTTATTTATTTTATATTATTTTAGAGGATCTTAATCATTAATTCATGATTAATAGTCTAGATATAGATATATATCGTGATAAAATGATTTTCATTAAAATATTTCTCTCGTTTAATTGCCCATACTTAAATATATTTAAAAATATTTTGAAATAAAAATAATTTTATTGTATATATATATACACGGTACATCAAGTCCTAAAGGTAATATCTATTTATTATTCTCTAAGTAATTAAAATTTCGAGTATATGCAATGCACTTATTAAATATATCATTATTTTGTAATTATACATAGGCTGGTGTTATTGACAAATCTATTTACGCTAACAGCAACTCATTGTTATTGACGGATCGCGAAAATACAAATATAGACCATTATGTTAATGGCATAACAAGAGAAAAATAAAAATAAATTAAATTCATAAAGATTTCACGAGCCTAATAAAACTAAATTCAATAGATTTTTTTCTTAAATTGCTGAAATCACTGAAAAACACTGAAAAAATACGATAAACATTGAAATTCCCCTAAATTTACTGAAGCTGAATGATGGCGATTCGGTATGCTATCGTCAACAACAACTTCACATGAACCGAAGTTGAACGATGACGAAGCTGTGAGGAGGTCGATAGCTGTCGACGTTCCTGCTTCTGTGGGGAGGCGGATTCAGAGGCGGAGTCAGAACTTGAAAGCCATAGCTCATAATTCTGCGCACATATATTCTATGAAAGAGGCTCGATCCACATAAAGTAGTTAGAAAATCTAGAGAGGGTCTGAATGTGAACTTGCGAAATCACCTATATTTGGGGAAGGAGGAGCAACCAGCGGCGGTGAGAGGCGGTTAGGGGCGTCCAGCGGCGGCGGTGACCCTCCGGCGGAGGTGGCGAGCGACGTTGGCGACCGGGTAGGCGAACGACGTGCGCGATCAGCGAGGAAGAAGTTCGGGATTCAGTATCGCGAATAGGCTCGAGAGGAATTTCCATGAGGGCGGTGGTTTAAGGTTGTGCTGCCAATAAATCTAATTTTGGAGACAAAAATGAGGAGTTTTATTAAAATAATTGAGTTGCCAATATCTAAACTTGGGCTGCCAATTAAATTTCAAGAGATTAAAATAGTGTTTTAAATTAATTAAAATCTTGCGTAATTGAGTGGTTAAATTTTGGTAATTAATTTTAATTTAAGCTTATAGACAAATCTCAGTGAATAACAAATTTTAATAATCAACATTAAAAATAAATATATATTTACTGTAGAAGGATCGATGAAAGCCCGGACTCAAGCAAAAATTAGTTCGTGTTTTTGGGAAACCCTAGGCCGCGGTGAGTCCGATTCTCCTTCTCCTCCGGCCGCCTCTTTCCCGTCTTTTCCGATTATCGGCTGTTCTTCTCCTCTGTCGGTAGTCCTCGTCCTTTCCCTGATTTGCCTTAGATTCCGATCACTTAGATCCTCTTTTTCATTTTTAATCTTTTAGTTAGGTTTTGAAATTCTACCGGATTATACTTTGTTCAACTATTTCGGATCATTTTGGTCTTATGCGCTCTGATTGACATGAAATATTTTTTTTTATCTAGACATATCTGAATTATGTCGGACGAAGAGCATCATTTCGAGTCGAAAGGTGATGCCGGAGCGTCGAAGACTTATCCGCAGCAGGCTGGGACAATTCGGAAGAACGGATATATTGTGATTAAAGGAAGACCGTGCAAGGTCTGTATCATGCATTCATTTTCTGGTTTTTAGAGGAAGGAGTTAGTTTTATTTACTGCAGATCAGTAGGGGAATCAGTGAGGGATTGATGGAAATCCACTTGTAGATATACATAATATATAGGTTTGACCTCTTCTAAAGTTTGGTTTGGCCCTTTTGCCTCCTCTGACATTCTAGAATGTTACTTTTCAATCCTATGAGATGCATTGTTATCTTTATTGTATGACAAATATATGGACTAGTTAATAGCAGCTTTAGTTGCTATTGCTTTTGAAATCCATAAATTTTGATTATTTCCTGCATTATTGACTAGTTAGTAGCAATATATGTCTTTTATTTTGGCTTAGGGTGGTCTTATAGATTAAAGATATGAAAGATGATTTATGTACCTTTCTTGTCTTTATTCACTGCTGGATGTTGAAGTAGAAAGGTTTGAATATCTATTTAAACTGTCCAAACCATCATGGAGGAAATTGATAAGTGGTGTTTGACACGATCTCTATATATTATTTGGAACTCACAGTCAACGGAGTCTTCATTGTTTTGGAATCATTACTGAAAATGTTTACAGCTGAAGTTCTTTTAATTCCAAGTGTTCGCATAATTTGACTAAAATTTCTGTCAAGGCATGTGGACAACTAACACCAACTTTCCTATTTGTAAAACATGCATTGCCTAAATTATTGGTGATTGAGACTGCGACTCTGTTTGGCGTGGCGTTGTTGCTCCGGTGAGTTTTGACAAAACGTCACCGTCATAGAATATATGTTTGTCATGAAAACGGTTGTGACCGCCACCAAGAAATGAAACCGGTATTGAATATAAAAGTGGATGAAGTTCCTTAGGTGAGGTCGGGCATTCACGAATGACAGATCATAATCACCGTGTTCACAACCTCCACCGCCGCACCAAACGGAACCTACATCCCCTGCTATCTGAGCTTAATTCTGTGTGACATATGTTTAACTGTCACATAGCATATTGCAGTTAGGATCGTTGCAAAAGTGACTTTGAGTTTGTGCTCGATTGTTGTCTCAATGATTTTTTAAAAATCTTTGATGTACTGGAATTGATCTATGCTGAATTGCTGATTGCTTTGGTTATTATATCTTTAATATTATGGTTCTCATTGTAACTCAGTAAAAATGAATAGGTATTGTACATGACATTTCTCAATTTTGGTTGCATGGCTATATTAAATTGGGAGTTTGAATGGATTGAGTACTGGCTTTGCACAGACCAAGAATGTGCACATTTTTATATGTACTTACATTGTTATAGATTGAGTTCTTTTGTTGTGGTTGGCTTTACACCACCATTGGATGTTTTGCTTGCTATCTAATGTTATATAATCTATAAGACTATAACTATATACAACCCAATATAACTATTTCATACTTGGTGTTAGCATCATAAACAAGTATGACAGTCTGATTTATTTGATTAAATATTAGTCATATATATACACTATATATCAAAGAAATCCATCATTTTGGCATGCTTCTTTTACTCTATGGTTTATGATTATTATTTCCTCCTAATTATACATTTTACTTGCAATTATTATTTATAATATGATATGATGATTAACATAAGGAAATATATTATATAAATACTATAAGAATATATTTTCTCCTGTTCTATGATTATTATTTCCTCCTAATCATACATTTTACTTGTAATTATATTTATAAAATGATATGATATTTAATATAAGAAACTATATTATACTATATATTGATATAATCATTGAAATATTGTAATATAACTAATATATAATATTAAATAAAAATGTTAATTAATTTAATATAATTGACATATTATATTATAATTAGCAGTTTTGCACGGGCTCTCTGTGGATAGTGTGTGTCTATACGGAGTTGATAGTACTCGACTGCTACTTGCTATTCGCTGCAATGTGCGCACAAGAAATTTATTATTTTGGTTTGCTTGTTTTCCTTTCTAGTTTTACCTCTATTATTTTTCCTAACTACACATTTTATCTCACACACACAGACACACATAGACACACACACATAGACACACACAGACACACATACACACACAGACACACACAGACACAGACAGACACAGACAGACACAGACACAGACAGACACAGACACAGACAGACACAGACAAACACAGACAGACACAGATAGACACAGACAGACACACCGACACACAAACACACGCAAACACACACAAGCACACACAAACACACGCGGGCACGCACAGACACACACAGACATACACAGACACACACAGACACACACAGACACACACAGACACACACAGACACACACAGACACACACAGATACACACATATACACACAGACACACACACATCCAAAGACACACACAGACACAAACACACAAACACAGACACACATACAAACACACACAAACACACACAAACACACACAAACACACACAGATACACACAGACACACATACACAAACACACTCAAACACAGACAAACACACAGACAAAGACAAACAAACACACAGACACAGACACAGACACACACACAGACACACACACAAACACTCACACACAGACAGACACATGCACACACAGGCACACACAGGCACACACAGGCACACACAGGCACACACAGGCACACACAAGCACACAAATGCACACAGATGCACACACAAACACACAGATGCACACACATGCACACACAAGCACACACATGCACACACAGGCACACACAGGCACACACAGGCACACACAGGCACACACAGGCACACACAGGCACACACAGGCACACACAGGCACACACAGGCACACACAGGCACACACAGGCACACACAGGCACACACAGGCACACACAGGCACACACAGGCACACACAGGCACACACAGGCACACACAGGCACACACAGGCACACACAGGCACACACAGGCACACACAGGCACACACATGCACACACATGCACACATAGGCACACACAGGCACAACCACAAGCACAACCACACAGGCAGACACACCATAATAATTCAATTGAAATATTAAAATATATATTAAATATATAATTACATTATATTTTAACTTAGCGATCATGCAAGTGTTCTCCATGGAAAGGTTGTTGCGGCGACAATACTCGAGCACAACTCAATATCCGCCACAATTCAAGCGGCGAAAAATATTTTTTTCTTAGTTTTTGGAATTTTAGTGCATATTTTCTTTCAAACTCTATTATTCACAGTTAAAGGAGTGGTCTTGGTGTATTCCCAATGATTTGATTAATTATGACTCACATTTGAATTATAGATTTGATTGAGGCATAATGTTCAAGCTTGGTAGAGTGGATCAGTGTTTTCTATTCCCTCATTTTGAGCCTTAAAAGTAAATTTTATCCACACCATGGTTTATCTATTTTATGATTTTGTTTATTTAATAAATGAAAAGTGGAAAAAGGAGAAGAGAATAGGAAAACATAACAATGATTTTGTTTTGAATTAACCTCTTCTAATCAATGTTGCTGTGTGACCTTGAGGTCACGGGTTCGAGTCCTGGAAGCAGCCTCTTGCAAAAATGCAAGGTAAGGTTTCATTCCACCCTTGTGGTGGGACCCTTCCCTGAACCCTCGCTGCACGGGGATGCTTTGTGCACCGGGCTGCCCTTCTAACCTTTTCTAATCAAAAGTTCAAAACAGTCGGCTTGAGGTAAGGAAGGTTTGAGCACCCAGGACCGTGTCCAACCTGATTGTTTGATGATTCTTCTCATTGAATTGTTCTCCGAACTCTTCCTTAATTGATTACTACTATCGAGATATCGTGATGAACACATCAGAAAATCAGCTGTCTGCTGCTGCTATTATATAGTAACCTAAATAAGCAATATTATGAGAAAATTAAATCTCAAGCTTACCAGAAAATCAGCTGTCTGCTGCTGCTATTATATTGTAACCTAAATAAACAATATTATGAGAAAATTAAATCTCAAGCCTACCGGCTACTGACTTCCCTTGCAAAACCCAAAGTATTGTCTTCTCTTCTCCTCCTTTATACCTTCTCATGTGCTTCTACGTATTCTTCTCACCATGATTCTTGATTTTATCCTTGCTCTCACCTTATTCCTGTTTTTTTGCACATCACCATGGTTGTGGGGTTTGTTTGAGGGACTTGCATATTACTTTATAGATCCACAGTTGAATTCTCTTCATCTGCTTCTGTGACCGGTGAAATACTTCCAATTCTGAGTTATTATTTTCTATATTTTTTCTAGAGTGTTGTTTTAGATTCTAAATTAAATTTTGATGGAAATGTTTCCTATTATTTGTTTTTATTTTTCATTACAGTTTGTTTTTCCTAGCACACATCTAATTTTCCTTTTAAAAATTATTTTCTATTCCCTTTTTTCATGTTTTGGATTGTTTGTTGCGTCAAATTGATTTAGGTTCCTTCAAAAAAATTCTATGTTGTCCTCCCATTTTTTGGTTACTTAATGTTGCATTTATTAGTATTTAATTTCATGTACTCGTGTAGTTAAAGGGCATTATTCATATGTTTACAACTGCATTTGTATTAAGTGGCAACAGAGCGTACACTTATGTATTTAAATTGCATCAATTCATCTGGGCACAATTAAAAATGCACTATTTGGTATGATAGCATATAAAATTGTATTTAAATTACATAAATTCATAGAGATTGTAACTAATCTTACTACAAGTGTCTATTTTGGATTCAAAGCCTACTATTTTGTTAGATTAGGATTTAGAACTTTGATTTAGACATTGGCTTTGGATCTAAACCATACAAAATTATGTATTCATTGTTGCATAAGTTTAACGATAAATGTGATGTCGTACTTGTTTTTGTACTCAAGCTCACACTTGTGCTTTCAAGTGAATCTCGGCAAAAAAAAAAAAAATCTGCGTTTGAGCCCAATTCATTAGTGTTTGTTAGCTGGATTTAGCTGAACCCTTACATTCGCTTGTTAGTGACCTATTGTTTCCTAATCTGCAAATTGATATTATCTTTGGTTCTAAGCGCTCTTTTATGTATGCAAATAGAAGGAATTGGAGTAATATGCAATTAAAATCGCATATCAGCGATCAGGAAACTAAAATTTAAACCTATTAGTTTTGTGCTATATGAGCTCCATCATTCTTCCATGAGGAATAATTTGCTTGCCAATGGACACTCGTTAATTTTTTCATATCCATGAACTCAACAATGAACAGTCCATAAGTTATGATTGCATGTTAATGAGCCCAATACTGAATACATTCTTCCTTGGACCTTATATTCAAAGAGGTCTTTGAATGAATTAATTTTGACATTAGAAATGTGACGATTATCCTCTTCCTTCGGTTATGGTATTTTAAGAAATTGTTCGTCTGCATAAGGATCCATAGAAATGAAAATGATATTGTTATTGATGTGCACGTCGACGAGACGCCGTGGCGAGTTTACACGTGGTGGAATACAATGACGGGCCCGTCTCGAGGAGGAGAGACCGAATACACGACGCCGACATGATTATCTTATTTGCATTTCGTTGTGTTATATTATATTATGTGTACGCTTTATTATTTCCACCATCTTTTCGTTATTCGCACCCCACACTTATAGGGGGTTGCACTATACTCTTTTTCAGTATCTTTGGATGAATGTGTTTTAGAGTTGCTCCCTAGAGTTCTCCTCTCAATTCCTTCCCACTCTTTCTCTCCTTGCCTAATCCGACTCTTCCCCTTGCCGGATTCCTCTCCGAGAACGTATCATTTGGTCCGACCTGCCTCACCGCCCGCCATATAGCCGCCGGTGATCGCGATCGTCCGTGCCTTCCGTTTCCGCACCGAACCTGCCGCGACAACCACTTCCGCGCCTCGCTGCAGCGCTCGTCCGCCGCATTGCGTCCGCCTGCCTTCCGTTTCCTCGATCCGTCGCTTCTGTCGTCGGGGCCGCCGTTCCGCCCTCTTGCGTCTGCATCCGCGCGCTCGTCGCTCCCAACGCTGCCGTCTGCCGATCCTCAGGCGTTGCGCCCGATTTGACGCAGGAAGGCCACCGCCCCTCTGTTTCCGCCGACCTCCGCCCAATCTGCCTATTTCCGGCCGCCGTCCGATGTCTCCAGCCCAATGGCTCCCAACACTCGCTCCTTCGGCGGCCCCGCTCCAGATACCGCCTCCGAAGCCCTTAACCGTCGCGTCGAGGCTCAAGAACTACTTGTCGCCTCCATGCATGCCTCCCTCTTCGCCCTCCACTCCAAGATTGACTCCCACCAGACGTCCTCCACCATCGTTTCCGCCGCGTCCAGCTCCGGCTTACCTGCAGATGACAGCTCTCTCCTCGGAGCCAGGCCGATGCCCATTCTGCCTGGGACCACTCCTCCGCCCATTCAAGGCCGGCCCGCCCTCTCCCTCGACGTTCCCTCTTTTGCCGGCATTGACCCGATGGATTGGATCCCCAAAGCGGAGCAGTATTTCGACCTCCACTATACACCGGAGCCCGACAAGGTGTCTACGACTGTGGTTGGTCTGGCGGCTCCGCCCTCCTTTGGGCTCGGTGACTCTACCAATCCAACCCGTGCCTCTCCTGGCCCGAGCTCAAGCAAGTGATGATCCGACGGTATTACAACCGCTACTCTGGCTCCTCTGCTATCAAGCGGCTATGCGGCGTCTGCTAGACAGTCGGCCTGGACGACTATATTGACTAGTTTGTTGCCTTGGTCACTCACGTCCCCGGATTGCCACCCGACCATTACTTAGACTTCTTCATGCAGGGGCTCCTGCCCCATATCTGCTCCCGTCTCCGCACGCACCATCCCCGCACGGTCTCCGACGCCCTTGACATGGCGCGTCTAGTGGAGGCCGACCTCGGCCCCAGGGCACCAACGCCTGCAGGCAATCACCACCTGCCTCGGTCGTCCTGGCGGTCACCTCCCTCGACGGCTCCGCAATGGCCGCCCCCTGGGGGGGGACCGACCCGGCCGCCCCCTGGGGGGGGGCCGACCCGGTCGCCCCCTGGGGGGGGGGGGCGACCCGGCCGCCCAGCGGTTCCCCAGCGCATCTCCAACAGTGCCTACAACGACTGCCGCAACAAGGGCCTGTGTTTTCGGTGCTGTCAACCCTACTCGCCCATGCATGTGTGCTCCAACAAGGAGTTCCACGCCATCATCAATGACTTCGAACCGGAGGTCATCTTGGAGGACTTTGAGGCCCTCGAGCTCTCCGAGGGTGACGACGTGGTGGACACCGCCTCACCTACTTTCCACCGCCTAGAGCTGCCCTGTTTCTCGGTGGGCGGGATTTCGGGGCCTCAAACCATGAAGTTGGCGCGCACATTGTGTGACCGTCCCATTGTTGTCATGGTGGATAATGGGGCGAGCCGCAACTTCCTCTTCGCCAGTTGGCGCACCAGCTTAACCTTCCCTTGGTTCCCTCTCCTGATTTTACAGTTTGCCTGGGCGATGGGCGTCGCCGGCCGAGGTGTTGCACTTCTCTCTCCCTGATGGTGGGTTTTCTGCCCGGTGACCGCGGTCTTCTACGCCTTCAGCTTCGGCGGTGTTGACGCTATTCTGGGAGTGGTTTGGCTCCGCACGCTGAGCAAAGTATGGGTCAACTAGGTGAGTATGACTATGCAGTTTCTCCAGCAGGGCCAGACGTGCCACATGGTGGGCGACTCCGCCCTGTTTTGCTCTCCGGTATCCGTCTGCGCTATTCAGCGGACCACCGATGCTGATTTTTCGCATGGCTTTGGTTGCTCTCCGCTCCGGCATCGCCGCCTCTTTCACACCCGACTGACTTTCAAGCGTTACTTGTCGAGTTCGTCGACATCTTTGAGGCCCTGACCGGCCTCCCCTCGTCTCGTCCGACTGATCACGCCATTCCCCTCTAACCCAGTACTGCGGCGGTGTAGGTCCGCCCTTACCGCTACGGCCATGTGCAGAAGGACGAGATTTAGCGGCTGGCCGTGAGATGTTGATGGGGGGCCTCATTCGCCCCAGTGCGAGCCTCTTCTCCAGCTCGATCCTCTTAGTCCGGAAGAAGGACAGTAGCTGGCGGTTCTGCGTGGACTACCGGGAGCTCAGCAAGGCCACCATTCCAGACAGGTACCCGATCCCAATGATTTAGGAGCTCCTGGACGAGCTCCACGCCGCCATATTCTTCACCAAGCTGGACCTCCGAACGGGCTATCACCAGATCCGAGTGCGGCCTGAGCACATCGCCAAGACCGCCTTCCGGACGCACGACGACCACTTCGAGTTTTTGGTCATGCCCTTCGACCTGACCAACGCACCCGCCACCTTCCAGGCGGCGATGAACAACATCTTCCGGGCGGTACTTCGTCGACACGTTCTCATTTTTTTTGATGACATTTTGGTATACAGTTCTTCTTGGCAGGATCACCTTCGACACGTCCGCCTCACTCTGACCACCATCCGATGCCATCACCTCAAGCTCCATCCAAAGAAGTGTTCCTTTGGGGCGTCAGAGGTGAGCTACCTCGGGCACACCATTTCGGCCCGGGGGTCGCCATGGACGAGGAGAAGATTGCGACGGTCCTTCATTGACCGACTCCTACATCCCTGCGGAACGTTCGGGGATTCCTCGACTTGTCGTGATACTATTGCCACTTCATCCAGGGGGTACGAGACTCTAGCTCGCCCCCTCACACAGCTCCTGAAGAAGTTGGAGGAGGGCCCTTTTCAGTGGACGACCGCGACCGCCGCCGCCTTTGCCGCCCTTCAGCTGGCCCTAGTAAATGGGCTGGTGCTGGCCATACCCGATTTCTCTCTGCCATTCCTCATGGAGTGTGATGCATCGGGCTCCGGGGTGGGAGCCGGCCTCATGCAGGCCGGGCGACCGATAGCTTACTTCAACCGTGCTTTCTCCAGCACTGTCCGCAGCCGCTCCACATACGAGAACGAGCTCATGGGCCTCGTTCTCGCCATTCAACATTGGCACCCATATCTTCCGGGCTTAGTTATTAAAGGCGCAAGGCGCACCAAGGCGCAAAAGGGTCTTAAAGCCTAGGCACAAGGCTCAAGGCGCAGGTGCGCGCCTGACGAAGGCAAGGCGCAACCATATTCAGTTTAAATAATCAGCATCAACCATCACTTCATTTTCTTAATCAAAATTTTCATCTATTTTACTCATTAATAATTCATTACTATCATTTATATCTCTTAAAAAATAAAATCAATGTGATCACTTGCATCATGTCTAAGTCTCGACGCTCGATTATGTTGCACAAACACTAAATCATGCAGAAAATATTGAGTTCTTACATTATTTCTTTCTTTATTTTGGGAAAAAATTACAATAGAAACTGCACCTAGACATATCTTTTATGCTCAAAAGACGCAAAAAGGCACGCACCTCTAAGCCTGGTTAGCCTTGAGCCTTAAGCACGCCTTTAACAACTAAGCTTCCAGACCGCCCCTTTGTGGTCCGCACCGCCACCACAGCCTTCGCTACCTCGTCTAGCAGAAGATCGCCACGCCCGCCCAACATGTGTGGGTGGCCAAACTCCTGGGCTATGATTTCAGTCATTTCACCATCGAGTTCTGCCCTGGGAGGGCGAACCGAGTGGCCGATGCCCTCTCTCGTCAGTGCCAGTCGCCCGAGCTCACGCCTATCTCTCGGCCGGTGTGGGAAGATGTGGCGACCATCCAGCACAAGGTTGAGGTCGATCCCTTTTTATCGGGGATTCGGACGACGCTCATTGCTGACGCCACCGCCCATCCACCATACTCGCTTGTAGGGGTCCGCCTGTTCTTCAAGGGCCGCCTTGCTCTAGCGCCCTCTTCACTGAGCATCTCCCACCTCCTCACCGAGTTTCATGCATCACCCTCCGACGGGCACACCAGGGCCTTCTGTACCTACCGCCGTTTAGCGGCCTCTCTCTACTGGCCCCACATGTTTCGACGTATCAAGGAATTCGTGTCTGTCTGCCTGGTCTACGAGGCAGCGTTTCCGGCCGGCCTTCTTCAGCCTCTTCCCATTCCGAACCACGTTTGGGAGGACGTGGCCATGGACTTCATTACTCGGCTATCGCGCTCCCAGGGGTTCGACTGTATTTTGGTCGTGGACATACTGTCCAAATACGATCATTTTATTCCCCTTTGTCACCCATACACCGCCGCCACAGTCGCGGATAGCTTCCTCAGCGCCGTCATGCGCTTTCATTGGTTCCCTTGGTCGATCGCGAGCGATCAGGATTCGCTCTTCTTAAGCACCTTCTGGACCACACTTTTCCGGCTACAGGGTACTTGCCTCCGCATGAGCACCGCGTATCACCCACAGACAGATGGCCAGTCCGAGGTCCTCAAACGCTGCTTGGAGACGTACCTCCGCTGTTTTGTGTGGGAGCAGCCCCGTGGATGGGCCTAGTGGCTCTGTTGTGCAGAGTACTCCTACAACACCATCTACCACCACGCAGCCGGTACCACCCCTTTCGAGGCCGTCTATGGTTGCCCGCCGCCCTCTATTCTCCGCCATCTGCCAAGGGAGTAGTGCCAGGTCGAGAGTTTGGCCGCCCCCCTGCAGGACCGTGATACCATCCTGGACCACCTGAAGCATCACCTTCTACGGGCCAAACAGAAGATGTCCTCCTTTGCGAACAGTATGCTTTGCGACCTCTCCTTCTGGGTGGTGGAGAAGGTGTTCAACAAATTGCACCCATACCGCCAGCTGTCCGTGGCCCGCAGGCCCTGCCCGAAGCTAGCTCCCCGGTTCTTTGGCCCCTTTGAGATACTAGCGCATATTGGCGCGGTCGCCTACCGCCTCCCCCTTTCCGCCGAGAGCCGCATACACCCGGTCTTCCACGTCTCTCAGCCACGCCGCGTGGTTGGCGACATTCCGGCACGTCTCTCAGCCACGCCACCACGAATCACATTCCGGCCGACGTCGACCTCGCCGGCGGGGCGGAGTATTACTCGGCCAAGATACTTGATCGCCACTGCCTTCTGCCGTGCGACCCCACTTCAGAGGAAATCCTGGTCGCCTGGGCTAATCACCCAGACTCTGATGCAACATGGCTTCCTCGGGATGACTTCCGCTGCCAGTTCTTTGACTACTGCCTTGAGGACAAGACATATTTTCCAGACGGTGGTATTATTACGGACGTGCACATCGACGAGACGCTGCGATGGGTCTACACGCGGAGGAATACAATGACGGGTCCGTCTGGAGGAGGAGAGACCGAAGACGCGACGCCGACATGATTATCTTATTTGCATTCTGTTGTGTTAAATTATGTTATGTGTACGCTTTATTTGCACTGTCCTTTCGTTATCCTCACCCCACACTTATAAGGGGTTGCGCTGTACTCTTTTTCAGTATCTTTGGATGAATGTATTTTAGAGTTGCTCCCTAGAGTTCTCCTCTCAATTCCTTCCCACTCTTTCTCTCCTTTCCTTCGCCGGCCCTTCCGCTCGCCGTATTCCTCTCCGAGAATGTATCAGATATACAAAGAGAAGCACAATACTTTTTAGTTAATTTTTTTCATTTATGTTTTGCCTCTTTATATTTTTGGGTAAACTTGCAGCATTTGAATTGTCTAAATTTAGGCTCCGTTTGGTTGGTTTGTTGCTGATGGAAAGCTGCTGATAGAAAATAGAGTTTGAGAAAAGTGCTCTTTATGGAAAATGTAGTTTTGTTAAAAAACTGTTTGGGTGAAATAGAGTTTGCAAAAGAGTTTTGGAAAAGTTGTTTGGGTACAAAATGAAGTTTTTGGTGAAATTTTTTTCATAGTATGATAACCAACAAAAAATAAAATATAAAAAAGACATAATACGACAACCAAGACAGAAATAATGTTTCTCGTCCCCCCTGTGTGCCTACCCCATCATCTCGACCCCCCCTGCCTGCACTCATTGAAATTAATATTCACATGCGAAGGGTTTCGACGAAATTATATATAGATAAGAAAATACTACTACTACTACTAATTATAATACTGATAATAATACTAGTAGTAATAATAATACTACTAATAATATAAATAATACTTATAATAATACTAATACTACTAATAATAACCTTAGGTTGCCGGAAATCTGTTTTACCACCCAAACAGTGATAAAAAATGGAGGGGGGGGGGGCAGCATCGGCGAAGGCAAGGGCCGATCTTCATCCACCTGTCGCCGACAACCAACGGTCCTTTCATACAACAAAGCCACTCTGACCTGCATGCAGTTGAGCCGCCAGAGAGAGCTGGTTGCCGGAGAGAGCCTCTTTGCTGTATGAAAAGGAGGGAGGAGCGCTGTTTGTCGGAGAAAGCTAGCTCTTCATGGATAAATCCGACGATGACATCGATAGGGCGAGGTAGAGAGCAGGAACACCGCAAGAAGGAAGAATAATGTCCTGCGCCTTCCGCCTTCCTCTCCTTCCGCCCGCGTCTGGACCGCACGAAAATATGAGTTGCGGTTGGAATTTCTTCTATTGACGGCTTTTTTTTAAAACCGTGTTTTGCTATGTCAGCCCAACCAAACGCCTAAAATTCAAAAACTCCATTTTGGCCTGCCGCTCCAGATGCCGTCATCCCAACCAAACGCCACCTTAGTTTCCCAATCAATCTCATATATTAAGTCATCCACATTGCATTCTTAGAACATTTACCTGAGTGATTATTTCTCTGTTTGTCTAGTGTGCTATATTACAACAACAAAACTCAAGGCTTTATCCCACTATAGTGGGGTCGGCTATATGGATCCTTTGTCGCCATTGTGCCCTATCTTTAGTCATAATCTCACTAATGCCTAAGTACATCATGTCTTTCCTTATAGTTTCATTCCAAGTCTTTATTGGTCTACCCCTTCCTCGTTTAACATGCCTAGTGACTAGACTCTTACAACGCCTAACAGGTGCCTGTAATGGTCTCCTTTGTACGTGTCCAAACCATCTTAGTCGAGCTTCCCTCATCTTCTCTGCAATTGGTGCTACTCCTATCTTATCCCTGATACATTCATTCCTAATTTTATCCTGTCTTGTGTCTCCACACATCCACCTAAGCATTCTCATCTCCGCAACTCCCATATTTTGCTCATGTACACAATTCACTGCCCAACACTCAGAACCATAGAGCATTGCTAGTCTAATTGTAGTACGGTAAAACTTGCCTTTAAGTTTTAATGGTACCTTACGATCACATAAGATCCCTGACGCGCCTCTCCACTTTAACCAACCCGCTTGGATTCTATGTGTCACATCTTTATCAGTACCTCCATCTTTTTGAACCATCGATCCAATATATTTAAAACACTCACTATGGGGAATATCTTGATCACCCAACTTAATAACGAAGTCATCCGTCCTTCTTGCACTGCTAAATTTAAGCTCCATATACTCCGTCTTTGCCCCGCTCAACCTAAAACCCTTCTTTTCTAAAGTGTCTCGCCAAGATTCAAGTTTTGCATTTACACCCTCGTGCGTCTCATCGACCAAAACAATATCATCCAGTGGAGTCGCCCACCATGATAAGTGTAAAGAGATAAGGGCTTAAAGCTGAACCTTGATGTAAGCCCACAATGATAGGAAATTCCTATGTTAATCCTCCGGATGTCCTCACTCTTGTCACTGAATTTGTGCACATATCTTTGATTATGTCAATGTATGATATATTTACACCTTTCTTTTCTAAGACTCTCCATAAGATCTCTCTTGGAACTCTATCATAAGCCTTCTCACGATCGATAAACAACATATGCAAATCTTGTTTTCTTTCTTGATAGTTGTCAATGAGTCTCCTCAAGAGATGTACTTCCATGGTCGACCGCCCTAGCATGAATCCTAATCGATTCTAGTGTGCTATATTAGATCCTAAATTTTTTTGTTGGAAATTTTTTGTTACCTGTTTTTATTTTTCATCGACTAATAATTTACTCGTGTAAATTACTTAAAATTCTTGTTTATCATGGTTTGGATTGTTTCACGCATCAAATTGATTTGGCTTCCTTTAATTTTTTGTAGTTGACCTCCAGTTGATAATAGGTACTTTTGTTAGTTTTTTAATTACATACACCTTTACATCTTAATGACATTAAGTCATATGTTTGCAACTACATTTGCATTTAATGAGATCTGGTGCATCTAAAACTTCATTATTCTATATTTGAGCATACACGATTGCATTTAAATTGCATTAGATTAACATTACCATTAGAATAACATTGCTATCGGAATAGCTTTGTTTATTTTAAATTTAGGAATAACATTGCTTATTTTAAATTTTGGAATAACATTGTTTATTTTAAATTTAGGAATAACATTGCTATTTGAATTACATTTTAGACCATGGATCAATTCCGAGCCCTTTATTGGGAGTTATGAGTAGCCAATAGTCGAACGAATAAAAAGCAGAGGATAAAGCAACAAAAATATCAGAAAGAAAAGATCTTTGTAGTTTGGTGAGAAGCACCTATATAATACATGCTTTAAAAACTTATTAAATGCTTTAAAAACTTATTAAATGCTTTAAAAACTTATTAAATGCTTTAAAAACTTATTTACTATTTTGTAATTTGCTGATTTATAATATTTGAAATGTATGAAATAAAATTATTAAGTATCATTTTTTCTTATATCCACCATATAGTGGAGTCGTTGGTGTTTTTTTTTGGTGATCGTTGATTTTTTTTTGCTACCTTAAGGTAAAATTATCAAGGTTGCGTTCACACATAGGGGATCTAATGCATTACTGCTAATATATGCAATAAAGTAAAATAAAGTTAGTACACGAGAAAATCATGCAGTGGTTCTGTTTTCTACCCATTGTACAGTGAACTCGCTAAATAAGTCTGATGGTTGATGTATCACTTTCGTCAGGAAGATACTGTGCATTGTGCGTAGGGAAATTACTGTTGTTGTCTGTGTGATGCAATGCGTATGGACTTTGGATGCTTCTTTTATTTACTTGCTAGAAGCTAACATGCAAATCATCAGCTTCTGCATGCTAAAAATGATTTTCTGAGTATAATATATTATGTTTTAATTAAACAATTTTTTAATTTTCCTCCCTTGCTTCTTTTGTATTCGTTATCTCTTGCAAGCCAGGTTGTTGAGGTTTCCACTTCTAAAACTGGAAAGCATGGTCATGCAAAATGTCACTTTGTCGCAATTGATATCTTTACTGCCAAGAAGCTTGAGGATATTGTGCCATCTTCTCATAATTGTGATGTAAGATTACTACTTTTTTTTAAAAAAAATTCCCACTGCATGAAATGTGACTCACAATGGTTTATTATTGCAGGTTCCTCATGTGAACCGTACTGACTATCAGCTGATTGATATATCAACAGATGGCTTTGTGTGTTTGATTTCCGAAATTTTTTGTTGTCATTCATCTCTCGTTTTCTTAAAATTTCCTCTTGTTTTAAGCTATTTTTTTTTCATTTTCAAAACATATGGCAGCTTAGCCTTCTGACTGAGAATGGTAACACCAAGGATGATCTCAGGCTCCCCACCGATGACGCTCTGCTCAGTCAGGTCAGTGTATTTGCCGTTATTTTTGAGTTACCTATTTCATGCCTAATGGAAATTGAAATTCTGGTTCAGATTACCTTTT
This sequence comes from Dactylorhiza incarnata, assembly GCA_033032865.1. Classification (NCBI taxonomy): domain Eukaryota; kingdom Viridiplantae; phylum Streptophyta; class Magnoliopsida; order Asparagales; family Orchidaceae; genus Dactylorhiza; species Dactylorhiza incarnata. Next base: position 3,903,158 of record JAWHQI010000088.1, on the reverse strand, counting down.
GATTTCTGGTTATGTCTAATTTACGTCATTACAGTTTTCCTCCCATATTTGTGCTTTTAATGTTTTGTTTTGCTTGGTAATTTATTGAAGCTAGTATGTTATTATATATGAAAGTTTGCTGTTGCTATTTATACCTGCAATAATGCTGCCTTGATAACTCTCGTAGGTGTAATTTGAATGTGAAAATATGTTCTTAGATTCGATTTTATGTGTAAATAACGTAGCTATTTTTAACTTCCTCATCTATGGATAATTGTTCCCTTACTCTTTTATGCCCATTCTTCTTGAAATACTTTTAGCAGAAATCATTTGGGTCTATCAAAGATTCCGTTTGAATATCCATTGTGAATCACGTTGGATGTGAATATGTTAATAGTAACACGAAGGTTAGTCACCATTATACCCATATTGAAACAGTACTATAATTACTATGGATATTTGTATAAAAAATTAAAAATCCATGTAGTTTTGGCCTTTTGATGAGAATGAATTCAGTTTCAATTGCAAACAAGGACAACTAACCATGTTAGTAATGTTAGGGTATCTTGAACCATTAACATCACTGCTAAAAGTTTCCTTAAACTTGGTAATTTGTCATACCAACGTGTCACAACAACGAACAACTACAATAACATATTAAGATCTTAAGAAATCATGGCACAAGGTAATGCTAATTGTCCTTTGTTGAACCCGGAAACCACGGTTCAACTAGGAGTTCAGACTGATGTAGCTCACTTTTACATCTCCTGAGTTAGAATGCTAGGTTAGGCTCTAGGAGCAAAGGTCCTCACTCTCAATGATGGAAAAACTGAAAACAGACCCCTCAGGCCGCAGCGAGGATGTCCCACCAATAACCCGGAAGATCAAAGAGAGCTTGCCCTCTCAACCCAAAGATGAGCCCGGGTACCCTGGGGAGTACTGTAGCACCTAACTGTCAGCCCGGAAACCACGACAGACAGGGGGCAGGAGCTCTCGCCAACCAGAAACATCCAAAGGAGAGAGGAAGCAAAAGTCCCTCCTAAGGTGCCCTTGAGGTCTATTTATAATTTTCTGAAAATGGTATGCGGATAGCGAAACCCCTTAATACCTGGTTTTACTGAACGCAGCCCAAATTGGTCTGCCAACACCAAAATCCCGCTGTTTCGAACGGCTACCTGCAGACCAACACAAAATCCTCTAGGGGCGAGCACATTCCACTTGAGGCGTGCTCTCCTGGAGGTGGCGAGTACCCGCAGTGCGGGATACTTGCGACCTGCTGGAAGTTGTGCCGATGTCGCCTGGAAGTGAGACCAATATCGTCTGGAAGTGAGACCAATATCGTCTGGAAGTGAGACCAATATCGTTTGGAAGCGAGACCAATATCGTCTGGAAGCGACCAATATTGTCTGGAAGCGAGACTGATAGCGTCTGGAAGCAAGACCGATATCGTCTGGAAGCGAGACCGATATCGTCTGGAAGCGAGACCAATATCGTCTGGAAGCGAGACCGATATCGTCTGGAAGCGTCTCGGCCTGGCTCGACTCTGCTGGAAGCTTTGCCTGGGGGCGCGAGTACCCGGCATGCATGAGGTACTCGTGACTCGCCCAGGAGGGGGGGCGAGTGCGAGCTGCCCTGGGAGTGCTCGCCCCTCTTCTCGAATGTTGCCTTTTGCGCTCTTGCTAGTTCGGCGAGTTCACTCGACAAAAATGGGGTTGTACACAATCCCCGCTCTTTGCGAGTTTGCCCCAAGCTCGGAAAGAAAGTTCAACCCAACTGTTTGGAGAGTGACTCGACTAACGAGAGAATCTCTTGGTGGGTGCCACCGGGGGTTATAAATACCAAGAGGGATGGGGAGGGCCCTTCCAAGGATCCCCCCATCTTCTCTTCCTCCCCTCGCTTCTCCTCGGCTGATCGACATTATGCCGCTCTCCCAAGAGTTCCTAGCTCGCCTCGCCGCGGGTAAGAAAAAGGGCGAGGCAACCTCTGCCGGACTGATGGGACTCATCACCGAGCATTCTGCGCGCTCCGCAGAGGCGCATAGAAGTACGGATCTCCAAAAGGGCGAGGTGAGAATCTCTAGGAGAGGGAACAACCTCGCCTGGGCTTCAGCCGCAACCCGGGTTCGGCCTGGATCTCGGAGTTTCCAACCAGGTGTGAGGCTTCCTTCTCCCCCGCTTGCTTACAATAATTTTCACGATGCTCTTCTGCTCTGAAGCTATGGACCTCTCAGATCAACTCCGTTACTAAGGGCGGCACCGAAGGTCAGATGAACCTTGAACAGGAGGGTGTGGGCAATCAGGCTGACCCTGACACTCGCCCGCTAATTCCTGGTCAGTGATCGTGATTTCTTGTATTTGACTCACGCTTCACGGGTACCACTTAACACACTTACTCTCGCAGTGCCCGATTACATCAATCTCGCACTGAGCCCCCCGCGGCCGAAGTCGCCGACTCGCGGCCTCACCCAGGAGTTTGCCAAGACTGCCATCACTCCGACGATCAATGTTGCTGGCCTCGCTGCGGGCCCTGATGTGCGGTGCTTTGACAAGGCGCCCCTGCGAATGGGTTCAAGGAAGTCCCCGGTTCTTCCTGCCCCTACGGCGGGAAGCCGAGCCTTCCTTCGCACCGTCACCGTGAGCCCACTCCCCATCGCGAGGGGAAGGCTATTGAGAGCTTGCTTGGTAAGCGAACGCCCCCGCCCCTTTCTTTCTCCATTCTTAACTCCGTGCTAACTTTGTGCTTTCTCTAGGATGCTGCCCTCTCTAATTCTGACGCGTCGGATGATGCAGGAATTTACTCGGCGCCGCCCTCCCCTGACATGATGGACGAGTTCCTCGACGACCCTTCCAACGCTGTCGAGATGAAAAGCCGAGTGGTTGGGGTGCTACGAAAGAACGAGTATATGCTCCGCGAGCTCCAGGAAGGGAGGGCTTCGGGGGAGAATGACCCTTTTCCTCGACTCCTTGCCCTGGAGTGGCGAATGGAAGCTCTAAAGGGGGATTGCACGCTGCTCGCGGAGGAGATGAGGCGACTTGTCGGAGACTCAGCGACGTCGCTGGAGAACCATTTTAGGCGAATCGAAGACTGCACGCTTGCCCTCCAACAAGAGATCGCTGTGGCCCGCGTGTATGCCACCGCGAGGTGAGGTCTAAGGGTGCGAGTGCGGGGTCGGGGTCTTTGGAGGTAAAACCCCCCGACTCGGCTCGCGCTCATGAATCTTGCCTCCGAATCCGACTCATTATTTTCTCTTTTCGTTATCTGAACATTATCATTTCCTACTGAACTTAACCCAGCCTCGCGGGGGTTTATGTTTTTCCTTTAATTTGATGTCTCACATGAGTGTTTTCTTATTGTTTCTTGATGTTAAGATTTGACAAATGGGAGAGTTCGTGTTCGCCCGCGTGGACGGGCTGACTAGAATTCACCCGCAGGTAGGCGCGAGCGGGTATGGAGCGAGTGGGTCGCATTACTGGTCACGACCCAGCCTCCCCCCTCCCGCTCCTTTTTTCTATAAATACCCCCTTTCCGTATTCACCTACCGCATTAACGACTCTTCCTTGCCCTTTCTCTCCCTCCCCATTCGGCTCACTCTTTCTACTCACCAACCATTCTGAAAATGGCTGGGGATTCTGACCCTGTTGATGGGCGAGGGAACTGCGTCACCAACTTTGCCTACCATCTCTTCCTTGAGGGAAGGGTGTCAGAGGAAAATCACCTTGCCTTCGAGGTCGCTCTTCTGCCAGAGGGGTACTCGACTCGCTGCCCGAGGCAACGCGAGGCCATAAACTCTTTCTACCCGGACGAGCTCGATTTCCCCCTCTCCCACTTCGACGTTGGGCTTTGCCTTCCCATTTGGCCTGAGGTAAAACAGTTCCTTAAATATAGCCATGCTCGTCGCGTTCGCCTGTTACTTGCGCGAGGAGATAATAGAGTTCAACCTTACGACCTTCCGTAAGTTGCTCATCTATAGGGCGATCCCAGATGAAGTCGCCTACCTTACCGGTTCACATCTTAAGGTCTGCGAGACCTCAAATAAGGTCCATCACTGGAACGATAGGTTCCTCTTCATCAAGGGGGACTTCGGCAACATCTTGTCCGCGCCAGTCCAAAAGAGCGAGTCAATCTACCGCACTCCTCGCGTGGACAACGAGGTAGCCGAATTCTATAAGTTCTTTAATGGGAAGAACTTCGAGGTCGCCTACCTGCGACGACGCCTCGACTCGCTCCCTCCCGTGCTGCCAGGGGAAGGTATGCTCCTATTCACACAACTTAGATTATTTCTTCAGCTCTTCCCTCTTAAGGATTTTAATTTACGCTTTTCACTCTCGTTGTAGGTGAGCGCCTAATCCCCATGAACCCACCGTACGCGGGTGAAGCGATGCTGGCCTCCTTGCTTGAGCTCGCGAAGGCAGCTGCGGAAGCCTGCGCCAGCGACCTGGGCAAGCTCACCTAGAAAACGCAAGGGGAAGAGGTCCGTGGTGGACCTCGACCTCCCGTCTCCCGCCGGCTCGCGAAAGAAGCGAAAAAGACAGTTGCCAAGAAGAAGAAAACCGTCGCGGCGAGCAGTCAAGAGCCCCCGGTCAGGGTCGATGCTGGGGCGAGCGAGGCAGATCTGCCTGACTCGCACCCTAATTTTGGGGGAGAGACCCCGGGATAGCGCGAGTGGTCCTCTCCTCGTTTGGGAGGAGGTGACTGATAGAATTTCCATTTCCTTCCGACTCCCTTCCTGGGTCGAGCGCGACCAAGCCGACGAGCACGCCTATACCCTTAACTACGGGCTATACGAGAGGGATGATGTGGCTGCCTACGAGAAGGAGAGCCTGCGAGATCTCGCCTATGAGAGCTCGTGGGTCCACTTGTGCGCCGCCGAACTCTCTCATATGGCGTCGCACCGTGACATATCCTTCATCAAGAAGCTCTACAAAGCCGAGGCCACCCGAGAGCTCGCGGAGGAGCAAGTTGGGGATCTTAAGATGTGACTTGAGGTTGCCGAAATGCTCCTCGCGAAACCCCGAGCGGAGGGGTAAGTCTTACCCGAAACGTATTTTGATTTTCCTTCTCTTTTGTTATTTTTGTTCAACTCTTAAGCGAGTGCAATGCAGGGTGCCGAGGCCGCGACCCAGATTTTGACTCAGATTCGCGAGCTGGAGGCGGAGGTGGAGGCCCTCAAGGCGCAGCTCGCCCGGGTCCCTGCGGAGATGCCGACAACGGAGCGTGGTGAGTCCACTTCCAAGCACGAGAAGGTGCTGCAGTTTACGCCCAGCGAGATTGAGGCGTCTCAGAGTCTCCTGGTGATCAAGGCGACTGAGACCACGCTTGATAGGCTGCGCGATGTCAACACCCTGGGAGCGGGGTGGGAAAGCATCACCGCCGATGAGTTGATTCTCGTGCTCTTCCTCCCCGACCCCCCGACGAGCCCGTCCTCTGATTCGCACGGCTACTCGCCAACTGACGAAGAAGGCGGCGAGCGAGGACAATCTCTGAAGGACCCAACGCCTTAGTTCATGAGCTTTTAATTTTGCTATGTAAGGGCGAGACCCTAGAACTTTTGTAAATTTTCTTTATGAATGAAATATAAAAATTTCTAAGTCTCACTATTACTTTTTTCCCCTTGTTTTATATATATTTAGCTGCTCGACTTAATCCCTTGGACTCGCCCAACGTCGCTCATAAGAATCGAATAATTTATCGAGATGCGAGACTCCCCCCTTCGAACCTTGCACACCCTAGGTTTTGCGACCCCTTCGTGCTCACAACCCTTCCCCAGAAAGACTTGCGTTAGGAATAGTTTCACTCGAGACTCCGCATGAGCGTCAAGCACCCGACCCGCGAGATACCTGCGCGACCATGCGCTCGCCCCGCATAGTGGGTGCGAGTTTTATCGATATTCTGACCTTTGTCGTGACCCTAAACCTGGCGAGTGCCCTAACTGGTACGCTGGTGCTCGCAGGCACAGGGAGGGAGCCGCCTGCCCGTCCTCGTCGCAGGCCGTGCGACTCGCGTGTTCGCTCTCCTTGGAGTGAGCGGGAGGGAGGTGTGGGTGACCGGGGCGAGATCGACCTGGCTCGTCCCCTGCCCTTATTCTGACCTCGCATTCCTCCCACCAACTCTACTTTACTTCCTCATCATCCGAGTGACCGACCTGCCCTGCCGACTTGTGAGAGTCCGACCAGTGGAATCATCTTAGGGCCTTTCTACGATAACTTACCTTTCTCTGCCTCCTGAGTGATCAACCTGCCCCGCCGGTTTGTGAGAGCCCGATCAGCGGAACCGTCTCAGGGGCTTTCTAAGATAACCTTTTTTTTCTGCCACCCGAGTGATCAACCTGCCATGCCGGCTTGTGAGAGCCCGGTCAGCGGAATCGTCTCATAATTTCCTTTTCTCTGCCACCTGAGTGATCAACCTGCTCCGCCGGCTTGTGAGAGCCCGGTCAGCGGAATCGTCTCAGGGGCTTTCTATGATAACTTCCCTTTCTCTGCCTCCTGAGTGATGGACCTGCCCCGCCGGCTTGTGAGCCCGGTCAATGGAATCGTCTCAGGGGCTTTCTAAGATTACCTTTTTTTTCTTCCATCCGAGTGATCAACCTGCCTTGCCAGCTTGTGAGAGCCCGGTTAGCAGAATCGTCTCAGGGGCTTTATAAGATAACCTTTTTTTCTGCCACCCGAGCGATCAACCTGCCCTGCCGGCTTGTGAGAGCCGGTCAGCGGAATCGTCTCAGGCGATTTCTATGATAACTTCCCTTTCTGTGCCACCTGAGTGATTAACCTGCCCCGCTGGCTTGTGAGAGCCCGGTCAGCAGAATCGTCTCAGGGGCTTTCTATGATAACTTCCCTTTCTCTGCCTCCTGAGTGATCAACCTGCCCCGCCGGCTTGTGAGAGAGCCCGGTCAGCGGAATCATCTCAGGGGCTTTCTAAGATAACCTTTTTTTTTTCTGCCACCCGAGTGGTCAACCTCCTCTGCTGGCTTGTGAGAGCCCGGTCAGCGGAATCGTCTCAAGGGTTTTCTATGATAATTTTTTTCTGCCACTCGAGTGATCAACCTTCCCCGCCGGCTTGTGAGAGCCCGGTCAGCGGAATCGTCTCAGGGGCTTTCTACCTGAACGAGTTTCTTCTTATTCCTTGGCTGAGGACTACCTGACCTTCCGCACCCTGACTCAGTTGGGTAGGAGCTTCGCTTATCGTAATGGATGGAATATGATACAATTTTTATTTCTTTCTCAAGGATAGAAGCGTTTCAGGTCATCATTCCAAGTATTGCTGAGGGGGACTCCCTCAAAATTTGGAGGCGATACCCGCCTGATTTTAATGCCTCCATAATTACAAAAGGACCTTCCCAGTTGGGATGGAGTTTCCCAACTGCCGCTGACCTGCCCGCATCGTCAATCTTTTTGAGGACCAAGTCCCCCTTTACCTTGTCAGGGTTGGGCTCTACCCCTGCCGGGGTGAGGAGGTGACCCAGAAATTCCCCATGCCCGCCCCAAAGACGCACTTCAAGGGGTTGAGCCTCATCTTGAACTTTCTCAGGGTGGCAAAAGTCTCTGCCAGGTCCTGTAGGTGAGATCCGACATCCTTGCTTTTCACCATCAGGTCATCCACGTAGACCTCTAAGTTCCTCCCCTTCGGCTCCTTGAAAACCCGATCCACCATCCTTTGGTAGGTCGCTCCGGCGTTCCTCAACCCGAAGGACATCATTTTGTAACAAAAGCATCCATCGCCCGTGATGAAGGAAATGCCCTTGATATCTGGCGGATGCATTCAGATCTGGTGATAACCTGAAAAAGCATCTAAAAAACTCATCACAGGATAACCAACGTCTGAGTCTACCAACGCGTCGATTCGAGGCAGATGATAACAATCTTTGGGGCATGCTTTATTTAATAAAGAGAAATCCACACATCCTCCTCCCATCATTCTTCTTTACCATTACCACATTGGAGACCCAACCTCAGTACTGGATCTCCGACATAAACTCTGCTTCCAGCAGTTTTACTACTTCCTCCCGTATGGGCTCGGCTAGAGTGGTCGCCACTGTCCTCTTCTTCTGGCGGATATGGCAGACGCTTGGATCAAGGCTGAGGCGGTGACATGCCACATCTGCATCGATTCCCGACATGTCCGCCACACTCCACACAAAGGCATCTACGTTTCGTTGGATGCACTCCCGGGCCTTCTCTTGATCCTCCCTGCTCGGCCTCCTGCTGACTTGTACTTTCTCCGGCCTTCTGCCCTGGGTGATGACTTCCTTCTTCTCTATCTCCTCCGCCGCCTCCAGCCTAGCCCGATCCTCCATCGCCTTATCTGCCTCCTCTGCCTCCTCCCTCCAAGAGATGGTGTTGACAGTCGTGTCGTAACACTGCCTGGCCACCTTGGGATCTCCCTTGACCCTGATCTGGACTCCTCCGATGCTGCATTTCAAGCACTGGTGGTAGGAGGGTACACACCGAAAGGTGCTGATGAGGGGTCGCCCAAAAATGGCGTTGTAACTACTCGGAGCGTCTACGATGACGAATCGACAGTTCTTCGTCATTCCCCCCAGAGTCACCAGGAGCTCAGCTCCTCCCTCCACTTTCTTTCTTTCTCCAGAGAAGCCGAAGAGCGGGCCATCCGAGGCTAGCACCATCTTTGCCTCCACCTTCATTTCATTGAAGGCCTTCTTGAAGATCACGTTAACAGAACTCCCGTTGTCTACTAGGATTCTGGAAACCGTAAAATTCTCGATCACCGTCTGGATCACCAGCGCGTCGCAGAATGGGTCTTTGTGATCGGTCATATCCTTTGTCGAGAAGGTGATCTCCTCTGGGGATGGGGTTCGGGAGGTCGAAGCGACACTCCAACGGTAAATGGCATGGAGGCTCTCCTTCCGGGTGGCCTCGATCCCTACCCCCATGAATCACTCTGATCCCTCCCCGGGTACCTACGTCAACCCGATCTTCTCACCGGTCTTCTTCCTCTGCTCCTCCTCCCACTCCATCCGTAGTTGCTGCTGCTGCTGCTGCACTCTCGAGGTCCTCACCCCTCCCCTCAACTCCAAGAATTCTTGGCATGTGGCCGTCGCGTGACCTTCCTCCTGGTGGAAGTCACAGTAGGGTAACGCCACCCTCCCCTTCCTGCCCCTCCCGGGCGATTCCTTCTTTCCTTCCTCCTCGGCCTATCGTCATGGCTTGCAGGGGTAGGGGTTGGAGTGGCCTCGGCCTGGTCGCCACCCCGGAGGGCTGAACCGTCCTTGCCCAACCGGGAAGTTTTCTCCCCCCGAAAACGACCCCTTCCTTGACCCTGGTGAGGTCCTCCTGGTGGCCTCCAGATCGGTCAGTTGACAGGCGGCTAGAATCTCCACCCTGTCTCCTGCCCCTCCGGAACCCCTGCCTCCTCGGCTCTTCCCTCTTCCTTACTTCCTGCTGCTGCGAATTTCCCGGGGCTTTCTCCTAGCCTCCTGACCACTTAGCCAGCTTTGCCACAAAGATGTCGTTGGTCGCCCCACTTTCGATCTCCCGTCCCGCTCACTCTATCGGCTCCTCATAGGACAGAGAGGGATCCCGGGCAAGCCCCATTTTGAACAACCCTTGCCGCAACCCGTGGGTGAAGGCAAGCTGCCAGGTGTGCCCGGGCATCTCATGGACCAGAATAACTTCATGAAAGCGATCCATGTAGCTTCCCAACGACTCCTCTGGCCTCTCCATGTATTTTCCGTTGGATCTATTTATTTCTATTTGATTTTTTTATTGATATCAAATTACTACTAAATTTATAAGAGACGGTTGATCACATGAAAAACACCCATGGTTCGATGCAACGTTTGTTATCAGGATTGTTAAAACCCTACTACATCAAATCCTAGCAAAAGTGATGTTAAATTTGATATAATATGAAAAAACCTCAAGGACCAGCCAGTTCGCTATTACGGGCTAACCCGTAGCATGTTGGTAGTGTCGTCGAAGAGGTGACCGAAGGTGGAGATGACAGGGGAGGATGATACTATGGAGTTGCAAACGCGACTTCTTAAACAGGGTGTGCGCGGAAGAGAGAGCAATTAAAATCTCATTCAAGGGACAAAGAGTAAACTAATTTTTGCATACAATTTCACGAGCCCCATGGGTCTTTAAATATGAGAATACAATTTGACACTTTAGACTAAGGTCCCTTTACGCAAACTGACTCCAAACTTACATAAAATATATTAACGCGAATAAGGAAAGATATGACATACAACATGACTCGATTGACTCGTGCATGTTAAGATAACTCGGCTTGAAGCCCATAACATCACTCTTGTCTTTCAAAATGTGCTTGTCCTCAAGCTCAGAGGGAGATCAAATTCTCGTGCCTCACCCAATTTCTTTGTCATGGTCCTCCACTACAAGGTAAAAGAGTCGCTTGCAGTGATGGACACGAGTATACTGCTCATTGCATGATGCTGAGCAATGAGCACCCTCGGGCTGGTTTGCTGGGGTGTCTGGGGTGCCGCAAGTGGGCCTATAGTTGTTACGATCCATATCCAGTCGTTTCTCACAAAGCTTGACCAAACTCATCACAATAACTAAATCTCGGGGGTCTTCAGACTCAATGCTAGTTGCATGCATTTCTGAAGTCCAGCCGTAAAGATTGTGACTTACCTACTGCTTCGGGTGTATCGTAACATGATCTAGAAGAACCAGAAACTGTTCCAGTTATGCATCCCCACAACTTGTTTGTCGTAATGTAGTCAATACGTCGAGGGGATTTCTTTGAATGAGAGGACCGAATCGCATGTTGCAAAACCTTTTGAAGTTGTCCCAGGCCATCCCAATTTTTTCGACGCGTTAACTGGTAAACCATCATTGAGATTAATTGAGAAGGTGGAAGGATGCCAAATTGATCCATTCTGCTATCAATGTTTGTTGGTTGCCGAAATATTACTCACACCAGGTTAGCTATCCCAACAGATCTGTCTTCCCATCATAGGTTGGAACGTCCAACTTAGTTTAACGGGGAACGATATGAGCTTCATTTCGTACAGAGGTCGGGTGCTCAGTGCATAGGAGGGGTGGCCGCCGTCCCTTGCTGCTACTGGTTTGGTCCTATGCTAAAATGGTAATGACTTAGATGACTAGTGTGAGATCAGTGAGTCTTTTCTTAATGGCTGTAAGAGCTTCTTAGTGTTGTTTTTCCGCACCGGTATGAGTGGTATGAGTTGCGACGAATATCCGTATTAAGGTTTGATTCATTTGGTCTATGAATTCCCCATGTTGCCACAAGATTTACGATGCTTCCCCAATGTTGATCTACAGTAATAAGAAGGGCTCACCCCTTTAACGACTTGATTGAAGGGGAGAGACGTGAACAAATCAAGCAGTAGAACCTGCTGTTGTGTAAAAAGGTAGCAAGCGTGCAACTTTAAGTAATGCAAATGTGGGGCGTGATGGAAACAAAAACGAGAAGGTACTGGGCTCGAGAGAAGGGGACTACCACTGGCGGCTTGATTGATAGGAATGTTGTTGGGAGGTGTGCATTGAGTTCGCCGGGAGACGCAACAAGTGGGAGATGAAAAATCAGCGGTGCGTGGGATAAGGTTTCACGAGCGGTAAGAAGGCCACGAGAGGAGAAGTCTTGTTTCTGGAAGGAGATGGCTGGGATCGTTGCTGGAAGAATACCGGGATTGTTGCTTGGTCGGAAAAACGGCTAGATAAGAATGACTGGGATTGTCTCATTCAATGTGTCCAGGTGTCGTTGCTTCTTGTCGATGAGAGCTTAGGCTGTAGGAGTCTTCGAACCAAAGAAACGAGTCCAACCCGGCCTTGAAAAGACAGCTGCAGGGCTATTTCGATCCAGAGGAGAAGGATGGGATAGTAAATCTCTGTTGTTGAATTTGTTGAGGATGTGAGTGAGATCATATGTTTCTGATACCACTTTGTTATGAGCTAACCTGTAGCGTGTCGGTAGCATCATCGAAGAGGTGGTCGGAGGTGGAGATGATAGAAGAGGTGGAGGATACCAGGGAGCCGGAACCACAACTGCCTTAGTATAATTATATTAAATATAATAGTCCCAAAATCATTTACTACACTTCACATATGTAGGAGTTCCCATGTGTATACCGTTTCAAGGATTTGAAATAAAAGAGTGCCCAACTTCCCATTGTAATGTAGTCTTATTCAAAAGATATAAATGATTGCAATAATATATGACTTTTACAGTTGCAAATTATAAATGATTACATTAGTACCAACTTCTGCGCTGGTCATGCTCATAAACTAGTTTCAAGATCAAAAGCATATATCTATCAACGCTTGCTAGTCGTGATCTTCACCCGCTGCAAACTGCACCCTACAAACCAGCTTTGGAGTGCTAGACTCCATGCTCCGCAAATTGTTCCCAGCGTGCAGCCTCACCCGCTGGGGCCGCACATGAATTACTTTCGCATTATACTCGAGATTTTCCACTCACTATTCCCTTCTCCATCTTTTCCTCTATAATGTTATTTAGAACGGAGAGAGGAGAGACACAAAGTAGTGAGCGGAGAATTCCTATAGTAAGCCAACTGCCAAAAGGGCGGATACAAGCAAGAGAAGGTGAACTTTTGAGAACCTCCTGTTGTCAATCTTAGATTCACCCAATCTACTTTTCTCTCGCTTTGTTGATCTTGGATGAGGGGGAAGCATTGTTGTTGCATATTCTGGCATCATCAACATACTTGGGGTCTTTCTGCCCACACTCCTAATTTCTCTCCTCTGGTTTGCCTCACTAGAGTTGCTGTGAGGAAGGTTGGGGTCGTTATCCCCATCCCACCTCTTTTTAGGAAGAATTTTTTTTTACAAAGCATTAAGAAATGCAAAGAAAGATGAGTAAATATACAACAAATAACCAAAAAACAATGTTTTTTTCATTATATGTTTCTCATTTCTCACAAAAAAGATCCATTTACTTCTGCTGAAATTCCATACAAAATTTTGGAAATTCTGTTGAGGTCCCAAAAATATTGAAAAGCATGTTGCCTCTAAAATGTTTCAACGCAAAGTTATTATCTATCTATCTATATACTATTATTTGTCATAGCCCAAAATGTACCATCAGTTGCGCAGGGCACTGATGTTTGCGCTATTGCATCATAAATTGTACTTGTGCCTTGAAAAACTTGTTGGCTGCGGTGCCTCATTTTTCTAAGATCTCAAACTGACAACTAGGGTTCTAATAGGGAGATCTTAAATGATTTTAATGACCATGAAACCTTCCCTATGCTTGCAAAATCACCAAAATATCCTCAATTTCTTAAGTTGAATATTGGGGTTCTCCAGTAAAATTGCCTCTCCATCTGGAATTTCTTCTGCTCCCTTTCCATGACATTTTAGGTGAAGGTGCCTAGTTAAGCCAGAGGTGGAGTTATTTAAGCTCTGTTTGGGTTTTTGAAGAAATTGAGGGGGGATTGGAACTGAGAAGAAGACATAAATGAAGAGTTGAAGTACCAATTTCTTCCCGTCTTTTTGTTTGGCCTCGGAAGAAACTGGGTTACAAAAGACATAAATGAAGAGTTGAAGTACCAATTTCTTCCCGTCTTTTTGTTTGGCCTCGGAAGAAACTGGGTTACAAAAGATTATTTTCACAACGATGAACTCGATCTTTTATACTTGGTTTTGAAAAAGTCGAAGACATGGAAATGGGAAGAAAAAAATGAAGCGATTAATTTGAGGGATTTGCGCATATAGCCCACACATTCCCAATAAAAGAGTTGATGAACTTGAGAATTTTGTTTTTTGGTTGATGAGAATTTGGGGGAGGAAATGTTTTCTTTTTTTCTTTCTTATTTTGTTGATGAAACATTAAATTTTATTTTCAGATGAGCTGATGATTTCCTAGACTTCATAATTAGACTTGGATTAGCAGTTGAAATTCAATTTATTTTGCTGTGTTTTTTATTGGGTTGATGATTTTGCTGTGTTTTTTATTGGGTTGATGATTTTGCTGGCACAGATAAAGGAAGGATTTGGGGAAGGGAAGGACTTGGTGCTGTCGGTGATGTCGGCGATGGGCGAGGAACAGATCTGCGGTGTCAAGGACATTGGCCACAAGTAGCCGTGCTCTCTTTCTCGCAAGTTCAGTGCATCGCCCCGTGCGATCCGTAATGTTGTAATCTGAGACTCCGAAAGACGATAAAATGCGCTCGGCTCCGAAAACTATCAATAGCCACCTATCGTTTTTTTATTCTATTTTATCATTTCTGTTAAGAGTTACAAATATTGCAAGCGCTTTAATATGTGTTTCTTGTTGTGACTTTTGATGATAATAATTTTGATTTTTATTTATTAGTTTGGACTGAAGAATTCCTTCTCCTTTGCATATTCCTTGCTACTCAAAGCAACCTTATTTCTCCATAGCACCCCTTACATTCAATTAGAGCCCGCTCGTTTGCACGGAATTGAAAACTTGGAATTGGAATTTGACGACGAATTTCAATTGCGCTGTTCGGTTCTTAGGTAGCTTTAATAATTGAAATTTGAGTTTTTCCTCGGGGCACGCATTTCCCCCCCGGGTGCGCGTTTTTTCCCTGGGCGCCTGTTTTTCACTCGGTGGCGTGTTTTTCGCCCGGTCACGCGTTTTTTGCCAGGGCGCGAGTTTTTTTTCGCCCGAGCATATGTTTTTTCGCACCGACGCATGTTTTGTCGCCCGGGCGCGCGTTTTTTGCCCGAGTGCGCGTCTTTTGCCTGGTCGTACGTTTTTTCGCTCGGGCTAGCGTATTTTGCCCGGGCCCACGCATTTCGCCTGGGCGCGCGTATTGTCGCCCGAGCGTGTTTTTCACCCGGGAGCGTTTTTTTTTCTCCCAGGCGCCCGTTTTTCACCTGGGCGCCCGTTTTTCGCCCGGACGCGTTTTGTCGCCCGGGCGGGCGTTTTTCGCCCTGACTCGCATTTTTCGCTCTTGAGCGCGTTTTTCGCCCAGACGCACGTATTGTTGCTAGGGTGTGCGTTTTGTGCCCGGGCGCAAGTTTTGCGCTTGAGGGCGTGTTTTTTGTCCGGGCATGCGTTTTGTGTCTGGGCGCGCATTTTTTTCTTCTGCAGTCGCATTTTTTATTATATATGTAAAAAAATATTAGTTTTTTCGTAATATTTTTCAATTCTTCGATTGAATTTTATTTAATAAACGAACAAAAGAATTGATTAATTTCACAATATTCACCAATATTGTTTATTAGGCGAACGCTGGAATTGGAATTAGACCAATTCTAACTCTGAATACCGAATCCCAATATCTAATCCCAATATCGAATTCCAATATCAAATTCCAATTCTATCCAAACGAACGGGCGCTTAGAGTAATGTTTTGTATATGTTGGAGAATATTATGTGGGATAATCTTATGAGTACAAACATGAATTTATTTTGAATTAAATTCAGCATTTTTCGACTCGGAGCATTTTTTTCCCGAGCGTTCATTTTTCGCCCGGGGGCGTGGTTTTCACCCAAGCGTGTTTTTTTTTTGCCCCGACGTGTTTTTCGCCCGGCCGGCCGGCCGCACAGTTTTTTTCCAGGCTCGTGGTTTTTGCTCGGGCTCGCGGTTTTCTATATATTTATATAATATAGTATATATATAAATATATATAAATATTTATATATATATATTTATAATATATTATACTATACATATATATATTATATTTATACTTATGTATATATATACTTATATATATATAAATACTATAATATATATATATAAATACTATAATATATATATATATAAATACTATAATATATGTATACATATACTTATATGCAATTTTTTTCCAGGCTCGTGGTTTTTGCCCGGGCGCGCGGTTTTCTCCCGGGTGCGATTTTTTCGCCCGGGCGAAAAACATGCGCCCGGGCGAAAAATGCGCGCCTGAGCGAAAAATGCGCGTGCGAAAAACACGAGCTCGGGCGTAAAACGCACGCCCGTGTGAAAAAACGTGCCCTCAGGCGAAAGCAGACGCTCGGGCCATAAAAGTGCGCCCGTGCGAAAAACTAGTGTTTGGTCAAAAAATGCGCCCAAACATACATTGTTGTCATTCTTGAATGCCAATTTCTCACGGCTATTGTGGCCGAACAACAATATTGAAATTACTCTCAATGTCAATTCTTTCAAGAATGGACCAGACCAGGAAAGTTTCTGCTTCCTAACCTTTTTTACCTATTTGGCGACGTATGCTCCCGATGAAATAGAGGTATACTCTAGATATTTTTACGAGTGCCCGACACGTGGCTCCGCCCCTACGGTCAAGCGCGACAGTACCCGACCGGCGACGACGGACTTTGCCTGCCTCCGGCGTGATGCTGTCAGGCAGCCTTTGGCCGCATCCAGACGGGCTTCTCCCGCCTCCGCATGGGCTTCGCTCGTGCTCGATGCGTCTGCTGACTGCACCCACAACATATACATATGAGTACTCGAAATAATCGTAAAAAAAATATACATCACTATTACGCTATTTATTTTGTAAAAAAATATACGTATATACTTAAAAATAAATTTTCACACTCTCTCCCTCCCTCTCTCTCTCTTTCCCTCTCCACACTCTCTACCCCTCTCTCTCCTCTCTCTCTCTCCCTCTCTATCCTTTCTTTTAAAATAATATTTATTAAAAAAGTAATTTGAAAACTCCTAATCTTTAATCAAAGAGATCTTCTCTTTTAATATATATATATATATAAATATATACTATATTAAAAAGAAATACTGCGGCCTACGAATAGCTAGAAATGAAAATTCATTGAAAAAATTTGCACCGTCAATTATGATATGATAAATAGAGACCGTTAGATCAAAACTCTCAGCTTTCTCATTCTCTCTTCTCATTCTCGATTCCAACAAAAGAAAAAAAAAATGGTATGTGAGAGAGGGAGAGAGAAAGAAAGAGAGAGAAAGAGAGAGAGAAGGGAGAGAGAGAGGGAGATGGCTGAAGAGAGAGGAAGAGGAGAGAGAAAAAGAGAGAGAGATGAAAAATAATTTTTTTTACGTAAGTGTAATTTTTTTTAAAAATAAAAAATGTAATTTTAATTTATATTATTTTTTACGATCGTTTTGAGTACTCATACGTATATGTTAAGGGTGCAACCCGAATTGATGTGGGCGCAGCCCGCCTTGATGCGGGAGCAACTCACAACAACACATCGAGTTAACTGGTCAGCTTGGCATCGATGCATCGATCTGGGGCGGGCGAAGCCCGCCGATAAAGACCGGGTACTGCCGTGCGGGGCACGGGCCCCGTGCACTGTCACGTGTGTGTGTATATATATATTTATAAATTATTAAAATGAAAATGTGTGTGGTATTAATTGGCGAGAAGCAGCTGATGTGAGAAGTGTCTCGACTTTTGAAAGAGCGAGATCGAGAAGCTATGGTGCTGGGAGAGAACTCTCTGCCGCCATCTCCCTCTGGAGATCGTTTGAGAGGGGAGGAGAAGGTTCGGCCGCGGAGCTTCAACCCCAAGGAAAAAGCTCGTTGCTGGCAAGCGGCCGACGTTGTGCCCGGCCGCCACCCTGACCGGTGGCGGTACGATTCCGCCGGCAATGTCGTCTGCAAGAGATTCGTCAATTGCCAGGGCTGCCTCTGCTTCGAATACGATCACATAATCCCGTACTCCAAAGGTTTCTACCATAGGTCTCTTTTTTTGTTTGTTTATATTTGTTGGCTAGGGTTTCGTTTCGTGCAATTTTTCATATGCATGATTATTTCTCCTGCAGGCGGCGAGTCCGTTGCAAATAATTGCCAAATTCTTCAGACAAGGGTGAATAGATTCAAGTCGGACAAAGAGTGGGTTGATAAAAAAGAACTTGAGGGTTTCTCTTGTGACATCAAGTTTTCAGGTATGAATGTCATTCTATACTGTTGTTTTATTTCCTCCCCAATTGAAGCAGTCCTAAGGAGTTCCTCTAGAAAATGAACAGCTTGGGGGAGGTTTAGAAAACGAGAGCCTCCAAAATGCTTTACTTAATATTTGATTCAACTAACATTCCTTACATATTTGTTGCATTTCATAGAACTGATAAGAGAGTACCATCTGTTCAAGTTGTCTTGCTAGTTGCCAAATCAATAGTAAAAGGATTGTTGTTGTTGCTGCTCTGCACCTCTTCAATTTTTAAAAAAAAATGAGAACAGGGGCCTAGCTTAAAATTTATACAGTACAAAACATGTTTTAAGACCTCGCAGGAAGGTTTGGTGAGTAACTGTAAGGATATCAGATCCGAAATCAACGGTCTCAGTTAAGCACGATTATAGCAACGGCAGAGATGGCAGCATTAAAGGACACGCATCGATCCCATCAAATCAGCCATCTCAGGGTGGAGATAGCGATGACACGCAACCAGCAGGACAAGCATATCCCAAGAATGGCTAAACCGCGCCAGCTCAGCTAAATCCAACGGCTCATCATCATTGACCTGAAGACCCCCTATTTTGTCTTTTGTATCAGCTTTAATGTAACGGTTATTTTGCGAACTCTATATATGTATCAGTTCCCTTATTATAATGCATGCAGAATTTATCTCAAAGCTTTTCGTCACCTTCTACCTCCTTTCTTCTCGCTCCCCTCCCGGCCTCTTCCCCTAGGGCCTTCTGCCAGAGTTATCTCCCACCGACCGTGTCCTCCCTATCCGTGGGATCGTTACATTTGGTGCTCTCGTTGAGATCTTTCGATCCCGCATTATCTCACCATGGGCGAAGGACTTCGCTCCCTTGCCGAAGTTAAAGCGGCCCTCCAGGCCGAACAATCCACTAGATCAGCACAATTGGAAGATATGCACCAACGCCTACTCACCGAACTGACGCAACAAACCAAGCAACTACAGCAGCAGTTTACCAAGGAATTACAAACAAAAGAAAATATGTTGGCTCGTCAAATTCTGGAAACCAAGGACCAAACGGCGGACCAGCTTACGGATCAAATGACATCCTTACGCCGCGACATGCTTCTACAGTTCGATAACTTGCAAAAAACCATGGTAAAAGGCACCACCCCAGAGCAGCAATCTCCCACCGTCAGCGAGGAGACTCAGGGCGTTCGACACAGCCCGGAGATATTTCACGGACAAACTTCCAACGGACTTCTCGGCTCACCACCGATGGGACATCAAACTCAGGTAGTTTCTGACCGCCCCGGTAATTTAGAAGTTACTTGTCCTCGTTTTTCCGAGGGAGACCCCACGGACTGGCTTTACGCTTTACGGCAATATTTCGAGTACAACGACATCCGCACACAGGACTACCTCCTGATCGCTGCTTTCCACTTGGACAAACCCGCCTCCAAATGGTACCAGGCTACCCTCCACGACCACCCCGCCCTTACTTTTCCACTATTTGTCGATGCAATCCAAAAACGTTTTGGACCCTCCCTTTATATCAAACCCGCCGGCCTCTTAACTAAATTACAACAAACTAGCACGGTACTCCAATATAAAACCGATTTCGAGGAACTCATCACCTAGGTACCCGGACTCACACCTGACTTTATTTGTGACATGTTTGTATCCGGCCTCAGGGACAACATTCGGGGACCCACCCTGTTGGCCCGACCCTCGGAGATCCACGATGCGTACTCAATAGCACGCATGTACGAAGACCAGCTCACTAAAGACACCAGATCACGCCCCAATTTCTTCCCACACCAGCCATCAACCCACCGCCAACCAACTAGGTTTCCACATCAACCTTTCAAACCTAAATTTCCACCGATCAAAAGACTGTCCCCAGCCGAACTCCAGGCCAGACGCGACAAGGGACTTTGTTATAACTGTGACGAGAAATTTCACGTCGGACATCGCTGCAAAGGGAAGGGCGCCCTACTTTATCTCGTTGGCACTGAAGAAGAAGACGAACTCACCGACGACCCCAACTACGTTTCCGCTCCGGAGGAGGAGGGAAACGCCACAATGATTTGCCTCCAAACTCTCACGGGCTCACTTCCTGACCACGGACTACGCATGACTGGGTACATCAACAACCAACCACTCCAACTATTCGTCGACAGTGGCAGTACACATAACTTTATATCCCCACGCACGGCCAAATTTCTAAACCTTCCAGTCCTAGCGGTCCAAAATTTTCCGGTGTTCATGGGAAACGGCTCGACCGAAACTTGCAAAGGCAAGTGTCGGGACACTTCACTGCTCATCCAGACCAATCTTTTCAGGGTTCACCTATATGTCCTGGATATCGAAGGGACAGACCTCATCTTGGGGCAGAGTTGGCTCAAGACACTCGGTCCAGTCACAATGGACTATGCTCAGCTAACTCTCTCTTATTCGGCCACGGAAGGACAGGTGACCTTAATAGGACATACGAAAGGCTCAATTCAGGGTCCAGTTTCATCATCGCAGTTAATGAGGATGGTTGCCGTCAAACCATCCGCAATGTGTCTTCTTTTGTCCAAAATCAGTTCCCAGACTTTCCCACCAACACCAGAAACCATAGGAAGATCCTTGCCCCCACAGTTCACTCAACTTTTGAACACATTTTCTCACATATTTCAGGAACCACGCTCGTTACCCCCACAACGGGACTGTGACCATCGGATTACGCTCACCAACAACGCCAGCGCACCCAATTTAAAACCATTCCGCTACCCATACCATCAGAAAAACGAGATCGAGCGTCTAGTGGCCGAAATGCTCGAACACGGGCATATTAAACCAAGCACATCCGTATTCAGTTCCCCGGTTCTTTTGGTACAAAAAAGGACGGGACATGGCGTTTTTGCGTGGACTACAGAGCACTAAATAAATTAACCATCAAAGACAAATTTCCCATCCCCACCATAGACGAGCTTCTGGACGAACTTTTCCACGCCCGCTACTTTTCAAAATTAGATTTACGCTCAGGATATCATCAAATCAGGATGAACGGGGCGGATTCCCACAAAACGGCATTCCGCACTCACAATGGTCATTATGAGTTTCTCGTAATGCCATTTGGCTTAACCAACGCCCCTTCAACCTTCCAAGCACTTATTAATACCATCTTCCAACCTTTCTTACGAAAGTTCATTGTCGTGTTCTTTGATGATATACTAATTTATAGCGCAACCGAGAAAGAGCATTTTTCTCATCTCAAATTAACCTTGACTACATTAGCGCAGCATACCCTCTTTGTTAAATTATCCAAATGCTCCTTTTTATCCACCAAAATAGAGTTTTTAGGCCATATTATCCACGAAGGCAAAGTAAGCCCAAATCAAAATAACATTTTATCCATTGAGCGTTTCCCCACCCCCTCCAATCAAAAACAGATTAGGGCCTTTTTAGGGCTAACCGGCTACTATCGAAAGTTTATACGAGACTACGCCCGCATTGCTCACCCCCTAACCGATTTGCTTAAAAAAACTTCATTTTATTGGAATACCAGCACTCACGAAGCCTTCACCCAGCTCAAAGATAAGTTACTATCATATCCAATACTCACCCTCCCCGACTTTAGCAAATCATTTATATTAGAAACAGACGCCTCCGGTACAGGCATTGGGGCAGTCCTTAAGCAAGGTTCGGGCACCATTGCTTACTTTAGCAAAAAATTATCCCCCATAATGCAAAAAAAATCTACATATATAAGAGAGCTTTACGCAGTAACGGCCGCAGTGTTAAAATGGCGCCAGTATTTGTTGGGCCATCAGTTTGTCATTTTAACCGACCACCAAAGCCTACACCACCTGCTGACCCAACAAATACAGACCCCCGACCAGCAGGTATTTTTATCCAAACTTGTAGGATATGACTTCATTATTCAGTATAGAGCAGGAAAGAACAACCAGGCAGCCGATGCCCTGTCAAGGATCCCAGAAATTCCTGAATGCCCAACCTTAGTAACAGAAGACCATGACTGCCCAGCCACCCCAGCTGAACTTCCTGAAGGTCCAGCCGCCTTGAACATCATCACCAGCACCTGCCCAATATCACCTCTCCTGGACGGCCTCGAAGAAGATTACAAGCAGGACACCTTGGCTCAGCAATTCCTGCTATCCCCCCAGACACACCCCGAGTGGCACAGGGCCGGTAACATTATTGCATACAAACAAAAAATATACATTCCACATCACTCAGCAATAAAGAATAAAATCCTCATGGAAACACATTCCAGCCTGGCCGGGGGACATTCAGGAATCAAGGGGACCCTCCACAGGATCAAATCACAATTTTTTTGGGCCAATATGAAGGAAGAAGTCACAAATTTCATCAAACAATGCGATATTTGCCAGAAAGCCAAAGCAATCAACCATTTACCCTATGGTCTTCTACAACCCCTACCAACCCCTCACAAGTTATGGTCAGACCTCACCATGGACTTCATCACCCATCTTCCTAATTCTAAGGGATTTACAATTATTCTAGTTGTCGTCGATAGGTTTTCAAAAGCAGCCCACTTCACCCCCCTCAAACATATCTCTGCCCCCACAGTCGCACAGGAATTCTGGAACTGTGTAGGCAAGCTTCATGGGATACCTGAATCTATTATATCTGATCGAGACACCATTTTCTTAAGCAATTTTTGGGTCGAACTTTTCAAATTACAAGGCACTCTGTTAAAATACAGTTCATCCTACCACCCCCAAACCGATGGGCTCACAGAAAGAGCTAACAGGACTTTAGAGCAATATTTAAGGATCTACTCACATAACACCCCACACAAATGGTCTCTTTTTTTGAATTTTGCCGAATATCACTATAATACCTCATATAACTCGACCAACACGACCCCCTTTGAGGTCATGTATGGTCGACCACCCCCCGTTTTGATTCCTGCAGGGAGCACCAGCAATGAAGCTGTGGAAATGACTTTAAGAACCAGAGAAGAAATATTACAAAGCCTCAGGGAAAATCTGCAACGTTCCCAACAAAGGATGAAAAACCAGGCCGATAAAAAAAAGGAAAGAATTAAGACTCAACAAAGGCGATTGGGTTCTCCTAAAACTACACCCGTATCGCCAGCTCACAATGCGAAGACAACAAGGAAAAAAGTTAGGGCTAAAATATTACGGCCCGTATCAGGTGACAGAGATCATAGGAGAAACAGCATACCGCCTTCTCCTCCCTCCTGCTTCAAAGATCCACCCAGTTTTTCATGTATCCCTGTTGAAGCCCTACGTAGGAGATCCAAGGTTACAGGTAAACGGCCTACCAGATCTAAGTTGGGAAAATAATCCTCTACACCAACCTATGGCCGTCATCAGCACCCGAGTGATCATGAGACAGGGCCATGAGATCCCACAAGCTCTAATACAATGGCAAGGCTTACACCCTTCAGACAGTACATGGGAAGACATCTCTGATTTCAGAGACAACCCCCAGATCCAATCCGAAATACAACAACATCTGAACACTAAGGGGGCAGACATTTCAACAATAGCTTGGACAAAAACAAAGAAAAGGACACCTCGACCCCGACCACTACAGGAAGAAGAAAACCTAGCGATCTGGGGAACCCAGAAACTAAGAACTCCAAAACAAAAGAAAATCATGCTCCAACTCAACGCAGCACCAGAAAAGTCAGACGAAGAAGGTAATCGACCCCAAACATCACCAGAGGAACCAGATAAGGAAGGAAAGTTACCCCAGACTCCCGAAGTAGCGAGTTACAGCCATCAGAGCCAGCTAATTCTGACCAGGGCCGCCATCATCACTGCCTTCTCAGCTACTTCCTCGGGGATCGTTACAGTAACATATTAACAAAGGTTATGTAGGTTATGTAGTAAGAGAACTGCATGCATTAGCTATAAACATGCTTAACCTAGAGGATCAGACAGTTGTTATTGTCTCTCAATGCATTTCATGGGACTACTGGCTATTTCTAGGTTAGTGCTATGAAAAATAAATATATCGTAACTGAACAAGAAAGAGAAGTGATGGGGGTTCCCCTTCAGGATTTCTGAGTCAAACTGGAGGGACTTCCAACCAAAATACTCGAGCAACACAACTCGACCGAGCGAGCCGCGCCTGCTCGAATGATCCGAAATCACCCTGAAAAAGGAGACAACCAAGCATGCAAGGGCGCCGCGAACGCATCCCGCACGCACGGCCAGCGCGCGCGGCCAGCCAGTCAGCGAGCACGCGAGCCTAGTCGGTGCGCGCATGCCAAGTTGGTGCGCGCGCGTGTACGCCGCGCGCGCCGCCGTCTTCCGGCGCCGCCTCCGCCACCATCGCCGGGCAACGTGCCCGGACTGCCCGGGGGGCATATTCGTCATTTCAGGAAAATTGGCGATCCAGGTGACCGGAACGAAGCAACGCCATTCACCAACTCAGGATTCAGCCGGGCGCAATTTCCAACGCGTCCCTTCAAGAAATCTATAAATAGGACCCCGGGCCTTCATTTGAGGAGGAGCAATTCAGAAGACTAGAGAGAGCTCTGAGGTTTTCCGGCGATAGTGTGAGACTTAGATCGTTCCTTTCCTCGGAATTCACTCCGCTCCCTTTCTAGTCCACTCACGCTCAACGCTCACTTGGACGCTTTAGTGAGCTCAAGGAAAAGCAAGGAAGAGCGCTCTCGTGGACACTTCGTAGAAGCACCGGCGGACGCTCATTTCAAGGCTTCGTGGACTTAGTTATTCTTGCCCACTCTTCTTTGCTAAAAGCTTGTAACGGAGTGGTGTCTTGTCACCCTCCGAGGGAATTCAAAGTCTTGTAAACTCAAGGAAACTAGTGGATTTCGACCCGACACAGATCCGTCCACATGGTTTTTCACCCTTTCTGGGGTTTCCACGCTAAAACGTCTCAGTGTCATTGCTGCTTGGTTTTCTCTTGACTGTTTGCGCTCCCGGTTCGACTCGGAGCTAAGGCGGTCCAATTCTCCGGACCGGAGGAAAATCGGGCGACCTACAACAATTTGGCGCCGTCTTTGGGAAAGTGTTCCCAAAGCTCTAAGGAATTTCCTAGGACAACGTTTGTACAACGCAAGCACCCCAAACTAACTGCAATGGCAAGGAGAAGTACGCACACCGCTAACGGTGCGGTTCCGGAAGAGCGCGCCGATCTGGCCCCTGCTAACTCACATGCAAGTAACGCTCTGCTTCTGAGAGGAGCCGCTGCCGCCGTGCCTGCAACCTACATGGAGGAGCGCGCTCTACTGATGAGGAGCGCCAAGTAAAAGTGCTCACCCTTCTGCGAGATCTGGGAGCTCCCATTGCTCCCAACCCGGCCACCGCACAAGGAGCGCTACCAACAATCGCTCAGGAGCGCGCTGTGCCTCAAGATGCTGCTCACCACGAGGACCTTTCCGCCGACAAGTTATCCGACAAGGAACACTCTACGCACGTCGCACAACAGGCAGAGCCACCAGGAAATTCTCAGCTCAACCCTCACCAAATGGAGGTTGACGCCGAGCAGGACAACCAAAGACTCACTCGCACGAAGGTGTGGAATATGATTGAGGAAGAGTACGCCCAGGGTAAGCGTCGCCCCGCAAGCACGCGGCGCCCGGTTCACCACGGGCCGCTCGCTCCTCAGGTTCTAGCGCACCCCATCCCGCATAGATTCAAGCTACCCCACATCGAGACGTTCGACGGAGCGGACGATTCGTTGGAGCACATCAATTATTTTACCACCATCATGAGGATCCACAATGCCTCAGATCAACTACTGTGTTAAGTGTTCCCGACAACGTTAAAAGTGCAAGCTCGAACCTAGTTCCACTCTTTAAGAGAAGGAGCCATCGATAGCTTTGCAGAACTGGCTCAACAATTCACGGACCAATTCATCGCCAATCGCAGAATCGTCCGGGACCCCTCTCACCTTTCAGGAATACGTCAGAACGAGGGAGAGATCCTCAAGAACTTCTTCCGCCGCTTCACTACCGAGGCACGACAAATTCCCGGGGTAGACCCCGAGCTTGTACGAGGAGTTTTTCTTGGAGGACTTCGCCCCGGTGGTTTCTACTCTGCGCTAATGCGGGATACTGTGCCCAGTTATCCCGATCTCGTTCACCGGATCGAGGCCCAGATTGCAGTTGATGAGGCAATTGAAGCACACCGCCGGTAGTTCGAGGGGAGCTCGAAGAGGCATCGAGGGCAGGAGTCATCGCCGCCGCCGATTTCCAAGAAAAATGATGAGCGTCACAACAACTCCCGTCGTAATCGAGGCCCACGTCAACATCAGGACTACACTCCCTTGAACATTACTCGAGCCAACGTACTCCTTGTCATCCACGACAATCATGCGCTTCGCAGACCCGAGCCGCTCGCACCAAACAGAGGAAATCAGTCGCAATTCTGCCACTTCCATCGTGGGCATGACCATAGTAATGAAGGTTGCAACCGGTTGAAGATGGAGATTGAGCGCCTCGTTCAACGAGGTCTTCTCGGAAGGCTTTTACTGAACCAAGTACCGAGCCGGCACGCGCCACAAGCTGACGATCCATCACAGAACGACGCTGTACCCCGACATGGATAAGCCAGTGGTACCAGGCACGAGAGCTTTCACACTAAAGGAGCGCGTGCAGCCCACGTCTAACCGATCCATCACAGAACGGACTCCGAGTCCTTCTACACCTCTCAAGCAAACGGACCTTGTGTCCTTATGCTTCACGATAAAAATGGGAGAACGTCCCTGCAAAACGCCGCAAGGGCCACATAGCAAGCGGGAATGATGCGCAAGGCCTAGGCGAAATAATCAAAGTCAGAAATTTTCGGGCTCGTCGCTTCGCGAATCACGACCCACGAAAATTTGGGGCATTTGATGGGGTTCCCCCTTAGGATTTCTGAGTCAAACCGGAGGGACTTCAACCAAAACACTCAAACAGCACAACCTGACCGAGCGAGCCGCGCACGCATCCCGCACGCACGGCCAATGCACTCGTGAACAGGGTCACGCGGTCCCAGCGTGCGCGCCTAGCCAGTCAATGCATGGTCCTGCCGGCAGCCTCCGACCGCCTCTGTCGCCGCCGGCGGCGGCCTCCGGCGCCGTCGCTGGCGGTCTCTGCCGCCTCCGGCTGCCACCGTCGCCGGGCAACGCGCCCATGCCGCCCGGACCCCCCGGGGGGCATGTTCGTCATTTCAGGAAAATTGGCGATCCAGGTGACCAGAACGGAGCAACGTCATTCGTCAACTCATGATTCAGCCAGACAATTACCAACGCGTCCCTTCAAGAAAGCTATAAATAGGCCCCCAAGCCTTCATTTGAGGAGGAGCAATTCAGAAGACTAGAGAGAGCTCTGAGGTTTTCCGGCGAGAGCGTGAGACTTAGATCGTTCCTTCGCTCGGAATTCACTCCGCTCCCTTTCTAGTCCGCTCACGCTCAATGCTCACTTGGACGCTTTAGAGAGCTCAAGGTAAAGCAAGGAAGAACGCTCTCGTGGACACTTCGTAGAAGCACCGGCGGACGCTCACTTCAAGGCTTCGTGGACTTGGTTATTCTTCCCCACTCTTCTTTGCTAAAAGCTTGTAACGGAGTGGTGGCCTATCACCCTCCGAGGGAACTCAAGCTCTTGTAAACTCAAGGAAACTAGTGTATTTCGGCCCGACATAGATCCGACCACGCTGTTTTTCACCATTTCTGGGTTTTCCATGCTAAAACATCTCTGTGTCATTGCTACTTGGTTTTCTCTTGACTGTTTGCGCGCCCGGTTCGACTCAGAGCTAAGGCGGTCCAATTATCCGAACTGAAGGAAAACCGGGGGACCCGCGACAAGAATATTGCAAAAAATATTTTGCTCCCGAATGCATCTCCTGATTTTGTGAATCAAAGTGAAACTGATGGAGTTCATCCTGACTGTTGGAGCATGAGTTTTGGGCTCGCTTGGGGTCAATTGGCCCCACTGTCGATCGTAAGATTGTCATATGAACGATTGGAACCTGTCTATGCAATCGCTTTTTCTGTATCTCTTAAAATAATTCAGTGCGATATTGAGAGCTAGAATAAATAATCGGATCGAGCGAGCTAAGTCATCAGATTTATTTGCCCCGCAGTCGTGCAACTTGGTTGAAGCCGACCCCTCCCAACTCACCTCCTTCTGTCATTCCGACCCCTATAGTTGCCGCCAGATCTGTCTACGAGATGACTTTTCCCTTCACCATCACTTCTTGTCCCCAATCATGCAGCTGCACGGCTCATGCCACCCTCCTAGACATCGGCAACCTTGTCTCCGTCCACAAAGCCTCTGGCAGCCTCTCTCGACCTCCCTGTCGTCTTCCTATGCTTCCTAGCTCCCCTGCAGGCTGCAGCCCATCAAAGCTCATACCCAGCCCTCCTCTCCGCTACTATTGCCCCAAGTCCTCCCGTATAACCCTCTCCCATTACCCCCACTATTCTACAACCCCTGCCCCCATCTACAACCGTTTTTGTTGTCGGAAACCTTCCTGACACCAAAATCACTCAAAATTTTTAATTTTACAGAAGCCGTAAAAGAAATACATGTAAAAATAGTGCTTCCTAAGATAATTTCAAATTGATGATTATGTCTATTATCTATTTCTATATAAAAGAAAACCCTTTCCTTTTTTACCCCATATCCTATAGTTTTTACCCTTACAGATAGTTGGGAAGGAAGAGAGAAAGAGAGAGAGAGAGAGAGAGAGAGAGAGAGAGAGAGAGAGAGAGAGAGAGAGAGGAAAAGATAGGTGTGTTACGCCCCCGCTACGCTTTACGGGGCGTCATTACGCACGGAGGAGCAAAGACGCGCTAAACAACGGGGCTGAACCTTCCGGTTCAGCCCCCACGCAGTGAACCGGCCGGCCGAGGGCTGAACCAGGCGGGTTCAGCCCTCCTTGGAGGGGCCGGCCGGCCCCCTCCTTGCCCGGGTATTTATATACCCGGGCAGCCCCCCTTTTGGGGTTATGCAAGAGTAATTCCTGGTTAGTCTTTTCCCTCTTCCAAACCCTAATCTTCCCTCTCTTTCTCTAGATCTTCTTCTCTTAGTCTCTCTAGTAGTTTTGCCCTAACATTTGGTATCAGAGGCGTTCATCTCTCCGACATGGTGAACACTCGCTCTCAAGAGGAGTCCTCACGGATCGAAACCCTAGAGGAGAACGTTGTTGGCCTAACCGACTCGATGGCAGCCATGGAAGGGCGGATGGAGGCTCGGATGGAGGAATTAAAGGCCTTGTTGAAAGGGAAGGCATCGGGGAGTGAAGATTCAGCCGGATCGGGGGCCGAATTGGCCGCTACAGGCGCGCGGCTTGCGGACGGCGTCGGCGGGATTCCGCCTGGCACGGGCTGGCAGGGGGGTACGTCGGCGTATGGGGTAGCAGCGGGGGGCTCGGCAGCGGCTTATGGGGGTCCGGCGGGGCCGATTCCGCCAGGATCCGCAGCGGGGGGGTTCGCCGACCCCGGAGCGGCCCGGGGACAGGGCCGGCAAGGCTGGGCGGAGCCGGCAGGGCTTCGTCGAGGCTGGGAAGAGCCGGCTGGGCTCCGGCGACCTCCGGATCTCGCGGGATACCAAAGGGGGGGGGGGGGCTTCTCCCTCCTCCCCGTGGGTTAGGGCCGCCGGGCATGGCCGGATTTGGCCAAGCGTGGGCGGGACAGCAACAACCTCCTCCTTGGGGAAACGGTCAGCATCAAGGCTACGACGGATTCGAGCAAGGTGAGCCTGCAAGACGGGAAGAAGGTCATGGGGTACAACGCTTGACTCCCGGATTAACTCGCATGTACTTTCCGGAGTTCGAGGGCGGCGACGCATTGGAATGGATTCAAAAGGCTGAACTTTTTTTCCAGTACCAGGAGGTGCCTGAAGGTCAGTGGGTGCAGTTAGCGTCCTTCCACTTGAAGGAGGACGCTTTCCAGTGGACGCAATGGTTCCTACGGGGACGGGAGTACGTGCCATGGGGCGAATTTGTGGATGGATTTACGGCCAGATTTGGGCCACTAGAATACGAGAACTTTGAGACCCTCCTTCAGAAGCTTCGTCAGAAGGGGTCGGTGCTGGAGTATCGCACTGAGTTCGAAAAGCTGGCGAATCGGGTTCAGTGGCCGGAGAGGACACTCTACATCTGTTTCATATCTGGCCTCAAGGAGCACATTCGCGACGAGGTACAGGCACTCATGCCTCGTTCATTGAACCACGCCATTACTTTGGCGCGCATCCAGGAGGAGCGGTTCAACAGGCAGCGAGCACGCATCACGAGTAGACCGCCTTCGACTCCTACCACAGCAGCACGACGGGAGCAGCCCACGGGTAACAAACCGGTGGTGACACGGTTATCGTGGGGTGAGTTGGCCGCTCGGAAGGAGAAGGGGCTTTGCTTTAATTGCGATGAGAAGTTTGTGCCTGGCCATAAATGCCAGAAGATACAGGTCTTCATGTTGCATCAGGATGGGGACGAAGAGCCGGCTCCAGGTAAGGAGTTGGACGTGGACTTGGAGGAGAAGGAGTTCGGGGTTTCTCTTCATGCTCTTGAGGGTTGCGCTCCCCCGCTTACTATGCGGTTGGCGGGCTGGATCGCCCAAGAGAAGGTTACTATTTTGGTGGACAGTGGGAGCACCCACAACTTCATACATCCCGACGTGGCACGGCGAGTTGGGCACGTGATTGACAAGGGGAATGCCTTTCACGTTATGGTGGCGGATGGCAGCAAGCTGCAATGCGAAGGGGTGCTGAAAGGAGTGGAGCTGCGGATACACGGCTCTGTGGGACGGACTGACATCTACCTGCTGCCTATTCGGGGCTCAGACATGGTGCTGGGAGTTCAGTGGTTGCGCCAGTTACAGCGGGTTACCTTCGACTGGGACCACATGACTATGGAGTTTGTGCACGGGGAGAGGCAGTTTTGCTTGAAGGGCCTCATGTCATCTCCTGTTAAGGAGGTTTCTCTCCGCAGCATGCAGCGGTTGAGCTGGGAGGGACAGTTGATGGCCGTCCTTCGGGAGGTCCAGACCGGAGATCCCACGCCTTCTGAGGTACCGGTTCAGTTACAGTTACTTCTGACAGATTATGCTGATGTTTTTCAGGAACCACACACTCTGCCACCGCCGAGGTTCCGCGATCACCGTATTCCGCTCAAGGCGGGTGCTGAGCCTACGAATGTTCGTCCATACCGCTACCCACACGTCCAGAAGGCGGAGATCGAGCGCAGTGTCCGCGAGATGCTGGAGGCCGGCATCATTCGGCCCAGTACGAGTTCCTTCTCGGCGCCCATTATTCTGGTCAAGAAGAAGGACGGGTCCTGGCGATTCTGTGTGGACTACCGTGCCTTGAACGGCGCTACGGTCAAGGATAACTTCCCGATTCCCCATATCGAAGAGTTGCTGGATGAGTTGCATGGGGCCCAGCGGTTCACCAAGCTGGATCTTCGCTCCGGCTATTACCAGATCTTGATGGCACAGGAGGACATCCACAAGACGGCTTTCCGGACTCATGACGGCCACTATGAGTTCTTGGTTATGGCCAATAGACTGACCGGAGGGCCCTCTACATTCCTGGCCAACATGAACGAGATGTTCAGAGATTTCCTGCGGGTATTTGTGTTGATCTTCTTCGATGATATACTCATCTACAGCGCGAACTGGGAGGACCACGTGGGCCACGTGGCGCAGGTCCTTGCCAGACTACGTCAGCACCACCTTTATGCCAACCGTTCCAAGTGCTCCTTCGGTCAGGAGGAGGTGGAGTATTTGGGCCACTTGGTTTCCGGTCAGGGCGTCCGGGCCGACCCACGGAAGATTCAGAGTATGCAGTCTTGGCCGCGGCCGGTTACAGTCCGCGCCTTGCGCGGCTTTTTGGGGCTCACAGGGTATTACCGGCGGTTTGTGCAGGACTATGGCAAGATAGCCCGGCCACTGACCCTGCTACTGCAGAAGGACTCCTTCTCCTGGAGTGAGGAGGCGGAGGAGGCTTTTCAGGCCCTCAAACGGGCCATGACCACCACGCCAGTCTTGACATTACCGGATTTCACACAGGAGTTCGTTCTGGAGACGGATGCCTCAGGTGTCGGCATTGGGGCGGTTTTGATGCAGGCAGGGCGGCCGATAGCCTTTTACAGCAAGGCATTGACTCCTCGTACTTTGGGCCTCTCGGCCTACGAGAAGGAGATGTTGGCGATTATTCATGCGGTGGCTGTTTGGCGGCCATATCTGTTGGGCCGACACTTTAAGATCCGGACGGATCACCAGAGCTTGAAGCATTTCCTAGACCAACGGGTCTCCTCGCCGCTACAGCAGAAGTGGGTGACTAAGCTTCTCGGTTACGACTACGAGATTGTGTATCGTCGCGGCAAAGAGAATGTGGTCGCCGATGCTCTCTCTCGTCTTCCAGAGGCTGCTCTCGCTCATATTACGGTGACGTTGGTCGATTCAGTGGAGGATATTCAGCAAGAGGTTCGGCGATCAGACACGCTGCGTCCGTTGGTGGAGGCTTTACAGCGGGGAGAGACCGTCGCAGCTGGCTATCACTTGTGTAATGGCCGGCTTTACTATCGGGGCCGGGTGGTCGTGCCCGCCGATTCTGCCTGGAAGACCGTGCTGATGCATGAGTTCCACTCTTCGCCTACAGGAGGGCATGCGGGGGTGCTCCGGACCCTTCAGAGGGCGCGAGCAAACGTTTTTTTGGGCAGGCATGCGACGGGACATTCAGCAGTTCGTTCGCCACTGTGAGATCTGCCAACGGCAGAAATACGAGACCTCTTCTCCGGCGGGGCTGCTTGTACCGTTGGAGATTCCGCAGCAGATTTGGGACACGGTGTCCATGGACTTCATTGATGGACTGCCGAAGTCTAAAGGGAAGTCTGTCATTCTAGTGGTGGTGGACAAGCTGTCCAAGTATGGCCATTTTCTGGCGCTCAGCCATCCGTACACCGGGGAGTCTGTAGCCACACTCTTTGCTCGAGAGATCGTTCGCCTGCATGGCCTCCCCCGCGCCATTATTTCTGATCGGGACCCTACCTTCGTCAGTGGGTTCTGGAAGGAGCTGTTCCGGCTGCAGGGCACTCGCTTACACTTCAGCACGGCCAACCACCCGCAGTCGGATGGTCAGACGGAGGTGCTTAATCGTGGGGTCGAGACTTATCTGCGTTGCTTTGTGATGGATGAGCCGCGGAGCTGGCCGGACTGGTTGCATTGGGCCGAGTACTGTTACAACACGGCATACCACTCCGCCAGCAGGATGACACCATTTGAGGTGGTTTACGGACGGCCCCCTCCTACCTTGGGCAGCTATGAGCCCGGGAGCACCGCTCTTCCCGCGGTGGATCGCGCTCTGCTGAACCGGGATCGTATGTTGGTCACACTTCGGGAGAATCTCCGTCTAGCCCAGGATCGCATGAAGGCCCAAGCGGACAAACACCGCACTGAGCGGGAGTTCGCTGTTGGTGACGAAGTGTTCCTCAAGCTCCAGTCGTACCGGCAGTTGTCCGTGGCTCGCCGCGGCAACCAGAAACTGTCCCCACGCTACTACGGTCCCTTTCAGATTGTCAGCAGGGTGGGACCGGTAGCTTATACCCTGGCATTACCGGAGGGTTCGAGCATCCATCCTACATTCCATGTCTCTTTGCTTAAGCGGAAGGTAGGGCCGCATGTCCAACCGAGCACTGTGTTACCTGAGGTCACTGCGGCCGCTTCCTGAAGATATTGTGATGCTCCAGTGGAAAAATCGGGGCGCGGAATACCGGCCCGAGCTCTTGGTCAAATGGAAGAACCTGTCGCCGGCACACAATTCATGGGTGGACTTCTTCGACTTCAAGGAGCTCTACCCCGACTACCACCTTGGGGACAAGTTGGCTCTTGGTGGGGAGGAGAATGTTACGCCCCCGCTACGCTTTACGGGGCGTCATTACGCACGGAGGAGCAAAAGCGCGCTAAACAACGGGGCTGAACTTCCGGTTCAGCCCCCACGCAGTGAACCGGCCGGCCGAGGGCTGAACCAGGCGGGTTCAGCCCTCCTTGGAGGGGCCGGCCAGCCCCCTCCTTGCCCGGGTATTTATATACCCGGGCAGCCCCCCTTTTGGGGTTATGCAAGAGTAATTCCTGGTTAGTCTTTTCCCTCTTCCAAACCCTAATCTTCCCTCTCTTTCTCTAGATCTTCTTCTCTTAGTCTCTCTAGTAGTTTTGCCCTAACAAGGTGACACCACTTGACAACTACTAGTGAGTTGATAAAATAATGCAGTAGACAATCTACTTGGGCGTGTTGACTTGTTAGTTTCGGGGGCCAACGTAGGTCTAATTTGAGTATTCAAACTCTCACGTAATCCGTACTAAACTTATTATGTGATACTTACCTACTTGAGCCATTAACAACACCCTTTGGGTTTGCTTTTTTTGGAGGGTATAAAGAGAGTAAGATATTTGAGGTTGACTAGTAGAGAAGATATTTGAGGTTGACTAGTTGCAGACTCACAGTAATTGTGCTTTATTGCGTTCATGAAATTTGACAAGTTGAAGATGAGATTGTGAGTCTATTACAAAATACTACATTTAAGGGTGTGTTAGAGGGAGAAAGGAAAAACAAGGGGAGGGATAAAGTTAGAGATTTGAAGAGTAGAGCAAAAAAGAGATTAATTATTCAATTTTAGTAAAAATGAGATTAATCATTCAATTTTAGCAAAAATGAGATTAATCATTTAATTTTAACAATTTAAATTCTAGTGCACTCTTAATTTATTCTGTAATAGTCACATAATCACTAATCTTGGATGTTTGTGCTAATTGAGATTATATGTGTGAGTATTTAAAGATTAACATTGTTTAATTAAGAGAGTTGATATTAGCAGTCCAATTTTCGCTATTCACACCCCAAAAATTGTAAAAATCCTAATTATATTCGCAGTCCAATTCTCGCTAATCGCACCCCATGAAATAACCTCCTCCTCTCCATCTCTCTCCCGTTGCCTAAACCCTAGTCGTAGTTCTATCGGTCGCGTCGTCTTTCCCCTCGTAGATTCATCTTCAAAAAAGAAGGAAATTATGCAGCGAGAATCCCAAAAAGTAGTCAATTTTCTGGTTAGAGGAGGTTTGCATGTCATTTAACTTGGTTTAGAGTTAATTCTTTACTGCATGTCATTTAACTTATTTTCTTGCTAGGTTTTTAGATTGTTTAGTCTTTAAGATATTTTTCTAGGCTTCTAGTACTTAATAAATCAACAAAGTGTTTCGCTTATTTGGGATAAGAGTGGGGTGCAAATATAATTTTGGACTACAAATAAAATTTATGGACTACGAATAGCGTGGACTGCGAATAGCCAGTTCCGGACTGCTAATATCAACTCTCTTAAATAATTATGCGTCGGCAAAATATTTGCATGATTGAATCATTGCATGGGCATTGCATTGGGGTTATCCTTCGTTGGTTCATTGGATTATGTGCATGCGTTCCTCTGCATCTTCATTTTAGGGTTCATCGTCTTTTCATTACATTCATCCCGCGCTCACATGTATTCCATCTAGGGTTAGGGCATCATGCGTCCGCCACCTATATATTTGTTCTGCGCCACCACCTCCCGCCCCTCCCCCCTTTTTTATATAACACCTCCTTTTTCTTAATACCACCTCCTCTTATATAGGCCCCAAAAGACCCATTTCATTGATGCTCTTAATGTTGAGGACACTACTATCAATGATAGTCTACTAGAGATCCTGCCCAAGTTCATTGCTCCATGCCCCTCCTATGTTTGAGGTAAAATAGATTGTGTTCTACTTCAAGGATAGTTCTCCTGGGCCTGATGGCTCAGAGTGAGTTTTTCAAACCATGTTGGGATGTTATTGCTAATGATGTTATTGATATTGCACTTGATTTTATCTCAGGAGGTTACCTCAATTACTTCTACATATCTTCCAAAATTAATTATCATCCCTAAAGTTCCAAATTCCATCTCATTTTCCAACTTAATTTAGACCCATTATCTTGAGAACTTCCCTATATATTACTCTCTTTCCAAAATTCTGTCCAATAAACTCACTATCATTCTCCCTCTTCACATCTCTTCTGAGCAGAGAGCTTATGTCAAAGGTAGGGATATTCATGAGAATAATATCGTTGCGAACGATCTATCTTTTGATATTAATACAAAGCTAGGTGGCAATATGATATTTAAAATGAACATTGAGAAGGCTTTTGAAAGGATGAGCTGGTTTTTCCTCTTTAAACTCTTGGATAAATTTGGTTTTAGTACTCCTTGCATTAGTGTTTTCAAAATTCTTATATATCATTATATGTGTTAGTCAATGGTAACACTAAAGGATGGAATATTTGGGGAGCAAAAGTGTTGATCTCGTACTTGTATATGATCTCTGAACTAGTGAAAAAATCTCTCCCCCTCTCACTCTGTTTCTCTCTCTTTATACTCACGCGTGGGCACACACACACACACACACAATATAAATGCGGCCATCCAAGTGCTCCTAATCCTTTTAAATTATATTTTTTTATTCTTTTCCTTTGAATCAAGTTCTTACTGTTTATGGTTATCTGCATTATTTGAGCTACGCACAAAAAAACTTAGACTTCTATCTTTACTATATAATGCGGAGGTACTGATATTTATTGATCATGATAGCTGAGAAAACTGTAGGTATAGTGCTATAGGTGGTGTTCCCCTACTCAGGAATAAAGTTGCCTTTCTTCCATGATATCATGGATGGAACATCATTTGTCAGGTTTAGGTTGTTCAAGTGCAAAAATGTATCTTCCCTGCCTTGCTTTTCCAAGATTTTGCTCTTGTTCTAAGGCCAGCATAATAATAATTTATATTATAGTAAATTGGAAATTTTGGGTTGGTTATGGTCATAAAATAGGATTATTAAATGATAGTCCTTCGATTTCAATTCCCGTGATCTAACAGAACATGTAGGACTGACATAAAATTAAAAAAATGTGTTGTTTTTTAATACTAGTGGCTGTGCTGGCTGTGCATTGCCCCTCTGTGCACAATGTGCGGTAGCCATAGTACTCGACCGTCCCTCGAGCGATGGTAAAATACTGTTGTTGTTGCACATTACACACGGGGTGAACTAATGTGAGGGCGGGAATGCGGGAAACATGAATACTGCCCAAATAAAAATATAAATTCTGGAGACAGACAAGCTAATTTTTGTTTTGTTATTAATTAATCATAAACTTGTGCAGATAAGGAACTGGATGTGATTGAGATGGCAGTTTACGGCGATGTCATCCGCCCGGGACATCAGTGTCGCTGCCGGACTGTTGCAGAAGTGCTGGGGAGGGTCAAACCCAAAGAACCTTTGCCAGCTTGTAAACTGCCTTTATGAAGCTGCCCCCCTGAAAGGTCTCTCAGCTATTGTCTTCCTTTTTTTGTGTGTGCTAAATAACCATTCCTTTATTACATTCAGAATTCACACACATTGAGGTTTAGGAGGCATGCTTAAGAGAACGTCTATAAGTTTAAGGTAAAAATAGAGTATGTTTATAGAAACTGCATATTCGATTAAAATCATTCTTTATTTGACTTCCTCTCTCTTATATTAGTGTCTTATATGTGTTTAATAGAACAAAACTAAGGATGAAAGTTTAACTCTTGAAGAATAAATATCAAATCATTTTTTAGGGTGATTCTTGAAGCAATGATCATTAAGCTGTGGTTCATGTTGAGTATAAATGCGACTTAAATTAGAAATTTAAAAACAATCAAAATCACTTTCACATTAAAACAATTTAAATGTTGTTGTGATGGATGTATGCATAAATGGATAAAAAAGCTGCTACACAAAATGGTATCAAGCCTAAACAAGAACACAATTTTAATCAATTTGAGGCCCTGAATGTGAATTACATCCAAGGAAGATCAATTTTATCTCCGAGCCTGTCGTCCACAACCATGATCTCTCTGAGACGAATATTTCCACAATCATGAGCAGCCTGCACACCGGCGGAATTGAAAATTTTTAAAAACAAAAAAAATTGCTCAGCCCTAGGAATAATAGATGTTGCACATCAAACTCACTCTAAAAGAACATCAATAACCGCAAACCTTAAAGATTTTGATTATGCTAAATAACGTGTGCTACTAAATGGACTAATGAGAGCACTAAAAGATATTAACATGAACTGGAACACGAGTACCGTTCTTAGATTTACAATTGTTAGACTAATCAAATGTTTCTCACCAAGCTGAGAAAACTTTTTCAGCTCTAGGCACATTTTTGCATAATGTCAGTAGTGACTGCTGGCTGTTTTCGTGCACGCCATCACTCGCTTCCTTGGAGTGCCGTAGTTAGGCACAATATTGGATCACTGTCAGGAAAATCATTGATAAATACTGTTTACTTGCCACAAATTTTAACTTACTGCAATATAACTTTTAATTTCTTTTTCACCTAGCCTCTTTTTAAATTTACAACTAATAAAAAAATTATCCTTCAGAAATATTCAAACGAAAGCAAGCGCTTTTATAAAAGATACAATCACCTTCTATCTATCTTTGACAATCTTCATGTCTAGAATTTTCTTTGCAGCGCTTAGATTTTTCTGTCTTAAACATATGACATAATTGGAGTTTTGAGTTATTGGCTTCTTTTTTATTTTCGAAGATATTGTCGTGCCATCAACATAAAGAGAAACATAAATCTTAAGATCTATCCCTTATATCCTTATCTTGGGACCGTGTTAATCCGTGCGAACGCTTATTGAATTTTTGGATTTCATGCTCAAGAATGCCGGAATGCAATCTCCTCGTGTAATGGACTTTTAGACCACCACCATGGTTGGAAGAATGCAAATGGATGTATGCCGCACTACTAGAGAGAATTTTATTGAAGTCTTGCATTCCGTTTGAGTATATCCCTTAGCGGTGAGTCCTGCTTTTATCTGATACCATCATCCATCAAAAATATTCCTTGATTTTGAAGACTAGTTTGCATTTGATGGGTCGTTTGTGCTGCTCATATAATAGTATTGATTCCCAAATGCCATTTCTTTGAAGATGCTCTATCTCCTCTTAAATAGTCAACCAATTTTCATACTTTATTGGTAGCTAGAAAATTTTCTCATTTTGGCCCATTGGTTTTAGTCTCAACAGTGTGTAACATTTGAACCCTTCTGCGTGTCCATGAAGAAGATGCAATTTTTTACCCTCAAGTTCAATCTTGCTATTTTTCTCATGTAGCTAAATTAAGCATTCAATTACTCATATCTATGAGTAAATAGTAGCATTTTCAATCTACACTTCCTCTTGTGTGAGTATAATTCTTGATTTTCTTTATTGTTGTGCACCTCTGTGCGAACTTTACTAGATGTTGTTTTCCTAATGCACATTTCATAGAGTTATTACAACAACAACAACACTCAAGCCTTTATCCCACTATAGTGGGGTCGGCTATATGGATCCTTTGTCGCCGCTGTGCCCTTAGTCATAATCTCACTATTGCCTAAGTACATCATGTCTTTCCGTATAGTTTCATTCTAAGTCTTTATTGGTCTACCCCTCCCTCGTTTAACATGCCTAGTGACTAAACTCTCACAACGCATAACATGTGCCTCTAATGGTCTCCTTTGTACGTGTCCAAACCATCTTAGTCGAGCTTCTCGCATCTTCTCTGGAATTGGTCCACTCCTGTCTTATCCCTGATACATTCATTCCTAATTTTATCCAGTCTCGTGTGTCCACACATCCACCTAAGCATTCTCATCTCCGCAATTCCCATTTTTTGCTAATGTACACAATTCACTGCCCAACACTCAGAACCATAGAGCACGCTGGCCTAATTGCAGCACACAGTAAAACTTGCCTTTAAGTTTTAATGGTACTTTACAATCTCATATGATCCCTGACACATCTCTCCACTTCAACCAACTTGTTTGGATTCTATGTATCACATCTTTATCAACACCTCCATCTTTTTGAACTATCGATCTAAGATATTTAAAGCACTCACTGCGGGAAATATCTTGATCACCAACTTAATAACAAAGTCATTCGTCCTCCTTGCATTGCTAAAGTTAAGCTCTATATACTCCGTCTTTGCCCTGCTCAACCTAAAATCCTTCTTTTCTAAAGTGTCTCGCCAAGATTAAAGTTTCGCGATTACACCCTCACGCCTCTCATCGACCAAAATGATATCATCCACAAGCAATAAACACCAAGGTATTGCTTGTTGGATATGTCCGATGAGCTCATCTAAGATAAGGGTAAAGAGACAAGGGCTTAAAGCTGAACCTTGATGTAAGCCAACAGTGATATGGGAATTCCCGTGTTAATCCTCCAGATGTCCTCACCATCGTCACTGAATTTGTATGTTGGCTTCGTTTGGCGCGGCTTATTTGCTCCGGTGAGTTGGGTAAAAAACGCCATTATCATAGATTGTATGTTTGGGAAGACAAAGGTTATGACTGCTACCAAGAAAATAAACTAGTTTTGAGCATAAAATGCATGAATTTTTTAAGGTGAGGTTGGGCGTTCACGAACGACAGTACCACCGCGCCAAATGAAGCCTACATCTTGCCCGTGTGCAAAATAACTCTGATTAAGGTCATATTACATGAGCAACCAAAATCAAGAACTCATGGGACTATTTGAGGCCTCTCACTCAGTCCTTTTCTAGAATGTATGTTTGGCGTGACAACGGTTATGACCGTCACCAAGAAAAAAAAATAGTTTTCAACATAAAAGTGGATGAATTTTCTTAGGTGAGGTTGGGCTTTCACGAATAACGGTTCATCACCACCGCGCTATCTTTTGAAATTATAAAAACCCCCCTTGTAAGTAATTAAGTTCATATTTGCAGAGGACATTTTTGTAAGTTGTGAAATATAAAGAAGATTTTGGTAATTAAGAGAAAAATACAAGTTTTTTTTTTATGTATAATATATCCAAGCAATTTTAAGCTGAGCTGCTTCGGCTGCCTTTTTGTTTTGGTAATTTGGAATTTGTTTTGTTTTTTTGCTGTTTAGATTTAGGGTTAATAGTACACAGGGACGGCTAGAGATAGTTGCTGTCGCTGACTTATTCACGCTCTATTAAATAAGAGTAAATAAACAGATAATACGGTGTAATTTTTAACCAATAGGACGACGGGTCATTCAACCCTACTCACCTGATGATTGCATTATTAGCCACTAATATAGCTCCCAAGCCAACGGGGACTCCAGCTTCTAAGCCTCTAACGGTCCATTTGGCAGCCCGAGCTTTTCCGTGCGCAGGCGCCGTGCAAATTGCAGCGCAAAACCACAAACTTTTTGCATCCGCATCCCGGACTCCGATACGGAGATAATAAAAATATTCTCCGTGGAGATGAAACGGGTTCCCCACCGTCTCCCTTTCGGTTTTTTAGTTTAGATCTCGTTCGTTCATTCCTCCACGCAGCAGACTGGCATGGCGGGCCGCGGCTAGGGCGGGTCACATGAGAATCTATTCCCTATTCCGGGTTTGAATTTGATGTTTTTGAGTGTGAACCCGAGTTGAATCCGAACTATTAATATGTTTTAAATAATTTAATTTTTGTTTTATGTCACTATTTTATTACATCTATATAACCATGTAGAAGGGGAAAACATCATTTCTTTATTACAATATTTGCAACTTCTTATAATTAAGTTTAATGTGTTTTTTAGTTTATTGTATTTTCATCTCTTCTAATTTTTAAATTAAGTTTTATGTTTGACTAGACAATTTTGTACGGGAATGACAAACCACAAGCATACTGTCGCATCAAGAAATGTGTGAAGACCGCGCTACCCACCGCTATTTGTGAACTACGAAAGCCTTCTAGCAATCGCCGATCCAATGGCTGCAAATGAAAACAGACGTTTTTGTCCAAACTCATCAGGAGCAAAAACACTGTGCCAAACAGAGCCTTAGGCTCTGTTTGGAACGGCGGCTGCGGCGGTCAGGAACGCTGTAATTTCATGTTCAAAGTTAGTTTTTTTAAACGAGCAAAAAAGCGGCGCCAAAGGATGGTAGCAGGTATAATCAATTATTTTAAGCAGTTGGATGCTCAGATCCTTCCTAATGATTTTTAAGAATGCTTAAAGGGTAAAATCGTCGAAAATAATTCAGAATGTAATTAGCTCGACAAATCAATTCTCATAGTATTGCATCATCTTCATCCTTTAATTCATCTCTCAAAGACGAAGAAAAGAGGAGGAGGAAGAAGAAGAAGATCAGAATATTTTGGCTGCGGTGGAGAGCCTGAGCCAGTAGTCATACGCTTCAATCTGCGTCTTGCTCCTCTCCTCCTCCATGATCACGGCCATCTCGAAGGGCGTGTAGAAGCACGACAGCTCCTCCTCCAGCGTCTTCAGATCCATGCCCGCCGCCACCTCCTCCTCCTCTTTGCCTTTCATGGATATCACATCGTGAAATCTCACGCCCATATTACTGCAGTAAGAAACGCTGAATTCATTCTCATCGCCGCTGTGAGCACAGCTGCCCGAAACACTCGCATCGCTCAGAAGCTGATCGCTGTAAGCTATTCGGGCGATGGGCTCTATCTCCAATTGCTCCTTCGCCCGCAGCTGACTCTGTGACACTAATGGCGGCGGCGGCGGAAGAGACGTCGGTGGCTGATCCGCCCCGGCCGCCCGCTGACTCTCGAAGTGGCTGAGGATGTGGTTGACGACCTTGGCGGGGAGCACCGACGGAGTGGGGCGTTGCCCGCCGGGGCGCGACCAGAAGTTGGTCCTGGTGTTGGCTCCGCGGAGGAGGCAGGCGGCCTCGTCGTAGGCGCGGGCAGCCTCCTCCGCCGTATCAAAGGTGCCGAGCCACAGGCGTATCTTCTGCGCCGTGGCTTTAATCTCCGCCACCCACCGCCCCGACGGGCTCTGCCGGACGCCCATGTAACGCTTTCGTAGATGCCCGCCGAAGGCCGCGGCGGCGGCTGCTGCTATTGGCACTCCTTCATTGCTAATTTCCTTGGTCTTCCTTGTTCCCATTTTGTTGGAAGCGGTGGACTTGTTCACCATTTTTGGTACTCTCCCACTCTTCCCCTGCTTCAAGCTATGGAGTTGGTAGTGATAATGGTTGGAGAGAGAGATATAGAATTTGATGGAAAAGAGAGAGGGGAGACAGATATTTATATATAAAATTCCTTCTGTTTTAGGGTTTCTGGAGGAGGAGGAGGAGGAGGAAAGGCTTCTTCTGCTGGATCGTCTCTTCTGTTCTTGTCTTGAATCTCTGTCTTTTTCCTGTTTCGTGTTTTTTTCCCCTCGCACTCGGGGCGGCCCAAGTTGCTGTTCTTGACCTTTTCATATTAGATTATCTTATGTACCGTATGACCTGTTTTTTTCTTCTATTTTTTATTTTATTTTTATGATACTTTTATTTATAACTATTATTATTATTATTATTATTATTATTTATAGTGGTGGAGTATGAAAACAAAAATAAGCATATTACATTGATATTATAATAATATTATTTAAACTTGTTAAATCAATTATATTACTAAACTGTATATAGTATATATATTGATATACCACTTTTTTAAAATGGACGAGTTATATTAATTAATTTCTGGTCGTAGCGTGCCATTTTTACAATGATGTGTTGCTCCATATCAGTTGCTTCCTTGCTTTTATTGTGGTAAGGTTGGTTGATTGCTATTATATATATATATATATACACACACATATATATACACATATACATATATATACATATATATATATACATATATCTTTAGCTACTATATGCAAGAAGTTGTTTTTTGTGCAACATTCAAAATTGCTAAATATAATCTCATTCTTTTACTCTAATGACTTAAATATATATTATGAAAAAAATAGAAATTCATAAAATATAATGACTATTTGTGTAATTACACTATATACCTATAATAAAAATAATGATGGAAATTCATAAAATTCAAAAGTTTTTAGTAGACATCCTACACCTACTATGATAGATTATCATTAGACATCCTAGACTGCTTTAAAATAATTTTTTGTTAAAATATAAATATTTTTGAATTTTCTTTATAAAATATTAATTAAAATTTTTGTACGATCATTTTGAGTACTCATATGTATATGTTCCGCCCGGGGCGGGCGAAGCCCGCCCGCGCGAATCCCGCCGGGGGCGGGCGAAGCCCGCCGTCGCCGGCCAGGTACCATCGCGCCGACAGGTACATATATATATACATATAGATATACACATATATATACACATATATATATACACATATATATACACATACATATATATATACACATATATATATATATACATATATATATACATATATATACATGGGCGGACCCAATAAGAGACACACCGGGGCAAGTGCCCGGGCGTGATTTGCGAAAAAAATTCTGAAGACCTAAGCAGCGGCCAGCGGCTAACCTAAAATCCCGCCCGAAGCGCCTCTTCCGCCGTCCCCGACTCGTCCGCGCTTCCCAGTTCCTCCGCTGCAGTTTCGTCCTAATTTCTTTTGCCGCCTGTAACTCCTCCACAACTCCACCTCCACGCCTCCACAGCTCCACTGCTCGTCTAGTCGTCTGCGCCGCCTTCCCCCATTCCCCGCATTTTTCTCGAGGTCGTCGGCGACGCGGCGTGCTGCACTCAGTGACTGAGTCACTCAGCACTTTTCGTCCTATTTTCTTTCGTCCTAATATCTTGACTCCTCGTCGTCTTCTTTCGCCGTCCATGGTGCCTTCCCCCGTTCCCCCATTCTCGGCGTGTTGCACTCAGCAGAGGGGCTTCTCGAGGTCGTCGACGGAGTCACGGATCTGATCATCTGAAGCTCTGAAGTGGCAGACTGGAGAGCATAGAGCAGCCTGATTGCCTGAAGTCTGAAGATTTGCCGATCTGAGACCGGAGATTTGCAGATCGTGCGGCTTGGTATCGTTTCTCAAAGCCTAAACTTTCTTTTTAGTTGATTTGTTGATTACTTGATTTTTGATTACTTGATAATTGTTGATTTTTTGATGGAAATTCCTTAGTTAGT
The DNA here is from genome assembly GCA_033032865.1 of Dactylorhiza incarnata. Taxonomy (NCBI): domain Eukaryota; kingdom Viridiplantae; phylum Streptophyta; class Magnoliopsida; order Asparagales; family Orchidaceae; genus Dactylorhiza; species Dactylorhiza incarnata. The sequence continues at coordinate 3,858,449 of JAWHQI010000088.1, read as the reverse complement.
TCATAGTTGTGCAAACTCAAATTTTTTTGTTTAATTGTAGATTGCACCTAATTGTAGCATACGTTTATATAATTACTTGTAAAGTTGCACCTTAGTTTTTTAGTTTTGAATTAATAAATTGTTAACTTGCTTGCAGGGTAATTATTTGTCCAATAGATACATTTTTTTTCAAAATTAGGATCAAGTCAAAGTGCTATGAATTTGTGGAAATTTTAAAAATAATTATATGTGTTACAAATAATTGTGTCCGGGCGACACTAAAATCCTAGTTCCGCCGCTGTATATATATACACACATATATATATATATATACATATATATGTATATATATACATATATATGTACATATATATATACATATATATATACACATATGGGGAGTGATCGTGTGCGGGCAAACGGGCGCACGGGCAAGGGTCAAAACAGCTCCAAATCGAAAAGTGATCAACATGAAAGTTGTAGATTTCGTCGAGACGAACAACTTTCATGTTGGTCACTTTTTGATTGAGAGTTATTTTACCCCCAATTTGGGGCTCGCAAATCTGTGGCGGCGAGAGTGCTACAAAGCACTTCCGAAAATCCGATTTTCGGGCTCGAATTTGAGGGTCAAAACAACTCCAAATCAAAAAGTGGTCAACATGAAAGTTGTTCGGCTCGGCGAGATCTACAACTTTCATGTTGACCACTTTTCAATTTGAACCCATCTTGACCCCCCAAAACACCTGCCCGTACGCCCGCATATGATATATTTCCTATACATATATACATATATATATATATACTGTACAACCCTCATATTTTTCGAGTCGGTGCGACCCGACGCAGATGAGGTCGTGGTAGGGAGAGTGACCGCGACGCGCCAAACCAAAACGGAGGTTAAAGTGACCGAGATGAGCAGGTCGACCTCTCAGAAGGGACCAAGACCAAGTAAGGCTAGGGAATGACCCGAGGGAGGGAAAAAAGGCTTGGCAAGGCAAAGGGTTGGTTCCTACCCCCTCCCTCGCGTGGTCTTGTGAGCAAGCACCCCCCTCCCCTTGTCATCGAAGGTTGACGGTGAGGTGGTTCTTAGTGCTCTCCAGGGTGCCCAGGCTCAGCATTGGCTTTGGAGGGGAAGCGCTCTAAGATCTTCCGGGTATGTGGTGGGACCTCCACGCTGCAGCTTAAGGGTCCGTTCATGGACTTAGGAGTTCTTTAAGGGCAAGGTTCTTTCGTTCTTAGTGACTGGTCACAGGTCTCGCTCAGGTCAAGTAAGGGTTAGCTGCATCCCCCTTGCGAACGTCGAAACCGGGTTACTGGTTTCAACATTATGGTGCGGTGAGCGTGGAAGCAGCTAGTTCGGAAAGCTCTGGGCAAGTCTCATGGATGGAAGCGATGAGCTGGGGGACTCACCCCTGTCAGCGAGTGCGTGAAGAAAGATGACTTCGAGGAGTTCAGGAAGGCAATCCAGGAAGTCTTGCGGGTCGCACTCCCCCCTCAGGGCAAGTGCTCGGCATCACCAACACCTGGCCAGCCTCGGAGGAGGGCTTGGGCCTCCAAGCGCAAGCGCTCTTCAACAGCTCTCCTGGGGCCAGCTGCCCCGAGTGAGGGGGCAGAGATGATGCCTCCGTCTCACTAGGAAGGGGGCGTAGTCCCTGTTCCTGATTCAACAAAAGCACGGGGAGACGCAAGGAAGCTACGCAGATCGGTTCCAGAGGCAAGTCTCCCACCTGCAGGTTGACCAGGGAAGCAGGAAGGACCAGGAGAAAGGAAAGGAATGAGAAGACAGAGAAAGTGGAGGAGATGATGAAAGAGATGGTCAAGGTGCATGTGACCAAGTAGGCCCAGAGGGGCGCGTTGTAATAAGCAGGTAGCTCCTCGACGATGAATGAAGAGGTTTCAGGTAACGCCTTGACTAAGTGGACTGGGAAGGCGTTGAGTTCCTCTGCCTCTGGGTGAAGGTAAGCACCTAGGATGCGGATGGGTACTTCCACCTCCAGTCAGATCGGGAAGGCGTTGAGTTCCTCTGCCTCCAGGTGAAGGTAAGCACCTAGGACGCAAGCGGGTACTTCCACCTCCGATCGGTAAGATCCCCGACTAGAGACCATTCTCCCGGGCTCAGTCATGCCGGCAGATGGGAGGCTCATCGGGTCGACTCGCTACTTGGTAGTTGGACTGGGAAGGCATTGAGTTCCTCTACCTCCAGGTAACCTAGGCCCCTAGGACGTGGATGAGTACTTCTGCCTCCCATTGGATTGGGAAGGCGTTGAGTTCCTCTTCATCCAGGTGAGCTGAGCCCCTAGGACGTGGATGGGTACTTCCACCTCCAGTCAGGTTGGGAAGGCGTTGAGTTCCTCTGCCTCTAAGTGAAGGTAAGCACCTAGGACGCGGATGGGTACTTCCGCCTCCAATCGGTAAGATCCCTGACTAGAGACAATTCTCCCGGGCTCAGTCATGCCGACAGATGGGAGGCTCATCGGGTCGACTCGCTACTTGGTAGCTGGACTGGGAAGGCGTTGAGTTCCTCTACCTCCAGGTAGGCTAGGCCCCTAGGACGTGGATGGGTACTTCCGCCTCCAATTGGATTGGGAAGGCGTTGAATTCCTCTGCATCTAGGTGAGCTAAGCCCCTAGGACGTGGATGGGTACTTCCACCTCCAGTCGGACTGGGAAGGCGCTGAGTTCCTCTACCTCCAGGTAGGCTGGGCCCCTAGGACGTGGATGGGTACTTCCGCCTCCAATTGAATTGGGAAGGCGTTGAGTTCCTCTGCATCCAGGTGAGCTAAGCCCCTAGGACGTGGATGGGTATTTCCACCCCAGTCAGGTTGGGAAGGCGTTGAGTTCCTCTGCCTCCAGGTGAAGGTAAGCACCTAGGACGCGGACGGGTACTTCCGCCTCCAATCGGTAAGATCCCTGACTATAGACCATTCTCCAGGCTCAGTCATGCCGACAGTTGGGAGGTTCATCGGGTTGGCTCGCGGTAGGTAAGATTTCAAGAAGGACGATCGGTTTGGTAAGATGGTTGAATCCCTCCGTCCCTCGGTGAGGGTAAGCACCTGGGACGTGAATCGGTTCTCCGCCCCCGGATAGTTCGGGAAAGTGTTGAGTTCCCTCCACCCTCCAGGTGAGCTCGGCTCCCTGGTAGGTGTGGAGTTCCCTCCCCCTCCAGGTGAGCTCGGCTCCCTGGTAGGTGTGGAGTTTCCTCTCCCTCCAGGTGAGCTCGGCTCCCTGGTAGATGTGGAGTTCCCTCCCCCTCCAGGTGAGCTCGGCTCCCTGGTAGGTGTGGAGTTCCCTCCCCCTCCAGGTGAGCTCGGCTCCCTGGTAGGTGTGGAGTTCCCTCCCCCTCCAGGTGAGCTCGGCTCCCTGGTAGGTGTGGAGTTCCCTCCCCCTCCAGGTGAGCTCGGCTGCCTGGTAGATGTGGAGTTCCCTCCCCCTCCAGGTGAGCTCGGCTCCCTGGTAGGTGTGGAGTTCCCTCTCCCTCCAGGTGAGCTTGGCTCCCTGGTAGGTGTGGAGTTCCCTCCCCCTCCAGGTGAGCTCGGCTCCCTGGTAGCTGTGGAGTTTCCTCCCCCTCCAGGTGAGCTCGGCTCCCTGGTAGGTGTGGAGTTCCCTCCCCCTCCAGGTGAGCTCGGCTCCCTGGTAGATGTGGAGTTCCCTCCCCCTCCAGGTGAGCTCGGCTCCCTGGTAGGTGTGGAGTTCCCTCCCCCTTCAGGTGAGCTCGGCTCCCTGGTAGGTGTGGAGTTCCCTCCCCCTCCAGGTGAGCACGGCTCCCTGGTAGATGTGGAGTTCCCTCCCCCTCAAGGTGAGCTCGGCTCCCTGGTAGGTGTGGAGTTCCCTCCCCCTCCTGGTGAGCTCGGCTCCTTGGTAGGTGTGGAGTTCCCTCCCCCTCCAGGTGAGCTCGGCTCCCTGGTAGGTGTGGAGTTCCCTCCCCCTCCAGGTGAGCTCGGCTCCTTGGTAGGTGTGGAGTTCCCTCCCCCTCCAGGTGAACTCGGCTCCCTGGTAGATGTGGAGTTCCCTCCCCCTCCAGGTGAGCTCGGCTCCCTGGTAGGTGTGGAGTTCCCTCCCCCTCCAGGTGAGCTCGGCTCCCTCGTAGGTGTGGAGTTCCCTCCCCCTCCAGGTGAGCTCGGCTCCCTGGTAGGTATGGAGTTCCCTCCCCCTCCAGGTGAGCTCGGCTCCCTGGTAGGTGTGGAGTTCCCTCCCCCTCCAGGTGAGCTCGGCTCCCTGGTAGATGTGGAGTTCCCTCCCCCTCCAGGTGAGCTCGGCTCCCTTGTAGGTGTGGAGTTCCCTCCCCCTCCAGGTGAGCTCGGCTCCCTGGTAGATGTGGAGTTCCCTCCCCCTCCAGGTGAGCTCGGCTCCCTGGTAGGTGTGGAGTTCCCTCCCCCTCCAGGTGAGCTCGGCTCCCTGGCAGGTGTGGAGTTCCCTCCCCTTCCAAGTGAGCTCGGCTCCCTGGTAGATGTGGAGTTCCCTCCCCCTCCAGGTGAGCTCGGCTCCCTGGTAGGTGTGGAGTTCCCTCCCTCTCCAGGTGAGCTCGGCTCCTTGGTAGGTGTGGAGTTCCCTCCCCCTCCAGGTGAGCTCGGCTCCCTGGTAGATATGGAGTTCCCTCCCCCTCCATGTGAGCTCGACTCCCTAGTAGGTGTGGAGTTCCCTCCCCCTCCAGGTGAGCTCGGATCCCTGGTAGGTGTGGAGTTCCCTCCCCCTCCAGGTGAGCTCGGCTCCCTGGTAGGTGTGGAGTTCCCTCCCCCTCCAGGTGAGCTCGGCTCCCTGGTAGATGTGGAGTTCCCTCCCCCTCCAGGTGAGCTCGGCTCCCTCGTAGGTGTGGAGTTCCCTCCCCCTCCAGGTGAGCTCGGCTCCCTGGTAGGTGTAGAGTTCCCTCCCCCTCCAGGTGAGCTCGGCTCCCTGGTATATGTGGAGTTCCCTCCCCCTCCAGGTGAGCTCGTCTCCCTGGTAGGTGTGGAGTTCCCTCCCCCTCCAGGTGAGCTCGCCTCCCTGGTAGATGTGGAGTTCCCTCCCCCTCCAGGTGAGCTCGGCTCCCTGGTAGGTGTGGAGTTTCCTCCTCCTCCAGGTGAGCTCGGCTCCCTGGTAGGTGTGAAGTTTCCTCCCCCTCTAGGTGAGCTCGGCTCCCTGGTAGGTGTGGATTTCTCGCCTTCCACCTCAGGCCGAATTCAGCTCGACCAGAGATGTTTAGTTTTCCTCCACCTCAGGTCAAGTCTGGCTTGACCGGAGGTGTTAAGCCTTCTCCACCTCCAGTTGAGCTCGGCTCACAGGAGGGGGGAAAGGTTCGTTCCCCACCTCAGGTCAAGTTCAGCTCGACTAGAGGTGTTGAGTCTTCCTCCACCTTCGGTCGTGTTTAGTTCGACCTAAGGTGTTGAGCTTTCTCCACCTCCAGTTGAGCTCGGCTCATAGGAGGGTTGTTAAGTGGAGAAAGGTTTGCCTTCCACCTCAGGTCGAGCACGACTCAACTAGAGGTGTTGAGTTCTTTTCCACCTAAGGTCAAGTTCAATTCGACCTAAGGTGTTGAGCTTTCTCCACCTCCAGTTGAGCTCGGCTCATAGGAGGGTTGTTAAGTGGAGAAAGGTTTGCCTTCCACCTCAGGTCGAGCTCGGCTCAACTAGAGGCGTGGAGTTCTTTTCCACCTAAGGTCAAGTTCAATTCGACCTAAGGTGTTGAGCTTTCTCCACCTCCAGTTGAGCTCGACTCATAGGAGGGTGGGTAAGTAGAGAAGGGTTCACCTTCCTCCTCAAGTCAGGTTCAATCGATAAACTCGGCAGGAGTATCCCGTTGGCAGGGCCCATCGTGGATTCCCCTAAGGTCCCACCTACTCGTCAAATAGGTGGGTTGGACTTTCTTTCCGAGCTTGAGACAAGCTCGAAAAGAGCGGGGATTGTGTACAACTCTCATATTTTCCGAGTCGGTGCGACTCGACGCAGATGAGGTCGTGGTAGGGAGAGTGACCGCGATGCGCCAAACCAAACCGGAGGTTAAGGTGACCGAGATGAGCAGGTCGACCTCTCGGAAGCGACCAAGACCAAGTAAGGCTAGGGAATGACCCGAGGGAGGGAAAAAAAAGGCTTGGCAAGGCAAGTGGGGATAGCCCCCCACTCGGCCGTTCCCCCTCTTTGGGGGGCGAGTGGGGGCATCCCCCCACTCGCCCATTCCCCCTCTTTGGGGGGCGAGTGGGGGCAGCCCCCCACTCGCCCATCCCCCCTCTTTGAGGGGGGAGTGGGGGCAGCCCCCCCACTTGCCCGATCCCTTGAGGGGGCGAGTGGGGGAAGCCCCCCACTCGCCCAACCTCTCCTAAAGGAGGGCGAGTGGGGGCAGCACCCCACTCGCCCGACCTCTCTTAAGGGGGCGAGTGGGGGCAGCACCCCTCTCGCCCGACCTCTCTTAAGGGGGCGAGTGGGGGCAGCACCCCTCTCGCCCGACCTCTCTTGAGGGGGGCGAGTGGGGGCAGCACCCCACTCGCCCGTTTCCTCCCTTTGGGGGGATTCTGGCTATTCGCAGTCCGACTTTGGCTATTCGCAGTCTATTTTTGGGAAAGTCTATAAATAGACTCCCATGGGCACCTTGGGAAGGGTTGGTTCCTACCCCCTCCCTCGCGTGGTCTTGTGAGCAAGCACCCCCCCTCCCCTTGTCATCGAAGGTTGACGGTGAGGTGGTTCTTAGTGCTCTCCAGGGTGCCCAGGCTCAACATTGGCTTTGGAGGGGAAGCGCTCTAAGATCTTCCGGGTATGTGGTGGGACCTCCACGCTGCAGCTTAAGGGTCCGTTCGTGGACTTAGGAGTTCTTTAAGGGCAAGGTTCTTTGGTTCTTAGTGACTGGTCACGGGTCTCGCTCAGGTCAAGTAAGGGTTAGCTGCATCCCCCTTGCGAACGTCGAAACGGGTTACTGGTTTCAACATATACATACGTATATATATACATACGTATGTGTATATATACGTACGTATATACGTACGTATACACACATACGTGTATACACACATACGTGTATACACACATACGTGTATACACACATACGTGTATACACACATACGTGTATATATCCCGATTTTAAATATTTGGATCAATATAGTCTAAGGTTATTGGTTCGGCGGTCGACTTGACGATCTAAGATGACAAGGACAAAGAGACTAAGGGAACAAGAGAAGGATCCCAGGTGCTGCGGCAGGGAGGTCTCACCACGTACCCGGAAGCTTAGAAGAAACTTTCCTCCACAATCAATTATGACCGAGCAGGGTACGAGGAAGGCACCAACTTGTCGAGTATCTAAAATGACGACTAGGGGGATGACCAAGATCTCACAGTCCAAGTCTTCAGAAGCAGACTTTAAAAGTTCAGCCAAAGGTGCAATTCCTAGAATCCTTGAGGTCTTATTTATAGGCAAATCTAAAGGGGGAGTCATATTTATAGCACGATCCTACTCGGCGACTACACGACATTGGGAGGATCTCGCATGGCTTCGGCGAGCATCTCCCATGGTCGCCCACCTGGCGAGTATGGAGGGATACCCACACATACTCGTCCAGTTCTTTTATTGCTCTTGCTGGTTGGTTTGTCTTGATCTTTGACTTTGACTTCTGCCTACGTGGCTTGAATGAGTCCACCTTGACAAATATAAGTTGTACACAATCTCCGCTCTTTGCGAGCTGGAAAGGAGCTCAGAATGAAATATCCAACCCTTATTCGATGAGTTACTCCTGGCGAGTATTTGGCCAACTCAGCACTTTTTTGATGACTCCTTACCTCTATAAATAGAGTGGGCTGGTTCTTTCATTGGACACATTTTCTGAACTCGCATGAGATGTCGCTCCCTGCCGAGGGAACACTTCAGGGGAGCATGGCTGAACTGGAGGGGTTCTTGAAGTCGAGCACACACAAACGTCCTCGCGAGGGTGACGATGTCGCCGAGTTTCTCGCGCCGAAAAAGAAGAAGACGCTTGCGAGGAAGAGGAAGAATCAGCAACTCGCTCCTGAGAACATCGCCACACCAACCGCCAATCAATCAGAGATCCCCGCGACCCGGGAGATACTCGAACAATTGGCTCTTGACGAAGACGCAGAGCAACCTGCTTCCGAGGCATCTCGTCTTCCCGCACAGTAGGCCCCCATGCGGCGGACCTTATCGGGTCCCAGACCCGGACGAACCCCGAACTCGCCTTGCGAGGTTAGGGCTCCATTCTCGCACCTTAGATTGTCGCTGATTTCACGTTACTCGCGCTGACGATCATCTTTCTATTTGCAGTGCTGCCAATTACTGGGGCTCCTAGTGAGCATCTGGCGATACCTCATTTGTGATCAATCCCAGTGATCGCTCTTGAGTCTCAGCAGAGATCACAGACTGATCAATCTATACGGCTCAATCTCGGCGGCGGGAAGACGTCTTCTGGGAAGCATATTCCCTATACGAGAAACCAACAACCTCCTCCGAAAAAGTCAACGCAACCTGGGGCGAACAAGACACCTCCGCCGCCTGTGAGCGACAAAGACACTCCTCCAGCGAGCAACTTGCCTCCACCGCCTCCGAACACCTTGTGACCAACACATGAGAGCACATCGCAGTTGCCCGCGAGCAACCTTCCACCACCGCTTCCTTTGTCGTCAACATCTGCTCCAGCCGACATCCATCCTTCCTCGCCCTCCACTCCTGGGATCCCTCCCGCGGGATCGTCGCAGGGCAGGGGGAACGGGGGATCCTCGCTCTTCTTCGCGCCTAGAGGGGAGGGCTAGCACCTGATGGTCATGACCAGGGACATGTCGATGTCCTTCCCAGGCGGCCTGAATTGTCGTCGCCGTGCTCTGCTCCAACGGACAGGTATCATCGTGGGGGTTCCTTACATAGGCGACGAGATTCAACTCATCGCATCCTTTCTCCCCGCAGGGCTCGAACTCCTCGTCGGGATCGATCTCGCATCCCTCGTCGCGAGGCTAGGACTGACACTCCTCGACCTGGTATTCGTCGCTTCTGAACAGTTTTTATTTCTTTGCTGGGATCCTCACTAACTGGACGATTATCTTCTCTTTTGACAGGTCACTCTTCTACTCTGGGGGCGCGCTGATTGATGTCATCGGGCTTTCGCCCCGCGAGTATCAGGAGAGAAGTGCTCACACCTACTTGGAGCTGGAGGCCAAGTTCGACCAATTGGCCATCTGCGAGCCTCATCGCCGCTTCTCGCGCTGGTCGGCATGCGGGCGAGCATGGGTTCGGCGGGAAGGCTGGCGAGAATGGAGGACCAACTCCGCAAGGTCGAGGATGTGATGGCCACAACCACTGAACACTTCAAGCGCGTACACGACATGGGGTGGGTCGAGCGATATCCTCAGCCTTCTGAACATCGCGCGAACCTACCTAGGCCTTACGAGTTTTTAATTTTTTCTTATTTGTGCACTCGCCTCAGGCGATTATGTAAACTGTGACTTTGATTAATTTGTAATTTGATTGGGAGAGTATTTAATCTCGCCTTTAATTTATTGTCTTGTATTTTGCGATGATGCTTATGTTTGTCTTCTTCAACTTTGCGAGTATAGATGTTAGATCGGCGCGTAGTCTTCAACGAGTTTCTAAATGTTTTCATGCAGTTCATCGCGAGATTAGACGGCGACTTCCTGCGCTGCTCGCTAGACCCCTTTTGCTTGTCGCAACGCGCTTGCCGATACCCCCTTTGCCCCCGTCTATAAATAAGGGGTATGTATTTACTACGCTACCGATGTTTTGTTTCTTCTTCCTGCGAGTACCTTCAGCTGACTTCCTTCTCGCCTACTGTACTCGCTCTTTCTACTGACACTTCCCCATGATGGCCGACGATGCTGCTGCTCGGCTGATGGGCCATGCGAAGAACTTTGTCGCAACGACTTTTAAGAAGCCGGTCACCGATCAGAAAGATCTAAACAATTTTAAGGAGAGATTCATGCATGAGAAATACTCGACCAGACTTCCTCGCCAAGCGGAGTGACTAAACACCTTCCTGGAGAGTGAGATCATCCTCCCCATTCGCCACTTTGAGGTCGGCCTGCGACTTCCCACGTGGTCGGAGTATTGCCAAATACTTCACTACTACAGGATAATTCCCGCACAGATCAATCCCAATGGGGTGACGTTGATCATCGACTTCCATTACTTCCTGCGATCTGAGAAGACCGCCTTCGATCTTTCTATCTTAGGGAAGATCTTCTCCTTCGGGGAGACTAACGAGGGCGTCATCTACCTGTTTAGCCACATCTACACCTTGGTCGGCACATGGAGCAAGGTTCATCGCTGGGGCGAGCAGATAGTTGTCGTCGAAGACTTTGAAGGGGTGATTCGCCGATCTCAGCAGCCGTCCGAGGCCGTCTTCTTCCCTCATTTGCTGGAAGGATCGAGGGAGCAACTTTTCAATGCTTTTCGACGTCGCAAATTCGATGCCGTCTTCTGGAGACAACATGTCAACGATCTGGGGTGGATCTTCCCTGGTGAAGGAAAATTGTTTGAGGGACCATCTTTCCTACTCGTATTCTTCGACATTCTTCTCTCCTGACGACTAACTTTGTTTTCTTATTTTCTGTAGCTTTCACCTTCTTCCGCGCGAGCCTCTCCCCGCGGCGAAGGAGGCTGCTTCTTCTCGGCAAGGCGCGAGGAGTAAACCGTGTGATGATGAGAAATCACCGGGATCACCGATAGATCTGTCGTCGCTTCCTGACGACTCGGCGGTGGAGGCCGACGGGAGGAGCGAATCCTTGCAGAAGAAGTGCAAGGGAAAGGGAAAGCCAAAGCCAAGGCCCAGGATGTAACATCCCCAATCCTACTAGACCCCATGATGATGTTATGGCATACCATGAGGAGAGAAGGTTGAGTTGAGACAAGGGGTGACCTTAGGACTCTTTGCGTTAGGATGAACTCACACAGGGTCCCCTACTGTACACAAGTCAACATTGGTCAAACTACCCAAATTGCACTCACAAGTACAAGTTGAACTCACCACTATTTTCCTAACCCTAAGAGAGACCCATTTGACCAAGAACCCCAACAATTGGTCACCCAAATAGGCAAAATTGACCAAAGTCAAACCTAGGTCAACATAGCCCTATTCAACACAATTGGACTCAATTGACCTTCAATACCTCAAATTGACCTTACATAGGTTACCCAAATCACTAAGGGAGGTCGTTAGGTCAATAATCACTAAATAATTCCACTCAATTCCAAGGTGTTGACCAAAGTCAACTTTTTGTCAACATAGCCCAAATCAACCCAATCAAGGACCAATTGGCCTTCAATTGGTCAAATTGACTTGACCCCTAACCTCATAACCCCATTAGGAATCTAATGGACCCAAAAGCCTCATCAAGTGGTCAACCATTGCCTTCAATTTGACAAAAGTCAACCTTAGGCCAAATTGGGTCAAACACACACCATATGGATCAATTAACCAAATTGAAGCCACACCATGACCAAATGGACTTTGGGTAAGGTTATAGGACTCATGGCCATCAAGTGGGGCTAATCCACCCACCAATTTGACCAAGTCAACCCAAAAGTCAACCATGGTTAACATTAGGCCTTAAGAGAGAAACTGAATGACCAAGTGAAATCCAAGTGAACCAAGGCCCCACCCCATGCCTAACCAGCATGACACAAGCCTATTTGCACCCCATATTTGAATTTGGAGGGCGATGATGAGCATGGGGGCAAAAATGTCATTTCTTCCCAAAAAGCTTAAAGGGAAAAAGTGCTTTTGGAGTAAAGGAGCTCCCATGGCCCCCACCACCTCTGCCCAAGCCTCCAGCCGAACTCCCCATCCCATGAACAGTCTTTTCAGGGCATGGCAGCCGCCCAGCTGCTGAGGAGAAACAGTACAAGCTATGGTCGAACACCCCCTTTCCATCCTCTCTATACAGTCACTTTCCCCCTCATTTGACCCTTCCATCATCTTCAGAAGGTCCTAAGGAGTTGAGCTAGCCTCCTGGAGCAGAGCTTTTGGTGGAGAATCGGCGGATCGAGCAAGCTCGCCGGAGACGGAGAAATCCATGGCCGCACGCCGGAGCACACGCCGCCGAGCCACGATTGAGGTCCATTTCCCCCCCTCTCCCTCTGTGCTAGCATCTAGAACCACTTAGGAGAGAAATCAAGCTCAATTGAGCCCGATCCCATGCGAGGAAGAGGAAGATTTTCTGAGCTTTTATTCTAGCTCGGAATCGCCAGAGGAGCTATCTCCGGCAGTCGTGTCGCCACCTGGTGGTAGCCACCACCTCAACGAAGGTGGTGGAGGTGGTGGTCGACAGTGGTGGCCCTCAGGTGGCCGGGAAATGGAGATGGAAGATGGCCCAGCTGTGATGAATTCTGGTCGTTGGCTGGAGGTAGGAGACGAAATCAGAGCCGCTGATTTCAAGTGATGGTTATATGCAGGCCAAGATTTATATACATGTAATTATTCTGTCACATTTTATACAGATTTTTATATTAATTGATTAGGCCACCTAGAGGCTGTTTTAGGCAAAAGTGCCGGAGACAACTTTTGTAGCTCTTGATGTCTACTTCATATAGAGCTTTGAATCACCAAGTTTGGTGGCCTACAACTCCTTGTAGGGCTATTTTACTGAGACATGTCCAAAAAGGTGTTCAGACCTTATTTTGTAGATCTAGACCACATGGGTGTTTGGATTAGGCTAATATTTTAGACATAGTTGTAAATAGAATAGATACACACCCTGCCCAAAAATCATAATTTTTGGGTAACATTTTCCTATAGTTTTATGATAAATATGATTTTTCATATTAATGCAGATAAAAGCAAAATGACCCAAATCTTGGGTGGTATGGTGGTTAGGTCATATATAGTAACATGTCAAAATTTGAGACCATTTGGTTCACTATAGAGTATGATATCACACATACATATGAAAGTGATGTATGGAAAGGTGGTGTGCATATAACACATTTGGATATTTTGTGATTTCATCACTTATGGCTTGTGGTATGCTCATAAAATTTGGGAAACACACCTAGCATAAAGGAGGGTATCATCTATTGAAATATTAGGATTTTGGGAAGAAAAATCCTAAGTATTTAAGTAATAATGTATTTATCACATAAATGTATTAATCAATTATAAGTGATCAAACAACTTAGGATAAATCTGAGTTTCTGATACATGACACTTTAGGATGTTATATATCTTTGAAAATTTTATGAGGATTTTTGGAATTAATTTTTTAGCCATTTGAGCATAATAAATTTTGACACAGTGTATCAATGAAATAAACATCACCTAAGATAGGGAAAAATCCAATACTCTGTCACATGATGTTTTACCTTGAAATATATCTCTGGAAATTTTGGTAGGATTTTTGAAAGTCATTCACCTTGTAAATTACCAAAAATACCCTTTGTCACACTTATGTATTAATAGAATTTATATGATCAATATTATCTGGAAAATTCTGAAAATTTGGCTAGGTTGTATTTTGATCATTATAAATCTATGGTAATTTTTGTAGAATTTTTGATCCAGTAATTTTGGTACTTGCTTTGTAATGTATCCAATTGGTATAAATATTTGAATATTTAAATGGTGTTCATAATCATTATGAAAAATTTAAAACTTCAGTCAGCCATCATATTTATGCATTATATATCACTGATAATTTAGTGAGAGTAATTTGACTTCAGGAACTTGTACTTCATGTGTAAGTGAGGTGTGCATTATCATTAATATATTTTTATAAATGACAAAAATAGTTGGGAAAATTATGAATTTTTGACCACCTTGTAATTAGGTCATGTGTATCCTATGGTAAAAATTTTAGGTCATTTGGTCATGTTTTGGTGATGTTCACATCGTGGAGATTAAATTAGTCCAATGTTGAGTCGGTCAGCGTTTAACAAAAACTTGGGGTAGTGTTTACGCTAGCCAAAACATGTGGGAATGGAATGAAATTTTGAACACACCATTAGGGTACACATAACTACAGTTGACATGAGTTGTAGGCTAATTGGAGAAAGTCTCCCCTATAGAGAATAGTGAACGAAAGTACCTCTCGATGAACAATTAGAGTATTTTGGGAGTCTCCTATCCATGGCAGTATAGTGACACATAAGGTGATCATGATACATTCAAGGTTAGTGGTGAGAATATAGGAGAACTTCTAAGGATCTGCACCAATCATCGTTAAAAAAGGTCGTCGAGCTACCTAGAATAGTTCAAATCATGCTTAAGTAAGTTAGAGCAACCATGAGGGTAACCTTGACGAGGGTAGTTACCAATAAAAGTAAATATTCTGAGAATGGAAGGTTTGAGATGTCATCCTAATATACCATCTTGTACCGCTGCGAGCCCTTCACCGGGTAGACCTCGGGAAGCCCAGAATTCACCTTAAATTGCTATGATCGCCTAAGTAACAAACAAGAGTAACCCTAACTAAGTTAAATTGAGAAAAGTAAACCTCGTCCTATTAGGAGGGACGGAACGATTCAAGATTAGTTAGTCCTACAAGCTGGTGGCTCGGGAAACGTAATGAATCTTGCATGTGCATAAACTAGTGGCAGGTCTTCGGTACGGGTCCATTTGTCACACCAATGGCGGTACATTGACCTTGGCGGGGTGCGGTGAATTAAAGGGCCAGTAAGTTACTTTACTGCGGTCTAGTAGACAATCCCTAGTAATCCACCCCGACCATAAAAAGTCTGGCAGGATGTCAGCAAGAGTACGCAAAGGATCACGGAAGTGCACCTATGACGTGTACAACAACGTACGTAAGGTCTAGGTCTGGCAGTGTGCATGCCCACCTAGAAGTGGAGTGCCCGATTCACTAATTCTGTTGCCACGACGGAAGTACCTGAGAGACTGGCTACCTCCGAAAATTGGGAACTAAAGGTCTGTGCGTGCAGAGTCGTGTGAGTGAGTTGCACTGTATGAGCATAACATAACATACCATAACATTCATAACATCATAATGACATACACATTTGCAGACCATTATCATATAAATTAGTACGAGCTTTTTATATGATAAGTTATAATTCCGGAAATCTTAACTTATAAGTTTGTATGGGCATTCATATAAGTTAAGATACTCTAGATGATGGTGTGGTAGTTTTTTTTCTTATTACTTCACTTGCGCTACCTTTATTTATTTACTGCTCATTATTACTTCACTTGCGCCGCCAAGTGCAAGGCTTATGAGGTAACCACGACTTGATTAAAACATTTCCACATCGTCTCTTCTCGATACTCGCCGATTGTCTTAACGACTACCTTTCTTACTCGCAGGATGCCGAGCTTGAGATGGCAAAGAAGGTGTCAAAGATGGAGGAAGAACTGGCGGACTGCCGAGTAGCTCTACACTTGCCCAAATAAGGGTTGTCGAGCTAGAAACTTGTCCAGCCGAGCAACAACCATCATCGGCGGGCCCCTCCAGAGAAGACAAGAAGATCTGAATGCACGTCGATGAGGTGTCACACATTCGTTGCGGCATAGCGCGAGCAACCAGGAATGACATCCTGAATAAGTTGAAGATTGAAAGCTATCTCCACATCAATTCCTGATATCTCTGCTGCGCTCTAGGAGAATGTTGGAACCGGTATTTGGCCCAACTAGGAGTTCAGACCCCTGTAAAGGGGGCAATTAGCGCTTACTGGTCCCACGGAGGAACCTGACCGGGGACTTAGAACGAAAGAAATGACCCTTGACAACAGTGTGCAGGTCCCACCACACTCCCGGAAGATCTATTGAGCACTTCCCCTCCCAAGTCAAGACTGAAGTCGGGCACCTTGGAGAGCTGAAAGAGCTAACCAAAGAGATCCTGAAGAGAATCAAATATCTGGAATGCTCTCCAAAGGTGCCCTTCAGGGTCCATTTATATCTTTTCTTCGCTGGTCTGCTAATAGCGGGATTTCGCCTTTTGGTTTTACTAAACACACCCCAAAATGGTCTGCCAACAACCATACTCCGATGTTTAGAAGGGCTATTGGCAGCCCACCAAGGGCATCTGGGTAAATTAACCCCTTGCCCCTTACTGGAGAGTGACCTCTGAGGGCGTCACTCGCCGGTCTCTGAGCGGGCGAGGCTCGCGAGGTCCCTCTTTGTGAACGGTCTGCGGGGTACCGCTCGCTGGCCTACTTGCGTCATATACACCAGCCTGGGTCGCTCGCGTGAGGCGACGAGCCCTTGGTCTCCTCGCCTTTTTCTAAATGCACCACTGGAGTGCCGAGCCCACACTTGCCCTCGCTTCCGTGTTACGCTCCTCGCGAGGCAGCATACCTGACTCGCCTCGCCCTTGACTTCTGCGAGGCGGCGACCCCCTGGCTCGCCTCACCTCGCCTTTGCTTATTTTGCCGATATCTGATTCTTTATCTTGCCCTTCGACGAACACGGGGTTGTACACAATCCTCGCTCTTCGCGAGATTAGTCTAAGCTTGCGAAGAAACATCCAACCCTTGGTGTTCGCAGGATGGATGCAGACCTGGCGGGAATCTTTTGGTGGGTCCCCCCTCAAATGCTATAAATACCACCAATCCTGAGCGCTGAGTAACTCTAATTTCTTTCGCCTTTCCTCACTACCTGCCACTGTAGCTGTCAAGGATGCCTCTACCGAAAGAAGCTCGCGCTCGCTTAAATGCGGCATGAGTCGACGAGCACGCGACTTTCATCGAGTTTGCCCCTTGGGCCTCCAAGCAGCCTTCTCTGTCCTTCCCCCGAATCAGGAAGGCGAAGACGGTTTGACGACATCTGGGGGAGGAGGGGTCTTTGGTTCCGGACCCGTCGCCTGACACCCAGCTCGCCAATCAGGTACTTAGGTTGATGTGTTGGCCCTCCTCACTATGCTGCTAACACCTCCTTTTACAGAGCTTTCTCCTGCTGGGGGAACTTGCAAATGAGACCCACAGGTGGACACTCGCCCCCCTCTCCCGGGAGGATCTGCTCGGAGGCTATGGACCTGGAGACCGCCAACACTAGCGTCTCCTCGCCGCGACCTAGTAAGCTTCCCGCCTCCCTCAATGTTGAACTTTATGAGTTGAGCTGATGTTATTGCCTTTTACATAGACCCCTCTCGCGATGCCTGGGAGTCGCATCACACCACTGCGCTCGCCCCCCTGCGACCTTGACCATCTCCACCCAGGCCTTCAGCCTCCTGGGTCATTTGGGTCCCGACGGCTCGCTCCCTGGCGTCGTCTGGATCGAGAGCAGCGCCCCCCCCCCCCCCCCCCCCACCGCCCCTCAGGCCTGGGGAAATCCGTGACGCTGACCTATACCAAGGCCTTCCAGGGGCGGCCAAGCTCCTCTCGCCAACGTCCTGGTAAAGCGATCCAGACCTCTCCAGGTTGGTCAATTAATCATCGCTTGCCCCCTTCCTTCCGTTGCTGATTCCTTTCTCGCAGGTGCCCCTGAGAGTTCTGCTGACCTGGATATCAGAGAGGAAGAGATGTCGCCACCTCCCTCGCCGGACAGGATTGTTGATTTTCTCGGCGACCCTCGGGACCCCGAGGTCATGAAGAGGCGAACCACCAAAGTTCTCCAGAAGTATGGACATATGTTGCAGGATTTGTACAGCCAGGCGAGGAAGGTCCGGGAGGCGACCGAGTAGAGGCTCGCCGCCTTTGCGGATGATTATGCGCGGCTCCGTGCCGAGCTGCTGCTGGACACTCGCGAGGTGCACCTCTCGCGGGTGGACAACCAAGTCCGCTTGAAATAGTGCGAGCTCCGCGTTGTTCTCACATACCATTATCCCAGGGTGCCGCCAAGTTCGGGGGTGCGAGGCCGAGGTCGATGGAGGTGGGTCAAGTACTGATCCCGCTCGCACTCGCACCCTCTTGGCGAAATAAAAATGTACATTAAACCATCAGCGAACTATTATTAACGTTGCCTGGATATTTCCTGCCCGTCCCCGGGCTTTCTTTAATTGACTGGTAATATTGTTAATACTGTGCTCGCATGACTTTTCTTTGTTTCTTGCTGCTCTTTGTCTGCGACCCGTATAGGGCTCGCATTACTTTGCGTTCGCTTTACTTTTTATTTCTTACTTTGGTCTGCGACCCATATAGGGCTCACATTACTTATTCTGCGCTCGCTTTACTCGCGGCGAGCCAGCTTTATCGCATTGTAACGAGCGGGCGAGGGTACGATGACTCACATACTGAGGCACATCGCGACGTGGTTCCGCTATCCACACCCCCCGACGCTTCGATTCCCCCACCACCTTTATTTTCTATAAATAGGTCTACAGTTGTGATCCAACAACAATTTATCACTCAAAACCCCCTGCCCTCTTCGTTCTCGTGTGCTCGCAAACCTCTCCCCGCGCTCGCATTTCTTTTCAAGCAACATTAATGGGTGGTGATGGAGGCGAAGCGGAGGGCCGGGCCAAGTGTGCCTGGACCTTCTGCGATCATTCGTTCTTTTCGTGTTCGCTTACCGAGGGCGAGTACCATAGCGTGGTGGCCAACTACATCTCGTAGGGGTTCTTGGACCGTCATCCTGTGAAGACGGAGGAGATCAACACCCTCTACCAAGATGAGCTTGCCATCTCGGCGGCTCACTTTGATGTCGGCTTGCGACTCCCACTCTGTCCAGAGATCAGCCAGGTATTTGTTCGCACCCTCACTTCATGTCTTTTGGACTCGTGTGAGATTTCTAACCATTTGTCGCGGTCATACCAGATATTCAAGTACTACGACGTGATCCCGGGTCAGATGACCCCCAACTCCATCTCCGTCATGGTGGCCTTCGCCTGCTACCTGAGGGAAGAGCGGATCAAGTTCATCCTGCTGGTATTCCGCAAGCTGTTCTCTTTCCGAGCCTACAAGGGTGGGACCGCCTACTTCGTGAGCCCGCACGCAAAGGTCTACTAGACCGTCAACAAGAGCCATTACTGGGCTCAGAAATTCGTGCTGGTGATGGGGCCTTTTGGCAACATCCCCTTCTCCCCCATCCAGCTCGATGAACAAACTTACCGCCCCCCGCGCTCGGCGGCCACGAGGCCGAGCTCTTCAAATGTCTGTCGACCAAGAACATCGAGGTCGCCTACCTCCGGAGAAATGTGGACTCGCTACTCCCCATGCTGCTCGGGGCAGGTTCGGCTCGCTTTCACTTCCTAACTTATTCCTCCATTTCTTTTTCCAACTTTATCTCGCCGCTAACCTGCAGGGGAGCAAGATCTTCCGCTCCACCCCCCAAATGCGAGGGTCGAGACCATCCTCCCCGGCCACCTGCTCGCTGCTTCCACTACTGCGTGCCAGGAGCTCCCCAGCACCTCTGCGCCTCCCCCCCAAGAAGTGGCCCGCGCCTGCGAGCCGCAGATCGCTCTCTGCGCTGCCCCCGCCGAAGAAGCAGAAGACCTTGACCCTGGCGAAAGGGAAGGAGGTATCTGGGGGTCTGTCTGGAGCTGACCTCCCGTCGGACCCGCCAGTAAACAAGGAGATCGGAGAGGTCGCCGAGGAGACTGCTGATGCGCCGGGGGCGCCTGTCCCGAGGGGCCATCGAAACTTCGGCCTTAGCGCGAGGCATCGAGATGAGGTGGGCGAGCCCCTCCTGAACTGGGATGCGGAGGCCAACCGTGTCTCCCTCTCCTCCTGGGTGGAGCAGGACAACGTCAGGGGGCATGCCTTTAGCCATTCCTTTGGGCTCTATAGCCGAGTGGACGCCACCGACTTTGACATCCTGTCATCTCGGTTGCTCGCGTACATGAGCGCGCGATCTCTGCTCTGTAGCCTGGAGCTCGCCCATATGACAGGCCGTCATTGCCTCCAATCCGAGAAGAACCTGGAGGAGTTCAAGCGCGACCTGACGGCCGCAGAAAATGAAATCGCGAGCCTGAAGGAAAGTCAAGGCTCCGAAGATTTGGATCGCGAGCTGAAGGACGCGACTGAGGAGATCACGAGCCTCAAAGAGAAGCAGGACATCATGGATGGCCTCATTGCTAGCCTCCGGGATGGGATGGTAAGTTTGTCAGTTACCCGCTTTTACCTCTTATTGTCTTTACCCCTCGCTAATACATTCTTCCGCAGGATGCCGAGACCACCATAACGCTCCTCACCCGTGCCTCTGACCTGGAGAAGGAGGTCTCTATCCTGAAGGCCCTCAACCAAGAATTAGTCCGGGCGTCCCTTCCACCCCCTCCTCGCAGTCCCAGGACATTGAGGAATGAGTCATGCGAGCAGGAAGAGGGGATGCGAAAGACTGCGATCGCAGGGGCGAAACACATCTTCAGCACTCTTCAGAAGGCTCGCCTTCTTTCTGCCGAGGCGGCGCAACTGACTGTCGAGGAGGTGGTCCCAGAATTGTTCCTGCCTATCCCTGAGTCGATCGATAGCGAGAGCGACCCGTCCGCTGGCGACCCTTGAATCTTAATTTTTCTTTTATTTTTGACGGCGACACAGCCATAACTTGTAATAGAAAACGTGAAATGAAAAATTTTATTTAGTACTTTCCTTTGTCTCTCTTGTTTTGCTGCGATGTGCTTGCATACCGTCTATCTTGTAGCCTTAGACTCGCGCTTTATCGATGCTCGCTCACCCTGCTTATACTTTGCCATTCGTGTGCATACCGCTTACTTTGTAGCCTTAAGCTCGTGCTTTATCGATGCTCGCTCGCCCTTCTTACAGCGCTCGGGACCTCCAAGCCATACTTGTCTCGCTCGTTGTTTGAAATCACGAGTAACGATATACTGCACCGTCTATCTTGACCGGTTCGTTTCGATTACCTTCTTCCCGCGAGCTGTACAAGATCGCTGGTTTGAGTGCAACATCACTTGCCTTAACTTAGGCATCTGCGAGCGAGGTCCGCCCCCTATGGGAGGTCTTTCTAGAGATTCGTTTCGCCAGTGTCTCGCTAGGCGAGCACCGTCTTCCCTCGCCCCCCTGAAGGGTTCGTTGGTTCTGCCGGTTAGTGAGCCTGTCTGCAGAATTCATGAGTTGTTACCCACTTAATCCGCCGGCCTCTCTGGAGATGAACCTGACCCCACCGGCTAATGAGAGCCCGACAGCGAAATCGATCCGGGGCACTCCAGCACCATGTTGTTACCTTGCCAGCCTCTCTGGAGATCAACCTGACCCCACCGGTTAATGAGAGTCTGGCAGCGGAATCGATTCGGGGCACTCCAACACCATGTTGTTACCTTGCCAGCCTCTCCGGAGATCAACCTGACCTCACCGGCTAATGAGAGCCCGACAGTGGAATCGATCCGGGGCACTCCAGCACCATGTTGTTACCTTGCCAGCCTCTCCGGAGATCAACCTGACCCTACCGGCTAATGAGAGCCCAACAGCGGAATCGATCCGGGGCACTCAAGCACCATGTTGTTACCTTGCCAGCCTCTCCAGAGATCAACCTGACCCCACCAGCTAATGAGAGCCCGACAGCGGAATCGATCCGGGGCACTCCAGCACCATGTTGTAACCTTGCCAGCCTCTCCGGAGATCAACCTGACCCCACCGGCTAATAAGAGACCGACAGCGGAATCGATCAGGGGAACTCCAACACCATGTTGTTACCTTGCCAGCCTCTCCGGAGATCAACCTGACTCCACCGGCTAATGAGAGTCTGACATCAGAATCGATCCGGGGAACTCCAGCACCATGTTGTTACCTTGCCAGCCTCTCCGGAGATCAACCTGACCCCACCGGCTTATGAGAGCCCGACAATGGAACCAATCCGGGGCACTCCAGCACCATGTTGTTACCTTGCCAGCCTCTCCGGAGATCAACCTGACCCCACCAGCTAATGAGAGCCCGAAAGCGGAATCGATCCGGGGCACTCCAACACCATGTTTTTACCTTGCCAGCCTCTCCGGAGATCAACCTGACCTCACCGACTAGTGAGAGCCCGGCAACGAAATCAATCTGGGGCACTCCAACACCATATTGTTACCTTGCCGGCCTCTCCGAAGATCAACCTGACCACACCGGCTAATGAGATCCCGACAGCGGAATCGATCCGAGGCACTCCAGCACTTCAAGAAATCTTGCTTCGGTCAAACATCAGGAAAGATAATAATTTTTAACTTAATAAATCAATCATGTAAACTCAGGGGTAGAAGCGCTTCAAATCATCCCAGCTCCAAGTTCGGCCGAGGGGTACCCCGTCCACATCCTGGAGGTGATACCCCTCTGACTTAAGCGCTTCTTTAACAACATATGGACCTTCCCAGTTGGGATTGAGCTTTCCCACCGCGGCTCCCCTTCCGGCCGCATCAACCTTCTTCAGGACTAAGTCCCCTTTCTCGAACTGTTTGACCCGGATATGCTTGTCAAAGTACCAGGCCATTCACCGCTTGACCTCCTCCTGTCGGATGGTGGCCAAGTCCCGGAGCTCTTCCACCAAATCCAAATATAGTCTCTATTCTCCCTCGTTCTCCATTCGTCATTCTTCATCTCCTTCCCCTGCCATCACCACCCTGGGTGACTTTACCTCGAATTCTATGGGAAGCACGACCTCAGACCCATGAGAGAGCTTGAACGGAGTCTCCCAGGTGGCCGTGTTTGGTGTAGTTCTCAGGGCCCATAGGACCGAGGGCAGCTGTTCTACCCAGCTACCCCTCAGGTTCTCGACCTTCTTTTTTAGTAAGTTCACGATCACCTTGTTCGCGGACTCCACCTGCCCATTGCTCTTTGGGTGATGGACCGACGCAAAGCGAAGGTCGATATCCAGCTGGGTGCAGAAGCTAACAAATTCATCACTGGAAAACTGCGGCTCGTTGTCCGTGACGATGGCTAAGGGGAGCCCATGCCGACAAATTATCTCCCCCCATATGTAATTTCTTATTACCTGGGAGGTCACCTTGGCCAGCGCCTTCACCTCCAGCCACTTGGAGAAATAGTCGATCATAACTAGCATGAACTTCCTCTGACCATTGACTTGAGGAAATGGTCCTACCAAGTCCAATCCCCATATTGTGAATGGCCACGGAGCTGTGATGGTCCGAAGCCTCTGGGACGGAAGCAGTTGGAGGGGAGCATATAACTGGCACTTGGAACACTTCTTTGCAAACTCCGCCGCATCCTTGCTAAGGGTAGGCCAGAAGTAGCCTTGCCTCAACACCCTCCTTTCCAGGGTCCGGCTCCCCGAGTGGCCACCGCACTCTCCGGAGTGGATCTCGTCCAGGACCCTTAGGGCCTCCTCCTCTGACACACAACGGGTTAGGAGCCTCGAGAGGGTCTTTCAGTACAGTCCACCTGCATGTAAGGAGTAGTATGCTGACTTACACCTGAGTCGCCGCTTGTCCGCATCCCCTTCTGGGAACTCCCCCGAGGTTAGGAAGGTTATGAAGGGGTCCATCCACGATGCCCGCTGATCTATCTCCATCGATTCCCCTTCCTCAGTGGATGGTCGGAAGAGCTCTAACACCGTCCCTCCTGCCCTGGGACCGAACTTAGCCATGAGGTCTGCCAGGATGCTCTCCTCCCTCGGCACATGCTGGATAGAAAAAGTGCGGAACTGCCCGATCAGTCACTTGACCTTCTCCGGATACCGCTGAAGAGTTGGTTCTTTTGCCTCGAATCCCCCCTTGACCTGGCAAGCCACCACCATGGAGTCTGTCGATACCTTCATGTCTTGAACCCCCAACTCCCGGGCCAGTTGTAGGTCTGCTATTACCGCCTCGTACTCAGCCTGGTTGTTGGTGAGTGAGAAATGTATACTAATTGCTTGCTCGATCCTCGTTCCATGGGGCTCACCAGGATGACTCCTCCTCCAAAGCAGTGCTTCCCCGACGCACCGTCAACTAGCATCTTCCATGCCACTAGACGGGGTGGTTCATGCTCCTCCACCTCGGTTATATAGGCTGACAAGAAGTCTGCCACTGCTTGCGCCTTTATTGACAGCCTAGACATAAACGAGATTTCAAACTCGCTCAGCTCCACGGACCATTTGTCTAGCCTTCCATAGTGCTTTACCCCCTTCATGATGTTGCGAAGGGGGTGGTCGGTCACCACCTTGATATAATGCGCTTGTAAGTAAGGTCGGAGCTTCTAGGCCGACACCACTAAGGCGAAGACCAACTTCTCTAGGATGAGGTACTTGAGCTCCGCCTTCCTCAGTACTCAGTTAACGTAATAGATCAGGAGCTGTCTTTTCCCTTCTTCCTGGACCAGCACGAAGCTTACCGCTTCGGATCCTACCCCCAGGTACAGGGATAAATCCTCTCCTTTCCTTGGTCCCTGGAGCAACGGAGACTGAGTGAGTTGCATCTTCAACGTTTGGAAAGCCTCCTCACACTCTGAGGTCCACTCGAACTTCTGGTTTCCTCATAACACCTTGAAGAAGGACGCACACTTCTCTCCTACCCTGGAGAGAAACCCACCTAGCCTGACCAACTTCCCGGTGAGGCGCTATATCTCCTTCGCGTTCCTCGGCCATCCTAGCTCCAAGATCACCTTAACTTTGTCAAGGTTAGGCTCCACCCCGGCCGGGGTGAGCAAGTGGCCTAAGAACTTCCCTCGGCTTGCACCGAAGACACACTTCTGGGGGTTGAACTTCATCTTGTACTTTCACAAGGTCCCAAAAGTTTCTTCGAGGTCCCGACTTTTGAACATGAGATCATCCGCGTACACTTCCAGGTTCCTCCCCTTCTGTTCTCTGAAGACCCTATCCATCATCCGTTGATATGTCGCCCCTGCATTCTTCAGCCCAAAGGGAATCATCTTGTAGCAATAACACCCATCCCCAGTGATGAAGGAAACGTCCTTGACGCCGGGGGGGGGGGGGGGGGGGGGGGGGGGGGTCATGCGAATCTGGTGGTAACCTGAAAATGCATCTATAAAACTCATTAAAGAATAATCGACGACTGAGTCAACCAGCGCGTCGATTCGAGGCAGGGGGTAACAATCCTTAGGACATGATTTATTGAGCAAAGAGAAATATACACACATCTTCCACCTGCCATCCCCTTTCTTTACCATTACCATATTGGATACCCAGCCTGGGTACTGGATCTATGATACAAAACCTGCCTTGAGGAGCTTGTTCACCTCTTCCCGGATGGGTCCTTCCAGCTTGTCCGCGATGGACCTCTTCTTCTGACGGATGGGGCGGGTGCCGGGTTCAAGGTTGAGGCGGTGGCAGGCCACATCCGCATCGATCCCGGGCATGTCCGCCATGCTCCATGCGAAGACGTCCACGTTCTCCTGGACGCAGGCAGGATCTTCTTTTGCTCCTCGGGGCTGAGCTCCCCGCTGATTTTTACTTTTTCTATCACTCTCGCCAGGGAAGTGACCTCCAACTCTACAACCTCATCTACGGCCTCCAGCCTGGACTGCTCACCCCAATCGCTCCCTTCCTTTCACCACAAGCAAGCGCTTCGGCCCCTCCTTCCTCCATCCTCTCCTCCTGAACTTCCAGCAACTCCTCCGCCCCTCCTGCTTGGGCTTCCCCTTTTTCTCCCCTTCTCTCCTCCGTCTCCTCCGTCACCCCTCACCCGGACCTGGACTCCTCCTACGTTGAGCTTAAGGCACTGGTGGAAAGTGGAGGGGACGCATCAGAACGCGCTGATGAGGGGTCGTCCGAAGATGGTGATGTAGCTGCTCGAAGCATCCACGATGATGAACTGACAGTTACGAGACTGTCCACCTAGGACGACGTAGAGCCCTACTCCTCCTTCCACTTCCTTTTCTCTCCACCGAGAATTCGAACAAAGGGCCATCCGAGGCCAACACTCTCCTCGCCTCCACCTTCATCTCGTCAAATGCCTTCTTGAATATGGCATTGACCGAACTCCCGTTGTCCACGAGGATCCGGGAGACGGTGAAGTACTCGATGGCTGTCTGGATAACCAGCGCATTGCAGAACGGGTCCTCATGACCTGACATATCCTTTTGAGAGAAGGTGATCTTTTCTGCTAGGGGTGGGGCTTGAGATGTCGAAGCCATCCTCCGACAGTACATGACATGGAGGCTCGCCTTTCAGATCGCCTTGATCCCCACACCCCCATGGATCACTTTGATTCCCCCTCGGGTCCCCACATCGACCCGGTCTTTGCACCTTTCTTCTTCCTCCTCTTGGGGTAGGACCTCCTCGATCCTCACCGGCTGCTGCTGCTACTGCTGCGCCGGCACTCTGGCCTCTCTCATCTCCAGAAACTCCGGGCAGGTGGCCGTTGTTGAAACCAATACTTGGTCTCTTGTGGAGTTCGGGGTCCCCAAAAGAGGGGGTGACCTCACACTTACTTCTCTCAAGGGAGAGTGCTAGGCCGAAGACTTAGGAAACTAGGAACAAGACCAAAGGCTCGGCGAGGAGGTCCCACCACACACCCGGAAGATCTTAGAGCGCTTCCCCTCCCAAGCCAATGTTGAGCTTGAGGCACCTTTGAAGGCTCTCTTCCCCCACCAAAGAGACCTAGGGGACAGTAGCTAAGAGAGAGTGAGATCTGCCTTCAAAGGTGCCCCTTGGTCTATTTATAGAATTCCTTGCTTGGTCTGCCAATAGCCAGATTCTGGCCTAAGAGATTATGAAAATGCCCCCAGGTTTGGCCTGCCAACAGCCAAATCCCACCAATCCGAGGCGCTAAACGCAGACCGCCTCCTCTT
The DNA here is from genome assembly GCA_033032865.1 of Dactylorhiza incarnata. NCBI lineage: Eukaryota > Viridiplantae > Streptophyta > Magnoliopsida > Asparagales > Orchidaceae > Dactylorhiza > Dactylorhiza incarnata. The sequence goes on along the minus strand of JAWHQI010000088.1, from coordinate 3,831,990 downwards.
CTTGGGGCTGGGCAAGAGGGGGCAGGCCGCCTCCCTTGCTCGCCGTAGGGGCAGAGCTCTGTGCATGTCGTGGTTGGTCGTAGGGGCGGAGCCCCGTGTCCAACGCGATAGTACCCAAGCCACGACAACACATCCGCCAATGCACACCATTACACAGCCATGTGGATGGAGATTTTTTTATTTTAAATCAATGGACAATATATATTTATGAGAGAGAGAGAGAGAGAGAGAGAGAGAGAGAGAGAGAGAGAGAGAGAGAGAGAGAGAGAGAGAGAGAGAGAGAGAGAGAGAGAGAGAGAGAGAGAGAGAGAGAGAGATTGGGATTTAAGAAAATGTGCTAATGATGTAAGATTAATATTAAATTAAAGAAATGCCAAAAGATTGGCCAAGTCCTAACTAATTGATTACATATTTATATTAGTAAGCTAATAAGGCTGACATTGACAAACATATGTCAACGGGGAGTACCGCGCAATACTGACACCTGCCGAATCAACCACCCAATGGAATGGAAGCAAGCTATTTTTTACAGCCTCCTTCCCTTCTTTTTTACCTCTACCGTACTAAGAGTCGTAATTAAATTCCAACTGATGAAATATAAGGGCGCTGCTATTAGCACCGCAGTTTTGGCTAGTCGCACCGCATATTCTTCAATTTTTCGCGCCTTCTGGAAATACGCCTTGTTCATACATTTTTAGGAAAATTTTCCAACATGAAAGTTGTAGATTTCGACGAGATCTACAACTTTCGTGTTGCACACTTTTCCTAAAAATGCATGTACAAGGCGTATTTCCAAAAGACGCGAAACATGGGCGTATTTCCAAAGTACGCCTTGTACATGCATTTTTAGGAAAAGTGTTCAACACGAAAGTTGTAGATCTCGTCGAAATCTACAACTTTCGTGTTGGACAATTTTTCTAAAAATGCATGTACAGGACGTATTTCCAAAAGACGCAAAAAATTAGCCAAAACTAGCCAAAACTGCGGTGCTAATAACAGCGCCCAAATATAAATTACTCCGCAGGTTTCAAAATTAAGCAAAACTTATCATTTTCCTTAATTATATGTATATATGTTGCGGCTCACGCGTGGAAACCGGTCGAGATTGGACCATCTTATCTCTAGAGCGGTCGAGTGCGCAATCAGGCACAGAGGAAAGAGACGGCTGGCAAGTGACCCGTTTTACCGTGAAAAACCCCGAAAATGAATGAAAAACCACGTGACCGGAGCTGTGCCGACCAAACTTCAATATTTGCTGGCGTTGTATAGAGTTTTTTAAGAGAAGGCGAGAGAGATATGCCGCTCCTTGTTACAATTGGTGGGAGAGAGAGAGGTGCTCAGAGGGTGACAGGACACCGCTCACGGAGCTAAGTCTTGTCCGTTGCAGAAGGGAATGCTGCGCTCTGAGCACTCTAGAGTCTTCGACTGTTGCTTGAAGGTTGGATCGGTGTGCTATGCGCGTCTTTGTCTCTGGTGCTTGTCTCCTGCTGCGTGAGAGGAGTCTGGTGCATGTTTTTTGGGGGGGGGGGGGGGGGGGGGGGGGGGGCTTGGAGCAGTCTTGAGAGCGGAGGCGCGCTTGGAGCGGTCTTGATCGAGAGCGGAGCACACGGAGGCGCGCTTGGAGCAGTCTTGAGACCGGAGCGCACGGAGGCGCGCTTGGAGCGGTCTTGAGAGCGGAGCGCACGGAGGTGCGCTTGGAGCGGAACGCTTGCTCGAAGGAGGATGAACACCTTCGTAGGATCTTAAAGGCGCTCGATTATCTTCGAAGGAGGCGAAGAAGATCTTCGGAGTCCTCGAGGATTTCCCTTGCACGTAGGAGTAAAGGAGGGAGGAGAGAAAAGATGGAAATGAAGGAGGCCTTGAAGTCCTATTTATAATTTTTGAAGGTGACATTTCCATAAATAAGTGGTGGTTACGGTGGTTATGCAGTTATTCGCACACCGTAACTAATTTATGTGCTATGCGCACACCAGTTTGTATAGTTTTGTGGTGATATGCACTCATATGACAGATATGGTTACGCGCATACCATAACCATATTATTTGCTATACGCAGACCGTATTGGAGGATTTTACTATTTACACTCCATGATGGAGGATTCTACTATTTGTATCCCACGATATGAGATTTTACTATTTGCACCCCATGTTGGAGTATTTTATTATTTGCAACCCATGTTGGAAGATTTTACTATTTACACCCAATGTTGGAGGATTTTACATTTGCATCCCACGATATGAGATTTTACTTTTTGCACCCTCATGTTGGAGCATTTTACTATTTACACTCCCATGATAGAGTATTTTACTATTTGCACACCATGATAAAGGGATTTTACTATTTGCACCCCATGATTGAGAGATTTTTACTATTTGCACCCGCATATTGGGTGGTTATGAGGCTAGTAGGGTTTACTTTAATCAAACTCATTTCCTCCACCAAATGAGGCGGGTGCTTTGGCTATTCGCAGCTCGGATTAGGGGGTAGAGTCCGACACTCTTGCAAGAGTAAGAGAATTTTTCTCCCTAGCGTGTGTGCTGAATTTGTGCTGGCAAACAACTAATTGTAGCTATGCCGGAGGTGAATGGTGTGGTGGAGGCGCGAAAGGAGGTGCGTAAAAGAGGTAGCGAATGGCGTGCGCGAGGGAGAAGGCGGCACAAGAAGGGAAACATGCGTGGAAGACACACACGCAATGTGCAGGAAATTTTATTAGCATAGGAATACCGCCCTGTACATACATATATACATATATATATATATACATATATATATATACATACATATATACATATATATATATATACATACATATATACACATATATATATACATATATATATACATATATCTACACTATATTATAAAGAAATATCATTTTTGTGTCCATGACAAAGAAATTTGAGACAAAATCAAATCACAGCCATTGGATCTCAAATCAAATCAGAAAAAAGGTATGCGAATAGCCAGAATTTTAAAACCTCCCTCCCTCACTCCCAGCCATTTCCCATGCCCCCCTCCCGTGCCCCTCCTCCCGCCCCGATTTGGGCTGCCGCCGGCGGCGGAGCCGTCGGCTAGCCGTCGTGAGGCCACCGGCCGGTTCGCCGGTCTCCGGCGAACCTGCAAGTAGTACTCCGACAGGGCTCCGGCAGGGCCACCGCCGGCGGTGGCCCTGCCCGTGATACCGGCGAACCGGCCGGTGGCCTCACGCCGGCGGCAGCCCATATCGGGGCGGGAGGTGGGGCACGGGAGGGGGGGGGGGGGGGGGGGCACGGGAAAAATAAAAAAGTATATATAAAATAAAATAAATAAATAAATATACAAATTTGTCGAACGGTGGCCCTTACCATTCGTCAAGCGCAGGAGCCTCTGCGATCGTCAAGCGCAGGAGCCCGTTCGAGCGCAGCGCCCCTGCGTTCGTCGAACGCAGGCGCCCCGCCGTTCGTCGAACGCAGGAGCGCCGCCGATCGACGAACGGCGATGCGTTCGTCGAGCGCCGGAGCGCCTGCGTTCGACGAACGATGAACCCAGCGTTCGTCGAGCGCAGGTGCGCCTGCGTTCGTCGAACGCAGGAGCGCCTGCGTTCGACGAACGGCGAATCTGCGTTCAACGAACGCAGGCGCCACCTGCGTTCGACGAACAGTGGCCTTTAGGGTTTAAAAAAATTTATAAAATTTATAATTTGGCTATTGGCACACCAATTTCTATGAGTTATAACGCGCCTTTTGAAAATATGCATTATACATGCATATTTAGGAAATTTGCTCAACACGAAAATTGTAGATCTCATCGAAATCTACAACTTTCGTGTTGAACACTTTTTCTAAAAATGCACGCACAAGACGTATTGCCACCCTGATCGTAATTATAACAAAATTTTGACGTATTTTTGAAAATACGCTTTGCACATGCATTTTTAGGAAAAGTATTCAATATAACTCATATAAATTGTTGTGCCAATAGCCAAATAGGGGCTGAGGGGCGGGCGAAGCCCGCCGGGGGGGGGGGGGGGGGGGTGGCGGACGAAACCCGCCGATTGACCTCACATAGGGCCGGAGGCCCGTGCCTGTCACTCGTATATATATACATATATAAATATATATATATATATATATATATGTGTGCGCGCGCGAAGGGATTTTAGGTGGCCGGCGAGCCCGCAGTCGCTGACCGCCGCTGGTTTGAACATTTTATTTGCAGCAGCAGCGGCCGACGGCAATGGGCTTGCCGGGCACAGGCCGCCCTGGAGTCGTCGGCGGGCACGCCCACGACTCCACGGCGGCCGGTGGCCAGCGAGCCGGCGGGCGCTGCTGCGAAGGCACTGTTGGAAGGAGCGGCGTTGGATCTGGGTTCGTCAACGGTCGTGATGTCCTGTTCGCATCTTCGCACGTCCCGCACCTGAAAACTCCTATATATATCCTTAACTACTATATATAAGAAGTCGCCTTTGGTGCAACATTCAAAATTGCCAAAAATAGCCTCATTCTTTTACTCCAATGATTTAACATATATTATGAAAAAAATAGAAATTTATAAAATATAATAACTATTTGCGTAATTACACAATATCCCTATAATAAAAATAATGATGGAAATTCATAAAATTCAAAAACTATAAAAGGACCCCCTAGGCAAAATTACCGGGCTACCCCCAGCCAAAACTATAAAAGGACCCCCTAGGCTTCATTTGAGGGGATCCGACCTGAATGCCCAGAGAGAGCTCCTTGAAGATTTCCACGGATTTCTCATTCGGCGCTTGAAGATCTCCCTCGCGGACTTGAAGTTTTCCGTCTTCACGAAAGCGGACAAGGCTTTCTCACTTTCGTCTCCACGAAAGCGGACAAGGCTTTCTCACTTTCGCCTCCACGAAAGCGGAAAAGGCTTTCACTTTCGTCTCCACGAAAGCGAACAAGGCTGTCTCACTTTCGTCTCCACGAAAGCGGACAAGGCTGTCTCACTTTCGTTCTCTACCGTTCTCAGAAGGAAAAGACTTAATTTTTTCCGAGAGGTGGTCTGTCGCCCTCGGAACGTTCTCTCTCTCTCTCTCTCTCTGATATTGTAACGAGCAGCGGCCTGTCACGCTCGACTTCTAAATCTCTAATTGTAACCCCCCAGAAGATAGTGGAAGTTTGGTCGGCACAGCTCCGACCACGTGGTTTTTTACCCTTTCCGGGTTTTCCACGTTAAAAAGTCTCAGTGTACTCAACGAATCTTAAATTAACTGTTTGCGCGCTTGGTTCGCTCCCGAGCTAAGGTGGTTTAATTCGACCAGTCTACCAAGAGCCCTAAGCGACCCGGAACAGTTTGGCGCCTTCTGTGAGAATGGATTCTGAACTACCGAACAAAGGATTTCCGAACGCAATGCCCGTTTCGCCTGAATTCACGGAACCAGCAAAGGTTGACACCTCCCCCGAACTATCGGATGCATGCAGTTCTTCAATTCCTGAGGACCCAACGAGAAGAACGCTCATCGCTGCACCAATCCAGCCCAGTGGGATGGACCGACTAGTAAGCCGGCCCCTCTTACAGCAGGGCAGGATCCGAGTGATATCACGCACCAGCAAAGGCGATCCCCCCTGTCAAAGTCAATTTCGACATACCCAGTCCCGTCATGGCTAAAGCTCTCACACGTCAAGGAGTTCCACGGAACAGAAGACCCGTACGTGCACGTTAATCACTTCTTGATGACGGTACGGACGTTCGGACTTCCCGACCAAATCAGCTGCAAAATCTTCACCAGGACACTGCGCGGGAGCGCCCTCCGCTGGTATCAATCCCTGCCAAACGAAGTGATTCACAACTTCACCGAGTTGTCCCAGCTGTTCGTTGAATGGCACGAAGCGCGCGCGCCAAGGATCCAGGAAGAAGAGCAAGAAAAGCCCGGCACAAACGAACCGCCCCGCCTAAGGGAGGCGGAGTGGAGCACGCAGCAACAGAAGATCTGCGCAACTCACCAGGAGCGTCCCTGCGCATGGATGGACTTCGCCCTGGACGCAAGCATAGGCAGTCCACCCTGTGAGCTAAGGAGAGCGTTGATAACTCACCGCGTCTCCTTCAACATCATATTCCTAGCTGCCATAATACGACTCAAACTCCTAAGCAGGAACCTCAAACTCAGGGCCAGCGAGACGGAGTTCCCAGACGGAACTACGGTACCCACCGTAAGAATCATCACCCTCCCCGTCCAAGTGGGGATGCACGCGGAACCAGTCCAATACGACGTTTAGTTCGTCATCGCCGAGGCAGACTCCCCCCTACGACGCAATATTTGGGAGACTCTTACTGGACGCCCTGGACCACGACGTTTCCATGTCCGGACGCATGACCAACAAAGGGAGTATCCTCAGGAAAGCGATCCACGGTTTCGACACACCCGCCTCCAAGCTCCCTTGGATCAACAACGATCCGTCACCAAAACCGAAGTCTGAGAAGCAAGACGCGCGGAAGGATCGCGCAACTCCCACGTTGGCTGAAAAAGCCAAATTTCAGGCATCAGCAAATCCGCCGCAGTTTGATACATGTCGCAAGAGAAAGGGGCAGCAACAGCAGTTCGAGAAGGCTGAACTGCTCACTCAGAACCGAGTAGACCGCTCCCAAGGGCCAACAAATCAAGGCTCCCAGAGCTTCACCCCGCTGAATACCCCCGCGAGCACATATTGTCTGTAATCAGCAATAGCAAGATTATCAACTGGCCCAAACGGCTCTCCCTGCATAGGGGAGATCAAGCCCAATTCTGCCACTTCCACAAAGGCCGAGGGAACCGAACGGAACACTGCGCAAGACTGAAAGAAGAAATTGAACGCTTCGTCCAGTTAGGGCACCTGGAAGCTTTCCGTGAAGAGGCACAAAGGGATGCCACCAAAGATCAGTCGCCGGGTCACCACCGCCCACCATGCTGAATGACCTAAAAAGCTCGAGCAAACGCAGCACAACGGGAGCCCGACATTACCTCCTCTCTCGTAAAATATGTATCAGAAACTTACTGGCTCAAAGACCGCAAGACTGCACTTGAGCATGTATCAATATTTTCTAGTTATATTCTGTCTGTTCTAAACTGTTCTACTACAGGAACCACTTCAGGGCCCTGCCCCGGGGACTTTGCACCGCCGTCGATTGAAGGTTCGCCCTTCTCCTCCGCCGTCGAGTCCCGGTGTCGTAGGGGCCTGCCCCCCTTACGTTCACCCTCGGTTTGAATACACCAGCTATTCACCGACCACTTCGGGGCCCTGTCCCGGGGACTTTGCACCGCCGTCGATTGAAGGTTCGCCCTTCTCCTCCGCCGTCGAGTCCCGGTGTCGTAGGGGTCTGCCCCCCTTACGTTCACCCTCGGTTTGAATACACCAGCTATTCACCGGCCACTTCGGGGCCCTGCCCCGAGGACTTTGCACCGCCGTCGATTGAAGGTTCGCCCTTCTCCTCCGCCGTCGAGTCCCGGTGTCGTAGGGGTCTGCCCCCCTTACGTTCACCCCGGTTTGAATACACCAGCTATTCACTGGCCACTTCGGGGCCCTGCCCCGGGGACTTTGCACCGCCGTCGATTGAAGGTTCGGCCTTCTCCTCCGTCGTCGAGTCCCGGTGTCGTAAGGGCCTGCCCCCCTTACGTTCACCCTCGGTTTGAATACACCCGCTATTCACCGGCCAAGCCGCGAGCCAGACTCGTGCGAAAGCCGCAAACACAGACTTGCGCAAACAATTTTGTATGTAAAAGCTGCGAGCATAGACTCGTGCAAATTAATTATATATATATAAACCGCGAGCGCAGACTCACGCAAACTGGTATAAAAGCCACGGGCTCAGACCCGTGCAAACTCATCTGTAATTTTGAGAACAATCAAACTGTGCAGGTGCTAACAACCAGATTGACAATATCATGCAGGAAAACAAGTAAAACGCATGCAATAAAGGAAATACAACCACATCCGACAAACACACAAACAAACAACAAAGCTGAAAGCGAGAAAATGAAAGATAAACAACATCAGTCCTCGGCCACGTCCGAGTAGTCATCCCCAGAAAGATCGCCGGCTCTGAGGCCAGCGGTGTCGCACCCGAACTTCCTCCCCATCACACGGAGAGTCTTTTGAATGCCTCTCTGAAAAGAGACTTTGCACTCGTCCGCTATCAGGGGCTCTACCTCCTTCGTCATCACCTTGGCGCGAATCTCTTCCATCATCTGGAAACGCTCTTCCGCAAAAGTGAGGGAATCCTTGTACTCGGCTACTCCAGTCGCCTTGGCCTCCTCAAGACTCTGCTCGATCGACGACAGCCGGTCCACCTCGCTCCGTAGGAAGCCCAACTCCCCCTCCAGGCGAAACATCTCCCCCTGCGCGTCCGATAGTTGACGAAGGGCATCCTGGGCGAGCGCCTTATCACCGCCGTACTCCGCTCGCAGCTTCTCTACTTCACCCTCCAGCTACCAGTCTCGAAGACGCCGAATAGAAGAGATCGTGATTCCGAGTATTCAAGGACCGTGGGAGGTCGCGACCATCCACCAAGAAGAGTCATCCTGGATGACCCCCTTACGAGCTTACCTCGAGCACGGACACCTCCCTGAAGACCGCCTAGAAGCACGCAGATTACGGATGCGGGCAACATCGTTTACTATCGTGGACGGGGAGCTTTACAAGCGGGCATTCTCAGGACCATATCTAAAGTGCCTACCGGCGGGCGAGTCAGACTACGCCCTCAAAGAAGTGCACGGGGGAGTCTGCGGAGAACATCTAGGCGGAAAGGCGTTGGCACAAAAGATTCTGCGCCAAGGCTTCTATTGGCCGACAATGAAGAAGGACGCGGCCGAGCTGGTCCAAAAATGCAGGAGCTGTCAGCTGCATGCCAACGTACCTCATCAGCCCCCGGTCGCGCTTTCCACACTCCAAAGCGCGTGGCCGTTCGCGCAATGGGGAATCGACCTCCTCGGCCCCCTACCTCTGGCTTCCGGACAGAGGAAGTTCATCATTCTAGCCATCGATTACTTCACCAAGTGGATAGAAGCGGAACCCCTAGCCAAAATCATAGAAGAGAGCGCTAAACAATTTGTTTGGAAAAACATCGTCTGCCGCTTCGGTATCCCCGCAACAATCATTGCCGACAATGACACTCAGTTCACCGGGAAGTCCTTCACTAAGATGTGCGAGGACCTGAAGATCAACCTCCGTCATACCGCCGTAGCACATCCGCAAACCAACTGACAAGTAGAAGTTACGAACCGCACCATCCTCAAAGAATTGAAGACGCGCCTGGAAGAAGCCGGGGGACAATGGGTAGACGCACTCCCAAACGTACTATGGGCATATCGAACAACATAGAGGACTCCCACAGGAGAGACGCCATATAACCTCTGTTACGGTACTGAAGCGGTCATCCCTATCGACATCGGCATTCCGAGCACTAGAGTGCTAACCTTCGATCCCAGCAAGAATGACGAACTGCTTCAGGAAAACCTTGACCTAATCCCCAAAGTTCGGGATGACGCCGCCCAGCTACCGCCTCTTACCAAAGGCGCGTAGCCCGACTTTATGACAGAAGGGTGAAGCCCAGACCAATCAACATAGGAGATCTCGTCCTGCGCAGCATCGAGGCGGCTGGAAAGGGCCCCCAAGGAGATAAACTCTCACCCACCTGGGAAGGTCCGTACGTTGTCACTGCGATCGTAAAACCCGGAACATACATGCTCAGAACAGCGGAAGGAAAGACTCTACCACACACCTGGAACGCCCAGAACCTGCGCCGCTTCTATCAGTAACATCAAGTCTTCTATCAAGAAGAAAGCCGCGAGCACAGACTCGTGCAAAAAAGCCGCGAGCACAGACTCGTGCAAAAAAGTCGCAAGCACAGATTTGCGCAAGCTAATTTTCTATAAAAGCCGCGGGCTCAGAACCGCGCAAGTTCATCTATTATTTTGCAGAAAGCACCCAACTTATTCGGATATCAATGCTAGGCAGCAAGCCATCAACAATCTCAGGGAACCAACGCCCTTCACCGGCCAACTTAAAGCGTCTTCCCTCAATCAACACTTCGTCAGCAACCAGGGCAGCAGGACCATCAGGGGGCTATCATAACTCAGCGCAGAGCGAGAAACGCCTAACCAGAACAAAGAAACAAAGTCAACCACACACTCACCCTTCGACAGCAATTCCTGCCCAAGACGCCGTAAATAGAGCAGTGGATAAAGCCGCCACGAAAAAATCAAAACCTCCGAACTCCTCGCACAGAGATTCGGACTCTGAAAGTTTGGGGGGCTTATGTTACATATCCATAAAGGCCTTGGGGTGCGTATAGAGAAAATTCCGCTAAAGAGAGGTGAAGCCAACAGTCAAGCCCATGATCGCAGAAGTGGAGGATCCGTCGCGCAAGCACGTCACACCATAAACGGCGCCGGGAGTGCACGGAGCCGCGCCCCGCTATCGAGGTGCGTCCGCACCCCACCAAGTGGGGTGTGAATAGCCCGCCCCCACCCACGTAGGGTGCGGCCAGGTCGGCCAAGCCGCACCCATGGGGGTGTGCGGCCAAACGGCACCCCCCATAAGGGGTGCGGCCCAGCCGCACCCCCCATAGGGGGGTGCGGCCCAGCCGCCCCCCCCCCCCCCCCCCCCCCCCCCCCCATGGGGGTGCGGCCCAGCCGACCCCCCCCATGGGGGTGCGGCCCAACCGCACCCCCCATTGGCCGCACCCCCCCATGGGGGTGCAGACAAACCGCACCCGCCTCATAGGGGGGTGCGACCAAACCGCACCCCCCCATGGGGGGTGCGGTTTGCCGCACCCCCCATGGGGGGATGCGGCTGAGTCTCCTTCCATGGGGGGATGCAGCTGAGTCTCCCTCCGCGGGGGATGCGGCCGAAACTGCATCCCCTCGCCGGGTGTGGTCGGAGTTCGCTTTCTCCTTAGGGGGCGCGACTCTCCGTTCCACCGTTTACTCAGAACGCCTCGCAACGTGACCAAAGCGTTCCAATGTTCGTTGCGCGCTCAGAACGCTTCTGAGCGCGCTCAGAGCACGCTCACTTTTCCGACTCGGCTCGCTCACTTTTTGTTTTTCTAGCACGCTCACATTTCCGACTTGCTCACTTTTCCGACTCGGCTCGCTCACTTTTTGTCTTTTCAGTTTCTCACTTTTCAGGGACAACTTGTCGCCTTTCCTCGAAGGGCAGCATGGTCATTTACAAAAAATGGTGGTCCGTGAGTTCTGAACCGGAAAATATGATTCGTCCTCTCAGGTGGTTATGGTGGTTACAGCGACAAAATTACCGGGCTACCCCCGGCCAAAACTATAAAAGGACCCCCTAGGCTTCATTTGAGGGGATCCGGCCTGAATGCCCAGAGAGAGCTCCTTGAAGATTTCCACGGATTTCTCCTTCGGCGCTTGAAGATCTCCCTCGCGGACTTGAAGTTTTCCGTCTTCACGAAAGCGGGCAAGGCTTTCTCACTTTCGTCTCCACGAAAGCGGGCAAGGCTTTCTCACTTTCGTCTCCACGAAAGCGGACAAGGCTTTCTCACTTTCGTCTCCACGAAAGCGGACAAGGCTGTCTCACTTTCGTCTCCAAGAAAGCGGACAAGGCTGTCTCATTTTCGTTCTCTACCGTTCTCAGAAGGAAAAGACTTAGTTTTTTCCGAGAGGTGGCTTGTCGCCCTCGGAACGTTCTCTCTCTTTCTCTCTCTCTCTCTCTCTGATATTGTAACGAGCAGTGGCCTGTCGCGCTCGACTTCTAAATCTCATATTATAACCCCCAGAAGATAGTAGAAGTTTGGTCGTCACAGCTCCGACCACGTGGTTTTTTACCCTTTCGGGTTTTCCACGTTAAAAAGTCCCAGTGTACTCAACGAATCTTAAATTAACTGTTTGCGCGCTTGGTTCGCTCCCGAGCTAAGGTGGTTTAATTCGACCGATCTACCAAGAGCCCTAAGTGACCCGCAACAGTACTAATATTATTGTTTACATATGGTCTGTTTGGTCTCATTTTGCATTTCTACAATTTGCATAATTTATAAATTTAAATTAAATTCCAAATGTTAATTGAGAATGGGAAATTTATGCATATGATCTCCATATGCAAATTTCGTTTCAGACTCAATGTGATTGTGACACATGCTAAACTCTAAATGAACAAATAACAACATTATAAAGTTTAGAGTGCTTATTCCTTCGGAGTCCAGCATTGCTTCGGCGAGATGAACCTTCGTATACTTGAGATCGAAAATGATCTCCATATAGAGATTGTTTAGGGTTTAGGGTTTAGGGTTTGGAGGGGGGGGGGGGAGACTTATTTTCATCGGTCAAGCGGTTACGACCGCATGAATCGGAACTTAATTAAGGTCTGATTCATGTTGTCGTAACCGCTTGACCGATGAAAATTAGTCCTCCCAAACGGAGCCTAAAAGTGTTAAAAAAGGCGTGAAATTATCTTTTTGTTTTTTGAAGGCTAAATACCTATTTCAGTCCCAAAGGTTTAGGTACTTTTAGATTTCAGTCCCAAAAGTTTCAATTTCAAGATTTTGGTCCTCAAATTTTCTAATTTCTTAGTTTTTAGTCCATAATATAACTTCTCATCCATTTTAACGGAAAATGTAACGGAGCAGAAACTATTGCCGTTTTGCGTATTAGATTTTAATACTTTGCATCTCCTTCTTCCCCGATTGCTCTTCTTCTTTCTGAAAGAGGAGTCCTGTTTTTTTGTCAACAAAGCAATCATGGCGAGCAGCGGAGAGAGAAACAATGGAAGGTGGAAAGTAAATTATTTTAGAGAGAGAGAGAGTCGATGGACATCCCTCGACAGAGATGGCGTCTATGGTCGCCCTCCCGCGCCAATCAAAATCCCCGGATTCACGTCAACAGAGCTCACTGCGGCGGAGCAGCTCGTTCAGATCAGCGAGAGAAACTGCGACGACGCTACATCAAAGACTATCTTCAATTGCCATGACCGATCCATCAACTGCTGAAGCCTATTGTCAACTTCTCTATCGGCAGAGAGTGAACAAATGCATACAAACAACCATTTATTGCAGATCCTCATAGATTAGTTAGTTCCCCCACTCATTAATCTTCAACCAAACCTTCATGTGTCATCAAAACCCGTATGGATTTTGAGGTTTCTTTCGAAAAGAAGAATAAATGGGGAAGAAGAGGTCGTTTAAAAAGTATATTCCGTTAAAAATTGATGTGAAGTTATATTAGGGACTAAAAACTTAAATATAAGAATGTTTCGGGACCAAAATCTTGAAATTGAAACTTCTGGGACTGAAATCATAAAGTAGTCAAAGCTTTGGGACTGAAATAGGTATTTAGCCTTTTTTGAACTTCTACCACATGTGAGTATCTTACGGAGCTCAGGCGAAAATTTAAAAAATGAAGTCTGCATCCAAAATTTAGCTTCATTTACTTAAAACGGCTATTCACAGTTCTAAATACACTTAAATTCATTGGACTGCGAATATCAATGGACTGCGTTTAGCGGTTATAGGACTGCTTATAACATTGCCCTTTTTTTTAACATGATGTAAGGTTGTTGGTAAATCGTTACGATGAGAACGAGAAATCATGTAAGTCTTAAGGAGTCTTAAATTAATATTTAAAGTTATAATTTTTATTTGATTATTTATCTCTTTATTTGTCTTACTTAATTTAAAATAAATATAAAAAATAAAAAATAGTAGGCATTCACACAGGGTGTCCCTTGTTTTTAAAGTTTTGTTGGGGACTTCAATGAACAAGTCAACAGCAAGTCAGCCAAAACAAACAAAAAAAATATCAGCGGAAATAATGATGGAATCAAACTCGCATCATAAACATACGATCCCTTAGTCTGGGTAAGGCGTGTGATCACTGCCCTAAAGAAGTTGCACCACCCTCCGGCAGGGCTTTCACCGATGCTCACTCCTCCAAGGTACAACACCCGGCTAGATTCCAAAAGCTCCGATGTGCGCGGACACCGAAGAAGCACAGAGCACCCGGAACTCCCACTTGATGAAACAAATGTAAAGAAAAGAAAGCACGTAGAATATTCGTCGAAAGAACAGCGAGCAAGAGAGCAAAACGATTTTTTCTGAAAAGCGTATCTATAACGAAGCAGAAGAACTCCTATATAGAGTCTCGTAAAAAGATGAGATATTAACAAGTAATAAATTTCAACGGTTATAATTAGTAAGTGATAATCGGGTAGAGAGACGTTGAATATTTTTAACGTAAGGAATTAATGACGAGAAACACACGTGAATGAGCGATTAGAAAACACGCGTAATAACTGTAAGAGAAAACGCCTACGAAAAAGGTCACGTCGAATACATATCGACGCAACATCGAAATCAAAACAAAGCAACTCGACGCTACGTCGAGATCTTATCGACGCAGGTTAAACCGACGGACTACTTATCGACGCAGGCGTCGACAACTTATTGACGCAAGGAAGTTGCTTCGAATTCTTATCGACGCAACTCCAGTCGACGCAAGTCGTATGCGTCGAGTTCTTTTCGACGCAACTCCAACTAAGACGAATTTGTCGACTCTAGTTCGAGTTCTACTCGACGCAGCTTGGACTTTTATTCAACGCAACTCCGAATAAAAAGTCTGAAACTCTTTTGTACAAAAAATACAATTCAAATCAATTATTCCCAAATCCGGATCCGGATCTGGTGCGCGCATGTGTGGTTCATAGTTTCTCCTTATGTTCTTTTGAACAAATAAGAAAGAGTAAAATCACTTATATACTCACTAACAAGAGAAGAGAAAAACAAGGTGGGACTAAAGGGGTCAAATGTTTCCCTCCAAATACTTGAGATTCTCTATATCTTTTGGTTTTGGAGTTTTCCATCAAATATGAATAGCCATACACCAAACACCATAAGAGCTTCAATAAAACATTATAAAACAAATGTTTTATTTACAAAACTTCTAACAAATTAATGCACGACTTTACATTATCCCATTTGAAAGGCGTCTAATACAATTATCCTCTACATTAGATGTAAATTAATGTGTTATTGAAGTGATACTTTTTTGGCGATTATAAACGACAACACGAAATTGGATCGCCGCATCCCATTGTTAGCTGTAACCTAGAAAATTTAAGAACATTAATCCGCAGTCCGGAATGTTAAATACTAGTCCTATATTACAAGACTAAATATCTTGTAGAATACATGAGTTACAGAGTACGACTCATTTGAATGTAGAATACATGAGTTACATGAGTTACAGAGTACGACTCTATGAACAGCAATAATAACAGAATTGCAAGAAGGGATGAGAAATAAATAAGAGAGTAATTTAAAGTTCAGAATCGAGCCTGGGTAAGGCGTGTGGTCACTGCCCTAAAGAAGTTGCACCACCCTCCGGCAGGGCTTTCAACCGATGCTCACTCCTCCAAGGTACAACACCCGGCTAGATCCCGAAACTCCGATGTGCGCGGACACCGAAGAAGCACAGAGCACCCGAACTCCCACTTGATGAAGCAAATGTAAAGAAAATGAAATCACGTAGAAGATCGTCACAGAATAGAGAGAACAGAAGAGCGTATCAGAGCGTGTAAGACTATCTGAGAAGAACGAGTATATATATAACTCGGACCGCAAGATCTTGAATGAAATTCGATCTCGTAAAAACGGCAGAAAGTGTGAAGAGAAATCGACGTTGCGTCGATATCATATCGACGCTACGTCGAGTTCTATCGACGCAGGACTTATCGACGCAAGCCTTATCGACGCTACGTCGAGTTCAATCGACGCATGCATCGAGTTCAATTCGACGCCACGCAACTCCAGCGGGCAAAACGACGCTACGTCGAAATCTATTCGACGCAGCTCCGAATTCTAATCGACGCAACTCCGAGTAAAACTCTGAAACTATTTTGTACAAAAAATACAATAGAATTCAATTATTCCCCAAATCCAAATCCAAATCCAAATTCAAATCCACATCCGGATCCGGATCCGGATCCGGTCCGGTGCGGTGCGTGCGCGCGCGCGCGTGTGGTTCATTGTTTCTCCTTATGTTCTTTTGAACAAATAAAGAGTGAATACATATAAATGTTCTTTGGCTAGAAATCAAATAAGCAAGGTGAGACTAAAGGTTCATCATTTCTTTTATGAAAGGTTTCCCTCCAAATAATTTGGATTCCCTCCAATTTGGTTTTGAGCTTTTCCATCATAATGAGGAGCCCAAACACCAAACACCATTTAGCTCTAATCAAAACATTTGATTTATAATGTTTTATAATTAAAATTTCTAACAGAGCATACATGCGACGACAGCGTCAAGGGAAACCAATTTCTGGTTGTGGTTAATTAAAATGGGGGAGGTAAGAAATAATATGTCTTCTGAATTTTTGGGGTGCAACAAACAAATTTCAAGTTACGGTTAACAATCACCTATTTTTTAAATATTCCATCTATTCATTCACATTTTGAGAATATGCATATTTGGATAAAAACAACGTCAAAGAATTCACGATTGTTAGATCAGCTCAATTAATGGTGGAGATCAACTCAATTAATGGTGGAGATAGATCATCGGGGGTAAAGAGGGAAATAAAAAAATCCCTAGGTCTTTTAAATCTATAAGAGTGTGGATGACTCTAAATCTCCTAACTAAAAAGATGATTAAATCATCCAAGAGAGAAGATGGCATTAAATATTCAATTTTTATCCATTTGAATTCATTTAAATTCCAATATTATATTACGAATACAGTTTTTTTTTTAATTTTTTTGAATAAATAGCAATAGAAATCTTGATTTATCTAAACAAAAATACCAATTTATCTCATCATAGTAGTTTATATAATAATCCAATAGGTTCATATATATTTTAATTGTTTAATATATGATCTATTCATTAATTATATTGTTTAAAATGTCATAAAATGTTTTTTCAGTATTATAATATTATATTAAATTGTCAACTAGCTGTGGCTAAGATAGTGTTATTATAGAGCACTTCTAAATGTGCCATTAATTGGGCCTTGACCGCTTCTGCTAATTAAATGCCATTTAAATTGCTAATTAACACTGATGACACAAGTGTCTCAGGAAGCTTACAACGTGCCAACTTGCGGGTCGCTTAGGGCTCTTGGTAGACCGGTCGAATTGAACCACTTTAGCTCGGGAGCGAACTAAGCGCGCAAACAGTCACAGAGAAATTCGTTGAGTACACTGGGACGTTTTGACGTGGAAAAACCCGGAAAGGGTAAAAAATCACGCGGCCGGGACTGTGCCGACCAAACTTCACTATCTTCTGAGAGGTTACAATCCGGTGTTTAGAATTCGAGCGCGACAGGCCGCCGCTCGTTACAATATTAGAGAGAGAGAGAGAGAGAGAGAGAGAGAGAGAGAGAGAGAGAGAGAGAGAGAGAGAGAGAGAGAGAGAGAACGTTCCGAGGGTGACAGGCCATCTCTCGGAAAAAACTAAGTCTTTTCCTTCTGAGAACGGTAGAGAACGAAAGTGAGAATGCCTTGTCCGCTTTCATGAAGATGAAAGTGAGAGTGTCTTGTCCGCTTTCGTGAGAACGAAAGTGAGAGTGCCTTGTCCGTTTTCGTGAGAACGAAAGTGAGAGTGTCTTGTCCGCTTTCGTGAGAACGAAAGTGAGAGTGCATTGTCCGCTTTCGTGAGAACGAAAGTGAGAGTGTCTTGTCCGCTTTCGTGAGAACGAAAGTGAGACTGCCGTGTCGCCTTTCGGGATGAAGGAAAACTTCAAGTCCACGAAGGAGATCTTCAAGCGTCGAAGGAGAAATCCGTGGAAATCTTCAAGGAGCTCTCCCGGGTCCAGAAGGCAAAAGTCCTCTCAAATGAAGCCTAGGCGGTCCTTTTATAGCTTTGGCCGGGGGTATCCCGGTAATTTTACCGTTGTAACCACCGTAACCACCTGGGAGGACGAATCATATCGTCCGGTTCAGAGCCCACGGATCACCATTTTTCGTAAATGACCATCCTGCCCTTCGAGGAAAGGCGACAAGCTGTTCCTGAAAAGTGAGAAACTGAAAAAACAAAAAGTGAGCGAGCCGAGTCGGAAAAGTGAGTGAGTCGGAAATGTGAGCGTGCTAGAAAGACAAAAAGTGAGCGTGACCGAAAGACAAAAAGTGAGCTGAGCGCGCTCAGAAGCGTTCTGAGCGCGCAACGAACGGAGAAGCAATCTAGGCGACTAGGGAAGCGTTCTGAGAATGCTCAGAAGCATTCCGAGCGCGCATGAGCGCGGAGGTGTTCTGAGCGTGCATCGATCACAGAGGCGTTCTAAGTGAATAGGTGAGCGGTGCTGGAACACAGTCGTCATGCAGTCGAGTTGTGGCTCCCAGCGAACGTTTCCATTTGGAAGGCGGGAACGGAAGCCCTCCAGGGAGTAGAACAGGATCCGCTTGCCTCAGACAGGGGGGATGCGGTTTCGACTGCATCCCCCGCGACCCCCGGGGAGGGTTTGGCCGCACCCCCCATGGGTAAGGGTGCGGCTTGGCCGCACCCCATCCCATGGATGGGTGCGGCTTGGCCGCACCCCATGGAGGGGTGCGGTTTGGCCGCACCCCACCGTGGGGTGCTGCTTGGCCATACCCCATCTTAGTGGGGTAGGGGGCTATCCGCACCCCACATAATGGGGTACAGACTAACCGCACCCCAGTAGTGGGGTGCGATATTTGGCCTCGTTCGGCGCTGCTCCGGGCGTGAAATACGCGCGCGGCGGAGTTATGATCGTGGGTTTGACCATTCATCCCACTAACTCCACTCCTCCTTAGTGGGGCTTCTCTCTAACCACACCCCGGATCTCCTATAAGTGTACGGGTCCGTATCAAGAGCCCCCCAAACCTTCGGAGTCCGAGTCATCGCGTGGAGGAGTGCAGAGGTTTTGATTTCTTTGTGGCAATTAGATCATCGTCATCTTCGCGACGTCTTGGGTCGGGATTGTTGTCGGAGGACTAGCTATTGTGACTTGCGCAGCTATGAGTCTGTCGTTGTGCGAACTTTCCTGAGGTCGCTGCTCGGCTCTAGTTGTGGCAGAAACTTCTGTCTCGCCTTGTTTGGTTGCGAGCTTGTCGTCTTAGCGTCGAAGCCTGAGTTGCTTGGGGGCGATGCAACGAAGAAGCGCTGAGGCGAGGTGCGCAACGTGTGCTGAGGCGAGGTTCCCAAGCAGCGCTGAGGCGAGGTGCGCAAGGTGTGCTGCTGGGCGTTAGTACCGAAGATTGTGGACTTGAATAGGACCAATTTTAGGACCCCCAAAGTTTCTGCGAAGGGCTGACGCTTCGCACCGTGACCTAACACGAGGGCGACGTGCGGACGCTTCGTGTTGTAGTAATGAGGTCACTGGGGGAGGAGAGCGAGCTCTCGCGTCTGGTGGACGTTGGGTCCTTGGAACAATATCAGAGCCTCTACTTTGGGACACCCGGTCGTTCTGTTCGGAAGGGCTCGACGTTTTTGTATGACATATACAAGCACTTGTTATGGGAGAGGTCAGAGTCTCTTGTCGGACGATCTGAACATTCTGTTTTGGGAGAGGTCAGAGTCTCTTGTCGGACGATCTGAACATTCTGTTCTGGGAGAGGTCAGAGTCCGTTGTCGGACGATTTGTACATTCTGTTCTGGGAGAGGTCATAGTCCATTGTCGGACGATCTGTACACTCTGTTCTGGGAGAGGTCAGAGTCCGTTGTCGGATGATCTGAACACTCTGTTCTGGGAGAGGGCAGAGTCCTTTGTCGGACAATCTGAACACTCTGTTCTGGGAGAAGTCAGAGTCCTTTGTCGGACAATCTGTACACTCTGTTCTGGGAGAGGTCAGAGTCCGTTGTCGGACGATCTGTACACTCTGTTCTGGGAGAGGTCAGAGTCCGTTGTCGGACGATCTGTACACTATGTTCTGGGAGAGATCAGAGTCCTTTGTCGGACAATCTGAATACTCTGTTATGGGAGAGGTCAGAGTCCGTTGTCGGACGATCTGTACACTCTATTCTGGGAGAGGGCAGAGTCCTTTGTCGGACAATCTGAACACTCTGTTCTAGGAGAGGTCAGAGTCCGTTGTCGGACGATCTGTACACTCTGTTCTGGGAGAGGTCAGAGTCCGTTGTCGGACGATCTGTACACTCTGTTCTGGCAGAGGTCAGAGTCCGTTGTCGGACGATCTGTACACTCTGCTCTGGGAGAGGTCAGAGTCCATTGTCGGACGATCTGTCCACTCTGTTCTGGGAGAGGTCAGAGTCCGTTGTCGGACGATCTGAACACTCTGTTCTAGGAGAGGTCAGAGTCCTTTGTCGGACAGTCTGTACACTCTGTTCTGGGAGAGGTCAGAGTCCGTTGTCGGACGATCTGTACACTCTGTTCTGGGAGAGGTCAGAGTCCGTTGTCGGACGATCTGTACACTATGTTCTGGGAGAGGTCAGAGTCCTTTGTCGAACAATCCGAACACTATGTTCTGGGAGAGGTCAGAGTCCGTTGTCGGACGATCTGTACACTCTGTTCTGGGAGAGGGCAGAATCCTTTGTCGGACAATCTGAACACTCTGTTCTAGGAGAGGTCAGAGTCCGTTGTCGGACGATCTGTACACTCTGTTCTGGGAGAGGTCAGAGTCTGTTGTCGGATGATCTGTACACTCTGTTCTGGGAGAGGTCAGAGTCCGTTGTCGGACGATCTGTACACTCTGTTCTGGGAGAGGTCAGAGTCCGTTGTCGGACGATCTGTACACTCTGTTCTGGGAGAGGTCAGAGTCCGTTGTCGGACGATCTGAACACTCTGTTCTGGGAGAGGTCAAAGTCCGTTGTCGGACAATCTGAACACTCTGTTCTGGGAAAAGCAGTACAATTGAAAATGATGCTTGTGGTTTGGGTGCATGATGAAAAGTAATAAATAGAATGATATTTGTTTGTTACATTGATGCTGAAAACACGAGATACAAGTAAATACGTCGGGCGTAGAACAAGCTATTCTTCGGGACTGTCGCTCTGGGAATTGTTCCCCTGGTGGATCATTTTTGACTTTTTGATTCAGGATCCTTGGTTTGGAGAAATTTTTCAAGGAGTCCCCGAACGAATCGTTCGATTTCTGCGCTCAGTCACGAACAATCTTCTGTTTTGTGCCCGCGACCTCGATGGTAGTCGCTGTATTTGGATTGGTCTCCAGAATTTGGTGCAAGAGCCCTAGGCCTCTGGAAAGAGGGATGATCGTGGATGGCAAGGAGAACGTTACTCCTGGTTGTGTTCAGGGGAGTGTAGTCTTGATGCTGGCGAGATCTTCGGTCTCGGCTGGGGTTGTCGTGATGTTTGTTGTTCTTGTTGGGAACGGTCTGCAGCGACGACTCCTCTTTCTTCCTCTTTGAGCTCCCCTCGAACTGCCGGCGGTGTGCTTCGATGGCCTCGTCGGCGGCTATCTGAGCTTCAACTCGGTGAACGAGGTCGGGTTAACTTGGTATGGTTTCTCTCATGAGAGCTGAGTAAAAGCCACTTGGGCGGAGTCCTCCAAGGAAGACTCCCCGCAAGAGCTCGAGATCGACTCCCGGGATCTGCCGAGCCTCCGTAGTGAAGCGTTGGAAAAAATCTTTGAGTGTCACTCTATCATTTTGGCGGATCCCTGAGAGATGGGAGGGATCTCGGGCGATCCTGCTATTAGCGATGAATTGGTCCACGAACTGCTGCGCCATTTCTGTGAAGTTGTTGATAGCCCCATTCCGCAGGGAGTGGAACCAAGTGCGCGTTTGCCCTTTCAAGGTTGTCGGGAACACCTGACAGAGGAGCTGATCAGGGGCGCTGTAAATCCTCATGACGGTGGTGAAGTGATTGACATGTTCCAACGGATCGTCCGTCCCGTCGAATGTCTCGATGTTGGGAAGCTTGAAACCATTCTGAATTGGATGGGCCAAAACTTGAGGCGACAGTGGGGAGCTGTGGTGTGCGGGACGGTGGGCGAGAGCTGCGCGTCGCCCTGCTTGGACATACTCTTCCTCTATCATATCGCGTATTTCTTCTCGCATGGTTCTTTCTACTGCTGGGACAGGGACAGCTCTTCCTGGGAGATGGTGATGGTGGTCAGCTCCTGGGCCTCTGGCTGGGGGAGCAGGATGGGCGGAGCTTGCTGCATCGGATAATTCTTCCGAGGCTTCTTCCTCTCGAACGACCTCCTCGTTCGGGGCATGACTCGGAGCTGGGGGCGGCGGAACGTTCAACGCTGGCGGTTGAACGGGAACTCGAGGAGCCCCGAGATTTCTTACAAGAGCCAGCATCTCGGCTTGCTGTTCTTCCATCTACCGCATGAGCCCTTCCAGTATTGTTGCGGGCGCAAGCACTGCCTCTTCTGCGAGAGGCGCATTGATAAGCGAGTGGGAGGGAGCTGGGTCGGCGCGCCCCTCCGGGACTGATCCTTCAGTGGTGCGAGCACTTCTTCTTGCCACTGCACTTGGCGGCAAGTGTTATCTTCAGTTAGTCTTTGCAGAGTTTTGGGAATTGTTTCCCACAGACGGCGCCAAACTGTTGCGGGTCGCTTAGGGCTCTTGGTAGACCGGTCGAATTGAACCACCTTAGCTCGGGAGCGAACTAAGCGCGCAAACAGTCACAGAGAAATTCGTTGAGTACACTGGGACGTTTTGACGTGGAAAACCCCGGAAAGGGTAAAAAACCACGCGGCCAGGATTGTGCCGACCAAACTTCACTATCTTCTGAGAGGTTACAATCCGGTGTTTAGAATTCGCGCGCGATAGGCCGCCGCTCGTTACAATATTAGAGAGAGAGAGAGAGAACGTTCCGAGGGTGACAGGCCACCTCTCGGAAAAAACTAAGTCTTTTTCTTCTGAGAACGGTAGAGAACGAAAGTGAGAATGTCTTGTCCGCTTTCGTGAAGATGAAAGTGAGAGTGCCTTGTCCGCTTTCGTGAGAATGAAAGTGAGAGTGCCTTCTCCGCTTTCGTGAGAATGAAAGTGAGAGTGCCTTGTCCGCTTTCGTGAGAACGAACGTGAGAGTGCCTTGTCCGCTTTCGTGAGAACGAAAGTGAGACTGCCGTGTCGCCTTTCGGGATGAAGGAAAACTTCAAGTCCACGAAGGAGATCTTCAAGCGCCGAAGGAGAAATCCGTGGAAATCTTCAAGGAGCTCTCCCGGGTCCAGAAGGCAAAAGTCCTCTCAAATGAAGCCTAGGGGGTCCTTTTTATAGCTTTGGCCGGGGGTAGCCCGGTAATTTTGTCGTTGTAACCACCGTAACCACCTGGGAGGACGAATCATATCGTCTGGTTCAGAGCCAACGAATCACCATTTTTCGTAAATGACCATCCTGCCCTTCGAGGAATGGCGACAAGCTGTTCCTGAAAAGTGAGAAACTGAAAAGACAAAAAGTGAGCGAGCCGAGTCGGAAAAGTGAGCGAGTCGGAAATGTGAGCGTGCTAGAAAGACAAAAAGTGAGCGTGCCCGAAAGACAAAAAGTGAGCTGAGCGCGCTCAGAAGCGTTCTGAGCGCGCAACGAACGGAGAAGCAATCTAGGCGACTGGGGAAGCGTTCTGAGAATGCTCAGAAGCATTCCGAGCGCGCATGAGCGCGGAGGTGTTCTGAGCGTGCAATGATCACGGAGGCGTTCTAAGTGAATAGGTGAGCGGTGCTGGAACACAGTCGTAATGCGGTCGAGTTGTGGCTCCCAGCGAACGTGTCCATTTGGAAGGCGGGAATGGAAGCCCTCCAGGGAGGAGAACAGGCTCCGCTTGCCTCAGACAGGGGGGATGCAGTTTCGAGTGCATCCCCCGCGACCCCCGGAGAGGGTTTGGCCGCACCCCCCATGGGTAAGGGTGCGGCTTGGCCGCACCCCCATGGAGGGGTGCGGCTTGGACGCACCCCATGGAGGGGTGCGGATTGGCCGCACCCCATGGAGGGGTGCGGCTTGGCCGCACCCCATGGAGGGGTGCGATTTGGCCGCACCCCACCGTGGGGTGCGGCTTGGCCGTACCCCATCGTAGCGGGGTAGGGGGCTATCCGTACCCCACTTAGTGGGGTGCAGACTAACCGCACCCCAGTAGTGGGGTGCGGTATTTGGCCTCGCTCGGCGCTGCTCCGGGTGTGAAATACGCGCGCGGCGGAGTTATGATCGTGGGTTTGACCATTCATCCCACTAACTCCACTCCTCCTTAGTGGGGCTTCTCTCTAACCGCACCCCGGATCTCCTATAAGTGTACGGGTCCGTATCAATATATATACATATATATATACATATATATACATACATACATATATACATATATATACATACATATATATATATATACATACATACATATATATACATACATATAAATATATATACATACATTTATATGTATATATATACATATATATACATATACATACATATACATACATATATATACATATATATATACACATATATACATATATATATGTTGGGGGTCGCTTAGGACTCTTGGTAGACCGGTTTACTTGAACCACCTTAGCTCGGGAGCGAACCAAGCGCGCAAACAGTTAATATTAGATTCGTTGATTACACTGAGACTTTTTAGCGTGAAAAACCCAGAAAGGGTAAAAAACCACGTGGCCGGAGCTGTGCCGACCACACTTCCACTATCTTCTGGGGAGTTACAATTAGAGACTTAGAAGTCGAGCGTGACAGGCCGCTGCTCGTTACAATAATAGAGAGAAAGAGAGAGAGAGACTTCCGAAGGTGACAGACCACCTCCAGAAAAACTAAGTCATTTCTCCTTCTGAGAAAGGTGGAGAATAAAAGTGAGAACGCCCTGGAGAACAAAAGTGAGCGCGCTGAGTCGCCTTTCGGGAAGAAGGAAATCTTTAAGTCCGAAGAAGAATTCCGCGAAAGTCTGCAAGAAGCTCTCACGGGTCCAGAATGCAAGGTCCTCTGAAATGAAGCCCTGGGGGTCCTTTTATAGCTTTGGCCAGGGGTAGCCCGGTAATTTCGCCGTTATAACCATCGTAACCACCTTGCGGACGAATCATATTTTCCGGTTCGGAGCACACGGATCACCATTTTTCGTAAATGACCATCTTGCCCCTCGGGCAGTTCGAGCAGTTCAGGCAGTTTGGGAAGTTTCGTTGGAGGCGAAAAAGGCGACGGATGGTTCCTGAAATCTGAGAAGCTAGAAAGACAAAATGTGAGCATGTCAGAAATGCGGAAGTGTTCCGGGTGCGCAAGCGCGCTCAGAAGCGTTCTGAGCGCGCTAGCACGCTTAGAAGCGTTCTGAGCGCGTAACGATCATGAAAGTGTTCCGGGCGCGCAAGCGCGCTCAGAAGTGTTCCGGGCGCGCAAGCGCGCTCAGAAGTGTTCCGGGCGCGCAAGCGCGCTCAGAAGCGTTCTGTGCGCGCAACGAGCACGAAAGCGTTCCGGACGCGCTTAGAGGCGTTCTGAGCGAACGGTGAATGTGGAGGCGTTTAGCGTGCGGCTGTGAGAAGACCGTGAGGCCGAGGAGGCCAGGAGCACTCCCCAATTGGGGAGTTACTCATATTCATGTAACTCCCCTTTGGGGAGTTACTATTCACGTAACTCCCCAAGGGGAGTTACTGCTCACGCAACTCCCCAAGGGGAGTTTCGTGAATCCCCAATTGGGGAGTTATGCACTCCCTAATTGGGGAATGCCACATGGGCGTTGACCAAGTGGTCAACGCCCATTTGTGGCAATTGGGGGGTGCGGTAATGCCGCACCCCCCAATGTAGCTGGGGGTGCGGCAATGTCGCACCCCCCAAAACAAATGGGGGTGCAGTAATGCCGCACCCCCTTTAATTGGGGGTGAGGCAGTGCCACACCCCCATTTCGGCGCGGCGAGTGCCGCGCCATTCCGGCGCGGCGAGTGCCGCGCCCTCTTGGCGCCGTAATTGGCGCGCCTATTGGCGCGATGATTGATATGTGTTTCTTGCCGCGCAACACCTTTTAATTTTCACGCCACGCGTGGCGCTTGCGCGCTCGGCAGTACCCATCCGGATACGTTTCGCGAGACCGCATACCGTATTATTTTTACGGGTGCACATCATAAGCCCCCCAAACCTTTGGAGTACGAATTACTGCGCGGAGGAGTTCAGAGGTTTTAATTTTCCTTCGCGGCAATTTGGATCACTGTCATCTTCGTGTGACGTGTCGGAAGTCGTCGCTCGGCTCTAGTTGTGGGAGAATCTTCTATCTCGTCTTTTATCGGTTGTGTGCTTGCTGCCTAGCGATTGCATCGGAGATCGCGGTGAGCTTGTCGCCCCATGATTGTGTCGGATATCGTGACGAGCTTGTTGTTTAGCGTTAAGGTCTGGGTAGCTTGGCGGCGAGGTGCTCAAGGTGCGCTAAGGCAAGGCGCCCAAGCAGCGTTGAGGCAATATGCCCAAGCAGCGCGGAGGCAATGTGCCCAAGCAGCGACGAGGCAATGTGCCCAAGCAGCGCCAAGGCAAGGTGCCCAAGCAGCGTCGAGGCAAGGTGCCCAAGCAGCGCCGAGGCAATGTACCCAAGCAGCGCCGATGCAAGGTGCCCAAGCAGCGCCGAGGCAATGTGCCCAAGCAGCGCCGATGCAAGGTGCCCAAGCAGCGCCGATGCAAGGTGCCCAAGCAGCGCCGAGGCAATGTCCCCAAGCAGCACCGAGGCAATGTGCCCAAGCAGCGCCGAGGCAATGTGTCCAAGCAGCGCCGAGGCAATGTGCCCAAGCAGCGCCGAGGCAATGTGCCCAAGGAGCGCCGAGGCAATGTGCCCAAACAGCGCCGAGGCAAGGTGCCCAAGCAGCGCCGAGGCAATATGCCCAAGCAGCGCCGAGGCAATGTGCCCAAGCAGCGCCGAGGCAATGTGCCCAAGCAGCGCTGAGGCAATGTGCCCAAGCAGCGCCGAGGAAATATGGTCTTTTGGGCAGACCTAGTTAAAATTGTCGTACTTGACGCTTATCCTCCAGTTGCGAGAGTTCTCTTCTCTTCACCACGTTGGCGAATTTGCTGATATGTGTTAGTATCGAAGATCGTGGGCTTAACTTTCGTAGCCTTATTTTAGATGATTCACATTGCTGATAGAGCCTGAGAATAGCCGTAGTAATTTTAAATACACAACGAATACATGTGCATAAGTACAATCTTGTTGCTTACTGTTTAAAAGCAAAAACTGGAAGAAACAAAAATAGAAATTAACGATAGATGAGATGCGAGCTGTGCGCGCTTTACTAGGGTGAAAGTTCCCCTGCCCAGTTCCGCTCGCTTATTCGCGTCGGGGTACGACGTTGTCCTCTACTGGATTGTCAGCCTGCGGTCCATGCTGGTTCGGGACCTGGTTTAGTAAAAACCTTTCGAGGAGGCCCTGTTGGACAAGACGCTCGATTTCCTCCTTCAACCGCTTGCAGCTTTCTATACTGTGACCATGCCCGCGATGGAAGTCGCAATATTGCGACTGGTTTCTTCCGCTCGACGTAAGCGGTTGGGGCCTACGGAGCGCGTTGTTATCGCGGATGGCGAGGAGAACGTTAGTCCTGGTAGTGTTCAAGGGAGTGTAGTCCTGATGCTGGAGAGATCTTCGGTCTCGGTTGGGGTTGTCGTGATGCTTGTTGTTCTTGTTGGGATCTGTCTGCGGCGACGACTCCTCTTTCTTCCTCTTCGAGCTCCCCTAGAACTGCCGGCGGTGTGCTTCAATGGCTTCGTCGGCGGCTATCTGAGCTTCAACTCGGTGAACGAGGTCGGGGTAACTTGGTACGGTTTCTCTCATGAGAGCTGAGTAAAAGCCACTTGGGCGGAGTCCTCCAAGGAAGACTCCCCGCAAGAGCTCGGGATCGACTCCTGGGATCTGTCGAGCCTCCGTAGTGAAGCGTCGGAAAAAATCTTTGAGTGTCTCTCCGTCGTTTTGGCGGACCCCTGAGAGATGGGAGGGATCTCGGACGATCCTGCGATTGGCGATAAATTGGTCCACGAACTGCTGCGCCATTTCTGTGAAGTTGTTAATGACTCCATTCCGCAGGGAGTGGAACCAAGTGCGCGCTTATCCCTTTAAAGTTGCTGGGAACACCTAACAGAGGAGCTGATCAGGGGCGCTGTAAATCCTCATGACTGTGGTGAAGTGATTGACATGCTCCGATGGATCGTCCGTCCCATCGAATGTCTCGATGTTGGGAAGCTTGAAACCATTCAGAATTGGATGGGCCAAGACTTGAGGCGACAATGGGGAGCCGTGGTGCGCGGGACGGTGGGCGAGAGCTGCACGTCGCCCTGCTTGGACGTACTCTTCCTCTATCATATCGCGTATTTCTTCTCGCGTGGTTCTTTCCATTGCTCGATCAAGTGCGGCTATTCCTGGGCGATGGTGACGGTGGTCAGCTCCCGGTCCTCTGGCTGGCGGAGCAGGGTGGGCGGAGTTTGCTGTGTTGGAGAATCCTTCTGAAGCTTCTTCCTCCCGAACGACCTCTTCGTTCGGGGCGTGACTCAGAGCTGGGGGCGGCGGCACGTTCAATGCTGGCGATTGAACCAGAACTCGAGGTGCCCCGAGATTCCTTACGAGAGCCAGCATCTCGGCTTGCTGTTCTTCAATCTGCTGCATGCGCCCTTCCAGCACTGTTGCGGGCGCAGGCACTGCGTCTTCTGTAGGAAGCGCATTGATTAGCGAGTGGGAGGGAGTTGGGTCGACGCGTCCCTCCGGTATCGATCCTTCAGTAGTGCGAGCACTCTTTCTTGCCATTGCAGTTGGCCTTTAAAGAGTTTTGGGAATCTTTCCTACAGACGGCGCCAAACTGTTGCGGGTCGCTTAGGGCTCTTGGTAGACCGGTTTACTTGAACCACCTTTGCTCGGGAGCGAACCAAGCGCGCAAACAGTTAATTTTAGATTCGTTGATTACACTGGGACTTTTTAGCGTGGAAAACCCGGAAAGGGTAAAAAATCACGTGACCGGAGCTGTGCCGACCAAACTTCCACTATCTTCTGGGGGGTTACAATTAGAGACTTAGAAGTCGAGCGCGACAGGCCGCTGCTCGTTACAATAATAGAGAGAAAGAGAGAGAGAGAGAATTCCGAAGGTGACAGACCACCTCCAGAAAAACTAAGTCCTTTCTCCTTCTGAGAAAGGTGGAGAATAAAAGTGAGAACGCTTTGGAGAACAAAAGTGAGCGCGCTGAGTCGCCTTCCGGGAAGAAGCAAATCTTCAAGTTTGAAGGAGAATTTCGCGAAAGTCTGCAAGAAGCTCTCCCGGGTCCAGAAGGCAAGGTCTTCTGAAATGAAGCCCTGGGGGTCCTTTTATAGCTTTGGCCGGGGGTAGCTCGGTAATTTCGCCGTTGTAACCACCGTAACCACCTGGCGGACGAATCATATTTTCCGGTTCGGAGCACACGAATCACCATTTTTCGTAAATGACCATCTTGCCCCTCGGGCAGTTCGGGCAGTTTGGGCAGTTTCTTTGGAGGCGAAAAAGGCGACGGATGGTTCCTGAAATATGAGAAGCTAGAAAGATAAAATGTGAGCATGTCAGTAATGCGGAAGAGTTCCGGGTGCGTAAGCGCGCTCAGAAGCGTTCTGAGCGCGCTAGCGCGCTTAGAAGCGTTCTGAGCGCGTAACGATCATGGAAGTGTTCCGGGCGCGCAAGCGCGCTTAGAAGCGTTCTGAGCGCGCAACGAGCACGGAAGCGTTCCGGACACGCTTAGAGGCGTTCTGAGCGAACGGTGAATGTGGAGGCGTTTAGCGTGCGGCTATGAGAAGACCGTGAGGCCGAGGCGGCCGGGAGCACTCCCCAACTGGGGAGTTACTCATATTCATGTAACTCCCCTCTGAGGAGTTACTATTCACGTAACTCCCCAAGGGGAGTTACGTGAATCCCCAATTGGGGAGTTATGCACTCCCCAATTGGGGAATGCCACATGGGCGTTGACCAAGTGGTCAACGCCCATTTGTGGCAAATGGGGGGTGCGGTAATGCTGCACCCCCCAATGTAATGTCGCACCCCCCCCCCCCCCCCCCCCCAACAAATGGGGGTGCGGTAATGCCGCACCCCCTTTAATTGGGGGTGCGGCAGTGCCGCGTCATTCCGGCGCGGCGAGTGCCACACCCTCTTGGCACCGTAATTGGCGCGACGATTGATATGTGTTGTTTGCCGCGCAACACCTTTTAATTTTCACGTCATGCGTGGCGCTTGCGCGCTCGGCAGTACCCATCCGGATACCTTTCGCGAGACCGCATCCAGTATTATTTTTACGGGTGCACATCAATATATATACATATATATATATATATATACATATATATATACATATATATATATATATACATATATATATACATATATATATATACATATATATATATACATATATATATACATATATATTGTTGGAACCGGTATTTCGGTCCAACGAGGAGTTCGGACTCCCGAGAAGGGGGGCAGCGAGCACTTACTAATCCCGCGGAAGAACCTGGCCGAAGACTTAGAACAAGAGGCACGGCCCTGGCCAGCAGCGTGGAGGTCCCACCACACACCCATAAGATCTTTAGAGCGCTTCCCCTCCCAAGCATAAGCTGAAGTACCTTGGAGAGCTGGAGGAGCTAACCAAAGAACTCTTGAGGAGGAGCAAAAATCTAGAATAGAATTGCCCTCTCAAGGTGCCCCAAAGGGTCTATTTATAGTCTTTTTCGAACTAGTCTGTTAATAGTGAGATTCCGCCTTTTGATTTTACTATAAGCACCTCAAACTGGTCTACTGACAATCAAACTCCGCTGTTCTGGAGGACTATTGGCAGCCCACCAAAAAGAAGCCTATGTTTGATTTTAGTTCACACATGCATATTCCTCATCAAATCCATCATTGATGGTGTGTAAATACTTTTGATTATTATTCCATGTTGATTCTAGCTAGTTGCATGCTCTATTTTTTATTATGATGATTTGCTAATAATAAAATAATTTTCAAATAATTATTTTTAAATTTGATGATTTGCTAATACTAATGATTTGCTAAAAGCCAAACAAAATTTTCTAATAACATCACCCTTTTTAAATTATGGATTATAATATTGATTTAGGAAGCTGCAGCTGATTATCTTCCAATAGTGTGAACCTATAATTTACAAGTTGCTAGCAGGCACAGAATTGGTCTGCATCACATAATAACAAACTAAAAGCCACCACTATTAAAATAATAACAATAATAGTAATAATAAAATTAGAATGATAACAGAAAAATACAATTTATCGGTTTTATTTAAAAATAATAATTTAATTGTCATCGCCAACGGTGTAAAATCTATTAAAAATAACGAAAAAAATTAAATAAGACTGATTTGAAAAAAGTTCAAAACTTTAGGGAAATTTTATGAACTTATTTTAAATTATACTCAAAACATTAGATTGATTTTGATTTTTTTGCCATTTCATAAAGAGCTAATACATGGAATTATTTGATATAATATAACAATTATTTTTGAATTAATTATGAGATTTACTTGATGTAGTGTATTTAAATTATATTATTAATTTTTAAAAACAAATGAAAATAGTGATTTTTTAAACATGTATACATATAGACTGACACTAGTCATAAAGCCGAACAATAGTGTTCAAATGACAAAAGAATGAAAACTATAGATTTAACACCTGAGGATAGAGATAACAAAGCCCTTATCAGCATCGTGCGTGCCTTTGCCCGGCCGTCTCCCCCACTCTCTTCGTTTTCTCAGGGCTCCACTACTTTGCTGTTAATATTTTTTTTCCTAGATATTTTGATGATTTTTGATGGGGTCACGCCAATTTTATAGGAATTCCGGGCTGCAAATAGCCGGAATCATGTAACCCCCACTCGCACGATCAACGATCACCACACGCGATCCCCGCGCACGATCAACGATCAAACCGCAGTCCGAAACGCGCCAACCGCCGCCGCCGCGCCCGCTCACCGCCGTCGCCGGCCGCTTGGTCGGCCGCCGGCCAACCGCACGCCGCCGACGTATGACCAGCCTTAACAATTACGGTGGTTACGGCTTAAAATTATTAGAAAATATGCGTATTAATTTATATGAAACCGGGCTGCAAATAACAATTACAGTGGTTAGCCACCTCAGAGGCCTATAAATAGAACCCCAAGGTTTCTCTTTTTTTCCATTTTATTCTCCTCCTCCTTCCTCCTAAGTTCAAGAGAGAGAGAGAGATAGAACTCTCTTGAAGATCTCCCTCCTCTTCAAAGCCGTGCTTGAAGGAATCTTCGAGCACCTCCAAGACAGAAGAAGAATTCTGTCCCCTTCAAGCATCCGGAAGAACGCTCAAGTTCCAGAGCGCGCACAAGTCCCAGAGCACGGTGCTCCCCACCGCTGTAAAGAAGAAGTCGAAGCTTCGAGAGTGGTGACCTGTCACCCTCTGAACGTCTTTCTCTCTCTCCCCCAAAGTTGAAACGAGGAGAGCATTTTGCCCTCGATCTCTCAAGAAAACCCTGTAAAGAAGCTGCAAATAGTGAAGTTTGGTCGGCACCGTCCCAACCACGTGGTTTTTTATCCCTTTTCGGAAGTTTCCACGCTAAAAAGACTCTTTGTCATCCGTCTCGTCTCTCAGTAACTGACTGTATGCTCGACCGCTCCCGGTCTAAGACGGTTCGTTCTGAACCAGTTTTAGGAGCCTTGAGTAGACCGCAACAGTTTGGCGCTGTCTGTGGGAAAGAGTTCCCCAAAGCTCTAAAAAAATCATAAGACAGTATATTCAACGCAGTGATACTCGTGATTAGAGACCATGACAGAGGAAGTGGGGACCATCGGTAAACCCGAAGGATTGCGTAACAACAAAAAGTTCAGGCAAGACACAACAATCACCTTTGGGCCAGAAGATTTGCAGGGAGTGCAAACTCCGCTTCAAGATCCGCTGGTAATAAGTGCCAAGATTGGCGATCCTTGTTATCTCGTTAAAAGGATCCTGGTTGATAGCGGAAGCTCGACCAATATCTTATCTCTCTCCGCATTGCATGACATCAAATTCACCTAGGAGCATCTCGTTACTGCGGGAGGACCAGTTTATGGCGTGGATAATCACCCCATACCGGTCTTGGGATCAATCTCTCTCCAGGTAACGTTGGGCGACCTCCCAAGGCAAGCCACGCATCAAGTTCAGTTTCTGGTAATAGATTCCAATTCAGCCTACAATGTCGTGTTTGGGAGGCCACTCCAATCGACCTTCGGAGCAATCCCATCCATTCCGCATTTGACTCTGAAATTCCTAACCGCTTGCAGGACAGGGGTTGCTCGGGGCAGTCGAGAGAAAAAAAGGACATACCACTTGGAACAAAATCATCCAGGGAAGGTCACCGCTCTCAGCATCAACAACTTCTCTTTTTTTCATTCTATTATCCTCCTCCTTCCTCCTAAGTTCAAGCGAGAGAGAGGGCTCTCTTGAAGATCTCCCTCCTCTTCAAAGCCGTGCTTGAAGGAATCTTCTAGCACCTCCAAGACAGAAGACGAACTTTGTCTCTCTTCAAGCATCCAGAAGAACGCTCAAGTTCCAGAGCGCGCGCAGGTTCCAGAGCGCGCACAAGTTCCAGAACGCTCCGAGTTCCAGAGCGCGCATCAGTCCCAGAGCACAGTGCTCCCCACCGCTGCAAAGAAGAAGTCGAAGCTTCGAGAGTGGTGACCTGTCACCCTCTGAACGTCTCTCTCTCTCTCCCCCCCAAGTTGTAACGAGGAGCGGCGTGTCGCCCTCGATCGCTCAAGAAAGCCCTGTAAGAAGCTGCAAATAGTGAAGTTTGGTCGGCATCGTCCCGACCACGTGGTTTTTTATCCCTTTTCGGAAGTTTCCACGCTAAAAAGACTCTTCGTCATCCGTCTCGTCTCTCAGTAACTGATTGTGCGCTCGACCGCTCCCGCGCTAAGACTGTTCATTCTGAACCGATTTTAGGGGCCTTGAGTAGACCGCAACAGTTTGGCGCCGTCTGTGGGAAAGAGTTCCCCAAAGCTCTAAAAATTCAGAAGACAGTATCTTCAACGCAACAGTGATACTCGTGATTAGAGACCATGACAGAGGAAGTGGGGACCATCGGTAAACCCGAAGGATTGCGTAACAACAAAAGGTTCAGGCAAGACACAACAATCAACTTTGAGCCAGAAGATTTGCAGGGAGTGCAAACTCCACATCAAGATCCGCTGGTAATAAGTGCCAAGATCAGCGATCCTTGTTACCTCGTTAAAAGGATCCTGGTTGATAGCGGAAGCTCGACCAATATCTTATCTCTCTCCGCATTGCATGACATCAAACTCACCGAGGAGCATCTCGTTACTGCGGGAGGACCAGTCTATGGCGTGGATAATCACCCCATACCGGTCTTGGGATAGATCTCTCTCCAGGTAACGTTGGGCGACCACCCAAGGCAAGCCACGCATCAATTTCAGTTTCTGGTAATAGATTCCAATTCAACCTACAATGTCGTGTTTGGGAGGCCACTCCAATCTACCTTCGGAGCAATCCCATCCATTCCGCATTTGACTCTGAAATTTCTAACCGCTTGCGGGACAGGGGTTGCTCAGGGTAGTTGAGAGAAAAAAAGGACATACCACTTGGAACAAAATCATCCAGGGCAGGTCACCGCTCTCAACATCAACAACTTCGATCTGCGAGATGAAACCACATTGCAGAGAGGAGCCCCCGTTGAAGGATTGGTGGATATATCCCTCTCTCCCCAAGACCCTTCCCGAACGGTGAGGGTCAGATCTCTCCTTTCCCCAGAAGAAGTTGAGCACTACATGGTTCTACTATGTGCAAACAAAGACATCTTCGCTTGGAATCCAGAGGACATGCCATGAGTGGATCCCGAAGTGATTTTCACTCCTTAAATATCAATCCTTCCTGTCGACCAGTCATCCAGAAGAAAAGAAACTTCGCCCCCGAACGACTGCAGGCCATCGAAGAGGAAGTGGCCAAACTTCTCGAGGCTAAGTTCATCCGTGAAGCCATATACCCAACATGGCTAGCAAACGTGGTCATGGTAAAGATAGAATCGGGGAAATGGAGGATGTGTGTCGACTATAGCAACCCCAACCAGGCGTGCCCAAAGGACAGCTTCCTGCTTCCAAGGATCGACCAACTTGTAGACACTACAGCCGAACATGAACTCCTCAGCTTCATGAACGCTTACTCCAGGTACAATCAAATTCAGATGAATCCAATCGATGAAGAACACACGGCCTTTCGAACAGATAAAGGAGTCTACTGCTACAAGGTGATGCCCTTTGGCCTCAAAAATGTCAGGGCAACTTACCAAAGATTGATGAACAAAGTATTCAAGAACCTTATCAGGGAGGTTTATGTCGACGACATGCTGGTGAAGAGCACCCGACGAAGAAGCCACTTGGAGGACTTAGAGCAATGCTTCCAACTTCTCCGCCAGTATAAAATGCGGCTCAATCCTAGCAAGTGTGCATTCGGTGTTACGACGGGAAAATTCCTCGGTTTCCTAGTAACTCACCGAGAAATCGAAGCAAATCCCGAAAAGATAAAAGCTTTAGAGGACATGGCGCCTTAGCGTTCTATCAAAGAAGTACATCGTTTAAACGACAGAATCGTCGCACTCTCGCGTTTCCTAGCCCGAGCAGGAGACAAGTTCCTCCCATTCTTCAAGATCCTTCGAGGGGATCGTAACTCATGCTTCCAGTGGACAGATGAATGTCAGACAGCCTTCCAGGACCTCAAGCAATTCCTGGCCGCACCCCCTCTCCTGTCAAAGCCAATTCCCGGGGAAGTCCTGCTCCTATACTTGGCAATATCCCCCACAACCCTTAGTGCGGTGCTCGTAAAGTACGAAGGAGGAGTTCAACGACTAATCTATTATCTCAGCAAAATCCTCAATGATACTGAAACTCAATACCCAACAACAGACAAAACGGCCTTAGCCCTCATCTTCTCCGCGAGAAAGCTTCGTCCATACTTCCAAGAGCATACTATAAAAGTATTAACGCAGTTGCCACTGCGGGCCAAACTCCAAAAACCAGATGTATCAGGAAGGTTAGTCAAGTGGGTAGTCGGGCTCGGAGAATTTGACCTCCAATTCCTCCCACGACAAGACATAAAGTCTCAGGTTGTCGCCGACTTCATCGTCGAGAACACTATCCCTCCGGAGCCGTCTCCTTCAGAAGAATTATTATCCGCACGTTGGAGCTTGTACATCGATGGCGCTTCAGGAGCAGAAAGCGCCGGAGCAGGACTACTCCTGATAAGTCCAGAAGAAGTCACCCTGGAGTACGACCTCTGCGGGTTAAAGTTCCGAACCACCAACAACATAGCAGAGTATGAGGCTCTAATCGCTGGCCTCTGGCTCGCTATCGACTGCAAGGTTGAAGCCCTGACAATCTATGTCGATTCTAAGCTGGTAGTCTCACAAATCGAGGGAGATTATGATGCAAGAAGCGATCAGCTGGCGCGATATCTCGGGCTTGCCAAGACCCTTCTGCAGAAGATCCCATCATATCAGATTCTCCACATTCCCCGAAAGCAAAATGTCAGAGCCGACACGCTCTCTTAGCTCGATACTTCACTTACCGCCTACCAGTCCAGAAGACGGAGGGTCGATGACATCATGGTCCCAAGCATTCAAGGACCATTGGAGATCGCGACAATCAACATCGAAGAATCCTCTTGGATGACCCCCCTCCGAGCTTACCTCGAGTATGAGCAACTTCCCGAGGATCGCTTATAAGTAAGACGACTCCGAATTCGGGCGACAACTTTTGTCATTATCGATGGAGAGCTGTACAAACGATCCTTCTCCGGACCATACTTAAAATGTTTACCTGGAGTTGAAGCAGAGTACACCTTGAGTGAAATATATGGGGGAATCTGAGGTGAGCATTTGGGCGGAAATGCATTAGCCTGAAAAATCCTCCGTTAAGGATTCTACTGGCCAACCATGAAGAAAGATGTGACATAGTTCGTTCAGAAATGTCAAAGCTGTCACATTCACGCTAATACGCCTCATCAGTCGTCCGTCGCGCTTACCGCCCTTCAGAGCCCTTTCTCATTCACACAGTGGGGAATTGATATCTTAGGACCTCTTCCAGTAGCTTCCGGGCAAAGGAAATTCATTATCATGGTCATCGACTACTTCACTAAATGGGTAGAAGCTGAGCCCCTGACCAAGATAACCGAAGAAAATACTAAAAGGTTCGTCTGGAAAAATATCATATGCCACTTTGGCATCCCGACGGTCATAATTGCGGACAACGACACCCAATTTTCTGGAAAGTCCTTCACCAAGATGTGTGAAGACTTAAAACATCCGTCACGCCGCAGTGGCACACCCGCAAGCAAATGGGCAAATAGAAGTAACTAATCGCAATTTTCTTAAAGGACTGAAGACACGCCTCCAGGAGGCAGGGGGCAGTGGGTGGACGCACTATCAAATGTATTATGGGCATATCGCACCACGGAAAGAACCCCAACCAGAGAGACCCCATACAACTTGTGTTACGGATCTGAAGCCGTCCTACCCGTTGACATCGGTGTTCCAAGTGCCCAAGTGCAAACATTCGACTTGGAGGTGTGTAGCACGCCTTTACAATAGAAGAGTAAACCTGAGGCCCATCAACATTGGGGA
This sequence comes from Dactylorhiza incarnata, assembly GCA_033032865.1. NCBI lineage: Eukaryota > Viridiplantae > Streptophyta > Magnoliopsida > Asparagales > Orchidaceae > Dactylorhiza > Dactylorhiza incarnata. Next base: position 3,794,557 of record JAWHQI010000088.1, on the reverse strand, counting down.
CCTCGTCCTGTGAAGTGTAGAAGCTGTCAGAAAAGGACCGCAAAAAGACAAACTATCGCCAACATGGGAAGGGTCGTTCGTCGTCACCGCCATCGTTAAGCCCGGAACATTCAAGCTCAGAAACGCGAAAGGAAAAGCACTCCCGCGGACATGGAACGCGCAGAACTTGCGTCAATTTTATCAATAGTCCCCCACTTACATTTGTACTTAAATTATATCAACAACTACTGTAAAAGTCACAAGCTCATACTTACGCACAAGTTACTATGTGATTAATCTCAACATATTTTGTTCTCCTAACTCTACTATCTCAGGAACATCCCGAGGAACGACCTTTTCGGTCATGGGCAGCCCACAACACAACGACCTCATTGCTACAACTCGAAGGTTTGCCCTTCGCTCCTACAGTAGGTCATCGTACTGAAGGGCATGCCCTCCTCAAGCTCGCGAATGGTTCGAAGTGTTTGCCCTTCACTGTTATTATCAACGACATTCCCCAGGTTGATAACGCGAACCTCCCACTACCTGGCTCGAATCGCTCATCATTCGCCTACGTAGTATGTTCCAACACCATCTGGGCCTCGTCCTCTAAATCGCGTCGCCAGGGCCTGCCCCCTCGCGCTCACAAATGGTTCGAAGCGTTTGCCCTTCACCATTACTATCAACGACATCCCCTGGGTCGGTAACGCGAACCTCCCACTACCCGGCTCGAATCGCTTGCCATTCTCCTACATAGTAGGTTCCAACACCATCTGGGTCTCGTCCTCTAAACCCGTCGCCAGGGCATGCCCCCCTCACGCTCGCAAACAGTTCGAAGCGTTTTCCCTTCACCGCTACTATCAATGACATCCCCCAGGTTGGTAACGCAAATCTCCCACTACACGGCTCGAATCGCTCGTCATTCGCCCACGTAGTAAGTTCCAACACCATTTGGGCCCCGTCCTCTACTATCAACGACATCCCTCGGGTTGGTAATGCGAACCTCCCACTATCCGGCTCGAATCGCTTGCCATTCGCCCACGTAGTAGGTTCCAACACCATCTGGGTCTCGTCCTCTACTATCAATGACATTCCCCAGGTCGGTAACGCGAACCTCCCACTACCCGGCTCGAATCGCTCGCCATTCGCCCATGTTGTAGGTTCCAACACCATCTGGGTCTCGTCATTTACTATCAATAACATCCCCTAGGTCGGTAACGTGAACCTCCCACTACCCGGCTCAAATCGCTCGCCATTCGCCCACATAGTAGGTTTCAACACCATCTGGATCTCGTCCTCTACAGTTGAAACCAGTAAATGGTCTCTGTGGAGTTCGGGGCCCCTAACTAGTTTGGGGGGGGGGGGGGGGGGGCAGCTGGTACTTACTAATCCCTTGAAGGGACAGACTGAAGCCTCGGAACTAGACACAGACCCTTAGACTCAGCAAGGAGGACCCACCACACACCCGGAAGATCTTTAGAGCGCTTTGTTGGATCTTACGGCGCCCTTAGAGGGGGGGGGGGGGTGAATAAGGGAATAAAAATTCTTTGTAATAATGTTATGAAAATTACTAAATTGTTTTATACTAGGAGAAAGCAAAATAACAATTTAGTTAAACAAAGAGAATATTGTAATTTGCAATTTAAGATTTAGAAACAAGTGCTAAATTATTTTATGATGAAAGAGATTGAAATACACAATTTAGATAAAGTGATACGAATTGAAAAACTTTGTAACCAATATAGTAGAGATTATGTCAAAAGATAGAAATCAAGTAAACACAAAAAGAGACATGCTTGTATTTATATAAAAAAAGGTGTTTACATAAATTTGATTTTAATATCGCTAGAAATCGGAGGCGTACAAAATGTAAATATCTTTTCCTTTTCTATACCGACTTGTATCCCCACAAACCGGTTGGCTTTAGCCCATCCTTCCCCGGATAAGGCCTCAAGCCGCTCTAGCCAATCCTTCCCCGGATATGGCCTCGAGCCCCCTAGATCTAATCACCTAGAACTAGTCGCCAACACAAGGCGAATTCCCCCCTAAGTCCTACCCATACCTAGTCGCCAAAACAAGGCAAATTCACTAAACGGTTACAAAAAGTATGGAATGAAAATAAAGATAACAATAATAAAAACTCCCTATATGAGATCTCTGAAGATTGGATGAAGGATCGTTGTAGCATAAGCGAGGTTGAAGCGATCGTCCTTCGGATGTACCGTGACGTTATCCTCCTCCAGAATTCTCCTTAAGCTTTTAGTGGGAGATCCATCTTCGGCAGCATAGCAGCAGTGGAATTGTGGCACTTGCAATCTCTTTGGGATGGATTGGCCAAAACGAGAAAGTGCCCATCAATTTATAGAACTTGGAGATAGGTTCTGCGGTAGCTCCTAGCGCCTGCGGTAGCGTTCGTGTGGAGCGGTTGCACACGATCTTGAGATAGCGCCAGGCGGTAGCGCTGGCGGTAGCGGTTGCAAAACCGTCGGCGGCGTGGCAGAACAAACTTTCGTCGAACGAAATTTTCGTCGAACGAAATTTTTTTGTCGAATGGAGCTTCAAGTTCGTCGAACGAAACTTTTCGTCGAACGAAATTTTTTGTCGAACAGAGCCTCAAGTTCGTCGAACGGAAATTTTCGTCGAACGGAGTTTTCATCGAACGGAACCTGAGCTAGCGCCTGGCGGTAGCGCTAACGCCGACGGTAGTGCATTCTTCAGATTTTTGAATTCAGCTTCTTTCTACCTGTGGAGTATTGCACATATAGTTCCTGCACACTATAAACACACAAAATACAAGATCAAATACAATTTGGGATTTGTTATTCTCAAACAAAAGGATGTGACACACATGTCCAACAATCTCCCCCTTTTGATAATAACAAATCCTCTTCGCAAGAAATCAACAATAGTGTTTATAGTATATGATAAGCAAGATGATAGTGTAACTATAGTATATGATAAGCATGATGATATGCATACTCCCCCTATCTTAATGCTCCCTCTACATAAATGAAATTTATGTTTTACTCCCCCTAAATGATAGATTACATGAATTATGCTCCCCTTAATCTTATATATTTCTCATATATAGATTTCTTCAAATAATCTCCCCCTTTTGGTATTATCAAAAGAAGGTTGGGTGAGGGTAGTAAGGAGGCATTCTTTAGGCTAGTTATAAATCATGATCGAGCTTTTGTAATATATGAAATGATAAAGAGTTTAAGCATAGTAGATATAAGAGATTTCAAATAAAAAGATAAGAGTTGTAAGCAAGCGGAAGATTATAAGAAACATCTTTTTGTAAGCATGAAAAGCATAAGTAAAAATATGAGTTTTAGTTCAAAATTGAAAGATGTTTTAATCTTTTTGAAATCTCAAAGTCTTTCATAAAGATACCAAACATGAAATGAATATATCAAAGAAAGATTATACTACAATGTTACTTAATTTTAAGTTCAAGAGATACCAAAACATTGTAGAGATCATGCTAGGTTATCTAGTGCATTTCTTATATAAAGAGTAGTATAGATAAAGCATTAGAATCCAATACTCATGAGAAGAAGTGTTATGAAAGATAATGATGTGTACATAAATGTATTTTGGGCAATGTTAACAATTGATTTAAATCAACAAAATACAAGACATATGTAAAGTAAAGTGCACAATAAAACACAAGTAAATTACTTTCACACACTTTTAATGCACATAATTTTTAACAAAGTGGTGTAATAACCAAGGTTTGCACAAAACACTTTACTATTCTTTCCAAGGTGCTCAACCTCACAATGCTTATGAAGACTTATCAGGAGGTTCAAGTAGTGCTTGGTGGAGTTATATTTGTCTACATATAAATTTTTTGTTCACATTTGTGAGACAACATTCTCTGAATACACTTGTTTTGCAAACCCAAAATTTTTAACTTAACCACTTTTCTAAATTTCATAAGTGCAATTCAAATGTAGTGTATGTAATAAACTTATGCAAGTTTTAATTCATTGTACAAATACAATACACAAGCAAGCATTTTTTAGATTTAAACACACATGTTGATTACCAAAATAAGTGAGTGAAAGGTATTATTATCAATCATAATACATTTACTCATACTTAGAGGCATGCTAAGCTTGGTTCTACACATATTTTTCAACACAATTGATGCACTTTAAATAGATATATCAAAGCATGATAAACAAAACAATGTTCATAGTAATTTCAAGGAATAAATTTTAATATTGTAAATAATTCTAAATAATAGAAATCATTCATGCTTGATATTAGCAATAAAGATCATATATTATTTTTTGTTGTTTTGAAAAAATTTTAATGAAATAAACACAGAAAAATCACACAAACATATTTTTGTATTTTTAAATTTTGAATTTTTGTAGTTGATTTTTCATAATATAAATAAAAACAGAAAACCATAAAAACATATTTTTGTATTTTTGAATTTTGAAATTTTATAATTGATTTTCCATAATATAAATAAAAAACAGAAAATCTCAAAAACATATTTTTTGTATTTTTGAATTTTGAACTTTTACAGTTGTTTTTTCATAATATGAATAAAACAAAAATAACAAAAGTCAGAAACACAACAAATAAGTAATACATATGAACTAACATATTTTTATAGATTTTTAGAAATTTTAAAACACAGAAAAATCAGACACCCACGCTAGCGCCGACGCTAACGCTAGCGCTGGAAACAGTACACGATTTTTTAAGAATTTTAAATAACTGATTTTTGATATTTATTAAGTGTCCTTAGAGTAGTCTTATGCAAAAATTTTGTAATTTTTGGAGATGTCTTGATTGCTCAAATTTGCATAAAACTATAGCTTTTTCAAATGCATGTGTTTTACAAAAACATTTAAGCTCAAAAAGATAAATTATGCAAACACAAGAGGACATTTTTTTATTAAACAACCCAAAATGTGCATGATATAAGTGATATGTAAATAAAAAGATCATGCAAAGAGTAATATAAGTATGTCCTAAGATTAAAGACTACCCCGACTAAATGTCTACACCCTAGCCCCGTACTAAGTGACGGATGGGCATGAGGAGTTGCACACATGCCGTAGGTTGGGGTGTTAGTCCCATATGCATACACTAGAGAACACTCAACCTAGCACTCTTTCCCCCCAGTGTCTCGCAAGGCCCACTGGAACCCTCCTCGGTTAAGGACAAGACATGACTTAGAGGTTAGGTTTCTAATGCATACAACCCTACGCCCCCGCTATTGTGAGATATGAAGACATAAGTGAATAATCTTTGGACAACCTATGCTTTTAAACTATGGGTTGATTTATAAACTGTGGGTTTTATTTAATGTGATGAGTTATATAAAGCCGCATAGTTTTTCTTCTTTTATGAGATGACGATATGAGAAAACTAGCACAATTACTAATATTCAATAAGTGACAATGCTAGTATGATGAGTGTAGGGTTTAATATCATGTCATAAGATTTATATTAATATTGCATGTATTCCAAAATAGAATTTCAAATTATAGATCTAGAATAGAGTGATGATTAAGTTTGATTTATATCTTCATTGCAAAGTTGATTCTAGAGTCTACAAATATGAGAGATACATGCAATCAATAACAATGCATATCAATACACTAAATAATGGAAAGAAAACATTATTCAAAATTTTTATCATAAGATTCATAATTCCTATTATTGATTTGAGATATTTCTTGATAGAACATGAATTATGATTTATGATTATAGAGAATTTTGCATAGAATATATGTTAGATCATCATGATGAATGTGAATTCTATTCCTTCTAAACTTATGGCAATATGATTTGGTGATATTCTTTTGAATGAACATGTTTGAATTGTAAGTCTAGAAAATGATGATCATGCTATCATATCAAAGACAAAGATCACAAATATATAGTTTCATGATATATATACTAATGATCAAACCATAAACTATGTGTTTGTTGGAATTTTAGTATTCTATTTATGATTTTAAATCACAAAGTTATCATAAAATTTGAATAACATTGTAAGTGTTATACCTAGCATAAGTATATAAGCATAGACCAAGAAGTAATGCTAGGATTATGAGTTTGAATGCAATGTTATTACATAGGATTAATGAAGATTATGTTGCATGTAATATGAGAAGTTTTCAAATTAATTTTCTTTAGACCTAGAATGAAATGATTAAACTTTTGATTTGATCTTAATGATACAAGATGATTCTAAGGTCTAAATAACATGCAAACAATGGTGACACACATTACACACAATATACAAATAATATCATGTGATGAAGAATTCAAAGACACAAAAATTGCCAAAATAAGAAGACTGATAAAACTTTTAAACAAAGTTGAGTTTGGGCAATTTTGACAACACCAAACGAATTTGAATGGACAAGTTTGGTTCTCCGTTGGATGGAGATTTCTGTGCTCTTTCCGTAAAGATATTAAACGCGAAAATCGGACGAGCGGATCAAAAGATATGGCTTTTGAAGTTTTGATCTAAAACTCGCATTTTTGAAAGATTAAACACGCGTTTTGTGAATGTTTGTTTTCGATTTTATTTGATAATATTTTTCATTATAAGGGCTATCAAATGCAGCAAATAACATAGAATATAATCAAACCGTTGCGCATTTTAATTTTTAGCTTAAGCCCTTTAATAAACCATTTAAATCCAATCTTTAAAATAGTTTCAATAGTCTTGATAATAATTTCAATATTCAATTTATAATGATAATTCAAGACAATTAAGGGTAAATGATTTAAAAGGATAAAGAACAACAAAGATGAGAGATATATCACTTTGAAAAATATATGACTTAATGTTTAATTTTAATTCAAATTTGATTTGACAAACATTAGACTTAATATATGAAAGTCATATTTCATGATATATAAAGTGATCATAGCATGTTTGTTCAAAAAATAATAAAAAATAAACAAAAGAAAAGAGACAATAAGCATATCATGAAGTAGAGTATTGATATTTTATTTTTAATTGTGTCTACTTCATGCAAATGATTGGATACTAATGAATGAGAGATTTAGGTATCCAAAGGGGACCAAGTAGGATGGTTCCTTTGGGTACCCAAATACATCGTGGTGATTTTTTAGGAGACAAGGATAAATGAGCCTTTTCAATTAAAGTTGATGTGTCATTTTTCTTTAAGGGTCTCCATTCATACCTTGGTTGTTTATCTTTTAAATTCATGTTATGATTATGTGACATCTTTATATGATTATATTTGTTTGAAAAATAATTCATTTGTGATTTATGTTTATTCAAATTATTTTTCAAAATAGATTGATGTTGATAATCATAATGAATTTTATTATATGGATTCTTTGAAAGTTTATAAGAGTGGTTGTCTTTCTTTAGAAGTGATTGTTGAAAGAGTGAGTTACAATATGTTTTAAAAGATTGATTATTATTTTGAAGACTTTTATTTCCACTCTTTCTTATAGACATACTCTTATAATATGAAGTATAATATTTTGTAGTTTGATTTTCATGTAAATGAGTTTTTAAATTTGAGTCATGATTGAAAATATATTGAGACTTATAATAGTGACTCTTAAGAATTTTGTGAGGGTCATAATTCTTTTTGAAACTAAACTCCTTTTGAGTTGATGTATGAAAATGGTTCCTTTTAGAAATGATTTTGTAAGTTAATTTATCCTTGTTATTCAAAATCTTATGATGAAAGTAATTACTTGACATTTGAAATTTTTCAACAAAAAATTTTAATTATCTTAACTTACAAGTTAAAGCATCGTTTTCAATTATCAATTTTTCATTATGCTTTTTAGAAACTAAGAGCCCTATTTCAATATCCTTGAATTTTTTTTTAATAGATTGCAATCTAAACAAGGAATCAGAATTTTAACTAAAAAGCATGAAAGTGAATTTAACACATCAATATTTGATTCTACTTTATCGTTTGCTTTTAAAGATTTATTTTCTAAACGCAATTTGGAATTAGAAATTTTTAATTTTAAACTTTTACGTTTATCAATTTTAAGCATACGAGATGTAGAAATAGAATTTGTTACAAAAGGAGAAGTTTTTGATTTTCTTACATTGCTATGGGATGAGGCAAGATTTGAACCAAGGGTTCCTTTGACATCTTCTTCACATTCCTCTTCCATAGTTGAATTTTCGTCTTCTCTTTTGCTTGATGTGTTGCCAACAAATGAGTCCAATATTGTGACGTTATATTCTTCTTCCTCCAAGCATGAGTCCTCATCGATTTCTTCTCTTGGATCCATAAGGAATTCCTCGTCGATTTCTCTCTTAGATTTATCTTCCTCCAAGAATGAGTACTTGTCGATTTCTTCTCTTGGATCCATAAGGAATTCCTCTTGTTAATTATCTGTGGAAATAAGACTATAAGAATTCTCAAGAAATTTCCAAACTTCATAAGCAGTGAGAAATGTATAAATAAGTTTGAAAATATTTTGATCTATGCACAATATAGACTATTCATTGTTTTGGCATTTAAAAACATTTCATTTTTATTAAGAGTATTTGGGGGCATTTTAATTGTAATATTCCATACTTCAATATCCAGAGATTTAAGAAAATTTTCCATAAGAATTTTCCACCCATTATAATTTTTGCCTTCAAATAAAAGTGGTGCCAAAGATTTTTCATTTTCAAAAAAATTTCCCCCACTAGTAGAGGCGAGATCATGAGACGCCATTATTCCTGGTTTTTAAACCGTTTGGAATAACCTAGCTCTGATAGCACTTGTTGGATCTTACGACGCCCTTAGAGGGGGGGGGGGGGGTGAATAAGGGAATAAAAATTCTTTGTAATAATGTTATGAAAATTACTAAATTGTTTTATACTAGGAGAAGACAAAATAACAATTTAGTTAAAGAAAGAGAATATTGTAATTTGCAATTTAAGATTTAGAAACAAGTGCTAAATTGTTTTATGATGAAAGATATTGAAATACACAATTTAGATAAAGTGATACGAATTGAAAAACTTTGTAACCAATATAGTAGAGATTATGCCAAAAGATAGAAATCAAGTAAACACAAAAAGAGACATGATTGTATTTATATACAAAAAGGTGTTTACATAAATTTGATTTCAATATCGCTAGAAATCGGAGGCGTACAAAATGTAAATATCTTTTCATTTTCTATACCGACTTGTATCCCCACAAACCGGTTGGCTTTAGCCTATCCTTCCCCGGATAAGGCCTCAAGCCGCTCTAGCCAATCCTTCCCCGGATATGGCCTCGAGTCCCCCTATATCTAATCACCTAGAACTAGTAGCCAACACAAGGCGAATTCCCCCCTAAGTCCTACCCAGACCTAGTCGTCAACACAAGGCGAATTCACTAAACGGTTACAAAAAGTATGGAATGAAAATAAAGATAACAATAATAAAAACTCCCTATATGAGATCTCTGAAGATGAGGATGAAGGATCGCTGTAGTATAAGCGAGGTTGAAGCGATCGTCCTTCGGATGTAGCGTGACGTTATCCTCCTCCAGAATTCTCCTTAAGATTTTAGTGGGAGATCCATCTTCGGCAGCATAGCAGCAGTAGAATTGTGGCACTTGCAATCTCTCTGGGATGGATTGGCCAAAACGAGAAAGAGCCCATCAATTTATAGAACTTGGAGATAGCGCCTGCAGTAGCTCCTAGCGCCTGCGGTAGCGTTCGTGTGGAGCGGTTGCGAAACCGTCGGCGGTGTGGCGCTGTGCACGATCTTGAGATAGCGCCAGGCGGTAGCTCTAGCGTTGGAGGTAGCGGTTGCGAAACCGTCAGCGGCGTGGCAGAACAAACTTTCGTCAAACGGAAATTTTTTGTCGAACGGAGCTTCAAGTTCGTCGAACGAAACTTTTCATCGAACGAAAATTTTTGTCGAACGGAGCCTCAAGTTCGTCGAACGGAAATTTTCGTCGAACGAAGTTTTCGTCGAACGAAACCTGAGCTAGCGCCTAGCGGTAGTGCTAACGCCGGCGGTAGTGCATTCTTCAGATTTTTGAATTCAACTACTTTCTACCTGTGGAGTATTGCACCTATAGTTCCTGCACACTATAAACACACAAAATACAAGATCAAATACAATTTGGGATTTGTTATTCTCAAACAAAGGGATGTGACACATATGTCCAACACGCTTCCCCTCCCAAGCCAATGCTGAAGCCCGGGCACCTTGGAGAGCTCTGAAAAGGCCAACCAAGGAAAGCGTGAGGAGAGAGATGTAACGTCCCAAGGCCCTGGACTTACCATCGGGACAACGTCCACCGACTGCCTCGCCTGGCGACCGTTACCGGGTTGCAGCCCAAGCACCCCAACCCCTCTCCAGCCCACTGGCGGGTTGTTGGTGGCCACAACCTCCCTTTGATGAGGCAAACTCGATAGTCAAGCATGCACCACGGGGACTTCCCAGGAGGTCACCCATCCCAGAATTGCTCCAGCCCGAGCACGCTTAACTATGGAGTTCTTCCACTTCTCATCACCAATTGAGCTGCAGCATCCCAAGGCCCTGGACTTACCATCGGGACAACGTCCACCGACTGCCTCTCCTGGCGACCGTTACCGGGCTGCAGCCCAAGCACCCCAACCCCTCTCCAGCCCACTGGCGGGTTGTTGGTGGCCACAACCTCCCTTTGATGAGGCAAACTCGATAGTCAAGCATGCACCACGGGGACTTCCCAGGAGGTCACCCATCCCAGAATTGCTCCAGATCAATTGGTGATGAGAAGTGGAAGAACTCCATAGTTAAGCGTGCTCAGGCTGGAGCAATTCTGGGATGGGTGAACTCCTGGGAAGTCCCAGTGGTGCATGCTTGACCATCGAGTTTGCCTCATCAAAGAGAGGTTGTAGCCACCAACAACCCGCCAGTGGGCTGGAGAGGGGTTGGGGTGCTTGGGCTGCATCCCGGTAACGGTCGCCAGGCGAGGCAGTCGGTGGACGTTATCGGGCTGCAGCCCAAGCACCCCAACCCCTCTCCAGCCCACTGGAGGGTTGTTGGTGGCCACATCCTCCCTTTGATGAGGAAAACTCGATAGTCAAGCATGCACCACGGGGACTTCCCAGGAGGTCACCCATCCCACAATTGCTCCAGCCCGAGCACGCTTAACTATGGAGTTCTTCCACTTCTCATCACCAATTGAGCTGCATCGTCCCAAGGCCCTGGACTTACCATCGGGACAATGTCCACCGACTGCCTCGCCTGGCGATCATTACCGGGCTGCAGCCCAAGCACCCCAACCCCTCTCCAGCCCACTGGCGGGTTGTTGGTGGCCACAACCTCCCTTTGATGAGGCAAACTCGATAGTCAAGCATGCACCATAGGGACTTCCCAGGAGGTCACCCATCCCAGAATTGCTCCAGCCCGAGCACGCTTAACTATGAAGTTCTTCCACTTCTCATCACCAATTGAGCTGGAGCAATTCGGGGATGGGTGACCTCCTGGGAAGTCCCCGTGGTGCATGCTTGACTATCGAGTTTGCCTCATCAAAGGGAGGTTGTGACCACCAACAACCCGCTAGTGGGCTGGAGAGGGGTTGGGGTGCTTGGGCTGCAGCCCGGTAACGGTCGCCAGGCGAGGCCGGTGGACGTTGTCCCGATGGTAAGTCCAGGGCCTTGGGACGTTGCAAGAGAAGCTCCAAAAAGAGAAGTCTCTCCAAAGGTGCCCTTTGGGTCTTATTTATAGGATTTTGAATTTGGTCTGCTGATAACCACAATCTGGCCTACAAGATTACCAAAATACCCTCGGAATTGGCCTGCGAACAGCCAAATCCCGCTGTTCTGAGGCGCTAAACGCAGGCCATCCTGCTTACTAGAGTTGGGGCGAGAGGGGGGTTGGTCGCCCCTCCTCCTCTCGCCCCCTTTGCTGGGGGCGGGGGCGAGAGGAGCTCGCCCCCCCCCCCCACTTGGGGGCGGGGGCGAGAGGATCTCGCCCCCCTTGCTGGGGGCGGGGGGGCGAGAGGAGCTCGCCCCCTGCTGGAGATCTCGCCCCCCTTGCTGGGGGCGGGGTGCGAGAGGAGATCGCCCCCCCTGCTTGGGGGCGGGGGCGAGAGGAGCTCGCCCCCCCTGCTGGAGATCTCGCCCCCCTTGCTGGGGGAGGGGGCGAGAGGAGCTCGCCCCCCTGCTTGGGGGCGGGGGAGAGAGGAGCTCGCCCCCCCCCCTCTACTGGTTGAGCGAGCGGGAAGCTCCCGCCTCCACCGCTCGCCCGTCTCTCTTCCTGTCCGGGAACTTGTTGGAAAACGGTGTCAAAAATACCTCATGGTTCCCGGGGGCCCACTCAGCGAATACAGGGTTGTACATCTACTATCAACGATATCCCCCAGGTCGGTAACACGAACCTCCCACTACCCGTTTTGAATCGCTCGCCATTCGCCCACGTAGTAGGTTCCAACACCATCTGGGTCTCGCCCTCTACTATCAACGACATCCCCAAGGTCGGTAATGCGAATCTCCCACTACCCAGCTCGATTCGCTCGCCATTCACCCACGTAATAGGTTCCAACACCATCTGGGCCTCGTCCTCTACAATCAACGACATCCCCCAGGTTGGTAACGCGAATCTCCCACTACCCGGCTCGAATCGCTTGCCATTCACCCACGTAGTAAGTTCCAACACCATTTGGGTCTCGTCCTCTACTATCAATGACATCCCTCAGGTCGGTAACGCGAACCTCCCACTACCCGGCTCAAATCGCTCGCCATTTGCCCACGTAGTAGGTTCCAACACAATCCGAGTCTCATCTTCTAAACGCTAACACCGTAAAAGCAGAACATAATTTGCCGAGCAAAACGTCGGTTCAAACGCCACAAACACTATACTACTACAAGAGCTAAAAACTATAACAGCTACACAAGCGACGCAAATTCGTCAACAATAATACAGTCAACAAATGATACTACACAAATACGGAGATATAAATATATCATTTCAGATACAAAATACAACAAAAAGGGAAAGCTAACAAAATGAAGGTGAAACTACTCCTCGACATCAGAAGCAGAATGCTCATCTTCAGAGAGATCTCCAACACCCAATCCGTACACGTCGTAGCCTCGTGTCCTCGCAACCAAGCGGAGGGCCTTCCCCATCGTGTGCAAGAAAGCCACATCGCGCTCATCCTCAAGCTGGGGCTCTATTTCCTTGCTCCATATTTCCTCGTGAACCTCCTCCGAGATCAAAGAGCAGTCCCACATAATCTATGGAGGCTTTGTACTCAGCAAGCCCAGCATCCTTCAGCTTAGCAGCCCGCTCCTGCGAAGAAAGGCCCTCCACCTCTGCCTTCAAAGACACCAACTCGGCCTCCAGACGAGCCGCCGTAGCTCGCGAATCCTCCAACAAACGAACTGAACCCTCCATAAGGGCCATCTCCGTCCGGACTTCAGCACGGGATTCCTCCAGCTCCGTATGCAACCCAGCTTCGATCTGTCAAAAGCGGGACACATCGCGATCTCGTCTGCCTTTCAAACCAGAAAAGGAACTCCGCGCATCACGAAGCTCCTCCTGAAAGACGAGATAACTATCTTTCAGGCCTACATAGCAGTCGTTCCATGTAAGAGCAATGCTGGTCTGAACTCCAATCTGAAGAAAGAAATGAAAATTAGGCTAATCACAAGACAAAACAACGAACATAGATAAAGTCACAAATCTTACCGCAGCATTCATGACCTCAAGGGAAGAAGAAACTCGCCTCGCCCTGATCAACGGCAGAACAGAAGCATCCTTGGGAACCTGGGGGGCAATAGAGTCCAGCACTTCCACATCAAGATCGATGTGAACGTCATCAACACTCGAGCTACACGGGGCCGCCTCGTCAGTACACCCCTCCACCTGACAAAAACGCCGAGGCGCTGAATCCGAACTATTATTCTTGAAAACCAATCTCCTCTTCCGGCCATGATCTAATGGAACGACCGCGGAGCGCTCAACATCGGTAGAAAGACCGCACAGTAAGAGACGCTTCTCCTCAACAAACACAGAAATGGCGAATAAAGGGTTCGCCAACGCATGGGGCTCGACGAACCCCAACAACGGGGTAAACTCTCGCTCATGACCCATCAAACGGTGGCAACGATCAGGAAGTGACCTCCAAAGCTCCGACAAGCCCCAAGGATTCCTGATAAAGCCAAATAAAGTATTCCCGTGGCGACGGTCCACTCGGTTCTCAAACTCAAGTCATTGTTTGTTGCTGAAGACTTCAATCCGTCCACCTCCATCCGAGCGCACATCACACCACTGCCTGAAGAGATCTAGGGTGAATCTCGATTCATGCTCTCTAAAGAAGGCGATCAGGCCCATAATTCGCGTCATCCCAACATGAGTAAATTGGGACACCGGCACGCCAAAATGCTTCAAGATTTCGACCAGCTCCTCACAGGGGGGAAAGCGAAACCCAGATCGCAGCGACAACTCACACAAAGTCATCCACCCTCGCGGAGGATTCTGAGCACGTTCCTCAATTTGCGGGATCGTACCACTAAGGCAGCAGGCAAGCCGAACCGCTTCCTCCAGACGCCAATATATTCGACGAGCAAAGAAGAGCGCAATCGCATCAGCCTACCTTGCGCGCACCGTCTCGTAGTCTAAAAGAAAAATTAAGTAAACATTTACAACTTCAAATAAAAGCAACTCGCATGTAGACGCACCCCGCGCTCTCACAGCACACACAACAATCATTGCACACGTACATGGCGTATGCAACACCCGCGCGCAAGCTGCACGTAAGAGAGCGCTTGCGCACACGCAGCGCGCAGGCGAGCCCCCGCGCGCTGGTAAGCACCCGCGCGCGCGAACACCCGTGCGCGCGCGGCCTGCGGGCAAGCACCCGTGCGCACCCCGCGCGGGCGAGCACCCGTGCGCCCGCGGCCTGCGGGCAAGCACCCATGCGCACCCCGCAAAGGCGAGCCCCCACGCGTACCCAGAGCGGGCGAGCCCCCGCGAACACCGCGCGCGGGCGAGCACCCACGAGCCGCGCGTGGGAGAGAACCCGTGCACATCGCGCGTGGGCGAGCACTCGCACTGCGCGCAGGCGCCCTCGAATGCGCACTGCGCGCGAGCGCACTGCGCGCGAGCGCACCTGCGCGCGCACTATGCATGGGCGCACTCGCGCATGCACTACGCGCTGGGACGCCCCTTGTGTGCGCACACGCGCTAGATCCGCGCAATGCTCCGGCCGCCCACGCGCGCATCTTCCTCGCACTTCTCTGCCAACACAGACCTCTTTCTGATTTTCCTCCCCCCCCCCCCCCCCCCCCCCCCTTTCGCGCCACGCTCTCCGACTCCATGCTCAAGCTAGTCGCTTACAAAAAAGTCCCCAAATTTCACTCGCTACGACACCTGACTTCGAGGACTTGGGGGGCAAATGATGGGGTCACGCCCATTTTATAGGAATTTTGGGCTGCAAATAGCCGGAATCCCGTAACCCCCACTCCCCTAGTGAGGAGTTAGGAGAAAACCACCGCGCACCCGATCACCACACACGATCCCCGCGCACGATCAATGATCAACCCGCCGTCCGAAACGTGCCAACCGCGCCTGCTCCCCGTCGTGGTGGGCCACTCGGTCGGCCGCCGGCCAACCGTACACCGCCGGTGTATGGCTGACCTTGGCCGTGCGCCGCAGTGCGCGGCTTAGCCGGACAACCGACCCTCTTAGCCATGCGTCCTCAGCGCGCACGGCCGGTCGGCCCCCCTTAGCCGCACGCCCTCAGCGCACACGGCCGACCGGCACACGGCCTGGCGGCCGACCGCCCCGCCGGCCGCCCATGGCTGCACGCCCACGGCGTGCGGCCTGGCCCCCTGGCTTGGCCTTCCGGCCAGCCTCGCTTGGCTGCATGCCTCCAACGCGTGCGGCCAACCCATCGACCGACGTGCGACTTCGCGACCGTTGTCCCGGCCGGCCGCCCGTGGTCGTACGCCCGCCGGCCGCCTCGCCCCCGGCCGACCGCCCGGTCGTCCGGGTTCGGCCGCACGGCCGAAGGGCCGCAAGGGGCTTGCGGCCTTACGGCCGGCCGCTCGGGGACGGCCACCCTCCCAGCCTGCCTCCCTTCCTCGTCGGCGGATCTCCTCGCCGACCGTCGTTCCACAAGTTCCAGAACACACCAAGTTCCAGAGCGCGCACGAGTTCCAGAGCGCACACAAGTCCCAGAGCACGGTGCTCTCCACCGCTGCAAAGAAGAAGTCGAAGCTTCGAGAGTGGTGGCCTGCCACCCTCCGAACACCTCTCTCTCCCCCAAAGTTGTAACGAGGAGCGGTCTGTCGCCCTCGATCTCTCAAGAAAGTCATGTAAAGAAGCTACAAATAGTGATGTTTGGTCAGCACCATCCCGACCACATGGTTTTTTAGCCCTTTCCGGGGTTTTCCACGCTAAAAAGACTCTTTGCCATTCGTCTTGTCTCTCAGTAACTGATTGCGCGCTTGACCGCTCCCGGGCTAAGACGGTTTGTTCTGAACCGATTTTAGGAGCCTTGAGTAGACCGCAACAATTATATATATGTGTGTATATCTATACTATTATATAAAGAAAAAAACCCTTTGGTGCAGCATTCATAATGCCAGTTGTACCATCTTCTTTTTTACTTTATAAAATTATAATTTTCAAAAATAATCAAAAAAACACAACATTTTTGTAATTACCAAGATCCAACTTAATATGTTGTTTAAATTCAAACCGTAGTTAAAGAAATTGATGTGTCATAATAAACACAAATATCAAAAAAGCTGAGCTTCATGACATGTCTTTTCATAAACACAACTATCGAAAAAGCTGAGGTTCATGACATGTCTCTTCATAAACACAACCATCGAAAAGGATGAGCTTCATGACATGTCCCTTCACTGCTTTTTATATATAAAGTTATAAAATAAATTTATTATTGTTAAAAAATAAATATTGAAATTATGCAAAGTTGTTATAAAATAAAGTTGTTATGGGCGAAGCCTTCGCCCGCCGTCGCCGGCCGGGTACTGTCGCGCTTGATAGTAGGGGCAGAGCCCCATGCCTGCCACTCAATTAAGATCCTAAAATAAGACTTAGCCATTCAATTTTAATCTCCATGCATATTTTTTTTAACAAATATGACTAACCTAAAATAAAACAATTATATGCTTATAGAAGCTAGAGGCCGCTTGGCAGTAGGGGCATGCTTATTGTTATCATCGCGCACACTGCGCAATAGTACTCAAACATCGCTCGAGTGATGGACGAATATTGTTATCATCACACACTGCGCACAGGAGGTGCGCACGGGAGGATCCCCCTACAAAGACCACAAATGTGTGTATGTGTGTGTCCATATATATTTATATATAAACATCCTTGACATATTAAACAGATTATTTGCATTAAATTAAAGTATTATTTTTTTTTTCATAAAAAATAAAGATTAATTTATACAGCAACAAAAAATATCTCGACCTAGGGTGCTTCGGACACCCACCAAATAGTATTGTACGAGCAGCAAAAGCGGTGCCACTTGGACTCCCTCCAGGTGTCCAAACTAAAATAATATAATGAGAAGCATCGAATGTCAATACTCTAAATTATGATGTCAATTAAAATAATTTCAGCACCAGCTTTATCTTCCAAAAATAAAGATAAAATAAAAATAAAATAAAAATAAAAATAAAATAAAAAACAGAAGCAAGGAATCAGCTAATTTAAGATGCTTCTTCTGCGACCTGGCAAATATCCTTTGTTCTTGGGTCTGATGCAAGCTTATTTATTTACTTATTTATTTATCTGGGCTATTAATTACCCAAACCACCCCCCAGGTGTTTGCATAATTGCAGGTTGCACCCCCCTGCCTTTTGAATTACACAGATTTCTCGTGTAAGTTCGATGGATATTGACAGTACAAAATGAAAATAAAATTTAAACAAAATAAACTATATTTAGTGAAAAAAATTCATCTATTTTCTCACTAAATAGTAAAGTAAATGAAAAATATTATTTAGGAGGGAAAAAAATCAAAAGCATGAGAAATATAGGAGAAAATATATGAGATTTTGGAAGGGTTCGTCGGTGTCGCCAAAAAATATCAAGAGGTGTTCAACGGCGTCGAAGGGTTCTTCTCCGGCGATTGTGGGCGACCGGCGGCGAGAAATTAGAAATTTTCGGAGGATTTCGACGAGAGCGGAGAAAAAATGGGTGGAAATAAAAAGTCTTTAAGTGGGCTGCTATTAGAGAAGAATCAAATTAAATTTTATTTGTTTTTATAATTTATTGGGGCTGCCAATAGCTATTTGCGGGCTGTCAATATACACAAATAAAAAATCATGGTAAATTTACTCCACACTAAACTCAAACATCCACGAGATATTTTGGTATGCGCGTGCACATAGATGCAGGTGCGAGTAAAAAGGTGACCGCTCGATTTAAGATTTGGCTGCCAGCAAAAAATGGACAAAAAAATAGGCGAGTGCACTCTTGATTGCACGACAGGCAGGCTAGATCCAACGGCGAGCCTAGGTGTTGACGGTCGAGGAATCCATCGTGAATGCAGTGGTCATGAACGGTCGTTCGTGAAAAACCGACCTCACCTAAAGAAATCCATCCACTTTTATGTTCAAAATTAGTTTTCTTTTCTCGACGGTGGTTATAACCGTTGTCGTGCCAAACATATATTTTATGACATCGGCGTTTTTATCCAAACTCACCGGAGCAAAAACGACGTGCCAAACAGACCCCTCGATTGAGCTTGGGATGGCTCACTCGGGCTTCAATTTGATCGGCCCAAATGTTAATGCATTTGATGCAAACATAGTTTTAATTTGAGCTTTTAGATCAACATAAAACAGACTAGTTAATAAATATAACCTAATTATTAAAGATACAAAAAGATTAATACTTTTCATCATCAATGTAATTTCTTACTTAAATAGTAAAACATTTACTGATATAAACCAGCATGATATTATACCTCTGTTAATATTTCCTCAAATTTAATCTAAACACAGGATAAAGGAAAGTGTATAAACCAAGCCAATCATCATAAATAGGTAACAAACACACTAAAAATGTATAAATATCCAGGTTAATTTATTTATATATAGAACTTTCAAGATATTATTCAAGCTTGTTTAATTATTTAAATAAACAAGCCCCGCAAAACATCGACTTGTTGGTCGAGCAAAAAAAAAAATCATTCACACAAACTCAGACACTACAATTTCACTTAACCTGATTGCCATGGATTTTTTTTAGAAGCGTTGACTGCGCAGCCCACCTGCAAGCGCAGCACCAGTGTGAAATGTGAGTATGAACAGAAGTAAAACAACCAACGGTCGACTTTTTTCAAATTTTACTAGAATTCGTATGAATCCTTCGAGGATTGAGAAAATATGCACAAATAGGATTAGAAGCGAGATAGAGTAAATATTTTTGAGAAGACAAACGTAAAAGAAGATTATAACTTGATAAAAAGATTAACAGCAGCAGCAGCACATTGCCTTAATTAAGAATCAGTAATTTATGTTATGGATGCAGGTGAAAGCAAAGGTAGTGTTATGAGCTTCGTGTTCAATTATTATGTTGTTGTCTTTAGGGTTTTAGTTCACCGTCTTTCATTAGGTGTGCCATCTTTAGGTTGTGATTTTATTATGTGGTGTCTTTTGTATAACTCGTAATTCGTCAAGATCAGAAATGCATAATGAAGACAGCTCCTGAATTCAGCTCGGTGGGCCCTCCTGAATTCAGCTCGGCGGGCCTCCTGAATTCAGCTCGGCGGGCCTCCTGAATTCAGCTCGGCGGGCCTCCTGAATTCAGCTCGGCGGGCCTCCTGAATTCAGCTCGGCGGGCTTCCTATATTCAGCTCGGCGTGCCTCCAATATTTACCTCGGCAGCCTCCTGAATTCATCTCGACGACCTCCTGAATTCACCTCGACGGGCCTTCTGTATTCAGCTCAGCAGCCTCCGGTATTCACCTCGCCAGGGGAGGGGGTTGAATTTTCTGTACGTGATTCGCACCATGAGCATGGTGCGTGAACCATTTTTTCCAACAAAATTACAGTTGTAACGTAAGGTTACAACTGTAATGAACTGTATTTTTACACTTATTTTTGCAGCAAAAATACAGTTGTGCATTCGTTATAAAAAACACCTTACATTTTTTTACAAATGTAACTTTGCAAGAAAGTAAGGTCCACGTACCATGCTCATAGTACAAATCATGTACAAAAAATTCTCCCCGTCAGGGGGGTACTCCCTATCTTTTTCCTATAAATAAGACATCATTGTAACGAGTGGAAGACAGTTCACACCCTGCGAAGAGCCGCCCATTTGAAGATTTGGCGGCCTCGCCTTCCATCCCCCGAACTCGCATAATATTTGGTTCGGGAGGTGGAGTTCCTATATACTCATGGGTATGCGTCGGGATCTCTACAATGTAATACGACCACATCGTTTTGTAATAAAACAGTTGCGACCTCTCTCTTGTTTGCTTCGTGTCTATGTCTGCTAATTCAGGGGATAGTAACCTTCGACCATCTCTTTGGTCCGAACTTTGTGAACTAATTTTCTTGGTTCCAACACTTTGGTGCGGTGAGCGTGGACTTTGGTCGGAGGAGGAAACACTTACGAAGAAGCGTCATGGTGCATGACATTAACAAAAGTTGGATCGCAACCTCAAAGTAGAAAGCTAAGAGAGCAAATGCGAACTCAAAGAGAGTTCAAGCAAGCTAATGCAGCCGAGCTCTGTTTAAGGGAGTTCAAGCCAGGCGAGCTCAACTCACTAAGGCCAGTTTAGGGCGAGCTCATGCTAGCGAGCTCAACTCACCAAGGCCAGTTCAGGGTGATCTCATGTAGGCGAGCTCAAAGCAAGTTCAAAGCGAGCCCAGACGAGCTCATCCAAGCGGGCTCATTTAGGCAAGCTCAACTCGCAGGAAGGCAGGCGAGTTCACAACTCGCTCGGATAGATGAGTTCAAAGCATGCTCATGCAGGCAAGCTCTGTTCAAGGCTCCAGTAGCGAGTTAGGTGAGCTCGGGAAGACAAGATCAAAGCGAGCTCACATGATGCTAGTTGAACTCAAAGCCATGCGAGCTCATATTAGCGAGTTCACGCAAGCGTAGGTGGTTCTAATGTCAAAAGTGACACTTGCTTCAGTTGAAAATAATTATGATGTTGGTTTTATTTTATTTTTGAAGCTATATATATGTATGCCCGGTTTAGGGCAAGCAGGCTTTTTTCGATTAATCCCGTTCGACTTGGTATCAGAGCCTTGGAAATTTCCGCCGCTCGACTGCTCGACGTCCCCGCGCCGATCTCCTGCTCGCGTCGCCTGCTCGCCGTCCCCGCGCCGATCTCCTGCTCTTCTCTCGCCGCCAGCAAGGCTCGCGCTCCTCTCGCCGATCTCCCGTCGCCTGCTCGTTAGCCGTCGCTGGATGCGTTAGCCGACGCTCTCCTCCAGTCGGCCGACGCTCTTCCGGTTTTCTCCTCCTCCGCCTTCTCTTTCGGCTTGCCGTTTTGTCCTCCATGGGGGCTGCCGGAGACGCCCCTCTTCCATCATCGGGTGCTCTCTTCGTTTTTCAGATTTAGTCTGCACCCGTCGGATGTTCTCTCTTTTCTCTTGAGATCTTCTTTTTTTCTCTATGGGAGATCCTTCCAGCCCAGATCCTTCCACTCTTTCTCCCTCGTCTCAATCCGGTGCTCTTCCCGGATCTTTGGCCCCTCCATCTTCGGCTCTTCCGGTTGATGCTTTGCATCGTTCCTCGGGTGATCCTCCTCGGAGTCATGGCCAGTTTTTGAAGATTACTACAGTCGCCTTGGATGGCACAAATTACCTGGAATGGTCTAGGGCTGCTCAACATGCGATTCGCAGCCACCAGTTGTATGGTCTTATTGATGGTACTATTGTTGAGTCATCACGTTCCAATCCCTCGTGGCGCAAATGGGATGCGGACAATTCGTTGGTCGTCTCGTGGCTGCTTCATTCGATGTCCCCTCAGGTATATCGAAGCTATATGTTGTTGGACTCCGCATATGATATTTGGACGAGAGCCCGTGATACTTACTCCCAGGCAGGCAGTTCGATGCAGGTATATGAGCTCACTCGCCGTGTTCTGGAATTGCGACAGGGGACTTTGACCGTTGCCGCCTACTACTCTGAGTTTGAGCGTCTTTATCAGGAGTTGGACTTCTTTAGTACCTTTACTGCTGCTTGTACGGTTGATGCGGTGGCACTTCAGAAGGATAAAGACCGTTTCCGTGTTCATGTCTTCCTTATGGGCCTTAGCATGGAGTTTGATGTTGTTCGTCTGCACATTCTCCATCGTGAGCCCCTTCCCTCCCTTCGGGAGGCATTCAGCATGCTCCTCAGTGATGAGAATCGCCGTCGCACTCTTGGTTCTGCTACCGATCACTCTGCGCTGGCAAGTATGACTCGTGGTCCTTCCCCTGTTTGTAGTCATTGCGGGAAGACAGGCCATGTCAAAAGCTCTTGTTTTCGTCTGCACCCGCACCTTGCTCCAAGTGGTCGGGGCTCTGGTACCCGCGGTAGAGGAGGGTACCGTGGTGGTGGTGGTGGTCGTCCCTCTGATAGCCGCTCTCAGTCTTCTGCTCACTCTACTGCCGTTCTGGATGATACTTCTGGAGGCCTGTCTACCGCTGAGTTAGAGGCCTTCCGACGCCTGTTGCGCTCTCACACTGACTCTACTCCTGCTTCCTCCCATGCTGATGTTGCCACTTCAGGTCTGTCCAGTGCTCATGCCGTGTCTTCCACACCCTCCGAGTGGATAATCGACTCAGGTGCGACCGACCACATGACTGGCTCTGCCTCAGGTTTTACCTCATATACTCCCCTTTCTGGCCGTGATAAGGTTATTGCTGCCAATGGCTCCCTCTCTGCCATTGCCGGTAAAGGGACAGTTTCATGTTCTCCTGACCTATCACTTTCCTCTGTCTTACATGTTCCTTCTTTTCCCAGAAATTTACTCTCTATTAGTCACTTGACTAACTCCTTACACTGTTCTGTGACATTCTTTCCTGATGTTTGTGTTTTTCAGGATCTGGCTACGAGGCGGACACTTGGCAGTGGTAGGAATGTCGGCGGCCTGTACTTGCTGAACTAGTCTTCTCCCAGTGCCCTATCTTCCACCAGATCTCCGACTCTTGATGACCTTCGACGATGGCATCAGCGCCTTGGCCACCCTTCTCCTTTATATCTTACTAAATTGTTTCCTGTTTTTCATCATTTACTTCCGTCTTTTTCTTGTGATGCTTGTGAGCAATCTAAACATGTACGGTGTCGTTCTACTCATTTGTCTGTCCCTAGTCTGTATCCATTTGATGTTATTCACTCTGATGTTTGGGGTCCATCCCCTGTTCTCTCTTTATCTGGATTTAGATGGTTTGTAACGTTTATTGATTGCTACTCTCGCACTACTTGGCTTTATATGCTTAAAAAGAAAAGTGACGTTCTTTCTTGCTTTCAAAATTTTCATAAGATGGTGGTCCAACAATTCGGAGGCACAATACGTGTGTTACGTAGTGATAATGGTGGAGAATATGACGATCGCGGTGTCTTTGGGGCTTATCTTGCGGACCATGGTATAATCCATCAAACTACATGTGTCCACACCTCCACTCAAAATGGGGTGGCCGAACGGAAGAATCGGCAGTTGCTGGAGGTGGCCCGGTGCTTACTTCTTTCTATGCACCTCCCTAAATCCTATTGGGGGGATGCTGTTCTTACCGCCGCACATCTCATTAACCGCCTTCCGTCCCGTGCTCTCTCGTTTGCTACGCCTCTCTCTCGCCTAGAACAAAAACACATTGTCCACACCTCTCATCTTCCCCCTCGTATCTTCGGCTCCGTGTGTTTTGTTCATGTCCATACCCCGCATCGTGATAAACTTGATGCGCGGGTCCCTTCGATGTGTTTTTGTTGGTTATTCTTCTACCACCAAAGGGTATAGATGTTATCACCCTCCGACATGTCGGTATTATTGTACCGTCGATGTCACCTTTCGTGAGGGGGAGTCGTACTTTGGTCCTCGTCAGGGGGAGATGATTACTACAGGTGCCGAGATGACCGACTCCCCGCTTCCGATTTGTGCTACTCCTCCTTCTGTTCCTGCTCCTCCACCTGATCCCGTTCCGCCACCTGCCCCTGTTCCTTCTACCTCCGCTCCTCCGATCATATATACATACTCCCGTCGTCCCACGACTGTTGAGCATGTGCAGACTGAAGATGTTCCGCCAGTACCGGTGAATGCCTCCAACCCAGATTCTGATGACGACCTCCATATTCCTCTTGCCCGTCTTATAGGTAAGAAGGGTAGCACTAAACATCCCATTGCCACCTACATTCGTTATGATCACCTTTCTCAGGCACATCAAGCCTTTGTTTCTTCTCTCTCATCTATTGTTATCCCTAAGACATGGCAGGAGGCTGCTCAGATACCTGAATGGAAAGCGGCAATGGAGGAGGAATTGCGTGCCCTGGACAAGAATAAAACATGGCAGCTGGTGAGCCTTCCTCCAGGGAAGCGAACGGTCGGATCCCGTTGGGTATTCACAGTTAAACAAAACCAAGATGGTGTTGTGGAGCGGTATAAAGCTCGTTTGGTGGCTCAGGGATATACCCAGGCCCAGGGCATTGACTACCAGGAGACCTTTGCTCCTGTTGCTAAGATGAACTCAATCCGCGTTCTTTTTTCTGTTGCTGCAAGTCGTAGATGGGAACTACTTCAGCTAGATGTCAAGAATGCCTTTTTGAATGGTGATCTGGAGGAAGAGGTATACATGGATATTCCACCGGGCTCTGTTATCAAAGGGTCCAAGGGGAAGGTGTGCCGAGTTCTAAAATCTCTGTACGGCTTGAAACAGTCTCCGAGAGCGTGGTTTGGGCGTTTTTACAAGTTCATGCTTCAACTTGGGTACACTCAAAGTCATGCTGACCACACTCTTTATTAAGAGAAAAGGTGCCCAGGTCTCTATTCTTATTGTGTATGTGGACGACATCATCATTACCGGGGATCACATGGAGGAGATCATTTACTTGAAGGAACAACTGGGCAAGGAATTTGAAGTTAAAGACCTGGGAAAGCTGAAATATTTCTTGGGAATTGAAGTGGCAAGGTCTCAACAAGGGATCTTCATCTCCCAAAGAAAGTATACTCTAGATCTTCTTGAAGAGACTGAGATGCTTGGGTGCGCACCCGTGGACACCCCCATTGAGGCTAATCACAAAATTGATGCAGATACTAGTGGAGAAAAGGTGGATGTCTCAAAATACCAACGTTTGGTTGGACGACTCATATACCTGTCCCATACTCGCCCTGACATTACGTATGCTGTGGGGGTCCTAAGTAGGTATATGCATTCTCCTTCCATTCGTCATCAGCAGGCGGCCTTTAGAGTGCTACAGTATCTCAAAAAGGCACCCGGCCGTGGGATCCTTTTCAAGAACGGCCAATCTTTAGAAGTTGAAGTGTTTACAGATGCTGATTGGGCTGGTAGCCAAGATGACAGAAAATCAACTACTGGGTACTGCACTTTTGTGGGAGGCAACCTCGTTTCGTGGAGGAGCAAGAAGCAAAATGTGGTAGCTCGATCAAGTGCAGAGGCAGAGTATAGGGCAATGGCACAAGGTGTTTGTGAAGGATTGTGGTTGAGGACTCTCCTTCGGGACATTGGCCTTCAGGGGAACAATCCTATCATGATCTACTGCGACAACAAAGCCGCCATCAGTATTGCGCACAATCCAGTGCAACATGATAGAACCAAACATGTGGAAGTTGATAGACATTTCATCAAGGATCATCTAGACAAAGGGAATATCTGCACACCTTTTGTGAACTCATCCGATCAGCTTGCGGACGTCTTCACCAAGGGTTTATACAGCGACAACTTCAAGGACAACACAAACAAGTTGGGAATGATCAATATATATTCCCAACTTGAGGGGGAGAGTTGAAAATAATTATGATGTTGGTTTTATTTTATTTTTGAAGCTATATATATGTATGCCCGGTTTAGGGCAAGCGGGCTTTTTTCGATTAATCCCGTTCGACTGCTTCGACTTAGTTTCTTTCTTCAATACTAGTGATTTCCATACATATACCTACTTACGGGTGCTTTGGTAAAACCCGTGAGTGCTTTCATAAGACTAACAAACATGGTTATTCATGATGAGAAAGCATATACTCCGCAAATTCATGCTCGTAAGGTGTTCTCTAATATCATGCGACTCCATTCTCGCGATGATCTTCTTCAATAGCTTTCCATACATACGAGTTCTTACTCGTGAGGTCTTGAAGTTTATATTCCGCGAGTTCATGCTTCCTATGATCTTATTCTGCAGAGGATATTCCACGAGAGTTCTTACTCGTGAGGTCTTGAAATTTATATTCCGTGAGTTCATGCTCGCGATAATCTAATTCAGCAGCGAATATTCCACGAGAGTTCTTACTCGTGAGGTTTTGAAGTATATATTTCGTGAGGTCTTGAAGTCTATATTCCGCGAGTTCATGCTCGCGATGATCTTATTCAACAACTGATATTCCACGAGAGTTCTTACTCGTGAGGTTTTGACGTTTATATTCCGCGAGTTCATGCTCATGATGATCTTATTCAGCAGCGGATATTCCACGAGAGTTTTCACTTGTGAAGTCTTGAAGTATATTTCGTGAGCTCTTACTCGCAATGATCTTATTTGGTAGCGGGTATTCTACGAGAGTTCTTACTCGTGAGGTCTTGAAGTATATATATTTTGCGGGCTCTTACTCGCGACGATTTTATTCAACAATCTATATTCCGCGAGTGTTTTTACATGTGAGGTCTTAAAGTTGTACTCAGTGAGTTAATGCTCTCAATGATATTATTCAACTGCGATTATTTGTTGTCTGTGATTGTCTATCTTCTTTTATTTACGGATGACCTTCACATGGGTAAGTCTTTAGAAGTTGGAGCGATCCCTCCCCGACGATAACATCCCATAGAGGCTCTCTCTTGACTTCATCGAAGAGCTCCGGGATCTCGTCACTGCTCGACAGGAAGAGGTCAAGCGGAGGATGGCAAAATACTTCAACACGGATATCAGGATCAAGAAGTTCTAGAAGGGCGGCTTGGTGCTGAAGAAAGTTTATGTCGCCGCAAGATCAACAGCCATCGGGAAACTCAACCCGAACTGGGAAGGACCATTCATGATCCTAGAAGCTTTGAAGACCGGAGGATACCGCCTCCAAAACTCAAAAACGAAGCACTCGGGAACACTTGGAGCGGAGACGACTTGAAAAGTTTCTACCCTTGAACCTGCAGCTCAAAGTAGTATTGAGCACGTGCCAGGTCACGATAACCTTTATGTTTTGTCTTTTCTCATGGATGCAATGCTATAACTTCCTCAAAGAAGAATCTCATGCTCAACTTATTAGTGCCCAGTCATTGAGCATTCAATTTCCGCAAGTGTTTTAGAAGGTGAATCGCCACCTCACCTTTTGGAACCTTTGGTCGAGTGACGAGATGACGCCTCGGGCTCAGAGAGTCTCCATAAGTCCATGCCTCTACTGTGGCGACCGAGATCAGCTCCCCCCATACATGCTGGCCAACTGACGCCCCCCCCCCCCCCCCCCCCCCCCCCCCCCAAAGAGCTCATCCTCCTTATCCGTCTATTGGCTACTAGAACTGAGGACGTCGTCGTCTAAAATACTTTAGAAGAAATTAAGTTTCTACCGGCTGCAAGAGAATATCCCTAAGGGGATATAGCTCACAATCAATAACTCATCAGAATATCGGCAGCTGGGCAGATGTTTGAGGAAGTCAATTTGACAAAGCTTATGTCGAGGCCCAACTAAAACAATGTTGTTAAACTTGCTCGTTTATAATATCGGTTTGTTTAACCTTAAGAAACCTCCCTTTGCATGCTCGTCCAAGCATCAAAACTATGGCTGCAAAGGAAGTTTGGTAGTTCGAACTCAGAAAGAAAAGGTATGTCAGGGTTAATCTCCTCCTCAAAAAAGGTTTTAAGCCGACAAGAGGAACGATACCTCAGGTTCAGTGTGTCATCCTAAGCTCAAACCTCTGCATTGCCAGCCGAGATCAGCTCCCCCTTGCATGTTGGCCGATTTGCCCCTCGAGTCTTGACTTTCCTTTGTCCGCTGAACCGTTTTCGGGATGGAGATTTCAAGGATGAAGCCTCGGGTGCAACGAGTCGCCGTAAGTCCGTGCCTCTGCAGCGGTGGCCGAGATCAGCTCCCCCCTAACATGCTAGCCGACTGACCCCCCGAGAGTTCATCCTATGTTCCAGATCAGTCGAAGCCTCGAGTGCTGCGAGTCGCCGTAAGTTCGTGTCTCTGCAGTGATGGTCGAGATCAGCTCCCCCCTATATACTGGCCGACTGACCCCCCGCCCCGAGAGTTCATTCTATGTTCCAAATCAATTGAATCATCGGGTGCTGCAAGACTCCATAAGTCCATGCCTCTGAAGTGGTGGCAATTGAAGCATCAGGTGTTGTGAGTGTTCATAAGTTCATACCTCTGCAGTGGAGGCCGAGATCAACTCCCCCCTTACATGCTGGTTGACTGACCCCCTGAGAGCTCATTCAATGTTCCAGATCAGTTGAAGTCTCGGGTGTTGCGAGTTTCGATAAGCCCATGCCTCTGCAGTGACAGTCGAGATCAGCTCCCCCCTTACATACTGGCGGACTGACCCCCCGAGAGCTCATTCTATGTTCTAGATCAGTTGAAGCCTCGGATGCTGCGAGTCTCGATAAGTCCATGCCTCTGCAGTGGCGACCGAGATCAGCTCCCCCTTACCTGCTGGCCGGCTGACCTCCCGAGAGTTCATTATATATTCCAAATCAGTTGAAGCCTCGGGTGCTGCGAGTCTCCATAAATCTATTCCTCTGCGGTGCCGGCTGAGATCAGGTCCTGCCTTACATGCTGATCGACTGACCCCGAGAGCTCATTCTATATCCTCATCGACCTCTTCAGTTGAGCTCGCTCGATAAGCGAATGGCCTGAGAGTTACTTGCATACCTTTGATCGCGTTTCTCATCTTTGCAGGGACCTCGCGTGGCATATCTCGTGCCCATCTCGCTAAACCACGGGTCTTACATTATTTTTCCAAGCTCGCATCGAACTTGAAAAAACGGGATTGTGTATAACCCGTAATTCGTTGAGATCAGGAATGCATAAGGAAGACACCTCTTAAATTCAGCTCGACGAGCCTCTTGAATTCAGTTCGGCGGGCCTCCTGAATTTAGCTCGGCGGGCCTCCTGTTTTCAGCTGGGCGAGCCTCCTGAATTTAGCTCGGGGGTCCTCCTGAATTCAGTTCGGCGTGCCTCCTGTATTCAGCTTAGCAGCCTCCTGAATTCACCTCGTCGGGCTTTCTATATTCAGCTCGGCAACCTCTTGAATTCATCTCGTCTGCCTCTAATATTCACCTCGACAACCTACTGAATTCAGCTCCCCCTTACATGCTGGCCGACTGACCCCCCGAGAGCTCATTCTATATTCCAAATCAGTTGAAGCCTCGGGTGCTGCGAGTCTCCATAAATCCATGCCTCTGTGGTGGCGGTCGAGATCAGGTCCCGCCTTACATGCTGGCTAACTGACCCCCCGAGAGCTCATTCTATATCCTTATCCACCTCTTCAATTGAGCTCGCTCGATAAGCGAATGGCCTGAGAGTTACTTGCATGCATTTGATCGTGTTTCTCATCTTTACAGGGACCTCGTGTGTCATAATATCTCGTGCTCATCTCGACGAACCACGGGTCCTACATTATTTTTCCAAGCTCGTATCAAACTCGAAAAAAATGGGGATTGTGTATAACCCGTAATTCGATGAGATCAGGAATGCATAAGAAAGACACCTCCTAATTTCAGCTCGGTGGGCCTCCTGAATTCAGCTCGGCGGGCCTCCTGTTTTCAGCTTGGCGGGCCTCCTGTTTTCAGCTCAGCGGGCCTCCTGAATTCAGCTTGGCGGGCCTCTTGAATACAGCTTGGCGGGCCTCTTGAATTCAGCTCGGAGGGCCTCCTGAATTCAGCTCGGCGGGACTCCTGAATTCAGCTCGGCGGGCCTCCTGAATTCAGCTAAGCGGGCCTCCAGTATTTAGCTAAGCGGGCCTCCAGTATTCACCTCGGTAACCTCCTGAATTCACCTCTGCAACCTCCTGAAATCACCTAAGCAACCTCCTGAATTCACCTCATCGGGCCTCTTGAATTCAGCTCGGCGGGCCTTCTGTATTCAGCTCGGTGGGCCTCCTGAATTCACCTCGACAGCCTTCAGCATTCACCTCAGTAGCCTCCTGAATTCATCTCTTCTGGGGGGGGGGGGCTATCTTTTCCTATAAATAGGTCCCCATTGTAACAGGTGGAAGATAATTCACACTCTGCGAAGAGTCGCCCATTTGAAGATTTGGCGACCTCGCCTGCCTTTCCCCAAACTCGCACAACACTTAGTTCGGGAGGGGAAGTTCCTATACACTCCTGGGTATGCTGCGGAACCTCTAGAATGTAACACAACCACCTCATTTTGTAATAAAATAGTTGCAACCTCTCTCTTGTTTGCTTCGTTCCTATGTCTGCTAATTCAGGGGCTAGTAACTTTCGGTCATCTCTTTGGACCGAACTTTGTGAACTGATTTTTTTGGTTCCAACATTTTTATAATTGTATTTTCCGTTTATGTCGTAGTCCAAGTGTTGGGGGCTTAATTACGTTTATGCCCCTTGTATCTTTTATTCAAAGGCCCTTTGGGCTAGTGAAATGCAAGCAAGAAGTTAGTCTATTCTTTTTTTCCTTAAAGAGATTGTGGCAGCTTTCTCCTCCCGAGTACACCCCACTAAGGTGGTTGCAGTTCCGGCTCCACGATATCCTCCGCTTCCGTCATTCCCGCCTCCGACCATCCTCCAACGACACTACACTGACATTACGGGCTAGACCCATAACAACTTGGTATCAAAGCTTTACTTCCTCCGGCACCAAAAACTCCCCCACATTTCACTGCCACCAAAAGGATCTTCCCTCTTTCCCCTCTACTTTTCACCGACTGACCCCATTACCTTCCGTCGAAACCACCGCAGCCCGCAAACTCCTCGACGTTCCACGTAGTTTGCATCGACGTCCAACATCAAGCATTCGGTGCTTGGACGACTGTAACAACCATAAAAAATTAAATACTTATAAAAAGTCTATCCGCACCCCAGTCTCCCCCTTTTTTCTATCTTAGCCGCAACCCGGTTCCCCCCGATAAAATCTCCCGCAAACCGCTCTGCTAGGTCTCCCGATCCCGCCTCCCGAACGCGTCGATCTCCCGCTCGCCCTCTGCTCCCGTCTCCCGCACGCAAGCCGCCGCCTCCTGCTCCTCCGTCGGCGCCTGCTGCTACTCCTTCCTTGGCCGACGTCGCCTCCTCCTCCTCCTGCTCCAGGCACCGACACCCCCTTGTTCTTCTCCTCCAAAGCCCGACAACTCCTCAATCTGCTGAGGCCGGCTCCTCTTTTCCCTCTTCCTCTGGCCGGCAGCAGAAGCCCCTCCCTTCAAATCCGACTTTCCTCAGGCCATCGACAACAACCTTCCTTCCTCTCTTAGGGCCCGCAGCCCTAATTCCTCCTCTTCTTCGTCTTGGCCGGGTTTTGCGAGAGGATCGCCTAGGGTTTCCTCCCCTCTCGTCCTTGAGCCAGGATTTGACTTCCTTTAGGTAAGATTCCTCCTCAATTCAGATTTCCTTAATTTTCTTTGGAAGTTTGCGCTCCAAATTTCGGATATTTTTGCATTTCTGATTTTTCCCCATTATAACCGTCCAATTTCTAGGTTTTTGTGCTCCCCGACGTCATTCGTCGCCCTAATTGGCGGGATCTCTCCAAAGCCCTCTCCGATTTAGGGTTTCCGCAACCTAAGCGCCGTGAAGTCTCCGTTTCCGTGTGGAATCTCTTCTCCCCTCACTCTTGAGGGAGGTAATCTGCTAACTCTCTCGTGTTTTAGATTTTGTAAAACATAAAATGTATGTGTTAGCGTAGAAAATTATGCTACATCGCTTTCGTTGTGTTTGATCAAGTTCAAAATGTGATATCTGCTTTTGCTTGCGCAACTTAGCCACCGCCGTCAGATTCGGCCTCATTTAAGGCAAAGTAGAGATCTCTCTCTCTTGCAAGCATTGAATTTAATTGTCATGTCTGTTCTTATGTTTATATGAATGCACACTTGAATGCTTGTTTCGTCGAATAAATTTAGACCTCGAATCCCTAAACAGACTTATTAATAGATTGAGGTATCACGCGTTGGAATAGCACGAATTGTGAATAAGAATGATGGTTACTTGAATATTCACTAGATGAATCTCGTCTCAATTGATGAATAAATGAGAGACTAGTAGTTCTTGTTGATTATGAACATTAATTATTATAATGATGAATGTTATTATTCTTGTTGGCAACTAGGTGAATTGTGTTTGATATGAAATTTTCGGCTCGAACACATGCTTACTTGGAAGATATACTCGTTTGTTGGAATGGATCAAACTAAATGAATACTTGATATCCTAGAAAATGATGTATAGTAATCTTATTACTCGTGAATACTTGAACCCGTAAGTTTCAAAACTCTCTTTCGAGTTCTTTGAGTCATCGAAACCTGTTTCTTATGCCTGTTTGGTTGAAAGACTTAGGTAAAGTTTATTTTTTGATCTGATGTTTTTCTTCAGCGTGAGTCTGTTCCAATTAGAATCACCAAACTATGAATCTTTTAAATTATCTAATGTCATGTACCTCTGTTTGCGTTTATAAATTATACTATTGTATATCTGAATCATTATTTGGTTACGTGTCTTGATATGTTAGAATCACTCAATCATGGATTATTTCATTAATAACACAAGTAAACAATTGAACGGTAGGGTTTTAATTGACGCAACTCCTTGACTTGGGTTCCCTCTTGAATCCCTAATGGGAACAAAGGACCGGTCATAGCGAACATACATTTCTGAATCTCCTGAATTCGTACTTGAATCTGTCTGAATCATGAATCCTGCGAGTCAAACAAAAACACCTACACTTTCACTTGTTACAACTTATGTTATTACATGATCATCTTTGTATGCTTTACTTCGGAGTAGTCTAATAGTTCTAGATATTTCTGCTTGTCTCACTTGCTTGTCTGTCTTGTTAGCTTCGTTTCCTGAAAAATGGTACAAAAATATTCGGTTTCCCCTGCTCGTATTTTATTTTGCTTGCTCCTATTTATTTCAATGCTCTGAGACTTTTCCTTCTTGTTTTGGAATTTGCCTTAGAGTTCGTGCCTGCGCCGCCTGCTTCCTGAGCCGATCTGCGTCAAGCTTCAGGTTTTGTGTTTATGTTTCATTTCTTTATCTGTCAGATATTTTGTTATGTAATAATTACAATCAACCATTTTCTCTTGTTTCATGGACAACTGCTAGGCTAAATCATATATGCACTAGAATTTGACATGATTTGCATGTTCATTTCTCTGAATTGTCACTGCATTTCGATCTGTATCAGAACTTGTAAAATAAGTTGTTTTTGCAAAATGCATGTGCACCTGTTTCAAACTATCATATTTTAAAGCTTCCGCAATAAATCAATCCGTTTTCCTACAAATTAATTACCTTAAAACTTATTATCAGCTTCTCTGCTTCTGCCTTAGCAGACATGGTTTTCTTTCCACTCATGCCTGTGGCATCACGGCCCGCCCGAAGCGCACTCTGACTCTGGTTGAGATGGGTCGTGACAACGACTCAGTCTACCTCGAACCGTCTTCGTCGCCCTCTGTCGACTCCGTCTGCATCGATCGAAGCCCTCCTGTGTACGTCGATCTCCAGACGTTTCGATTCCTGCTGAATCGAGCACCTTTTTCGAGCCCTGCGCACGTCGATCTCCATACGTTCTGGCATCCCTTCTCCTCTCTTACACACGTCAACGCCTAACTGTGAAGATCGAAGCCCTCATGCGCATGCCGATCTCCAGACGTTTCGAGCCCCGCTGAATCAAGTGTCTTTTTTGAGCATTGTGCACTGTACACCAGATATCAGAGCCTGTTGCTGCTACCTTGAACCCCACGCCTTTTGGTCCCACGCATGCTTCCGTGTCCCAAGCAAGAGTCGTGACATCCACCCTGCTTATATATTTCCTTAAACTGTCGATGCCTGCATAATTGATAAATCAATTAATTGAATAATTAAATATTAAATTAAAAACTAATTAATTTGATTATTTCAAACTAATTAACAACATCGGTGAATTCTCCGCAACTCTGATTAAACTTCAGGATCATATGCACACTCTTCTGGCATCATATGTTGTCGTTGAAGCCCGACATTAATAAGGTCGCCCTTGCCGCAATGGTCAACTCATCCACTGTTGGGAGCCTGCTCGCTCGTCTTCTGATCTCCGCGTCGTCATCGAGCTCGTTGATTGTTCCGCCAGAAACCATGCCACTACGACACTATCAACTCCTGTGAGCCTCCTCCAGCCCCAGCTGCGCTTTCGACGCCGCAAATCTCATTAGCTTTCATCCCCGCACCATTTGGTCTACCAGCCACCTCCATCCAATGCTTTTCACTCCAGTCACCTGTTTCGCAGGCCCCTCTGGCATCATTCCCTCTGATGACCGCCACCCGGACGGAGCCGACACTTTCGATCGCCGCGACTCACATTCAACAGACACACTTACCCCGTCTCCGCTATTATGCATGACAGCCTCTCCTTAGTTAGAGCCCCTGCCACGCCAGATCCCTACAACCCTTCATGACAACTGAGAGCACGATGACGACCTACCGCTTGATGCAGTCTCCGCTACAACAATGCACTACCGAAAACTATTCTAGTGGGAAATTAAGGAGCCAAATGATCAAGTAGTGCAAGCATCGTTCGAGCTTGAGGACAAGCTCGATTTAAAGGACACGCGAGATGTTATGGGCTTTGTGCCAGACTATTATGTTGTTGTCTTTAGGGTTTTATCATATCGTCTTTCATTATGCGTGTCGTCTTTATGTTGTGTCTTTATTACGTTGTGTCTCTATAATTGTATTTGAAGTTTATGTCGTAATCCAAGTGTTGGGAGCATAATTATGTTTATGTCCCTATTGTATCTCTTATTTAAAGGCCCCTTGGGCTAGTGGAATGCAAGCAAGAAGTTAGTTTATTCCTTTTCCGCTTGAAGAGATTGTGGTAGCTCTCTTTTCCTGAGCACACCCCGCTTAGGCAACCGCGGTTCCGGCTCTACAATATCCTCCGCTTCTATCATCCCCGCCTACTGCCATCCTCCGGCACACTACGTCGATGTTACGGGCTAGACCCATAACAAATTGATATTATTTACTGTTGGAATATGTTATTGGAGTTATTATGTCGCTCTTTATTTATCCTTGTATATCTCTCCTATATATAGGAGAGTGCCTCTTTACTCTAATTTAATTTTCAGTTTTTGAACCTCTCCAACATGGTATCAGAGCCGGACGTGACCTAACCCTTCTCCTGCGTCGGCGTTCTTCCTCGCGTCTCCACCGCGCCTCATCTCCCGCGCCCCATCTCGCGTATCATCTCCCGCGTCTCATCTCCAGCGCGTCGGCGTTCTTCCTCGCGTCTCCAGCGCGTCTCCAGCGCGTCTCCAACGCGTCGGCGTTCTTCCTCGCAGTCAGCGTCTCCAGCGCGTCGGCATTCTTCCTCGCAGTCAGCGCACCCAGCGCCAGTCTTCCCGTCTCCAGCCTCCCGCCTCCAGCCCTAGTCGGCGTTTTCTCTCGTCCGTCGGCGAAGCCCTCTCCGCATGGCTGCTTGAGCCTTTCTCGGCGCCGGATCTATGCAGGCTTGAATCCGTGATTGCTCTTCCGGCGTCCGTTCTCCCTTTCTGTGGGAATGTATCTCCCTATTATTGTGTTTTGCGCTCCACTGACGCATCTCCTCTTTCTATGAGTGAGATTTCATGTCTCTAGGCTCCCGGATTTGTGCTGCCTTTCCTCTCTTGCTATGCCAGGAAGTAGTGAGACTCCGGATGTCTCCTCCGGTGGGAGTGCTCCTCCTGATCCTCTTCCTCCTATTGGATCTCTTCGTGCCAACCATGATCACGGGACTCCTCAGATTACTACTATTAAGTTGGATGACACTAATTATCTTCCATGGGCTCGCTCCGTTACTCTGGCGCTCAAGAGCCGCCGTCTGTTTGGCTACATCAACGGCACTACTAGGGCTCCCACTGCCACCTCACCGGATTGGCCCCAATGGGAATCCGAGAACTCCTTGGTGATGTCTTGGCTGACCAACTCTATGCAGGAGTCTATTGTCCGCAACTATCTATTTCTTGATACGGCGGCCGACATTTGGAAACGTGCCGAGATTACCTACTCCTGTCGCGGGAATGCTGCTCAGATTTTCCAATTGCGGCGTCGGATTTTCCTCCTGCGCCAAGGGGATCGGCCCCCTGCTGCTTATTACCTGGAGTTTACCCAGCTTTATCAGGAATATGATCACTTTGACGCACTTACTCTTGTCTCCCCTGAGGATGATGTGCTGGTCCGTGCCCGGGAGGAACGCAATCGGATCTTCAAATTTCTTCATGGTCTCCACCGTGATCTCGATCCCATCAGTGTTCAGATCCTTGGTCGTTCTCCTCTGCCTTCCTTACCTGAGGTATATAGTTTGGTTCAACAAGAATATGATCGCCGGCAGATTCGTCTTCCAGATACTGTTGCTGAGGGCTCTGCTCTTGCTGCTCGATTTAATCCCGGTGGTCGCTCTATCCGGGACACCAGGTCTAAACCTATGGACAAGGACCATTTGACGTGCGACTATTGCGGGAAGGCACGTCATACTCGGGACACTTGCTTCAAGCTTCACGGCTTTCCTCCTCCTCGCGGTGGACCTGCCACTCGTGGTGGCCGTGGATTTGGGCGCACTCTGGGTCGGTCGGCTTCTTTTCGCTCGGCTCATCTCTCTGATGCTGTTGATGATCCAGCCTCTTATGAGGTGCGGTTCCTTCCGCTCTTTCTGCTGAGGAGATTCAAGCCTTCCGTCGCTTTATGCTTGGCCACTCGTCTGAGTCTGCTAGCTCTTCCTATGCCCACCAGGGGACTCCAGGTGCTCACTCTGCCTCCGCTTGCTCTCCCACCCAGTGGATCATTGATTCTAGAGCCACAGACCATATGACTGGCTCTGCTGCAGGTTTTGTATCTTATATACCTTTGTCTGGTAGGGACAAAGTGAGCATTGCTGATGGCTCCTTGTCTCCCATTGCCGGGAAAGGGTCCATCCCTTGCTCCTCCCACACTCTCTCTTCAGTGCTCCATGTTCCTAAGTTTACCCGCAACCTGCTTTCTATTAGTCATCTTACTAATTCCATGAATTGCTCTGTAACATTTTTTCCCTCCTCTTGTGTCTTTCAGGACCTGAAGACGGGGACGGTGATTGGCTCTGGTAGACTACGGGATGGCCTCTACCTGTTCGACCCCTCCAGCTCTGCTCCACCTCCGGAGGCTCTTTCTGTTGCTCAGCTCTCTGTGGACTCTTGGCACTGTCGCCTGGGTCATCCTTCTCCCTCTACTATGCATCTTTTATTTCCGAATATGTCTAATGTATCTTTGAAAACTTTTAAATGTGATGTGTGTGATTTTGGTAAACATCATTGTACTTCTCTTAATCATGTGTCCACTCCTAGTTCTTCCCCTTTTACTGTGGTTCATACTGATGTTTGGGGTCCTTGCCCTGTTGCCTCTATTTCAGGTTTTCACTGGTTTGTTACATTTATTGATTGTTTTTCTCGTTGTACGTGGGTATACTTAATGAAAAACAAGAATGATGTCTTTCCTTTATTTCAACGTTTTCATAAGATGGTGGCCACTCAATTTAATGCTGCCATTAAAATTTTGCGCAGTGATAATGGACGTGAGTATGTTGACTCTTCCTTTGAGCGTTATCTTACTGATCAGGGCATTATACATCAGACATCTTGTGTCTACACCCCGGCTCAGAATGGGGTCGCTGAGCGTAAGAATCGTCATCTTCTGGAGGTTGCTCGATGCCTCCTCCTGAAGATGCACCTCCCGAAGCATTTTTGGGGGGATGCTGTTCTTACGGCGGCGTATCTTATAAATCGCCTGCCGACTCGTGTCCTCAATTACAAATCCCCTCTTGCGGCTCTTTCCGTCTCTCCCACAAATCTCCTTCCTCGTATTTTTGGGTGTGTATGTTTTGTCCATGTTCGCCCCACGTCGAAACTTGACCCTCGTGCACTCAAGTGTATTTTTATTGGGTATTCGCCAACCCAGAAAGGATATAAATGCTTCCATCCTGCTTCCCGAAAGATATTCGTTACTATGGACGTCACATTTCGGGAGTCTGAGTCCTTCTACGAGCCCTCACTTCAGGGGGAGACTTACCCAACGGAAGTGAGCTCTCTTCCCCTACCTATTCCTCCCTAATATATTCCTACTCCTGTGCATGTGTCTGCTATGTCTACATCCTTGTCTATTCCTGCTCCGACTCCTGTGACTGCTCCTCCTTTACAGGTGTATACTCGACGAAAAAGGGGTCAAGGTACATCGGCATCTCTCAGGCTACCCGCTCCAACATCTGATTCTTCTTTGGGGACTCAAGGTAACTGTATCTCCACCCAACATCCGATGTCCCACTTTGTATCCTATAACTCATTATCCCCTTCACATAAACTCTTTATTGCCTCTCTCTCCTCCATTTCTATTCCCTCAACTTGGCAGGATGCTATCACTAATCGAAAGTGGCAAGAGGCTATGCCTGAGGAGATGTTGGCTCTGGAGAAGAACTGCACATGGGACTTGGTCTCGTTGCCCCCTGACAAGACTGTGGTGGGGTGTAAGTGGGTGTTCTCCATCAAACAGAACTCTCAAGGGGTTGTTGAGCGATACAAGGCCCGCCTGGTGGCTAGGGGCTATACTCAGACTATGGGAATTGACTATCAAGAAACCTTTGCCCCTGTGGCGAAGATGAATTCTATACGAGTGCTGCTCTCGTGTGCTGCCTGCAAAGGGTGGCCTTTAACTCAGTTAGATGTGAAAAATGTCTTTCTTCATGGGGACTTGGAAGAAGAGGTCTACATGTCGTTACCTCCTGGTCTTACCCTAGCCGAATCTGGTGGAAAAGTATGCAGATTGAAGAAAGCCTTATATGACTTAAAACAGTCTCCTCGGGCATGGTTTGGAAGATTTCACAGAGCTATGATCGCGTTTGGATATTCTCAGAGCAATGCCGATCATACTTTATTTGTAAGGCACAAACATGGGAGACTCACTGTTCTTATTGTTTATGTGGACGATATCATTATCACGGGTGATGACACTGAAGAAATTCAAACTCTGAAACGAAGACTGGCGAAGGAATTTGAAGTAAAAGACCTGGGAAATCTCAAATACTTCCTGGGAATTGATGTCGCTCGATCAAATCATGGCATATTCTTATCTCAGAGAAAGTACATTCTTGACTTGCTCCAATCTTGTGGGATGAGTGGGTGTAGACCTGCTGATACCCCAATTGAAGTTAATCACAGATTGGGGAGAGATGATGGGGAATTGGTAGATGATATCACTGGGTTTCAACGATTGGCAGGGCGTCTTATCTATCTATCTCATACTCGCCCGGATATTTCATATGATGTTGGTGTTATTAATCAGTTCATGCATTCACCACGAACTCGTCACTTAGAAGCTGCTCATCGAATCCTCCGGTATCTCAAGTCCTCTCCTGGAAAAGGTATCCTATTCTCCCCAGGCAAAGAGCTGACCGTGGAAGTTTATACTGATGCTGATTGGGCTGGTTCCGTTAACGACAGGAGGTCCACCTCTGGCTATTGTTCTTTTGTTGGTGGTAATTTGGTAACGTGGAGGAGTAAAAAACAACATGTAGTTGCCAGGTCTAGTGCTGAAGCAGAATTCAGAGCCATGGCTCATGGGATTTGCGAGGGACTGTGGATTAAATCTCTCCTAAAAGATCTTGGCATGGAAAACAAGGATCCCGTGAGGCTTTACTGTGATAGCAAAGCCGCCATTAGCATTGCTCACAATCCCGTCCAACATGACCGCACAAAACATGTGGAGGTTGACCGTCACTTTATCAAAGAAAATATAGAAAGAGGAGCTGTGAGCACACCTTTTGTCCCCTCAGACCAACAGTTAGCGGATGCTCTCACCAAGGGGTTGAGTCAGAACGTGTTTGGGAAAATTATGTGCAAGCTGGGCATGCAAGATATCACACGCCCAACTTGAGGGGGAGTGTTGGAATATGTTATTGGAGTTATTATGTCGCTCTTTATTTATCCTTGTATATCTCTCCTATATATAGGAGAGTGCCTCTTTACTCTAATTTAATTTTCAGTTTTTGAACCTCTCCAACATTTACCATTCTATCATTTTCCCTGATGGCTAAATAGAAGCACATAGCAATTAGTCATACAAGGATTAAATAATTTATGGATGTTTGCATTTAATAAATTCGTGTAAATTTTGAGCATTTCCAAAGATAAAATTGTCATTGTATGAGCAATCTGCATGGAAAAGAAAAGAAGTAATAGGAGGGAATGGGAAAGGAATGAAATTTACATGGGACCGTGAATGCCGAGATTAGATCGAAAATATTCATGCTACTGGATTGGGCAGCCCTGCGCTTCTGTGCTCTTCAGAAAGTCAAGCCCACAGGAAATCCTCTGTCAATGGAAAATGCACAAGATTAACTTTTCAATGAAAAATACAATAGAAGTAAGAAAAAAGAGGTTGTTTTACTGTAAATTCACCTCTCTTGTATCTCTCAACCTCAACAAGTTGAGCCTCTCAGATGGTCTCAGATTTAGCAGATTCACAAGCTGTCCAAAAGTTAAATAGCAGTAATTAAGCAGGTGTATGAAATCTATGCCATACAAAAGCACATGTGGAATTCCAAGTACCCAGAAACTAAATTTCTCAGTATCATGAACACCGGGCACTCCATCAGCTTGAAGAACTTCCAGGCGCCTTGCCCTCCGACCTGAAAAATAACCGATCAATATTAATATTTTGAGGCGATAGTGTTTCCATCCAATCCAGGCTGGGCTCACAATCAAGCTAGAGCTATCTTGTGCTAAACTCTATTCCTTAGATATATAATTCATGAAAATTAAGATTAATCACACTGATCTCTCCTGTGAGTTTGCGCAATTACCTGTGTCTTTCTGTTCTCTTTTCAAATTACCAAAACCTCCACTACGAATTTAACACATTTACAAAATACCTAACATACGTTACAAGTGCACTTATCCCAGAATCCATAAGTTATAGTTTATTATACTAAAACTTGACCGTGTAAACTCGGAAGCAAAATTTTTATAATTTCAAAAGGGAGAGGGGAGATCTCCATAATTACACAACAACAACACTCAAGCCTTTATCCCACCACAGAAAATGTCAGTGCGATCAACCTTAAAATTAATGATTATTACTGTACTACTATGAGTAAGACGCACACGAATTGCTTCCATCAAATACCCCATAATATATATTTTAAAAATTCAAAGTGCAACTGTACCAATTCTTGTAGTTTCTCTTGCATTCCTTATCCATGTTTGAGCCAGTTCTGAAGCCTCACTAGCCAGTTTTTGTAGCTGTAAAAACAACCAAAGAGCTTATAATATTTCTAAAAATTTCCATCGTAAGTGATTAAGAAAGAGAGATGGCATAGAGAGAGAGAGAGAGGGATTATCATGCATAGTGATTTGTTTCTATATCATGAAAGTGAACCTATTGTTCACCAAAAAAGATACTAGTAATAGCAACCGTATATCATATGAAGAAGTAAATAAAAATAATAAGCATCATTATGACTTGTTAGAGGTCCATAAGAAGTGTTGGATGAAATCAAGCTTACATCTTCCCTCTCTTGAGATCCCTCAGAGGGGAGCACATCTTGAACCCAATCAACTTCCGCAACCCGGTACCTATATCAGGAAT
Source organism: Dactylorhiza incarnata (assembly GCA_033032865.1). Lineage (NCBI taxonomy): Eukaryota > Viridiplantae > Streptophyta > Magnoliopsida > Asparagales > Orchidaceae > Dactylorhiza > Dactylorhiza incarnata. The sequence goes on along the minus strand of JAWHQI010000088.1, from coordinate 3,752,686 downwards.
TGGAATAGAGCTAAATCAAAAGGCACATCCAATAAATCAAGCTAATTGTTTGAAGCCTGCAATAGATTAGAAAAGAAACAAATAAATATAGAAATACACAACCTACCCATCTTGATCCCAAGATCGTAGTATACGAAATCGACGGCGACCTTCTACCTACATAAAGATACTTCTTATAATCCTTCATACAAAGTTAATCAACTAGAAAAAGCAGTGCATGTAGGATGTTGTTTAGAAAATACAAGCACACTCCCATTGTCATTGAAAAAAAGCACTTTCTCTGTTAATGTTATAAATAATACACACATACATGGAAAATTAATAATTATTTTCATCCAAGATAAATCGTCTGAGGGAATGAACAGTGATAGAGAAGTATAACCGTATTATTGGGAAGCTTCACATTCAATTCTAATTATGTGTATAACTGTTTTTTGTCATCTTCCAGCATCAAAGTCAGCCAAGCCCATCAATAGTAATGCATATCAGTATTTTATAACTCTAACAAAAAAAATGGACTGAGCATTGAATCAGAGGAAGGAAAAATTCCGGGTCTGACCGGTCCGATCGGTCAAACCCGGGTATCTTATTATATGTTCATGGAAAAAATATTCTAGCACGAGATGAGCGACTAGGGTTTCAATTTCACTCAAGCTTCTTCACGACCTCACAGGAATGGGGAAGGGTACCAAACTTCTTTTACCCTTTAAACTTTAGGCTTATCAAATTGCAGAAGTTATCAGGGAAGTGGTTGTCAGTGCTTGTGGACAGGTCCGGGAAGTTGGAAATGTGAGCGACACTGGGTCTAGATAGTGAATTGTAGGACACTTCTTGTTAGGATAAGTCGAGAGTACCGATTAATCGAGGGCAAGGGTAGTGAAGATTAACTTTGTGGAAGCAATTGAATAGATGGAGTTGAAAAGAGATACTTTTGATGTTTCACTCTCTAGAAGAACTTTGTGAGGCTCGGTTCTCCTTAAGTAGATCGCTGCTAGGGCCATGAACCAGTTCAACCGAACCCTGGAAACAATTCTCCTTACACTCTCCCTCAAGTTGATCATGGGAGTCAAACATGTTCAACTTGCCAATGTTAAGGTGAAAGTAAGTCTTGCTGAGGCCTTTGACGAAGATATCTGTCAATTGATTTTTTAACTAAACGAAAGGAACACAAATGGTTCATGTTTCAATCTTTTCTTTAATGAAATTTCTGTCAATTTCAATATGTTTTGTGCAATGAAGTTGGACTGAATTGTGAGCAATGTTAATAGTTGTCTTATTATCACGATATATGTTAATTGATGTTTATGCCAAAAGTTTAAGGTCTTTCATCAGAGTTTAGGCCCTCACAGATACGCTGAGTCAATGATCTAAATTCTGCTTATGTTCTTGACCGGGCCACAACTTTTTATTTTTTGCTTCTCCTAGTAACAAGATTGCCACCCACGAAGGAGCAGTACTCTGTGGTAGATCTTCGATCTGAGGTGGATCCTGCCCAATATGCATTAGTGTACACTTCGAGATGTACACTTACAGATTTATTTCAATAAGTAATTCAATAGGTTTAAATCCCACTATCAATGTTTCTTCGAACAAATTCAGGATAATCTTCCTCTGGAAGATGAAGATTCCCTGATTAACCTTGACGACCTCGATCCCAAGAAAGTATCGTCATGGTACAAGATCTTTTACCTCAAATCTATTTGTAAGATGCATCTTTAAACATTTTTATTCAGGGTAGGTTGTGTAAGTGTAATTTAAACAAATGCAAGCCTAGATGTGGTGCAGGGGAAAGAGCGTAGTCTAACCTAAATGATGCATGCATGATGTGAACGGTTCAAAGTATATTGCAAGTGATTAATCAAATAATGATAATCCTACGCAGTGAACACAGAAAATAAGAACAAACTTTGATTCAAGAGACTAAACTTAGGTTCACTCGCGAGTAGAGGCACAAATAATTTTAGTGCAATGTGAATAAGCCATACAAATCTGTTGGAATAGGAGTTATTATGTTGCGTTATTATTCAACATTGTATCTCTCTCCTATATATATAAAGGAGAGTCTCTCTTTTCTCTAATTAATTTTGAACTGTTGAGCTTCTCCAACATGGTATTAAAGCTAGGTGTGACCTAATCCCGTCTGTGTTCCTTCAGCGTGCGCGTCTAGCTTCTCCCGACAGCGCCGTTCCTCCAGCGTTCAGATCCGCTCCCAACGTCGTATTCCAGCGCCGATCCGCCAGCGTCCCGCATCCAGATCCGTTCCTGTCGTCGTCTTCCAGCGTCCAGCGCCGTCGTCTCCCGTCCAGATCCGCTCCCGAGCGCCTCCAGCCCGTCGCCTTCCTCCAGCCAGACCTAGTCGGCCAGCTTCCTCTAGCCCCGTCTCCTTCCTCCAGCGCCCGTCGGCACAGCTCTCTTCTCATGGTTGTTTGAGCCTTTCTCGGCGCCGGATCTATGTAGGCTTGAGTCCGTGATTGCTCTTCCGGCGCCCGTTCTCCCTTCTTGTGGGAATGTATCTGTCTCTTATTGCGTATTGTGTTCCCCCGACGCATCTCCTCTTTCTATGAGTGAGATTTCTCGTCTCTAGTCACCCGTATTTGTTTTTTTTTTCTCGCATGCTATGCCAGGAAGCAGTGAGACTCCGGATGCCTCCTCCGGTGGGAGTGCTCCTCATGATCCTCTGCCTTGTACTGGATCTCTTCGTGCCAACCATGATCACGGGACTCCTCAGATTACTACTATTAAGTTGGATGACACTAATTATCTTCCTTGGGCTCGCTCCGTTACTCTGGCCCTCAAGAGCCGTCGTTTGTTTGGCTACATCAACAACACTACTAGGGCTCCCACTGCTACCTCTCCGGATTGGCCCCAATGGGAATCCGAGAACTCCTTGGTGATGTCTTGGCTGACAAACTCTATGCAGGAGTTTATTGCCCGTAACTATCTATTTCTGGATACGTCGGCCGACATTTGGAAACGAGCCGAGATTACCTACTCCTGTCGTGGGAATGCCGCTCAGATCTTCCAATTGCGGCAACGGATTTTCCTCTTGCGCCAAGGGGATCCGCCTCCCGCTGCTTATTACCTGGAGTTTACCCAGCTTTACCAGGAGTATGACCACTTTGACGCACTTACTCTTGTCTCCCCTGAGGATGAAGTGCTGGTCCGTGCCCGGGAGGAACGCAATCGGATCTTCGAGTTTCTTCATGGTCTCCACCGTGACCTCGATCTCATCAGTGTTCGGATTCTTGGCCGTTCTCCTCTGCCTTCCTTACCAGAGGTATATAGTTTGGTTCAACAAGAATATGATCGCCGGCAGATTCGTCTACCAGATGCTATTGCTGAGGGTTCTGCTCTTGCTGCTCGGTTCAATCCCGATGGTCGCTCTATCCGGGACACAAGGTCTAAACCTATGGACAAGGACCATTTGACGTTCGATTATTGCGGGAAAACACGTCATACTCGGGACACTTGCTTCAAGCTTCATGGCTTTCCTCCTCCTTGCGGTGGACCTGCCCCTCGTGGTGGCCGTGGATTTGGTCGCACTATGGGTCGGTCTGCTTCGTCTCGCTCGACTCATCTCTCCGATGTTGTTGATGATCCTGCTTCTTATGAAGGATCTGATGCCCCTGCGGTTCCTTCTGCCCTTTCTGCTGAGGAGATTCAAGCCTTCCGTCGCTTCATGCTTGGCCACTCATCTGAGTCTGCTAGCTTTTCATATGCCCACCAGGGGACTCCAGGTGCTCACGCTGCCTCCGCTTGCTCTCCCACCCAGTGGATCATTGATTTTGGCGCCACAGACCATATGATTGGTTCTGCTACAGGTTTTGTATCTTATATCCCTTTGTCTGGTAGGGACAAAGTGAGCATTGTTGATGGCTCCTTGTCTCCCATTGCCGGGAAATGGTCCATTCCTTGCTCCTCCGTCACCCTCTCTTCGGTGCTTCATGTTCCTAAGTTTACCCGCAACCTGCTTTCTATTAGTCACCTTACTAATTCCATGAATTGGTCTGTAACTTTTTTTCCCTCCTCCTATGTCTTTCAGGATCTGAAGACGGGGACGGTGATTAACTCTGGTAGACTGCGGGATGACCTCTACCTGTTTGACCCCTCCAGCTCTGCTTCACCTTCGGAGGCTCTTTATGCTGCTCAGATCTCTGTGGACTCCTGACACTGCCGCATGTGCCATCCATCTCCTTCTACTATGCATCTTTTATTTCCAAATATGTCAAATGTATATTTGAATACTTTTAAATGTGATGTGTGTGCTCTTGGTAAACATCACCGTGCTTCTCTTAATCACGTGTCCACTCCTAGTTCTTCTCCTTTTGCTGTGATTTATACTGATGTTTGGGGTCCTTGCCCTGTTGCCTATATTTCGGGTTTTCACTGGTTTGTTACGTTTATCGATTGTTTTTCTCGTTGTACGTGGGTCTACTTAATGAAAAACAAGAATGGTGTCTTTCCCTTATTTCAACGTTTTCATAAGATGGTGACCACTCAATTTAATGTTGTCATTAAAGTTTTGCGCAGTGATAATGGTCGTGAGTACGTTGACTCTTCCTTTGAGCGTTATCTTAGTGATCAGGGCATTATACATCAGACATTTTGTGTCTACACCCCGACTCAGAATGGGGTCGCCGAGCGTAAAAATCGCCATCTTCTAGAGGTTGCTCGATGCTTCCTCCTGAAGATGCACCTCCCGAAGCATTTTTAGGGGGATGCTGTTCTTACTGCGGCGTATCTTATTAATCGCCTGTCGACTCGTGTCCTTGGTTACAAATCCCCTCTTGCGGCTCTTTTTGTCTCTCCCACACATCTCCTTCCTCGTATTTTTGGGTGTGTGTGTTTTGTCCATGTTCGCCCCACGTCCAAACTTGACCCTCGTGCCCTCGAGTGTATCTTTGTTGGGTATTCGCCTACCCAGAAAGGATATAAATGCTTCCATCCTGCTTCCCGAAAGATATTCGTTACTATGGACGTCATGTTTCGGGAGTCAGAGTCCTTCTACGAGCCTTCACTTCAGGGGGAGACTTACCCAAAGGAAGTGAGCTCTCTTCCCTTACCTATTCCTCCCCCATATCTTCCTCCTCCTGTGCCTATGTCTGCTATGTCTACATCCTTGCCTACTCCCGTTCCTACTCCTGTGACCGCTCCTCCTTTACAGGTGTATACTCGGTAAAAAAGGGGTCAAGGTACGTCGGCATCTCTCAGGCTACCCGCTCCAACATCTGATCCTTCTTTGGGGACTCAAGGTAACTGTATCTCTACCCAACATCCGATGTCTCACTTTGTGTCCTATAACTCATTATCCCCTTCACATGAACTCTTTATTGTCTCTCTCTCTCTCCTCCATTTCTATTCCCTCAACTTGGCAGGATGCTATCGCTAACCGAAAGTGGCAAGAGGCTATGCTTGAGGAGATGTTGGCTCTGGAGAAGAATTGCACATGGGACTTGGTCTCGTTGCCACCTGGCAAGACTGTGGTGGGGTGTAAGTGGGTGTTCTCCATCAAACAGAACTCTCAAGATATTGTTGAGCGATACAAGGCTCGTCTGGTGGCTAGGGGCTATACTCAGACCATGGGAATTGACTATCAAGAAACCTTGCTCCTGTGACGAAGATGAATTCTATAAGAGTTTTGCTCCCGCGTGTTGCCTGCAAAGGGTGGACTTTGACTCAGTTAGATGTGAAAAATGCTTTTTTTCATGGGGACTTGGAAGAAGAGGTCTACATGTCGTTACCGCCTGGCCTTACCCTAGCCGGATCTGGTGGAAAGGTATGTAGGTTGAAGAAAGCCTTATATGGCTTAAAACAGTCTCCTCGGGCATGATTTGGGAGATTTCACAGAGCTATGATTGCTTTTGAATATTCCCAGAGCAATGCCGACCATACTTTATTTGTAAGGCACAAACATGGGAGACTCACTGCTCTTATTGTTTATGTGGATAATATCATTATCACGGGTGATGACACTGAAGAAATTCAAACTCTGAAACAAAGATTGGCAAAGGAGTTTGAAGTAAAAGACCTGGGAAATCTCAAATACTTCCTGGGAATTGAGGTCGCTCGATCAAATCATGGCATATTCATATCTCAGAGAAAGTACATTCTTGACTTGCTCCAATCATGTGGGATGAGTTGGTGTAGACCTGCTGATACCCCAATTGAAGTTAACCACAGATTGGGTAAAGATGATGGGGAAGTGGTAGATGATATCACTGGGTTTCAACGATTGGCAGGGCGCCTTATCTATCTATCTCATACTCGCCCGAATATTTCATATGCAGTTGGTGCTATTAGTTAGTTCATGCACTCACCACGAACCCGTCACTTAGAAGTTGCTCATCGAATCTTTCGGTATCTCAAGTCCTCTCCTGGAAAGGGTATCCTATTCTCCCCGGGCAAAGAGCTGACCGTTGAAGTCTATACTGATGCTGATTGGGCCGGTTCAGTTGACGACAGGAGATCCACCTCTGGTTATTGTTCTTTAGTTGGTGGTAATTTGGTAACGTGGAGGAGTAAAAACAACATGTGGTTGCCAGGTCTAATGCCGAGGCAGAATTCAGAGCCATGACTCATCGGATTTGCGAGGGACTGTGGATTAAATCTCTCCTAAAAGATCTTGGCATGGAAAACAAGGATCCCGTGAGGCTTTACTGTGATAGCAAAGCCGCCATTAGCATTGCTCACAATCCTGTCCAACATGACCGCACAAAGCATGTGGAGGTTGACCGTCACTCTTAGTTATTAAAGGCGCAAGGCGCACCAAGGCACAAATAGGTCTTGGAGCCTAGGCGCAAGACTCAAGGTGCAGGCGCGCGCCTGACGAAGGCAAGGCGCAATCACATCCAATTTAAATAATTATCATTAAACATCAATTCATCTTCTTGATCAGATTCTTCGTCTATTATACTCATTAATCATTCATTACTATCATTTATATCTCTTAAAAAATAAAATCAATATGGTCACTAGGACCATATTTAAGCCTCGACGCTTAATTTTGTTTCACAAACACTACATCATGCAAAATTATTGAATTCTTACGTTATTTCTTTCCTTATTTTGAAAAAGAAAAATTTATAGCAAAAATTACACCCAAGTGCACCTTTTATTCTCCAAAGGCGCAAAAAAGGCGCACAAAGGCACAATCATCTGAGCCTGGTGAGCCTGGAGCCTTAGGCGCGCCTTTAACAACTTAACCGTCACTTCATCAAAGAGAATATAGAAAGAGGAGTTGTGAGCACACCTTTTGTCCCTTCAGATCAACAGTTAGCGGATGCTCTCACCAAGGGGTTGGGTCAGAACGTGTTTGGAAAAATTATGTGCAAGCTGGGCATGCAAAATATCACACGCCCAACTTGAGGGGGAGTGTTGGAATAGGAGTTATTATGTTGCGTTATTATTCAGCATTGTATCTCTCTCCTATATATATAAAGGAGAGTGCCTCTTTTCTCTAATTAATTTTGAACTGTTGAGCTTCTCCAACAAAATCAATACGAAATCAAAGAGAAAATATTTATGCTATCACATCCACAGAAATATAGTTTGGACCGGCAGGGTGTGGCTGAGGTCGAGTTAAGAGAAAATATGGCGGAGGCGACAGGGATGCGACTCAGATCTGAGTGGGGAGGATATGGTTGGACGGATGAAGGGTTGCAGACGTAGGGGGGGATGAGCGGCATCAATTGTGAGGGACTGAGACGGGATGAAGGAGGGGAAGTGACTGGGGATTGAGGCTCCTAGTGGCGGAATCCAAGAAGACCGTCGAGCGGGTAGGAGTTTGTTGGGTTGCGACTGGATGACAGGGGTCGGTGGTGACGAGATCTGGGAGGTGATGAAGGATCGGGTGGGGGAAGAAGGTTGGCCTAGGAGTCGTCACCGTGAGGAGGACCGAAGGCTCTGGGAAATCTAAAGCAAAGCGTTGATCTCCATCAGTTTATCTCTTCCACACCATCTCATGTAATAATCATATCATCAACATAAACAATCAAAGCTATCAACGTCCCTTCTTTATGTTTGATGAAAAGTTTGTGACCAGTTGCACACTTGCACTTTGTAAATATCCTGCAGATTTCTTCGTAGCATTGAATCGCCTAAACTGGGCTCTTAATGATTACTTTAACTCATACAAACTTGTGTCTTGAGTTTCTCACAATAGTCGCGGAGTCATAAAAGCTCTTCTTCTAAACTTCCATAGCATTTCAAATTAAGTTATGCAATTTCCATCCCATAATAGCTGCACAAGAAAGAAGAACTCAAACAATGTTCATCTTTGCTACATGTGCAAAGGTCTCAAAGAAATCAATGCTAGTATATCATTTTGCCACCAATCTAGTTGTGTATCATTTCACTATCCCTTTAGAGTTTTGCTTAACTGTAAATACTTATCGACACCCAACCGCCTTATTTCCTATATGTAGAGTAATTATATCTCAAGCATGATTCTTCTCCAGAGCATTCATTTCCTTAATCATCACATTTTTTCACTTAGGATTCTTTATAGTAAAATTCAAGTATCGGAGGTAAATGATGCTCTAAAGAAGATGAAAAATGGAAAAAACGGTTGGGTCAGACGATATACCCGTCGAAGTATGGAAATGTCTAGGAAAAGAAGGAATTTTGTGGCTTACATGCTTCTTCAATAAGATACTGAAGTCAAAGAGGATGTCGAACCAATGGAGAGAAAATATCATGGTACCTTTATATAAGAACAAATGAGATATACAAAATTGTGTTAATTACAGAGGAATTAAATTAATGAGTTATACCATGAAACTATAGGAACGAGTGATAGAAAGAAGAGTAAGACGAGAGACTAGTATCTCAGAGAATCAATTTGGATTCATGCCAGGGCGGTCGACCATGGAAGCTATACATCTCTTGAGGAGACTCATTGACAACTATCGAGAAAGAAAACAAGATTTACATATGTTGTTTATCGACCTTGAGAAGGCTTATGATAGGGTTCCAAGAGAGATCTTATGGAGAGTCCTAAATTATCAAAGGCGCAAGGCGCACCGAGGCGCAAGGCGCAGGCACGCGCCTGAGGCACGTGAGGCGCAAAAATGAATTGGGTGCCAACTTCACTGAAAAACAACGAATTTGGCATCCAATTCACTGATTTTTAGTGAATTGTGCACCCAATTCACTGAAAATCAGTGAATTGGATGCCCAAGTGCGCCTATGTGTGCCATGAGTGCGTCTGAGATCATGTTTTTGCCCACCTACGAAAAAAACAGGTTGAAGAAAACACTTTGAAAGGCTCAGGCGCGCCTTTGGTGGGCCTGAGAGCTGGTAAGGCGTGCACCGAGACGCGTCTGAGGCGCTCCTGGGCGCGCCTGGGGCACATCGCCTGCCTCTGCCTTGCAGAGGCGCTTACCGGTGCCTCAGGCGCGCCTAGGTGCGCGCCTTGATAACATAAGGAAAGTCTTAGAAAATAAATGTGTAAATGTATCATACATTGACATAATTAAAGATATGTACACAAATTCAGTGACTAGGGTGAGGACATCTGGAGGATTAACACAGGAATTCCATATCATTGTTGGCTTACATCAAGGTTCAGCTTTAAGCCCTTATCTCTTTACCCTTATCTTAGATGAGCTCACCAGACATATCCAACAAGCAATACCTTGGTGTTTATTGTTTGCGGATGATACGTTTTGGTCGATGAGACGCGCGATGGTGTAAATGCGAAACTTGAATCTTGGCGAGACACTTTAGAAAAGGGGTTTTATGTTGAGCAGGGCAAAGACAGAGTATATGGAGTTTAAATTTAGTAGTGCAAGAAGGACAGATGACTTCGTTATTAAGTTGGGTGATCAAGATATTTCTCACAGTGAGTGCTTTAAATATCTTGGATTGATAGTTCAAAAAGATGGAGGTGTTGATAAAGATGTGATACATAAGATCCAAGCAGGTTGGTTGAAGTGGAGAGGCGCTTCAGGGATCTTATGTGATCGTAAAGTACCATTAAAAATTAAAGGCAAATTTTACCGTACTGCAATTAGACCAGTGATGCTCTATGATTCTGAGTGTTGGGCAGTGAATTGTGTACATGAGCAAAAAATGGGAGTTGCGGGGATGAGAATGCTTAGGTGAATGTGTGGACACACGAGACTGGATAAAATTAGGAATGAATGTATCAGGGATAAGACAGGAGTGACACCAATTGCAGAGAAGATGCGAGAAGCTCGACTAAGATGGTTTGGACATGTACAAAGGAGACCATTAGAGGCACATGTTAGACGTTGTGAGAGTTTAGTCACTAGGCATATTAAACGGGGGAGAGGTAGACCAATAAAGACTTGGAATGAGACTATAAGGAAAGACATGATGTACTTAGGCATTAGTGAGATTATGACTAAAGATAGGGCACAATGGCGACAAAGGATCCATATAGCCGACCCCACTATAGTGGGATAAAGGCTTGAGTGTTGTTGTTGTTTAGGATTCTTTAGAGCATCCTGCTAATGATTAGGTATATAAATAGAGACAAGAGAAGCTATAAAAGTTTGGTGAGATGACAAGGGAGAAGTATAAGAGGTAAAATGAGACATGTGATGTTGAGGCAAGTACGGGCTTTACGAAGGGCAATCAAGTGATCATTTGAAATTGAGTCTGGAGCAGATATCAGAAAACAATCTAGTACGACAAGCCACATGCTCTTGTGCCGCAAAGTAAAATTCACAGGCTCTATAGAAGGCACACAACAAATAGTGAGAATGGATCTATTGGTAGGTAATATCTGAGTAGTTGGAATGGGTCGAGTTGGCTCATCACTGTCCACACCGAACAAACTCACTTCACTCCCCCCACCCCCCCCCCCCCCCCTCCCCTCCCTTCCTTGAAGTGAGGTAGGGAAGTCGGGTTAAGATTCACAAAATGTGACATCCATAGACACATGTCTTGCAAGTAGGAGGATGGTAACATTTATACCTTTCTAAGTGGACTATAGTCAAACAACGCACTACACGAGGATCAAGCTTCCCAAATTCAGTTTGTGAATGTGGACAAATGCGACACAACCAAACACACGAGTATGAAGACGAGGAGTAACCCCAAGTATAGAAGCAAGGGAAGCGAAACCAAGCACACTAGAGGGAAGGTGATTAAGGAGATGAGCCGTAGTGAGAACTACTTCACCCCAAGAACAATCAAGAAGATGCATAATAAAAAGAAGGAATCGTGCAACCTCAAGAAGGTGTGCTCGACAACCTCATTCTGAGCGGGGATAACCACACATTGCCACAGGAGGTTATAAGAATAGAACAGACCCTTAGTATACTCAATACCATTATGACTTCGTAAAATCTTAATTATAGAATTAAACTGAGTGAAAATCAAAGTATGAAATAAATTGAAACAAGAAAACACTTCATTCTTATGACACATCAAATAAACCCAAATGACATGGGAGGGACAATCCATGAAAGTAGCAAACCGGGGATGACCAGACAAAGGTGAGGTGGGATAAGGCTCCCAAGCATCAATATGTATTAAGATGATTGGTTCAACATGAGGTAAAGTGTACCACCCGTAATTCGTCGAGATCAGAAAGGCCTAAGGAGACGCCTATTCGTAGACCGAGCAAAGGGCGAGCTGGGCGAGCAAGGGGTGAGTTGGGCGAGCAGGGGCGAGTATGGGCGAGTATGGTCAGGTAACTACCCCCCCCCCCCCCGGATTTGTCTATAAATAGACCCCCAGGGGTACAAGAAAGAGGACTTTTGGACGAGGTTGACTCCCTCAAGCGAGATACTCGCCAGGTCCCTGCCTTCCTTGTACCAAGCTCGAGCATTTTTGGTTTTGGAGGGGAAGACTCCCTTGAGCTTCCGGGTACGTGGTGGGACCTCACTGCCGCAGCACCTGGGGTCCTGTTTGTTGCTCTTCTAGCTTCTTCGTCGTTGCCAGCCAAGTTATCTCGTTGGACTGTTGGGCGAGTAGCCTCCGGCTGCATTGATTCAAATTTTGGAGTCGGGATTTTCCTGGCTTCAACATTTTGGTGCGGTGAGCGTGGATCGTGGCCAGAGGAAGAAAGTTTGGTGAAAAGGCGAGACGGTAGAAATGGGCGACCACGAGGAAGTTGTTGGCAACTCGCGAGTTCATGCAGGCGAGTTCGATACTCGGCATAGGCGAGCTCCTTCCTTACTCGTCAATAGGCGAGTTCTAGACGAAGACATCCTCAGGAGAGTTCCAGATGGCGAGAAGACGAGTGCATGATTGGCGACTTCCATACTCGCCCACAGGTGAGTTGCATACTCGCCCACAGGCGAGTTCTAGTCGCAGGGAGACGAGACTGTGATAGGCGAGTCCATGCTGGCAAGATCCCTACTCGCCATATAGGCGAGTTCCTGCAGGCGAGATCCAGAGATAAGTTCAGACCAGCGACTTTACTCGAAAGAGAGGCGAGCTTCCTGGGTAGTGGCGAGATCCTTCCTTACTCGCCCATAGGTGAGCTTCCTCGATACTCGGCATAGGCGAGCTCCTTCCTTTCTCGCCCATAGGCGAGCTCCTTATTACTCGCATATAGGTGACTTCATGCAGGCGAGCAACATCAAATGAGGCGACTTCATGCAGGCGAGCAAGATTCTTCTATACTCGCCCATAGGCGAGATCCCTACTCGCTCATAGGCGAGTTCAGGATGACGAGTTCCTGAGAGGCGAGTTCCTGATAGGCGACTTCAAGGCCAGGCGAGTATGGAAAATAAAAAATTTCCAGGGGTCTTATGTCAAAAGGGACACTCCTCCCCTCAGTTTCCTCTTTCTTCAATGCCAGTGATTTCCATACATGTTCATACTTACGGGTGCTTTGGTAAAGTCCGTGAGTGTTTTTGTATGACTAACAAACAGGATGATTCATGACGAGTTCGCCACCAAGGGAAAGCACATAAGCTGTTCCACGACTCCATGTCACGATGGTCTTCTTCAACAACCTACTCGCGAGGTCTCCAAGTTGATGCTCGGCGAGCTCCTAGTCGCGGTGGTTTTCAAAGCTGGTGTTCCGCGAGCTTCTACTCGCGATGATCTTCATGAAGGACTTATGTTCCACGAGAATGCTTACTCGTGACGTCTTCAAGCTTGGTATTCCGCAAGCTCCTTACTCGCGATGATCTCCTTCCATCAGCTATGTTCCATGAGAATGCTTACTCATGAGGTATTCCAGTTGATGTCCCGCGATGCTATACTCCCGATGATCTCCTTCGGTCGGCTATGATCCATGAGGGGTCTTACTCATGAGGTGTTCCAGTTGATATCCCGCGATGCTATGTTCTTACTCGTATAGCCTTCAAGTTGATATCCCGCGACCACTCAACAGGTGCGAGTATGTAGATGCGAGTATGCATGTACGAGTATACAGGGGCAAGCAGACAGGTGCGCGTAGCTATGTGCGAGCAAGGTATGATCGTCAATTGCACCAAGTACCTCCCAAGGTCGCAATTATCATTCCACGAGGATGCTGACTCGTGACGTCTTCAAGCTGGTATTCCGCGAGTTCCTACTCGCGATGATCTTCATCAAGGGCTTACATTCCACGAGGATGTTGACTCGTGACGTCTTCAAGCTGGTATTCCGCGAGTTCCTACTCGCGATGATGTTCATCAAGGGCTAACATTCCACGAGGATGCTGACTCGTGACGTCTTCTAGCTGGTATCTCGCGAGCTCTCATTCGTGATGATCTTCACCAAGAACGTACTTTCCATGAGATGGCTTACTCATGACGTCTCCGAGCTGCTATTCTGCGAGTTCCATACTCGCGAGGTGATCTCTTCAACAACAATGATGCTCCCCTTCAAATTCACGAGTTCCATACTCGCGAGGTCGTCTCTTCAGCAACCATAGTACTCTTTAATTCCACAAGCTCTTGCTCGCGATGATCTTCTCCAACAACCGGCATTCCATGATAATTCTAAGCTGGTCATGCTTGTGAGGTCATCACTTCAGCAACTATGCAGCTATGTTATTCGTTTAAGCTCTTCAACGACTCATACTAGCAAGGATGTCTCTAACTACTCACCTCCACGAGATGAGAAACTGCTCAAAAGCACCTAAAGGCTCAACAGGGAGATCACTTGTCATCGAGAAGCTCGAACTGAACTAGGAAGGACCTTTCATCGTTCAAGAGGCATTCGAGACTGGCGGATACCGCCTGCAGAATCATGAAGGGGAATTGCTTGGAATACATGGAGCGGCAATGACCTAAAGAGGTTCTGTCCCTGAGAGGGAAGGTGTATTCTCCCCCTCCTTGTGTTTATTCCATTTGAATAAAAATTTCTCGCCCCCTGAAACATGGGCCGCGAGAGTTGTTTTTCTCTTCTGGCAAGAGCTTTTCGAAGTAGGTAAAACCGATCTCCACGACAGGTTGGGAAACGAGCCTCCGACATGATTCTCGAAAACCCAGAACGGATGATGGGACGGTGCCTCGGTAGTGCGTTCTCCTAATACCAAGCCTCTGCACTGACGGTCGAGATCAGCTCCCCCCTTGCACGTTGGTCGAGTTACCCTCCGACCGCATCTCTCATCCGACTGGGGAGATTATCAGGAGAAAGTCTGGACGCCGACCTCCCAATTTGACGAAGCGATGACCGATTTAACTGACTGAGGGACCCTTGTATAAAGGTGTCATTTGACCTCTTGCGGCAAAGCCTAATATCTCTTGTCGTTTATTCCAATCATATGGGTTGGTGCGGTTAATCCCCTCTGATTGTTGAGTGGCAGTATGAAGACTCTTCCGCAGCCTGGCAACCGATTGGGGGACAGGCCTCTGACTCGACTCTCGTAAAAACCCAAGTCGAGTGGTAGGACAGCGCCTCGGGAGAGAGTTCTCCTAAGACCAAGCCTCTGCATTGACGGTCGAGATCAGCTCCCCCCCTGCACGTTGGCCGAGTTACCCCCTGACTACACTTCCCATCCGGCTGGAGAGGTTATCAGAGGAGAGTTCGGACGCCAACCCCCCAACTTGACGAAGAGATGATCGATTTGACCAACCAGCATTCAGCAAAAGCAGTAGGATGGAGGCCTCGGGATGGTGTGTCCCCTTGGATCTACCCGACTGTTATTCCCTACTGATCGACATCCAGCATCCGAGTAAGACGGAGGCCTCGGGACGGCAGAGTGGAGACCTCGAGTGTGTGTGTCCAGAAGGACCCCCCGAGAGCCATGCCCTATCCAGGCAATGCGATGAAATTCAGCTGAAGCGGTCATCGATTCATGTCACGAGTGGGTTAGAGGTGAGTATCCTGCTTAGCTCTCATAACATCCAGAGCGGGTGATGGGACTGTATACCGGGTTTTTTAATGCGTCCTCCTAAGACCAAGCCTCTGCACTGACGGTCGAGATCAGCTCCCCCCTTGCACGATGGTCGAGCTACCCCCGATTGTACTTCTCATTCGTCTGGATAGATTATCAGAGTAGAGTTGGAAGCCGCCTTCCTAGCCCGAAGTTGCTCACCCCCTCGAGTGAAAAGAAGTCATCAAGTTGTGGAGTTGTCGTAATCCAGGCCTCTGGCCGATCCCTTCTCCAACAAGTCGGCTACTTGCCTCCTCAGATGACTCTTTCTCTTCCACCTCCAGTTGAGCTCGGCTCCTGCGAGGTGTCGACCTCTCTTCCACCTCCAGTTGAGCTCGGCTCCTGCGAGGTGTCGACCTCTCTTCCACCTCCAGTTGAGCTCGGCTCCTGGGAGGTGTCGACCTTTTATCCACCTCCAGTTGAGCTCGGCTCCTGGGAGGTGTCGACCTTTTATCCGCTTCCAGTTGAGCTCAGCTCCTGCGAAGTGTCGACCTCTTCTCTCCACCTCTAGTTGAGCTCGGCTCCTAGAAGGTGTCGACCTTGTATCCGCATCCAGTTGAGCTCGGCTCCTGCGAGGTGTCGACCTTCTCTCTACTTCCAGTTGAGCTCAGCTCCTGCGAAGTGTCGACCTCTTCTCTCCACCTCTAGTTGAGCTCGGCTCCTAGAAGGTGTCGACCTTGTATCCGCCTCCAGTTGAGCTCGGCTCCTGCGAGGTGTCGACCTTCTCTCTACCTCCAGTTGAGTTCGACTCCTGCGAGGTGTCGACCTCTCTTCCGCCTCCAGTTGAGCTCGGCTCCTGCGAGGTGTCTCTCTTCCACCTCCAGTTGAGCTCGGCTCCTGGGAGGTCTCGACCTCTTGTCCACCTCCAGTTGAGTTCAGCTCCTGTGAGGCGTCGACCTCTTTTTCCGCCTCCAGTTGAGCTCGGCTACTGCGAGGTGACGACATTCTCTCCGCCTCTAGTTGAGCTCGGCTCCTAGAAGGTGTCGACCTTGTATCCACCTCTAGTTGAGCTTGGCTCCTAGAAGGTGTCGACCTTCTCTCCGCCTCTAGTTGAGCTCGGCTCCTAGAAGGTGTCGACCTTGTATCAGCCTCTAGTTGAGCTCGGCTCCTAGAAAGTGTCGACCTTGTATCCGCCTCTAGTTGAGCTCGGCTCCTAGAAGGTGTCGACCTTCTCTCCACCTCCAGTTGAGCTCGCCTCCTGCGAGGTGACGACTTTCTCTCCGCCTCTAGTTGAGCTCGTCTCCTAGAAGGTGTCGACCTTGTATCCGCTTCTAGTTGAGCTCGGCTCCTAGAAGGTGTCGACCTTGTATCCGCCTCTAGTTGAGCTCGGCTCCTAGAACGTGTCGACCTTCTCTCCGCCTCTAGTTGAGCTCGGCTCCTAGAAGGTGTCGACCTTCTATCCGCCTCTAGTTGAGCTCGGCTCCTAGAAGGTGTCGACCTTGTATCCGCCTCTAGTTGAGCTCGGCTCCTAGAAGGTGTCGACCTTCTCTCCGCCTCTAGTTGAGCTCGGCTCCTAGAAGGTGTCGACCTTGTATCCGCCTCTAGTTGAGTTCGGCTCCCAGAAGGTGTCGACCTTGTATCCGCCTCTAGTTGAGCTCGGCTCCTAGAAGGTGTCGACCTTCGCTCCGCCTCCAGTTGAGCTCGGCTCCTGCGAGGTGACGACCTTCTCTCCGCCTCTAGTTGAGCTCGGCTCCTGAAAGGTGTCGACCTTGTATCCGCCTCTAGTTCAGCTCGGCTCCTAGAAGGTGTCGACCTTGTATCAGCCTCTAGTTGAGCTCGGCTCCTAGAAGGTGTCGACCTTCTCTCCGCCTCTAGTTGAGCTCGGCTCCTAGAAAGTGTCAACCTTCTCTCCGCCTCTAGTTGAGCTCGTCTCCTAGAAGGTGTCGACCTTGTATCAGCCTCTAGTTGAGCTCGGCTCATAGAAGGTGTCGACCTTCTCTCCGCCTCTAGTTGAGCTCGGCTCCTAGAAGGTGTCGACCTTGTATCCGCCTCCAGTTGAGCTCGGCTCCTGCGAGGTGACGACCTTCTCTCCGCCTCTAGTTGAGCTCGACTCCTAGAAGGTGTCGACCTTGTATCCGCCTGTAGTTGAGCTCGGCTCCTAGAAGGTGTCGACCTTCTCTCCGCCTCTAGTTGAACTCGGCTCCTAGAAGGTGTCGACCTTGCATCCGCCTCTAGTTGAGCTCGGCTCCTAGAAGGTGTCGACCTTGTATCCGCCTCTAGTTGAGCTCGGCTCCTAGAAGGTGTCGACCTTCTCTCCGCTTCTAGTTGAGCTCGGCTCCTAGAAGGTGTCGACCTTGTATCCGCCTCTAGTTGAGCTCGGCTCCTAGAAGGTGTCGACCTTCTCTCCGCCTTTAGTTGAGCTCGGCTCCTAGAAAGTGTCGACCTTGTATCCGCCTCTAAGTGAGCTAGGCTCCTAGAAGGTGTCGACCTTGTATCCACCTCTAGTTGATCTCGGCTACTAGAAGGTGTCGACCTTGTATCCGTCTCTAGTTGAGCTCGGCTCCTAGAAGGTGTCGACCTTGTATCCGCCTCTAATTGAACTCGGCTCCTAGAAGGTGTCGACCTTCTCTCCGCCTCTAGTTGAGCTCGGCTCCTAGAAGGTGTCGACCTTCTCTCCGCCTCTAGTTAAGCTCGGCTCCTAGAAGGTG
Source organism: Dactylorhiza incarnata (assembly GCA_033032865.1). Lineage (NCBI taxonomy): Eukaryota > Viridiplantae > Streptophyta > Magnoliopsida > Asparagales > Orchidaceae > Dactylorhiza > Dactylorhiza incarnata. The sequence continues at coordinate 3,734,749 of JAWHQI010000088.1, read as the reverse complement.
TCGACCTTGTATCAGCATCTAGTTGAGCTCGGCTCCTAGAAGGTGTCGACCTTCTCTCCGCCTCTAGTTGAGCTCGGCTCCTAGAAGGTGTCGACCTTCTCTCCGCCTCTAGTTGAGCTCGGCTCCTAGAAGGTGTCGACCTTGTATCCGCCTCTAGTTGAGCTCGGCTCCTAGAAGGTGTCGACCTTCTCTACGCCTCTAGTTGAGCTCGGCTCCTAGAAGGTGTCGACCTTGTATCCGCCTCCAGTGGAGCTCGGCTCCTGCGAGGTGACGACCTTCTCTCCGCCTCTAGTTGAGCTCGGCTCCTCAAAGGTGTCGACCTTGTATCCGCCTGTAGTTGAGCTCGGCTCCTAGAAGGTGTCGACCTTCTCTCCGCCTCTAGTTGAGCTCGGCTCCTAGAAGGTGTCGACCTTGCATCCGCCTCTAGTTGAGCTCGACTCCTAGAAGGTGTCGACCTTGTATCCGCCTCTAGTTGAGCTCGGCTCCTAGAAGGTGTCGACCTTCTCTCCGCCTCTAGTTGAGCTCGGCTCCTAGAAGGTGTCGACCTTGTATCGGCCTCTAGTTGAGCTCGGCTCCTAGAAGGTGTCGACCTTCTCTCCGCCTCTAGTTGAGCTCGGCTCCTAGAAGGTGTCGACCTTGTATCCGCCTCTAGTTGAGCTCGGCTCCTAGAAGGTGTCGACCTTGTATCCGCCTCTAGTTGATCTCGGCTACTAGAAGGTGTCGACCTTGTATCCGCCTCTAGTTGAGCTCGGCTCCTAGAAGGTGTCGACCTTGTATCCGCCTCTAATTGAGCTCGGCTCCTAGAAGGTGTCTACCTTCTCTCCGCCTCTAGTTGAGCTCGGCTCCTAGAAGGTGTCGACCTTCTCTCCGCCTCTAGTTGAGGTCGACTCCTAGAAGGTGTCGACCTTGTATCCGCCTCCAGTTGAGCTCGGCTCCCGTGAAGTGTCGGCGTTCTCTCTTCCTCCAGTTAAGCTCGACGAGGTCTCGACTCTTTTTCCTCCTACAGTTGAGATCCCCTCCTAGGAACGACCTCGCGCCTTTACTCTCTAGTGCCCATCTCTCCGAACCACGGGTCCTACATTGTTTTTCCGACCTCGCGAGCGAGCTCGGAAAAAGCGGGGATTGTGTACCACCCGTAATTCGTCGAGATCAGAAAGGCCTAAGGAGACGCCTATTCGTAGACCGAGCAAGGGGCGAGCTGGCCGAGCAAGGGGCGAGTTGGCCGAGCAAGGGGCGAGCAGAGGAGAGTATGAGCGAGTATGGTCAGGTAACAACCCCCCCCCCCCAGGATTTGTCTATAAATAGACCCCCAGGGGTACAAGAAAGAGGACTTTTGGACGAGGTTGACCCCCTCAGGCGAGATACTCGCCAGGTCCCTGCCTTCCTTGTACCAAGCTCGACCATTTTTGGTTTTGGAGGGGAAGACTCCCTTGAGCTTCCGGGTACGTGGTGGGACCTCCCTGTCGCAGCACCTGGGGTCCTGTTTGTTGCTCTTCTAGCTTCTTCGTCGTTGTCAGCCAAGTCATCTCGTTGGACTGTTAGGCGAGTAGCCTCCGGCTGCATTGATCCGAATTTTGGAGTCGGGATTTTCCTGGCTTCAACATAAAGATACATGACTATATGTGAAACGCTTATGTTTAGTAATTTCACAACATCAAAATGAAAATTTGAAATATTGCAGCAGAAAAAAGATGTTGCATAAAGTCGATGGATGGATGCCCCATCCAACGATGCCAACATATGAGACTCGTAGAACTAGTTGAAGTAAACCATGGGTGGGAGCGCAATCCAAAACGTAGAGGCCATTCCGCATCCTACCATAGCCAAGGACCCGCTTCGTACTCAGATCTTGAAAATAGCATGAGTAGGGTAAAAAATAGTGACACAATTCAAACTATGAGTAAGATTGCTAATAGAAAGGAGATTCCTGGGAAAGGAGAGAGTATGAAGAAGAGAGGACAAGGTAAGAGTATGATTACAAGTAAAACTTTCTTTTTCTGAGATGGTTGTATGGGTACCATCCGAAACTCAATTTATCCTTCCCAGAAAGACGAGTGCAGGAGTTGAAGCTATGAGATGAACCTGCCATGTGATTAGTGACCCATGTATTAATAATCCACATATAGGTGATTGATAGGAGTGTGGTGTGCTAGAGGAAGGCATAATGGCCTGAGCAAAGTATGCGGTGGCCTGTCTGGCGACAGACGCATCTATCAATGTAGGCATCTGTTATAAGAAACAACGTATACTTTAAAGTTCCTCACTAGACAAACAATCTATATGAGGGTCTGGAGGAAGGCTCCCTTGAGGTGTTGTATCAATAAGGTTTGTATCAATAAGCCATGACCCTGACCACGATTGGTAGGTCAAGTGTGCGGAGGCCAACCATTTTATTTTGTAAGTCTCCCATGTGTGTCGAGTCTTGTGATAGTAATCAGAAAACAACTCTACTGAGTCATGAGGGCGAGAGGGTATGTGAGAACCTCGAGTATCACTTGCGGCGGGAGCGGAATGGTCTTGCAGAATATTCTGGGTCAGAGACCGATGACGGTCAAATTTTTATTGAACCAGATTGAAGGTCTCGACAAGAGAAGGCATGAGTTGCCGCCCATGAATCTGGACCCGAATATGATCAAAGTCAGGATGCAAGCCTTGGAGCCAGGTAAAGACACATTTCTGATCATCCCGTTCACAAACCAAGATCATGTCGTCGGTAAATCTCAGTTGGATGAGATCAAAGTAAACCATCTCTAGATGTAACTTCCCAAACTCAGTATAATATTGTGTCACTGAGAGATCCCCATGTGAAAGACGAGTAATCTGAGATCAAAGTTAGTAGACTTGTGTAATTTCTTGTCTAAGGTAGGTAGATTTCCCTGATTCCAAATAGCTACAACAATATACAGGAGAACATAGTTCTGATAAATGGACTTGTCGAGTGAGTTTAGGAGTCATTACATCACTGATTCATTTGTGTCCCATCGATCCCACATGGGTCATCTCGCGGTGGTTCAATAGTCATCCCATCAAGGTGCCCAAGCAGGCGGCATTGGGCAAGGGTAAGACGGATGGAGCAAGACTAAGGTAGTTCGTGTCATCGAGAGGCATGCTAGTAATTGTGGCAGGATGAGAATAATGTTCTACACTAGTGGCATGCACGGGAGGTGTGCCTCTAGTTACGGTTCCCGAAGAGGAGCCAGAAGACCCAGACATCGATCACGGAGTGGGGAGAGACGATATCGCGGAATATAAAATGATGTTGGAAGGAGCGGAAGGGAGAATCTCTTCAATAGAAACCCAAAAAAATAAGCTAGAAAGATCGGATATCGCTGGAAGTCGTCACTAAAAGGGGTCTCTAGAAGGCGTCGCTGGAATTCGTCGTTGGACGTAAGTGGGCGGTGGAAGCTGACGTCGCTAGACGCAGGCGATCGGTCAAAGTAATGGCGGCTTGTTGGACGTGGATGGTCGAACGAATCGAAGAAGCGAAAGGTGTCAAATGCAACACTAGAAAGCGTCGAATAGTCTGTCAAATGTATTGAAGCATAGGAAGCGCAACTCAACAATATAGAGTTTGATTGGAGGCGAGAGGACTCGCTCTGATGCCAAGTTGAAAAGATGAATATCTTTGATGTTTCACTCTCTTGGAAAAAAATTTTGTGAGGCTTGGTTCTCCTTAAGTAGATCGCTCCTAGAGCCACAAATAGATTTAACCAATCCTTGGAAACACTTCTCTTTACGAATGGAAGAAGATAAATGATAATGGAGGGTTTGGGCGGAGCTGGGATCGGTTGATAGCGGTGTAGGTTTCAGTATGGGTGTGCATGAAAAACTAAAATCGACCAAACAGACCCAAACCGCTTGAACCGAAGCAGCATTTACACCGCTCGGTTCGATTTTACATAGCTTGAAACTGAGAAAACCGAACAACACCGACTTCATTTCATGCCTAAAGTATTACTCTCTAGCCATTTAGGAATTTTGTAATGTCTAATGAATGACTTAAATACACCTTAAATAAATAAGCATAAGCATAATGAACACTGGAAGCTATAAGCATAAGCATAATAGAGAGACGAGTTAGACGAGAGACTAGCATCTCAGAGAATCAATTTGGATTCATGCCAGGGAGGTCAACCATGGAAGCTATACATCTCTTGAGGAGACTCATTGACAACTATCGGGAAAGACAAAAAGATTTGCATATGTTGTTTATCGATCTGGAGAAGGCGTATGATAGGGTTCCAAGAGAGGTCTTGTGGAGAGTCTTAGAAAAGAAAGGTGTAAATGTATCATACATTGACGTAATCAAAGATATGTATACAAATTCAGTGACCAGGGTGAGGACATCTGGAGGATTAACACAGGAATTCCCTATCGATGTTGGCTTACATCAAGGGTCAGCTTTAAGCCCTTACCTCTTTACCCTTATCTTAGATGAGCTCACCGGACATATCCAGCGAGCAATACCTTGGTGTTTATTATTTGCAGATGATATTGTTTTGGTCGATGAGACGCGCGAGGGTGTAAACGCGAAACTGGAATCTTGGCGAGACACTTTAGAAAAGAAGGGTTTTAGGTTGAGCAGGACAAAGACAGAGTATATAGAGCTTAAATTTAGTAGTGCAAGAAGGTCAGATGACTCCGTCATTAAATTGGGTGACCAAGATATTTCCCGCAGTGAGTGCTTTAAATATCTGGGATCGATAATTCAAAAAGATGGAGGTGTAGATAAAGATGTGATTCATAGAATCCAAGCAGGTTGGTTGAAGTGGAGAGGCGCGTCTGGGATCCTATGTGATCGTAAAGTACCACTAAAACTTAAAGGCAAGTTTTACCGTACTGCAATTAGGCCTGCAATGCTCTACGGTTCTGAGTGTTGGGCAGTGAATGGTGTACACGAGCAAAAAATGGGAGTCGCGGAGATGAGAATGCTTAGGTGGATGTGTGGTCACACGAGACTGGATAAAATTAGGAATGAATGTATCAGGGATAAGATAGGAGTGGCGCCAATTGTAGAGAAGATGCGAGAAGCTCGTTTAAGATGGTTTGGACATGTACATAGGAGACCATTAGAGGCACCTGTTAGGCGTTGTGAGAGTTTAGTCACTAGACATGTTAAACGGGGGAGGGGTAGACCAAAAAAGACTTGGAATGAAACTATAAAGAAAGACATGATGTACTTAGGCATTAATGAGACTATGCCTAAAGATAGGGCGCAATGGCGACAGAGGATCCATATAGCCGACCCCACTATGGTGGGATAAAGGCTTGAGTGTTGTTGTTGTTGTTGTAAGCATAATGAACACTATCAAATATATTTTGAGCTAAAGATCTAGGCTCTGTTTGGCGCGGCGTTTTTACTTTGGTGAGTTTGGACAACGTCACCATCATAAAATGTATGTTTGGCATGACAACGGTTATGACCGCCACCAAGAAAAGAAAACTAGTTTTGAACATAAAAATGGATGAAGTTCCTTAAGTGAAAACGGGCGTTCGCGAACGACAGTTCATAATCACCGCATTCAGGACCGCCACCGCCATGCCAAAAGGAGCCCTAATCATTTAATAGCAAGTGACATTCATCTAATTTGAGCTCATGATGCAGGGCAGACGTCACACATATCTGCCACCCTGGATTCCCACCATGGGGCCCACTGGGAGTCCACCTGAGTGGCTTTATCAGGCTGCAACCCGTACATCCCAACCCATCTCTGGCCCCACCACAGGGCGCAGCGGGTTGCTGAGGCCGAGGATCGAACACCCGACCTCCTGCTCAGTTGGTGATGAGAGTCTGCCTAAAGACTCTTTATCAAGGAGATCGGGTGTTCGATCCCCGGCTTCAGCAACCCGCTGCGCCCTGTGGTGGGGCCAAAGACGGGTTGGGGTGTACGGGCTGCAACCCTGATAAAGCCGCTCGGGTGGACTCCCGGGTGGGCCCCCTGGTGGGACACCAGGGTGGCAGACATGTGTGGCGTCTATCCTGCATCACCTCAACACTTGTCTAACTTAGTAACTTTTAATATTTGATACATGTTTACATTATGATTACAAATAAATTATTGTTTAAACACATAATAAACTATTAATTAGGATTTAAACTATAATTACAAATAACCATTATATAAAAATATAAGAAACTATCTAGGAAGCACCGGTACGGGTATGAGTACCGGGTACGATACGTATCCGGTACGGCGGTATGACAAAATTTAAAAAATAAGGATACGGGTGCGGCGGGATACGTTGTATTAAATATAATAAATATATATATGTATACTCTCACAAATGTAATTAAAAGTCCTCAAAATAATAAAACAACAAAAATAATTGCATAAATCATCAATTGAAGATTAACATTAGCAAAATATTAAACATTGAAAAATTTATGTGAAATAAATAGAAACAGTACAAATTTAAAACAACTAATTCTTAAATATATAGTAAAAAAACAAAATAATAAAATTTAAATCAAATTCTGTATAGTTTTAACTTTTAACGAAAAAAATACCTAAATCTGAAGTACATTTTGTTACTATAATAAACAAGCATCGCAAGTTATATTTTTGAGTCATAATTTTTCTTTTTTAAAAGGCACGCAAATGTTTTTTGTTTACTTCAAAAAAACATACTCTTATTACAATATGCAGAACAATCTACCAAGTCCAAGTGTATCAACATACTAGAATAAGAGGTGTATCCGCGAGTATCGGGTACGTATCGGTATCGGATACGTATCCGGTACGGGTACGTGACCCTCAAGGAAGTATCGGTGCTTCATAGGAAACTATTAATTAACACATTGCATTCAAAACTTTTTACAATCCTCAAGCATTTAGCCGCTCTTATGCCGTAAAAACCATCAAACCGAATTGATAAAAGCAACTTAAAACTGAATCGGGGCGAAAATAAACGGTTCGGTGCCGGTTTGGGTCCAAACTGACATAAATCAAATCGCTTGCACCCCTATGTTTCAGAGTGATGTGGTTGACGATGGTGAAAGGATGTGTGGTTATTGCCTTATTGGTGTAACGTGTTGGGGGAAGTAAAGCGCAGAAAAAAAACAGCTCTTGACAAGCTTGTAAGATGACAAGCTTCTAGGTGAAAGAAGGTGTAAGAATGAACCGAATCTTACATCGGAATTGGAGGAAAAGATGTTAGGCTTAAGTAATAATTCATATCCTCAAATATCATAGACGTTTTTTAGAGCAAGTGGTGGAGTTGTGTTGGAAACTCCATAGTTAAGCGTGGTCTGGTAGGAGAAATCCCGGTACGGGTGACCTGGAAGTTCTCGTAAGTCACCTACGGAAAAGGACAAAACTGTGTCGTTCAGCTCAGTATGGGCTGGGATAAACCAAGGCGGATAATACTTCTGATACTATGAGTGTTGGGCCATTATAGTTGGAAGTCAAGGGATCCAGAGTCGTGAGCAGCATGGGAACCGTTGGATAGTGTGGGGCAGTTGACGATGGGAGGGGAAGCTGGTGTGAAAGAGGAGGGAACAATTCGGTCATGGATTATGTGTGTCACAATGATGAGTTTAGTGACCATATTGTCGATCTGATTAAATTGGGCGTCCATCGATGCCAACGTACTGGCCATGAAGAGGGAGGGGGATGTCAGCATGGATGTGTAGCTGAAGGGTATTGGATCGCGACGACCAAGGTAATGGTGGGTGGTGAAGGCAGAGTCAGGCCATGTGGTACGAACTAGAACAAAGATTGCTAAAATTTAAGAGTGGGATACAAACTTGCGAGATAAACTCGTACTTCTAAAAACTCCTCTTGAAAAGAAGTTACATACAAACCTAAGACTCACACTGTACTCCTTATATATGAAAAAAACAAGTCACATACATAAAATTACTAAAAACGCCACTAAAAGAAGATACAAAAAATAAATGTGAGCATGTGCTTGTATCAAATTGTCATTCCTATTATGCAGCACGAATTTGCAGATTTTTTTTCTTTACTTTTTGCATCTCATTTTCATAGTCTTCATGTTGGAGTGCAGAAGCAAAATGAATTAAATAATGAAAAATATTCTAATCATGTAAACTCAAAGTACATGGCTTGTTCTTTTAGTGAAAGTGATTATGCCAAGGTTCGCATGTGAAGGAACGCTATCTGCCAAACACACATTTAAAATTGCATCAGGGGTATGAGAACGTTTCAAATTTGTTAGGACTAAAGTGGGTCTGATACTTATGCTTTAAACTTGCCAGCTGATATGTTAATTAAACTAGAGTTTAGTGTTGAAGATAAATTACCATTTTGAGGTGCTATAATCTCTCAAGAATCACCGGCTGACACTTTACAGCTTGATGTAGGCAAAATCTAGATTTGAAAAATATTTGTTATTTTATTTAAAATAGAGCAACGGTCGAGGGACCAAAAGTGAAATTTGGCGCGCGTAATCACACTCTTCGAGATGTAACTTGAAATTCGTTAATAGCACCCGAGTAAAACTTCTATTATATTCGTGGGTTTGAATCCTCTACGAGATCTATCTATCACAGGCAAGATTCACACACAAAACTTATGAAATAACGATAATCAAAATAGTTAGAACGCTAGGGCAAGCTCAAAGTTCATTTAAAAGGCGCGTAAAAATTATCTAAAACAAGGGGGAGCATGGATAAGGATTACGCAGAGGAAGCCTGAGTCGTCCGAGCCGTTGGCGCGGGGTGTGAGTGGCCGGGAAGGAAAACGACTGGGCCTGGAATGGTAGCCGGCGGCACCCTTGCGGCCGGGACCCGGAAGAGAACTGTTGAAGTCGACGGGCCCGATCGAGGAAGAAGATGCCGGACTGGATGGGAAAAAAAAGAGGAGCGGTAGAGGCGGAACAGGGAATTCGAAATGAATTTCGATTTCATGTTCCCAATGTGTTGTTCGGTCCCTTTCATTGGTAATAAATAGGCTGTGTTTTTTTTTGAATTGGGAAACGCCAACTGGGTAAAGAAAGAAAGTAATCAAGAGCAATTTTTTTAAGGTAATAAATAGGCTGTTTTTGAATTGGGAAACGACAGCTGATTAAAAGGCAGAAAATAAAGGAAGGCCAGCCCGGTTTATTAAGAAAGCAATTTCTGAATTCCTATTTTAGGATCAAAAATCTGGCCAAAATTCATTCTCCAAATTCGTTGTAACAACTTTCTAAATGGTCCCCCTAATTTAATTATAATTTAAATTATACACACATATATTTATATTTAAATATATGTATAACTTAATTTATTATTTTTACACGCATTTAAACGAAATGAGCTTGCCCCTTCTATCCTAGCTACTTTGAATACCGGACCATTTTATTTAAGGTAGCGTCAGGTGGTCAAACCGGCGCGCCAAAAATAACGACGGATGCAAAAACACAATTACATGAAAAATAAAAATGAAACAAATAAATGCTGTAAATTAAGATGCGACGAAGGACGCATCAATTCCCCCGGGGTTGAGAAAACTCGACCCCGTCGAGGACTTGCACAAACTGGCGATGGATAGATCTGGGCGGCGGCGCTGTAACTCATCCGTGCTAATCCAGGAACTGTCTGTAATATCTCGTCCCTTCCATGAGACCAAATAACGCTGGTACGTCCCGTGGCGAGTGCTGAATTCTCGTACATCAAGAACCTGGTCGATCTCTTCGGTAGTAGGTGTCGGTGCCGGCACGAGGTCTGGTGGTAACTCTGGAGCTGCAACAGGTGGGCTGGGGCTGGAACTATGCGGGTCCCCGTAGAATGGAGTCAAATCTGCCACGTTGAAGGTCGGTGAAGTACCGAATCCAACGGGCAAATCTAATAAGTAAGCATTCTCACCTATACGCTTCAGGACTTGGAACGGCCCAAACTTCCTCTGCTGTAATTTATGACATGTACCCGGAGTGAATCTCTGCTTTCTGAAATAAGCAAACACCCAATCTCCTTCTGAAAAATATAACTCCCGGCGATGACGATCGGCCATGGTCTTATATTTTTCAGAAGTTGCTCGCAGCTGTTTAGCAATATCTTTATGCATATCTTTCAAATGATCAATATGAGCTTGCGCATCAGAGGAAACGCGTTCATGAGAAGGAAGGGCGTGTCGATCAAGCAGATGGGGTATGGGAAATCCGTAAACAATCTCGAAAGGAGATTTATTAGTGGAGCGATTGATAGAATTATTGAATGCAAATTCTGCTTGTGATAGAATGAGATCCCATTGCTTTGGATTCTTTTCAGTCAAACATCTAAGAAGATCTCCCAAACTCCTATTAACGACCTCAGTTTGTCCATCCGTCTGAGGGTGATAGGCGCTACTAAACTCGAGTTTGGTGCCCAGTCGGCTCCAGAGCGTCTTCCAGAAATAACTCATGAATCGCGTATCCCGATCGGACGTGATAGATTTCGGAATGCCATGTAAGCGCACTATCTCTCTAAAATATAAATTAGCGACATGTACCGCACTAGAGGTTTTCCTACACGGAATAAAATGCGCCATTTTTGAAAATCGATCAACTACGACAAATATAGAATCTACCTTTCTCTGAGTGCGAGGGAGGCCCGTCACGAAGTCCATCGAAATGTCGTCCCATGGCCTCTCGGGTATAGGTAAGGGGGTGTATAATCCAGTATTTTGAGCATACCCCTTATACAACTGACACGTCGTGCAGTGCCGGATGAAATCAACGTCTTGTTTCAACTTCGGCCAATAATATCGAGCGCTGGCGAGGTCCAATAACTTAGACTGCCCAAGATGACCTCCTAGTCCCGAGGAGTGCAACTCTCTAAGTAACGTATCACGTTATGGGCCCTCACAAATACACAGGCGCGTGCCTCGAAATAGGTAACCCTCACTCACGACGTACTGAGTAGTGGTGTCGGTCCCAGTGTGACTACAAGACCGCCAAATGTCTCCAAAGTAGGGGTCAGTCGGGTATAGGTCACGCTGTGAGTCTAAAGAGGTGATGTGAGGCTGAAGGGTGACCAACCAGTGGGAACGACGACTAAGTGCGTCTGCTACTCGATTTGTGATACCAGGTTTGTGCTTCAGATGGAAAGTGAACTCCTGCAGGTAAGCAGCCCACTTGGCATGACGCCTGATCTCCTTCTGGGAGTTCAGGTGCTTCAACGCCTCATGATCGGTGTTCAGCACAAACTCGCGCTGGATCAGATAATGTCGCCAATGACGGAGAGCCTGTACGATGGCATAAAACTCTATATCATACGTGGAATATCGAGTTTTTGCCTCGTTCAGCTTCTCGCTGAAGAATGCGATGGGTCGACCTTCCTGACTCAAAACAACTCCAATCCCTATAATAGATGCGTCACAGTCGACCTCAAAGATCTTTTCAAAATCAGGGAGAGCTAAAACAGGAGCGCTAGTAAGTCTATCCTTTACTAATATAAAGGCTCGCTCAGCTTCCTCAGTCCAGATAAAAGTACCCTTCCTCAAACAGTCAGTCACGGGTGCAATCAAGGTACTAAAATTTCTAATGAATCGCCTATAAAAGGATGCTAGCCCATGAAATCCTCGAGCCTCTGTGATCGTCCTAGGGCTAGGCCATGATTCTATCGCCTTGACCTTCTCTCTATCGACCTTAATACCATCAGATGAAATAATATATCCTAAGAAGGTCAGGCTGTCAGTCAGAAATGTGCACTTCTTCAAATTTACATAGAGTTTGTTTGTGCGAAGGATCTCTAATACTTGCCTGAGATGAATTATGTGCTGATCAGGATCAAGGCTATATATCAAAATATCGTCAAAGTACACCACTACGCAAACTCCTATCAGTGGCCTAAGCACTTGATTCATCACTCGCATGAATGTGCTGGGAGCATTGGAGAGACCAAAAGGCATCACCAGCCACTCGTATAATCCCTCCTTAGTTTTAAACGCAGTTTTCCACTCATCCCCGGGTCGAATCCTAATCTGGTGGTATCCACTCTTTAGATCAATCTTTGAAAAGACGCGGGATCCACTAAGCATGTCCAACATATCGTCCAAACGGGGGATGGGAAAACGATATTTAATAGTAATTTTATTAATCGCCCTACTATCGACACACATGCGCCAAGTCCCATCTTTCTTAGGAACTAATAATGCGGGGACGGCGCATGGACTCATACTCTCCCTAACGTGACCCTTCGAAATCAACTCGGTCACCTGCCTATGGAGTTCCTCATGCTCTTTCAGACTCATACGGTAATGTGGAAGGTGAGGTAAGCTAACTCCTGGCATCAAGTCTATGCAGTGCTGAATATCTCTCATCGGGGGCAGCTGATCGGGCAACTCCTCCGGCATAATCTCAGAGAACTCATCAATAAGAGGTCGCATTGTACTAGGGATGTCTTCGGTGGTGGGGGTGGTGTCCATACCAGATAACATATAAATGACCTCACTATCCTTCATCTCCTCCTGAAATTGGGGTCCTGTCAATAACATCGTGGCGGAGGGGAAGGATATGGCCGACACGGTAGGTGTAAGGGTTGAAGATCTCTCAGGGGCTCTAGGAACAAGACTGTTCTTCTGGGGAAGAAGAACGATCTTGCGCCCTTTGCGCTCGAAAGAGTGAGAGTTCTTCACTCCATCATGGATAACTCGTCTGTCGTACTGCCATGGCCGTCCCAACAGGATATGACAGACCTCGATAGTGGCGACATGACACCAAACAGCGTCCTGATAGGTGCTACCGATGGAAAACTCTACGAGACACTGATGTGTGATGGGGATAGTCGTGCTACTCGTGACCCAGGATAGATTGTAGGGTTTCCTAAAGGCTGCGTTTTCAATTTTAGTATGTCAACCATCCGTTGAGAAACAAAGTTCTCCATACTACCGCTGTCTATAATGATGGAGCAAAATTGCCCCTGGATGCGGGCGGTCGTACGAAAAATATTGTTTCTCAACCACTCATCGTCAGTAGGGGCCTTAGGAGTAAAGAGACTATGTTGGAGAACACACACTAACTGGTCAGGCTGCTCTCCCTCAATTTCGTACTCACTTTCTAACTCGGGCTCGGGGGTTGGGTCAGGATGGGAGTCACTAAGAAAGACTCCATACTCAGGTTCTGATCCACTCTCAGAATCAACGACGGCGATGAAGTGGCGTCGCGGGCACTCAGAAGATTTGTGACCCGGCTCCATACACTTAAAACATCTAAATGTGCCAGCTTGTGGTCTAGTGCCGACAATCTCCTTGCCTCTAGTGGATGTGGCGGGTAAGGCGGGGGTGCTCGGAGGAAAAGCGGGACGAGGGGGTCCGACAGTCCGAGTCACCGAAGTGGAAGTGTGAGTAGATGGGGGTTTATCAGTAGACCTAAACCCGGATGTCCTCTTCTGCGAGGCCTCGGCCCTACGCGCGCGACTCGAAACTTCTCCTAAGTCCTTATAGTCAAATAACTCCAGTTGATCTCTAAGGGAATGTCGTAATCCGTTCAGATATCGAGAGACAACCATGTCATCGTCCTCTCGGAGATTGAGGCGAGACTGGAGTACTAGGAACTCGTTCGTATACTCGTCTACCGTTGACTTATCTTGTCTTAGGTTGTGGAACCTACGATATAGGGTTTGCATGTAATCATGAGGCACATACCGTTTTCGAATTTGTTCTTTAAATTCTGCCCACGTGGTGATGGGCGGCATGCCTAAATTAAACCTAGTTCGCTCTATTTGTTCCCACCAAACTAACGCGGGACCTTTTAGTCTCATAGTGGCGTACTCAACCTGCCTAGCCCGGGGCATTTGCTTCCAAGCCAAGTAGCGGTCCATTCTGGCACACCAATCTAAGCATCGTTCAGGTTCTAAGTACCCTTCAAAATCACCAACGTCCAACTTAATCCCTAAATCCCATCGAGGTGGATCCCTAATATTTTGTTGCCCTTGCATCATTCGTTGTGGATTAGGGTTGTCGTCCTCAGGTGGTCTAGGGTTAGGATCCTCTTCAATTTGGGGCGGGATAATACCTAGGTGCTGATTGGCTTCTACAGTGTTGACACGCGTGCGCAACCCATTCATCACTTGTCCCACATCTCGAAGGCTCGTGGTAACGTTCATACTTAACGCCTCAATGGTTTTAGTTAAGTTTTCAATTTGTGCGCTCAGATCGGTCATACCATTTTCTAAATTTCCCACACGATTTTCCATTTAAAATAGTTTGAGATTAAATAAATTCTTTTTTTTTTAATTAATTTTAATTTCTTTAAAAAAAATTTAATTTTCGAACTAAGAAACGAAATATTAGAAATTTTATTTTAATAAATTTTTTTATTTTTAAATGAGATTTTACCGGAGCGGGTAGAAAGCAAAATTTTTTTTTTATGATTTTAAAAGAAAACAAAAAAGATTTTGAAATGAAAAGGGAAATAAATTTTCTTAAAAAAAGATTTTATTAAATATATATATATTTTTTTTTTTTGAAAAATCGGATCGATTGATTTGCGATAGAAGCGAATCAAACCACTCTGATACCAAACTGATGTAGGCAAAATCTAGATTTGAAAAATATTTGTTATTTTATTTAAAATAGAGCAACGGTCGAGGGACCAAAAGTGAAATTTGGCGCGCGTAATCACACTCTTCGAGATGTAACTTGAAATTCGTTAATAGCGCCCCAGTAAAACTTCTATTATATTCGTGGGTTTGAATCCTCTACGAGATCTATCTATCACAGGCAAGATTCACACACAAAACTTATGAAATAACGATAATCAAAATAGTTAGAACGCTAGGGCAAGCTCAAAGTTCATTTAAAAGGCGCGTAAAAATTATCTAAAACAAGGGGGAGCATGGATACGGATTACGCAGAGGAAGCCTGAGTCGTCCGAGCCGTTGGCGCGGGGTGTGAGTGGCCGGGAAGGAAAACGACTGGGCCTGGAATGGTAGCCGGCGGCACCCTTGCGGCCGGGACCCGGAAGAGAACTGTTGAAGTCGACGGGCCCGATCGAGGAAGAAGATGCCGGACTGGATGGGAAAAAAAAGAGGAGCGATAGAGGCGGAACAGGGAATTCAAAATGAATTTCGATTTCCTGTTCCCAATGTGTTGTTCGGTCCCTTTCATTGGTAATAAATAGGCTGTGTTTTTTTTTTAATTGGGAAACGCCAACCGGGTAAAGAAAGAAAGTAATCAAGAGCAATTTTTTTAAGGTAATAAATAGGCGATTTTTGAATTGGGAAACGACAGCTGATTAAAAGGCAGAAAATAAAGGAAGGCCAGCCCGGTTTATTAAGAAAGCAATTTCTGAATTCCTATTTTAGGATCAAAAATCTGGCCAAAATTCATTCTCCAAATTCGTTGTAACAACTTTCTAAATGGTCCCCCTAATTTAATTATAATTTAAATTATACACACATATATTTATATTTAAATATATGTATAACTTAATTTATTATTTTTACACGCATTTAAACGAAATGAGCTTGCCCCTTCTATCCTAGCTACTTTGAATACCGGACCATTTTATTTAAGGTAGCGTCGGGTGGTCAAACCGGCGCGCCAAAAATAACGACGGATGCAAAAACACAATTACATGAAAAATAAAAATGAAACAAATAAATGTTGTAAATTAAGATGCGACGAAGGACGCATCACAGCTTCATCTTAGCAAATGTAACACATCGCTCGATGGTCATGTCATATCACTCGAAATATTGATCCATATCCAATAATCAGTCATGAAAGGCCTTTGGGTCCAGGCGACCGTCGAAGGAGGAAGCGTCGATTCGGGTAAAGCCATCCTCAGCAGGTGCGCCGCCTTTGTGGGGATCCTAATAATCATCGTAGTAGTCCCAATCGTAGTCGTGGCAAGCGCGTGAAGGGTCACGCTCTCTATGACCCAGCTCATAATAGTCCTCTTGGTGGCCAACAGGTGCGAGGCCTTGGCGATACTCAAGAGTGTGTTCGAGATTCCACCTCAAAAGAGGGGCGGGGTCCCGATGGGGAGCATCTCTATTGCGCCGCTTAGGAGGGGGGACACCTCTATGATGTTGTTCAGGACGAGGGGGGACGTAGGGTCTCCATCGGGACTAAGTTCATAAAATAATGTTGAAGAACAATGAAACCAAATGATAACAAACTCGTGAGGGGTCGTGGGTGGAGGAGCAGAGATCCGGTGTCTGTAGACATGGCGGTGGTCGTTTGGGGAGATGACAATGGCTGTATGGTGGCTGTTGAAAAGTGAATGTGGCTGCTTTGTGGACGGAATGGTGTGAGGATGCTGAAGGGGAGGCTCGGGTAGGGTTGTATTTGAGTGGATGGGGGAAGTGGGGGGGGGGGGGGTACTCAGAGGGCTGTAGGGGTTGCAAGGGAGGCCGGTCAGGCCTTGGGAGGGCCTAGATGGGGGTGGATGTGGAGGATGCCGGACTGAGGAGGTGTGGCTGCAGTTAGGAGAGGTCTGGCTGTGTAACTTTGGGGCTGGAAGCTTTCGGACAGAGCAAGAGAGTGCTAGGTGGGGGTGTTTTCCTGCAGGGAAATGATTTGGACGGGTCCGGAATTCCTTGGGAGGGGTCTGTTTTGGTAAGGAATGATGCAGATGCATTGAACCGCACAGGGAAAAAGACGTCTGGTTCAGGGAATTGAGGAATTGTGGTGTTTTGGGACTGGATGGGGTGGAATGGAGGAGGCGGATGCAGTTTGGGCATTTGTCTGTGGGTTTAGAGGGTGGTGAAAGAGGCGACTAGGATGGGAAAACAAAGGGAAATGACAAGGAAACATAGGAACATACCAAGGAGTCAGCACCTTGGGCTTTCGTAGAGTCAACACCACGAGAGATCGCGGGATTCCGCAAAGAGTCTTCTCCAAGATCTACAATGAATACAAATCAGCCCCACTTCCCTTTATTTATACTAAGGCTCTGTTTGGGGGGACTTATTTTCATCGGTCAAGCGGTTACGACCGCATGAATCGGGCCTTAATTAAGGCCCGATTCATGCGGTCGTAACCGCTTGACCGATGAAAATAAGTCCCCCCAAACGGAGCCTAAATCTACTTAAGACACCTATCATGGACCACTATGATTGTCAATACACGATAAGTGTCCGGTATCCCTAAATAATACATAAAAAATAACGAAAAATACATAGAAATGTCCAAACGACGCTCCGGACGCAACCGTGGACTTGGATCGTCAAGCTGACGATCCGATTATTGCCTCCTACGAGAATAGACACACCTTGGCCCCATTGAGCGACGGGCACTCTCTCGAAGTGTTATCCTCATCAGATAGGAGTCTGTTTTCTTAAGTAAATAAAAGTTGGCACCATATCTTTTTGAAAAGAAAAGACCAATAAATGGAACTAGCCATATTTATTTATTATAAAAAACAAAAACAAAATTATTCTCCATATTTAAGTTTCTTTTTATCGTTAAAGCTGAAGGGAAGCCTTGGCGCACCGGTTGAGGTGTTGCCGTGTGATCTTGAGGTCACGGGTTCTAGTGCTGGAAGCAGCCTCTTGCAAAAATGCATGGTAAGGTTTGCCTACATTTCACCCTTATGGTGGGACCCTTCCCCGGACACTCAGGGCGCGGGGATGCCTTTGTGCATCGGGCTGCCCTTTTTTATATCGTTAAAGCTACGGCGAATTTAACTTAAATTTGATTGTATTTGTTTATTATATTTTTAAAGATTAGATATTTTAAAAGAGGTTGAGATCTAGCTCCTTGTTGGGTGACCTCAAGATGTCGGGATCTAGCTCCTTGTTGAGCGAACTCAACAACCTAGTTAGAACATATCCCAAACCCCAGATACCTCGGCGACCTCAGCAGAACAGCTCGCCAACCTAGTCAGGGCCCATATTTTAATACGCAAAACTAAATTTGGTCGCAGGACCCGATCTCGAGCAAGATTGAACAAGCCTACGTCGGTTTGAGGTATAATTCCTTTTCGAGCAATGTTTGCGCATTAATAAATTTAGGAATAGAAGTTGTTGATGTTTTGTTTGACGCATTTTAATTTTTATGTGAGGGCGTAGCGCGTCGACTAATCAGTTATTAGGGTATGGGTATTTGGATTACAATTTTAAGGGGTGAGATTCCTTCCTAAGAATGTCAGTCAAATTCTTCCCCATATCAATTTACGGTTCAATATAGATAGAAACCGCAAGCCACGCTCACGCCTCTTCGTAACCGGCGCTGAGCGCTCTCGCCACTGCCATCTCGATAAAAGGCGTAAGCGAGTAGCCCTCCTTCAATTAGACGTAACAATCGATCTTCTTCCTCTCGCAGACGCTCCCTCCCTACGTTCTCGTTCCTGGCAGACGAGCAAGGATTCAAGGCCGCCCTTTCTTCTGCGTTCGTCAGAATGCGCATAAGATACAACTCCAAGATTTAAGTGTACGTCACAGTTTAGAAACCCCCTTGTAGTTATTATTGAACGATTTTTAAATAGAAACACACGATTAAATTACAACAAAATAGTCATTTATGTTTGCGGGTTTTTTTTTATAGAAAAGCATGCGTCATAATAAAGTATAATTATTTATTTAGTATAAAATAATTATTTCTGTTTTTGGCATGCACTCATGTTTCTTCAATTATTAATATTTTGTGTCACTAGGGGAAATGGTTTTTCTTACTCTTCAGTCGGGATGACCCAATTTTTTTGGGCTTCTCATTACAGGAGTTACAGGTGGGGTGTTGCGCCTAGGATGAGCTTGCCTGCAGTTCACCCTTCTTTTAGTTCGTTTGCATGATGTAGTTGTTCTTTTAGTTCTGTTCCGTGTTTTGGACTTGTATCTGGATCCCTCTAATGGTTCTTGTATCAGACTATGTTTAAGATTACAGTTTTACAAGCATTCTGACTCTTCAGTTTTTAGTGGCTCTATGAATTCAATGTTTGAGGTACACTTTTACCCCTTAGTTTCTTTTACTGCTTCCGCTGTAAGTACTATTTAACACTTTTCATTTATGTCTGCTATGTACCATTTTTATTACCGCTACTTGGTTTACTTCTTATCACGGGGCCCGGCCGGACAGCTGATTTGTGGTAAAACTAAGGTGAGGTGTTACAAACCTCAAGACGTCGAGATCTAGCTCCTTGTTGAGCGAACTCAACGACCTAGTTAGAACATATCCCCAACCCCAGATACCTCGACGACCTCAGCAGAACAGCTCGCCAACCTAGTCAAGTCGGCTCGCCAGGACAACTCAGTAACCTCAGCAGAACAACTCGCCGATCTCGTCAGGTCACATTGCCAGGACACCACGACGACCTCAGTAGAATAACTCGCAGACCTGGTAGGCAACCTCGGTAGAAAGCTCATCGATCTCGCGTAGGAGCTCGTCGACCTTGCATGGGGCTCATGTGGGGGTTCGGCCCACCTTCTAACAAAAAAATACACCCACCCCTTTACGTTTGCCTATAAATATGACCACATTATAATTGGTGGAGGGCAATTGACACATCGCGAGAGCTGCCTATTTGAAGATTCGGTGACCTCGTTCGCTTTCCTCCGACCTCGCACAACACTTGGTTCGGGAGGGGGAGTTTTTATGCATTTCTAGATATGCGGTGGGACCTCCATATTGTAACATGACCACCTCATCTAGCAATAAAATGCATGTTTTTCTCTGTCTCTTGCCTACGATGGCCGCAAGTGAACTACTAAACATTTGGTCATACACTCATACTATAGTCCGAACTTCTAGAGAGTTGAAACATCGGCTCCTTGAGAGTTGAAATCTCAGTTCCAACATTATAGATCTATATCTAGTTATAGAAGAATATACGTTCTGGGTTTACAAGAGACACCCACTACTATCTCTTTGTTATAGTCAGTTACTTTTTCTCCTTAACACATGTAAATGTAGGAGTGAGCCATTAAGCAGCTGAATAACGGGATGAACATCAAAAGTCTAGTTCCTTTGTAAATGAGCTTACTAGTTTTTTTTCAGCTTGACCGCAAAAAAATCAACCATGAGCAAGTGAACCAACTAGAAAGTGTTACTTAGAGACCATTTGGTAGCTTACAGATACAAATCATATTTAGAAAATGTTGATTTTGTTCTCGCTCGTCTATGTGCGAAATTGAAATTACAGCTATTAGAGAATTTTGAGGAGATTTGCAGACTTGGATTTCAATTTAGTGTCAAACTACGTCCAGCCAAATAGTGGACTTAACATCAGAAGCACACATGCAAAAAATGAGATCATGAAGAAGAATAATATGTGATGATATGCGGAAGTGCAAGTGATGGTCAAAAGACGAGGATTGTTTCTTAAAAGAGGTGGAGTGAATTACCTCCAAGTAAAACCGTCCGTCTGGCAGCGGTTCGCACCTGAATTCAAGTATGAAAATCATAATTCAAAAATCAAATCAAATCAAACAGTTGTTGCTCACTCACTCCAGGATTTCAACTTCACAAGCAAAATCAGCAATTGCACCAGTTGTCGAATCTAAGATAACCTTAAAGGTAATAAAGAGAAGACTGTCAGTAAATAAACATCTTTCAAAATTACTAGAAAGAGAGGACAAAATTACCATTCCCATGCGATGGTTTCCTTCCATTATCCTCCTCACCTATTACAGAAGAATAAAAATAATGGTTATCTACAGGAGTTTTTAAGGATAAGGGATGATAAACTAGAACAAGTACTTGAATAATCTTACTGGCAGAGAGCCACTTAAAAATGAACTAAAATATCCATTTACTGCTAGTAAAAACAAGAACGAAAAAGGCATTAACTGCTACACGCTAGTTCATGAAAGCTTGCAACGTGCGCCTAGTTTGCAAAATATGAGGGTGAAAAACCTGGCATACAATTAGGAAGTTCGTAGAACACGGCTCAATTATATCAAGGCTCAAAAAGCAGGTATGGTCGATTCACGAGTTAACCAAGAACTAATTTTTTGGGGAACACAACCATAGTATCTGGTGCAATTAAGACCAACCCCAAGGTACATTATATCATTGCAATAACAGCAGCACTGCATAAGAGACAAGCTTTTCGCATAAGATCTGAATAGTGCATACATAGGAGACATTCCGATGGAGATTGCCGGCCTACATACGTCTATTCCCGCGGGAGGCGGTGATCCGCTACCCGTTCAGACAACCGAGTCCACGGATCAGTCTGGATGGTTGCTCCGAGTCAATTTCATGTACTTATTTTTATTTTTTGAATTGTATTTGACGTCCAATCGGTTCGAACATTCTGAGACCTCCGATCAGGGTGTCCAAATAGTTATGCTCTTTTTATACACGCAGGCAGCGGATTTGAAGAGGTATCGAAGTTTTGATTCCAGATTTGGAATCGTCGATCCCCCCCCCCCCCCCCCCCCCCTCGCTTGGTGCGTCGCCGAGATCCTTGGTGCAACTCCAAGGCCCGTTTCCAACCCCTTCCCCCACCGACCGCATTCTCCCTCTCCACGACCGTTACCCGCAAGCCATGCCTGCGACTCCTTCGTTACCCGGAAGTCACCTCTGCGCATCCTCCGCTAACCATAAGCCTGCGGTTTTCCAACCGCAGCCCACCTCCTCACACACCAGCAGCCACGATCGTCCCTCCCCCATCTCCATCGACCAACATTCCTCCTTCCCTTCCCCTTTCGACACTGTGCCACTCCCAATCAGCCGCATCTTGACTGCCCCTGTCCATGTTCCCCCTGATCGACATCCTCCAATATCATTTCTTCAAACCGCAGCAGCCCAGCCTATTCTCACTCAAAAACCTGTTCGCCTATCGGCTCACTCTTCGTCACTATCGTGACCACGCTAGTTCGAGCTTGGCGCAAGGGCAACCTGACGAGCGGCCTAGGGCGGCCTGTTCGCCTATCGGCTCACCCTTCATCCTTCGGATGCCTTTGGGTCGCGTAGCGATGCTTTCTTCGCTATCGCTCGCCTCCGCTTGTTGTTGACAGGGCCGGGCGGCGGGCCGATCTGCTATAGACTTCTTATCTTCAAGCCACAGCTTAAGATCATGGCTTGCAATTAAGAAAAGGCTCTCCCCTCCAAGCTAAATGAAATGGGGTAGTCTTTTTGCAATGCTTCCAAGGAATCGTGAAAGAAGCCCACATACAACTAAGCTAAGAGCAGCTGATCTGCTACATTCTTTATATAGATATAGAGAGTAGTTTAGTAGTTGTTACACGATATGCATCATAGAGAATTCTCTAGATAAAGAGTCCTCAATGTAGTGAGGAATTGAGTGCCTTCTAGTCAAAGTTGGAATAGTTACATTGATCGTTGAGCCTTTCCTTTGACACTGGTTTCGTAAACGAGTGAAAAATGCCTTGTACAGTTTCCCTTTTCCCTTTCCTTTCAGCCAGTCCAAGAGTGAAGGCCCCGAAGTGAAACTCTCGTTTTCTCATTCTCGGGAGAAGGCATCGGGGGAGCAGGGCTAGGGGGATAAAGATTTGCGAGCCTTCTTCTTATTAGCTCGCAGCTTATCCTTCAATGAAACGGAAGTGGTGAGGGCAATCTTACAGATTGACTTCCCGGCTGGATTCTTTCTATCCTTTTTACACCCTGAACTACACTTGATATGAGCTCATTCACTCCTCACGTTTCGATGTTGTAACAACCCACATTTTTCTATTATTATCAAAAAAGGGTTTAAGCATATTAGAATGGCATAGTTGTAAATTTGCTAAATCCCTCCTCTAAAACCTTCTAACCGCAGCCCAGCCTTTCCCTCACCCGATTAATTTCCCCCCGGTCCAAGACTCCCGCAAACCGCAAGCACTCAGCTAGGGCTCCCGCCTCCCGCTCCCGATCTCGCTCCCGCACGCGTCTGCCGCTCGCTGGATCGCAAGCCGCAGCGCAAGCCGCCGTCCCCTTCTCCTGCTCCTGCCGGCGCCGCCGCCTGCTACCCTTCCTGCTCTGGCCGGCAACCTCTCCTCCTTCCCGTGGACAGCAACTCTCCTCCCTCCAGCAGCAACCATCCAGCAGTCCTCCTCCCTCTCCTCCAAGGGACCGACAACCCCCATTTCCTCCTCGATTGGATCGGGGATTTGCGAGAGAATCAACTAGGGTTTCCTCTCCTCTCCTCCTTGAGCCCGGTTTTGACTTCATTTCGGTAAGATTCCTCCTCCGCCACCCATATTCAGATTTTTGATAACCCCTAATGATTTATTCGTGCCCCGATCTGCGTACAATTTGTGATTTCAGATTTTGGGCACGTCGTAATCACCAAATCCTTAGGTATTCGTGCTCCTCAGTGCCGCGTCGCTCCATTTGGCGGGATCTCTTGAGGACCCTTCCGATTTAGGGTTTCCCTAACCTAAAGCGCCGTCAAATCTCTGGTTCCCGCGTTGTAATTCCTTCTCCCCTCACCTTGAGGGAGGTAATTTGCTAATCCGCTCTTGAGTGTATTTTCGCGAAGTAAATTGTCTGTGTTAGCGTATGGTTTTCTACTTTTATTCTAGTAAGACTTACACTTGAACTTGAGTGTGAACCATGTGCACCCACTATAAACACCTACGAATTTCAACGATTACAGCTTATGTCGTTACAAGAATGTTTATGCTATACTCCAGAGTAGGCTAATATTTCCAGATAGTTCTGTTTGTTTCAGTTACTTGCCTGTTTCACCGGCTTGCTTCGGGATTAATTAGTACCTTAGAATTTCTAATTTCTTCTGCGCGTACCTAAATTTATAACTTGTTTAATATTATCTTTTTGTTCTGAGACATTTTCCTTCTGTTTGGATTTGTCTTAGGGTTCGTGACCGCGCCGTCTGCTCCCTGAGTTTTTTCTTCGTCCAGCTGCAGTTTTACTCTGAGGTTTTATTTTGATTGATGTAGCAGCAGGTTCTATGTATTTTGTTCCAGTCACTGTTGGATTTACTTTTCATGCATTGGTTATTGTCAGCCATTTTCTCGTGTATTGTGGACAACTCCTAGGATGTTTTGATGTATCAGATCATTTTATGTACGACATTTTTACTACTATGACTTATTGCATGTTCATTGTTCCAGCAAGACATTAGTTTCATTAAAAGAATGCATGAGCATCAACCTTTCATTGCGGCTTCCGAATATTTACAAAATATATTTAATTCTTTTCAAAGTAACAAATTTAAAACTATTGTAGTATATCTGTTTCTGCCTTAGCAGACATGGATTCCTTTCCGCTCATGTCTGTGGCATCACGGCCCGCCCGGAGTGCGCTCTGACCTTTGTCGAGATGGGTCATGACAGTTGGTATCAGAGGGAGGTTTAGCATCTAAAAATAAAGTATTTAAAAAAAATTTCAAATATTTTGAAATCAATTATGTAAATATACGTACATGCATCATTTCCTCACTCACCTTGTCGTTGTCTGTTGTTCGAGGCTGAAACACGCACACACTCACTCATAATGCATGAGTAGTATGCGTACAAATGTTAAGGGAGTGTGGGCAAACTTAACATTTATATGCATATGAATTTTCACTAGGTTATTTACCGCTTGCGAATATTAAATTGTATGAGCGGTTTAATATTTTCAAGTGCGATGACACTAGAATCATCATGCACATGACATGTTAAGTGATATGGGCGCTTAACATGGCATGCGTATCCATTCATGGACATTTTTAAGGATGCATTGTAGGCATAAACACATTTCATGCATAGCATAACTCATTGCACAAGTGTTAAGCTAAGAGCAACAGATGATAATTGAAGACACATGGATTTTTTTCAAATCATTGTTCTATCGCACGTCATCTTATCGTCGCATTTGCACTTGCATGGCTATCACCTAGAGTTGTCCAATGAAAATGCTGTAACTATTACATGATTTACGTATTCAACAGTATTAGAATGCTAGAACCTGTAGTCTCAATCCTCTAAGCTTAGCCTGACTGTTTCTCTTACTCGATTCTTTGTGTCTCTTTCTAGATGGCTCTTAAGCGATCGCAGCGCAAGCAGGCTACCTCTTTAGCGGGAGGAGCACCTGGAGACGCCACTGCCCAGCTGCTGAGGCAGATTCTGGAACGTCTCACCCGACTGGAAGAGGATCGCCAAACTCCTGATCCAGCCCTTGGTTCCGACAGTGCAGGGACAGCTGGAGTTACTAACACTGCAGCCCCTTCTGGAGCCACCCCTTCTGCAACTGATTCTGGGACCGGCTCGCCTGCCGTCACCTTGGTGCCCACGCTCGTGTCAAGTTTGGTTGCTCCGCCCGTGGCAATGGCAGATACTCTGGCATTCAAGAGGCTGAATCCACCGTCTTTTGATGGCAATCGAGATTACTTTGTGATATCCGAATGGCTCTCCCAGATGGAGAAGCATTTCGAGTATGCTGGAGTCCGGAAGCTCAGAAGGTTCTCCTTGCGGCCTACCAGCTGACCGAGGATGCGTACACCTGGTGGCTTCAGCGCCGCAGTCTCCCGAATTCTGCCACCTTGACTTGGGGCAGTTCAAAGAAGCGATCTTGGAGAAGTTTCTCTCTTCTGTGGAGCGAGACAAGCTAGTTGAGGGGTTCTTATCTCTCCAGCAGCCCGGCAGGACGGTGATCGAGTACGAAAAGGAGTTCTCCTGCCTTTCCCTCCTTGCCGCGGAGTCCGTACCGGATGAGTCCAAGAAGATCAGCCGTTTCATGAAGAGACTTCGTCATGATTTCCGCCAGCATGTGGTAGCTCATGGCGCCACCACCTACGCCGAGACGGTGGGTGCTGCCTTGCAGGTGGAAGCAATTGAGTTGGATCGCACTGTCAAGAAAGTCCAACATGGTTCTAGCAACGCCGTCACCTCTGACCTCAAGCGCGAGGGTGCTCCATCTCAGGAGCAAGGCCTCAAGCCCAAAGAGGTGTGTGTCTTCTGCCACAAGGTGGGCCATGTCGCTCAAGTCTGCTGCTCCCTCCTGAAGAAGCAGAAAATGGTTATTCCTGCGCAACAACCTTAGATGACGCGTGCCTTTGCCGTCTCCGTCTATGCTTACTGCAAGAGGCCGGGCCACTTGGTAAAGGACTGCCGCCGTAAGCAGAAGGCATGTTACAAGTGTGGGCAGGTTGGGCACCTCATGCTAGACTGCCCTATGAAGGAGAGCCCGATCCCCGCTCAGCCTCTGCAAGTTATCCCCGGAGCTCAGGGTAAGGCTGTGTTGAACGTCGTCACTCAGGGCGAGGTGCTCGCATCTACCGACGTCATCTCTGGTACGTTGTGTAGAATTTTAAATTTTTCTGCATTCTTAAATTTGGCTTGCCTTAGTTTCGAATAATCTTGTTATGCGTGTATGTTTTTCCTTTTTTAGGGAGGTTTAGGGTCAAAAATAAGTGGATGCAAATGTTATTTGATTCCGGTGCATCACACTCCTTTATTGCACGTCACATCGTAGACCTTCATAGTTGGCATACTTCGCTACTTGAGGTTCCTTTTGAGATTTCTGTACCCGGTCATCTGCATCTCTCAACCAGAGGCATTCTCAATTGCCCGATCCTGCTTGGAGAATTGCAAGTCGTCGTCGACCTCATAGTTCTGGATATGTCAGAGTTCGACGTAATCCTGGGAATGAATTGGTTGGTCGCGTATCGAGCAAAGCTGGACTGTGTGGCGAAGAGGGTCAATCCCAGCATTGATGGCAAGGACTACATCGTTCATGTTCAGACCCGCAGCCACCTGAAGGTAATCTCTGTTGTGTGCGCCACTCGACTTCTTAGCCAAGGATGTTCTGCCTGCCTTGTTTATGCTTCGCACTCGGATGCTATCTCTCCTCAACTCGAGTCTATTTTTGTTGCTTCGGAGTTTCCTGACGTGTTCCCCGCCAAATTGTCTGGGATGCCTCCTGATCGAGATGTAGAGTTATGTATTGATGTAGAGCCTGGAACGCGCCCCATATCTAAAGCTCCTTACCGTATGGCACCGCGTGAGCTAGAAGAACTCAAATCGCAGTTAGACGAATTGCTTGAGCGTGAGTACATTCTCCCTAGCTCTTCACCTTGGGGAGCCCCCGTACTCTTCGTGAAAAAGAAGGATGGATCTATGAGATTGTGCATCGACTATCGAGATCTTAATAAGGTAACCATCAAGAATAAGTACCCCCTCCCGCGTGTGGATGACCTATTCGATTAGCTTAAAGACAGTACCGTCTTTTCCAAGATAGATCTCAGATCGGGCTACCATCAGCTAAAGATCAAGGACTCCGACATCCCCAAGACAGCCTTCCAGACTCGGTATGGGCATTTCGAATTTTTGGTGATGTCTTTTGGGTTAACTAACTGATGTAGGGTAGGCTGTGGGGTGAATTCCTAAATGCACACTAGTGATAGGTGGAGGTGGACTCGCAATATTTTAATGACTAAATGCAACAACACATGTAGTTAGGCGCACAATTTAATTTAAGCAACTAAATAACATAAGACAACAAGTTTCATTCAATAAGCGAAAACAACAATTTCCTTTTAGGCTTGAGGCATTGGCTTTCCTCCGCACGGAGGGCCAGAGAAAGCGCGGGACGATTCAATCTGTCCTGCAGTTAGAGATCTCACGAGACCACAACGTGACAAAGTTTTAACACCCTCAACCAATACAAAACACAACACAAAATCTGAAAATAAATTAGGACTGCAGTAATTTTAAAACAAATCTGAACTTTGGAGACGAGATGGGGTTTTCCGGGTGGTGGGAGACTAGATCGGATAAGGGGAAGGTGGCTCCACGGGAGGGAGTGTTGGCTGCGGGTATGGAAGGATAGGGGGGCTGAACAGGGCTATGCGGGGCTGGATCTGGCTAGACCGTGTTGCCTTCTTAGGCCACGTCATTTCAGGAGATGGACTTTCTGTTGATCCTGCCAAGATTTCCGCAGTTATGGACTGGAAGCGACCTTCTACCCCTACCGAGATCCGCAGTTTCCTTGTTTTGGCTGGTTATTACCGACGCTTCGTCAAAGGTTTCTCCTCTCTTGCTGCCCCCCTGACTCGACTAACTCAAAAGCATGCTAGATTCGAGTGGTCAGATCAGTGCGAACAGTCCATTTCTGAGTTGAAGGAATGTTTGTGTTCAGCGCCTGTTTTAGCTCTTCCGTCAGAGGGGTTGGACTTTTCAGTTTACACTGACGCTTCCGGAGTTGGTTTGGGTTGTGTTCTGATGCAGGATGATCGTGTTATTGTTTATGGGTCGAGGCAGTTGAAGGTTCATGAACGCAACTACCCCACTCATGATCTGGAGTTCGCTGCGGTGGTGTTTGCTTTGAAGCTTTGGCGTCATTATCTCTATGACGTGAAGTGTCATTTTTTCACCGACCATCAGAGTTTAAAGTATATCTTTGTTCAGAAGGACCTCAATCTTCGTCAGAAGCGTTGGCTCGAGTTCGTGGCAGATTACGACTTGCAGCTCACGTATGTTCCTGGTAAAGTCAATTCAGTGGCAGATGCGTTGAGCCGACATGCCTCCGTAGCCGCTTGTGCGCCCATGTCAGCTATTCTAGCAGCCTTGATTGACGACCTCGATCGGATGGATGTATCCATCGCACCTGAGGGTCATGAAGAGGTTTCTGTTCCGTTATGGGTAGAGCAGGTGAAGGATTTACAGCCATTTGATCCCGCACTCCAGCGCCGACAGGTTGAACTTGGGACTCTTCCGGATTTCTCTATCTCTGACGATGTTCTGCATTTTCGAGGCCGCCTCTGCATTCCCGATGTTCCTGAATTGCTCGATAGTATTTGCCGAGAAGCTCACGAGTCCCGCACATCTGGTCATCCAGGCAATAATAAGATGTATCATGACTTAAAGCAGATCTTTGGTGGCCTGGTATGAAGAATTATATAGCTCGCTTCATCTCTCGATGTCTGACGTGCCAGAAGGTGAAAGATCAGCGTCAGCGTCCTGCTGGTCTTTTGCAGCCTTTGCCTATCCCGAAATGGAAGTGAGAAGATGTTTCTATGGACTTCATCACGGGTTTGCCCCGTACTCCGAGAGGGCATGATGCGATTTGGGTCATAGTGGATCGCATGACGAAAGTGACCCATTTCATCCCATATAAGGAAGGTCACTCCACCGAGAAGATGGTCCGGATTTATGTTTCTGAGATAGTTAGACTTCATGGGATTCCTCTGCGGATTGTTTCTGATGGTGACTCGAGGTTCGTTTCGCACTTTTGGAAGGGTTTTCAGCAAGTTTTGGGTACCGAGCTCAACCTGAGCACCACTTATCATCCAACTACCGATGGGCAGACCGAAAGGGTTAATCAAATTCTTGAAGACATGCTTCGGTGTTATATTCTAGATTACAAGGGAGCTTGGGATGAGCACCTACCGTTGGTCGAGTTCGCCTACAACAATAGTTATCAGGAGAGCCTCAAGATGGCCCCATTCGAAGCGTTGTATGGGCGTCGTTGTAGGACTCCTCTCTATTGGTCAGAAGTTGGTGAGAAGGTGGTGTTGGGCCTTGAGTTACTTCAGGAAATGGAAGAAGCCACCAAGAAGACTCGTCTTCAGCTCAGTCGTTCCATTGAAAGACAGAAGAAGTATGCCAATCAGCGCCGCCGTCCGTTGGAGTTTGTCGTAGGCGATCAGGTGTTCTTGAAGGTTTCTCCTACTCCTGGGGTGAAACAGTTTGGTCGTCATCATAAGCTCAGCCCGAGGTTTGAGGGGTCGTACGCCGCCTCAGAGCGTGTTGGAGGATCTGCTTATCGTTTAGAGTTACCAGATTCGTTGTCCGGTGTTCATGATGTTTTCCATGTCAGTCAGCTCCGGAAATACATCCATGATCCTAATCGTGTTCTCGAGGAAATCCCGGTGGTTCCTGATGCTAATTTGTCTTATCCGATTGGGCCCGCCAAGATAGTGGAATATCAAGAACGCAAGCTTCGAAAGCGGACCATTCCTATGGAGAAGGTACTTTGGATGCATGCCAAGTCTGAGGAGTTCACTTGGGAGCTCGAAGCTGACATGCGAAGCAAGTATCCGCACCTTTTCTCTTGATCCTGGTATGCCTCCACTCTTTTTCTCTTCTCATTTTGCTATATTCATAGTTAATTTTCATGCCTTGATTTGCAAACCTTGTCGGTATAAATGACATCTGAATCTTCGTCATATTAGCCCCCAGCCAGGAAATCCTCAGAAGTTTCGGGACGAAACTTTCTAAGTAAGAGAGAATATAACAACCCACATTTTTCTATTATTATCAAAAAAGGGTTTAAGTATATTAGAATGGCATAGTTGTAAATTTGCTAAATCCCTCCTCTAAAACCTTCTAACTGCAGCCCAGCCTTTCCCTCACCCGATTAATTTCCCCCCGGTCCAAGACTCCCGCAAACCGCAAGCGCTCAGCTAGGTCTCCCGCCTCCCGCTCCCGATCTCGCTCCCCCCACACGTCTCCCGCTCGCTGGATCGCAAGCCGCCGTCCCCTTCTCCTGCTCCTGTCGGCGCCACCGCCTGCTACCCTTCCTACTCTGGCCGGCAACCTCTCCTCCTTCTCATGGACAGCAACTCTCCTCCCTCCAGCAGCAACCCTCCAGCAGTCCTCCTCCCTCTCATCCAAGAGACCGACAACCCTCATTTCCTCCTCGATTGGATCGGGGATTTGCGAGAGAATCAACTAGGGTTTCCTCCCCTCTCCTCCTTGAGCCCGATTTTGACTTCATTTTGGTAAGAATCCTCCTCCGCCACCCATATTCTGATTTTTTATAACCTCTAATGATTTATTCGTGCCCCGATCTGCGTACAATTTGAGATTTCAGATTTTGTGCACGTCCTAATCACCAAATCCTTAGATATTTGTGCTCCCCGGCGCCGTACGTCACTCCATTTGGCGGGATCTCTTGAGGACCCTTCCGATTTAGGGTTTCCCTACCTAAAGCGCCGCTAAATCCACGGTTCCCGCGTTGTAATTCCTTCTCCCCTCACCTTGAGGGAGGTAATTTGCTAATCCGCTCTTGAGTGTGTTTTCGTGAAGTAAACTGCCTGTGTTAGCGCATGGTTTTCTACTTGTCAAGTATCAAATATCGTCTGCGATTAGTCCTGAACAGGTTCAATAGAGCCTTTGACTTTGCTTGCACCGCTTAACTATTGCTGGTAGTTTCGGCTTCACCTTAAGGCAAGTGGAGAATTCCCTCTCGCTTGCAAACTAAGAAATTAAGTTCTTTATACCTGTATTTAAGATATTAACTGTATCTGACAACGCAAGAATCATCGCTCATAAGCGTGTCATGTTATGATAGAAGTCTCCACGGAAAATCATGAATCACTTAGGTCCTGAGTGTCATAAGCAAATCTTGGAAGCTAGGGTTTAGGTGGTGCATCGTCTTGATTGCATGACCACGGTAAGCAGGAAATACTCTTATTCTAGTAAGACTTACAGTTGAACTTGAGTGTGAACCATGTGCACCCACTATACACACCTATGCATTTCAACGATTACAACTTATGTCGTTACAAGAATGTTTATGCTATACTCCAGAGTAGGCTAATATTTTCAGATAGTTCTGCTTGCTTCAATTACTTGCCTGTTTCACTAGCTTGCTTCAGGATTAATTGGTACCTTAGAATTTCTAATTTCTTCTGCACGTACCTAAATTTATAACTTGTTTAATACTATCTTCTTGTTCTGATGCATTTTCCTTCTGTTTGAATTTGTCTTAGGGTTCGTGACCGCGTCGTCTGCTCCCTGAGTTTTTTCTTCGTCCAATTGCAGTTTTACTCGGAGGTTTTATTTTGTTTGATGTATCAGCGGGTTCTATGTATTTTGTTTCAGTCACTGTTGGATTTAATTTTCATGTATTGGTTATTGTCAGCCATTTTCTCGTGTATTGTGGACAACTCCTAGGATATTTTGATGTATCAGATCATTTTATGTACGATATTTTTACTACTATGACTTATTGCATGTTCATTATTCCAGCACTGTGTGTGACATTAGTTTCATTAAAAGAATGCATGAGCATCAACCTTTCATTGCGGCTTCCGCATATTTACAAAATGTATTTAATTCTTTTCAAAGCGTGTCATGTTATGATAGAAGTCTCCACGGAAAATCATGAATCACTTAGGTCCTGAGTGTCATAAGCAAATCTTGGAAGCTAGGGTTTAGGTGGTGCATCGTCTTGATTGCATGACTACGGTAAGCAGGAAATACTCTTATTCTAGTAAGACTTACACTTAAACTTGAGTGTGAACCATGTGCACTCACTATAAACACCTACGCATTTCAACGATTACAGCTTATGTCGTTACAAGAATGTTTATGCTATACTCCAGAGTAGGCTAATATTTCCAGATAGTTCTGCTTGTTTCAGTTACTTGCCTGTTTCACTGGCTTGCTTCAGGATTAATTGGTACCTTAGAATTTCTAATTTCTTCTGCACGTACCTAAATTTATAACTTGTTTAATATTATATTCTTGGTCTGAGGCATTTTCCTTCTGTTTGGATTTGTCTTAGGGTTCGTGACCGCGTCGTCTGCTCCCTGAGTTGTTTCTTCGTCCAATTGCAGTTTTACTCGGAGGTTTTATTTTGATTGATGTATCAGCGGGTTCTATGTATTTTGTTTCAGTCACTGTTGGATTTACTTTTCAAGTATTGGTTATTGTCAGCCATTTTCTCGTGTATTGTGGGCAACTCCTAGGATGTTTTGATGTATCAGATCATTTTATGTACGATATTTTTACTACTATGACTTATTGCATGTTCATGGTTCCAGCACTGTGTGTGACATTAGTTTCATTAAAAGAATGCATGAGCATCAACCTTTCATTGTGGTTCCGCATATTTACAAAATATATTTAATTTTTTTCAAAGTAACAAATTTAAAACTATTGTAGTATATCTGTTTCCGCCTTAGCAGACATGGATTCCTTTCCGCCCATGCCTGTGGCATCACGGCCCGCCCGGAGTGCGCTCTGACTTTTGTCGAGACGGGTCGTGACAGATGTTCTCACAAAAAAGGAAAGGGGAGGCCGCGCGAAGACCTTTGAGATTGAGAATACTGTGCCAAGCAACATATTAGGAGTATTCCGCGGAAAGACTCTCTTTCGAAAGTGAGATCACCACCTGAGAGGGAAAGAATCCCGTTCTCTTATCCCCTGCTGTCTCTGAAAGATCAGATGTGAACTTGATCGGTGTCCATATATTTTCAAAGATCGACATACGTAGTGGGTACCATCAGATTAGAGTGAGAGAGGTGGACGAGTGGAAGATGACCTTCAATACGAAGGATGTCTGTATGAGTGGTTAGTTATGTCATCTCAATTATCGAACGCTCCCATCACGTTCAAGAGGGTGATGATGCAGATCCTGCAGCCATATATGGGCAAGTTTCTGGTAGTATATTTCGACGACATATTACAGTCGAACTGCACCGAGCACCTGCACCATATTCGCTTGGTATTTGATCTCCTACAGAGGGAACATCTATATATCAATTTGAAAAAGTGATCATTCTTATCTGCGTTTGTCCATTTTCTCGGGTCGAATCTGCATCGGGTATATCAGTCGACCCTGACAAGGTTAAGTTCATTCGTGAGTGGCCCATCCCGACGAATATTCAAGAGACATGTAGTTTCCAAGGGCTCGCCACCTTCTATAGAAGGTTTGTCAGAAGTTTCAGTTCTACTATGGCCCCTTACGAGCTGCCTCCATAAGGAAGATTTTGTATGGAAGAAGACGGCCACTCAGGTATTCGAGGAAATTAAAGAGAAATTATCATCCGCCCTTGTTTTGCGTCTTTCATATTTCACTAAGGCGTTCGAGTTAGCTTGTAATGCTTCCAGAGTTAATATTGATGGAGTACTTAGTCAGAAGGGCCATCTGGTTGCTTACTTCAGTGAGAAGCCGAATGACGCCCGACAAAAGTATTCAAATACGATCGTGAATTTTATGTTGTTGTGTAAATACTTCGTTATTGACATGATTATCTCCTATATAAGAAATTTGTCTTATACTCTGACCATCAGACCCTGTGATATCTTAATTTGTAGAAAAAGTTAGGTCATCGTCATGTAAAATGGGTAGAGTTTATGCAAGACTATCATTATGTTTTCAAGCACCGAAAAGGTGTTGAGAACAAACCGGCTGACGCCCTGAGTCACCGAGTCAGCCTGCTACATACTATGAGCACACGAGTTGAGGGTTTCGAACATTTAATTTACGACTACCCAGAGTGCCCTGATTTTAGCGACATCTATGACGCTCTGATGAGAGATCCCCTTGAGCTTCACGAGGGTTATGTGATATCTGATGATTATTTATTCATGGGCTCGCGCCTTTGCGTACCACAAACGTTAATCTGAGATAATTTACACGCGAGTGGGGCCGCAAGACATTTCAGTCGAAACAAGGCAATTGCTTTAGTTGATGATCACTTCTTCTAGTCTAGCCCGAAGAAGGATTTTGCGTGGATCGTTAGACATCGTCGGGTCTATCAAACCGCGAAGGAGTCACGCAAACCCACTGGTTTATATACTCCGCTTATTATCCCACAAAGACCTTGGACTGACATCAGCATGCATTTTACACTCGGGCTTCCCGCCCCTGAGGAAGCTTGACACTATCTTTGTTGTGGTGGACCATTTTTTGAAAATAACATATTTCATTCCATGTCGAAAGATCGTTGATGCGTCTCATGCCACTTATCTATTCTTTAGAGAAGTGTTCAAGTATTATGGGCTACCCACTTCTATAGTTTCTGACCGCCGCGTTTAATTCATGAGTTATTTTTTAAAAACATTGTGAAAGAAAACTGGTACTGAAGTTTCCCACCGCCTATCATTCTCAGATGGATAAACTGAGGTTGTCAACCGTAGCTTAGGAACCATTCTGTAATGTAGTTGGGGATAGTCCTTCCACCTAGGATTATGAACCTAAGAAACTACTAGTCTGAGTCCATTTGACCCGTAGCTGAGTTTGCATATAATAATTCAGTTAGTAGAACTACTAGTCTGAGTCCATTTCACATCATATTAGATTATGAACCTAAGAAACTCATTGATCTAATCCAAATCCCTTTAGAAGCCATGCCCAGTGAGTTTTGCAGAGTCTTTCATTCAGTATTTGCATGAATTTCATGAGTCAGTCGGAATGAAAATTGTAATAAGTAAAGATTATTATAGAACCCAAGCAGATTAGCACAGGAGAGATCATATTTTTAAAGCTGGATAGCAGGTGATGATTAGCATACGGTCTGAGAGTGTCCCTCAAGGAACAAAAAAAATTAAACGTTCAACGAATGGGTCCCTATACAGTCATACAACGGATAGGCACGAATGCACATGAGATTGACATCTCTCAAAATATAGGGACAAGCTGAGTATTCAATTAGAGTGAGAGAGGGGGACGAGTGGAAGACAGTCTTCAAGGCGAAGGATGGTCTGTATGAGTGGTTAGTTATGCCATCTCGATTATCGAACGCTCCCGGCATGTTCATGAGGGTGATGATGCAGATCATGCGACTCTATATGGGAAAGTTTTTGGTAGTATATTTCGACGACATATTGATATGCAGTCGGGCCGCACCGAGCACCTGCACCATATTCGCTTGGTATTTGATCTCCTCCAGAGGGAGCGTTTATATATCAATTGAAAAAGTGTCAATTCTTATCTGCATCTGTCCATTTTCTTGGGTTGTATCTGCATATGGTATATCAGTGGACCCTGACAAGGTTAAGTCCATTCGTGAATGACCCATCCCGAAGAATATTCAAGAGACCCGTAGTTTCCAAAGACTCGCCACCTTCTATAGAAGATTTTTCAAAGGTTTAAGTTCTATTATGGCCCCCTTACGAGCTGCCTCCGTAAGAGAGATTTTGTATGGACAAAGGCGGACACTCGAGCATTTGAGGAAATTAAAGAGAAATTATCATCCGCCCTTGTTTTGCGTCTTCCAAATTTCTCTAAGGCGTCCGAGGTAGCCTGTGATGCTTCCAAAGTTGATATTGATGGAGTACTTAGTCAGGAGGGTCATCTGGTTGCTTACTTCAGTGAGAAGCCGAATGACACCCGAAAAAAATATTCAAAATATGATCGTGAATTTTATGTTGTCGTGTAAGCACTTCGTTATTGATGATATTATCTCCTACATAAGGAATTTGTCTTATACTCTGACCATCAGACCCTGTGATATTTTAATTCTTAGAAGAAGTTAGGTAATCGTCATGCAAAATGGGTAGAGTTTATACAAGACAACCATTACGTTATCAAGCACCGAGAAGGTGTTGAGAACAAACCGGTTGACGCCCTGAGTCGCCCGAGTCAGTCTCCTACATACAATGAGCACACGAGTTGAGGGTTTCGAACATTTAGTTTACGACTACCCTGAGTGCCCAGATTTTAGCGACATCTATGACGCTCTGATGAGAGATCCCCCTGAGCATCGTGAGGGTGTGATCTCTTATGATTATCTATTCATGGGTTCGCGCTGTACGTACCACAGACGTGCCTCAGAGATAAGTTACACGTGGGTGGAGCCGCAAGACATTTCGGTCGAGACAAGGCAATTGTGTTAGTTGAGGATCACTTCTTCTAGCCTAGCCTGAAGAAGGATTTTGCGCGAATCGTTAGACATCAACGAGTCTATCAAACTACGAAGGGATCACGCAAACCCACTGGTTATATACTCTGCTTATTATCCCACAGAGACCCTGGGCTAACATCAGCATGGATTTTATACTCGGGCACCCTCGCACCCTAAGGAAGCTTGACACTATCTTTGTTGTGGTGGAACGTTTTTTGAAAATGGCATACTTCATTCTATGTAGAAAGACCGTTGATGCGTCTCATGTTGCAACTCTATCTTTAGAGAAATGTTCAAGTATTACTTGCGCCTCAAGCGCTTGTGAATTATTGTTTGTTTTCTCAATTTCATTATCTGTGAACGACTGTGCTACTGATCAAATTTTATTTTAATTAATTGCTCATTTTTAATTTAATCGGACTATTTATTGCATTTGCACCTACATTCGGATTTTTCAGTGAGCGCACTACATTCCACTTAGGGTTGCATTTTAGGACATCCATCATTAACAATCTACCTTGCATCACATTCATATTGTCATGAAGCTAAATTTACATTTTTTTCATATGGTTCTTGCATCTACATGATGCTTTATACCCATAGAATCACCAAATTTTTTAATGAAAATAAAACAAATATTGCCTAAAATTTTAATTTCTTAGCTAAGAAGCATTTTAAAGAGGTAACAGACAATGATTGTAGCAGCTAATATTTGTATACATATAAAAAATAGCAATGATAGAGTTAGGTCCAAAAGATGGACTTAATATAATTTTTTTTTTAAAAGCAATCACAAAAGACAGCAACTCATCTCAAGCAACCTTACACATTTATATTATAATGCATGAATAAATTTATCTCACCATCAGTCTGTAGCGAGGTTCAAAAATATTTAGTGACAGCTTTTGACATGGAAGGACAACATCCATAACAAAAAGAGGTAATATGTCAGTTCCAGCATATGTTAGGTTCGCATGTTCCAACTTCCTCTCAGCATATTCCTCGGGGAAATTTTTTTGTATTACATTATTCAGAGTCACGCTGAAAGGAATCACAAAAAAAACAGGAATCATAAAGTCTCCACAATGACAAGGCCAACAGTGAAACTTAAATGTGGGATAATACAATAATAAGAGAGAAATATGTCAAAATGTGTACACAGTTCAAAAAATAACATGACAGAGAAGTTACTGTACCTAATGGGATAGGTTCTAGGACTGATGAATAAGACAGTACGGCACATTGGGCACTTGTTACCTGCCATGAACATATTGCGAGTAAAAAAATAATCCATTACAATTTTCCAGATATGAGATTAATTACGATGTTTACCATGATCCATAGTTTGAAGTAGACATGATCGGCAAAGAGAATGCCCACAAGGTGTAGTAACCGGTTCAAATAATAACTTCAGGCATAATGTGCATTCAAAATCATCAGTTCGTTGAAGTTTCCACTGTCTAACCCTCTTAGCTGAACCAGACGTAACCTTATCCAAATCCTGACGAATATTCATGACAACATGGCTGCAACTCACAAACAAATGTCCACACTATCTTCATGAAGTACGTTGGGATTCATATTTAGAAATTTATACGCAAGCCAACCTACAAAACCTCTAAAAACTAACAATACAATACGCAAGAGGCTACTTTTTCAAACCTCAGAGGATCAATTTGAAGGGCAGTAAGGAGGGCTTCGCGCGCCTCTTCGTAACGTTCAAGCTGCATATCAACGTTAAAGATAGTACAAAATTAGCGAGTCTTAAATTTTGTTACAGTCAGATCGTACGTTCAAGCTGCCTATCAAGGTTAAAGATAGTAAGAAATTAGCAAGGTTTTAAGAACCAGACTGCAGAACGAACCGGTCGGAACAAAGGTTCAAGGTCCGACCGGTTGGACCAGTCGGACCTGGATTGAAATGTGATGATGTTAGATAATAACATATTGCATATCATTAGTTATAAGTTCATAAAACATTACATATCATGTAAATATCAAATTTAGCTCAAATGTAACTAAATAATATAATTATAATATTCATACAAATAAATATGATATATATTAGATATCATCTTTATTATAGTAATTCTTATAGAAGTTTCAATAATATTAGATATTCTCTTGAAAATCTAATATTGGAACACCATAAATATAAGCATTTTATCGGAGAAAATAACTTTTAAATAATCCAATAGTTATATATAGCAAGATATGTGTGCTTATAATTTAAATATCTATTTGAAGACTATATATATATTACAAATATTTATTAAATTTATCATACAATTTAATATTTATTGTAAGATAAAACCTTGGTGTAAATATTTTTAGTGAAATATATTTTTAATGAAATATTTATTTAATGTATAAATATATATATATTTTTAATTAAATAACTAGTAAGGAAATTTCTGCAGGCCCGCCTGAATGCCAACATGTATTTATTTATAAATGTATAATTTTATATTATTGTAAGCCATTATTATTTATTATATATATAATAGTTTCAAGCTAAACAACAAGTACCGGTTGCCGCCTGGTCAACTTCCCTACTATGCTAGAAATTACCTGGGTTCGATCCCTAGCGCCTTCATTTTTATTAAAAATATATTATAATAGTTGTGAATAGGCCCGCCCGGTTGCCTGGTTGCCTAATAACCAGCCCGGTTTCTGGTTAACCGGTCCAACCGCCCGGTTAACCGATTCTTGGCCGGTTTTCGGAGGAGGCGATTTTAAGGACCGGACCGGACTGCCCGGGGAACCGGTCGGCGGTCCACCCGGTTGAACCGACCGATCCGGTCCGGTTTTTAAAACCTTGGAAATTAGCAAGTCTCAAATTTTGTTACAGTCAGATGGTTTTACTTGATTGTATGAATCATCACCTTTACATCATCAAACAATTATAATGAGGAGTAACCAGGAGCGGATCCAGGAATTTCAACAAGGGGGTCTGGACCTTTCAAGAAGTGTGGGAAACTCGTAGTTAATGAAGACAGTGTCGGGGTTTAACTTTCAAAAATAAATGAAGTCACTGCACTAATTAAAAAATACAACAAAGAGAATATTTATATATTTAGTGCATATATCTACATTGATAAAATTAAGAGATAAAATATTATTTCAATATTTTTCATCACTTTCTCGTGAACAAATACACCATATATATAGAGAGACAGAAAATAAACAAACTCTCAATACACAATGTGGGACTAATAAATAAGGAAGATTATATGGGTCTTAACATGGACCAAATACATAAACAAAAGATGACGACTATTTTATGGGTTTTGATACTTCACTCTTCAACACTCCCCCGCAAGTTGGAGTGTACAAGTCGTAGGCACCAAGCTTGGAAAGGAATTGGCTATATAGTGGATGATGTAAGGTCTTTGTCATGATATTTGACACTTGTTCTACAGCAGGCACATGTCGTAAAATCAACTTCCGAGTTTGAACATTTTCTCGGACAAAATGACAATCGACTTCGATGTGTTTCGTACGCTCCTGAAACACAAGATTCTCGGCAATGTGGATAGCAGCTTGAATATCACAAAAAAGGACTGCTAGAGAAGGAAGTTTGACGCTCAAATCAGAAAGAAGACTTTCTAGCCATGTAAATTCAGAAACATTAGAAGCCATTGAGTGATACTAAGCCTCGACAGAGGAGCATGCAACAACAGTTTGCTTTTTGCTTCGCCAGATAACCAAATGCCCACCAAAATATGTGTAGAATCCACTCGTAGAGCGACGATCATTGAGAGAGCCGGCATAATCAGCGTCAGAGTAGGCAATGAGAAACAGAGAGGAGAAAGGTTGATACACAAGCACTTGTCCAGGGGCATTCTTCAGATACCTAAGAATACGTTCCACGGACTGGAGATGAGAGTTTGAGGGACATGCATAAAATGGCTGACAACTCCGACATCAAAGGATACATATGGTCGTGTGACAGTGCGATAAATAAGTTTGTCAATCAAACAATGGTAGTACTCCGGATCAGGAAGAAACAAATCATTGTTGAAGGCATGAGCGCATAATTTGTGATTGACATCCATAGGTATGTAAGCGGGCTTACATCCCGAGTAGCCTGCATCGCGAAGAAGGTTAAGGCAATATTTTCGTTGAGATAAGACAAGGCCATCTGGACGACGAGCAACGTCGATACCCAAGAAGTATCGGAGAGGACCCAAATCTTTAATCTGAAACTGTGAGGCCAAATACTTCTTGATCAAAGTGATGTCGGGGATGTCATCCCTTGTTAGAAGAATGTCATCAACATAGACAAGAAGTATCATTGTGCCTGTTTAACAGCGACGAATAAATAAGGAGAAGTCGGCAGAGCTCCGAGTAAAGCCAATTATCACGAACAACACAGCTTAATTTATCAAACCATGCCTGTGAGGACTGCTTGAGGCCGAAAAGAGATTTCTTGAGGTGACATACCAGAGACTCCCCCGTGGTTTCATAAATAAGAGGTTGTTGCATGTACACAGTTTCCATAAGATCGTCATTGAGAAAGATCTTCGTTATGTCAAGTTGGTGCACTGGCCAGTGTCGATGGACATTATTTTAAATGTCCTCCTACATGTCCGACATGTCTGACATGTCATTTTTTAGGGCAAAAAAATATGTTTTTCTAAAAAAAATAGATTATGTCCTTTTGTAAAATATAGGCCGACATGTCCGATTTTTTCAGATATATCGGCAACAGCCCGACACGACTTTTAAATATATCGTCCGCTATTATATTTTATGTTATATTAACAGACTAGCAACATATGTTTAAATCGTCTATGAATATTATATTATGTATGTTTAAATCCATTAGATTTATTGTTTCAATTTTTTTAACATTTTATTCTTACAACCAATTTTGTGTAATTGTTTCACAATTTTTTAATTTCATATTATTAAAAATATGAAAATATTTATACATTTATTACAATATGAAAATATTTAAATCTTCTTTATTTACAATAAACTTATTGTTATCAAAATAAAATTATTGTATACTATTAAATATATATTTTACAATTTATCATTTTGTATTGTTAATAATATTTTATCTTAGATATTATTCGATTTTATTTCGTAATACAAATGACTCATTTTTTATCTATTTGTTATATTATTTTTCTACTTTTATAAGATATAATTATAATTAGTATACATAAAAATAAAAAATTTATTTATAAGATATGGAAATTCGATATTTTAAAATATCCCCGACATTTCTCCAACTTCCAACATCCGACATTTAAAAACTCAATCTGATATGTCGCCGACATCCGATATTTAAAACGGGCAATATTGAGCTTGGCAACAGGAGTGAAAATCTCTTTATAACCAAGATCATGTTGTTGAGTGAAGCCACGTGCAACAAGACGATTTGAGGCGCTCAACTGTCCCATCAGAGTGATGCTTGACGGTAAAAACTTATTTACAACCAACCAGAGAATGACCGGGAGTAAGGGGAACAAGGTCCCATGTGTGATTGGCCCATAGAGTTGTCATTTCCTCATCCATTGTCACCCGCCACCCCAGATGTTGAAGAACCTCCTACACAGAATACGGAGTGGAAACAGAGGACAAACCCTAAACCGCCCAACTGGCCCCGTGGCGGTAGAGGCGTCTTAACAGCCTAACTGGCCCCATGGCCTCTTCCTTCTATGTCGAGCGGAAGAGGCCACAGGGCTAGTTGGGCGGTTAAGGAGCTCCCGCAGTTGCCGAAGTTCAGCAAGATATCGAGTTCAGCATGGGAACCATTGGAGGAAGGTCAAGCTGTAGAGCAGGGAAGCAAAGATGGAGTCCCCGTGGAGAGCAGCGGGAACCAGACTTAAGCAACAACGATTGTGAAGTTGTGGCAAGCAGATCGGGTGAGGCACGAAGATCACACGAGCACAGCGTGCAGACAGATGAGAAATTGTGGCGAGCAGAGGGGGCGAGCACAGCAAGTAGATCGGGCGAGCACTACGATCACGCAAGCATAGTGCGAACAGACGAACACCGCGGGCAGAGGGGGAAAGCAAAACAAGCCCGTGAGTAGGAGAGCAGAGGTGCCAAAACACGCAATGATGTGAGCACAGGATCAGTGAGCACACGAGCAGAGATGCGATCTCGGTCAAGCGGTGAGCACGGGATTAGCGTGCGAGAACGGGATGTTACACGCGAGAATAGTAGGGGCAGTCGGGCGCGGATTCGGCGAGAGCAGTCACGGGCAAGCCCTAGATGCGAGGTTAGGTTGCGGGTTGTGGTGCGCGGGCTCAATGAGAGCAGTCGCACGAAGCAGGCGACAAGAAATCAATCGACGAGTGCGGCTAGCAGGGTGAGCACCGGCGAGCACGATGAGAAGAGGAAGTAAGCGACGATCAACATCGGGCACGGGAGGAGCAACGAGCTTTGCGAACAGAGCAGGAGAAGCGGCCTTAGGGAGACGACGGTCACAGGAGCTGCGGGAGGGTGGACACAGGATCGGAGAGCACAGTCGCGGTGGGCGCAAGAGACGCGGTCTTGAGATGCGAGCACAGGAGGTTGCCGGTCGGAGATAAGAGGGTTCAGAGGCCGCGCAAGTAGAAGTCGTGCGCGACCAGAAGTTGTTCGAACAGGAGCTACTCAGACAGCGGAAATAACAGTCGAGCAGGTCGCACGAACATGAGTGGAGGTGGGTCCCAGTAGGCATCGGGAGAATTCTATAAAAGCAGCAGGGTAGGTGAAAATTACAAAACATAGAGGCGCAAGCAGAGGTGTGGTCTCCAAGACGAGGACGCCAAACAGCGCAAGCAGGCAGAGGTCGCGAGAGCATGCAAGCGGGCAAAGAGAAATGCGGGCTTAGGCCTGCAACGGGAGCAAGAGCTCAACCGGAAAAAAAAATTTAGGATTCGTAACGTAGCTGGCAAGCTCTTATACCATGTTAAAATTAAGAGATAAAATATTATTTCAATATTTTCATCACTTTCTCATGTACAACTACACCCTATATATGGGGAGACAGAAAATAAACAAACTCTCAATACACAATGTGAGACTAATAAACAAGAAAGACTATATGGGTCTTAACATGGGCCAAATACATAAACAAAAGATAACGATTATTTATGGGCTTTGATACTTCATTCTTCAACTTATATAAAAAAATATATTAATTAGAAGATCATATAAAAATGCACTAATTATAAAGTCAACTCAATTCTAGAATCATTTGCAAGGTATCTAAGTGATTCATTTATAAAAATATGGATGAAAATTACAAAATCTCCTACATATATACACCGAGAAAAAGAGAGTTTCACATGATCAAATGAATCCATACAAATCTTCTCCTTGCACCAATATTTGTTTATACAAATGAATCCAAATTTTTTAATTTATATATAATGTATAATATTTACTAATAAAGGATTATCAACCGAAAGATAATGAAGGGATTCCACCTATTCAAGGTTAGGAAATAGTATTTTTTGTTTGCTTTAGCTGAAACATGAAGGAGTGCTTGGTCGGACATCTGCAAACAGAAACAGAGCTGATTGTATGGTGCATTAAGAAAATATCGCGCTATATCGTGTCGAAGATGGCAATGTTTCTTTGAGAGATGTCGAAGAAGCTATGAGTAGATAAGAAGGTGTAGCCGGCGAGGTCAAAATTGGTTGTAACTATCTCAATTAGATTTACACATTTCATCTCCACAAAAATTAGTTACCAGTTAGCTGTCATGTCATTTTCTTCATCTTCCAACCAAAAAGAAATTTGAACGTCTCCACCTTTTCAGAGTCTTTTCTCCTTCATCCGGACACCGTTTTTTATGTATAAGTAGTCAAAATTCATTGCCTAGACGAGGAATCTAAATTCATCATGCATTTTGCAAAAAATCTTGGGGGAGGGGGGGGGCAGCCCGCCCCCGTAGATCCTCCCCTAGTAGTAACTAAATTGCAATGCTAACTGTGGAAGCCTGGACATGAGTTCCACATGAAAAAGGGCATGTGTCTCGTGTGAAAAATGGGGCATGTCACATCTCTGGCCAGGAATATCTCAATTAACGAGGCAGGTACGTGGGATGCGTTGGGACGTGAAGCGCCCTTAGAAGGGGGTGAATAAGGGATTAGTAACTTTTAATAAAATCCTTCGCAAATATTAAAAACTTAGATTATTGAAATAATAATTTCAGTGATAAAACATCTATGATGATCGATAGAAAGACATGATTAAATTATATTAATGATGATTACAAAATATAAATCTTCATAACGCTGAAGATCAAGGCGATGAATAATATTCTGTTGGTTTTCTATACCGACTCACCCCTTAAACCGGTTGGCCTTAGTCTATCTATCCCTAAACAGTCCTCAAGCCCCCTAGACCTAAACATCAGCCTAGTCTCCTAACACAAAAGGCGAATTATCCTCCTAAGCCCAACACAGACCTAGTCGCCTAACACAAGAGGCGAATTCATCAACGAACAAAAAGGAGTAACCAAACAAAAGAGAAAATACAATAGAG
Organism: Dactylorhiza incarnata; assembly: GCA_033032865.1. Taxonomy (NCBI): domain Eukaryota; kingdom Viridiplantae; phylum Streptophyta; class Magnoliopsida; order Asparagales; family Orchidaceae; genus Dactylorhiza; species Dactylorhiza incarnata. The sequence goes on along the minus strand of JAWHQI010000088.1, from coordinate 3,689,921 downwards.
AGAATATAAAATATTTTTGGAATAAAAAACTCCCTAAAGAACTTCTGAAGGCGATGCGAAGGTACGCTTGAGATTGTCGTCGTAGATGTGCTCGCTCTTCGTCCCGAATATGCTTTGATGTTCTTCTCCTTAGAAATCTCTTGCAATAGTCGTAGGGGAGTCTTGGATCTCCTATGAAACTCTGGGACAAAGGCTCTCTCAAAATATTCGTGTTAGCACACGTGAGACGGAGCGAAATAATCTTTAAATAGAGCTCTGTGAGATATCACCTGCGGTAGTACTATCGCAGCACAGTACAATTAATAATATGATTTTCCGCATCCTTCATTTTCATTTTAGGAAATGGCGAGGGAATTTTAAGCAACAATGATAGCACGGGGTGTACTCCTATAGGAGCGCGATAGCGTGATCTATCTTGGCGCCAAAACAATATCCTTTGCTTCATTTGCCTCAGTAAATGTTGATGCAAAGCTCGGAGGCAATGGTAGGAAGCATGGGCGTGGACAGAATAAGGATCAGTGGGAGCGGTGGAGCGTTTTTGAGAGGGTCAAGGAAAAGATGGGTTGGGTGGCAAGCACGGTTGAGGTTGCGATGAGTGGGATAGGGAGTGGCGGAAATGGTGTTGTGCATGTGATGATGATTGATGAGGGTGGTGGGGATGTGGTTGTAGGGCAGCAGTGGGGTGGGTCTTTGTAGAAGCCTCAACTAGCATTTGGGATGGAGTAGATGCGAAAGGGGTGGTGGGCTTACTAACAGTCGGAGGTGGATCGTCGAGTTGGAAGTTGCGATGGGGACGGTTAACAGATGTTGCGTGAATGTTGAAACTAGGGTTTAAGGGTGATTTTGGATGGGGAAGAGAAGTGTGAGTTTCTGCATAGAGGTAGGATCCAGAAGGATGTTCATGGAGTGGGGAGAGGGGGTCGTTAGAGACCGAAGTTGAGAAGCAGCACCAGTCGATGTCATGGTGACCACGGGAGCCCGGAGTTGTTGACAGATCTTGTAGATATTTTCATGCAAAGTGGCGGCTTCTAGGGGGTTAGCTAGAGGTGTGGGTCCATAGTGAAAGTGACTGGAAGAAGATGGTTCCCAGCGAGCGGGCGTTGACGGTAGGCAGAGGTCGAAGGTTGGATCAATTAATACAATATGTAATTGTGTCAAGAACACATCATATTGTCATTAGAACTGGATTGACGATATAAAATCACGAGCGATACTCGTACCTAACTTCTTAAGGTTGGTTCCCTCTTGAAGCTCCTCTCCAAATGAGAGACTCTAAAACCTAAGGATACGCCATATTTCCTAAGACTCTCTACTCCCTTATATAGAGAGTGAGACCTATTAATGCCCTTGTAAAGTAAAAATATATGAATACAAAAATATTAGACGATCACGAGTGTCATCGATGTGTGTTCTTATCAGAAGACGGAAAAGAAAGGAGAGGGATTTTTTGGTTTATAATGAATCAATTTGTATGTATAGAAGCCAAAGCTTTTAGGATTGGATGCAATGTTTCAAAGAAGCATTTTCAGAATAGATGCAATGATATAAAAAGGTATTTTGGGAATGATGCACGTGTTCGGATGGACACACTGTGATGCAGGATAAGACTATAGGGGGACGCTGATCTAACTCTATATGACAATGTAGGCAAACACACAATAGATAAAAAATTAATAATGACTAGCATATCATTAATATAGTGCCCGTATATGAGTCAACATGCAGTAGTATCTAACACATGTAATTAGAGTAAGATTATTTTGTGCAGCAATCACACTTGATTGCAAATGATTCAAACAAAATTCAAATATAATAATTGTACACAATGTGAAAGTGCTAGAAAAAACTACAACATAAATAAACCATCCAATTTTTGTGATAGAGATAGAAAGGGAGGAGGTCGTGATGGAAGTTTTAGATGGAGAGGAAGAAGGCGGTGGTGGCAGTCGTGTAGTTGAAGAGGGGGACGCCAACTGTAGGCAGTGTCGGCTAAGGATGGATGGAATGGAAGAGGAGGTGATGGATGTTGGCTGGCTGGAGTCAGAAAAGGCTACAGTAAACGGTAGAGGGATGAGGAATGGAGACATACAATGGTTCCTCGCTCCAGCACTGAGGAAAAGAAAGCGGAGACTTCGCACTTGCGATGGAAACGACCATGCTAGATACCTTCAATATCACATCGCCATTCATAATTAATGAATCCTAAACTTAGTTTTAGAGTGATTACCGGTCCAAATCGTTTGATCATGACACTTAACCAAAATAGAAAAATACAACTAAAAAAGAAAAGAAATATATATATATCATAAGAAATGCACTGAACACATCCGCATGCTTCGATCATTCAAATGACAACCTTGTAGTTCCCTGCAATGAAAAACCAATCGTGAGCGGCCCCTAATGTGCATGCTCTGATCAATGCTCCCAATCCATGTCAAACTGGCCCAAACAAAACAAAATTTAGCAAAAAAAATCCGAACCTACAAAATTACACCCCCTAACGCTGGTTTAATGTGCACATGCACACCCAATTAAATGGTTGAAGGTCAATTCATCGGATTTGGCTTCGGTTACATGTGTGAGGTCTCACCTCATTTCACCTCTTTCTTTCCACAAAAATACGCATAACTCAAGGCAAATTTGGGACTACTATCTGGCTTTCAAAACCACCATAAACAACAGATCTTTCATGTTAAAGGGAGATGTTAAAGTACACAAGAGTGTTGGATTAGCCTCATATTGAAAAGGTGAAAAATATTATGGTGCAAATATCATTTGAACGGCCTTTGCTCGTGGGCTTAAGTTTTTTGGATTGAATATGAGTTTGATTGCTAGTTTATATAGACAAACTTTTGTCCTATTTTGGTACCACTTGACTAAATTTGTCCTTCTGAAATGGAACTGAAAATGCTCAAGATGAAGGCAAATCAACAAAATGATAGCAATATGGACAAACAAAAAAAATTACCGAAATTAGAGCCTTCGCCTTCAGTAAATATGGTTTGGCGGAATCACCTTGAATACTAATAACTTTATCAGCATCCTTTAATGCAAGCTGAAGGTCATGTTCAATAAATCAGCAGGCTATGAGAAATGGTATTATGTTCTCATTTTAGCAACTTCCTCTTGCAAAACATGACCCGAATAAGAAAAATACCTCTGCATGAGTTGTTGGATCTAGCCCATTTAATGGTTGATTCTCCGATGCAGAAGCAGGTCTCTCCCTCAGAAGTTGGCTTATCCTATTGTATTTAGAATATTGTATAAAGTGGCAAATTATAACGTAATCAGCACATAGTTCTTGGCAAAATAAAAAAGTTTCATGACATCATTATGATATGATAACAGACATCATGAAGGAATTTTATTAAACGTTGACATATCGAACATTAACCTGCAGAATGCTGCACTTCGGTTACTCAGGATCACAGGATCTCCAGGTTTTGATAGTTGAGCTTTTGAGTAACAAGAAATAGCCTACAAAAAAAATTCAAGCTCAGCCAAAAATGTTACCTTGGTGAAGTAACAAAAGAAAAACCATCACACCCCTCCACACATCATATACAAACATACATATGATCAAAGTACCAGAAAACAGAAGTGAAACAATCTTCACAATTGTTGGATCACGTATCCATTTTGTGTATTTTTATTACCTTTTTTAATGATTTATACACCTAAGAGCCTCACTTTAATTCTTGAGCATTTCCCCCATAATTATAAACAAGTTATTTAACCTAACACATGCAAAAAACAGTTCATTTGACATGGTACCAGAGCTAGAGTTCTTGCACTAGCAATGTGCTTTTCCTCCCAATTGCAAGCACAACAACTCAGTCACGCGCATCTTGTTTATAAATCATCAAGGTCTCTTGGTTCCAATGTGCTTTGCAATTCCTATGTTGCCCTGAGAGCTCCTATGCAGTGACCTGTTTGCAGTAAAAGCTGCTTTCTTTAAGTGAATTGTTTGCTCTTTCACAAAATTCAATAGTGAGTGATCATTTCTTGTTGTTTACTCACAGTTGGTTGTTCTTTGTTGTTTGTTGCTACTTGATTGTAGTATGCATAAAACCAAGAGCAATTTGTTCGCAGAGGCCAACACACTTTCTCAAATTTCAAGATTGCAACATTTTTCTGCGTCACCTCATGATTTTCTCTGTTGTCCTCCTCTATTGAAAGCCTACATTGCAGCCTTCCCCTCCTCGAGCGAGATCCTGCACCACAGCCATCCTCTCCTCTGCAGAGAAATGTGATCTCTTTACACTACATTGAGTCTTAAGCATCTTTAGAAGAAATTTGCTGTGTTTTTTCCATCATGACATCATCCCTGCAATGAGTTTTGAGTTTGGAAAATTATGTCTTCTTTCAGTCCTCCATAATCTATTCATCTATTGCCACTGATTTCTACAGCATTTTGTTACTTCATTTGCTCATGGATGGGTTACTAACTCTTGTGTTACTAGCAACATGGCAGGCGTACAATTCCCTCATTGTTCATCCACTTGTCCATATACACATGTTCGCATGCTAGTTGATCTATCAACTTTGGTTATAGGTGGAGGTTCTCTGCTCATATCCATTAACCTCACCCTCAATAATGTATGCATGTTCCCAAGTTATCTATACATTTGATTATATGTATGTGTTTCAACTTGTGCCATGAACATGTTGCTTCTTAATCTTCCATGTCAGTTTGGAAAGCGCAAGGGGCATCGAACTATACTCAGCTCTGCCGAAGAACATGTCACATCATGTTGCCTTTTACTCTTCCACGTGACAAGGATCCCACCAAAATAGGTACATATATTACTAGTAGAACGATGAACATCAATAAAGTCAGCATAATCAACATCAGAATAGGCCTACAAGGAAAGAGTGGAGATAGACTGTAAATCAATTCTTCACTAGAAGTGCACTTCAGATATCGAAGAATGCACTCAATAGACTGCAAGTGGAAGACACAAGTATGCATAAACTGACTCACCACACTAAGATCAAATGAGATGTCCAGATGTGTAGCATAGATAGATATTAGCTTCCAACCAAGTAAAGATACTACTCTGGGTCAAACATGAAAGGATCAAATATGGATACAACAAATGATAGCTTCATCTTGGCATCCATAGGTGTATCGATTGATCTATAGTCCAAATAACAAGCATACTGAAGGAGATCTGTGCAATGCTTTTTCTGAGATAGGATGAGAGAATCACCTTGAAAAGTAACTTCAAAGACCAAGAAATACACAAGGATACCGAGGTCCTTAGTCAAAAAAAGACTAGTCGAATAAGTTTTAACCTTGGAGATCCCAATTACACCATAGTTTGTGATAATAATATCATCAGCATTGACAACTAAGATCACAATGCTCTTCTAGTGACGATGAGTAAGAAGAAGAAAAAATCAGTGAAAGCACAATCGCCTGAACAATCTGACTAGACTTCTCAAAACAAGCTCTAGGTGACTCTTTAAGGCTATGCAAAATTTTGCACACATGAAAACCAAGATGCTTCTCGGAATCTCATATCGCGGTGGATGTTGCATGTAAACAGTTTCAATCAAATTGTCATCGAGGAAGACATTTTTTTACATCAAGCGGATGCAACTTCCAATAACGATGAACGACAAGGGAAATCAAGACATGATTATGATGTTTAAGTTCACAAGCAGAAAGAAAGTTTCATTATAGTCACTGTCTTGCTCATGAGTAAATTTGGCGTAGGATAGGGAGGTGAGTGTGACTTTAAAGACTTAAACAAAGCCTGGTGATGTGGTGTAACCCAATGACCTAGAATGATGCAAACATGCAAAGGTGTTACGAAGACGGAAGAGGGCAAGGGATGAGGACACGCTGCATAAGTCGACGTCGGGACCAAGGCGACATGGACACGGATCCCAACTCGACGATGGATGTTTGCTAATCGCTAGTAGTGCGCACGGTAGTGCAGCAGTCAGCCTTATCTTTTATTATCGCACGTGTATTTTGGGCCGGGGTTATTTACCGCTTGCCCTTGCGTACTTTGGAATTAGGCGCTATATAAGTCTGTGTATCTCTCATTTGGACGATCTTGGGATTATGATGAAAATGGAACCCTGTGGATTTTTCTCTTCTCCTCTTCTCCCCCTTTTCCTTCTCCTCCTCTCCTTTTCTCCCTTCTCTATCTTGGAACTCCCGGCTACGTAACAAAAGGTTTATCTGACAAATGATCGGAAACAATAATAAAGTATAAAGCTAGTGCAGAATAGCACACTTGTTGATAGGATGATTTGAAAGAACAAGCAAAAATAGCTTTACACTTGCGATTGGAGCCCTATAAATTGAATACGCAATGAACCCTGCAAGTGCCATAACCATATAGATAATTCAGTCCATGCAAAGAAGAAGAAAAGAAAACCAAATAAAGGATTCATGGGCTCAGGGAGCCGTAGGCCGAGGAGAAATGAGTTCTAGTGGCCGTGGAGGGCGGCATGGACTGGACAGTGATTGGGGAGGGGTCGGGTAGGTGGTGGAAGACTATATGGTGGTCGGTTGGGATAGGGATGTCTAGAGGGGGGTCGGCTATGGAGGAAATGGGTTGGAGAAGCTTGGAAAGTGGCTGGAAGACCTGGACGTGGTCGGGTCCTGACGGGAAGGGCTGGGTGTGGTCATTTTCTGATTTAAGAGGGGCTGGACAGAAACAGTCTGCAGGTTTTGAAGAGGGGAAAGTGGTGGTAGCAGGTTTGGATGCAGGGAGGGGACTCGGTTGTAGGTTGAAGAGTGGATGTATCGTTAGGCAACAGGTTTAGGATTGGATGGAGGGGGCAGCTGCAGGGAGGAAGCTGGCTGCCAGGTTTCTGGTAAATGGCAGATTGTATGGGGGTTTGGGCGGCAGCTGGAATATACTTCCAAGGGGCATCTCCGGATGAGAGGAAAGGTAGAGAAGACGGATGGCAATAGGAAAAAATAAGGAACACAAGCAAGTAAAGGTAAGACCTAGGAGTCGGCACCTAGGATTGGAGTCGGCATCACGGATAATCGGCAGATCTAGGAAAAAGTCTCCAAAATATGCAATGAAATGAAACCAGCTCCGATTAAACAATCTAGGGCAACCATCATGAACAACTCGAACAGCACATACATGATGTTGAAACAACCCTATTACTGATTTAGGCTAGGATCACTATCTGTTTATTAGGACAAAGTTGACCCCAATGTATAGTCTAAAGGGTCAAGGTTTTAGGCTGATAGATCTAAGGGAAAGAGTAGTTTTCTGCGTTCGACGAACTCAATACTGCGTTCGACGAATGGCTTGCTCTCTGCATTCGATGAACGGCTTACACTCTGCGTTCGACGAACGGATTGCTCTCTGCGTTCAACGAACGGCTTACACTCTGCGTTCGACGAACGTCTTGCTCTCTGCGTTCGACGAACGGCTTACACTCTGCGTTCGACGGACGGCTTGCCCTCAGCGGTCGACGAATTTATTCAGCTCGACGAACTTTGTTCTCCAGCCAGACCAGCAGATAAGTTCTCTCAGTTCGACGAAATCCAGCGTCCGTTCGACGAACTCAGTCTATGTTCGACGAATATCTTCAGATCGACGAACTCAGCTCTGAGATCGACGAATCCAATTCTGTTCGACGAACTTGTTTCTCAGATCGACGAATTTTCTAGATAGCAGATTTATTTCAGAAGATCAGTTATAATTTCTCAGATCTCAGATCGACTATCTTCAAAATATTCAGATCGACCTTCAGCAAGTTAAGAGATTTATTCCTTCCTTATTATATTCCTTCCCGAGAAAATAGTCGTTGGCTTATATTGGAAAAGGATATCATATTAAAAAGGAAAAGGAATTAAAGTCTTGCTTGCAGTTCCAAGGAAATATTGAATGCAGATTATTTTATTCCTTATTCTGCTGATTTGAATTTCAAATCAGAGAGATATATTATCAAAAAGAAAAAGGAAGAAGACACAGTACAACAGAGTTTTACACACGACAGCAGTACAGAACACATCACAGAATAACTGTACATGAAAAAGAAAGAAGAAAGCAGTCAAGAAAAATATGCAGGAAGAAGAAAGAAAAAGCTAACAGATCATCATCTTCTTCCTCAAGCAGCACTCACTCACTGAGAACATCATCAACACCATCTCTCAGTCTCTGCTGCAAGATCAGATCTTCAAAGAGCAACAATAATCTGAGGAACTCATTCTCTCAGATTCATCAGCTACAGGAAGATCAGTACATTCAAGAGAAAGCTCCAGCCATCTACTGTCAAACATTTTATATCAGACAGAGGAGCTTTACAACAACAATCCACTAGTGTCTTCTCTCAGAATATTGACAGAGAAGAACATCTAACCCTTTTTATCCCATCTTGTACAGGGTTCTAACTCCCTTCAAAAGTTAACTCCTTGGTGGCAGGGCACCTGAACAAAAATCTGTTGTTTAGTTAGAGCACCTGATCAAAAACCCCTTGGTAGGGCACCTGATCAAAAACCTAGTGGATACTACCAAGTGTAGTAGAAGAGTAGACGTACCCAGGTTTATTGGGGAACTACTATAAAATCATTGTGTCCTCTGTGTTGTGATTTTCTGTGTGTTGTGCTGTGTGCTGTGATTTATTTATTTTGTTTTATAACTCACTCTGCAATACACATATAAGTATCACTATTTTAATTCCGCTATAAAAATAAGTGAAAACTTTTTATTACTCTATTCACCCCCCTCTAGAGTAAACTTTAAGATCTAACCTCACTTTCACATGATAGTTGTCCAATCTCACAAAAAATGATAAAATAAATATAAATATGAAAACATCGCTCTTAATGCAACTACGGTTTCGAATAGTCCAAATGACGACCTAATCAACGCCTCTTGCAAAAATAGACTCTCATGGGCTCCAGGGGGCAATAACCCACTCTCGAACTATGGCCCCATCACATTCCACGGGCAAAACGTAGCGTCTCTAGACTTTCAACTGAACCATCTGGCTTGTGCATCACAATAAAGACCCATTGATATCCAACAAGAGATTGACCGGGAGGAAAGGGTTATGGAACAAGATCCCAAGTTTGATTGGCTCATAGGGTCTGCATATCCTCATTCATCGCAAAACTCCAACTCAGAAGCTCAAGCACCTCATGAACAAAGGCAGGATTAGTGATTGAAGAAAACAAAGAGGCGAACTTGTGAAGAAAATGAGCCAAGTGATGAAAAGAAACAAAGTTAGACAAAGTATAAGCAGTCCAAATGCACTTACCTTTGTAAAGAGCAATTAGAAAATCTTTTTGCATAGTCGCGCAGGTGTATCAATATTAGGCGACGGGTCCAGAAAGCAAAATGGCGACGGACAAAACACTTGAGAGGTACTGAAGTGGAGAAAAAGATGAGGTGGAGCTAGTGGAGATGGTGGAGACAAAGGAGCTAGTGGAGTTGGCGGCTGACATGAAGCTAGGGAATGTGGTCAAGCTGGTGGATCGGCAACGTAAGATATTGGTTGCATCCAAGCAGAAGAGGCATGGGAGGAGTTGGTCAATGAAGGTGACATCAGTGAACGTCACAATATTCCTAATAGTAGAGGAATAATAAACATAACCCTTCTCAGTTCGAGAATCACCCACAAAGATATACTTGGTCACTAACTTATCTACAAGAAGGCCCAAGTGATGGGCACAGCATGTGCAACCAAACACCGGTAGAGTTAAAGGGAAATGAGGGTAAACAAAAATATAATAAATAAGAGAGGAAAATGAATAGAAGATGAATGTAGACGATTGATGATGTAAACAAGCAGTCATAAGAGTAAAATGTTAATAACAAACAAGAACAATCATTTTAAACACAAGTGACTGAGCTATCCCAGGAAGATTATGATTCTTGAGTTGGCACCATTTTGTTGTGGAGAATAAGAACAAGAAGTTTGATGAATGATACGTAAATAAGTACAAGTTTCTTGGAAATCAAAACTTAAATATTATTGGGTATTGTCAGCATGAATGATCTTAACCATGGTAGAATATTGATTTTGAATTTCCGGAATAAAAGAGCGAAAAATACGAAACATGCAGAACGATCAACAAAATACACCCACATTAATCTAAAGTGATAATCAACAAAAGTAACAAAATATTTACAACACGATAAACTAGGGTTTATACGGGCCTAGAAGAATACAAAATATTTGCCCATGTAGAGTCATGATTTTTCTCATAAACACAAGACTTGCGAGAAAAATCATGATGTTGAAGATCTAGAAGCGGATGTCGAAGGATCGAAAAAAGAGGATTCCGATGTGGCATGTCAGCCAATGGTTGAGATGGAAGCAAGAATATGAGGTGTGTCCAGAACATAGATTATGTTCTCCAATCAACCTCTACCAATGCATCTAAAGATCATGTATAACAAAGGAAGAAGACGGAAAAAAATTCATTAAATAGTCACGGTAACGAGTGAATCTACTAAAACACAACAATTAAAACTAGAACTAGGAAAATGAGGACAGAACATGGTTGAATGGTAGGAGTAAGAGGCACGACTCCTGTTCCAACGGGAGTGGTACCACCATTAGAAATTGTACCTTGGAATGTGTTACACAAAAGCCCATAATTTTATTTGTATAAATGGCCCATTGGGCCTCCTTCCCTCTTTTCCTCTTTAGTCTCACATCTCAGGTTCAATCTTCCTCCTTCTCTCCCTTGTTATAAAAAAGGAGCCTCTTGTTTATGTAAAGTGTGTGGAATATATATGAAAAGCTGAGAATATTCTATGCTCTTCCAATATCATGTAACTTTGTACATGGTATCAGAGCTTAAAATTCGATCCCTCCAATTTTTTTTCTCGATTGAGCTTTTGCTCCGTCAATCGACCCCACCCTCGCTCCCGTAAACCCTTTCCTTTGATTGCTTTCAGGTTGAGCTTCGAGCTTTCGCTCCCGTCAACCAGCCCCGACCTCTCTGGCAGTCCGCGGTTCGCTGGTTTGCCCGATGAACGTGTTGGTTTGTCCGCTAGTTTGCAGCGCCTTAACGCGTATTCGCTCTTGTTCGCGGAGGTGCTCGTGTGGTGTGCAATGTTCGACTGTTCGCTGGTTTGCGCGCTCGTTTGCAGCGATTATGCGCATTGCTTTGTCTGTTGGTGTGCCCGCTGGTTTGCAACGGCTGCTCGACTATTCGCTGGCATTCGCGTGACTGTTCGCAGCACCTGTTCGATGGTGTTAACAGCGCCTGTTCGCTGGTGTTCACAGCGCCTGTTCGTTGGTGTTCACAGCGCCTGTTCGTTGGTGTTCACAGCGCCTGTTCGCTGGTGTTCGCGCGACTGCTCGTCCGTGTTCGCAACGCCCGTTTGCGACGATTTGCCTGCTATTCGCTCCTGGTTGCGGGGGGGCCTCAGACGGCGTGGCCTTCGCTGTTCGCGCATGTCCCTTTGCGTTGTTTCGAATTGCAGCGGCAAGGTGTGACTGTGTTGTTCCTTCATGCTGTCTCATTGTGCCCGCTGTCCTGTCCTTCTTTCTCCTTCCCCTTCATCGCGATGGGCACGACTGCTGCTCCCACGTCCCCGACTCTTCCCGTTCTTGCTCACGCTCCCCTCTCCTCCGATGTTCGGGATGAACTACGGATTACGACTATCTCGCTTGTTAGCAAGAAGAATTTTGTGGAATGGGTATACTCTGTGCGTCGTGTTCTTCAAACCAAGGGTCTTCCTCATCATCTCACCCGCGTCCATACTACGGCACCAACTGAGCAATGACTTCGTGATGATGGACGTGTCCAATCATGGCTCTTGAACTCCATGGACAGTGAACCATATCGCATGACGATGTATCATGATACTACCAAAGTTATGTGGGATGAGCTCCACTCTCTTTAATCTGGCAAGGATAGCCTCCAACATTTATTTGATATCTTTCTCGCCCTTCAACATCTTGATCCTGGCACGGATGGTAACCTCACCTCGTATGTTGCTAACTCTAAGACCCTCGTTGAGGCCTGGATTCAACATCAGCCCCCCACTCTGGATTTAGTCGCTCAACGGGCTCAGAAGGAGGTTGTTGGTATTGCTCTCATGATGGATTGGGTTCCTCCTCACCCCCACAGTGTTCGGGCAAACATGTTGTCTTCCCCTACTATCCCCACACTCTGACGTTTGCTCCATGTTGCTCAAGGTGACGCCACCATCTGCTCCTCCGTTGTCTTCTCCTCCGGTTCTGATCACCGGCCTCCATCTGCTCCTACTTATGGTGCCCGCTCTGGTGACCGGGGTGGTGGGCGTGATGGACACGGTCGCTCTAAGGGCTAGACGTCTCGCCTTTGTATTTTTTGTGGTTGAGGCGGTCATACTGAGGTTGTCTGTTTTAAGAAACATGATTTTCCACTGCCACATGCTCCATCTATGTCGCCCTCCTCCGCTGTTGTTGACACTCCTCCCACGTCTCGCTCAGACATTGATACCCTCCGAGAGGAACTCCATCATCTTCGCGGGTTGATCTCCCATCCTTCTATCTCTGGTGCCTCGGTCTCCAATGAAGGTGTGTATCATCTGCCTCACTCTCAACCCATCTTGGATTATGGACTCTGGTGTCACCCACCACATCAGTCCCCGGACGCCGTCTCAGTACTTGGATTCTTCATATCCTAAATCCATTACGGTGGCTAATGGTGATACTACTCATGTCACTGGTTCTGAAAATATGTTGCTCACCCCCTCTCTCTCGCTGCGCTCTGTCGTCATGTTCCTAACTCCCATTTTAATCTACTTTCTGTTAGTCGCTTCACCCACGATCATGACTGCTTAATCACTTTCTCTTCGTCTTCTTTTATTGTACAGGATCGGCAGACGCGGAATATCATTGGTAGAGGACGGCTTTCCAATGGGCTCTACATCTTGGATCTCCCTGCTTCCGCTCTCTCCTCCGTCAGCTCTATCGACTGGCATCGTCGTCTTGGTCATGCTCCTCTACCGATACTCCAGAAGGCTCTTCCAGATTTTCATTTTTCTTCTTTTGAGTGTGAATCAAGTATCTATGGCAAACACCATTGTACTGTTTTTCCTCTTCATTGTACTCTGAAAGTATCTAGTTGCTACCTAAAGGGGGTGAATAGGTGAATTCTATGGTTTTACACGGAATTAAAAACTTACGAAAGAAATCACAGAAAAAGAGCACACACCACAAACACAATGATTTATAGTGGTTCCCCGATGTAGGTACTCCACTTTCCCGCCTCGCCTATCTAGCACTTCGGGCTAGACTCGGCTACTTCACCAATCTCAGATTTTTCCAAATCTTACAACTCGGAGCATTCAACTCCTACAATCTCGGAGAACAACCTCTCCTACAAAATCTCGGAGAACAACATCTCCTACACTCGATCCTCTAAACTAGGATCTACAAAACTCAGAAGTAAAACTTCCTACAAGAAATTGTAAAGGGGTTTTACAAAACTTTAGATTGAAGACAATCTACTTAAAATCTCAAAGAGATTTTAACTTCAGATCTGAAAAAGTGTTCTTCTTCCTTTCTTGAAAATAAAGCTTGAACTTGAATGTTGAAGGAAGAGAAAAGCTTTGCCTTTGAAAACCTTGATCTGAAATCTTGAGTGACGACTAGATCTGAAATAATCTTTGTAGAATCTGAAAGCAAAGATCTGGTCGACACTGTTCTTCAAGAGGAATTGCAAAAAGAGATTGTCGGCGACGAGATTTTTCTGTTCGAAAAATAGAATAGCTGACAGAGAATGATTCAGCGATTTGAGCGATTTGAACGATTAGGGTTAATTGAAATCAACCCTTCCTATTTATAATGATTCCTCTTCCAACGTCTAGAACGGGATTTACGGGTAGAGCTCCACGTGCACTGTTCATGGCTGAAGCCCTAAAAGGTAGTCGTCAACGTTTTTGAAAATAAAATCTACTAAGACAATTAGTCGAGAATACTCGTGACATCAATGGAATACTCGACGAATTAACTTCAACTACACGACGAATGAAACTTCAGCTTACTCGACTAAACTCGACGAATCTTACTGACTTTACTCGACGAATAACACTAAACAATATTCGATGAATTTGTCTTAACAATATTCGACGAATTTACTTAGTTGAAAGCAACTTGAACTAACTTCTCAAAGTGTCAGGAGACTTCTCGAGAATACTCGACGAATTCATCGAATATTCACGAGTAATAACCAGATCACTCGGCGAAATTTACTTGGACAGAAATGAAAACACTGTCAGAATTTTCCAGAGTAATTTCGACGAATTACACGAGTCTTCACGTGAACACTCGACGAATGACGCGAGAACTCACGTGAATACTCGACGAATTTCACTTAGGAAAATTCTGTCTGTCCAGATTCCAGCAAGCAGCTTCTTCTTGATCTTTCTCTTGCACTTGGAAATGAAGTACACCTCAATAGAGAGATTTCGCATGAGTCAACACTATGTTCTACACAATGAAGGATTACATTGCATAGCCCTGTGTTTTATGACTCATTGAAACCTGACATTGGTTTGTACTTAGCAAAAAACAACTACAAACTAACATCAAATACAAACTCAATTCATCTTAGTCCAATGAGGAACTTCTTCAAATCAAGGTTATTGTGGCTACACTCAACATATTCGGAGCACTGCTTCGTTTGATTTAGTTCACTCTGATATCTGGGGGCCCTATAAAACTGTCAGTATATCCGGTTATCGCTATTTTATAACTTTTTCTTGATGATTATTCGTGTGTAATTTGGTTATATATGATGCGCGATCGCTCTGAGCTTCTGTTAATCTTCCGCTCCTTCGTTGCTGAAACGCAAAAGCAATTTACTCGCAATATCAAAATTATTCGTACTGATAATGCTCGTGAGTACACCAGCCATGCTTTTCAGGAATTTTGCACTTCGTTTGGTATCATCCACCAGACCTCTTGTGCGTATACACGACAACAGAATGGCATTGTCGAGCAGAAAAACCGTCACCTTCTCGAAGTCGCACGGTCTCTCCTATTCCAGATGCAAGTCCCCACTATATACTGGAACTTCGTTGTCTCCACTGCGCGTTACCTCATCAATCGCATGCCCTCATCCGTTCTCCAATTTGCAACGCCTCTCTCTCATTTCCTACTCGACCACTTTTTCCACTGACCCCAAGGGTCTTTGGCTATGTTTGTTTCGTTCATCAACTCGACCCTCCAGTTGACAAGTTGGCATCTCGCGCCACACGCTCCATGTTCGTTGGATATTCGCGCACCCAAAAGGGTTATGTTTGTTACTCTCCCTCCACTCAGAAACTGATCACATATGTTGATGTCACCTTCCTTGAGGAACAGTCATTTCATCACCTTGTACCCACCTCCACCTCTCCTCCTGATCTGCCTCGACATCTTGTTCCCATCAATTCTCCTCCACCACCTCTACTCTCCACCCCTCCTCCTGTCTCAGCCCCTCTTCTTCGTGTCTACTCTCACCGCTATCCTCGCTCTGGTGCCCCGCGACAGCCCCCCGTCTACTACAGATACCCCGCTGGTTGCTGATTCAGCAACACCCTCCATCGCACATCCTCTCTCCAACTATGTCTCCCTGCATCACCTCACCCCTGATATGCGCAGGTTTGCTCTCTCCTTGTCTTCTATTTCTACTCCTGTGCAAGATGCTCTTCAGCACCCCGGGTGGCGGGCGGCAATGGATGAGGAAATGGCTGCGCTTTGGGCCAATCACACCTGGGATCTTATTCCCCTCCCCCCTAACCATTCCACGGTTAGTTGGAAGTGGATCTTTACTGTGAAGCACCATCCTGATGGCACGATCGATCGCCTTAAAGCCCATCTTGTTTCTCGCGGCTTTACCCAACAGCACGACATTGATTATGAGGAGACCTTCTCTCCTGTTGCAAAGTTCAATACAGTTCATGTCTTAATTTCCCTTGTCCACCGACAGTGGTCGATGCATCAGCTCGACATCAAAAATGTCTTTCTCAACGGCAATCTTGTGGAGACTGTGGTATATGCAACAACCTCCTGGTTATGCAACCACGGGGGAGACCCTCGTATGTCATCTGAAGAAATCTCTATATGACCTCAAACAGTCTCCACGGGCATGGTTTGATAAGTTTAGTCAGGTGGTTAGTACCTGTGGCTTCACACAGAGCTCGACAGATTTTTCCCAGTTTATCTGTCGGCGTCCTTCGGGCGCGGTGATTCTTCTGGTCTATGTTGATGATATCCTTATCACAGGTGATGATCTTCCTGACATTACTCAAATCAAGGAACACCTAGCTACTCAATTCCAAACTAAAGATCTGGGCCGGCTTCGATACTTCCTGGGAATTGAGGTAGCCCGACGACCTGATGGTCTTGTCTTGTCTCAGCGAAAATACTACATTGATCTGCTTCATGACGTCTGCTACTCTGGGTGTAAGCCAGCAGATACACCTATGGATGTTAATCACCAGCTCTATGCTCAAAGTTCAGACTCTGATCACCTTATCCCTAATCCAGAGTATTACCGTCGCCTCGTCGACAAGCTTATTTACCTCACTGTCACACGAGTCACGACCGGATATATCCTTTGCGGTTAGTGTTGTCAGTCGCTTCATGCACGCTCCCCGGATCTCCCATCTTCAAGCAATTGAACGTATTCTTAGATACTTGAAGAATGCTCCAAGTCAAGGACTGGTTTACAAACACTCCACCTTCATGTCTCTTGTTGCATATTGTAACGCTGATTATGTCGGGTCCCTCGATGATCGTCGATCTACTACTGGTTATTGGACATATTTTGGTGGAAACTTGGTTACCTGGCGCAGCAAGAAGCAATTTGTGGTCGCTCGCTCCTTTGCGGAAGCAGAATATCGTTCCATGGCCACTGTTGTTGCATAACTCACATGGCTAGAGAGTCTCCTTACCGATTTGGGAGTCAAACTTCCTTCATCGGCAGTCCTCTTTTGTGATAGTCAGTCTGCTATCCATATTGCTGAGAATCTTGTGTTTCATGAGCGCACAAAACACATCGAAGTCAACTGTCATTTTGTACGTGAAAAGGTTCAACTTCGACGATTGCTTTTACGACACGTGCCTCCTGCAGATCAAGTTTCAGATGTCCTTACTAAGTCTTTGCCTCGCCTATTATTCTGACATTGTCTTTCCAAGCATGGTGCTTACGACTTGTATGCTCCAGCTTGTGGGGGAGTGTTAAACAAAAGCCCGTAATTATATTTGTATAAATGGCCAATTGGGCCTCCTTCCCTCTTTTCCTCTTTAGTCCCACATCTCAGGTTCAATCTTTCTCCTTCTCTCCCTTGTTATAAAAAGGAGCCTCTTGTTTATTTAAAGTGTGTGGAATATATATATATATAAAGCTGAGAATATTCTATTCTCTTCCAATATCACGTAACTTTGTACAAAATGTATATTTAGTGTAGTGAAGAAGTGTCTCATATGAGCAGAGGAACTGAATCTACAATCCAAGAGTCATTATGGGAGACACAAGATATACCTTCCTTAGACGCAGATGAGAGAGGTGTTGGAGGGATGGCTGAGTGAGCAGGCCAGGAATACCATGAAAAGTTCCTCAACAATAAGGGAGGAAGTGTGGCACGGGACGAGTTTATAGGGTTTGAGGTTGACCAAATTGTATGAGAAACGCAAGCAGGTGGGAAAAAAGTTAAAGATTGTCCTAGCAGTACAAAGATGCAATTAATGAATTAACAGACAAATATCCAACGTGCATCATCCACACGCCATTGTTGAGAGGCCTCGGGAAGGAGATGGGGGCACATACATGATGAAGAAGACAGTGTACTTGAGTGCACGATGAAATAAGCTGACCCACGAAGCATAGTTAACACAGTCGGCTAATGGAATGGTGACAATCTGAAGCTCCTTACGATGTTGATGGGAGGAGGGAGAAGAGAGTGTTGGAGCAACGTTATAGGAAGCCTCGGAAGAGAATCCCATGTCTCAAAGAGATAAGATGCAACAAATGATTCCAAAAGCAATTAGGTCCCAAATCATTTTTGACAGAGCCCAATTAAAATAGAGAGGTGTGGTTGAAAAACAATAGTTATCATGGTCCCGATCCACCTATATCTGGGGCCTGATTGAAACGGGGAAATCTGGTTTGAAAAACTGGTGCAATTGAGTTCCTAATTCACCTTTAACGAGGGCCAGATTGAAAAAGAGAGATGTTAGCGAAAGTGGAGGTTATCAACATCACAATAGATCCAACGGATGTCCGATAGGAAATGACAACGAACCTGACAGAGAAAGAGAAGATGTCGGTGGTAACTGGGAACTGTGGCAGATAAAGGTAACAATGGTGGAAAAGCGGAGGGAGTTGGAAAGAATTGATGTCATTGGATATAAAAGAGAGTGTGGCCGACAACGACGGACAACGAGCAGAGGCATGCTCAACATGAGCATGGTATCACGGCCCGACAGACAAGTTCGTGACAGTGGGCTCAACCTAAACATATGAAGTGGAAGAAGAAAGACTCAACCTCGACACGAGGTGGAGGAAATGATCAACCGCAACAGTGGGTAGAGAGTGCTCAGTTAGGTCTCTGATACCATGAAAATGAGAGAAGGAATTTCTCTTTAATGAAAAACGGTGCTAAGAAGTCTATTTATACAACTAGGGGACCCATTTCTATTCAAAGAATTATAAAGAACGATCATGCATAAAAATAAATAACTCTCTATAATGGACAATGTAAAACTTATGTTGAATGCATTGGTGACTTTGTTAGATGTGTCGATCTTGTGTGCAAGCTTGTATGGAACTTCTGTAAAAATTTACACCACCTTATGCCTTACATGCATATTATTATTGGTGAGATTTTGGTTGCTCAATTTGAGGTCCAAATACATCACAAATTCAATGGAAATCAAGTAAAGATGTGCGAGTGATTGTACTACAACATAGAACTCTTTGAGGTAACCATTTATGTCGAGCGTCGCTATGTTTCTCACTGGAAAAAGTGATTGGGCTCCTTTCCTGTAACAATAGTGCTCTAATGCCAACTAAACTGAAACCATATTCTACTTCAAAGAGTTTATCAAAATCGGGCAGAGCAATATCTGGTGCAATGAGAAATTTCACCTTGATCTCAGCAAAACTAGTCAGCTCTTCTTCGCCCTAGTGAAATGGTCTTTTCTTAATGCATTAAATGATAGGAGACGTACTTGTAGTTTTTTTAATATATCTCTCATAAATATGGAAGTATGTTGTAGTGTTGGATATCTCACATTGGCAGCTATCACCCTGGCAATTCATATGGAAGAATGTCGTTGAACTCGTCGAGGATTGATTGTACTTGCTCCAAAATCGTCTCCAGAGGTCTCGGACAATATGTTGTCATTGGCAACTGATAGTGCAATTCGTGTGCCAACTTGATTTCAATCGCAAACTTTGTCAATAATTCTATCAGTGAGATGATGGTCTTCTTTTACTCGCACGAGCGTTGAGCTAGTGAATCACTCTTAGATGGTGTGAGTGTGAACTTTGCCCCATCCTTCTTCACTTGGTTAGTGTTGAATCGACCATAATATTTGGCAAATGCATCATATTGTCAAGGTCTCTGTTACCGACATCCAGTCAGATGAGCCGGAATGGCAGGTGTATTCGAGAAGGGCGCGCGCGAGAACAAGCGACAGCACCGAGCCCCGCAACGAACCGGGCGGTTCTGCAGAGGCGGTCTAAGGAGGCTTACCGGCCCAAGTTATCTTCCCCTGCAACTTTTATTTGATTATGTTGTAATTGCTTTTATTTTATTGAACTCTTTATTATGTGGTGGGTTCCCCCTATATAAGGGATCACCTTAGGGTTTTGTATTCATCTTTGGATCAATTAAGTAAAGTGGGGCTGCTCCCCTTCCTCTCTCTCTCTACCTCTACTTCCCGTCTATCTCTCTCTCTCCCTCTCTATCTCGCCCGTCCGCACCGCTTGTACCGCTGCCTCCAACGCCCGCCGACAGTCCCGACGGAAGCCCCTACCGCTGTCGTCCTCCCTACCAGCTACCCGATACCCCTAGCGGTATCATTGGTCCGACCTGCCGCTCCGCCCGCTCTCTCTCAGCCGCCGGAAATCCTAATGGCTCCGAACACCCGCCTTCATCCCGCCGACTCCTCCGCCGCCGACGACACCACCCCGGTCGCTGAAAGCATTGCGCTCCACGGCAACCAGATCCCCGGTCTTCAATCCACAGTGGAGGCAATCCTCGTGACCCAGAATGCTATCCTATCGCGCCTCGAGGCTCTGCATCCGTCGCCGAGCACGCCGCCACAACCATCGGCCCCGGCCGACACCACTTCGGTGTTCGGCACCTCACCCTCCCCGCTCGCGCCCGGCCTCCGTGTGCAGGCTCCATTTCCGCAGTTCCCTGCGATACCGCCGGTCGCCGCCATTCGAACCCCACTTGCGCTGGACGTCCCCCCCCCCCCCCCCCTTCTCCGGGACGGACCCTATGGGGTGGATCACCCGTGCGGAGCAATATTTCGACCTCAATGGTACCCTCCCCCGGCGAATCGCGTCGGCACCGCCATGGTCGGCATGGACGGCTCGGCCCTCCATTGGGCACATTGGCTTCGCCAAGTGCAACCTCTCATCTCATGGCATGAGTTCAAACACGAGATGATTAGCCGCTATGATTCCCGCTACACCGGCTCCGCCATCGAGCGGCTTTGCTCAACGGTGGACGCGTATATCGATGAATTCGTCGCTCTCGTCACGCAAGTTCCCGGACTCCCGCCCGACCACTACCTGGGATTTTTCCTGCAAGGTCTCCTACCCAATATCCGCTCCCGCATTCGAACTCATCACCCCCGCACGGTCTCGGAAGCTCTTGAACTCGCCCGTGCGGTCGAGGCGGACATCGGCCCCCGGCACACCGGCCCCGCCCCTTTCCGCCATCAACCACCGCGGGACACCGGTCCTCGACCGGCCACCTTGCCACACGCTCGGCCGGCACGCACGGACGGCCCGCACCGCATCTCCACCGTCGACTACAACGACCTACGACGCCGCGGCTTATGTTTCTGATGTCGCCAACTATACTCGCCTCAGCATGTTTGCCCCGTCAAAGAATTCCACGCCATCTTTAGCGACAGCGAGGGGTACGCCGTGACCAAGGACTCGCAGCCATTGGAGCCCCCACCCGACCCACCTACGGCTGATTTCGAGGACGCCCCCCTCAATGTGTTGGAACTGCCGTTCTATTCCGTGGGGGGATTAACTGGGCCGCGCACCATGAAGCTGGCCGGAGAGATCCAGAACCGACCCGTCATCGTGATGATGGATAGCGGGGCAAGTCACAACTTCATGTTCGCCCATCTGGCCCAGGAGCTCGCCATACCGATTGATCCGTCCCCTGACTTTTCGGTGTGGCTGGGTGATGGCCGCCGTCGGCCGACCTTGGGCCAATGCAGGAGTGTTACCATGTCGGTGGGGCAGTGCCGGGTCACGGCTGATTTCTACATGTTCGAGTTAGGGGGCCTCGACGCTATTCTCG
Source organism: Dactylorhiza incarnata (assembly GCA_033032865.1). Classification (NCBI taxonomy): domain Eukaryota; kingdom Viridiplantae; phylum Streptophyta; class Magnoliopsida; order Asparagales; family Orchidaceae; genus Dactylorhiza; species Dactylorhiza incarnata. The sequence goes on along the minus strand of JAWHQI010000088.1, from coordinate 3,668,445 downwards.
GCGTGGCCTGGCTCGAGACCCTGGGGGACGTCCGAGTGAACTGGGCTTCGATGACGATGGATTTTCAGCAGCAGGGCCAACCGTGTCGTTTGGTGGGTGACCCTACCCTACTCCGCTCGCCACTGTCGTACCGGGCTATGACGCGCGTCGCCGGCGTTGACTTCTCGGCCTGGTTATGGCCCCTTCAGGAGAGTCTGCCAGCGTCGGCCGCACCCGTCGACGCCGACATGGCCTCCGTCCTAGCGGAATTCGAGGACATCTTCACCGCCCCCTCGGGCCTTCCACCCCCACGACCGACCGACCACGCCATCGTCCTCCATCCGGGGTCGGCGGCGGTGTCCGTGCGGCCCTACCGTTACGGCCACGCCCAAAAGGACGAGATAGAGCGACTCGTTCGGGAGATGTTGTTGGGAGGTATCATCCAGCCCAGTGCTAGCCCTTTCTCCAGCCCGGTGCTCTTAGTCAGCAAGAAAGATGACAGTTGGAGATTCTGTGTGGACTATCGGGAACTCAACAAGGCCACAGTACCGGACAAATACCCAATTCCGGTGATTCAGGAGCTCCTGGACGAGCTACACGGCGCGACTTTCTTCACCAAGCTGGACCTCCGCGCCGGCTATCATCAGATTCGAGTTCGTCCGGAAGACGTGCCGAAGACAGCTTTCAGGACACACGACGGGCATTTCAAGTTCTTGGTCATGCCGTTTGGGCTCACCAACGCCCCCGCTACATTTCAGGCAACAATGACGAGATATTTCGGCCCGTTCTGCGTAAGCATGTCCTTGTTTTTTTTTTGATGATATCCTTGTCTTCAGTCACACTTGGCAGGATCACCTCGGTCATGTTCGGGAGACGTTCGCCACTCTTCGCCGAACTCACCTCACGGTCAACCACAAGAAGTGCACTTTCGGCACGGCTACAGTCAGCTATCTGGGCCATACCATTTCAGCCCACGGCGTAGCCATGGACGAGGATAAAATTCAGGCGGTGCTGCGATGGCCGACCCCGGCCTCCTTGCGCGACGTCCGGGCCTTTCTCGGCATGACCGAGTACTGCCGGCGCTTCATCAAAAACTACGGCGGGTTGGCCCGCCCCCTCACCCAACTGCTGAAGAAATCGGAGGAGGGACCATTCGCATGGCCACCGGCGGCCATGGAGGCCTTCGCGGCGCTCCAGTCGGCCTTGGTCCACGGCCCGGTTTTGGCCATGCCGGACTTCCACCAGCCGTTCGTCGTAGAGTGCGACGCCTCGGGCACAGGCGTCGGCGCCTTTTTGATGCAGGCCGGCCGGCCAATTGCATATTATAGTCGGGCATTCTCCACAGCGGTGGGCAGCCGTTCGGCGTACGAGAACGAGCTCATGGCGCTGGTCTTAGCGGTCCAACATTGGCAGCCTTATCTCCTGGGGCGGCCTTTCGTCATCCGCACTGATCACCACAGCCTGAGATACCTCCTCCAACAAAAGAGCCACGCCGACGCAACAAGTATGGGTGGCCAAGCTACTTGGATATGACTTCACGGTGGAATTTTGCCCGGGCAAGACCAATCGGGCGGCCGATGCGCTATCCCGACGCCCGCACGCGCCGGAGTTGACAGCCATCTCCCGGCCGGTGTGGGACGACGCCGCGGCCATTCAGCAAGAGGTGGACCGAGACCCCCAGCTTCAGGATATTCGGGCGGCATTGTTGGCCAACCCCTCATCTCGGCCTCCATTTACGCTTATTGGGGGTCGTCTCTTCCACCGAGATCGACTCGTTATATCAGCATCGTCGGCGACGATTCCGTCTTTGTTAGCTGAGTTCCACTCCACACCGTCAGGCGGCCACGCGGGAGCATATCAGACTTACCGACGGTTAGCGGCATCGCTTTATTGGCCCCACATGCTTCGCCAGGTAAAGGCATACGTGGCGGCCTGCCTGCCCTGTCAGAAGGCCAAATACGAGACTATGTTCCCCAGCGGTCTCTTGCAGCCCCTGCCGATCCCGGAGCGTGTCTGGGAGGACATCGCGATGGACTTCATCACCCGGTTACCCCGCTCCAACGGGTTTGATTGCATTTTGGTGGTCGTGGATCGCCTAACGAAGTACGCGCCATTTGTCCCGCTCCGCCACCCCTACAATGCGGCGTCGGTGGCCGACAGTTTCATCGCGGAGATCGTCCGTCTTCATGGGTTTCCCCGTTCGATCGTGAGCGATCGCGACCCACTTTTCCTTAGTAGCTTTTGGACCGCTTTGTTCCGTCTTCAGGGTACCCAACTCAGGATGAGTACAGCATATCACCCTCAGTCGGACGGCCAATCCGAGGTGCTTAACAGGTGCTTGGAGACATATCTGCGCTACTTCATCGGGGAGAGACCCGGTTCGTGGGCCAAATGGCTGGGCTGGGCAGAGTACTCCTACAATACCGCATACCACCACGCCGCCAACACTTCGCCATTCGAGACGGTCTATGGCCGGCCACCGCCGACCGTGCTCCGACACTTACCCGGGGAATGCCCGGTGGCTAGCTTGGCAGATCATCTACACGATCGGGATGTCATCTTGGACAGTTTGAAGCATCATCTTCGTCGGGCACAGGCAAAAATGGCGTCTTTTGCCAATCAGAAACGCAGGGACCTTACATTTCAAATGGGAGAGCGAGTGTTCATCAAACTCCACCCCTACCGACAGCTCACGGTGGCCCGCCGCGCTTGCCCCAAGCTCGCCCCGCACTTCTTTGGACCGTTCGAGATTATCAGCAGCATCGAAGCCGTGACCTACCGCCTCCGCCTCCCGGACACCGCTCGCATTCATCCAATGTTTCATGTATCACAACTTCGACGCGTGATAGGCGATCATCCGGTCTCCGACCACATTCCGACCGACTTGGACTCGGCCAGCTCCGACCCCCTCTATCCGGAAACCATTATTGATCGGCGCAACCACACGGCCGGAGATGCCCAACCAGAAGAAGTACGGGTGGCTTGGCGAAACCGTCCCCTTACCACCGCGACTTGGCTCCTTCGGGATGATTTTCGCCGACAGTTTCCTGATTACTGCCTTGAGGACAAGGCCAATTTCCCAGATTGAGGTATTGTTACCGACATCCAGTCAGATGAGCCGGAATGGTAGGTGTATTCGAGAAGGGCGCGCGCGAGAACAAGCGACAGCACCGAGCCCCGCACCGAACCGGGCGGTTCTGCGGAGGCGGTCTAAGGAGGCCTACCGGCCCAAGTTATCTTCCCCTGCAGCTTTTATTTGATTATGTTGTAATTGCTTTTATTTTATTGAACTCTTTATTATGTGGTGGGTTCCCCCTATATAAGGGATCACCTTAGGGTATTGTATTCATCTTTGGATCAATTAAGTAAAGTGGGGTTGCTCCCCTTCCTCTCTCTCTCTCTCTCTCTCTACCTCTACTTCCCGTCTATCTCTCTCTCCCTCTCTATCTCGCCCGTCCGCACCGCCTGTACCGCTGCCGCCAACGCCCGCCGACAGTCCCGACGGAAGCCCCTACCGCTGTCGTCCTCCCTACCAGCTACCCGATACCCCTAGCGGTATCAGTCTCTGCAACAGTTGTGGAGACCATCAATAACCTCATGGTGTATCTTGTCCTTGTACAGATAGAGAATGGTATTGACATTTTCCCCTCTTGTCCTTGTATGGGTCGATGTGCGTTTTCACCTTGAGACAAGCATCTTTGGTCATTTTCCAGGTGATGATATTCTCGATGTCGACGATTATTTAAAACTACTTATTGTAAACATTACACTTGGTTCTGAATAATCTATTCCTTAATGAAATGCACTGGTCAAAGGAACATTCCATCCTCAAAACCTCCAAGACATGCTCTTTTCGTTGGAGAGAGCTCAGCAGGATTCCTTTACTAATATCAGAAAATCATTGAAGGCATAAATACAACACATATTTCAGATTATAAGAGCGTCTGAAGCAGAATTTCTAACAAAAATTGAGACCTTGTTTACCGCAGACAATCATCAGACATCATCTTAACAACCCTTTGTTTTAGCTCTCTCTTTGAAAGACTCATACTGAAACTACAATTATCATCTCATTATCTTTATGGATGATCAAAACTTTCTCTTTGAAGGTCTCGTACTGAAACTACAATTATCATCTCATTATCTTTATGGATGATCAAAACTTTCACTTTGAAGGTCTCATACTGAAAACTACAATTATCATCTCATTATCTTTATGGATGATCAGACATGAACTTTGTTAATATTAATGTATTTAATATTATTATTCTATTCTCAGTTTTAGTCTCACACCGCCTGTGGTGTTTTCGGGCACTCCTCTTGCTCTATATGTATGACCCCTTGGGTCCTTCTTTAAACAGATATACATATACATTTACTTGTTCTCCAAGTCTAACATGGTATCAGAGACGGGTTCCGCTTGTTAAAAAAAAAAATTTTAAAAAAATTTAGCAATCTGCCCGCGAGACCACTCACATGTCTACTCCCACGAGGCCCGTCGCGCCCCTGTCCGCGCTCGCACCCCCCACTGCTCTCCCCCACCCTGCTCGCCACCTGCCCCCCTGTTCGCGTCCCCCACTGCTCGCCCCTCTGCTCGCCCCCCCACTGCTCGCCCCCCTGCCCCCCCCCCCCACCTGCTCGCGCCACCCCCACTGCTCGCCGGCCCCCCTGCCCCCTGCTCGCCCCTCTGCCCCCCTGCTCGCGTCCCCCACCTGCTCGCGCCCCCCTGCTCGCCCGCCCCCTGCTCGTCCTCCCCCTGCTCTCCCCCCTGCTCGCCCCCTGCCCCCCTGCTCGCCCACAACTGCTCGCCCCCCTGTTCGCCCCCTGCTCGCCCCACCCCCACCCCAGCTCCATGGCTACCTTTTTGATCTCATCACCTCTGAAGGTCACATCCTTCCAGCTCGCCACCGCCAGCGACTGGTCGGATTGGGCTCTTACTGTCGAAGCCGCCCTCTCCTCCCGTGATCTCTGGGATCACATCACTGGTGCTCCTCCCACCACCGCTGCGACCTCTATCGCCACTGCCAGCTCTGACAAGACCACCGTACCTACCACCACTCCAGATGACGGCACCCTTTGGAGGCGTCGCGATCAAGCCATTCGGGCTTACATCCTGGAGTTTGTTGCCCGTCCGCTCCTCACCTCCATCGGTTGTCTGTCCTCAGCCCGCGCAATGTGGGAATATCTTCGGGATCGGTTTGTTCCCCGCGGTGGAGCTAGGCGACATCGTCTCATCTGTGACTCTCAGTCTGCTCGACAATAAGGGCGCTCCATTCAGGAGTTTTTCACCATGATGAGCTAACTCTGGCACGAATTGGACTCCATGATCCCTCTCTCATGCGGTTGTCCTCGTTCCTTGGAGTTTCAGCGCCACCTCTCTGAGGGTCATCTCCATCAGTTCCTCGCTGCTCTGCGATCCGAGTTTGCTCTTCTTGCAGCCCGGCTCCTTCATCGGGTTCCTCTTCCTGGCTTGGATGAAGTCTTGATTGTCTTGCTTGATGAAGAGACCCGTCTCCGTCCTCCCGTGGTCCTCCCACCTACTCCTGGGATCGACACTGCTCTTGTCATCCGACCACGTGACGGCCCTGTTACCTGCAACTACTGTAAGAAGGCGGGGCACATGAAGTTTGAATGTCCCACTCGTCCCCCGCGTCCTGATGAGCACAGACAGCGTGACAACCGTCGTGACGGCCATGGTCGGGGACGTGGTCGTGGCTCCGGATCACCCACCACGCCTCCTCATCCTACAGTTGCTGCTGGTGCAGATCGACTTCAATGACTAGAGGAATTACTTCTTCAGTCTCCTCTGCTTCAGCCCGCCACTCCCGCCAGCTCTTCTGCCGCCACTAGCCTGTCAGCCGCCTACGGTACTACAGTTGTTCGGGTTTCACCAACTGCGCCTTGGTACTTTGACTCTGGGGCCTCCTGCCACCTTACCTCCGACTCCAGCACCCTCACCGACTGTACCTCCCCCCCCCCCCCCCTCACCTTCAAGTCACCACGGCTGATGGGAGTTCTGTCCCTATTTTGCAGTCTGGATCGATCACCCCGGCATCTGGCCCTCCTGGTCACCTTACCCTTTCAAACATTCACCATGAATCTTATTTCTGTCAGCTCTCTTTGTGATATTAGTCTGACTGTTTTATTTTCTTCCTCTGCTTGTGATGTGCAGGATTCACGGACGGCTCGAGGATTGGACAGGGCCGTGGGACTGGTGGTCTGTATCAGATGGAGTATCTTCACATTCCACCCTCCTCATCTTCGTCAGCTTCTGCTCTCTCTGTTACCTCTGATGCCAACTTGTGGCACAGACGTTTAGGTCATTTATCTAATGACCGACTCCGAAGTGTTATCCGTTCCGAAGCTTTGGTTCGTGTCTCTTCCTCCCCTTCTCTGAATGTACGGGATGTCGTTTGGCCAAACACTTTGCTCTACCCTTTTCAAGCATTGTTTCTCAAACAACAGCCCCCTTTGACTTAGTTCACTTTGATGTTTGGGGTCCGGCCCCGATTGCTTCTCATTCTGGCTATTTGTATTATGTGAGTTTTATTGATGATTTCTCTCGCTGCTCTTGGGTTTATCTTCTTCGGCAACGGTCTGAAATAACAACTGTTTATCGCACTTTCACCGCAATGCTTCACACCCAGTTCGGGCGTCGGATTAAAGTCTTTCGCTCTGATTGTGCTCAGGAGTTTCTTTCATCCACCATGCGCGACCTCACTCACTCTCATAGCACCATCCATCAACAGTCTTGCCCGCACACCCACGAACAAAATGGGGTTGCTGAACGGAAACATCGCCACATCACCGAAACTGTCCGTGCTCTTCTCATCTCTGCCTCCGCTCCCCACTCCTTTTGGGTCGAAGTTGTTCTCACCACTGTTCACCTTATCAACATCACTCCCTCCTCGGCCCTCTCTGGCGTCACTCCTTATAAACGACTATACTCACGCCCACCAACCTACGCCTCTCTACGTTTGGAGGCACCTGCTTTGTTCTCCTCCCGTTACTGAACGCACCAAATTCTCAGCTCGCTCAGCTCGTTGTGTTCACTTAGGCCTCAGTGCTCACCACAAAGGATATCGTTGTTACGACCCGGTGACTCGCCGCATCCGCGTCCTCGCCATGTCTCCTTCCTTGAACATGAAATGTTCTTCTCCTCCGCGCCAAATCCAACAACATTTCCCGCCCAAACCTCCGCTACTTCACCGCTCTCCCTTCCGCTACTTCCCCTATACCCACTCGTCCCAGGAACCAAATTGCCCATACTATCCTGGTCCCAGCTAGTCCTCCGGCCGAGGATCCTCCGGCCGCTTCAGCTCCTCCTCCGCCCACGGAACCCCCTTCCACTACAGCTACCCCTTCCGCTCAAGATCCTACTGATACGGTATTGTCTGGCGCTCCTCCATCCGTCACTTCGCACGTGGATCTTGCTCCTCCTCGGCGTAACCCTGCTCGCCATCGACACCCGTCGGCTCGCTACGACCACAGTCCTGACAGGTATCAGTCATCTGCTCTCACCACAGTTGTCTCTTATTCCCCTACCTTTCAGGACTTTCCTCACCGCTCTCCACTCCCACCGGGAGCCCCAGTCATACCGAGAGGCAGTTGAACACCCTGAATGGCAGCAAGCCATGACCACTGAACTTCAGGCTTTCCACCGAACTCATACCTGGGATCTCGTCCCCTGTCCCCTGGTGTAACTCCCATCAGCTGCAAATGGATATTCAAGAACAAGACTCGCACGGACGGGTCTATTGACCGCCACAAAGCCCGCTTAGTTGCCCGTGGGTTCTTGCAGGAGCATGGAATCGACTACGATGAGACATTTGCACCGGTTGCTCGTATGACAACCGTGCGCACCTTACTTGCGGTTGCTGCTGCCCGCAATTGGCCTCTCCATCAGATGGACGTCACTAATGCTTTTCTTCATGGTGATCTTATCAAGGTGGTTTACATGACTCCTCCCCCGGGTCTCTCCGTTCCCACCGGCCACGTATGTCATCTCCGTCGGGCTCTCTATGATCTCAAACAAGCCCCGCGTGCCTGGTTTGAGCGTTTTCGTACTGCTGTTCTCAAGGTCGGCTTTATTGAACGACAGACTAATCATGCTTTGTTCACTCACACTTCTGGTCAGGGATGTGTCATCCTTCTTCTATATGTGGATGATATGATTATCACTGGCGATGACCATGCCACCATTGCCTCTCTTCAACAGCACCTTCGTAGTCAGTTCGAGATGAAGGACATGGGCCCCCTTCGCTACTTCCTTGGGTTGGAGATTTCCCGGTCCAAAAGTGGCATCCGTGTATCTCAACAGAAGTATATCTCTGGCATCCTCTCTGTTGCCGCTCTCACTGACACCCGCACTGCTGATACTCTCATCGAGCTCAATCTAAAACTTCTCCCAACTGACGTGAACCTCTCCCGGATGTCTCCCGCTATCGGCGTCTTGTCGGGATGCTGGCCTATCTTACTATGACTAGGCTTAACATTGTTTATGCTGTTAGCTTTGTCAGTCAGTTTGTCCAAGCTCCCCGCTCAACTCATTACGTCGTTGTCCTGCGGATTCTCCGCTATCTCCGCACCTCTGTCACCCGCTCACTATTTCTCTCCGCCACTTCTCCACTCACCCTCAGAGCATTCTCAGATGCTGATTGAGCGGGGGATGCTGCTACTCGCCGCTAAACTACTGGCTTCTGTATCTTCCTGGGTGACTCTCTTATCTCCTGGCGTAGCAAAAAATAGGACTCCATTGCGCGCTCCAGCACTGAGGCCGAGTATCGTGTCATGACATCCACCACTGCTGAGATCGTTTGGCTTCGCCGACTACTCTGTGATCTTGGTGTGTCGATATCTGGACCGACTCCTTATTCTGTGATAATCGAAATGTTATACAAATTGTCTCTAATCCTGTATTTCATGAACGAACGAAGCACATCGAGATTGATTGTCACTTCACTCGCCAGGAGTTCCTCGTCAACACTATCTTTCTCCCGTTCATTGCACCTGAAGAGCAAATTGCGGATTTCCTAACCAAGTCTCTCACATCTGCAAGATTCTGATATCTCATTAGCAAACTCTCGGTTCATGATCCACCGTGAGTTTGAGGGAAGGTGTTAATATTAATGTATTTAATATTATTATTCTATTATCAGATTTAGTCTCACACCGTCTGTGGTGTTTTCGGGCTCTCCTCTTGCTCTATATGTATGACCCCTTGAGTCCTTCTTTACACATATACATATACATTTACTTGTTTCTCCAAGTCTAACAAATTTGAACAGATTAATCAACATGTGTTCCATTCTAACAACAGAATATGGCAATTTGCAAGGAAGTTCATCGGGCAAAACGCAGAAATAAATCCGAACCTCTTCGAATCGTTTTTCACGGAAGGCTTGGTTACCGCGGCGCATTAAATCCAACACCTGTGCAGAACTCTCTGTGGGCGATGTGCCCACTTCCGCATCCTCCTGCGCAATCGAAACCTCCCCAAATCAGAGGAAAATAAAGAAATCAATCCGATTATAGAATCAGGCTCCCTCCCGTACCCATAGGAACTCCTCTGGGCACTCCGATTCCTTGTCGGAAGGAGCTCGTGCGGAGGGCTCCGTCATTGTTTTGTGGAGGCTAGGTGAACAAGTATAGAATAAAAGAAACCGACAAGAGCGGGGCGAGAAGAGTAGGGCGGGGAGTTGGAGAAGAAGAACGACGAGGAAGAAGATGGTAGTAGTCGCGTGTTTTCCCCTCCGTCCTCCATTATCTAGCGGCAGAGACTCGTAGACGTGGTTGCTTTTATTCTTCGGAATTTTTTCCGATCAGGTTCGGTTTCCAATTTTAGGTCTGCGGACATACATTTTTTTGCATGCGGGGCCGAAGATATTAGAAGGAAATCCTAATTTGGTACCTATGCGCAAATAATTTTGGGAGGTGGGTCAGTAGATTCGATTGTAGGATCTCGCAATCAACGGTCGAGATGTAATACATCTAAAATATTTCTCTAATACTACTATCATTTTCCCGCAATACGGTCCGAATATTAATCTGCACCGTTGAATATCACGATCCTACGATCAAAACTGCTCGCGCACCTCCGGGAGAAGCACATACGTACCCAAATTTTTTCGGATGAGAAGTCAGTGTAGAATGTCTCCTAGGAGATTTCCTGGACAAAAAATATTTAGGTCGACAGTCCCAAAAATTTTGCCTCATTCCATCGTACAATGCAATTTGTCTCAATTAACTAAGAAATAATAAAATATTCTATTAAGATTATACTTTATATTAAAACTTTAAAATAATTACTACTCTCAGATTAAATGCACCACATTAAGGGATATATTTGAAAGTAATAACATTATTTGCTTCTTCTTTTTCTAAGTTAAGCAATAAGAAGTTAAGAAGAGATTAACTCTTTTTTGAAATATTAGAGATTTGACTACTAATTTTCAATTATAAGTGTTATATAATAAATGTACAATTTGTATTCTTCGAGGGTAGGACTCGTTCAAGTCACGTAGGCAGAAGTCAAAGTCAAAGGTCAAAGCATAAGTCAGAAGTCAAAGATCAAAAACAACTCAGCCTGCATGAACAGTAGAAGACTTAGGCGAGTATGTGCATGCTTGTGCGAACATCCCCACATACTCGTCAGGTGGGCGACCATAGGCAATGCTCGTCGAAGACAGGCGAGATCACATCAATGTCGCATAGTTGCCAAGCAGGGTTGGGTTATAAATAACCCCCTCCCCCCCCCCCCCCCCCCCCCTCACCCACCCCTCTCTCTTGGTTTTCCCTATAAATAGGACCTTAGGGGTACCAGGAACTGCATCTTTGACTGAGCTTTCAGAACCTCATTTTTTGAAGACTTGGACTCGTCATCTTTGGTCGTCATTCTAAATATTCGCCAAGTTGGTGCCTTCCTCGTGCCCTACCCGGTCATCTTTGGTTGCGGAGGGGAAGTCTCTTCTGAGCTTCTGGGTACGTGGTGGGATCTCCTTGTCGCAACATCTGGGGTCCTATTGTTGCTCATTTAGCCTCTTCATCGTTGCTCGTCAAACCATCGAGTTGGATCGCTGGTGTACAACTCTGTATTCGCCGAGTGGACCCCCGGGACCCAAGGGCCCTTTAGAACATTATTTTAGCATGGTAACAGGCATGGAGAGGGAGGGCGAGCGGTGGAAGCGGAGGTCGCCCGCTCGCCCAGCCCGTAAGGGGGGGAGGAGGAGGCGCCAAGCCCCCTCTCCCCGCCCCTGCAAGGGGGTCGAGAGGAGGAGGCCCCAACCCCCTCTCGCCCCCACCCCCTGCAAGGGGGGGCTAGAGGAGGAGGCCCCAGCCCCCTCTCGCCCCAGCCCCCTGCAAGGGGGGCGAGAGGAGGAGGCCCCAGCCCCCTCTCGCCCCCGCCCCCTGCAAGGGGGGCGAGAGGAGGAGGCCCCAGCCCCCTCTCGCCCCCGCCCCGTGGAAGGGGGCGAGAGGAGGAGGCCCCAGGCCCCCTCTCGCCCCCGCCCCTGCAAGGGGGGTGAGAGGAGACGGCCGCCTTCCCCCTCTATCCCCAGCTCCAGTAAGGGGGGCGAGAGTAAGGGGAGCTGTCTGCCCCCTCTCGCCCAACCCCGTAAATAAGGGGTGGTCTGCGTTTAGCGCCTCGGAATGGCGAGATTTGGCTGTTTGCAGGCCAAATCCGAGGGTGTTTTGGTAATCTCGTAGGCCAGATTGTGGTTATTGGCAGACCAAGTTCAAAATCCTATAAATAGGACCAAGGGGGCACCATTTAGAGGAACTTCTCTTTTGGCCACTCTCTCCTCATATTTCTTTGGTGGGTGGAGAGAGCCTCCAAAGGTGCCCAAGCTTAGCATTTTCTTGGGAGGGGAAGCGCTCTAAGATCTTCCGGGTGTGTGGTGGGACCTCCTCGCTAAGCCCTTGGCCTTGTTCCTAGTTCCTTAACCTCTTATCCTAGAGCTCTCCTCGAGAGACCAATTTATTGGTTTCAACAGCTGGACAAGTAACATTCAGCTGCATTGATCCGAATATTTGGAGTCGGAATTTTTCTGATTTCAACAATAAGAATGTCATTTTAGTATATTTAGCACTTAAATATCTCTAAAGTAGCTAGCATATTACATATTTTTCAACTTTTTTCTTTTAATATGTATTTCTTTTTTACATACTTCAAAATAAATAAAAAATGAGAAGGGGGGAGAGGAAATGAAATTAGTGATCATATATCCTCACTATTATAAAAAAAAAGGACATTGATGCACCATAAAAATAATGATAGTTATATGACCGAACTAGTCTATCGTGCAGTTCTTATACGTGTCTTTGCAGCATCCTAACTTCGCGTGATCTTCTTCGTACCACCACAATTTTGCCCATGAAGCATGTTCGACGCCAGCACAGATGTTGACTCAATGCTAGCACTTCTCCTTGGGCTTCGATTAGACACTGATTCTTCTCATGGTGTGGCTCTGTTGTTAGATCGTGACAGTTTGTCCTAATGCATAAGAGGCATGATAACTTAACGTCATCCTCATCTTCCCGCGACTTATCATTGGCAGTGTGTAGAGTTCCAAGTTAAATGATGGCAACTAAATACAAAGATTGTGCTAGTTGTGGGACTTAACCCAACACCTTGCGATACGAGCTGACGTCAATCCTACATCACTTGTGTCCGTGTTCCCAAAGAAAGAGAAGGTTCCAGTGATGCCCTTCCTTGGGGGCTCTCAGCATAGCTCCATCTCCATAATTCACTATATCAATGAATCCAAAAAGGGAGAAAGAACCACTAATTCACTAAGCCAAGGTTGGCATTTAAGGCTTTATTTGTTTAGGCGGTGGCGGGCGGAAACAGCGGGTAGAGAAGCAGCTTTGGGACCGGAGGGGGGGAGGCGGGGATCGAAACGGAGGTTTCGGGAAGCTTTTTCTCTCTCCGGCGGGTGCAAACGGAGCAAACGCCGCCGACGCCCATTTGTTTACCCGCTATTCGGCGGCGTTTGCTCCAAACGCTCGGCGAAAACGCCGAAACAAAAGAAGCCTAAGACTTCCGTTCCGACCTAAACTCGCCCATTCTTCAAGCATTGCTAACCTCACAATAAATCAGTGGTCAATTTATCGTGCTAATTATACTTCTAAATTTAGATATAAAATATGAACCGGTCAATATTTTTTTACAAAGGACGTTCACTACAAGAATACATCTTTGAAAACTACATCATGATTGACGACAAAAAATTAAGAACGGTTACATCAAATCGAAATACAAATCACACTAAGTTCCTTTAGGATTTGAAACTGTTTGAATGTTGTTGAAAATGTAGGTAAATATTTTACTATTACATATAATTTATTTTCTTGTTGTATTCAACATTTACATATTACTTTTTGTTCATATTATGCTACTCTTTAAACATGCATGTAGGATGCATTGGATTGTGAGAATTATTATATTTCTTTTTTATTGAAAGCTCAAGAGATATGTATAAGCGATTCAGATGTTATGATAAATGCAAAAAATACGATCAATCAAACATTTTTCTAATAATAGTATGTAATTCTTCTTAAAAATAGATATAAAATGAACTCTATTAATATATCAAGACCAAAAAAAACCCAAAGATCAGTCTGATTTATTAACATTAATAATCATACAATCGAAGTATGAAATTTTATAAGAATATCGCTTCTATATATAGAAGAGTTCTTGAGGGAGTTTTTAGGCAAGTGCACACTATTGAGTTTCAAATAAGTGGGTTGTCACATGTTCATGTGTTTATTATTGTTACGGTCCGCAAAAAGTTTCATTTTTGAACAGACCGTACACCCCAACTCATCTCCGCACATGGAGCGTGGTCGTATATGTGTGGCGGGGTTGTTGAGATATGGACGACCGCGCTCCCTGCGCGCTCCCTGTGCGGAGATGGGTTGGGATGTACGGCCTACAGGTCTGTTCAAAAATTGAATCATGTGCGGACCGTAACAATTATATGTGCTGAATAATGATAGGATTATATTATTAAATAACGCAATAGAACATGACTCAGATCATATATGAGTGGTGGAATTATATTAGGGCATTGTTATATATAGATCGATTTAGGATATATACAAACGAGTATAATTAGAAAATTATTATATGCAAACATAATTGTTATATACAGACCAATTCAAAATAAAAATAAAATAAAACTATAATCACTTAATATCATATTAGGCCATCAATTTAGTAGATAAGCCTAGAAAAAAAAACACCTACATAGCACTTGGGTATGTCCTCCCAGAGACCAAATTTACCCAATTAGAAATTTCTTTAACTTTCTGGTTTAGAAATTGATCCGACCATTATTGTATCAAATTTCTTGATGCAATAATATCATTGATGGGTTCCTCCTAAATGTTGGCATCAAAACTGTACCAATTCCACATTTGCTCAAGCTGAAGAATGAGGGGGAAAACTGTTGGGTGGTCAGTTACTTTGAGTCACGAGTGAAGGAGTAAGAGAGGGAGAAAATAGATGGTCGCGAGCAGGAAAGAGGTCGCCGAGGTCGATGGGAGAAAATGGAGATCACCTGGCAGAACTGAGACCGCCTGGCAGATCGCTTGAGATCGTTGGAAGGAGGCGAAGTCGCCTGACAGATCGCTAGGAGGAAGCTGAGGTCGCCGCGGTCTCAGAAATCGAGACCGCTCAGGGCACAAGCTGGAGTCGTCCAAAGGTCCTTTTCTGAGTACCACCTCCCCTCTATTTATAGGCGCGAGGGTCTGCCCAAATGGGCAGGTCTAAGAATAACGGGCTGCCCCAATTTGCAGAGATCGCCTGTTGAGATAACCGTGACCGTTGGAGACTGCCTGGCAGGCTGAGACCGCTGGAAACCGCCTGGCAGGCTGAGACCGCTTGTCAGGCTGAGATTGCCGAAGACTGCGCGCCTGAGTCCGCCTGGCAGGCTGAGACCGTCGGAGACCGCCTGGCAGGTTGAGACCGCCGAAGACCGCCTGGCAGGCTTAGACCGATGGAGACCGCCGGAGACCGCCGGACAGGCTGAGACCGTCGGAGACCGCCTGAGACCGCTTGGCAGGCTGAGACGGTAGGAGACCGCCTGACAGGCTGAGACCGCCGGAGACCGCCTGAGACCGTCTGGCAGGCTGAGACCGTCGGAGACCGTCTGGCAGGCTGAGACCGTCGGAGACCGCCTGAGACCGTCTGGCAGGCTGAGACCGTCGGAGACCGTCTGGCAGGCCAAGAAACATGACCAGGCCGCCTGGGGGCATGTTCATCATTTCGAGAAAATTGGTGATCCGGGTGACCGGACGGAGCGACGTCATTCGCCAACTTAGGATTCAGTCAGACGCAATTACCAACGCGTCCCTTCAAGAAAGCTATAAAAAGGCTCACAGACCTTCATTTGATGAGAAGCAACCAGAGATACTAGAGAGAGCTCTGGGGTTTTCTCGCGAGGACGTGGGACTTAGATCGTCCCATCGCTCGAAATTCTCTCTGCTCCCTTTTTAGTTTGCTCATGCTCACCTCTCTCGTTGGAAGGAGGCGAGGCGCCTGATAGATCGCTAGGAGGAGGTCGAGGTCGCCGCGGTCTCAGAAATCGAGACCGCTCAGGGCACAAGCTGGAGGCTGGAGTCATCCAAAAGTCCTTTTTTGAGTACCACCTCCCCTCTATTTATAGGCGTGAGGGTCTGCCCAAATGGGCAGGTCTAAGAATAACGGGCTACCCCAATTTGCAGAGATCGCCTGTTGAGATCGTCGTGACCGTTGGAGACTGCCTGGCAGGCTGAGACCGCTGGAAACCGCCTGGCAGGCTGAGACCGCTTGTCAGGCTGAGGTCGCCGAAAACCGCGCGCCTGATTCCGCCTGGCAGTCTGAGACCGCCTGGCAGGTTGAGACCGCCAGAGACCGCCTGGCAGGCTTAGACCGAGGGAGACCGCCGGAGACCGCCTGGCAGGCTGAGACCGTCGGAGACCGCCTGAGACCGATTGGCAGGATGAGACGGTAGGAGACCGCCTGACAGGCTGAGACCGTCGGAGACCGCCTGAGACCGTCTGGCAGGCTGAGACCGTCGGAGACCGTCTGGCAGGCTGAGACCATCGGAGACCGTCGGAGACCGCCTGGCAGGCTGAGACCGCTGGAGATCATATGAGACCACCTGGCAGGCTGAGACCGCCTGGGACAGGCTAAGATCGTCGATCACCTGCAATAGTCAGCTCGGGGTGGATCGCCGATTTCTGGGTAAACACTAAAGATTTCCGAGCCAAATCGGTAGAACTTCAACTGAAACGCTTAAACAATACAAACCGACTGAGTGAGACGTGCGTGCGAGCCGCTCCCGCTCGAAGGGTCCAAAATCACCCTGAAATGGGGGACGAAACCAGGTACACAAGGGCAACGCGCGCACGCACACGTGAGCTGGCTGGCGTGGACGACCTCTGCTCATACGGTCATTTCACATGTGTACGACCAGCGCTCGCCGCACACATGCGGCCCGCCTCCGTCCACCGCTGTCTCCGTCCGCCACCGTCGCCAAGAAACATGCCCGCGTCGCCCGGGGGCATGTTCATCATTTCGAGAAAATTGGTGATCCGGGTGACCGGACGGAGCGATGTCATTCGCCAACTTAGGATTCAGCCGGGCGCAATTACCAACGCGTCCCTTCAAGAAAGCTATAAAAAGGCTCACAGGTCTTCATTTGATGAGAAGCAACCAGAGATACTAGAGAGAGCTCTGGGGTTTTCCCGCGAGGAAGTGGGACTTAGATCGTTCCATCGCTCGAAATTCTCTCTGCTCCCTTTTTAGTTTGCTCATGCTCACCTCTCTCGTGGACGCAACATGAGGCGCAGGAAAAGACTTAGAAGAACGCACTCGTCGACGCTCATGTGGACGCTCTCTCCAAAGCTTCGTGGACTTAACCATCCCCCCCTTTTTTTTGTACTTAAAGCTTGTGAACCGAGAAGTGACCTGCCACCCTCCAGGGAACTCAAACTCTTGCAAACTCAAGGAAAATAGTTGATTTCGGCCCGACACAGATCCGGTCACGTGATTTTTCACCCTTTCTGGGTTTTCCACACTAAAATGTCTAGTGTCATTGCTGATTTGGTTTTCATTTGACTATTTGTGCGCCTGGTCCGACTCTGATAAGACGGTTTGATTCTCTGGATCGGAGGAAAACCAGGTGACCCCCAACAGTTT
The DNA here is from genome assembly GCA_033032865.1 of Dactylorhiza incarnata. NCBI lineage: Eukaryota > Viridiplantae > Streptophyta > Magnoliopsida > Asparagales > Orchidaceae > Dactylorhiza > Dactylorhiza incarnata. Next base: position 3,651,281 of record JAWHQI010000088.1, on the reverse strand, counting down.
GTCGTCGTCTGTGGGAAAGTGTTCCCCGAAGTTCTATGAAATTTCCAAGGATGACGCTTGTACAACGCAAGCGCTCCTGACCAACAGCAACGAAACAAAGCTGAGCCACCCCTTTTCTTCCCTCCATGGCGATTCAAATGCACGACCAAGATTCAGTATTGATATCTCTTACTATTTGCAGTATATCGACAACAATACTGTCATAATTTACAGTATTTGACCTACATGCTGCCAGAAGTTACAATATTTGACCAAAATACTGCCAAAATATCGCTACAACGCGTTCTTCCTCGATCGAATTCTACTGCGAAACCCCCTACACTACACCATATCATGCATATGGTAACGCTTAATTTGTAGCTGTTAAGTAAACGCTACCAAAAGGTATTTATGGTAGCGTTTATAACCGCAACTGAAGATAAATAAATGCTACTATAACATATCAGGCGGACCCAGTAAAGAGCACACCCGGGCACGTGCACGGGTCAAAATTTTCCCGTAATACCGCTGCATTTCACGAATTGCCGCTGCCCGCTCTTTTTTTTAGAGTTGTTATTAGTAGACCAATTCTCGCTATTCGCAATCCAATTTCTATGAGTTATTACGCGCTTTTTGAAAATACGTTATGTATATACATTTTTAGGAAAATTGTTCAACATGAAAATTGTAGATCTCATCGAGATATACAACTTTCTTGTTGAACACTTTTCCTAAAAATGCACGCACAAGGCGTATTGCCGCCCTGATTGAAACGTGAGCGTAATTTTTGTAAATACGTCTTGTACATGCATTTATAGGAAAAGTGTTCAACACGAAAGTTGTAGATCTCGACGTGATCTACAATTTTTATGTTGAACAATTTTCCTAAAAATGCATGTACAGGGCGTATTTTCAAAAAGCTTGTAATAACTCATAGAAATTGGACTGCGAATAGTGAGAATTGGACTGCGAATAGCGAGAATTGGATTTGCTAATAACAACTCTTTTTTTCTGCCCTAACTCTTCTTCATTTGCGCGCCGCCATCCTCGATACATCTCGTGACTCCAGAACATGCGACTCCGCTTCCCCTAACCTCACGCACACTCCCTCAACCCTCTAGAGCTCAGATTTGGTACGTTGAACGCACGGCTGATCTGGTACGTTGAACGGGTGTGATGCATACATCAAAGATCTTGCTGCATACATCAAAGAAAAGCAGTGACTGAGATGCAGCCCGCGCACTACGTTGAACGTAGCAAAAAAAAATTGCAACGCTCTATGCCTCAGCAACCGCCGCCCTTAACCACGACTCCAGAACCCGCGACTCTCCCATCGTCGCCATCAATGGTAAGAAACTTATCGCATGTCCTCTTCTCCTGCTCGCATCTCCTCTTCTCCTTCTCACATCTCCTCTTCTCCTTCTCACATCTTAGGTATGAACAGAGTTCTGAGTTTCTTCTTCTCGCCTGAAGGGACCGACCACTCTTCGGTGCAGATTCACGGGCAAATTCGCCATCTAACAGATGCCAAGTCTTCAAGGATGGTTTGAGAAAGGGCATTCTTAATGCCAGTGATATTGATGTCACATTTGATTCTTTTCCCTACCATTTAAGGTAATCAATGGGGCTTAGTTTCTGTTCATTTATGGACTTGCTTAAGTGCTTTTGTTGATTGTTGTCATTTTGCGTTTCATGCTCTGGGAAGCAGATTTTCTTACTGTTGATGATGGTAAATGGTCTAGGTGTTGCATATTTTGAGGTTTGAAGATTGTTTTTGGTTGCACATGGTAATAATCAATGAGAAAATTCATATTTAAAGGTATTGTAGGAAGGGGGACTTGTTCTGTGGAGGATCTCCCCATTGAGGTCAGGGGTTTTGTGGAGGATGTTCGTAATCGGTGTGAAAGAATGCAGTAGTCTTGTTGAGTAGCTCGTCTCCATTGCCAAAATAAACGACATAGTGTGTATCTATGCTCATATATTGACATCAGATAAGAAGTCTAAGGTCTTACAGAGCAAATATTGCAGAAGCAACATTTTTTGTGGCTTAAAATTTATAAACACATTAGAAAATGTATGAATATTGTCAGTGGAGTAGATGACTCAGGAAATACATGTATTTCTTGTAAAAAGTTTGAACAAAGTACCTTCCAGCGCTGCTTCTTGACAATGTGATTCTGGATATATGTTAAACGCTCAATGATCTCACTACATGTTGGTCTATCAGCAGGATTTTCGCTCCAGCATTGCACAATTAACCTAGCAGAGGATGGAGTCATAATATTAAATATTTCTGCATAAGGAGTACATTATATAGAAATATTATATTTAATAACATCTCAAACAGAAAAAAATAAGATCATTAAATGTTAAATGGAATAAAAAAACTATTTATTTAGAACTCACTCTTTTAATCCATATGGATAGCGCTTGAGTGAAGCTCTAAAAGGTGGCCTTTCTTTAGCAGCATATGATTTTGGAACTTCATAATCATCTTTGGTATTGAAGGGCATGCACCCTTCAATCATCTCCACACTCCAGTATTCGTATTTTTAGCAATAAAACACATAGGTTAATGTTCAGACTTTCCAGGTTTCTCTGAACGCGTCTGATTGTTATGCATATAATTGTTTTGCCTGCCTCTAGTTTTCTCTTATAGGTTAATGTTCCAGCCACTTTATTGATTAATTTTAAAACTGTTCATTTGATTTTCTTTTATCTAAACATAGTGTAGTATCTTTTGGAAGATGTGTTACTAGCATTATCTATTTATTTTTGCCCTTTATGTAATCATTAGCATATTCACTTTACTTTTTTAATCAGTTTTTCTGATCACTAGCGCTAAACTTTTAGTTGGTTGAAGCTAAGGTATTTCGACGTTGCAGAATTCTGCCTAGTATTTCTTACTGCTGCAAAACTATTGCCTGTGTTGATAATTTCATTTGTTTTTCTGAAGTGAAAGAAAAGTTTCTAACTTCTCTTGTGTTGCAGTTGGCGTATATGTACTGGGTTCTAGGATATAAACTTAGTGAAGCACATAACTTTCTTCAGGTAATCCTCATTGACTTATATATAATTGCTTGAGGTTTTAATCTTCCCTTACAATAATGTTAAATTTCTTTTCTTTGAAATTTGTTATTTCTGTGAAATCTATTTATGTTTTGATTGACACAAATGTGGATTTCGATAAGTAGTAAGTTTTTGATTTATAAGTGTGGGTGTTTGTGTATTCGGGCATTCGAAACACTACACCATATCATGCATATGGTAGCACTAAAAAACCGCTACTATATATGAAAAAACCGCTACTGTAGAGCTACGGTGGCGGTTGCGTGTGCGTTGTATCTGCCGCCGTGGTCGTAGGGTATGGTAGCGGTTACACAATGTATTGTGGCATCCTGAAATCGCTACCATAGGTACATCTATTATAGCATTTATGGTTTTCAATGGTAGCAGTTATTGAGCGCTACCATTCTACAGCAATGACTACGATTCTTCATCACCAAGCGTTTATTCTTGTATTTGGCTACATTTATTCTTCATCGCCAGACATTTAATAAATTCAATTATTTCCTATTAAATTGAATAAAAATAAACATATTAAATTGAATAATAATAGAGATAATAATATCTATTTGTAAAAGAATTCAAATAACTTTTTTTATTAATAATAAAAAGAAGGTGAGAGATAGCCCAAACCCTTCATGAATACAATCAATATATAGATCTCACTTAATTTTGAGGGTTTCTGCATGACCAAAGGGGAGCTGTGCAAATATGATCTTCCTCTACCCCATCACAACATACAAGCACCAACCATTTCTCTCTCTCTCTCTCCCCCAGTGATGATGTCGCCGTAGATAGATATCATTTATCCGTGCATCAAGTCGATATCCATGTGAGCATTGCGGGCGCTCGCCCATCCACCCATCATCGATGAAGTGTGGCCTTGGCTCGGGATAATGATCGACGGCGCGAGCTGCTGCTCGTCACCTTCGGCTTGCTCGGCCTCCACCCCTTGTTGATTCGTCTTGGCCCTGATGAGAGTGAACAAAAAAATTCAACATTTCCATCGATATATGCTAGCACAATATTCAAGAATGTTAAACTTGATGCATCAAAATCACTTATTATCCATAATATCGGCTTAGCAAATTAACTAGCATGCAGCTTCAGTAGTAAAGATTATCATATTTGGAATGGTAGTTTAAAAACTCAATACCACCTCTTGTACTTTCTACCCTCTGCCCTGTTTACCAAATATATATATACTACTACCATTATAATGAAATCCTCTTCTAATTAACTTATAAAAATAAGAACTCCATCAAATTAACTTGTACGACATCCACATTCCACTAAACTCTGCCACTTCATCGAGTTTTTTTGGCAATTTTTGTATTCACTTCGCTGATTTATTTTCCAATTCTTTGTGAGAATTAACACACTTACACATTAAAAAGCACGAATATCCTCCAACATTGTTAGAATTGGTTTTTCGCGCATATCCAAAATCACACGATTAAATGCTTCGGTCATATTATTTACAACTACATCACATTTAGGGCGACTACTAAAAGCATGCTTACACCATAAGCTTCTTTCTAAAGCTACTAGATGTTCATAAGCTTTAATAGAAATTTCTTTAATCTCCGACATCGATCACGCATATTGTGCATGCCTCAAATGTCGCATTTGATGCCTTCCATATTAAGCATTTTAAGTTCTTGCTTGGAATTTTTTTTCTAAAATTATTGTAAAGATGTCTGACACAGAAACGATGGTCAATGTCTGGGAGTAACTCCATAAATAATTTTACACGTCCCTACACATTTCAAACATAAATTACAATATACTTCTCATATGTTAAATGTTCAAATAAATAATAAAAATAAAATCAAACCATCTGTTGATCGGAGATATATATACGTGATACCAGACATTCCAATATCATTTGTGAGATTAGTGAGAAACCAAGACCATGAATTTTTATTTTCTTCACAAACTTGATACTAGAACTGGATATTTGGCGTGCATACTGTTGGACATGCGTGTCACATCCCTTTGTTTGAGAATAACAAATCTCATATTGTATTTGATATTGCTTGTAGTGTGTTTATAGTGTGCAGGAACTATAGGTGCAATACTCCACAGGTATAAAGCAGCTTGGAACAATCTTTTGAAAGGAGCAGCGCTACCGCCAGCGCTATCGCTAACGCCAGCACTAACGCCAGCGCTATCGCTAACGCCAGGCACTAGCGATAGCTTGGTTCCGTCTCAGCGGTTTCATCTCAGCCTCCGTCTCAGCGGTTAGCCTCGTCTCAGCGGTTCCTTAGCGCTACCGCCAGCGCTAACGCTAACGCCAGGCGCTAGCTTGAGCTCGTGCAGATCGACACGCCACCGACAGTTTTGTAACCGCTCCACACGAGCGCTACCGCCAGCGCTATCGCTACCGCAGACGCTATCTCAAGTTCGTGCTCAGCGCCACGCCGCTGACGGTTTTGCAACCGCTCCACACGAACGCTACCGCAGGCGCTATCAGCTACCGCAGGCGCTAGCTCCAAGATCTATAAAACGATGTGTTCTCTCTCGTTTTGGTTAGAAATCTCAGAGAGGTTGCTTGTACCACAATTCTCGTGCTGCTACTCTGCCGAAACATCATCTCCCACTCAAAGCCAAAGAAGAAATTCTGGAGAAGGAAGCCATCACGCTGCAGCCGAAGAACGATCGCTTCGACCTCGATGTGCTTCAACGATCCTTCATCCTCATCTCCAGAAATCTCAAGAGGGAGTTTGCTTGTTATTTACTTCACTTCTTTATTTGTATCTTGTAGTGAAATCGTCTTGTTTTTGGCGACTAGGTCCTTGCGCGGCTTAGGGGGAATTCTCCGCGTGAGTTGGCGACTAGGTCTAGGGGATTGGGGGTGCTCGAGGCCATATCCGAGTTTGGGTTGGCTAGAGCGGCTTGAGGCTTTATCCAGGGAAGGATAGGCTAAAGCCAACCGGTTTGTGGGGATACAAGTCGGTATAGAAAAGGAAAAGAAATTCACTTTTGTACGCCTCCGATTTCTAGCGATATTGAAATCAAATTTTGTAAACACCCTTTTTATATAATGCAATCGTGATTATATTTGTGTTTATTTGATTTCTCTCAATTGGCGTAAAATTTCTTTATTGCAAAATTGTTATTACTAAATTGTCATCTTATTTCCTATTAATCAAAAACAACTTAGTAATTATCTTGAAAATTATAAAAAGAATTTTATTCCCTTATTCACCCCCCCCCCCCCCTCTAAGGGCGCCATAAGATCCAACAAGTGGTATCAGAGCACAGGTTATTCCAAACAGTTTAAAAACCAGGAATATAATAGCGTCTTATGATCTCGCTTTTTCCGAGGGTCTGGGAATTAGTAAACCTCCACTATTTACTGGGTCGGATTATAATTATTGGAAAAATAGGATGCGTTGTTTTCTAATGACCATAGATATTGAGGTTTGGAACATGGTAGAAGAAGAATACACGCCTCCTACATTTGTAGTTGGAGAAGTTATGTTAGAAAAATCCAAAGATAAATGGGACGATCGGGATAAACTCAAATGTAAAAATAACGCAAAAGCCATGAATGCTCTATTTTGTGCGTTGGATAGAAATGAATTTAATAGAATTTCTGCATGTACTACTGCTTATGAAATTTGGAATCATTTGGAAGTTACTCATGAAGGTACATCGCAGGTTAAAGATTCCAAGCTTTTTCAACTAGAGTCGGAATATGAAAAATTCTGAATAGATGAAAGCGAAAATGTTGATGGTATGTACACGCGCTTCACCAAGATCGTCAACGCCTCAAAAGCTCTTGGAAAGACATTCTCAAATGACGACTTGGTCCGTAAGATCCTTCGTTCTCTTCCTCCAAAATTCAACCCGAAGGTGACGGCTATTTCAGAGTCGCACAACTTAAGGACGCTCCAAGTTGAGAGCCTCATTGGGAATCTCAAAACCCATGAGGTAGAACTCAAAATCCAACATGATGAATACAACAAGGAGCCAAAGAAGAAGGCGTTGGCATTAAAGTCAAAAAAGGAGTTCCAAGAGGATGAGGATGAAGATGAAGAGAGTCTTTTGGTGAAGAACTTCTGAAAGTTCATGCGCAATCCGGAAAGGAGAAACACCTTTCGAAAATATTTCCAAAAGGGTGAAAGATGGAAATGGTCATCTTCAAAGAAAGAAAAAGAGAGTGACAATGAAGAAGAGAGACCTCCACCGGAATGCTATCATTGTAGAAAGACGGGGCACATTTGGAGCTAGTGCCCAAAGTTCTTGAAGGAGAAGAAAGAAAAACGGCACAAAGGGAAGGAGAAGAAGAAAGTACTAAAAGCTAGAACATGAGATGACTCTTCCTCCTCCTCCTCCGAAGAATCAAGTGGATCTTCATCAAGCGAAGATGAGGAAGCAAACATGTGCCTCATGGGACTTGGAAACGATGGCGACGACACCAGTGTTCCTAGTGACACTGAGGTAACTCCTCCCACTTATGATGAATTGTTTAATGAATTTCTTGAAACTTGCAAAGCTTTTGATAAAAATATGAAAGATAGTATTTTATTAAATCGAGAAAATGAATCTCTTATTAAAGAAAATCAAAAGCTTTCCAAAAAGGTAATTGTTTTAGAAAAGAGAAAGGTTTCTTGCCAAAAATGTGATCACTCCACCAAATTGGCAAAAGATATAGAAGAGTCACTTTCTAAAGCCCTCTCTCATGCCAAAACTCTTACAAAAGAAAAGGGGGAATTAGAAAGGAAATTAGAAGCCTCACTTTTGCAAATCAAAAATAATAAAAAGGGTTTTGAAAATAGGTGTGTCATGCTTGTGAAAGAAAACTTTTCACTTAAAGCACAAGTATATGATCTCACCATGGTCATTAAAAAAATTTGGAATAGGCCAAAAATCACTGGACATGATTTTAGGGAACCAGTGCCATGGTTCTGAAAAGTTTGGGCTCGGATATCGAGGTGAGGGCTACCGCCCGACGCTAGCCACTAACGCCGGCGTTAGCACCTCATACCAGAAACCTGAAATTTCTTTTTCAAAATGCTTTCCTTTTGTAAATCAAATTTATTCCAGCAAGAAAATTTTCCAGAAAAGGGTCTCAACCCCCTTTATTTCGTGTACAAACTGTTATAGGTTGGGTCACACAACTAGTTCTTGCAGGAAAATAAAACAAAATACTTTAGAGCAAATCTGGGTACCTAAGGCTTCCACTTATTCTATGGGAGGTTCCACTTGGGTATCCGGATCTTTACTCTCATCTTCTTTCTAGATGTGCAGACAGGCTAAGGACAATGAAGACGTGTGGTACTTGGATTCAGGATGCTCCAAGCACATGACGGGCAATAAAGCAAAGTTCCTTAGCCTAGAAAGGAAGAAGGGAGGGATCGTAATGTTTGGTGACAACGGAAAAGGAAGGATTATGAGAATTGGTACAGTTGGTAACAAATCCTTCACTATATCAAATGTTCTTTATGTAAAAGGGCTAAAACACAATCTTATCTCAATTAGTCAATTATGTGATAAAGGATTAGATGTTTTATTTGAATCTTCTATCAATTTATGCAAAATATCTAATCCTATTACAAATAATATTCTACTAACTGCACCAAGAATACACAATATTTATATAGTTTCATTTCATGATCTTTCAAAATCATCTTTAAAATGTTTTATTACCAAAAATGATGAACTTGAACTTTGGCATAGAACGCTAGGACATGCTAGCACAAAGCTTATTGTAAAACTTGCCAAAAGAGATTTAATTAGAGGATTGCCTAGATTAAATGGAAATTTACCTTTACTTTGTTCACCATGTCAAAAAGGTAAAATTACTAGATCCTCTTTCAAATGTAAAAATGTTATTTCTACTACAAGACCTTTGCAATTAATTCATATGGATCTTTTTGGTCTCGTTAGCACCGCTAGTCTTGGTAGTAGATTATATACATATGTTTTAACAGATGATTTTTCTAGATATTGTTGGACAATATTTCTATCATCCAAATCCAAAGCGTTTTGTGAATTTTCAAAATTATGTACTCGTATTCAAAATGAAAGTGATTTAAAAATTAAATGCATTCGCTCGGATCATGGAGGAGAATTTGAAAATGAAAAATTTACATCTTATTGTGATATGTTAGGCATAAAATATGAGTTCTCCGCACCACGCACACCACAACAAAATGGTGTTGTAGAAAGAAAGAATAGGACACTTCAAGAGCTTGCACGCACTATGTTATGTGAATATAAATTACCTAAGTCCTTTTGGGCCGAAGCCGTAAACACATCATGTTATGTTATAAATAGAATCATGCTTCACCCATCTTTAAATCTCACACCATATGAACTTTATTTTCAAAAGAAGCCTAATGTATCTTACTTTAAAGTTTTTGGTTGTAAATGCTTCATTTTAAATACAAAAGATAGCTTGGGAAAGTTTGATGAAAAATGTGATGAAGGAACATTTCTTGGATACTCTTCAACTTGTAAAGCTTATAGAGTTTTTAATAAAAGAACTAGAAAAGTTGAAGAGTCAATTAATGTGAAATTTGATGAGCTTGTTCCTTGTATAGAAAGACTTTCCGCAGGCAAAGAGGATGATCTATTACCTCCTTTGGAGCACGGTGATGAAGAACCTTCCAAAGAAGAAGAAGAGGAGGCCAAGAAAGATGAATATGTACCTTCAAGCGTCTTAAAATTCACAAAGGATCATCCACGGGAACTTATAATTGGTGAACCATCCATCGGGGTAAGAACTCGCTCTTCTCTTCATGAATCTTATTCAAATGTTTGCTTTGTTTCCGAAATAGAACCAAAAAACGTTTCTACTGCTTTAAACGATGAATTTTGGTTTTTGGCTATGAATGAAGAGTTAGAACAATTTGAGCGACATAATGTTTGGAAATTAGTAGAAAGACCATCTAACCACCCGGTTGTAGGCGTAAAATGGATTTTCAAAATAAATTAGATGGCGAGTCTAGAATATCTAGAAATAAAGCACGTTTAGTAGCACAAGGATATTCACAAATCGAGGGGATAAATTTTGATGAATCTTTTGCACCCGTTACTAGATTGGAGTCTATAAGAATTTTTCTAGCATTTGCAAGCTTTAAAAGAATAAAACTATTTCAAATGGATGTGAAAAGTGCGTTTCTAAACGGGTTTGTAAAAGAAGAAGTTTATGTTGAACAACCCCCCGGTTTTATTAATGAAAAATTTCTAAATCATGTTTATAAACTAGAAAAAACGCTTTATGGTTTAAAACAAGCGCCCCGTGCTTGGTATGAAAGACTTACATCATTTTTATTAAAGCACGGTTATATTATGGGAAGTGCGGATAATACTCTCTTCATTAAGCACAATAATGATGATATGATTATTTTACAAATATATGTTGATGATATAATATTTGGATCTACTAATGAAGAGATGTGTAATGAAGTTATTTTAGTGATTAAAAATGAATTTGAAATGAGTCTAGTAGGAGAACTTTCTTATTTCCTTGGTTTTCAAATATCTCAAAGAATTGATGGTATCTTTGTTTGTCAAACAAAATATGTCCATGATATGCTTAAACGTTTTGGATCTGAAAACTTTAAACATGCTTCTACACCAATGAGTGCGTCACTTAAATTAGGAAAAGATGAATCGGGAATTTCAATTGATCAAATCTTATATAGAGGTATGATAGGATCCCTACTTTATCTTAGTGCAACTAGACCCGATATTATGTTTGCCGTATGCTTATGTGCTCGATTTCAAGTCAATCCAAAAGAATCTCATTTAAAAGCGGTAAAACGAATTTTTAGATATCTCATTGGGTCATCTAGATTAGGATTATGGTACCCACATAATGATTCATTTACATTGCATGGCTATTCCGATTCGGATTATGCCAGTTGTTCACTTGATAGAAAAAGCACTAGTGGCCGTATTTATCATTTTCTAGGACCTTCATTAGTTGCATGGTCTAGTAGGAAACAAAATTCGGTTGCACTCTCCACCAAGGAGGCCGAATACATTGCATTAAGGAGTTGTTGTGCACAAGCACTATGAATGAGCCAAACTTTAGAGGACTTTGGTTTTCATCTAAAACTTATTGAATTAAAATGTGACAACAAAATTGCCATTGATCTCACAAATAATCCGGTACACCACTCTAGATCCAAACATATAGATGTGCGTCATCATTTCATAAGGGATCACATTAAAAAAGAAAATGTAAGGATTAGTTTCATTGGCACGGACTCTCAACTTGCTGATATATTTACTAAACCTCTTCCCGATGCAAGGTTTCAAATGTTAAGATTGGAATTAGGAGTCTTAGACATCTTAGGATGAATAACATGTAAAATGCTAATGTTTTATGCAATTTGAGCAATCAAAATATCTCTGAATATTATACAATTTCTGCATAAGACTACACTTAAGACCCCTAATCAATATCAAAAATTAAAAACTAAAAATTCCTAAAAAATCGTGTACTGTTTGCCGCGCTATCACTAGCGCCGGCGCTAGTGTGGGTGTTGGAATTTTCTGATTTTTAAAATTTCTAAAAATCAACAAAAATATGTTAGTTTATTTGTGCAAATTCATTTTTGTGTTTCTGTCTATTTTATTTTTTCTTTTGTTTGAATTATGAAAAATCAACTATGAAAGTTCAAAATACAAAAATATAAAAATATGTTTTATGGTTTTCTGTTTAATTCATATTATGAATTATCAACTACAAAATTCAAAATTCAAAAATACAAAAATATGTTTTTTGATATTTGTGTTTTATTCATATTATGAAAAATCAACTACAAAAATTCAAAATTTAAAAATGACAAAAATATGTTTTTTTTGTGATTTTCTATTTTTAATTGATTTAAAAATGATAAAACAAAAAAAACTGTATGTCTTTATTGCCAATATCAAGCATGTATGAATTCTATTTAGAATTATTTACAATGTTAAAACTTATTCCTTCAAATTACTATGAACATTGTTTTGCTTATCATGCTTTGATATATCTATTTAAAGTGCATCAATTGTATTGAAAAATGTGTAGAACCAAGCTTAGTATGCTTCTAAGTATGAGTAAATGTTTTATGATTGATAATGATACATTTCACTCACTTATTTTGGTAATCAACATGTCTGTCTAAATCTAAAAATGCTTGCTTGTGTATTGTATTTGTACAATGAATTAAAACTTGCATAAGTTTATTGCCTACACTACATTTGAATTGCACTTATTGAAATTTAGAAAAGTGGTTAAGTTAAAAATTTTGGTTTGCAAAACAAGTCTATTCGGAGAATGTTGTCTCACAAATATGAACAAAAAATTATATATGTAGACAAATATAACTCCACCAAGCACTACTTGAACCTCCTGATAAGTCTTCATAAGCATTATGAGGTTGAGCACCTTGGAAAGAATAGTAAAGTGTCTTGTGCAAATCTTAGTTATTACACCACTTTGTTAAAAAAATTATATGCATTAAAAGTGTGTGAAAGTTATTTACTTGTGTTTTATTGTGCACTTTACTTTACACATGTCTTGTATTTTGATGATTTAAATCTATTGTTAACATTGCCCAAAATACACTTATGTGCACATCATTATCTTTCATAACACTTCTTCTCATGAGTATTGGATTCGAATGCTTAATTTATACTACTCTTTATATAAAAATGCACTAGATAAACCTAGCATGATCTCTACAATGTTTTGGTATTTCTTGAACTTAGAATTAAGTAACATTGTAGTATAATCTCTCTTTGATATGTTCATTTCATGTTTGGTATTTTTATGAAAAACTTTGAGATTTCAAAAAGGTTAAAACATCTTTCAATTTTGAACTAAAACTCATATTTCTACTTATATTTTTTCATGCTTGCAAAAAGATGTTTATTATAATCTTCTGCTTGCTTACAACTCTTATCTTTATATTTGAAATCTCTTATATATGTTATGCTTAAACTCTTTATCATTATTTATATTTTGAAAAGCTCGATCATGATATATAAATATCTCCTTACTACCCTCACCACACCTTCTTTTGATAATACCAACAGGGGGAGATTAATTGAAGAAATCTATATATGAGAAATATAGATAAATAAGGGGAGACTAATTCATGAAATCTATCATTTAGGGGGAGTAACACATAAATTGCATTTATGTAAGGGGAGCATTAAGTTAGGGGGAGTATGCACGTTATCATGCATATCATTTACTATAGTTGCACTTTTATCTTGCTTATCTTATCTATAAACACTATTGTTGATTTCTTGCTTAAATGATTTGTTATTATCAAAATGAGAAGTTTGTTGGACATGTGTGTCACATCCCTTTTTGAGAATAACAAATCCCATATTGTATTTGATATTGCTTGTAGTGTGTTTATAGTGTGCAGGAACTATAGGTGCAATACTCCACAGGTATAAAACAGCTTGGAACAATCTTTTGAAAGGAGCAGCGCTACCGCCAGCGCTATCGCTAACGCCAGCACTAACGCCAGCGCTATCGCTAACACCAGGTGCTAGCGATAGCTTGGTTCCGTCTCAGCGGTTTCATCTCAGCCTCCGTCTCAGCGGTTAGCCTCGTCTCAGCGGTTCCTTAGCGCTACCGCCAGTGCTAACGCTAACGCTAGGCGCTAGCTTGAGCTCGTGCAAATCGACACGCCACCGGCAGTTTTGTAACCGCTCCACACGAGCGCTACCGCCAGCGCTATCGCTACCGCAGGCGCTATCTCAAGTTCGTGCTCAGCGCCACGCCGCCGACGGTTTTGCAACCGCTCCACACGAATGCTACCGCAGACGCTAGCTCCAAGATCTATAAAACAATGTGTTCTCTCTCGTTCTGGTTAGAAATCTCAGAGAGGTTGCTTGTACCACAATTCTCGTGTTGCTACTCTGCCGAAACATCATCTCTCACTCAAAGCCAAAGAAGAAATTCTGGAGAAGGAAGCCATCACGCTGCATCCGAAGAACGATCGCTTCGACCTCGCTTGTGCTTCAGCGATCCTTCATCCTCATCTCCAGAAATCTCAAGAGGGAGTTTGCTTGTTATTTACTTCACTTCTTTATTTGTATCTTGTAGTGAAATCACCTTGTTTTTGGCGACTAGGTCCTTGCGCGGCTTAGGGGGAATTCGCAGCGTGAGTTGGCGACTAGGTTTAGGGGATTAGATCTAGGGGTGCTCGAGGCCATATCCGAGTTTGGGTTGGCTAGAGCGGCTTGAGGCTTTATCCAGGGAAGGATAGGCTAAAGCCAACCGGTTTGTGGAGATACAAGTCGGTATAGAAAAGGAAAAGAAATTCACTTTTGTACGCCTCCGATTTCTAGCGATATTGAAATCAAATTTTGTAAACACCCATTTTATATAATGCAATCATGATTATATTTGTGTTTATTTGATTTCTCTCAATTGGCGTAAAATTTCTTTATTGCAAAATTGTTATTACTAAATTGTCATCTTATTTCCTATTAATCAAAAACAACTTAGTAATTATCTTGAAAATTATAAAAAGAATTTTATTCCCTTATTCACCCCCCCCCCCCCCCCTCTATGGGCGCCATAAGATCCAACACATACACCTCACCGTTGATCAAGAGGGGGAGAATTGGGAGATCTCCGAGTTTGTTGAAGAGCACAATCACCCACTTGCTCCACAGGTTGATATACATTTGTTGAGAACGCATCGTCATATATCTGATCATCAAGTATCTCTTATTAACAATATGACGAGAACATGAATTAGAACCGTTGATGCATATAACTTCTTAGCAGATGATGTTGGCGGTGGACAGAATGTGGGGTTCTCTAAACCAGATGCGTATAATTACGTACATCGAGAGAAAAGAGCACTAATATAGAGAATAGCGACGCAACTCGGTTGTTGGAAATATTTAAAGAGATACATTATGAGGATAACATGTTCTCCTTTGATGTGAAGAAAGATGAGTCTAACCGTCTGCGTAGTTTCTTTTGGATTGATGGTCATGGAAAACTTGATTATGATTGTTATGGAGATGTAATTATTTTCGACACCACATATCGGTTGGACAAGTACAATTTGATATGTGCTCTCTTTATTGCAGTGAACCACCATTGACAAAATGTCTTTGTAACGCCTTCTCCATTTCCTACCTCTTTTATTCTTTGCTTTCCTTCTTCTTCCTATCATTTCTTCTGCTCTCACTTTTGCTTAATCTATTCCCCCCATCATCATTAATCTTCTCAAGTCTACTACTAACAAACCTCATTATATGCTTCTCAATACTTTCTTCATTTTCGTCCTCCTCCTCGCCCCCCTCCCCTGCCACATCTTCTTTCTTCGAAATACTCTCGAAATTAGAAAACTCTTCATCTTCAACTCCAAGAAATTGCTCCTCAGTTGGAAGAACATTCTCGAAGGCGGTACAAACCTACACATTGTTGGGACAATGTAATGGAATTGTATAATCATAAAATAATGTGGAAGAGGATAACATTAACCTTATGACCAACCATTAAGTTAGACTTTAAGGATAAACAAAACTTAGCAGTAAAGCTGGTCTTAGAAGACCATCGGTGCAGTCGTGGTCTAACTATGTCATCGAAGCTTTCTGTAAGGTTTGTTATCTCTAGGAATCATACCTATAGATAAAAATTATAAAGATGGAGCTTAATTTCCATTGCTAAAAATGTAAACAATAATTAACATGCAAATGTTAGATATTTAATTAATATGTTCGCGCGCGTCGAGACTGACTCAGAATGACCCAATGAGTTGTGTGTCTACCTAGGGCTAGACTCTACGCTGAAGATACTATAAATAGTCATTCCAAACTTGATGAGCTATTGTAGACTATTTTGAGCTAGAGCCAAAACCCCAACATTCTCAAGATAGTCATCATATGTCTAAGATGGGTCACATGAAATTTGACCAAGTGGTAAAAAGCTTTGAATTTCAGTCCAGTCTCTCTGATAAATGCATTTATCACCGCTCAATGTCAAATAAGACAATTATCATATGTCTATATATATGCGGATGTCTATATATATGCGGATGATATGTTGATTTTGGGGTTGGATCTTGTTGCAGTGAAGGATATTAAATCCAATCTTGCACAAACTTTTGACATGAAGGACATTGCTCTTGTTGATACCCTGTTAGGTATGAAGGTTATAATAGACAAGTGTCGTGTTACTCTTAGTCAAGTTCATTATGTAGAGCAAATTATTTTTACCTTGGGATATACAGATTGTAGGCCAGTAGAGACACCATTTGATCACAATGTTAAGTTGAGTCCAAATGTTGGGATCAATATTGATCAAGTGAATTATTCAAACATAATTGGTAGTCTCATGTACGCCACAAATTGTACAAGACCAGACATTACCTTCTCTGTTGGCATACTGAGTCGTTTTACCAATTGTCCACGCAAAGAGCATTGGGATGCCCTTGATAGGCTGATGAGATACCTGAGAGGTACTAAAGATTATGATATGTGCTACACTAGTTACCCTTCTACAATGGATGGTTTTTCTGATGCCTCTTGGTGTTCGGAAATTAGTAATAACAAGTCTACTAGTGGATTTATATTCACTTTGAGTGGAGCTGCTATCACTTGGAAATCCAAAAGACAAACTTGCATAGTTTTGTCGTTTATGGAAGTCGAGTTGTTTATCTTAGCTTCGACTGGTAAAGAGGCAGATTGGATCAGGAATCTGATTTTAGACATTCTCTTGTTTAGGTCACAAGTCAATTCGTTGAACTTGTACTGTGATAATCAAGCGGCAGTTCAAGTCATTCAAAATGTCATCTATAATACTAAGAGGAGATTGATAAATAGAAATTATGCCTATTTTTAGTATATAATTTAGTTTAATATTTAATGTAACTTAATAATATATTATGTATTTTTTAATTATAAAACCTTTATTTCATATTTTGTCCACTAATTTATCTTTTAATTCTATTTTGTAGGTTTAATGTTG
Source organism: Dactylorhiza incarnata (assembly GCA_033032865.1). Classification (NCBI taxonomy): domain Eukaryota; kingdom Viridiplantae; phylum Streptophyta; class Magnoliopsida; order Asparagales; family Orchidaceae; genus Dactylorhiza; species Dactylorhiza incarnata. The sequence continues at coordinate 3,634,282 of JAWHQI010000088.1, read as the reverse complement.
TTGTCGCGCTCCCTGTGTTGAAGAATGACATATTACTGAAGTTGTCGCATTGACCGAGCTCGAGAGTTCAAGCTGCACTCGTCCAAAGCAAGAAAGCCAAAGTCTCGCCGCAACGTCCGCTTCGCCGCGACGCCATCACCGCCGCGCCATTCATCTAAAAATTCTTGCATATGCATGTCGCCATTATTATTCCATGCAATCACCACTCGCTCACGATGATATTTCTCGACGCCATCGCCGCCAACTCACAATATGGCCGCCACCCTCTCCGACATTTCATTCCCGTCACTTCATGCTTTCAACCCATGCATGGCCGGCCCATGCATGCTGCCGCGCCATCTTCGCCAACTCTCAAATGATGCAACCGACCACCTTGCCACATCATACAAACCCATGCAGCCTTCCACGTGAATTCCTAATTAACCGTCATTATCAATTTAAATGCTACCATGAATCGATCATATTTAAAATAATTAATGTCACCATCTTCAAATTCATGGCAGCACCCCACTCATTCATTCCCCATATAACGCCACCTCCTTGTAAGTAATTCTCCTCTTTCATGGTGGCTGCCCATATTCTTCTCCTCCTCTTAAATAATTACAGCCATTCATATTTATTTAATTAAATAATGTCACTTCCTATATTCATTTTTATTTTATGCATGGCTGTATGCATCCTCCTATTCCACATAAATTAAGTCCACCGCCTCCTCATATTCTTTTTTTATATATTTCTGAACCCATTCCAACTCCCCTCTTGACCGAACCTATTTCAGCTTTCCCCCTCTTAGCCGCACCACTCCACATCCTCATTAATTATTATTTGCTTCCAACCCTTCACATTCTCCCTCATTCAACCTCTCATTCCTCTATAAATAGAGGCCTAAGCTCTTCATATATATCTCTCCTCTCTCCCCGCTTGGGTAGAGCATGTTTTCTTTTTCTTATAATTTTCTCTTTATTTTAGTTAGATTTATTTCATGTACCTCTTTTATTTTATGTAATGATAATTTAGTTTATTTTTCAGCAATGTCTCGTTCTAATTTCTTTTTATTTCATAGCAAGTAGTTATAATATTAATTTAGGCTTCGTTTGGTGGGACTTATTTTCACCGGTCAAGCGGTTATGACCACATGAATCAGATCTTAATTAAGGCTCGGTTCATGCGGTCGTAACCGCTTGACCGGTGAAAATAAGTCCCCCCAAACTGAGCCTTAGTCTTGATTATTGCAAACGTTGAGTGAAATTATCTTTCTCCTTTATAATCGTTCTTTTCCACCTACTATTTATTTGTGATTAATATCGGGTTCATATGTAGATGTGTGGACTTTCGATCTGATTTCGTATTCTAGTTAGCTGAGAGGCTCATGCGTACGAATTGATCACTCATGAATAAAAAGAGTTGATCGCAACCATCGAGAGAGGATGACGAAAATCTTCTGAATAGTAGTCAAATCCTATAGCGGGATTCACTTCGGTAATGCGAGTTTTAGGGGTTTCGATTGTAGAACGAGAGTTCGGTCGATCAACCTAATCTCAGGTGGGCGTATTCCTCGAGAGAGGTGCGTTCATATTTCGGGAATCTCCACGGTCAAGGATCGGATTAGACGATTATAAACTATTATGTTTTATTTTATTTCGAAGTTTGTTTTGATCAAGTTAGTTTTCTTTTCTTTATTTTAGTTTAAAATATATAATTTCTCTTAAAATTTCCTTCCGATAAAATAATAGTTGTTTTCTTGAAGTAGAAGTACTTGACAAACCCGAGTTTTAATACGATCTTGATATTCTTTATATCCTATGCTATATTTTGATAGATACACTTGCCTTAATCGAGTATAGATTGAAGAATACAAATTTATCCATCAGAGATATGTAAGGCTGAGACATGTTTTGCTGAATTATCAGAAAGAACAATGAATTATCACTTTGATCGATGTGCAATCGAAGGATAACCTGGCTGATCCAATGACGAAAGGAATGTCCAAAGATCGATTAATCAAAACAGTGGAAGAAATGAGACTGAAAGCGATTTAGTTCAACCTTAGTTCAAGATTAGGCGATTTGGTTCAGCCTTAGTCCGAATATTTTGATTTTCTGATTTTCTTTGTCAAAGCAAGCATATTGTGCTCTCTTGATGTTCTTGGTTGCTGAGCTTGAATCTAGTGAATTATTTCATTCCAAATCTGATGCTAATAACTTCACCTGGATTCGACTTTCCTACTTAGGAGGAGAGTGTTATTCCAAATTTGATAACACTAGCTGACTGTGTTTGATTCTTCTTCTTCTTCTTCTATTAATTGGTTTCATTCCAAACTTGATGATTTCCTATTAACTTTAGAAGAACAGTAATCGTGACATTCCATATTGGAATACAGATATAGCCGCGGTGTCCAGAAGTCTATGAAATCATTTCGTTGGAAATAGATAATGGATTTTGAGGTAAAATCTATAATACTTAGTGTATGTGTCCTTTTAGCTAATTATAAAGTAATACGTTCCTACAGTAGAACTAAATACATGTACATTTTCAATGGTTTTGAATTCATTCTAAATAAATTTCTCTTTTGAAAATTACAGGAGTTGTTGATATAGGAGGAGCACTTGCAGTCTGGGATCCTGATCAGGATGATATGATGGATACTGACAGTTAGAGTGTTATTTGATTTCTTTTGCTTCATCTCTTGTTAGAGCATTGTTTAGCTCTCCTTTTTGGACACTTGTAGTTTGGACTATATTTTGGCTTTACTGTTGATCATTAGCCACTAGGTATGTTGAATTTGTGCTATGATCGTACTTTAGACTACAATGTGGTGCTGTTGAGATTTATGTTTATTCTTATGCGTGCATACAGTTTTATGTTTGAGTCCAATATGTTAAACAAGTGTTTGGACACGATTGTGAATGATTCACGTTCGGATGAACATTGCACAAACCACCCAATTCTGACATCGGGTTTGCGGCGGACATAGGAGGAGATTGTTTGATATTTAATTAATATGCCTGCGCGTGTCGAGATCGACTCGGAATGACCTAGTGGGTTGCTTGTCTACCTAGGGCTAGGCTCTACGCTATAGATACTATAAATAGTCATTGCAAACTTGATGAGCTATTGCGGAATATCTTGAGCTAGAACCAAAACCCAAACAACACATACATACCAACAACACTGAACATCCCTCCAAGTAGCATATACTCTTCTCAGTACTTTTTGTAGACGCTTTTCGACTTAACCCCCTGAGCTGTGATTGCATAAATTTGTGTAGTGTCTTCGACCAGTTGTATCTCTGAAATTTTTGAAGTCCACCAAAATTTTGTATACAAGTCAATATTTTTTAAATTTTAAGCGGGAAAAGAAACTTGCAAAGGACATATTTCACCAACGTGTCTACTCTCTTCTTTTCTGTATCTTCCGACCAATTCGCAACGACTAGCTGATCAATCTCAGTTATTAAATCCTTTTGTTGGAAGGAAGCAAAAGGACGTCGTTGGGATTTAAACTCAACACCTCGATTCGACAATCCTAACAACATTGCTACTTGATTGACAGTGAACCTGACATAAACATTGCTAAGAAGGAATTTCATGTTCTTCGTCGAGTAAGATTTCAGCAATATGCTGAGCAGTGGAATGTTTTGCTTTAGGTCCGGGATCAAAAACAGTTGAAGTATACCCGTTCGATGAAAATCATTCTTAGAGCTCTCAGTAATGTCATCTAGGAGTGGCTTTGCACGTTCCTTGAACGAAGATACCCTGCACCTGCAATTTAAAATTTGAGAATGACTCATATGCAAATACAAAAAACACATGAGGGTTTGTATTTTATCTCATTAACAAAATACACATGAAGGGTTGTATTTTATCTCATTAACACATAACAAGCAAATAATGGCACAATGAAATCAGTCCACCCTAACTATGCGGAGAATTAGGTTACAGCTAATTGAACATACACTATGATATATCATGCACTATGAACACACAAAATCAAACATCAGCCTTCCAATTACAAAGGGAAAAATGTTGACACCTCTTAATTGAACACACTTTAAAATAAAAAAAATGCACAATGAACACATACAAAATCAACCACCATACAACTTCGGATGGTAGGTTCTACCTTATGAACTCATCAATATCTTCTTCCCACAGTAATATATCCTATGAGATAAACACAGATAATTGATGGATTGGATTATGAATAATCTTCAATACGAACGTATTGCCCAATTTATCTCTAACAAATGACAGATGCATGACGAAATACAGCAGTATTTTGCAACTCACCTTATGGCAGCACTTGTATTCCAGTTGCAGTTGCGGTTATGCGGCGGAAGAAAGTTTGCTTTTACAACACCGTCCTTCTTGTTGCTTGGGGAGGATAGCACGGTAGATGAGTCTGTGGATATTTGCACTTGCTAAGACACCTTAGTGTTTGTCCGTCTGAGGACTACAATGCGTTCGCCCCAGATTTAAGATTTCGCCGGAGGAGGAGGTCGAGGAAGTACGCGTTATGATCACATAACTACACTTTTGAGGCACTTCATTAACCTGATAAGTTTGTAGTTCACTTGGATAATCATTTTTGTGCTTGTGGAAGATGGAGAGTCAGTGGGCTTCCATGCCGTCATGCAATCAACTGCATATATATATATATATATTACTTAAACATAAACAAACACGACTACATACATGAATGCTTCAAGAAGTCTACTTATATTAAAGCATGTTACAATCATGACATCATGCCCACGAATGAGCCAAATCTTTGGCCAATTGTAGAGAACACCCAAATTCTTCCGCCGATTCATCGAAGGGCCCCTGACCGACCCAAGAAAAAAAAATATTAATGCTGCTGAAGAAAAGAATCCAAGTAAAATGAGACGTAAAAATGTGATAATTACATGCTCCAAATGCAACGTTTCTGATCATATTAAAAGAGGATGTCCTACATGATAAAATGTAATTAGTCCGCTTGATTATTTTTTATTATGTTATATCTGATCATAAACTAACACTTTTTTTTATTTTGCAGGTTGTGACTTATTTTGGAAGAAGCTCAATGTTGAATTCTATTTTGGATCTCTGTATGCAATGTTGAAGCAGCATGCAATGTTGAATTTTAATTTGTATTTGCTTTAATATTTTCAATCTCTGCATGCAAAGTTAAATATTATTTGTATTTGCTTTCATATTATTTGTATTTGCTTTAATATCTTAATGCAATGTTTCAAACTGCTCAATATTCTCAATTAGATCGTGCCAACGGGGATATTATTTTGAATCTCTGTTAATGAGTGCTTCAAGGACTTTGCTCAATATTGCCTCAATCTAATCGCTGGGATAAGTTTTAGCCAAATAGGAATGTAAGCTAACGGAAGGTGATCAATCTCTGTTAATGGAAAGTACATAAGGGCTATTTTGTGTGGTTTAAGTACATAAGGGCTCCGATGAGGTTGGACAAAAACGTCATTGTCATAGAATGTATGTTTGGTATGACAAATGTTTTAACCGTTACCAAAAAAAGGAACTAGTTGGGGGCATAAGATTTTGTTATGACAATGACGTTTTTGCCCAACCTCATCGGAGCAAATAAGCTGCGCCAAACGCAGCCTAATTTCAATCAAATGAAAATTTGGGAACTCGTTTTTAAAAGTACCCAGAATTTAGGGACTGATTTTGTATTTTTGTCATTAAATATTAATTTCCCTGAAGAGAGGCTGAGTGGAAGGCAATATATGGATTGTTAATTTACTCATAAACAAAGATGGTTGTTATTAGCACTACAAAAAATAGCTATCCGCACAACACTATTTCAAAAAAAAAACATCGACAAACAAAATCGATATCAGCAAACAAAATTGCTAGTGAATCGAAATGGAGCTGAAGGCGATCACATTGTTTATAACTCTCTGGTTCCTCCCTACACTCTTCCTTGGCACGTAATGGCATGTCGGTGGCCTGCTGCGGTAGTGTTAACGCTGGTATTCGCGACTGTGATGGTGGGGTTCTCATCGGCAGGAGATCTATTTGCGTTCTTTGATTGGAACGTCACATACATGAGAGCATCTTCCCTTGGGTAGAGTAGCAGGTGCGACTCCATGAACTTACTGTGGAAACCTCTCATTGATTCTTCCTTTTTATTCTCTATTTGGCGAAGAAGAGGGGCGGATTATGGATGCCCTTTTTTCTCAACCCGATCTTTTCGCCCTTTTAAACTTTTAAGCTCTGCAAAACACTTCTGACATTCTTCAAAATTCTGTAAATCTTTTTTATTTGATCTCGCCCTGGAATGCCTCTTTCTTCTCAGCAGTTGCATGTGATATCAATGGAAATTTTCCCGGGCCCCTTGTCAATGTCACCACCAACTAGAATGTGGTGGTAAACGTCCTCAATGGGCTAGATGAGCTGCTTCTTTATAACTTGGTAAAAACACACGACATTCTTACGAAAATTGATGAAAGTTTGAGAGTTTTTGGGTCTGTTTGGGAGAGCTGCTGCAGATTGAAAAGCTGGTGATTGAACAGAGCTCTTTAGACAGAGCTCTTTGAGGAGATGTTTTGAAAAGCTGCAGACTGTTTGGATGGTCTGTGTATAAGCGCTGATTGAACAGAGCTTTTTCATATAAGACTGTTTGGTATAACAGCTTTTTGAGAGCTGTTTTTTTCTAAACGGAAATATTAATATATATTGTTCTTGTAGGATCTACAGCCCCTGGGAGGCAACTCTCAATATTGACCTAAAATCAAGTGCCGATTTATGAATCTGTACAGCTTGATAAAAGAAAAGGAAATGCGCATACAGTTGATATCGTTCACTGTATTATTTTTAATTGCTCTTCCACAATGAAGAAGAAGAAAAATACCCTTACAAAAATAGATCAAGGTAATGTTAGAAATTTTAATTACAAAACATTATACTTTAAATATTTTGATTGGAGCTAAATGGTGTTTGGTGTTTGGGCTCCTCATTATGATGGAAAAGTTCAAAACCAAACTTGGAGGGAATCCAAATATTTGGAGGGAAGCCTTTCATGATGAAAGAGTGTTCTTTAGTCCCACCTTGCAATTCTCCTTCTTCCCTTAAGTGTATATAAAGAAATTCACACATTCTTATTTGTTCAAAAGAACATAAGGAGAAACTATGAACCACACACGCGCGCGCGCGCACGCACCGCACCGCACCGGATCCGGATTTGGGATTTGGGGAATAATTGAATTGAATTGTATTTTGTGATCTGACACCCGACCTGCGTCGATATGGTTTCGACGCTCGCGTCGATAGGACCTGCGTCGACTTGCGTCGATATGATATCGACGCAACGTCGAATTGAATTCAACGCATCCTGCCGTTCTGCGCTCTCTCTCCACAGTTTTACGCGTATTCTTAACCGCTCATTTACGCGTGTTTCTCGCATTTATTTACGTTGGAAATTTTCAACGTTTTTATGTGCTTTCCAATTATAACTGATTACGGTTTTAATATTGCCGTTTTTCAAGATTCCGTTTCCGGCGATTTACTGTCTTTATATATTGACGTTCTTCTCAGGAAGATCACACGCTGATATACGCTCTTCTGTTCTCTCTCTCTGTTGTGTGACGATCTTCTACGTGTCTTCTCTTCTGTACATTTGCTTCATCAAGTGGTTGTTCGGGTGCTCTGTGCTTCTTCGGTGTCCGAGCACATCGGAGTTTCGGGATCTAGCCGGGTGTTGTACCTTGGAGGAGTGAGCATCGGTTGAAAGCCCTGCCGGAGGGTGGTGCAACTTCTTTAGGGCAGTGACCACACGCCTTACCCAGACTCGATTCTGAACTATAAATTACTCTATTTTATTTCTCATCCTCTTCATGCAATTTTATTAATATTGTTGTTCATATATATATAGATCTGCTGTTTCTGTTAAAGTTTAAAAAAAACGAAAATATATCACTTTGTATATTAATATATGAATATAGAAGAAAATATTTCAACAGGTAATACAACTACTATTGTAGGTTATACAAAGATGTTTCAATAGCTCTATTATAGATAATTTCAAAAATTAGTCTATGCAAACATTCATCCTGAAAATCTAAAATCCCCAAAAATAATAATGAAGCACTGCACTGGAAATGTAAGGGTCACTGCCAAATGGGATTGCCTAATGAAATAGGAAGGAGAATGGCCTGTAAAACTGGATCAATCTTCAGTTCCGCCGCGTTGTTGGAGAGGAGAAGGGCGAGGATGCAGAAGCAGAACGATCGTGAATGACGTTCGTCAAGCCCAGCGAGGAGCGGAAGACTGGATCGTGTTCGTCGAGCCCAGGAGGAAACCTAGGCCATGGGGTTGTCGGCGTCGGCCTCCAGCATCGGCGTCGGCGTCCAGCAGCCATCCAGTGGCGGGGGATCGAGCGGAGACGGGGCGGGATCGGGGACGGAGATGGGGCGGGATCGGGGATCGAACGGAGACGGGGCGGGATCGGGGAAGAAGAGGGAGCGATTCCTAAACCGTGAAAAGCTGCCTCCAACCAAAATTTTCAATTGAGCCTAAAATGAGCTATTTAAAATAATCACTTCCCAAAGAGCTCTTTAGGAGAGCTCTTCCAAACACCTAAATAACAGCTCTGGCGGTTGAAAAACCACTTCTCAATCTGCCAGAGCTGTCCCAAACATACCCTTTATCCCTAGTGTTTTGCAGGGATGGAGTCCAGCATAGGAAGAATATCTTGCAGGATGGAGTGTTGGGGGCGAACTGTACGATTGAGAGGAGTCCGCTGAATGTTTTGCCAAGAAAAAGCCTAGTGCGGATAGTCTTTCTAAAAAACCTAAAAAATAGATTTTTGTGAGTGCTAATAGTCAATTTTGGAGTACTAATAAGTAATAACAGCGGCCTAAAAAAAATTGTGCCGCTGACGCTGACATCATTTTACAGTTACTGACCACTGCTCCCTGCACAACCAACGGCATTCCATTGCAAACTTTTATAAAACAACTAGTGATCAGAGATTAAGGCTCTGTTTGGCACGACGGTGGCGGTCATGAGCGCGGTGGTAAAACGTCATTCGTGAATGTGCATCAAAGGATTCAAAGGAACTCATCCACTTTTATGTTCAAGTGGATGAAGTTTTCTAAGTGGGCACTCATGAATGACGATTTTACCACCATATTTATGACCGCCACCACTGTACCAAACGGAGTCTAAATAATTTTTTTTTGCAATACCTAAGATTAAAGCATAAGTATTAATTGATTTGTGGTGTATAAGACTATGTAATTAGTTTTCAGATCTCGGACTATTCTCAACGCACTCTCTCGATCATGTGTACGGTATTAGATATAATGGGGATCATGATGCCAGGGGACTACACGATAACTGCTTGTCGTGTGCGGGTGTGTGACCCCTTAAGTGTGTTTGTTATGCCTGGTTCGGATTCGTCACAATGCAGGGATAATAATTTTCAATGCAAACCGTATTTCCACGTAATTGATCTAAGCCCTTTGGTCTCCATTTTTTTCTCCATTCAAAACATACAAAAAGTTTTTTGTGGGCCAACCCGTGTGCCATTAAAGTGGCGGAGCATGTATGGGGACATTTGGAGCTTGTTCGAACGACGGAAAAATGTGTTGAAATTAACAATTTTACGTGTGTTTAACAAAACATAAGAAAATACGCTGTCTTTAACAAAATGACACTACTAGCCAAAAGTGCGGTGCCTTTAATAATGATTCTCAAAATTAATAGAATAAAATAAGGGCAAAGAAAAATGTGATGATGAGGATTCCACATACTACCAGGCTCAGGCCCTCTCCCCACAGGCCCCACTCTTTAGGCTTTGCAGTTCGGGCCACCGCTTTAATTAAATATCAAAAACAATTATATATTATAATAAATTTTATAATTATTTTTTATAATTATTTATATTAATATAATAGGCCTAGGGGCGCTAGGCTTGCAAGCCCAGGCCCTAGGCCTATCTGCCCGTGGCGTGTCATAATGGAAGTATTTGGCATACGCCATTATGGCTGTGGCTTGCAGGCCGAGCAGGTGGGCCCGATTGGGCTTTTCGGGCTCAGACTTTTTATATACCTCTAAATTACCACCAGTAGTTCAGTAACATACAAAAATATAATTTTTTTTTGGCTACCATATTCCTCACCTCACTTTCCGGTGGACTAACTTCTAGGAGAATGATGCATTTCCAGCAATTTTTTTGTTATTCTTGGCTATCCACAACTCAGAATTTTAAAAAGCGCATCATTTTTTTTTGTGTTTAACCGCAACTCAAAACTTAAAGTCATACCGGTTAACCCCTCGCGTATCCCATCTTCAGTCACGCTCAACCTCTCGCGTATCCCCTTTGGTGCGGCAAGTCAAATATTTAGTTGCAGTTAAATTTTTTTAAAAATGTTTCAGTTACGATTAACATTGGGGTGCCATAAGCCAAAATTAGATTGTTGTTAACAATCTACTTTTTTAAATGTCATAAAATAAATTTTCTAAAATTCGTGTATATAGAGATGAGGAAGAAGACGAATGGGCGGATACTATGTCTCGGCACGTGCTGATTTGCCTACGCGCAAGTCGGTCATTTTGTTCTTCCGGAAACTTGGAAACCACTCCTTCCCTGCCAACGGCTTGGGGAGTAAGGAAACCACATTAATCTAATTTTATATGTTCAAGTCTCCCTCAAGACTGAAGAGCAGGCCGGCCCCATTGTTTCACACTTTACCGGTCTTAATTTCTATAAATCCCCACAAATATTATTCATCCGGCAGTCAATCTTATTCATCCGGCGATCAATCAATCAACCAGGCCATGGATTCCCAGAGCCAAACCATAGAATCCACCAAGAAGTACCTCACCACGGCAGCCTCCGTCGCAGCGTCAGCGATGCTCGCTCGGACCGTCGTTAACGAATTCCTCCCCAATGAGTTCCGCACCTTACTCTCGTCGGGCTTCGACAGACTCTTCAGCCGCTTCTCCACCGACAACGTCATCGTCATCCGGCAGACCGAAGGGCTCGTCTCCAACGAGCTCTACGATGCCGCCGGCACCTATCTGCGCACCAAGATTTCCCCGACGCTGAAGCGGCTGAGGGCGAGTAAGAACGAGGACAACAACAACATCATCATCTCCCTCGACGACGGCGAGGGGCTGACCGACGTATTTGAAGGCGTCGAGTACAAATGGCAGCTCGTCAGCCAGCAAGAGACTTCCAACTCTCGATTTGGGGAAACGAGCGTCGACGTGCGCTGGTACGAGCTCAATTTCCACAACAAGTACAAGGATATGACGCTCAATACATATTTTCCCCACCTTCTGGAGCGAGCCAAGGAAATCAAGGCGGTGGACAGACGGCTCAAGCTACATATGAATCAGTATGATAACTGGAGTGAGATAGATCTGCACCATCCCGCAACAATGGATACGCTGGCCATGGAGTCCCAGCTCAAGAAGACAATCGTCGAGGACTTGGCGAGATTCGTGAAGAGGAAGGAGTATTATAAGAGGATCGGCAAGGCCTGGAAGCGCGGGTATCTGCTATTTGGTCCTCCGGGAACCGGCAAGTCGAGCTTGATCGCCGCCATCGCGAATTACCTCCGATTTGACATCTACGACCTCGATCTGAAGGAGGTTAGTGGAAATTCCGATCTGAAGAGGCTGCTGATCGGAATGTCAAATAAATCGATGTTGGTGATCGAGGACATCGACTGCTCCGTCGATCTGCGGAACCGAGACGAAGAGGGCGAGAAAGAAACAAAGTCTCACGACCGCGACGTAACGCTCTCAGGGCTGTTAAACTTCATCGACGGCCTGTGGTCGACGAGCGGGGAGGAGCGGATCATCGTGCTGACGACGAACTACAAGGATCGGCTCGATCCGGCGTTGCTGAGACCGGGACGAATGGACATGCACATCCACATGGGCTACTGCGGTCCTGACAGCTTCCGGGTGCTGGTTTCTAACTACCTCGCCATTGATGCGCACCCCCTGTTTGAGGAGATCGAAGGGTTGCTGAAGGAGGTGGTAGCGACCCCGGCAGAAGTTGCGGAAGAGTTGATGAAAAGTGATGATGCGGACATCGCTTTGGGCGGGCTGATCGTGTTCCTGCAGAACAAAAGAAAGGGCGAGGAGGAGGTTCAGGAAGAGAAGGGCATCAGAGAAGATTCTGGAGACAATAAACAGACGGACAGAGACGACGGAGTTAATATAGGCTCTGTTTGGTAAACCGGTGCCGGTTTAAAAGGGAGCAGTATAAAACTGAGAGTTTAAAACTGTATTTTTAAAACTGTATTTTCAAAACTGAGAATTGTTTGGATAACCTCCGTTTGCAGTCAGTTTCAAAACTGTAAAACAATTTATCTGTTTGGGAAATTACCGTTCCGGTGGCGGTTTAAAATGAAACATTTAAAAATATTAATTAGATTTAATAAAACTAATTTGTATTCCAAAATATTCAAACTAATTTGCATTACAAAATATTCAAACTAGTTTGCATTCCAAAATATTCAAACTAGTAAAAAACAACATATTCAACGTTAATGTCCGACAGCCTCATATAACTGTTCGGCAATGGAGTCACGCAGTGCAACCATTTGACTCAAATGGCTTCGTGCACCCCTAATAATCTCATTGTCCTCCCTCCTTATGTTGTTTGTCATTCGAACTCCTTGTCTAATCATATTTGCCTGGGGGTAGACAAAAGTCTCATCATGATCACATCGGTAGAAATCGCTATCTACACGTGAATGATGTCTTCGTATAAAATTATGCAGTGTCATCGTAGAGATCACAATATTTCGCTGTTTTTTAAAGCTATATGATGGCATATCACGAAGGATTCGCCATTTCTTCTTCCACACGCCAAACGTACGTTCTATAACACTACGCAATGATGAGTGTGCCTGATTGAACATTTCCTTTCGTCCTTCTATCGGACGCTGACCACGTGCAAAGTCTGGCAAGTGATACCTTGTTTCTGCATAAGGCTTAATATACCCTTCTTGCAAGGGGTATCCAGCATCAACCAAGTAGTATTTTCCTGCAGGTTGAAAATAATTTTAGTAACATATAAATTATTATTTTTCTAGTAGATAATATATTTTTACAAGTTACCTGGCGGTGGATGAGGGAAGTTCCATCGTTGATTCGTAATTGCACTCTGAAAAATACGGCTATCATGTGCTGAACCCTCCCATCCAGCCATGACAAAAGTGAAGGTCATATCAAAGTCACACACAGCCATAACATTCTGAGTTGGATAGCCATGACGTCCAATGTATGGAACCTGCTTATCCACTGGGATGCGAGCATCAACATGTGTACCGTCGATTGCTCCAATGCAGTCCTTAAAGTAGGGCATGTATCGATCGTCATTTAGAATTTTTGTGGGGATATGTGTAAATCGATCGTCAACAGGTGCAATAACGTCCTGCGACAGCCTTATTAAAGCATCCAGTCCTCGTGAAAAATATCGACTTATTGTCTCTGTCGAATGTTGAAAACGCTCCAAACATTCCCTCATTGTTTGGTTGTGCGCCATAATGTAGATTGTAATCGCAAGTACCTCTTTTGCAGTAGTTTTCCTAGATCCTTCTAGCTATTAGAAACCAATGTTTCCAGCAAATCTAAGAAAATTTGCTTCGACATACGAAAGTTATAATGAAATCTGTCTGGATGCCCATCCAGTAGTTCTCTAACCCACTTATCTCCCGTATTAGAAGACGTTGTGCAAGGTGTCCTGTTTTCATAATGGGAGTTGTAATCAAGCATCATACAAACACTTGTGTTAACCATCATAAGATAATACGCAGCTTTCCGACGTCTGTCATTGAGCTCAATATCATTTTCTGAAGACATCATAATAATAATGCAGCTTTTTAATACTTCCCAAACCTGCCATAGATGTGAACAATTACAAGTTCCAGTTATTTGAAGACGGAAAACAGCAAACAAACATTATCAAAGATTTGTTGATTTCTTGAGGTTTTAATCATCTGATTCCAAGCTAATTGCAATTTTTCTGGAATTTAATGTGCTAGAAAAAACAAATTTAATAGTTCTCCATTAAATCAACAGAATATGAAACCATCAATATAACATCTAAAAAATTGATATAGCAAAACCATATAACATCTAAATATCTAAATATCTTTTATCGCAAAACCATATAATATCTGAATATCTTACATAGCAAAACCATATACCATATAATACGACGCATATGTACAGACATACAAGAGCATGCTAATTTTACAAAATATCATCTCTAACCATACACCGTACAAAATATCACAACCAAAACCGCACAAAATATCACATAACCACAACCGCACAAAACCTTACATAACTAATGATAGGACTTTAAAGACCCCCCGACTGCATGCATGTGTACTGGCGATTTTTGAGCCACCAAACCCTTTTAGAGCTTGGTAAGCTCAAAAACAACTCTCTATTCTTGTTGTCCAGTAATAAAAGGGTGGCAAAGTCGTAGAGCACTGGATCAGAACAAATGTCGTGATGTTTCTCCAACTCCTCAATTGCTTCATGTATAGTATAAGTAGGGTCAGACATTTTAGGGGGCTGTGATATACTCTCTCCAACTCTGATGGTTGATTCAACCAGCTGATCAATGTTATAACTCCTCCGATATCGATTTTTTTTATTTTCACTTTGTTTGCCCTTTTCAAATCTTCTCCTCTTTGTTCCTTGTGAGGACCCCCCGCTTTCATAGCTCCTCACATTATCCCTTGGGTCTTCACTCATGCTAATCGGCGTACTCAGATTCTCTACCATTTCATCGTCATGCTCAGACATTAAATTATCAGGACTAGATGGGTCTGTCCTTGAGTTGGGAGCCCATGCATGATCACCAGATGCGACAACCTCACTAAACATAACATACATTTTCTCTTCCAACTCCGGGGAAATTCCTCCATAGCGAAACTTTTTCGCGGCGGGAACAACCTAAAATAAATGATAGTATATTAGCATAATTGATAATTAAAAAAATAAACTAATGATACGACATTCACCTCGAGTCTCTCCTTCCACCAATCGTCTGACGCATCAATTGTTCTCCGTGTTGAATCCCAACCTAACCCTGTCTCCCCGCGCTTGAGTTCTTTCCATAGCTTCCAATCTTTTTTCAATTGATCCCATTTGTTTTTTAATTGTGCGCACACATACATTTTCCCTGTACGTTCCTGAAATTTAAGAGTCACATTGTTCCAACCTTCTCTAGACAAGTGCGTCGTTGGTCTATTTCCAAGTTCTATCTCTGCTATACATAAGTCACAGAAAAATAGTACTTCATTTGACTCCCAAGTCGCTGCAATTACTCCTTCTTTAGTTTTAACCATGGTGCACTAGAAACAGAAGAAGCATAAAATGGGGATCAATATCTGATTGCATAGAGTAAAAAATGTGAGGAATTGTTTGAAACTTGGAATTTGGAATCTATTATACTCGACTCAATATAAAAGTTAATTTGATCGAGCCATATTGAACAAGGTCGATTAAAACGACACTTATAAGGGCAGTGGTTATCTTGAACACAAAGAAGAGCAGCAATAGTGAATCTGTGAACACAGGCAGTGCAGAAATTACTATTAAAATAACTCAGACAACTGCAAAATCAAAGGCTGGGAGAGGGATGACATCTGTGAACGCAGGCAGTGCATGAATCCCAAAACATTATTGCTATTCCAAACCAGAAAAATGCCAGAAAAATCAAGGGAAGGTCTTTCAGAAGTTACCAGAAAAATGCTGAGCCTGCGATGGAAGAAGAAACTCGTCTGCGATGGAGAAGAACCCTAGCCTGCGATGGAAGAAGAACACCTCGCGGGAACACGATTCTGGAGAAGACGAACACCTCGCCTGGGGATGGAGAAGAACGCCTCGCCTGGGATGGAGAAGAACGCCTCGCCTGGGGATGGAGAAGAACGCCTCGCCTGGGATGGAGAAGAACACCTCGCGGGAACACGATTCTGGAGAAGAACCTCGAGCTCGTCTGCGATGGAGGAGAAGAACCCCTCGCGGGAAGAAGAACCCCTCGCGGGAAGAAGAACCCCTCGCTGGGAGAGCTCGCCGGTCGTTTTGGGAAGGCGCAGCTGGAGGTGATGGGTTCCAGTCCAAAAGGGGGCAAAACGACAGTCTTAAAACGATCGATTCAAACCGGGTGTCACCAAACAGCAGAACATAGGTCCGGTTAGACCGGAAAGGAGGAAAAACGGGCTGTCAAACGCAGCCATAGATGGAGAGAAGACGCCGGCGGGAACCGGCCAAGCTGAAGATCAAACGTCTGTTGCAATCCCCACTTTGGTGTCTTAATAAATAGTGCTCAAAATGTGTTGCAAATCCCCAGATGATGCTCACGTCACATTCAACATGCGTTATTATTTTCACTCTCAACAAAATCTCGTGCCAAAAACAACAGCAATTTAACACGACCATGAGTGGGTTCCCTTATTTAAAGGTTTTGAGGAATGAACGATAATAATAAGTTCTAAGGCACAACATAAATTATCACTAGACTTTTTTTTTACAAAAATCACAAAATTGGAGACAATTGTTTTTGGTATCCCTAAAATATCAAATATATAGATCATACAATAAATACCAAAAAGTGCAATTTCGTGGTTGATGGAAAACCAAGAACATGCCCAAGACTGTAGCGAGGAGGTCCCATCACACACCCGGAAGATCTTAAAGAGTTTTCCCTCTCAAACAAATGCTCTGTCGGGCACCTTGGAGGACACTAGCAGCCAACCAAAACTTACCTAGGAGGAGAGAGCCAAAAAAGACCGGGTCTCCTCCAAGGTGCCCTTAAGGGTCTATTTATAGATTCTTTAGTCTGGCCTGCAAATAACATAAATTCGCCTTTTTGTTTTACTAATTGCACATCAAATTGGTCTGCTAACAGCCTAACTCCGCTGTTCTGAAGGGCTATTGGCAGTCCACGAAGGGTATCTAGGTCATTTCCCCCTTAAAGCCTTCTGGGCGAGTGGTCCGTGAAGGCACAACTCACCAGACTTCTCGCTCACTAGATTCCACCGGGCGAGTAATCCGTGGGGGCACCACTCGCCTGACACCTGTCTCGCTTGGTAGGGTTCCACCCTCACTCTTCTGGCCTCCCGCACACTCGCCCTCCTAAGCGAGCGAACGCCTTGCGGATGTGGCTCGCACTCACCAGGAGGCTCCCCTGCCTCTCCTGTCCTGGGCGAGTGCTCTTCTTGACATATATCTTGCTTCTTGACCCTTGAGGACCTGGGGACCCACTCGGTGAATACAGAGTTGTACACAATCTCCGCTCTTTGCGAGCGAGTCCGACGCTCGGAAAGAAATATCCAACCCCCAATATTCGGCAAGTGCTTTGCTGACCTGGAGGGAATCTTTTTTGGCGGGCCTCTCCCTTCCGCTATAAATATATCTCGGGTCGCTGCCTTGAAAGTGTCTGTCCTCCAATTACTGTTTCCCTTTTTCACCTATGAGCTCTCGCTTTTCCAATGTCGTTCATGAGGCCGATGCCGAGACCGCTCTCGCAAGGGCTGATGGATCACCTTGCTGCTGCGCAGGTGGAGAGTACTTCTAGGTCCACTCGATACGCCCGCTGGCTTTCGTCAAAGAGGGGCCCTTCCAAGCCTTACCAGCTAAAGAAGGTCAGGGTGGTCCGACGGGACTTGACAGCTAGGGAGTCTGCGTCAGAGACTCCCCCCTCTCTAACAACCCTTCTGACAACACCGCCGAGGTAATATAATCCATCTCGCTTTAAATCTAACCACGGTGACGCGATATCTTAATAATTTCAATCACTCGCAGAATCTGCAGTTGGCGGGAGGCGGCCTCGGGACCAACCCGGCGGATGCCGACATGCCCCCACCTGCCCTAGGAGGTGTTCCACCGGCCCAGGAGCCCGCCCCCTAGCTATTTCTGGTGGAATTGCGCCTGTGCCAGGTGAGCTCTTTATTGCTCTTTCGCTGGTCTTTGATCTTTCGTCAACTCTTTGACCCTGGTTCTTGCAACTCTCACCTTTGAGACCATGGGGTTATCCTCCACCCCGCGCAACTCTCCTTCCCCCGAAGCCCTCGTAACCTCCCCGACACCAGAGCGGGAGCACTCGGGGGGCAAAAACCTCGAACACAACTCTCCCTCCGTGGACTTGGCCACTACTTCCGCCGTCGCTGACCAGGTACTTCATCGCCCTGGGAAGGGGAAGTCGCTTCATCCCCCAGCCAACCATTCATAGGGCAGCCTTGCTCCTCTCGCCAGCGCCAAGGAGAGGATGCACGAGGTTAGTCTCTTCACTCGCTTTGACTTTGCTTGAACTACTTGATTAGATTGCTCCTTCACTGCTTTCGCGGTCTTCCGAGAGGCTTCGCCGATGGATCCTCAAAATGAGGAGGAGATGATCTCGCCGCCCCCTTCTCCCAGCGTTCTTTCTGACTTTCTTGGCGATCCCGAAGATACTAGGGCCATGAAGGAGCGAATGACAGAGGTTCTAGGCAAGCTGTTCTGGATGTAGTGAGACCTAGCCAACCAGGCGGATGAGCACCAGACGGCCTTCGAGCGCATGTTGAGCGTTCTTGAGCGGGATTACTCGCATCTCGTGGGCGAGATGGAGCGGCAGGGAGGTGGGTGTAAGGGGACTTCCCCCAGGAGGCATATCACGCGGGCTAGGGATTAGATGCGCCTGGTCAATCAAGAGCTTACAGCTGTAAGTGTGTACTACTGCCCGCGAGTGCCCCCGAGGACAGGCGAGGTTGGGGCCGATGGCAATGGATTCAATATTGATCCTATCGGCGCTCGCCCCCTGTGTCCCCTCACCTCCTGCAATAAACTTATGTAATGTATGCCGAGATAGTCTTTGCAACATAAACAATCCTGTGCTTTGGATAATCTAACTTTTATCTCGCGTAATTTTCTTTTCGCTTTGCCGAGTGTGAGTTTAATGCCTTGATCTAGCTTTGTTTTGTATTGTTTTCGCCTTTCAGAAGGACTATGCGCGCGACTCTTGTTGCTCGGCGGCGAGTGGGACGGAAGTGAGGCTGGCTCGAATCCAGAGGCGTTGGGGTTAGCGCGATTGCTATCTGCAACCCCTTGCCTTAGAATGACCTTTATTTATTTACTTTTCTATAAATAGTCAACCCCACCTACCGCATTTATCACTTTCATCCCTTCTTCCTCCCTTGCTTTCGTACTCGCACTCACACCTCTCTCTAGATTTTCCTTTCACCTTCCTTTCGCGAGATGGCCCCCGAACCCGATGTCAGGAGCAGGTGCGCCGAGTCGTTCCTCAACCACAACTTCGACACCTACGACCTGTCCGAAGAGAACTTTGCCGCGACAATCGCCGATTACATCCCGCCGGGATTCACTGCTCGCCGCCCTGGAGGTCGCGACCGCATCAACCAGCTCTCGCCCAACACTCTCGCCATCCCCCTGGATCATTTTGAGGTGGGGCTCCGGTTCTCCCTCTGGCCCGAACTGCGTCAGGAATTCCGCTACTTTGGCGTAGTTCCCGCGCAGCTAAATCCCAATTCCATCGCGATGCTGGTAGCATTAGCCTGCTACTTGCGGGAGGAGGGGATCGAATTCTCCCTCCATGTCTTCCGCAAGCTCTTCAACTTCCGGGCGAAGAGCGGGGTGGCCTTCTTCTCTTGCCAAAGCCTGCTCAAGGTCACCTGTACCATCAACAAAGTCCACGACTAGACTCGGTGGTTCGTCTTTGTGACCGGGAGCTTGGGCAACACCCTCCTCGTGCCAGTGCAAGAGGACAAGTTGACCTTCCGGCCTCCAACGCTGGGAGGTTATGAGGCCAAGCTCCACGCGTTCATCCAACAACATGGCATGGACGTCGTGCATCTGCGGAACCACGTCGGCTCGCTTCCGCCGATCCTGCCAGGAGAGGTTAAGCTGAACTATTTCAACCATAGCTCCCGCTTACTTTCACTCACTTTTTCTTCTCACTTGACTCTCCTGATGCAGGGGTTCGAAGCCTCCCCCTCCATCCGGCGAATGTGATCATGGCGACCTCCCCAGACGTCACCCTGACTCTCGCCCGATCCGCTGTCGAAGCCTGCCACAAAGATCCCGCCTCCGCGAAACCCAGCGGACAGAAGCAGAAGCCTGGCGTGGCAACCAGCTCCCCTTCCAAACGGCCCAAGCCTTCTTCCACCGCCAAGGGACACTACAATAAACTGCACCTGTAGTAAGGACTAAATTGTAACGAAGACAAAATTTGTTACTAATAGTTACATTTAGTAACGAAATTTTTCTATCGTTACAAAATATTAATTTTTGTAACAAGTATTTTATATTTTGTTACAATAATTAAATGTTTGTTACAATAAGTGCATGTATTTGTAACAAAACTAATTTTACGTTACAAATAGTAAAATATCCTCACAAAAAGTAGCAATTGTAACAACACTTTGAAAGTATTTATAACAACTAGAATTTTCTTACAATTAGTATTTTTTGTAATCAAAGTTTGGTTATAATAAATATATTAAATTTTAAAATGAACGAAAACATGACACTATTTTTTTAATATAAATTCATAATAAAAATAAAGATCATATATAATAACTTTAAATTTGTTAACGATTTCTTATCTATTTTGACATAAAATATAATAGCAAAATTGTTAATTGTCCCCAAATTAACCCACCTGCATCTACTTACCTAGCTAGTGAGAAACTTGTGTGTGTGTGTGTGTATATATAAATATATATATATAGACACACACACACACACACACACACGAGTGACATGCAGTACACAGAGGGCCCTTATGCCCCGCGCGATAGTGCACATTCGCCACAGTCGGGCGGGCGGAAACCCCCGTGTACTAAAACAAAACATTAAATAAAAAAACATATAAACTTAAAGTATGAAAACCCGCGCATGTCATATCGATTACTAGAAAACATGTGGTTTAATGAAAATAGATATAAAGAAAGTCATAAATATATGTCGAATCGATAAATAAAATAAGTGGTTCAATAATTAAGCTAGCATTAATTACTTTTTAAATAAGAAAACACATGTCATATCAATTGCTAGAAGAAGAAGAGTGTTTTAATGAAAATAGATGTAATGAAAATAAAAAATACATGTCATGTCGATTGATAAATAAAACACGCTGTTCAATAAGAATTACATTTTTAATTAAGATTATTTACTGTTAAATAAGAATTACCTCCCCCTATTTTCGCCCGCTCTCAGACGCTCGATCAACTGACAGTGCACAGGAAGCTCTTATTCCCCACGCGATAGTACGCCCCCCGCCTCAACAGTGCCCCAGCGTGACGGCACTCCTACAATTCGCAAACCCCCGTGCGCAACTGTCAAAGACTTGAGGTACTACTGCGACATTGGTATTTTCGTGCACGTGGGTTTGCACAGACACACAAAGACACATACAATCACATGCACACACATACAATCACACAAACACACATACAATCACACACACACATACACACATACACATGTACACACACACACACACACACTAACACAGACACACACAGACATACATAGACACAATAACATACAGATAGTCACACACATGCATAGACACACAAAGACACACAGACACATCCCCACACTACACAAAGACACAGACACATATAGACACATAAACACATACACATAGACCACTAGCTCGAGTGCTCCTGCTGCAGAATAAACATGAATAAAAAGTAGATAAATTTATATGTATTGTTATTTAATTTGGAGTTAAAATGATTATTACTTTCATTTTTGTATGTTTTTATGTTAGGAATCATGGAAGATTTAATCAAGAATTGAAGACAAAGCATAGTTGAAAATCATGGACTTGTTGTAACAAAACGTTCAATTCATTACAACAGGTCTAGTGCAGTTTAAGCAGGCAGAAATCCCGATTCTGAAATGTTGCAACATTTCTGCCGAAATGTTATAACATGTTGGCAGTTACAGAAAATTTAAATCCGAAATTAATCGAATTTCAGCGGTTACGGACGAAAAAAGCATCTTTTCAGCAATTAAAATCTACCAAAATATGGGGCCCGCCTGGAGAGAGAAAGGAGGAAGATTTAAAAGGAAAATTTTGGCCATTAAAGAGAGATTCTAGGAGGAAGAAATTGGAGAGAGGAAGAAAAACTGCTAAGGAGAAGATTAGTCCAGGAATTGCATCTGGGTTGCAGGAAACACTTTCAAGTCATTGGAGAAGGGAAGATTCACTTGCTTTTCACCATATTTAGTAAGATCTATCCAATGTTGTGTTCTTTCTTCTCAATCATGAACTAATTTCATAAATCTTGTGTTGTGAGAGTACTTTGTCTTATGTAATGATGTTATTTTAATTTTTCTTCGTGATTGTTTGGTGAATGATTTATTTATCGCGTTTATGATCTTTGTTTTGAAACTTTTGGCCAAGGTTTTGCTTTTCTACTGCACTTCATAATTCGAGAGATGAGTTGCGTAAGTGCGTCATAAATTCAATATAACATTTGAAGAGAGAAAGAGATTTCCTCTTGGTGTTAGCAACATAGATTTTTAGTCTTTATGCGATTCTTTATTTCACTCGAGTTAGAGATGACAGAAGAGATAAGGGATTAAGGATGTTGAAACCAGAGAACTGGTCTCGACGTTCGAAAGGGAGATGCAGCTAACCCTTACTTGACCCGAGCTAGACCCTTGACCAGTTACTAAGAACCGAAGAACCTTACCCTTAAAGAACACCTGAGTCCACAAACGGACCCCTTAAGCTGCAGCATGGAGGTCCCACCACATACCCGGTAGCTCACAAGGAACTTCCCATCCCAAGCCAATACTGAGCCTGGGCACCTTGGAAGGCACTAAGGATCACCTCACCATCCATCTTCAATGACAGGGGGAGGGGAGGGGTAGTGCTTGCTCACAACACACATGCAAGGGAGGGGGGGGGGGTACAAACATCCCTTCCCAAGGTGCCCATGGGAGTCTATTTATAGACTTCTCAAAATTGGGCTGCGGATAGCCAAAATTTTGCAATCTGCAACTCAACCACGAACCTGGACGGTCAAAACAAGAGGGGGGGGGGGGGGGGGCGAGTGGAGGACAAGATGCCCACTCCCCCCCTTGCCGGGGTCGAACGAGTGGACCGAGGTCCACTGCCCTTACTGGGCGAGTGAACCGAGGTCCACCGCCCTTACTGGGCGAGTGGACCTTACGGTCCACTCAACCCACCGGGCGAGTGGACCCATGGTCCACTCGCCCCCCCCCCCCCCCCACTCAGGCGAGTGGACCAATGGTCCACTCTCCCGGGTCCTTGGGCGAGTGGACCAATGGTCCACTCGCCTGGGGCCTTGAGCGAGTGGACCCAAGGTCCACTCGTCCAAGGAGGTCTACCCCCCCTAACCTTCTCTTTCTGGTCTTGATGACCTCCGTCGGGTCGATTTACTGCATCTCGGTCACCCTCTCTACCCTGACCTCATCCGCGTTGGGTCACACCGACTTGGAAAATATGAGGGTTGTACACAATCCCCGCTCTTTTCGAGCTTGCCTTAAGCTCGGAAAGAAAGTCCAACCCACCTATTTGACGAGTAGGTGGGACCTTAGGGGAATCCACGAAAGGCCCCGCCAACGGGATACTCCTGCCGAGTTTTTCAGTTGAACCTGACTTAAGGCGGAAGGCGAACCTTTCTCCACTTAACAACCCTCCTATAAGCTGAGCTCAACTGGAGTTGGAGAAAGCTCAACACCTTAGGTCGAATTGAACATGACCTGAGGTGGAGAAAAACACAGCTCTAGTCGAGCCGAGCTCTGTTGGAGCATGCGTTTCGCACTCCTCCGGTTTGATAATAACAAAGTCCCGTGTGTATTTGATTCTATTTTTTATTAATGGTGTGCAGATAACAGGTATGAGATGTTCACATTTCAGCTGGAGCTAAATTTGAATGAGGGAAATTTCACTGTCGGAAAATTCCGACAGCCGCTGTCGCCCAGGCGACAGCAGAGAAGTTACAACTACTTCCCTCCACGGTAGATCGACGAAATGCAGTTTTGAGCTGTCGGAATTCCGACAGCGATGTCGCCCACGCGACAGCTCGGAGGTTACAACAACTGCCCACAACACCACCCACGATCGGCAGTTTTGCGCTGTCAGAAATTCGACATTGATGTCGCCCAGGCGACAGCTCGACGGTTACAGCAACTGCCCGCACGATGCCACTCCAGCGGCAGTTTGACGCTGTCGGAAAATTCCGACAGTCGCTGTCGCCCAGGCGACAGCGATTTTCTATAAAATGACTCCTTGTGTTCGTGCATTTCAAGCTTTGAGAATTCCAAGTCCCTTCCTGAGTGCATACGAACCAGAGAGCTCCAGAACCTCTTCAACTCCCATTTGTGCAAAGAAGGATTGAAGATTGAAGACGAGATCGGGCGCGCTTCTACATCATCGATCATCTCGAGGCTTCAACAATCCGTTCAGAGATCTGATCTTCTAGGGAGTTGTTCTTTTCATATTGTATTTTCATTCACATACTTTTATTTTTGTATTGGTAGAGAAATCGTCGTCTTGCGTGCGGCGTCTAAGTCCTTGCGCGTCTTAGGGGAAAATCGCTTCCTTGTGCGGAGCGTCCAAGTCCTTGCGTGGCTTGGTGGGAAATCGTGGCCTTGTGTGCTACGTCTAGATCTTGGGAAGATCTAGAGGATAGGCTTGGGCTTGGTCTTGGGAAAGACAAGCGATAGCCTTCCGATCCTTGGGAGAAGGATTGGTAAACCAAATTGTAGAATTTTTTTATTAACATAATTGTGCCTTGATCTTAAGCATTGTTAAGATCATTTTTATTGTACTCAAATTTCATGATTAATATAATTATGTCTTTTTCTTTAATTACATATTTGGTGGCATAATCTTTATCTTAGAAATTTGTGTTTTGGTTTAATACTAAAGTTGTATTGGTTTGAAAGTATTTATAAGTAATTTTTTTTAGTAAAGTAAAATCGTTTAAAAAAAAAATTATTACTAAGTAAAAATTACTTTTTAGACACACCCTTATTCACCCCCCCCCTCTAAGGGCGTCATACGATCTAACAAGTGGTATCAGAGCTAGGTTACTCCAAAACGGTTTTACCACCGGGAGTAATGGCGCACAACGATCATGCGTTCGTTGAGGGGCAAGACATAAGTAGACCACCTTTATTCACGGGCACAGACTATAATTATTGGAAAACACGTATGCGTTGTTTTCTAATTGCGCTAGATATAGAAGTCTGGAATATGGTAGAATCTAGTTACACTTCTCCAACAGTTGCTGTAGGAGATGTAACTATGGATAAGCCCAAAGACAAGTGAGATGACAATGATAAATTAAGATGTAAGAACAATGCAAAAGCCATGAATGCTTTATTTTGGGCACTAGATCGCACTGAATTTAATAGAGTTTGTGTTTGTAATTCTGCATTTGAAATTTGGAATTTGTTAGAAATCACTTATGAAGGTACTTCGCAGGTAAAAGATTCAAAGCTATTTCAACTGGAGTCTGAATTTGAAAGGTTCAAAATGGAGGTAAATGAAGAGATTGATACGATGTACACACGATTCACAAAAATCGTGAACGACTCAAAGGTGCTAGGAAAGGTGTTCTCAAATGGAGATTTAGTAAGGAAAATCTTAAGATCACTTCCCCCGAAGTTCAATCCTAAAGTGACTGCAATTTCCGAGTCACATGATCTTAAGACCTTACAATTGGAGAGCCTCATTGGGAACTTGAAAACTCATGAAGTTGAATTGAAAATTCAACAACAAGATTATATGGAGCCAAGGAAGAAGGGATTGACTCTAAGATCAAAGAAGGAAGAAACTAGTGATTCTGAGGAGGATGAAGAAGATGAGGAAAGTTTATTTGTTAAAAAATTTAGAAAATTTATGAAAAATCCGGAGAGAAGGAATTCGTTTAAGAAGTATTTTAAGAAGGAGACCTTTTGGAAGAAAAAAGGAAAGGAAGGCGATGAGGAGGAAGAGAGACCGCCACCAGAGTGCTATCACTGCAAGAAGTTAGGACACATCCGAAGCAAGTGTCCAAAATACTTGAAAGAACTTAAAGAAAAGAAGCACAAAAGGTCGAAGAAGGTGTTGAAGGCGGAAACCTGGGATGATACTACTTCTGAGGATGCAAGCAGTTCCGACTCAAGTAAAGAAGAGGAGGCCAACATATGCTTAATGGGAAAGAGCGTCATATCTGATGACGAATGCAGTGTCCAAAGCGACACTGAGGTAACTCCTCCAACCTATGATGAATTATTTTCTGAATTTTTAAAGACTTGCAAATTTTTTGAAAAAAGTTTAAAAGGTAATGATCTTCTTAATTCTGAAAATGGAATTTTACTTAAAGAAAACAAAAAATTGTTAAATGAAATCAAGACTATTGGAAAAAGAGATATTTCTTGCCAAGAGTGTGATCACTCTTTGGGAAGAATTAAAGAACTTGAAGAATCTCTTTCCAAATCTCATTCTACAATAAAAGTTCTTACTAAAAAGAATGAGATTTTAGAGAGAGATCTGAAATCTTCAATTTCCATAGTCCATGAGGGAAAGAAATCTTTTGAACGGAGATGCGTAAATCTAGTATCCGAGAATACAAAAATGAGACACCAGATTCATGACTTAACACTAGCCATGAAAAAATTTGGAATGGGCCGAATATCACTGGATATGATCTTAGGATACCAACGCCATGGATCTGGAAGGTTTGGGCTCGGATACACATCTGGAAGCTGTCGCCCGGCGACAACCACTGTCGTCGGCGACAGTGAAAAGTCCAGAAAATTCACTTTTAAAAATTCTAGAAATAATGAATTGTTAAATACTGCATCCTCATCCAGTAAAAGTCCAGAAAAGTTATACTCCTCTAAATACATTACATGTGCCAAATGCAATAGATTTGGTCACACTACGGACTCTTGCTGGAAAGAAGGAAAAAGTAAAATCAAACAAATCTGGGTGCCTAAGGCTTCTACCTATACTATGGGTGGAACCACTTGGGTAACCAGATCTTTACTCACCTCTTCTTTCTAGGTATGTTGGCAGGCTAAGGACAAAGAAGACGTGTGGTACTTGGACTCGGGTTGTTCAAAGCACATGACGGGCAATAAAGAAAAGTTCCTTAGCCTAGAGATGAAGAAAGGAGGAGTTGTTACATTCGGAGACAATGGAAAAGGAAAAATCATCGGCATCGGAGTTGTGGGTAACGAAAATTTTTCAATTTCAAATATTTTATTTGTAGAAGGATTAAAGCATAATTTGATTTCTATTAGTCAATTATGTGATAAGGGTTTAAATGTTTTATTTGAATCTTCTACAAATTTATGCAAAATTATTAATTCCAAAACAAATGAAATTGTTTTTACCGCACCTAGATGTCATAATGTATATATGATTAAATTTCTTGATTTTTCAAATTCTACCTTAAAATGTTTTTTATCAAAAAATGATGAATTAGATTTATGGCATAGGCGACTTGGACATGCTAGTGCCAAGTTAATTTCAAAACTTTCAAAAGATAAATTAATTAAAGGTTTACCTTTGCTAAATGGAAATTTATCTTCTTCACTATGTGTGCCTTGCCAAAAAGGAAAATTTTCAAAATCATCTTTCAAAAGTAAAAACATTATTTCTACCACTAGGCCACTTCAATTAATACATATGGATTTATTTGGGCCAATTGGAATTTCTAGCTTAGGAGGTAGAAAATACACATTTATTTTGATTGATGATTATTCTCGTTTTTGTTGGACTTTATTTCTAACCTCCAAATCCGAAGCATTTTCAGAATTTTCAAAATTATGTTTGCGTATTCAAAATGAATTTGAGTTAAAAATTAAACGCATACGATCGGATCATGGAGGAGAATTTGAAAATGAAAAGTTTATTTCTTTTTGTACGGAGTTAGGAATTAAACATGAATTTTCCGCTCCACGCACACCACAGCAAAATGGTGTAGTGGAGAGGAAAAATAGAACTCTTCAAGAGTTAGCCCGTACAATGTTATCTGAATTCAAATTACCAAAATCTTCTTGGGCTGAAGCGGTTAGCACGGCATGTTATGTAATAAATAGAGTAATGCTTCGCCCTATTTTAAAATTAACTCCTTATGAATTAATTTTTAATAAACAACCAAATGTTTCTTATCTCAAAGTTTTTGGTTGTAAATGTTTTATTTTGAATTCTAAAGATTCCTTAGGAAAATTTGATGAAAAATGTGATGAAGGTATTTTTATTGGCTATTCTTCAACTAGTAAAGCTTATCGGATTTTTAATAAAAGAACAAAAATAGTTGAAGAATCCATTCATGTTAGGTTTGATGAGTTTGCTTCATGTGTAGAAAAGAAAATAACAGGAAAAGAAGATGATCCCCTTCCTTCAGTGGAGAATGATGATGAAGAACTTGGAGAAAATGAAGAAGAAAAAGGAGAAGAAAGAGAAGGAGAAAGAGAAGAAGAAAGAGA
Organism: Dactylorhiza incarnata; assembly: GCA_033032865.1. Taxonomy (NCBI): domain Eukaryota; kingdom Viridiplantae; phylum Streptophyta; class Magnoliopsida; order Asparagales; family Orchidaceae; genus Dactylorhiza; species Dactylorhiza incarnata. Next base: position 3,605,822 of record JAWHQI010000088.1, on the reverse strand, counting down.
AGAAGAAAGAGAAGAAGAAAGAGAAGAAGAAAGAGAAGAAGAAAGAGAAGAAGAAAGAGAAGAATATGTGCCTCCAAGTGAATTGAGATTTTCAAAGGATCATCCAAAGGAGCTTATCATTGGAGATCCGCAAAAAGAGGTTAGTACATGTTCATCGCAACATGTTTTATTTTCAAACCTTTGTTTTGTCTCTGAAATAGAACCAAAAGATATTTCCACCGCTTTAAATGATGAATTTTGGTTTTTAGCTATGAATGAAGAACTTAATCAATTTGAACGTAATAAGGTTTGGAATCTTGTAGAACGACCCAAAAATCGTCCTGTAGTTGGTGTTAAGTGGATTTTTAAAAATAAAATGGATAATGAATCTAGAATTATTAGAAATAAAGCCAGATTAGTTGCAAAAGGTTATGCACAAATTGAAGGGGTAGATTTTGATGAAACTTTTGCACCCGTAGCAAGATTAGAAGCGGTTAGGATATTTCTTGCATTTGCTTGTTTTAAAAGATTTAAATTATATCAAATGAATGTCAAAACCGCATTTTTAAACGGGTATATAAAAGAAGAGGTTTATGTAGAACAACCCCTGGCTTTATAAATGAGAAATATCCAAATTATGTTTATAAATTAGATAAAGCGCTTTATGGATTAAAACAAGCGCCTCGTGCTTGGTATGATCGATTAACTCAATATTTGTTAAAGCACGATTATAAAATAGGAAGTGCTGATTCTACACTCTTCATTAAGCAAATTGATCATGATTTAATTATTTTACAAATTTATGTTGATGATATTATTTTTGGAGCCACTAATGAAGAGTTGTGTAATGAAGTAGTTCAAATTATGCAAAATGAATTTGAAATGAGTATGGTTGGAGAACTTTCATATTTTCTAGGTTTTCAAATTACACAAAAACATGATGGAATTTTTATATGTCAAACCAAATATATTCATGATATGTTAAAAAGATTTGGATTTGAAAACCTTAAGCATGCAAACACTTCTATGAGTACTTCACTAAAATTAGGAAAAGATGAAAGTGGTGTTTCAATTGAACAAACCCTTTATAGAAGTATAATAGGGTCTTTATTGTATTTAACTACATCTAGACCTGATATTATGTTTGCCGTTTGTTTATGTGCTAGATTTCAAGCTAATCCTAAAGAGTCACATTTAAAAGCGGTGAAACGTATCTTTAGATATCTCATAGGAAAATCAAAATTAGGTTTATGGTATCCTCATAATGATTCTTTTATTTTACATGGTTTTTCGGATTCCGATTATGCGGGATGTTCTTTAGATAGGAAAAGCACTAGTGGCACTTGTCACTTTATCGGCCCTTCACTTATTTCATGGTCGAGTAGGAAACAGAATTCTGTTGCCCTCTCTACTACCGAGGCCAAATATATTGCACTAGGTAGTTGTAGGGGTGTGCGCGGTGCGGTTTGGTGCGGTTTTGGCCCAAACCGCAACCGCACCGCAAGGGCACGGTTTTGGCCCGAGCAAAACCGCACCGCACCGAAATTATGCGGTGCGGTTTCGGTTTGGTGCGGTTTTTTGCGGTGCGGTTGCGGTTTCGGTGCGGTTTTTAGCATGTGATATGCATATACACCAAAAGGATAATGTGAGGCAAAATAAGTTGTAAAATTTGGGCAAAAACATAGTTAAATGAGTTATATTTTCATGAAAAAATATTTAATACATATATTTTTAAAATACAAATACTACAAAATCAACCACGAGCTAAATATAGATCTTTATATAATACAATCATCATGATATTAAGTCCTAGATATGCACAACACTCACATAATTGCAGCTTTTTTATCCTTCAAACATTGAAATATTACGAGAAATCTCGTGAATACGCATTTATAGTTAGATGAATCATTATGATACTATTTGCACTTAACAAAAGCTTACTAATCTTCAAATTCATCAATAAATTAATAAAGAACAAACAAACTAAACAAAAAACCAACTATATGCGCTAATATAATTAGTTAATTACTATTATTAATTAATAATTTAAAAGTTATACTTAATTTATATATATGTGATATGTCACAAGTTTATTAAAATTGAAAATATGTCATTAGTCGGTGCGGTGCGGTTTTTGCGGTTTTCAAGATCCAAAAACCGCACCGCACCAAACCGCGCTCGGTTTGTAAAAGTTCAAAACCGCACCGCACCGAAACTATGCGGTGCGGTTTAAAAATCGGTGCGGTTTGTGCGGTGCGGGCGGTTTTTGCGGTTTGCGGTTTTTTATGCTCACCCCTAGGTAGTTGTTGTGCCCAAGCTCTTTGGATGTCACAAACATTAGAAGATTTTGGCATGCAACAAAGTAGTGTAGAATTAAAGTGTGACAATAAAAGTGCTATAGACTTAACTAACAATCCCGTATTACATTCTAGATCTAAGCATATAGATGTCCGACATCATTTTATAAGGGATCATATTAAGAAGGGTAATATAAAAATCAACTTTATAGGCACAGAAAATCAACTAGCGGATATATTCACTAAGCCGTTACCGGATTCCCGTTTTTCTATGCTTAGGCTAGAATTGAGAATTCTAGACATTTCACAATGAATATATCACTATTTAAAGCCTATAAAATAAAAAAAACAATTTTATCACAAAACCTAAACAATTTAAAAAGAAAAAGCCTAAATTTTAAAATCAAACCATAGAATTTTAAAAGACTTAACAAAAATTCAAACATCATCAATATTACATCAATATTGTTCCAATAAAACAGTAGAAAAATCATAAGGATCAAGTTCATTAAACAAGAAATAGAAATCTGAAGAAATTCACTGTCGCCCAGGCGACAGTGGATGTCGGAAATTTCTGACATCTCCCAGCAGCAGCAACCTGATGAAACTACTCTGAATCTTCATAACTAGCCCCGCTGCTCTCTGGACAATCTTCTGGAGGTCCTCGTCTCACGGCTTTACCACGGCGAGTCCGCCTCACCGATTGGCGTGGCGGTTCTTCGTCCAGAACTTGCCATTCGGCCTCTTCCTCCGGCGTTGGCTTCAACTTCAGACCTTTGACGAGAAACTTCATAAACTTCTGCATTCGACTACGGTCCTTCTTCACTTCCTTCTTATGATCCTCTAATGAATCACGTAAATCATCAATGGACTCTCATAGTGATCCTGCCCTAGGCAATGCCGGCTCTCGAATCTCAATTCCCGGATGAGCCTTTTTCTGCGTCTTCTTCACTTTCATCGAACCCGTATAATATATCTCCGGATAATAATCATCCAAATAAGAACTTTGCGCTATCCATCCGTACTTCTTATAGAGTACACGCTGAATTATCGCCCCAATTGGCAGCGTATGAACCTTCACCCATCTTGGATGATTTAATCTATACGTATACCTAATCTAGGAGAGTATGAAGTCCGCCACATCAAAAAGCTCATCCTCCATAATGTAGTATGTAATGAGGGTCAACTGAGCCGTAATACTTCTTGTATCTCCACTCTTCAACATGACTGAATTCCTTAAGATATCTTGAACTAAGAAAGCATCCGGATTGAGTGACGTAACCTCAGTGGTTAGAGTCTTCTTTTGATTCCCATGTAAACTCATGTTTACTAGGGTCCAATCTCTATCTTTTCTATAATTCTCCACTATATCAGGCACATTTTCACTAATCACTAATCCGAATTCCTCTCTTAGATCAACATGTGTTATTTCCACATGTTGACCCTGAATTCTTGATCTTACTCCTCCATCCAAATCAGTGCAATTTGGATCTTCCAAATGATTATAGAACTCACGAATCAAAAAGGAAGAGAACGGCTCTGGGGTGATTATTGAGAGAATACCTGCATTCGCAAGCCGATCATAGATATGATCGTGCTTCGGCGAATCAAATTCCACATACTTCGCAACTCCAACAATAGCTTTCTCCACCCCAGGAAAAACTTGATATGAACTATGTGCATCTTCCGAAGTACTCCTTCGAGTTTTGGAACTGGAAGCCATTCTGCAAATAACATAAAAAATTTTGATTAAACATGTGCTGTGCACTGGAACACTGTCTCCCAGGCGACAGTGACTGTCGGAAATTTTCGACAGCTCTCCATTGAACTTCTCTCGAAATTTTTTACATACCCTTCCAGATCTACTCAAATCAAGGTTATTTCAACAACAATTAAAAAAAAAAATTTCCAAATCAAAATCTTTTCCAAATCCTTTACTATTCATCATCTTCAACCTTCCTTCAAAAGGCAAAATTTTTTCATTTTAAAAATTAGAGAATGAACAAATGGAAACCTTCATCACAAGAATCACAAAATAAAAAATTTTAACAAAGATCCAACAAGATCCACTTGCTTTAAACTAGATCTATATTTAAAAAAAACAACACAACTTCAAAAACCTACACCAAATCATCAAAAATCAAGATGAAAACAACATTTTCCTTCTTCTCTACTTTCAAAATAAAAAATCCCTAAGAAATTTGAGTCAAAAACATAAAAATCCAAAATCCATACCTTAGATCTTGAGTTGTCGCCGACTTCCGACAGCCCTCTCTCGCTCTACAGTCCAGAAAAATGAAGCACAATAGGGTTTGACTCGGTCCAAAGCCCTATTTATAATTTTGGCTGTCGCCCAGGCGACAGTGACTGTCGGAAATTTCCGACAGCTCCTGTTTTTGACAAAACTTCAATTTTTGGGTACCTTTGATGATTTACAATAGTTATATGTCATTATTACTGCTTCATCTCATGACTTGATGACAAAACATGTGCTTTCTATTTTAAAAAAAAATGACTCTTACATGATTATATGCTTTCATTTCCAAGCTATCATCGTATCGACACTCCTACTTAGTTGTTTAGACCATTGGAAATTGTTTTCGCATGCCTCTAAGTATGAGAAATTGGTTATCTATCATAATGAATTATCACATTCACTTCTTTTGGTCCATACGTATGACTTTTTATTTAATATATACATGGATCATATTTGCTTTAACATAATAAAATAGCACTTCATAAATACAACTTTCAACCTTGATTTGTTAGCACAACAATAATTTACACCATCTTTTGCGATTCAAGTGAATTCGGAGATCCTTGGTCAATTAAAAAATATATATCAAAATCTCAAAAAAAAGGTATCACAACATTTGTGATCAAAAAAAGTTTAACATAAAGACAAGGATACTCCACCAAGCACTACTTACCCTCCTGATAAGTCTTAATGAGCATTGTGAGGTTAAGCACCTTGGAAAGAATTGTAAAGTGTCTTGTGCAAAAGAAAAATGGTTTTCTATTTCTCTTGTGCTATATCTTCAAAGTCAAAGTTGACTTTAAATGCTTTTATTATGTTTTACATTTCAATGATCATGTAAATTAAATAACTTCATATGTTTGATCTAAGTATCACATGTACACATCATTATGTTATATAAACATTCATCTCATGAGAATTGGACCGAAAATATTCCATAATTCTATACACTATTGTGTCTTTCTATGATACTTTCAAATGACCTTACTCATGTTTAAGTTATTTTCTTTCATTACTTCATATGGCTATACCGTCACTTCATGGGTTTATTCATACTATGGCATATTCCTATTATTTCATGGACTTCAATCATTTCCAACAAAGTGCTTCCGCTTACTCTTCATTTCTATATTCTATATCCTTTCCCTTAAGAACTACTCTTTTATCTATATTAACTTTTGCTAATACCAAAAGGGGGAGAATTAACAAGTAAAAAAAGAAAAATCAAAAATCTATTACACCTAAATATTCCACCTACACAATACATCATATATTTAGGGGGAGCATATATTTAGGGGGAGCATTCATTTAGGGGGAGCTTTTATCTAAAGGGAGATTATTTATTTTAAGAGAAAAATCAAAAATCTATTACACCTAAATATTCCACCTACACAATACATCATATATTCAGGGGGAGCATATATTTAGGGGGAGCATATATTTAGGGGGAGCATTCATTTAGAGGGAGCTTTCATCTAAAGGGAGATTATTTATTTTAAGAGAAATATATCATGTTATTTTTGTGCACACAATAAATGTTAAAATCAACAATCTAAATAGACATGATTTCTTTTTTATACGGATTTGTTATTATCAAAAGGGGGAGATTGTTGGAGCATGCATTTCGCACTCCTCCGGTTTGATAATAACAAAGTCCCGTGTGTATTTGATTCTATTTTTTATTAATGGTGTGCAGATAACAGGTATGAGATGTTCACATTTCAGCTGGAGCTAAATTTGAATGAGGGAAATTTCACTGTCGGAAAATTCCGACAGCCGCTGTCGCCCAGACGACAGCAGAGAAGTTACAACTACTTCCCTCCACGACAGATCGACGAAATGCAGTTTTGAGCTGTCGGAATTCCGACAGCGATGTCGCCCACGCGACAGCTCGGAGGTTACAACAACTGCCCACAACACCACCCACGATCGGCAGTTTTGCGCTGTCGGAAATCCCACATTGATGTAGCCCACGCGATAGCTCGACGGTTACAGCAACTGCCCGCACGACGCCACTCCAGCGGCAGTTTGACGCTGTCGAAAAATTTCGACAGTCGCTGTCGCCCAGGCGACGGCGATTTTCTATAAAATGACTCCTTGTGTTCGTGCATTTCAAGCTTTGAGAATTCCAAGTCCCTTCCTGAGTGCATACGAACCAGAGAGCTCCAGAACCTCTTCAACTCCCATTTGTGCAAAGAAGGATTGAAGATTGAAGACGAGATCGGGCGCGCTTCTACATCATCGATCATCTCGAGGCTTCAACAATCCGTTCAGAGATCTGATCTTCTAGGGAGTTGTTCTTTTCATATTGTATTTTCATTCACATACTTTTATTTTTGTATTGGTAGAGAAATCGTCGTCTTGCGTGTGGCGTCTAAGTCCTTGCGCGGCTTAGGGGAAAATCGCTTCCTTGTGCGGAGCGTTCAAGTCCTTGCGTGGCTTGGTGGGAAATCGTGGCCTTGTGTGCTACGTCTAGGTCTTGGGAAGATCTAGAGGATATGCTTGGGCTTGGTCTTGGGAAAGACAAGCGATAGCCTTCCGATCCTTGGGAGAAGGATTGGTAAACCAAATTGTAGAATTTTTTTATTAACATAATTGTGCCTTGATCTTAAGCATTGTTAAGATCATTTTTATTGTACTCAAATTTCATGATTAATATAATTATGTCTTTTTCTTTAATTACATATTTGGTGGCATAATCTTTATCTTAGAAATTTGTGTTTTGGTTTAATACTAAAGTTGCATTGGTTTGAAAGTATTTATAAGTAATTTTTTTAGTAAAGTAAAATCGTTTAAAAAAAATTATTACTAAGTAAAAATTACTTTTTAGACACACCCTTATTCACCCCCCCCCCTCTAAGGGCGTCATACGATCTAACAAGCTCGACCTGAGGTGGAAGGAAAACCTTTCTCCACTTAACAACCCTCCTATGAGCCGAGCTCAACTGGAGGTGGAGAAAGCTCAACACCTTAGGTCGAATTGAACTTGACCTGAGGTGAAGAAAAACTCAACACCTCTAGTCGAGCCGAGCTCGACCTGAGGTGGAAGGCAAATCTTTCTCCACTTAACAACCCTCCTATGAGCCAAGCTCAACTGGAGGTGGAGAAAGCTCAACACCTTAGGTCAAATTGAACTTGACCTGAGGCGGAGAAAAACTCAACACCTCTAGTCGAGCTGAGCTAGACCTGAGGTGGAAGACTAACCTTTCTCCACTTAACAACCCTCCTATGAGCCGAGCTCAACTGGAGGTGGAGAAAGCTCAACACCTTAGGTCGAATTGAACTTGACCCGAGGTGGAGAAAAACTCAACACCTCTAGTCGAGCCGAGCTCGACCTGAGGTGGAAGGCAAACCTTTCTCCACTTAACAACCCTCCTATGAGCCGAGCTAAACTGGAGGTGGAGAAAGCTCAACACCTTAGGTCAAATTGAACTTGACCTGAGGTGGAGAAAAACTCAACACCTCTAGTCGAGCCAAGCTCGACCTGAGGTGGAATGCAAACCTTTCTCCACTTAACAACCCTCCTATGAGCCGAGCTCAACTGGAGGTGGAGAAAGCTCAACACCTTAGGTCGAATTGAACTTGACCTGAGGTGGAGAAAAACTCAACACCTCTAGTCGAGCCGAGCTCGACCTGAGGTGGAAGGCAAACCTTTGTCCAATTAATAACCCTCATATCAGCCGAGCTCAACTGGAGGTGGAGAAAGCTCAACACCTTAGGTCGAATTGAACTTGACCTGAGGTGGAGAAATATCAACATCTTCCCACACCAACTGGGGGAGGAGATCCAGTCCATGTCCCAGGTGCGCGGTATCGCTAACGCCGACAGTAGCTCTATCTAGTCGATGTGCCTCCTAGTCGACAAAAAAGTCTACTCGGTACGCCTTCTAGTCGACAAAAGCAGGCTAATTATAAAGGAGATAATGCCCAGCGGTATCCCTAACGCCAGCGGTAGCTCACAGAGATTGAATTTCATCGTCCGTCTTTTATCCTCGTTCACTGCATGCTTGTACCTGTACGACTTGTACACTATAAACACACAAAAGACTAGATCAAATACATAACGGTATTTATTATTCTCAAGCCAAGAGATGTGGAACACATGTTCCAACAACAAGTTCACTAACTCCCCGAGAATGAGTACTTGGACAAGTATTCTTTATCACCATAAGGTGCTCACTAGCAAGGTAAGAGAATTCCTTTGCATCAGGCCACAACACATGCTAAGCATGGTCATTGGATGACTTATCTTCAATAGTTGTCGCACCTTTAAGCTCTGTTTGGCAAAGCGTTTTAACAGTAGTGTGCCGCTGTTTATTCTACCGCCCCGCCAAACAACAATTTTTAGGTGAGTGGTGCCAAAATCCACCATCGTGTCATTGTGGAATAACAGTGATCTGAAGTGAATTTTTTTTCACGACTCCAGAATCAAGAAAGGGCGTGTTTCGTCTCCGGTTGCGCATTTTTCTTCATGACGCGATAAAACTCCATCGTCTTCTGCCTGAGCATGGAAAAGAACTCCATTGTCTTCTACCTGAGCTTGGAAAAGAACTCCATCCTCTCCCACCATCGTCTTCCGCCTGAGCTTGGAAAAGAACTTCACCGGCTTCCACCATCTCTGTCGGCGCTCTCGCAGCTTGTTGCCATGGCGTTCTAGTGGACTTGCAACTCGCTTCACTCTCCTCGAGCTACCGTTGGTTTCCTTCTCCTCCCCACCTCTTCATCTCTCTCCTTGGACAAATTATTTACTCTGAGCACTCTCTACTCCTTTTTCGCCACCTGGAATCTCTTTTCTTTGATGTTTCTTTACCTCCCTGCGGAGTTCTCCCTTCTCTTCCATGAGCTACGACTGGGAACAATGGGCAAGTACATGAGGAAATCGAAGCTCATGGGTGATGAGTTGTCTGTCATGGAAGTCTCCCGACAGTCCTCCATCGGCCTCGTCCACTCCTCCATCAGCTCTGCCCATTCCTCCATAGCCATCCGCATCCGGACCAGAACTCTCGCACTCCAACGACTCTAGAAGGCCACCTCCTCCCTTGCAGCCGACAATTTCTCCTCGTTGTGCTACCTTCAGCCCCACAGATAAGCCCTCAGTCGCGTTAAGAACATGTATCAGACAAATATTAGGCATTATTCAAGTTGGGTATCAGACAAATATTATTCTGGATTTTATATTTGATCATGAAAAAAATAGTTGATTCATGTGCTTGAATTGGAAAAATTATGCTTGATAATTATTTTGTTGTATTTATTAGAAGATAATCCTGACATGAGCGTAACACATAACAAAAATGCAGAAATTAACAACTTAGAAGAAGATCCAGCCGGCAAGCAGAAGATTCAGACAGAGGAAGAAGGAGTTAGTAGGGCATGGGCGCAGTTTCCTGGTGAAGAGGCACCGCTGTGAGCTGACAGTTGGGGCTGGTCCTTTCTTTGTATGCTCAGTATTTTGTGATGTTCCCTTTCTACCCTTTTGTGCACTTATTTAAGTTGTAATGCTCCTTGAGTCAGGGAGCAAGTCGTAAGTCTTTCCTTCCTATTTTGTGGTGTTTACCTTTGCCTCTTGTATTTCTCTTGTTGATGGAATGAAATGATCCGGTAGTACCGTCTACCTTCTCCCCCATTGGCCCCCTTTGTGGTTGTGTTTTCCAACATGGTATCAGAGCTAGGTTGGGGGAGTTGGGTTTGTCGTGCTATCCACCATCAGCTGAGTAAGGTGCTGGAATGCTCTTTTTTCCTCATTTAGCTCTGAGTAGTTCCTTCCTGCATCTTCTTCATCATCACATGGCTTCATCTAGCAATAATTTCCTCTATTCTCCCAATGGTATTCCCATATTTGAAGGGGATGCTTATGATTTCTGGCATGTTCAAATGCGTACCTTATTTATATCCCAAGGGCTATGGGATTTAGTTCAGACAGCCTAACCTCAACCAACTGATGCTAATCCCGTTGCAACATGGGATGAATTCCAAGTTAAGGCTTATGCTGACAATCAAAAAAGAGATGCAAAAGCTTTGTTATACATTCAACAAGGGCTCTGTCGAAACATTTTTCCAAAAAACATGGGAACTCTAACGGCAAAGGATGCTTGGGACACTTTGAAAACGGCATATCAAGGATCTTCAAAGGTAATTTCCATAAAACTCCAAAACATATGGCAAGAGTTTGACACTTTGAAAATGATGGAGGATGACAATGTGCATTCCTATCTATCAAGGATATCAATTCTCACAAATCAGATAAAAAACTATGGAGACACCATAGATGAAAAAAGGGTGTTTTAAAGGTGCTTAAAACTCTTACCCAAAAATATGCTCTTATTGTTACAAAAATTGAGGAAACAAAAGATCTCAATGTCCTCACTATTGCTGAACTTTTGGGTTCTCTACAAGCTCATGAGGAGAGACTAAGGAGGTTTGAAAATCAGTCCCTAGAACAAGCTTTCCAAACCAAGATTCACATAAAACCAGAAAGAGAATATGCTGAATGTACTAAGAAGGAAGAGAAAGATAATTCTCCCCAAAGTTCCCTCCTGTACTGCACTCTCTGCAAAAGAAACAATCACAATGTCTCTGATTGTTTCTATCGATGCAAGAGATGTAAAAACTCCACACATTTTAACAAAGATTGTCGTCTTAGAAAAACTGAACATAAAGCAAAGGAAGAGGCACTTTATGGAGAACAGGATGAAGAAGATTTTGTCTTCTATACTTGTAACCACAACTTAGAAAAAACAGATGACATTTGGTACCTTGATAGTGGATGCTCAAACCATATGACCAACAACAAAAATGTCTGCATCTACCTCAATGAGGATGAAAAATCTCAAGTCATTTTAGGAGATGGGTCATCTAAGTACATCAAAGGAAAAGGAACTATAGCAGTTAAAATAAAAGCTGGCCAACTCAAGCATATTGCCGATGTACAATATGTGCCTGGTTTAGCCCAAAACCTCTTGAGTGTCGGGCAATTAGTCAAAAAGGGGTACAAACTTGTATTTGACGAATGCTACTGTACTATTTTTGAAAAAGAAACCTCCCAGATTATTGCTAAGGTTAAAATGACCAGCAACAAAGTGTTTCCTCTTGCCTTACCTCAAGAACTTAGAAATATGAAGGCAGAAGAAAACTCAGACACCTTAAAATGGCATAACAGATTTAGCCACCTCAATTATGATGATCTCAGGAAACTCCAGAAGGATGAGTTAGTCACAGGACTTCCCAAGGTCAGTTCTAACTCCAATATATGTAATGTTTGTGCTATAAACAAAATCCACAAACTACCTTATCCACATCAATCTTCAAGAAAAACCAAAGGAGCACTTGAGCTTGTGTGTGCTGATATTTGGGGACCATCAAGAACCCCCTCCATTTCTAATAAGCATTATTATCTCCCCATTGTGGATGATTTTACGAAAATGATGTGGATTTATTTCTTAAACCACAAATCTGATGCTTTCATGAAATTCAAACACTTCAAAGCCCAAGTAGAAAATGAAACTAATAGCAAAATCAAAACTCAGAGAACTGACAGAGGAGGTGAGTTCACTAGCAGAGACTTTGACAATTTTTGCTTAAATGAGGGTATAAAGAAAGAACTCACAGTAAGAAATTCACCAGAACAGAATGGGATAGCTGAGAGGCGAAATCGTACTATAGTCGAGATGGCTAGATGTATGTTACATCACAAACAACTGCCAAAGGATTACTGGGCCGAGGCTGCAAACACTGTAGTTTACCTGTTAAACAGGGCCCCATGCCGCTCTCTCTCCAACATCACCCCCTTTGAAGCTTGGTATGGAACCAAACCTGACATTAGCCATCTAAAAACATTTGGTAGCTTGGTATATAGTCTAGATAACCAACCAAATCGGGACAAATTATCAGAAAAAGCAGAGAAAGGAATCATGCTTGGCTACAGTGATAAGTCAAAAGCTTACCGTGTTTTTAATCCCTCAAATTCAAAGTTCCTTATTACCAGAAATATTATTATTGATGAAAATCGTGGCTGGAACTGGAGCATGGCTCCGGGTCAGATTCATAAACTGGAGGTCCCACTGGAGGTTGCACCTGACTCCCCTATCCAAGATATGCAAGAGCCCGTGCCATCCATTCCAGATGTTCCAGATGACGATCATCATCATCTTGCCACCTCAGGCTGTGCTGAACAAGATCTCTTGAAGAATCATCATTCCCATCCTCACCACGCAGGTACCGTTCTATCACAGATGTTTACAATCAATGTAACTTTGCCTTTTTTGTTAAAGAGCCTGTTAGCTACATCGAAGCCTCCAAGAGTCCTGAATGGACACAGGCCATGGAAGAAGAACTCAACATGATTAACAAGAATGAAACTTGGGAATTGACTACCATACCAGCCAATAAAACTACAATTGGGCTGAAATGGTTATTCAAAGTCAAGTATAATGAAAACGGGGAAATCAAGAAATACAAGGCGCAGCTTGTTGCAAAAGGGTATGCCCAAAGACAAGGCATAGACTATATTGAAACCTTCTCACCTGTAGCTCGGTTCGAAACAATTCGTCTCTTACTTGCTATTGCCGCTCAACATCACTTTCCGGTATATCAAATGGATGTCCAGTCCGCGTTTCTCAATGGATGCATAGATGAAGAAATATATGTCAAACAACCTGAAGGCTATGAAATCAGTGGTGAAGAATACAAATTCTATAGGCTTAAGAAAGCCTTGTATGACTTAAAACAAGCCCCAAGAGCATGGAACTATAAGATTGATCTCAATCTTCTCGAACATGGGTTTATCAAAACGGTGAGTGAGCCAGCCATGTATGTAAAAAAGGAAGAAAAAGAAGTTATCATTCTGTGCCTGTATGTAGATGATTTACTTCTAACCGGATCTAGCTTAAGCATGATAAATAACTTCCGAGATTATATTAAATCCAAGTTCAGTATGACAGATTTGGGACTCACAAGATATTTTCTTGGAATTCAGATCAACCAGCAGCCTTATTGTACTCTTATCTCTCAAACCAAGTATGCTGAGGATATTTTGATTCATTTTGGAATGGAAAATTCTAAACCAGCACCCACTCCCATGGCCACTGGGGAAAAACTCATCAAAGATGATAGAGAAGAGAAGATTGAGGGAGAAAATTACAGAAGCTTAATCGGGTCCCTCATTTATCTAACCAATACTCGGCCTGATATCGAGCATGCCGTAAGTATTGTATCTCGCTTTATGCAAGAACCAAGTATCAAACACCTGGCAGCCGCAAAAAGAATCCTCCAATATGTAAATGGAACCAAAAGCTATGGATTGAAATATGTAGAAGATAAAAGCAACACTCTGAGAGGATTCTCCGACAACGATTGGGCAGGATGTTCAGAAGACAGAAGGAGCACCTCAGGTTACCTTTTCTTCATGTGTACCAAGCTAATTTCCTGGAGCTCCAGGAAGCAAAAGACTATTGCCCTATCTTCCACCGAGGCAGAATACACCGCCCTCAGTGAAGCAATTAGGGAAGCTATGTGGCTTAAAACTCTCATAAACGAAATTATAGTTTCAGAAGACAAACCCATTAACATCAAAATTGACAACACGTCGGCAATCTCCCTGGCAAAGAATCCAGTATTTCACAAGAGAACCAAACCCTTGAAATAAAGCTGCACTATACCAGGGACCTCGTGGCCAGAGGAGAAATCACTCTGGAGTATTGTGAAACAAAAAAACAGTTAGCAGATCTTTTAACTAAACCTCTTCCAGCTCACTCCTTCGAAGAACTGCGAAGGAAGATGAAGATGGACCCATGTCACGATTATGGGAGGGTATTAGAAGATAATCCTGACATGAGCGTAACACATAACAAAAATGCAGAAATTAACAACTTAGAAGAAGATCCAGCCGGCAAGCAGAAGATTCAGACAGAGGAAGAAGGAGTTAGCAGGGCATGGGCGCAGTTTCCTGGTGAAGAGGCGCCGCTGTGAGCTGACAGTTGGGGCTGGTCCTTTCTTTGTATGCTCAGTATTTTGTGATGTTCCTTTTCTACCCTTTTGTGCTCTTATTTAAGTTGTAATGCTCCTTGAGTTAGGGAGCAAGTCGTAAGTCTTTCCTTCCTGTTTTGTGGTGTTTACCTTTGCCTCTTGTATTTCTCTTGTTGATGGAATGAAATGATCCGGTAGTACCGTCTACCTTCTCCCCCTTTGGCCCCCTTTGTGGTTGTGTTTTCCACCAGTATTACACACCGCACATTTATTTTAACAAATAGTTTAAACAACTTTTTCATTTGAAACAATACTGCAAACATGGGCGGACCCACCCTAAGGCACGCCCGGGCACTTGCCCGGGCGTGTTTTTCGCGAATACGCACCTAGGGTGGTTTGGTCTATACTCCTCTGCGTGAGTCTGAGCCCTATTCTAGACTCCTTCTGCGGCGGCTTCCCCCCTTTCTCCCGTCCGGCCATCCCCGAGCAGTGGAGTAGTCACGCATAGCTGCTGAGCAGTGAGCAGAGCATGTGTTGTTTGCCCCCTTTCTTCCGTTTCCAGTTTCCAGGTTCCCCTTTCTTCCGCTTCCGACCCTCTCTTCCTGTACTGCTTCTAGTTCCAGGCTCCCGGTTCAAACAATGAGAGTATATGAAATAGTTATGGATCATAAGATTATAAAAAGTACATTAATTGCATAGAATCAAACATAGCCAAAATCAGTGCATAATAATATATTAGAGGACATATTATTAGGATCGGGATCCTCTCTATTTGGGATCACAGATGGAGGTTCATTTAATGATGATGATTGATTCTCACTTTTACTAAAAGATAATTAAAAAAGATGAGATTAGTGAACTCGTAGAATCAACCACAAATTAACTTGCATCTATTTGGACTCAAATGGAGAGGATCCTGGTACATATCATTAGGAGTAATATCAAGTCAAGGTAAAATATATATGTGCACATAATAATAAACAAAAACAATCAAGGTGAACGTAGATGTCCTCCACCACGAGGGTGTAGGATTTCGTCCCCCTTCTCTCTCTAAAAAAAAAGCCTAACTTTTCTCTTGATTTCGTCCTCGGGTCAACGTGTGTTTCTCACTTTGACAAAATTTCTCCCTTATGACACATACATACTACCTGGAACAGCCAACAAAAATATGATTTTTTTTGCTATCCCGTTTTCCTCACCTCATTTTCCGGTGGACTAACTACGTCATAAGAATAAAATTCCTAAAGTCGCGTCCAATAGAGAAGAGGAAGAAGACGAATGTGCGGGAAGTAGGTCTTGGCGCGTGTTGATTTGCCAGCGGGGAAGTCGGTAATTGTCTTCTTCCGGAAACTTGGAGAACACTCCTTCCCTGTCAACGGCTTGGGGCGGAAGGAAACCATTAATAATTTTATATGTTCCAAAGTCTCCTAGCATCAGCTCACGAAGAGCAGGCCGGCCCCATTGTTTCACACTTTACCGGTCTTAATTTCTATAAATCCCCACAAATCTTATTCATCCGGCAGTCAATCTTATTCATCCGGCAATCAATCAATCAACCGGGCCATGGATTCCCAGAGCCAAACCATAGAATCCGCCAAGAAGTACCTCACCACGGCCGCCTCCGTCGCAGCGTCGGCGATGCTCGCCCGGACCGTCGTTAACGAATTCCTCCCCAATGAGTTCCGCACCTTACTCTCGTCGGGCTTCGACAGACTCTTCAGCCGCTTCTCCACCGACAACGTCATCATCATCCGGCAGACCGAAGGGCTCGTCTCCAACGAGCTCTACGATGCCGCCGGCACCTATCTGCGCACCAAGATTTCCCCGACGCTGAAGCGGCTGAGGGCGAGTAAGAACGAGGACAACAACAACATCATCATCTCCCTCGACGACGGCGAGGGGCTGACCGACGTATTTGAAGGCGTGGAGTACAAATGGCAGCTCGTCAGCCAGCAAGAGACTACCAACTCTCGATTTGGGGAAACGAGCGTCGACGTGCGCTGGTACGAGCTCAATTTCCACAACAAGTACAAGGATATGACGCTCAATACATATTTTCCCCACATTCTGGAGCGAGCCAAGGAAATCAAGGCGGTGGACAGACGGCTCAAGCTACATATGAATCAGTATGATAACTGGAGTGAGATAGATCTGCACCATCCCGCAACAATGGATACGCTGGCCATGGAGTCCCAGCTCAAGAAGACAATCGTCGAGGACTTGGCGAGATTCGTGAAGAGGAAGGAGTATTATAAGAGGATCGGAAAGGCCTGGAAGCGCGGGTATCTGCTATTTGGTCCTCCGGGAACCGGCAAGTCGAGCTTGATCGCCGCCATCGCGAATTACCTCCGATTTGACATCTACGACCTCGATCTGAAGGAGGTTAGTGGAAATTCCGATCTGAAGAGGCTGTTGATCGGAATGTCAAATAAATCGATGTTGGTGATCGAGGACATCGACTGCTCCATCGATCTGCGGAACCGAGACGAAGAGGGCGAGAAAGAAACAAAGTCTCGCGACAGCGACGTAACGCTCTCAGGGCTGTTAAACTTCATCGACGGCCTGTGGTCGACGAGCGGGGAGGAGCGGATCATCGTGCTGACGACGAACTACAAGGATCGGCTCGATCCGGCGTTGCTGAGACCGGGACGAATGGACATGCACATCCACATGGGCTACTGCGGTCCTGACAGCTTCCGGGTGCTGGCTTCCAACTACCTCGCCATTGATGCGCACCCCCTGTTTGAGGAGATCGAAGGGTTGCTGAAGGAGGTGGTAGCAACCCCGGCAGAAGTTGCGGAAGAGTTGATGAAAAGTGATGATGCGGACATCGCTTTGGGCGGGCTGATCGTGTTCCTGCAGAACAAAAGAAAGGGCGAAGAAGAAGTTCAGGAAGAGAAGGGCATCAGAGAAGATTCTGGAGACAATAAACAGACGGACAGAGACGACGGAGTTTTTATAGATGGAGAGAAGAAGCCGGCGGGAACCGGCCAATCTGAAGATCAAACGTCTCGTGCAATCCCCACTTTGGTGTCTTAATAAATAGTGCACAAAATGTGCTGCAAATCCCCAGTTGATGCTCACGTCACAATCAAAATGCGTTATTATTTTCACTCTCAACGAAATCTCGTGCCAAAAACAACAGCAATTTATCACGACGATGAGTGGGTTATTTAAAGGTTTTGAGGAAATTTAAAGGTTTTGAGGAATGAAAGATAATAAGTTCTAAGGCACAACATAAATTATCACTGCACTTTTTTTTTACAAACAATCACAAAATTGGGGACAATTGTTTTTGGTATCCCTAAAATATCAAATATATAGATCATACAATAAATGCCAAAAAGTGCAATTTCGAGGTTGAGAAGTGGAATTTGACCGATCTTAACTGATCGAAGCTGGTTAATAAGTCGAACCAACTGACCTTGTTATGATCCCGCCGGCGAAGTAGAATGTAGAACAGATTATAGATGAAAGCCCAAGGGAGAGGGGCTGGGGAATTACAGACAAAATTAGACAAGAATGAGAGGTGAAAAGGGTAACAAACTTCATTAACTTTCTTAATTTCCTATTAGAGCCATGTTCTTTAAATAAGAGGCGGCAAATGACCGTTATCCTCACTACCGTTGCTAATTACATCCACAAAAAAATAAGACTATATTATGCTGGATGATTCTGGATAATTGACGCTCTGTATTTTGAAATGGCGGAATTGATCTCATATGTTGATTTATTCCCGTGATACACTCTGATGCTGGGTGTTCTGACAGTTGGCCTGTAATCCTGCCCCTTGATCACGCATGTGATGAATTCTAAAGCCAGATGTGTTGAAGCCAGGAAAATCCTAGCTTCATATATTCAGATCTAGGTGTTGTCGAAGGTTACTGGTTCCGCACTTCGACGACTTGGATCTGAAGGCTAGCGCGAAGAGGGAAAAGAGAGGGAACAAACAGACCCCAGGGAGCTTCAACATGGAGGTCCCGCCATGTACCCGGAAACTAATTAAGTGATTCCTGTAACATCCCCATTCCTTCTAGACCCCTTGGGTGGGTTTAGAGTTGAAATTGTGAATAGAGATCAAGGAATGATTTTAGATCAACTTGGACTTAAGAAAACTGCAATGAGCACCCCAAAAGGGCAGAGGTCAACCTTGCCCAATTTACTTCAAATTGGGCTCACCAAATCAAATTGAGCTTATCAATAGGTTCCTAACCCTAAGGGGGACACAATGGACCCAAAAGCCCCATCAAGTGGCCATCAATTAACTCAATTTGGGCCAATTACCAAAAAGCCTCAATTTGCCTTAAGTGAACAAACCCTTCCAATTGGTCACCAATTGGCTTCATGTGGTCAAATTGATCACACCCAACCCCCCATGTCTACTAGGGGAGACTATTGAAACCACATTGGACCCTTGGGATAAGCCAATTTTGGGGAATTGGGCAAATTACCAATTTGCCCCAGAATTACAGTTTATGCCCTTTATAATTCAATTGGCACTCAATTGGCCAAATTGACCTAGCACAACCCTCCCTAAACACTAAAGGGAGTAAATGAGACCCAAATGAACCAAAGTGAACAATCAATTTTGGATGATTAGGACAAAATCACCAAATTGTCCAAATTGCACAAATTGCCCATATAAGCAATTAAGCTCCATATGACCCCACCATGACTTAATTCCTCTTGGAATAGGTCCATAGAGTCTAAGACAACAATGTGGGTCGGTCACAATGGTTAGGGTGAGCTTGGGTCAAGCCCAAAACTCAAAAAAATCCCAATTTGGTCTATTTAAGTCAAGAGAGCCCAAATCCAAGCTCAAACTCATTGGGCTTAGCCCAACCCAAGAACCATTAGGCTCAACCCCACCTAATCAAGCCCACAAGGGGGCTGAACTGCCTAGGAGCCAATTGGGCCCAAGGAGGGTCCATCATGGTGGTGGCCGGCCACCACCAAGAGGGGATCCAAGGAAGGATCCATGGATTGGCGGCCACATGGCCACCATCCCTCCTTTTCTGGACTGCTTCTAGCATTCCCAAGGAATCCCAGCAAAAATTGGAAAGGTGGCAGCTGAGTAGAGGGGGGATTTGTATGGGAAAAGAGGAGGCCGACTACATTAATTGCAACCCAGGAACCAAGCCCAGACCAAGCCAAATTCCTTTCCCCTGGCCGAGAATTTGAACATGGGAATTGATTCCTGATGAGTTGGAGCTCTGGCATTGGCTGCCATGGAGATGGAGCATAGAAGAAATCGCTACCTTCAATGGATGTTAACAAAAGACGCATCCCCGACCGAATTTGACTCTTCCATCAGCTCCAAAACACTCTTGGCAGTCGAAACGAAGCCATACTTCATCCTTTTTGATGGAGAAATGGAATCTGGAGGTGGGAATCAAGCAAGCTCGTCGGCCATGGCAAGCTCGGGATCCCCTCAACCTCAAGCCCAATCAAGGCAAGCTCCTCCCGCCCCCCCCACTTGTGCTAGCCATCTATATCTTCTGATTTTGAAACAAACCGCGAATGGAGCTCTCTCCATTTTACCTTTTTATGTTCCTTATTGAAAAAATGAAAGGTGGCGCAGGCCATCTCCGGCCACCTTCAGTCGCGTCTCACCGCCAAACGGTATCCCTAGGTCGGGTGAAGGTGGTGGCTTAGGGGTTTGGCCGGAGTCTGCTCCAGTTCGCCGGAAACAGGCCCGCAAAATGGCCCAGGCACGGCTGATCTCAGCCCTTGGCTGGCTGGGAACAATGACCCAGCGCCGTTGGATCTGGGCTGATTTGATAATCGCAGCCCCTAAATGATTTAATAGAGATAAAATGAAATTTTGTCACACTTATTACATGATTTTGTAGAAATTATTTGAGGCCCTTAGAGGCCTCTACAGAAATTGTGCTATATATAAAAATTGTAGATAATTGTCTTCACAAAATTTAGGAATTTGCTTGGAGTCATTTGGAGCACTGTAGCAACCTGTGCACCCATTTTAGTGTAGGGTGTCCATTTTGAGCCCTAGACACCATTTTGAGTGCCCACCTCATTTGGTTGGTCCAAATAAGCTGAAAATTTAGGCATGCATGAGTCCTGCCATGGCTTACGCCCTATCCAAAAATTAGGATTTATGGACACACTTGGTCCTAAGTTTTTGAAAACATTTCATTTTTGAAGTATAACATGAATCTAGGGTTTTGAGAAGTCAAATCCTCTCAAAACTTTGGTGGATGGCAGATCTAGTCATAGAATGTCTCTGGACAAAATTTTGGGCAATTTGGACTTGTGCATGTTGAACTATCTCTCATGCAAGATTGGTTAAGGGTAGGGAAGGGTGTGCATATAGTACATATTCATGCCTTGGGGATTTTCTACGATTCCCCTGCTTAGAGGCTGAATCAGTGAAACTCGCTAATATAAAATTTGTAGATCTATGTGTCTACTTTATTTAGAAATTTGAATCAGCTCATTTGAAGCACTGTAGAACCCTCAACATTCATTTTAGTAGACTGGTCATAATGAAAATCAGAAATTAGATTGTGTATATCTTTTAAGTGGTAAATCTGATGGAGCTGAAATTTAGGCCTTGCATGCACAACCCTGTTTCTAGCTTTTGTCCAAAAAAATAGAATTTTTGGAGATAATTTTCCTAAACTTTTGCCCAAAATATGATAAATCAAATAAATGGAATTTTTGGAATTGTGTAACTCCAAATGACCCCAAATTTGGGTGTCTTACTTATTTGGCCATTATTAGACCACAGTTAAAAATTTGAGAGCATTTGGACCTCTGCATGTAGGGCAATTCCACTTGCATGTCTCTACCTAAAATGTGTTATGGTGTGTCAATAACCAAAAGAGATAGTTTGTGTATTCAACACAAATGGCTTAGTGTTTGCTTATGAAATTTTGGCCACACCCTCCTTATGACATAGTACATTACCTCAGAAAAATATAGGATTTTTGGGATCAAAAATCCTATGTATATGATCAACATGACTTATGTCACACTTTTGTATTTGTGAAATGTTCATGACTAATACCTTGTAGAAAATTATAAAACTCTGGAGAATCACTTGTTATACTCTTTAGAATCTCTGCAAATGTTTGTAGAAAATTTCAGAGATTATTTCTTTAGGAATTATCAAATTTATCTTAGATCACAATTCCGAATAACTGAAAATTCACTGATCAAAATATTTCAGAATGTTTTAAAACTCTGGGAAATAATTAATAATCTAATTATGAACCCCTGAAATTTTTGGTAGAATTTTTGGATATATTATTTATGATAAAATCCCATATATTCATTTTGTCATACTTCTTATTTTATGAAATATCTATGGTGAAACATTCCTGGAAAATTATGAAACTTTGGATATGATGTTTTTAGGTCACTACAGTGGTATAATAATTTTCTCAGAATTTTTGGAAGACATAAACTAGTACTTGATGTGTAAAGTCATATTTTCATCCCTTTTATGTTAAATGGAAATTATGATTATAAATTCTCTGGAAAATTATGGAATTTAGAAAATCATGTTATTATGTCATTTAATATCTCTGTAAATTTTTGATAAATTTATTGATGAATAATTTTGGTACATCCTTCACAATTGGTACATCCTTCACAAATTACTGAATTTGGAGAATTATGAAATTGAGTATTTGATCTTATAAGGTCAATATAGTCCTCTGGAATTTCTTGATAAGTTTATTGATGGAAAAATATGGTACTTCCTTTGTAATTTGAACTATGTCAAGGATTAATGAATTTTAATTAGAGGCCAAATTAATTTGAGTTATGTCAAAATTCTGGACACTTCTTAAATTAGCCAATGTGAACTTATGATATGAATTGTAGATCATTTGGACGTGGTATGGCTAAGGTTGCATGTAAGACCCTATTTTTTTGCTTTTAAACCGGGTCTTACCGCCCAGAACCGCCATCTTGCGGGGAGACCATTACGCCTAACGGTCGTCACCACAATACACCGATCCTGCCGGCTAATCAACATCATCCAGGCCAACCACAATTCACAGTAATAGAAGCAATAGAAGAACAACAAGTCCACAAATCACATTAAGTATATAAATTACATGATTACAATGTCCACGATGAGAATTAAAGTAAAAGAGAACTAAACGTGTTGGAACCCGGATACCGGTCCAACTTGTTCGAGACTTGGGGAGTAGCTTGAGTTACTTCTCTCCTCGTCGGATCCTAGAACTAAGTGTCCCGAACTAAGAACCAACCCTCACTGGTTGTTAGGTAGCTCCCTAAGAATGACCCACTAGCTGCAGCGGGGAGGTCCCGCCACTAACCCGGAAATCTAACTTGATTTCCCCTCCCGAAAACCAGAAGCTGAGCCTGTCTCAGACAGCACAAGGAAGAAAGCACAGGCTCTCTCAAGGGGGTGGATCCTTGCTGATCTGAGATATAATGGGTCCTATTTATAGGGAAAGACTTCCCAGGGGTAGAATGGTCCGGATGACCTGCGGATAGCGTAACTCCGCCTTACTATTTTGCTAAACGCACTCCAAATTGGTCTGCAGATAGCCAGACTCCGCTGTCCCGAAGGGCTATAGGCAGACCACCGGGGGTGCCCGGATGATTCTATTCCCCAGAATCTGACTCTACTCGCCGAGGGGGGCACCGGTCTACTCGCCAGGCCTCCTGACTCTACTCGCCAAGGGAGGCACCGGTCTACTCGTCAGGTGCCTTCGGCTCTACTCGCCGAGAGAGGCATCGGCCTACTCGCCAGGTGCCTTCGGCTCTACTCGCTGAGAGAGGCATCGGCCTACTCGCCAGGTGCCTTCGGCTCTACTCGCCGAGAGAGGCATCAGCCTACTCGCCAGGTGCCCTCGGCTCTACTCGCCGAATACGGGTTGTACACAATCCCCGCTCTTTGCGAGCTCGCTAGAGGTCGGAAAGAAGAGTCCAATCCCTTATTCGGCGGAACGGCGAGCCCACGGGTTCTTCCTCTATAAATAGAGTGGGGATATGCCTTTCATCCCATGTGCCAGAATGTCTTCCAGGGGGGGGTCTTCCGCAGCCGCCGACCGGGGGCTCGCTGATGACGAGCCTGAGGCTGCGGCCGTCATGGACATCATTGGAGAGTTCTTGACGCCTCGCCCTCCCGGCTCCGCGAAGAAGAGGAAGTCCAAGCGGAAGAGAATTGACCTGGAACTACGCGAGAGATCTTCCACGGATCCGGAATCCACGGCGAGGTGCGGACCCTTGCTTGGGAAGGTGACGACCTCGCCTATTCGTGAAGAGCTCGCTGCTGACTCATCTCGCCAGCAAGGAGGGGGCGAGGTCGGCATTACAACAGGTGGGCTCGAGGATGTGAGATTGCCTCCAGCGGATCAGGGCGCCCCGCTATTTCCTCCCGTTCGTCCCACTGTGACCTCTGGTAAGGGCGCTATCTTCTCGCCCCACTAGGTTGAATTTGTACTGACCTTTTGTTACCCGCAGCGCTTCCTGGCCACCTGGTTCAGTCTGGTCAATTCGGCGCGGCGCTGTCGACGGGTCTTGGGACCGCGTCCTCCTCGGCCCCAGGGCAGATTTTGGCCCTCCCTCCTCCTCCCTTGCAGTCGCCTCCTCGACAATCTGGGGTAGGCCAGCCGACCCGCCCCACTGCCGGAGGGAAATCTTCGACGATAGGGCCTTTATCCGGGGGGACCGGTGTGGTTCTTCGCTTGTTTTCCTCTACTGGGAGGTTGCAGGCAGATCCGCCTCGCCACCAGGAAGGGGACACTACTCACGGGGGTACTCGCCTTGCTTATCTTCGCCGCCTTCTTCGTTTCTGTGGCTTACCCTTGTCCTTTATCTCCTTTCAGATAACCGGGGATCTCCCTCTTCCAGTCGTCCTCCATCGACGAATTCACTGCTGGGGTCGTCACCGCCCGTGGCGTCTACTCCTTTGAGAGATCTACTCGCGGACCCACCGGGCTTTAATGAGGGGTCGTGGGCTCGCCTGATTGCCGTCCTTCGAGCCCATGATTCCTTTCTGATGTCTACACCCCCCGCCGAGGTGAACGCGCGGTTGGCTGATCTCGGGGACCGCCTCTCTGAAGTGGAGGAGTTTCAACAGCAGGTGCAGGGCAAAGACGACCTCTTTGACAGGGTGACTGACCTAGAGACGAGGTTGTACGAGGTGGAGACTCGCCAGCAAGCTACCGAGGACGATCTTCACCGCTTCTCGCAGGTGGCTGGCACCGTGGGCGAGGCCTCTTTACTGGAAGAACACATCCGCCGAGGCGAGGATCACATCCGGCAAAGTGAGGAGAGTCTGGGGCAGGCCCGCGAAGACCTGCGAGCAGCTCGCGGCATTACTTGGAGAGCTCGTCACCCCCAGCGCACGCGTCGTCTGGGTCGCGGTCCGCGGCGCCGCGGTGGAGCTTCTTAGGCTGTATTCTCCCTTTTGATGCGTTTCGCTATTTTTTCTTTGACGCGTGATATGTAAAGGCACTCGCGACCTCTCGGGTACCTGTAATGTGCGGGCGATGTTTTTGTCTTTTGTGTACTCGCGCCATGCGCTTAGAGAATTTTTGTTAAAGGTTTTTTGTACCCGCGCTGTATTTTATGTGTGTTAGGGTTGCTGCCTCTTACCTGCGCGTCGTTGAACTAGCTACTCGTTTAGGCGTACTCGCATAGGTGGTTATCCAGTTCGCGTGCGATCA
This sequence comes from Dactylorhiza incarnata, assembly GCA_033032865.1. Classification (NCBI taxonomy): domain Eukaryota; kingdom Viridiplantae; phylum Streptophyta; class Magnoliopsida; order Asparagales; family Orchidaceae; genus Dactylorhiza; species Dactylorhiza incarnata. The sequence goes on along the minus strand of JAWHQI010000088.1, from coordinate 3,580,651 downwards.
GGTCGGATGAGGCGGAGTCTATAAATAGCAGGCCTCCTAGAGTGGATGGGTATGCTCCCACACCCCCCTCTCCTCCAAGCATTTTTCTCCGAACCCCGCCTGTTAGACCCCATCTACTCGCCACCCGCCATGGGGAAAGAGCCATCCGAAGACGGGCGTGCCTTCTGTGTTCGCAATTTTCGAGCGCACAACTTCCCCAGCTCGCAGACCCCGGGCGAGGAGCTGACGGACGTCGAGAAACGTTACCCGCCACCGGGTTACACAGCGAGGCGGCCAACCCCTAGTGAGTTCCTTAACTCCTTCTTCGACGGTGAACTCGCCATCCCCCTAGCTCATTTCCAGGTGGGGTTGAGGCTGCCTCTATGGCCTGAGGTGCGCTAGTTCCTTCGATACTTCGGGATGATCCCCGCGCAGGTCAACCCTAACGCGATCAGCGTTTTGGTAGCATACGCCTGTTACCTGCACGAGGAGAAGATCGAATTCGACCTTTCCGTCTTCCGCAAGGTCCTGACCCTGAAGGCGACTGGAGACGGCACCCTGTTCTTTACCAGTGTGTGCGTCAAGGTAGCCGAGACACTCAACAAGGTCCATCATTGGACCGATAAATTTGTCGTGGTGCGAGGCGACTTCGGGAACATTCCCTTCGCCCCCATTCAAAAGGCAGAGACGGAGTACAGACCGCCTCGCTTGAAAGGGGACGCTCTGGCCCTCTATACTTACATGAAGAGTAGGGTTATGGACGTGGTTTTCCTGCGGCGAGGCGTGGATCAGCTCGCCTTCGTGCCTCCTGGAGCGGGTAAGTCTTGGGCGATACTCGTCGCGCTTCCTCCCCTCTCTCCCGACCCTCTGCTCTTGGCATGGATCTGAATTAATTTTCACCTTCTTGCAGGTGAGCGCGTCATCCCCTCCCGTCCTCCTTGCGACGCCTCGCGGCGTCAGTCTAGCGAGCCTCATCCCGAGGGGGCCCTTGGAGCGGCGGTAGTTTCGGTGGATAGCGGGACGCCCCCGTCAACGGACAAGGGAAAAGGTCTGGTTGATCCTGAGGCCGCCTCGGCTAGTGAGCCAAGGCGAAAGAAGCAGAAGACTGGGAGATCTTCTCGTCCTCCAACGAGCCCGCCTCCTGAACCCTCATCCCACACAAATTTTGGGTTGGGGATGAGGAGCGAGGACTCCAAAGGTAATCCGTTGTTGATATGGGACCATGATGCGAACAGGGTCCTGGTGAGTTCGCTCCTCCCCTCCTGGGAGGATTTCGAGGAGGTAGGCGAGCAGGCGTATAACCTGCTCTTTGGGTTATATGGTCGAGAAGACGCCGAAGTTCTCGCGGAGTCTCCCATTCGCGAGCTAGCCAACCTCACCAGCCGTTCCGCTCTCCGCACCGCCGAGCTGGCTCACCAGACGGCGCGGCGGGGGCTTCAATCGAATAGGCGACTCCGCGAACTGGGCGCCACCTATAAAGAGCTGGAGGAGAAGCTGGCGGCAATGGCGGAGGAGCTTGCCGGGTCCAAGGCTAAGGAGGTCGTTCTCCCTGAGGTGAGCGTCCTTGTCCGTTTACCTCCCACTCGCTGGCCGACGCTATTGTTTGACCTTTGCTAATGCAGGAGTCCACCGTTGCGCTGGTGACGCGGGTCTCTGAGCTGGAGGCGCAGCTGGCCGCCTCGCAGCGGGAAGTCAACTACCTAGGGACTCGCCTTGCCGAGGCGGAATCAGAGATAGCTGAGCTCCGACATCCTAGCAGAGGGGAGTCGTCCACAGCTCCGCAGCTCCTTCACTTCACCCCGGCCCAGGTCGCCGAGACGCGCAGGCAGCTGGCCATCAAGACGGCGGTGTTCACGCGGGAGCGACTCCGGCGGCGATTTCTTCTTACTGCGGAGGGGGCCACAGTTGATCTCGCGGACCTTCTCCCAGAACTATATCGCGAGGCGGTGAGCCCCACCCCGGCGAGAACTCTAAGCGACGGCTCATCTGGCGAATCGAAAGAGGGTGACGATGGCGAATAGCTCGTTTTTATTTTTTGTAGTCCCTGTAATAATACTTTCTTGGGAATATTCTCGGTGTACCCGCCCTTTCTGTCTGACAGGATGAGCATGTTCGACGTATTTTAATCCGCTCGATCTTTTCTCTACCTTCGCCGCAAATCCCGTCTGACGTGCTCGTTACGATCGTTTATTATTTAGATATACATTTTTTTTGCGACGCGTTTGCCTATGTGGCGTACTCGTGCCTGGGGGGTACTCGCCCGTGGCGAGGGCTCGCGCGAGAGCTCTCCTCGCCTTGGTCGGGCGCCCATTTACTTACGCCTTTCCGTCGTGTGAGGCGGATGCGGCGCTCTTCTTCCCCTTATTAGGGCTTTTCGCGAGATGATTGACGAATAGATGAGTAATTTCGCTATCTATGAGTGTGGGAGGCTTTTATGATATTCGTCTCGCCTCCCCTTCTCCTATGGGATCGCTTTTTTAGGGTTGGCCCTCGTTGGGGTCTGGGGCTCACCCGAGGGGGCAAGTAGCCAGTATGCCGGAGAGGAGCTCGTGCAGTGACCTGGTCTACGACAACAACACATCTCGAGGACTTAGAACTCACTCGAGGGGGTAAATAGCCGGTACGCAGGAGAGGAGCTCGTGCAGTGACCTGGTCTACGGCAACAACACATCTCGAGGACTTAGAACTCACTCGAGGGGGCAAGTAGCCGGTATGCAGGAGAGGAGCTCGTGCAGTGACCTGGTCTACAACAACAACACATCTCGAGGACTTAGAACTCACTCGAGGGGGCAAGTAGCCGGTATGCAGGAGAGGAGCTCGTGCAGTGACCTGGTCTACAACAACAACACATCTCGAGGACTTAGAACTCACTCGAGGGGGCAAGTAGCCGGTATGCAGGAGAGGAGCTCGTGCAGTGACCTAGTCTACGGCAACAACACATCTCGAGGACTTAGAACTCACTCGAGGGGGAAAGTAGCCGGTATGCAGGAGAGGAGCTCGTGCAGTGACCTGGTCTACGGCAACAACACATCTCGAGGACTTAGAACTCACTCGAGGGGGCAAGTAGCCGGTATGCAGGAGAGGAGCTTGTGCAGTGACCTGGTCTACGGCAACAACACATCTCGAGGACTTAGAACTCACTCGAGGGGGCAAGTAACCGATATGCAAGAGAGGAGCTCGTGCAGTGACCTGGTCTACGGCAACAACACATCTCGAGGACTTAGAACTCACTCGAGGGGGCAAGTAGCCGGTATGCAGGAGAGGAGCTCGTGCAGTGACCTGGTCTACGACAACAACACATCTCGAGGACTTAGAACTCACTCGAGGGGGCAAGTAGCCGGTATGCAGGAGAGGAGCTCGTGCAGTGACCTGGTCTACGGCAACAACACATCCCGAGGACTTAGAACTCACTCGAGGGGGCAAGTAGCCGGTATGCAGGAGAGGAGCTCGTGTAGTGACCTGGTCTACGACAACAACACATCTCGAGGACTTAGAACTCACTCGAGGGGGAAAGTAGCTGGTATGCAGGAGAGGAGCTCGTGCAGTGACCTGGTCTACGGCAACAACACATCTCGAAGACTTAGAACTCACTCGAGGGGGCAAGTAGCCGGTATGCAGGAGAGGAGCTCGTGCAGTGACATGGTCTACGGCAACAACACATCCCGAGGACTTAGAACTCACTCGAGGGGGCAAGTAGCCGGTATGCAGGAGAGGAGCTCGTGCAGTGACCTGGTCTACGGCAACAACACATCTCGAGGACTTAGAACTCACTCGAGGGGGCAAGTAGCTTAGGTGGTGAAGCGTTGCGAGTTTGCCAGGGAAAGTGTTATTATCTTAAGTAGAACAAGAATAAACTAAGTATTACATTAAGGTTAGGAGTAGAAACGCTTCAAGTCGTCTCCACTCCAAGTGTTTCCTAGGAGTTCCCCATCAACGTTCTGCAGGCGGTACCCGCCGGTCTGTAACACCTCGAACACGATGTAGGGGCCTTCCCAATTGGGATGGAGTTTACCCACCGTGGCGGATCTTCCTGCGGCATCCACCTTCTTGAGAACTAGGTCTCCCTTGATGAATTACTTGACTCGGACCTGTTTGTCAAAGTGCTTCGCCATCCTTCGCTTGATCTCTTCCTGTCGGATCGTGGCCTGGTCGCGAAGTTCCTCCACGAAATCCAAAGCGAGTCGTTGCGCCTCTTCGTTCTCGAGTCTCCACCCCTCATCCCCATCTTCTGCCGCCACCACCCTGGGACTCCGGACCTCGAACTCTATCGGGATGAGAGCCTCCGAGCCGTGTGATAACTTGAACGGTGTTTCGCCGGTTGCCGTGGTGGGGGTAGTCCTCAGGGCCCAGAGGACCGAGGGGAGCTGTTCCACCCAATTTCCCTTCAGGTTCTCCACCTTCTTCTTGAGCAGGTTGAGGATGACTTTGTTGGCTGCTTCAACCTGGCCGTTGCTTCGTGGGTGATGAACTGAGGCGAAGCGGAGATCGATGCCAAGTTGGCTACAGAAGTCAGTGAGCTCAAGGCTTGCGAATTGTGGACCGTTGTCGGTGACGATGGCGAGGGGCAGACCATGTCTGCACACGATCTCCCCCCAAATGAAGTTCTTCACCACCAGGGAGGTTGTTTTTGCCAGGGCCTTCACCTCCATCCACTTGGAGAAATAATCGATCATCACCAGGAGAAATCTCCTTTGCCCACTTGCCGGGGGGAATGGTCCCACCAGATCCATTCCCCAAATGACGAAGGGCCAGGGGGTGGTGATTGACCGAAGACGCTGGGCTGGTTGTAACTGGAGCGGAGCATAGAGTTGGCACTTTGAGCATCTCCTCGTGAACTCCTCCGCGTCTTTCCGGATGGTGGGCCAAAAGTATCCTGCTCGGAGTACCCTCTTCTCCAGGGTCCTGCTTCCCGAATGACTGCCGCACTCGCCTGTGTGAATCTCCTCCAAGACCCGGGAGGCATCCTCCTCGGACAGGCACCTGGCCAAGGGACCGGATAGAGTCTTCCTGTAGAGCACCCCGTCAGTTAGTAAATAATAAGCGGACTTGTACCTGAACCGCCTCTTGTCCTGAACCTCCGCAGGCAAGCATCCTGTGGTTAAGAAAGTGATCAGGGGCTCCATCCACGAAGCGGGTTGGTCGATGTCCATCACTTCTCCTTCCTCGATCGAAGACCGAAACAACTCGGTGATTGTTCCCCCGACCAGGGGCCATATTTGGCCAGTCGATCTGCTCGGGCGTTCTCCTCCCTTGGCACATGTTGTATGGAGAAGGACTTAAAGGCGCCCACCAGGTCTTTGACCTTTACCAGATAGCGCTGCAGTACCGGCTCTCTTGCTTCATACTCTCCTCGGATCTGGGAGGTGACCACCAGTGAGTCGGAGTGGACTCTGATGTCGTGGATCCCCAGCTCCTGGGCTAGGCGCAGTCCCGCGATTACAGCCTCATATTCTGCCTGATTGTTGGTAACGGGGAAGTGAATGCTGACGGCTTGCTCAATTCTAGTGCCCTGAGGGCTGATCAGGATGATGCCTCCTCCACATGAGTTCCTCCCCGACGCTCCATCCACGAGCACTTCCCACGCCACCTGCTGGGGTATCTCCTCCTTGCCTACTTCTGCGGTATAGTCGACTAGGAAGTATGCCACCGCTTGGGCCTTCATGGCCAGTCGGGGCACGTAGGCGACGTCAAACTCGCTGAGTTCTACTGACCACTTCGCCATCCTGCCAGAATGCTCTACTCCTTCTAGGACATTGCGGAGAGGGTGGTCGGTCACTACCTTAATCGGGTGGGCCTGGAAGTAAGGTCGGAGTCTCCGCGCCGATACAATCAAGGCGAATGCCAATTTTTCCAGAATGGGGTATCACAATTCTGCCTTCCGCAGGACCCGACTTACGTAGTAAATGGGGAGTTGGCGCTTCCCCTCCTCGCGTACCAGGACCGAGCTTACCGCTTCCGACCCCACCCCTATGTATAGGAAGAGATCTTCTCCCTCTCTAGGCCCTTGTAACAGGGGTACCTGGGCCAACTGGAGTTTTAGGCTTTCAAAGGCTCCCTGACACTCTGCCGACCACTCGAACTTTTTATTGTCTCGGAGGGTTTTGAAGAAAGGTGAGCATTTCTCTCTTGCTCTGGAGAGGAACCTGCTCAGCCCGGCTAGGCGACCTGTCAGGCGCTGAACTTCCTTGACGTTCCTGGGTGCTTCCATCTCCATGATCGCCTTCACCTTGTCCGGGTTCGGTTCTACTCCAGCCGGAGTCAAGAGGTGTCCCAAGAACTTCCCCTTTCCAGCCCCAAACACGCACTTGGCCGGATTTAGTCTCATCTTATACTTTCGCAGCGTGGCGAAGGTCTCCTCCAAGTCATGGAGGTGCTCCCCGACGCTCTTGCTTCTTACCATGAGATCATCGACGTATACTTCCAGGTTTCGCCCCTTCTGCTCTTTGAACACCCTGTCCATCATGCGCTGATAGGTTGCTCCTGCGTTTTTAAGCCCGAATGGCATCATTTTATAACAATAGCATCCGTCGTTGGTAATGAAGGATACGTGCTTCACGTCGGGTGGATGCATGCGGATTTGATGGTAACTAGAAAATGCATCTAAAAAACTCATGACAGGGAATCCGATGGCCGAATCTACTAGCTCGTCGATTCTAGGCAACGAGTAACAATCCTTGGGGCAAGCTTTATTAAGGATAGAAAATTCGATACACATGCGCCACTTCCCCTCTCCCTTCCTCACCATTACAACATTGGAGACCCAGCCTGGGTACTGGATCTCCGACACAAACCCTTCTTCCAGCAGCTTCCTGACCTCCTCCCTGATGGGCTCGGCTAGGGTGGTGGCGGTTGCCCTCTTCTTCTGTTGGATGGGGTGGACTCCTTTATCTAAGTTGAGATGATGGCAGGCGACGTCTGCGTCGACACCTGGCATATCGGCTGCGCTCCACGCAAAGATGTCCGCGTTCTTCTGGATGCAGGACATGATCTTCTCCTTGTCTTCCTCTTCCAGCTCCCTGCTGACCTTCACCCTTCCCGACCTTCCGCCTTCTGCTAGGATCTCCTTCTCCTCCACTTCCTCAGCTGCCTCCAGCCTTGCCGTCTCCTCTGCTTCTTCGGCCGCTTCCTGCCTCGCCATCTCCTCCATCACTAGGTCCACCGCCTCTGCCTCCTCCTTCCAGCTGATCATGTTGACAGCGTTAAGATAACACTGCCTCGCCACCTTGGGATCGCTCCAGATCCGGATCTGCACGCCTCCCTGGTTGTACTTCAGGCATTGATGGTAGGAGGAGGGCACACACTTGTAGGCACTGATGAGTGGTCTGCCGAAGATGGCATTGTAACTGCTGGGGGCGTCTACAATGACAAACCTACAACACTTGGTGGTCCCTCCCAACGTCACCACCAACTCCACACCTCCCTCTACTTCCTTTCTTTCTCCCGCGAACCCAAAGAGCGGTCCTTCCGTCGAGGTAACCCTCTTCTCTTCCACCTTCATGGCATCAAACGCTTTCTTGAACACGACATTGACGGAGCTCCCGTTATCCACCAGGATGCGAGAGACCATATAGTTCTCCACCGCGGCCTTGATCACCACCGCATCGCAGAAAGGGTTTTCGTTTCCCAACATGTCTTCCTCTGAGAAAGTGATCTCTCCTGACGGTGGCGGAACCTGGGAGGTAGAGGCCACGCTCTTCCGATACACGACGTTGAGGCTCCCCTTCCGGGTCGCCTCCAACCCTGCTCCTCCGTGGATGACCCCTATCCCCCCATGGGCTCCCAGATCTCCCCTATCCTCACACCTCCTTGGGGCGGGGGCTCCTCCCCCTTCGATTCTCAACATATCTCCTTCTCGCCTCTCATGCCCTTCCTGGGCTCCTCCAGCTCCCCTCCTCAACTCCAAGAACTCAGGGCACGTGGCCGTCGCGTGGCCCTCTACCTGATGGAAGTCGCAGTAGGGCATCGCCCGACGCTCTTCTTCACCCCGGGGCTGTCGCGGCCTTCCCCCTCTTCCTCGTCCTCGTCCCCTCCTGATCACATTAGCTTCTCTGGGCGGCGCTTGGTTTTGCTTCCACTGCCCTTGCCTCCGCTCGGGTGAGCGACAACGGTCTCGTCGTTCCGGAGAGTACCTCCCTCCTGGTCTTCCTTGGTAGCCTCCTCCAGCAGGCCTCCAGGCCGGCCGGCGAGGCGGAGCCTGGAACCTCCTCTCCTGATCTCGCTGATCCCCGTTCTCCCGGGACCCTCCCTCTTCTCTCCTTCTCGGCTCACCTCTCTTCTTGGACTCGTGTCGGCCGCTCCCCTCTCCTTCTTTCTCCCCTCCCTCCAATCTGGCTAACTTGGCCACGAACTCTAGGCTGGTTGCCTCCCCCGCGATCTGCCTCCCGGCCCGATCGACTAACTCCTCGAACGATAGGGGGGATTGCGAGTGATCTCCATCTTGAAAAACCCTGGCTGCAACCCCAGCTTGAATGCCAAGATCAGGGTATGTCCAGGGACCTCTTGGACCAGGAGGATCTCCTCCTGAAAGCGATCCAAATACGACCCGAGCATCTCCTGGGGTCTCTGCTTGATAAGGAAAAGATCTTCTGAACCCTTCCTCCTCTTCTTGGACGTGGAGAAGCGGAGCAAATAACTTCTGCGCAGGTCATCGAACCCGTAGACGCTTCCCGCCGACAACTGGTGGAACCAATCTCTGGCTTTTTACTGGAAGGTTATGGCGAACAACCGACATTTGAAGGGATCCGTCATCGGCTTGATGGAGACCATATCCTCAAACCACTGCAGATGCTTGACGGGATCTTCTTTCCCGGAGTAGAAACTCATTACGGGCTCTGTGAATCCTGCAGGAATGGGAGCAGACAGCACCAACTCGCAGAAAGGACTGCGCGGGGCGAGTTGGCGGATGGGACGAACTTGGTCGTACTCGCCCTCTGACTGGCAAGTCTCCGTCGGGCTGGCAAAGAGCACTCGCGCGCGGAGCGGCTGGTCTTCCTCCCCTAGGAGCGCTTCCTTGCCGAGGCGCTGACTAGGACCTGCCTCCGTGGGCGAGGCGACTGCGACAGGGGGGGATACTCCCACCTCGGCACGAGGTGTGAGTAACCTCCGGATGGTATCCTCCATCGCCTTCATCCCCTGCTCGAAGACACTCTTGGTCACGAACTCGCCCAAAGGCGGCGAGTTCCCCTGGTCGGTTCCCAGCTCGTCACGTTCAGTCATGGGATCGTCAGATGAGATTTTCTTCTCTTGCTACAGTCCACGCTCACCGCACCAAAAATGTTGGAACCCGGATACCGGTCCAACTTGTTCGAGACTTGGGGAGTAGCTTGAGTTACTTCTCTCCTCGTCGGATCCTAGAACTAAGTGTCCCGAACTAAGAACCAACCCTCACTGGTTGTTAGGTAGCTCCCTAAGAATGACCCACTGGCTGCAGCGGGGAGGTCCCGCCACTAACCCAGAAATCTAACTTGATTTCCCCTCCCGAAAACCAGAAGCTGAGCCTGTCTCAGACAGCACAAGGAAGAAAGCACAGGCTCTCTCAAGGGGGTGGATCCTTGCTGATCTGAGACATAATGGGTCCTATTTATAGGGAAAGACTTCCCAGGGGTAGAATGGTCCGGATGACCTGCGGATAGCGTAACTCCGCCTTACTATTTTGCTAAACGCACTCCAAATTGGTCTGCAGGTAGCCAGACTCCGCTGTCCCGAAGGGCTATAGGCAGACCACCGGGGGTGCCCGGATGATTCTATTCCCCAGAATCTGACTCTACTCGCCGAGGGGGGCACCGGTCTACTCGTCAGGTGCCTTCGGCTCTACTCGCCGAGAGAGGCATCGGCCTACTCGCCAGGTGCCTTCGGCTCTACTCGCCGAGAGAGGCATCGGCCTACTCGCTAGGTGCCTTCGGCTCTACTCGCCGAGAGAGGCATCGGCCTACTCGCCAGGTGCCCTCGGCTCTACTCGCCGAATACGGGTTGTACACAATCCCCGCTCTTTGCGAGCTCGCTAGAGGTCGGAAAGAAGAGTCCAATCCCTTATTCGGCGGAACGGCGAGCCCACGGGCTCTTCCTCTATAAATAGAGTGGGGATATGCCTTTCATCCCATGAGCCAGAATGTCTTCCAAGGGGGGGGGGGGGGGGGGGGGGGTCTTCCGCAGCCGCCGACCGGGGGCTCGCTGATGACGAGCCTGAGGCTGCGGCCATCATGGACATCATTGGAGAGTTCTTGACGCCTCGCCCTCCCGGCTCCGCGAGGAAGAGGAAGTCCAAGCGGAAGAGAATTGACCTGGAGCTACGCGAGAGATCAAAAGAGCCCACACTAGTTTATACGATGAGGTCTCGGTTTGTGCAGAAATGCTATGCTATGATGTGCAATGCAATGATGCAATGTTTGTATTATTAGTTCATACACATGCAACTCACCCACACGACTCTGTACGTACAGACCTTTAGTTCCCACTTTTCGGAGGTAGCTAACCTCTCGAGCACCTCCCGTCGTGGTCAAACGGTGGCAGAGGAGCGGGCGTCTCCTCACCTAGGTGGGTAAGTCACACTACCAGAACTAGGCCCAAACGTACGCTGTGATACTGGTACCCGGCACTCACGAGCTCCTGCGTACTAAACTGAGTTGGCCGGGCAGGGTTTAGGGGATTCGTCCCGTCGGACGCGCAGTAAAATAACCTGGCCCCAATAAAACCACAAGCACTGCCGAGTCAATGAATTGCTGTCGGTGTGACGACTAAGACAGAACCGAAGACCCACCACATCCTACACACAAGCAACATGTATTAGCTATTTACTACTGAGCCTCCAGCTCACAAATCTACATCAACATTTATAAAGTAGAGCCTACCGCTCGCCAGGCTATATCAGCCTTATATTTAAACTACGAGCATACCGCTCGCTAGACTACACTAGTCTTATATTTAGACTACGAGCCTACCGCTCGCTAGACTACACTAGTCTTATATTTAAGCTACGAGCCTACCGCTCGCTAGACTACACTAATCTTATCTTTAGACTACGAGCCTACCGCTCGCAGGACTATCCCAGTCCTTCCTTATAACCCGAGCCTACCGCTCGCAAGACTATCCCAGTCCTTCCTTATAACCCGAGTCTACCGCTCGCAGGACTATCCCAGTCCTTCCTTATAACCCGAGCCTACCACTCGCAGGACTATCCCAGTCCTTCCTTATAACCCGAGCCTACCGCTCGCAGGACTATCACAGTCCTTCCTTATGACCCGAGCCTACCGCTCGCAGGACTATCCCAGTCCTTCCTTATAACATATTCCGGTTTGGGATGGAAGTTAACTTATCATGTTCTCCTACATAACTAATCTTGTCTATAATTTAGTTGATCTTAGACGCTTTAGGGTTAGCCTTGGACTTCCGGAGGGTTACCCGGTGAGGGGCTTGCAGCGGTACTGGGAAGCGTGACGGGCTGACACCCCGAACTTCCTCTTCCCAAGGCACTTAATCTTGTTGGTATCTACCCCTTTTTACTTGATCCCCATTTTCCTTTCCACTTTCATTAAATCTCTAGGATGAGTTAACTTAGCACTTAGGAGTGGGGGAGTTCATTTGAACTCCAACACCACCAATGGTGACCGGGTGCTGACTCTCCCGTCGTTACATTCTAGCTCGAGTTCCCTTCTTCACCGAGGAACATCACACATACACTTAGCATTCTCAACCTCACTTGGACTCACACTCATATTTTTCGTCATCCTTAATCCAGGGTATGCCTTAGATATTTCCCGACTTCCCCCTTGAGTTTTACACTAAGATGGCTCACCCGGCTAAGGGCAATTCTACTTTCATATGATCACTTATTACCGATGAGTTTTTTGTGTGGGGCCCTTGACAAGGTCTAACTTCCTTTTCTTATCATTGTAAATGCCTGCACTTATAACTTTGCTAAACGCACCCCATTCCTTATTTCCCAAGATGGCCTTAGAGATGCTCTCCCTAATAATCTGAGTCTTTATTCAAGGAGTTAATAACTCTATGTGTGAAGGTCAGTGGTGGTCTAAATCATATAAATCAGTTTTACTATTCGCAGTCCAAAATGAGATTGAGCTAGATTTGGCTCCTATGGTGCAATCTTGATCATATCATGTCCAAATGAATTCCAATTATTACCATGGGTTTTCAATGAGCAGTGATCTAACAACCTCAAATCCTAATTTCATAAATTCTCCAGGGAAACTTAAATCTTAGTCTCTATTAAAATAGAAGGCGTGCAGGTACTGATTTATACATCGACTGTCAATTAATGATCTCCATAAATTCTGATAAATTCACCGTGTCATAATATTGGTCTAAAAACCTCAACCCCAAGTTTCACATTTTTACAAGAATTATTCAACCATAATTTCTATTTAACATAAATGGGGTGCAAATAGGGATTTACACATCAGGTATTAGACTATGACCTCAATAAATTCTGGAAAAACTACCATAACATGATACTGGTCTAAATACACCAGATCCTAAGTCTCATATTATTCCAAGAAGTATTTACCCTTAAATTATCATTTATTACATTTGGTGTGCGTATAAGGGTTTACACTACAAGTGCTATGTTAAGACTTCAATAAATTCCACAACTTCAGAGGGTGAGGTGCCTCATCCTCACCAATTCACAACCATAGCTTCAAGGGCACCTAGTGGGGCAAATGGGCCAAAATCACCTTTTCCCCATTTTTGCTAAATGCAACCCAACTTCCCTACACCCTTGAGTCCAAAGCTTCAACTTGAAGTTCAGAGAATTCCACTCATGCTCATGAGTTGAATTCTTTACTATAGATGGTTGTTATCATGCCTAAGACATGGACAAATCTTCAAGGTATTTGTATGAGTCCAAATCACTAAACCCACCAGATGCACTTTTGTACACGTCTCACTAGATGTGACCTAAAAGGAGCTACACCTAACCAAAAGACATGAAATCAGTGGCATTTTAAAGGTGACATCAATATCTACAGAATTCATAAGGATTATTTCCTCCAGAAATGATCCTAACCTAGGTGGATTCAACATATAAGTGATATACAAATTATTTAACATAACAAAACACTATCATAGACATGTCCCACCAAAAATGGTGTAGAATAAGTTGTACTTATCCAAATGACATTAAGTCAGTGGCATTTTAAAGGTAACCCCAATACCTACAATACTTATGTTGATCACTAACTCCAGAAGTGAACCTAATCTAGGTGTAATTTACATATAAGTGCTGTACAAATTATTTAACTTACAAAATACAGATTTGTACATGTCTCACCAAAATGACATAGAAAGAGTTATACTTATCCAAATGACATAAAGTCAGTGGCATTTTAAAGGTAACCTAAAGGGCTACAATGTTCATGATGGTTACTATTGGAAATTGTATTCACAATTACCTTGATTTGTGAGAAGTCACCCTTAAACTAAGATTGAATTGCTTTTGTATTTGATATGCTTTTCTAGTATTGTCTTGCAGATTATCATTGCTAAGTGTAAATCAATGTCAGGTCACAATGGGTCTGCAAACACAGTTTCATACAATGTAATTCCTCATTATATGAAACATGGTGATGACTCATGTGTGATCTCTCTATTGGGGTACACTTCATCTTCAAGACTATTGAAGACTTTGGAGTGCGGTTGCAGCAAGTGTTCAAGAGAAGAAAAGAAAATTGTTGAAAACAATTTTCCTAAGGATATGTCTCGAGAGATCATGCCTGTCTCGAGAGTTCTGGCATGTCTCGAGAAGCAAGTTCTTTTGATCTCGGTTTTCTGTTCTTGATGACTCGAGAGATCAAGCTTGTCTCGAGAGTCCTTAAGACCGAAATCTTTGTAATGTCTCGAGAGATCATCGAGTTCTCGAGACATCCCTTTCCTGATCTCTTTGTTTCATATCTCGAGAGATCCGTTAGTTCTCGAGAGATCCCTTATGTCTCGAGAATTCTGTCCGTTTTTCTCTAATTTGTTTCCTCTGTTCTTGACGGATCGTAAACGCTCCTTCCCGATCCTAACGGCTATATTGAGTGCGTTTAAGGTCGATTTAACCCTTAATCATTACCCTCTATATATAGGATCGCTCTTGGGTTGTTTACGAGAAGTTTTCGAATCGTTCTAAACCCTAATTTTCTTTCCTGATCTAAAAGAACGTGAAAAGCGCCGCCTCGCTGTCGCCTACGATTGAAGATCGATCTACTCATTTGAGTTGCTGATTTCTATCAAAGAAGGATTCGATCGATCCGTGTTCTGATTCTATAACCTCTATTGGATCGTTTCAGATTGCCAAAGACAGATTTGAAGGATCGTTGTTCTTCCTCATCGTTCTCAAAAGCCATTCAAGAATAAGGAAGAAAACGCCTCTGTTATTCAGATCTGGTATCTTATTGTTCAAAATCTTTTATCATTTATTGTAGGAGTTGTTATCTCCGAGCTGTAGGAGAGGTTGTTCTCCGAGTTATAGGAGAAGTTTTCTCCGAGTTGTAAGAGAGGTTCTCTCTGAGATTGTAGGAGTTTGACTCCGAGTTAGTAGGATCTTTCTGATCCGAGATTTAGTGAGTAGTCAAGTCTAGCTGTGGTGCTAGATTGGCGAGGCCGGCAGTGGAGTACCCAAGTACGGGGAACCACTATAAATTCCTGGTGTTATCTGTGGCTGTGATTTACTTTGTGTGCTGTGCTCTACTTTCAATTTTTAATTCCGCAAAAGACGTAGAGATCACCTATTCACCCCCCTCTAGGTGATTTAGGTAGGCAACTAGATACTTCAATTGGTATCAGAGGTAGGTTGTTCGTTGCTAGGTTAACACCTTGAACATGGTCCATCCTTCTAGTTGCTAGCAAGCCATGGATAGAGTCAAGGAATCCTCTCTGAAACTGCCCATCTGCACTAAGGCCAACTTTCCTATGTGGAAGGAAAGAGTCCGTTTTTATATGGAAGCTGCAGATCCCAGAATCTTCCAAGTCGTGGAAGAAGGTCCCCATGTGCCAATGACCGCTTCGTCAACAAATCCTACTGTTCAGATACCTAAGAAAATGATGGATTTGAATAAGGATGAGATAGCTCTTGTTGCTCTTGACAAGAAGGCTAAGAACATAATTGCTAGTGCAGTGGACGACTCCATATTGCAAAACTTAATCCACTGCAAATCAGCCAAAGAGATGTGGACATCCTTAATTGTTCTAATGGAAGGTACTGACGAGGTAAGAGAAGATAGAAGGTCTCTACTTAATCAAGAGTACGAGGCGTTTAAGCAGAATAAGAAGGAGTGCATTGCTGATGCGTACGAAAGATTCTTCAAGATAGTCAATGGTTTGAGGAACTACGACAGGGAGTTCACAAACGGTGAACTAAATGACAAATTCTTGCGTTCCCTAACGAAAGACTGGGATAGCAAGATTGTTGCTATTAGAGAGTTTGGAAAACTGCCAAGTCTAGAACCTCAAAATCTATTCGGGAAGTTGTTGTCTCATGAACTGCAAATGAACATCCGAAAGTCTGAAGAGGATGTAAATCGAGCTTCAAGCAAAGAAAGAACCTTAGCTTTGAAGGCAGAGAGTTCAAAGAAGAGCAAAGCCATGATACCGATCAGAGAAAAGGAATCTGATAATGAAGAAGAATCGGAAGCCAGCTCCTCCTGTTCCGAACTGTTTGATGGGGAGTTCTCTTTGATTTCCCGTCAGTTTAAGAAACTGCTGAATAAACGAAGGCACATGAACAACAAGCCGTCTTCCTCGGATCATAAGCATTCTCATCGTGATGGCGACTATCACAGGAAGGGCTCAAGCAATAATGACAGGTACAAATCGAAACAGAACAAACATTTTTCTTCTGACATTATTTGCTACTGTTGTAATAAGCCAGGGCACATGATTGCTGAGTGTCCATACAAGAAGAAAGAAGGTGGAAGAAAAGAAGACAAGAAATCCACTCACGGAAAGAAGAAATCAGATAGAAGTTTCGTCGCTAAGAAAGCCAAAACTCTGAGCGACAGTGACTCCGATGAGTCGAGTGATGAAGAAGAAGCTTACTTCGGCCTGATGGCCATGTCTGATGATGAAGAAGCACCCCCGTACACCGGAAAGGTAAATGATCACACTATCCTATCTGATTCTGATTATGCCTCGGCTGAACAAAAGGATAACCCCACAGACGATGAATCTGAGCTCATGTCTCAATATACCAAAATGCTCCAAAGCTTTGACAAGTGCCGAAAGATTGTCAAAACTCAGGGTAAGGAGATCATGGCTCTCAAGGAGGTGGAATCTAACTTGAGAAAAGAAGTTGAAGAACTTTCTTCTCTCAAAGAGGAAGTCCAAGCCTTGCAAGACAAGATCAAAAGCTCGGAAGAGACTCTTGCCTTGAGAGATCATTCGATAAATGTCTTGGAGGAACAGCTTGCGGCTGAGAAGAAGTTGGTTGAAGCATTCTCTCAACCTAAAACTGTTCTGCCAATTATTGGTACTTTTACCACTAAGGCAAAAGGAAGCGGTATAGGGCATGAAGCTAGTACTAGCGATTCTTCTAAAAACACAATTGCTAAGAAGAATGGTTTGGTTGCTAAGAAAGCTATCACCAAAGAAAAAGGGAAAGCTCATCAAGAGCCTGTAGCATTCAAGATAGTTATATTCCCTTCGAATGCTTATGATATGGAGAGTTCCTATGGTCATTTCACACGACCAATTCCTTTTACGCCTGTGAATGATCATAAGGAATGGGCTCCTCCCCGAAACTTTGGTGATAGTGCTTTTCAAGCACCTTATCAAGAGATTAATCGGAAAGGGTACTGTCCATTTGTTCATGGTCCGAGTTCAAGCACCTTATCAAGAGATTAATCGGAAAGGGTACTGTCCATTTGTTCATGGTCCGAGCGCTAAGAAAGCACCAAAAGTGAAGGCTGTTGCACCAAAGCCGAAGAAGACAGTACCACCTTGTGTGTGCTGCCCCCATGAGGCATCCTCATCTAGAAGGACTACTCCTGCAAGAGCCAACGTTCAAAAAGTTAAGCAGGAGAGTGTAAAAAGAAGGTACAACAGATTCGACTGTTGGTGCTGCGGCAAAATTGGTCACTTTGTCGTTGATTGTTGGTTCAACACAATGTATACTAGGAGACCCCAAGTGAACATTGCAAGGCAGACCACTCGCAATGTTAACATTCATTGTGGTGCTCAACTGACAAGGGACCAAGGACCCAAATCTGTTTGGGCTCCTAAGGCAAAATAATCTGTTTTTGCAGGTATGTCCAAAGGCCAATAAAAATCCTATCTGGTACTTGGACAGTGGATGCTCTCGGCATATGACCGGGACAAGAAGCCTTTTGCAAAGCTACATTCCAGTTGCGAACGGTCCAAAAGTTATTTTTGGCGGTTCAGACAGAGGAATAACTAAAGGCTATGGTATGATTTCTAATGGTAATGTATCGTTTTCCGATGTAGCTTATGTGGAAGGATTACAACATAATCTGATAAGCATAAGTCAACTTTGTGATAAAGGATACATTGTTGATTTTCATAAAGATAAGTGTTTGATAAAGTCGGCTGAAAATCATGAAATGATTTTATCAGGCATTCGCTGTAGAAACATATTTTGTTTAAATTTTCTTTGTATATCATCTTCTACACCTGTGTGTCTTTTAGCTAAAGATAGTGCATCTCTTGTTGACCAATGGCATAAGAGATTAGCACATATAAATCTCAAAACTATTAATAAATTGTTTTCTCAAAACTTAGTGCGCGATGCACCAGATGTTAAGTGCGTTAAAGATAGACCTTGTCATGCATGTGTAAAAGGCAAGCAAACAAGAGCTACCTTTAAGAGCATTATTGGCAAAGATTCAACCAGGTGTTTATACCTACTCCATATGGATTTGTTTGGTCCTTTGCAAATTAGGAGTTTAGGAGGAAAGTCTTACACATTGGTTATTGTAGATGATTACTCTCATTTTGCCTGGGTATTCTTTCTGAAACACAGGTCAGATACCTTTGACACTTTTAATAGTTTTGTTAGGCAAGTCCAGAAAGAATTTAACTGTTCGGTGGTCAAAATCAGAAGTGACCATGGTACAGAATTTGAATCTGGAGCCATGACAGAATTCTGTGAAAGTCTTGGTATCTTTCATGAGTTTTCCTCTCCTCGAACTCCACAACAAAATGGAGTAGCTGAGAGAAAGAATAGAACACTTATTGAGGCTTGCAGAACCATGTTGAGTGACTCTTCACTACCTGAATATTTCTGGGCTGAAGCTGTCAATACTGCATGTCATGTGCAAAACAGAGCACTGATAAACAAAAACCATGAAAAGACTCCTTATGAACTTCTAAAGGGCAAGAAACCGACCATTTCTTATTTTCGAATCTTTGGTAGTAAATGCTTTGTGCTAAACAATGGAAAGCATTACAAAACTAAGTTTAGTGAAAAGAGCTTTGAAGGTACTTTTGTAGGTTATAGTAGCCATAGTAGGGCATATAGAATTTTTAATAAGAAAACCCTAGTGGTAGAAGAATCTATTAATGTTGTATTTGATGAGACGAGCATGCTACAAGGCAGCTCCTCTAGCATTTCTTCTGTAGACACAGGTTCAAAGCTGCAGGACTTAAGCTTGGATCAGCCAGTTGAAGAAAATTCTCAACACTTCATCAAGATTCCCCCAATAACTACCTATGAAGAAAATCATCCGGATGAAGAGCCAATCCAAGTGGAGGAAGATACTCCAACAGTAGAAGAAAGTCCTATCGGTCCAAATCATGCAAGGAACCTCGGGCTACGACACATGAGGGATCATCCAGTTGATCAGATCATAGGAGATCCTCATGAAGGAATAAGAACAAGACGAGGTACCATTTGTACAACCCTCATTCTCCGAGGGTGGACCCCCCCCCCCCCCCCAAGGCCACGTAGGCAGAAGTCAAAGTCAAAGAGGTCAACACAGAGCCCGACAGATCAAGGCAGAGCAGAGAAGACCTCGGCGAGTATGCAGGCAATACTCGCCAGGGTGGCGAGTATGGAACAGAAGACCTGGCGACTATTAGCCCGGCGTGTGCGAGCAGCACCCAATACTCGCCAGATGGGCGACTATGACAGGATACTCGCCGAGTAACCCATAGTCGCCAGTTTGGGGGCTGGACTATAAAACCCCCCCTACCCCTTGGTTTCCCTATAAATAGGACCCCATGGTACTTGGATTGGCACCTGGACTTGAGCTTTCGAAACCCTGCTCTTGCATTCTAGAACCTGTCGCACTTGGTCGCTACTCCCGGTACTAGCCAAGTCGGTGCCTTCCTCGTACCTCGCTCGGCCATTCTTTGGTCTTGGAGGGGAAGTCTCTTCGGAGCTTCTGGGTACGTGGTGGGACCTCCCTGCCGCAGCACCTGGGGTCCTGTTTGTTGCTCTTCTAGCTTCTTCGTCGTTGCCAGCCAAGCCATCTCGTCGGGCTGCTGGGCGAGTAGCCTCCGGCTGCATCGGTCCGAATCTTGAGGTCAGGATTTTCCTGGCGTCACCACTTTGGTGCGGTGAGCGTGGACCGTAGTCGTTGGAAGAAAGTTTGGCAAGAAGGCGAGATGGTCGTAGGTGGCGACCATGAGGAGGAGGTCGGCAACTCAACGGGAACTGGCAGGTTCGTGACGCTGGAGGTTTTCGAAGCCTTCGCGCAGCGCATGGAGGGAGCCATGCGAGCAGCGCTTCAGCCGCACGCCGAGGTCACTGCAACCTCGCCGCATCGCCCAGTTCCGTCTGAGGGAGGGAGTCCCCCTCGGCGAGCAGGAAAGGAGCACATGGAAGATGAAACCGAGCGACCAAGAAGGTCGCAATTCTACCAGCCAACCTCGCCAGGTATTCGCTTCCGCGAGCCGTGCGAGCAGGGGAGATACCCGGATACTCGCCCACATGGCGAGTATGGTGGTGATACTCGCCAAGTGGAGGATCGTCGCCGGGCAGGAGGGAGGAGCCCCTTCTGCGAGGAGATTCTCGCCGCGCCCGTGCCAGAAGGATTCAGGGACCCAGCCTTGAATTACTATTCGGGAAAGGAGGACCCCGTCAGGCACATCCAATGGTTCGAGGATATAGTCTCTATCCGAACCATGTCGGACGCCTTCAAGTGCAGGTTGTTTGACATTACCTTCCGAGCAAAGGCCTGGGACTGGTTCCACCAGTTGCCCGCAGGCTCAATCTATTGCTTCGAAGACCTGTGTCGTGGGCTGACGACCCGGTTCGACACGACACGGAAGCTAAAGAAGGAGGCCACGGCCCTGTTCTACCTCGTGCAAGGGCCAGATGAGGCACTGGGACCTTACATCGAGCGCTTCCAGGAGGAGGTTCTGCAAATCCAGGAGGTGTATATCAACATTCTGTTGCTGGCCCTGACATTCGGCATCAGTCAAGGCCTGTTCAAGTTGGAGCTCAGTGAGAACCCACCCTACTCCTACGACAACCTCATTCAGAGGGCCAATAAGTTTGTCCGGGGAGAGGCCTCCAACCCTGACTTCTTGGCAAGGTTGGCGCAGGTGACCAGAGGCGACCGTGGAGAGAGGGATGGGATCCCTGAGAAAAGGAAGAGAGAGGAACCCCGAAGGGAGGAAAGGAAGTGGCCGGAGCGGCAAGAAGAGAAAAAGGAGGAGCTCAGGAGGAAGGAAACCGGGAGGATCGTGGAGAGAAGGCCCGTCGAGTCCCCTGAGCGTCAGGAGGAGGGAAGACGCTACCAGGTCCCCGTCAACCGGCCACCTTGGAGGCCGGCTGGACGGCACCAGCGTCAAGATCAAAGGGGGAGATCCCCAGAAAGAAGGCCCTTTCGCCAACCAGAGAGGCGTCAGGAGAGGAGGAGAGATGAAGCAATGGCGGTAGCCGGGCGAGGCCGCCGTCAAGGAAGGAAGAAGCCGAAGCCTAGGAGGCGTCAAGCAGAAGAGGTTCCTCTCTACTGCGACTTCCACCAGGTGGGGGGACATGCCATGGCTGCCTGCCCAGACTTTTGGGAAGCCCGGAGGAGGCTGGCAGCAGGAGAGGCCGGAGGAGAGCAGAGGAGGATGGAGGCCCCTGCCGAGCCACAGGCAGGGCAGGCCGCAGTCGTTCGCAGGAGGAACGAGGATCGGGTCGACCAGGGAGGTCGGGGAGACCTGGGCCAGGGAGGCCG
Organism: Dactylorhiza incarnata; assembly: GCA_033032865.1. Lineage (NCBI taxonomy): Eukaryota > Viridiplantae > Streptophyta > Magnoliopsida > Asparagales > Orchidaceae > Dactylorhiza > Dactylorhiza incarnata. The sequence continues at coordinate 3,559,550 of JAWHQI010000088.1, read as the reverse complement.
AGTTGGAGTAATCCATGGGGGAGCAGGGCTGGAAGCTTCCCGCAAGGGAAGCCTCCATCAGATCTACCGCAGGAGTGTCGCCTCGACCTCACAAACACCGCCCCCGATGGAGGAGATTACCTTTTCCGAGGAGGACATGCTAGGGAACGCGAATCCCTTCCATGATGCCCTCGTGATTCAAGCCGCGGTGGAGGACTTCACCGTTGATCGGATTCTGATCGATAACGGTAGCTCTGTAAACGTCATCTTCAAGGGGACGTTTGACGAACTAGGAGTCGAAACTGCCAGGGTTCGGGCACCTGATGGTCCCCTCTTCGGCTTCTCCGGAGAGAAGAAGGAAGTGGAAGGAGGAGGTGACCTCCTTGTAACGCTCGGTGGCACCTCCATCAGCTGTCGATTCATCATCGTCGATGCCCCGAGCTGTTACAGGGCCATCTTTGGGAGGCCGCTTCTCAACGCCTTCAAAGCCGTCCCATCCTCCTACCATCAGTGCTTGAAGTACTATAAGGGAGACGTCCAGGTGAGGATCAGGAGCGATCCAAGAGCCGCTAGGGAGTGCTATCTTAGCGCCGTCAGTACCATCAGCTGGATGGCTGACGCGGAAGAGTTCGAAAGAGTGCTGGAGAGCCCGACCAGGCTGGAAGTGGCTGAAGAGGTCGAGGAGATCGAGGTACTCTCTGCAGCGGGAGTGCCGGGGCTGCTAAAGATTGGCGGGTCGCTGAAGATCGAAGAGAAGATCGAGATGGCGGCATGTCTGCAGAAGAACGTTGACATCTTTGCTTGGAGCGCAGCCGAGATGCCAGGAGTCGACCCTGAGGTTGCGTGTCATCGCCTCAACCTGGATCCCACGGTCCAGCCCGTCCGCCAGAAGAAGAGGAGGACCGCCACCATCCTCGCCAAGCCAATTAGGGAGGAGGTTAAAAAACTGCTTGATGCAGGTTTTGTGTCAGAGATCCAGTACCCAGGCTGGGTCTCCAATGTTGTAATGGTGACAAAGGCGGGGGGAAGCTGAAGAATGTGTGTGGATTTTTCCTTAATGAATAAAAGCTGCCTGAAGGATTGTTATCCCTTGCCTCGAATCGACGAGCTGGTTGATTCGGCCGTCGGTTTTTCTGTGATGAGTTTCCTTGATGCGTTTTCAGGATATCACCAGATCCGGATGCATCCCCCCAATTGCCGCGATATCTCCTTCATCACTGACGATGGCTGCTACAGCTATAAAATGATGCCCTTCGGTTTGAAGAATGCGGGAGCCACTTATCAACGGATGATGGACCATATTTTCAAGGAGCAAAAGGGGAGGAACCTGGAAGTGTATGTGGACGACCTCTTGATCAAAAGCAAGAGTGTCCAGTAACACATAGCCGATCTGGTAGAGACCTTCGCGACGCTAAGAAGATTCAAGATGAGGCTCAATCCGACGAAGTGCGTCTTCGGAGCAGGCAGGGGAAAGTTCCTGGGACATCTCCTTACTCCGAGGGGAGTAGAGCCTAACCCCGACAAGGTTAAGGCGATCCTGGAGATGCCATCCCCAAAAACGATGAAGGAAGTCCAAAGGTTGACAGGCAGGCTGGCGGGTCTTAGCCGCTTCCTCTCGAAGGCCGGAGAGAAGTGCTCTCCATTCTTCAAAACGCTCCGCAAAGCAGAAAGCTTCGAGTGGACCGAAGAATGTGAGATAGCATTCGGAAGGCTGAAGGAGCAGTTGACTCAGACACCTCTCCTTCAGAGCCCGAAGGAAGGCGAAGACCTGCTCATCTACCTCGGAGTAGGAGCGGAGGTAGTTAGCTCCATCTTGGTCCGTGAAGAAGGGAAGAGGCAGCTACCTATCTACTATGTCAGCCGGGTGCTGAAAAAGGCGGAGCTGAAGTATCCAATCCTGGAAAAGCTTGCCTTCGCCTTGGTGGTGTCGGCACGGAAGCTCCGGCCTTATTTTCAGGCTCACTCCATCCGAGTGGTAACTGATCATCCTCTCCGCAATGTCCTGGAGGGAGTGGAGCATTCAGGGAGGTTGGCGAAATGGTCGGTAGAACTCAGCGAGTTCGACATTTCCTTCTCTCCCCGAGTAGCGATCAAGGCCCAGGCAGTAGCAGACTTCTTGGCTGACTTCTCGGTGGAAGCGGAGCCAGGAGAAGAGGGGCTCAATCAAATTCCTTGGAAGATGTTTGTTGATGGAGCTTCGGGCAAAAGTTCAGTAGGGGTGGGCATCGTACTCGTCAGTCCGCAGGGAACAAGGATCGAGCAAGCAGTCGAGATCCTCTTCCCCGTCACGAACAACCAGGCAGAGTACGAGGCCATAGTGGCAGGCTTGCGCCTTGCCAAGGAGCTGGGGATCCGTGATGTCCGGGCTTTCACGGATTCAATGGTGGTCGCATCGCAGATTCGAGGCGAGTTCAAGGTACGCGACACCATCTTGCAGAAGTACTTGGTAAAAGTAAAAGGGCTGATTGGAGGCTTCCAGTCCTTCTTCGTCGGCATGTGCCAAGGGAGGAGAACTCGGCAGCAGATCGCCTCGCCAAGTATGGGCCAAGGGCCGGAGGAACTATCACCGAGCTGTTCCGCCCATCCATTGAAGAGGGAGAGATGATGGAGATCGAGCAACGCCCCTCGTGGATGGATCCCTTTGTGGCATTCCTGGCCAGCGGCCAGCTCCCGGCAGACGATGGGGACAAAAGAAGATTTCGGTATAAGGCGGCATACTACCTCCTGCAAGATGGGGAGCTGTACCGCAAGACCATCTCGGGCCCCCTGGCCAGATGTGTTTCCGAAGACCAAGTACCCCGAGTGTTGGAGGAGATCCACTCGGGAGAGTGTGGAAGTCATTCTGGGACTCGCACTTTGGAGCAGAGGGTATTGAGGCATGGTTACTTCTGGCCTACTATCCGGAAGGATGCGGAGATCTTCTCGAAGAAGTGCCAGCTCTTCGCCCCCCTTCAGTTGCAGCCGGCCCAGCAGCTCCGATCGATCATCTCCCCATGGCCGTTCGCCATCTGGGGGATGGACTTGATCGGCCCTTTCCCTCAAGCCAGTGGACAACGAAAGTTCGTTCTCGTCATGATCGACTACTTCTCCAAGTGGATCGAGGCCAAAGCCCTGGCCAAGACCACCTCTCAAGTCGTGAAGAACTTTATCTGGGGAGAGATCGTCTGCAGATTCGGGATCCCTCTCGCCATCATCACCGACAATGGTCCCCAGTTCGCCAGCTTAGAACTGGAAGACTTTTGTAGGCAGCTAGGAACCGACCTTCAGTTCGCCTCCGTACATCACCCATGGAGCAATGGCCAAGTGGAGGCCGCCAACAAACTGATCATCAACCTACTGAAGAAGAAGGTGGAGAACCTAAGAGGTAACTGGGCGGACCAGCTCCCCTCGGTCCTGTGGGCTCTGAGGACCACTCCTAGCTCAGCCACAGGGGAAACGCCGTTCAAACTCTCTCACGGGTCGGAAGCTCTCATTCCAGTAGAGTTCGAAGTCAGAAGCCCAAGGGTGGTAGCTGCGGAGGACGGAAGCGAAGAATGGCGACTAGAGAATGAAGAGGTTCAAAATCTATCTCTCGACTACATCGAGGAACTCCGAGATTTAACTTCGGCCAGGAAAGAGGAGATCAAGCACCGGATGGCAAAACATTTTGACAAAAATGTTCGCCTCAAACAATTCCAAGCAGGTGATCTGGTCCTGAAAAATGTGGACGCAGCAGGAAGGTCTGCGGCTGTCGGGAAGCTCAACCCGAACTGGGAAGGACCTTTCATCATCCAGGAAGCACTCCTAACAGGAGGATACCGCTTGCAGAACCAGGAAGGCGAGCTGCTAGGGAGCACCTGGAGCGGCGATGACCTGAAAAGGTTTTATCCCTGAGGGGGAATGTGTATACCCCATCCTTGTAAATTCATTTCTTTGAATAAAATCTGCATCTCCCTGAAACATGGGACGTGTAACATCCCCCAAACTGCTAGACCCCTAAGTTGGTTTTGTCATGACAGGGTCATGACAAAACCATAGGAAGAGCCTTTTGACCTTAAGAGCTTAAGAAAGGAGGAGGAACCACCTTGGTCTGCAAATAGCAATCCCCATCCTCCAAGCTTGGGATTGGAATTTAGGACTTCAACTTAACCCTGGGACCCCACCATAGTGTTCCTAACCCTTTAGGGGTCCCCTTGGGGCACCAAGGGCCCATGGAAGTCAACCTAAGAGACCAATTTGACCAAAGTCAACTTAAACCCTCAAATTGGTCAAAGTAGCCCTTTTAGAGCCAATCAACCCTCACCATGTCAATTTGATCACACTCCTAGGTCTAGAATACCATGAGAGACCTAATGGACCCAAAAGCCCCATCATGGGACCCCCAGGGGTGCAAATTGACCAAAATGCCCTTTTTAGGTCAAAAGGACTTTTCTTCTCAAAGTACCCCAATTGACCTTCACCATATCAAATTGACCTTACCCATAGGGTTATCATATCATAGGGGACCTAGTGGATCAAAAAGCCCCATGACCAAGTCAACCCTAGGGCTCAATTTGACCAAAGTCAATTTAGCCTATTTTGGTCAAATCATCTTAGATTGAGTCAACCAAGAACCATATGACCAAATTGACTCCACCATTAGTTCCTAAACTTAATTTGGAACCTATTGAACCCAAAAGCCCCATCCTAGGGTTCCCCAATTGACCAATTTGACCAAAAGTCAAAATTGTCCAATTTAGGTCAAAATGCTCAAACCTAACCCAATCTCTTTGGGCTAACTCAATTGGATGGTCAACCAGCCCATGTGGACCCTCATTAAACACAGGAGAGAGAGTAGGAGCCGGCCATGGTGATTAGGAGAGAGAAAGGGAGGTTTTCCCATTTTTGAGGTGAGAGAAAGAGGCCATTCATGGCCATTAAGAGGATTCACCCCTTGGCCTCCCCAATTGATTCTTCCATTCAACTCCTCAGCCGGCTAGGAGGAGATTCCATCAGTTTCCAAGAGGCATTGATGCAGGGGAGATGAATGGGGGCCGGCCCTTGGAGAATTCGAAGAGGCCATTAATGGCCAAGGGGGTTAAAGCCACCATCACCCCCATTCGAACCCCCTATCACCTTCAGAAGCCTGAGAGGAGAGAAAACCCTAAGTTTCCGGGAGATTTCGCGCACTGTAAGAGGAATCGGCATGGCATCTCAATCGACGGCAGCTCCAATGGTGTACACAAGGGAAAACCGACGGCAAGCTCTCCAGCAGGTCCCTTTCTCCTCCCTGAGCCCTAAGGATTAGATCCAAATCGACGGCGGCTCGAATCGTGGTCAATCGGCCGTGAATCGAGCCGGCCAAGCCCTCCGTTGATCAGGTTGGGTATCCTCCTACAGAACACGATTCCGGCCACCTCCGGCCGATCAAACACCGCTCATCGCCGGCCCCCACCTCAACGGAGGTGGTGGTGGCGTTGGTCGGCCGGGGCGGCGCTCAGGTGGCCGGGAAATCACCGATCAAAGTGGCCCAGGCGTGCGCAATCTCAGCCCTAGGCTAATCGGGGACGATGGCTGTGAGCCGTCCGATGGCCCGCCTTTTGCTATTCGCAGGCATGAAATGATTATTTCATTTATATTGATTATATGTCACACATTGTGACAGATTTTGTGACCCAATTTTAAGGCCCTTAGGGGCCATAATTCGAAAAATGCTCAGAGATAACTTTTGTAGGCCTTGGTGTCTACTTTCTAATGGGAGTAAAATCAAGCTATTTGGTTAAGTGTGGGACCCACAGCACTCATTCTAGTGAGGCTGATCAAAACTCAAACCAGACCTTAAAATTAGTATAACTCTTAAATGGCTAATCTGATGTAGTTGATATTTTGGCTAAGCATCCATATGTCCTATACCTAGGTTAGGTTTGAGTATCAGATTTTTAGGAGTTAATTTTCCTAAGGTTTTTGTAGAAATTTAATAATCCTTACACAAATTATTTGGAGGGCCAAATGATCTCCAATCTCCACCAAATTTTGGTGGGGTACCATTTGGGTCATGATAAACCCCTGGTTAAAATCTCATCTCATTTGGAGATCTTTTGACTAGGTAATCTTTGGGCCAAAGTTTGCCCTTTAAGGGGAAAAATTGTGCTAAGGGGACACTTAGGGCTTCTCATAGCCAAACCACCTCCTATTGGAGTGGTATTATGTCCACTACCCTAACCCCACCCAAATCACCTCCAAGAGTATTATGGAGCCATGGGGAGTGGGTTTGCCCTAGGATTTGGGGTAGGAGTACTTTGGGGTGCAAATAGCCAAGTGAAGAATCATTGGCCAATTAGGACCTTTGAGACTTGAGACTTCTTAGGAAGGTCAGTGGGATGAAGTTGAGACCCCATGAGGAGTTTGGTGAGCATTGGAGTTGTTTTGCTCAAGGTCATAGGGTTGATCCCTATGGGGTGGAATTTGGGGTTGTGAAGGACATAGGTGTGGTTGTCCTTGGAAAGGTGTGAGATGGACTCCTCTAGGCTCTATGGACCCCATGATACCCTCACAAGAAGTTTGGGTGTATTTGGATAGGTTTAGACCCTAACCCTAGACTAAACCCTAATGGGGTGCAATTAGAGGCTAAAGAAGGAAGAGGGGCCAAACCTTAATGCTTTGACTTGAAATTTTGGGGAGGTGGTCTTAGTGACCAGAAAATGCTACTGTGAGAATTTCAAGAGGTTTAGAGTTGTCGAACCTAGGTAATTAATTCTTGGGTAGATTTGTAAATGTTTAAGTTTTTGGGTTCTAGGAAGAAATATTACCTTGTGGATAACCATCTTCTGTCACCCTCTTAATTTTGATGTCTTAAATCTCTGGAGTTCCTACTAGAGCCATTGGAGAAAGTTAGACCCTAACCCTAGACTAAACCCTAATGGGGTGCAATTAGAGGCTAATGAAGGAAGAGGGGTCAAACCTTAATGATTTGACTTGAAATTTTAGGGACGTGGTCTTGGTGACCAGAGAATACTACTGTGAGAATTTGGAGGGATTTGGAGTTGCAAATCCTAAGTAATAAACCCTTGGGTAGATTTGTAAATAATTAGGGTTTGGGGTTTTAGGAAGAAACAGTACTTGTTGATTTACCATCTTCTGTTACAAACTTGTTTTTAATGCTATTGATCTCTGGAAGAATCTGTTAGACCATGGGAAGACTTTTTGGGGTTCAAAGTGTAATATTTCATATAGTAGACAATTTTTGGGATGATCAATTTTAGGCTCATAAATTGCTGTAATTGCATGAAACTTTGCTGGTTATCTTTTCATATCAATATGTAACCACTGTAATGTTCTCATAATTTATGGATCAATATTTTTGGTACCTCTAGTTCATTTTGGAAGAAATTGCAAATATACCCTTGCATGAAATTACAAATGTACCCTCTGTGGAACATGGTCAAACTTTGTAGAACTGGATACTATGTTATGATGCACCTCTGTATAAATTTGCATAAGGATTGGAGTTCATATGAGAGTACCTCCTTTGGAATGTATTGGAAATAAATGTGTTTTGGAATTTCTAAAAATAGTAAATCTTGCTGGTTTTTCCTAAAATTTTATATCTACTGTTTATTAGGTACCCTTGATTTTTGAGTAAATTGGAGTAGGCATTATAGGTCAGAAAAGTACACTTGTAGTTCAAACCTTAGAAATATTGCCCTTTGGAAAATTGTTTAAAATATTATTATTATTTGGAAAATTATGAAACCCTAGATTTGATCTGGATCAGGTAACATGGACTCCCAGTAAATCCCTTGAGTCATAGAGTTGATTATTTAGTGTACCTCCCTTCATGAGCATCAAAATGTTAGGGGTGGTCTGCGTTTAGCAATTTGGCAATCTTTGGGGTTAAAGGTCGATCTGGTGGTCTTGGGTCTGGAGTGTGGAATGTGGGGTGGTAACCCTGTATTATGTAAGGATCCCTAGAGAAGTTAGTGTTTGATGAGTCTTAGGGTGGTGGGGTGCCACCCTCGGAGTAGGTCGTCCGGGGATTGACGAAAGATCGTCTTTTCCGGTTAGCGTCTTTTAGCACCTAAGTTTATTAAAACAGGAAAGCCATTATGAGGTTTTGCTTATAGAAGTCTAGCCGCTTTAGTCCGGCGATCTTATGTTTCTGAGATGTTTATTGGTGACGGGCGGGTTAGCCCGGGGAGCTTGTAGCTCGGTGTTGTTGAAAGATATACGGCTTGTGCATAAGGTGGTGGGTCCTTCGTGTTAGCGATCGTTGCACCGACGTTAACACTTGGGCTCGGCAAGTGTGGTATTTACACTTAGCCATAAAAGTCTGGCGGTCCAGTCAGTAAGAGTACGCAGGCGCTCCGCGGGTTTTGTGGAGGCGTACGATAGGTCTAGGTTAGGTAGTGCAAATACCAACCTAGAGGTGGGCGAGGCCCAACCCACCACTTCCGTTTGCCACTACGGGAGTATCCTGGGAGTCTAGCTCGCTCCAAAAAGTGGGAACTAAAGGTCTATGCGCATAGAGTCGTGGTGGGTGAGTTGCACTTGTTTGATCACCGCATAAAAGCATACTCTGCATGTCATGGCATAATCATAACATTTAACCCCGACACCTATCGTATAAATTGGTATGGGACTTTTTATACGATAGGCTCTGCTAAACAACCCCTTGGTCTATAGGTTTGTATGGGCATTCCTATAAATCAATGGTTTACTTTATCTTACTTACTTGCCTCTACTTTTGTTTCTTACTGTATTTCCTATACTTTACCATGCTGCTTATATATCTCATGTTTTATTTATATACATACACCTGTGTAGCGTAGATCTTACCTTGTCATCTGCTTTTGTATTACCCCTTGTTGTCCTCCGCTTCCTCCTCTCCATGCGGTGCCTAGGAGCCTTGGGGGGAGGGGTGGGGAATTGTCTGAGTCTTTATGACTGACGGTCGGTGGACCTTATCATTTTAGGAGACCACGACGACGAGGCAGCACCAGAGGCCGGTGCAAATGGAGGCGGGGCAGTCTAGTTCAGGAGCTCAGATGACCGGATCCGTGAGTGTTTGATTTAGTGTTTTGCTTCCGCGAGTGATCTATGTAGTGAGGCTTCTGATGTATCGGGCTGTAGCCCTAGTTATCTTGTTTCCTTTCTTTCAGCTATATTGTGGACATCTTCTGATGGTTTATTTATATATATGTGATGTGGACTTAATTTGGTCTTTTATTCAGTTAAGCTTACTTTTCTTGTGATCGATTTGGCCGGCAGGATCGGTGTTTTGTAGTGGCGACCTTCCCGAGCGAAGGTGTCACCGCAAAACGGCGGTTCTGGGCCTAAGACCCGGTGGTTTTTGCAAAAAAAAAGGGGTCTTACAAGTGGTATCAGAGGGAAACATCGATCCAAGGAAAAGAAGTCCACAAACCCTGGGCCACCCCGCGCGAGCTTAGTTTGCGGACAAACTAGCAGCGGAAGCAATGGTGTGCCCATAGGGAAAATCACATGTAAAAGTCCACTTATAACTGAATTCTTCTTCCCTTTAGCTAAGTCCCTTATAAGTGCAATCTTTCTTATGTAGCCGGCAACGGAACCTTCACCTCAGCATGGAGTCCCGCCGGCTCCGAACGTCGTTCCACCACCACCGGCTCCTACCCCGTTCCAGCAGACGGAGTTGGGGCAGACTCTGACTGCCATTTTGGAGACATTCAGGGCACAGCAAGCACCGGCTCCTCAGCAGAACCCCGGGGCCAACTGGCTGAGCATCTTTCGGGGTCTCTCCCCACCAGCATTCATCGGGACAGAGACTGTTGTGAGGACCGAAGAATGGGTAGACATCATGGAGGAGATGTTGTCAGGAATCCAGTGCCCGGCAGACATGGAGGTGCCACTGGTGGTTTCTTGCTTGGAGTCTCATGCCAAGAGGTGGTGGAAGAGGTTCCTGGCTACAGCTTACCCGGGACTTGAGGCAGCAGACGTTTTGTTGGAAGATTTCAAGACGGCACTGCTGGAACATTTTGTACCGCAGTCGGCAAGAGACGATCTGGAGGACAGATTTTTGCAGTTAAGGCAGGGGAATAGATCAGTATTGGAGTACCACCAGGAGTTCACCCACCTGTCCCGGTTTGCGGTATCTTACCAACTGGACGATGCGGGATATGCTAAGAGATTCTATAAGGGCCTCCGTGATGAGTTGAGGCAGGCCCTCCTTTTTGTCTCCGACGGTAGTATGTCCAGGATTCTGGAGATGGCGAAGAAGCTGGAAGGAGACCAGCAAGTTGTTCGTGGGAGGAAGAGACCCATGGAGGACCAGGGAAGAAATGGCAGGAGAGATCAGCCGAGAAACAGAGACGCTGGAGAAGGAAGGACGGAGGTCCGACCCCGTCAGGGGGAGAGGCAGGAGCAAAGGGAGCCGGTAGTGCTGGCTCCTCAACCTCTGCAGATGAGAGAGATGCCAAGGATTGGAGGGAATGGGCAACCTCCGGAGTGTTTCTACTGCCATCAGGTCGGCCACTTCAAGAGGAACTGCCCCCAGAGGAATACTCCTCCAGCACCTCAGGCAGCACCACGGGGTCAGCATCTCGGGGGCCGAGGACGTGGTCGAGGACGTGGATTTCAGGGTGACGATCGGAGGCAGTACAAGGAACATGCTTATGCCCTAGACTTGGCCAGGCCCCGGGACCCAGCAAGGGTCATCGCAGGTACTTTGTTGTACATTCGTTTAATTTGATAATGTCTTTTAAAGTTTTAGTTTTACCTTAGCATTGAACCTAACATCAAACCTTCAGGTTTAGTATCCATTTTTGGCAAACCTGCTTTTACCTTGTTCGATACGGGTGCCTCGCACTCGTTCGTCTCGACTAAGTTTATTGAAGACCTAGACCAAGTCAAGCACACCAAAAGCGACTATAGGAGGGTGCGATTTCCGGACGGATCGGAGGTTCTAACCAATTTAACGTGCATAATGAGTCTGGAGATTGGAGGAAGACTGTTCGAGGCCCCGGCATCTGTGCTAAAGATGAGGGATTACGACCTGATCCTGGGCATGAGTTGGTTGTATGAGAACCGGGCAAGGATTGACTGCCCGGCAAGGCGGATCGTGCTAGAGCATAAAGACGGTGTAGTGACTTTCGAAGGTACTCAACCTACCTCTCGTCTCTTTTTATCATACATTCAGGCCGTCAAGGCCCACCTGCAGGGAGACGAGGTTTATCAGGTGCTCTTTGAGGCGACTGAAGTCAAGGACTCAGTGCCAAGCATCCCGGTAGTGCGAGATTTTGCTGATGTTTTTCCAGAGAAGCTTCTTGGGCTACCACCGCACCGCGAGAAGGATTTTCAGATTCAGCTGGTACCAGGGGCCAAGCCGGTGTCCAAAGCTCCTTACCGGATGGCCCCGAAGGAGTTGGTAGAGTTTCGGAGCCAGCTGCAGGAGCTGGTGGAAGCAGGGTTCGTTAGGCCGAGTTCCTCACCTTGGGGAGCTCCGGTGTTATTCGTAAAGAAGAAGGATGGGACGCTCAGACTGTGCATCGATTACAGAGCTCTGAATAGGCTGACGGTGCGGAACACGTATCCGCTGCCAAGGATAGACGAGCTCTTTGACCAGCTAGAGGGAGCCCACTGCTTCTCGAAGCTGGATTTGAGGTCAGGTTATTATCAGCTGAGGATCCAAGAGGAGGACATCCCGAAGACGGCTTTCAGCAGCCGGTATGGATTGTACGAGTTCACGGTGATGCCGTTCGGGCTCACAAATGCACCTTCAGCATTTATGAGCTTGATGAACCGGGTGTTTGAGCCTTACCTTGACATCTTTGTCATAGTGTTCATCGACGACATCCTCATCTACTCGAGGACGGAGGAGGAGCATGCGCAGCATTTGGCACTGACCTTGGGGAAGCTTCGGGAGCATCGGTTATATGCAAAGTTCAGTAAATGTCAGTTCTGGTTGAAGGAGGTAGCCTTCCTGGGCCACATCATCAGTGGAGCAGGCTTAACAGTGGATCCTGCAAAGGTTCAGGCAGTACGGGATTGGCCGCCGCTGAAGACGGCCACCGACGTAAGAAGTTTCTTGGGACTTGCCGGCTACTACCGGAAGTTCGTTCAGGGGTTTTCCCAGATAGCCCTCCCGCTTACTTCCCTGACAAGAAAGGATGCTATCTTCACTTGGACGCCGCAGTGTGAGACAGCTTTTCAGGAGCTGAAGGGTCGGCTTACTTCAGCCCCCATCCTTGCCCTTCCGTCGGGAAGGGAAGGATTTCAAGTGTATACGGATGCGTCATATCAGGGGATGGGTGTCGTTCTGATGCAGAATGGGCATGTGATAGCTTACGCCTCCCGCCAGTTGAAGAACCACGAGCGGAATTACCCGGTGCATGATTTGGAGATGGGAGCAGTCGTTTTCGCTCTCAAGATCTGGCGGCACTATCTTTATGGTGTCCACTGCGACATATTCTCGGACCACAAAAATCTGAAATATGTAGATACGCAGAAGGAGTTAAATATCCGGCAGAGACGATGGGTGGAGTTCTTATCAGATTACCAGTACTCTATGCATTATCACCCAGGGAAGGCGAACGTAGTAGCAGACGCGTTGAGCAGGAGAGCTACTACGCCAGGAGTAGGGCCTAAACTAATGGCCATGGAGTTAGTGAAGATGTTCGAAGATATGCAGATCTCCCTGGTATCTGAGGATGATCCGGAGCTGTACGAGGAGTACCTAGCGGCGACTGGTGCTACTTATGACATTCGAGACCGCATCAGGGAATGGCAGAGAAAGGATGCCAAGCTGGAGCCGATTTTCAGAGCCCTGGAGGCAGGTCCAGCTGGAGATTATTCGATGAAGGACGACCTGTTGAGTTTTAGAGGTCGAGTGTACGTGCCGGCAGGAGATCAGATCCGGGAAGATATTACGGCAGAGGCTCACTGCAGTAAGTATTCAGTGCACCCGGGTGTTACCAAGATGACGGCAGATCTGAAGAGGACCATGTACTGGCCGGGTATGAAGAGAGACATCGTTTATTTTGTGACCCACTGCGAGACCTGCCAGCTTGTGAAGGCGGAGTGCCGGAACCCCGCAGGATTATTACAGCCACTCCCAGTGCCGGAATGGAAGTTCGACGATATAGCGATGGATTTTATTCATGGCCTTCCCCGATCTCGTGCGGGGAATGACTCGATTTGGGTAATCGTCGATAGGTTGACGAAGGTGGCCAGGTTCATTCCAATCAGGAAGGATGATTCCGTCAGGATTTTAGTACGGAAGTTTGTGGAACAGTTCATCCGTTATCATGGTGTGCCAAGGACGATAGTATCTGACCGAGATGGACGTTTTACGTCAAGGGAGTGGAGAGCAGTACAGGCCTATTTAGGCACCCGATTGACCTTCAGTACGGCTTTTCACCCCCAAACAGACGGGCAAACGGAGCGCACCAATCGGACCTTGGAGGATCTATTGCGTCTTTGTATTCTAGACCATGGGGAGCCTTGGGAGAGACTGTTGCCGTTGGTCGAGTTCTCTTATAACAACAGTCACCAGGCTAGCATAGGCAGAGCACCTTACGAGGCATTATATGGACGGAGGTGCAGGACACCATTGTCTTGGATTCAGGATGAGGACCCCAAGGCTCTTGGCTCAGAGTTCGTGGAGGATACGGAGGCCCAGGTGAGACTGATTCGAAATAGGATGCTGGAGGCCCAGAGCAGGCAGGCCAAGTATTACGATGCGCGTCATCATATGGTGGAGTTCCAGATGGGAGACCGGGTTTTCTTGAAGATACGTCCGATGCACGGAGTCTCGAGGGTTCGCGGCCGAAAGAAGCTCAGTCCGAGGTTTATGGGACCTTATAGGATCCTGGAGCGGATCGGTCCCTTGGCTTACCGACTGGAGCTACCGCCGGATTTAGAAGGACTGCATGACGTATTCCACGTCTCTTCACTTAGGAAGGCTTTACTTCGGCCTGAGCAGCAGGTGTCTACTTCAGAAGGGCCAGTAGCTACAGATCGATCGATTCACTTGGAGCCGGTTCGGATAGACGACACAGAGCTACGAGTCTTGCGGCGCAAGAAGGTTCCGCTGGTCAAGGTCCTATGGAGGAACCATGGGCAGGAAGAACATACTTGGGAGCCACTGGACTTGATGCAGCAAAAATATCCGCAGCTTTTTACGACAGGTACAACTTACTTTTTAGGGTGTTACAGTTTTCCTCTAGTAGAAACCCCATAGGCTTGTCTGAATTTCGGGGACGAATTTTTTATTTTTATGTATTGGGATTTGTAACATCCCCCAAACTGCTAGACCCCTAAGTTGGTTTTGTCATGACAGGGTCATGACAAAACCATAGGAAGAGCCTTTTGACCTTAAGAGCTTAAGAAAGGAGGAGGAACCACCTTGGTCTGCAAATAGCAATCCCCATCCTCCAAGCTTGGGATTGGAATTTAGGACTTCAACTTAACCCTGGGACCCCACCATAGTGTTCCTAACCCTTTAGGGGTCCCCTTGGGGCACCAAGGGCCCATGGAAGTCAACCTAAGAGACCAATTTGACCAAAGTCAACTTAAACCCTCAAATTGGTCAAAGTAGCCCTTTTAGAGCCAATCAACCCTCACCATGTCAATTTGATCACACTCCTAGGTCTAGAATACCATGAGAGACCTAATGGACCCAAAAGCCCCATCATGGGACCCCCAGGGGTGCAAATTGACCAAAATGCCCTTTTTAGGTCAAAAGGACCTTTCTTCTCAAAGTACCCCAATTGACCTTCACCATATCAAATTGACCTTACCCATTGGGTTATCATATCATAGGGGACCTAGTGGATCAAAAAGCCCCATGACCAAGTCAACCCTAGGGCTCAATTTGACCAAAGTCAATTTAGCCTATTTTGGTCAAATCATCTTAGATTGGGTCAACCAAGAACCATATGACCAAATTGACTCCACCATTAGTTCCTAAACTTAATTTGGAACCTATTGAACCCAAAAGCCCCATCCTAGGGTTCCCCAATTGACCAATTTGACCAAAAGTCAAAATTGTCCAATTTAGGTCAAAATGCTCAAACCTAACCCAATCTCTTTGGGCTAACTCAATTGGATGGTCAACCAGCCCATGTGGACCCTCATTAAACACAGGAGAGAGAGTAGGAGCCGGCCATGGTGATTAGGAGAGAGAAAGGGAGGTTTTCCCATTTTTGAGGTGAGAGAAAGAGGCCATTCATGGCCATTAAGAGGATTCACCCCTTGGCCTCCCCAATTGATTCTTCCATTCAACTCCTCAGCCGGCTAGGAGGAGATTCCATCAGTTTCCAAGAGGCATTGATGCAGGGGAGATGAATGGGGGCCGGCCCTTGGAGAATTCGAAGAGGCCATTAATGGCCAAGGGGGTTAAAGCCACCATCACCCCCATTCGAACCCCCTATCACCTTCAGAAGCCTGAGAGGAGAGAAAACCCTAAGTTTCCGGGAGATTTCGCGCACTGTAAGAGGAATCGGCATGGCATCTCAATCGACGGCAGCTCCAATGGTGTACACAAGGGAAAACCGACGGCAAGCTCTCCAGCAGGTCCCTTTCTCCTCCCTGAGCCCTAAGGATTAGATCCAAATCGACGGCGGCTCGAATCGTGGTCAATCGGCCGTGAATCGAGCCGGCCAAGCCCTCCATTGATCAGGTTGGGTATCCTCCTACAGAACACGATTCCGGCCACCTCCGGCCGATCAAACACCGCTCATCGCCGGCCCCCACCTCAACGGAGGTGGTGGTGGCGTTGGTCGGCCGGGGCGGCGCTCAGGTGGCCGGGAAATCACCGATCAAAGTGGACCAGGCGCGCGCAATCTCAGCCCCAGGCTAATCGGGGACGATGGCTGTGAGCCGTCCGATGGCCCGCCTTTTGCTATTCGCAGGCATGAAATGATTATTTCATTTATATTGATTATATGTCACACATTGTGACAGATTTTGTGACCCAATTTTAAGGCCCTTAGGGGCCATAATTCGAAAAATGCTCAGAGATAACTTTTGTAGGCCTTGGTGTCTACTTTCTAATGGGAGTGAAATCAAGCTATTTGGTTAAGTGTGGGACCCACATCACTCATTCTAGTGAGGCTGGTCAAAAATCAAACCAGACCTTAAAATTAGTATAACTCTTAAATGGCTAATCTGATGTAGTTGATATTTTGGCTAAGCATCCATATGTCCTATACCTAGGTTAGGTTTGAGTATCAGATTTTTAGGAGTTAATTTTCCTAAGGTTTTTGTAGAAATTTAATAATCCTTACACAAATTATTTGGAGGGCCAAATGATCTCCAATCTCCACCAAATTTTGGTGGGGTACCATTTGGGTCATGATAAACCCCTGGTTAAAATCTCATCTCATTTGGAGATCTTTTGACTAGGTAATCTTTGGGCCAAAGTTTGCCCTTTAAGGGGAAAAATTGTGCTAAGGGGACACTTAGGGCTTCTCATAGCCAAACCACCTCCTATTGGAGTGGTATTATGTTCACTACCCTAACCCCACCCAAATCACCTCCAAGAGTATTATGGAGCCATTGGGAGTGGGTTTGCCCTAGGATTTGGGGTAGGAGTACTTTGTGGTGCAAATAGCCAAGTGAAGAATCATTGGCCAATTAGGACCTTTGATACTTGAGACTTCTTAGGAAGGTCAGTGGGATGAAGTTGAGACCCCATGAGGAGTTTGGTGAGCATTGGAGTTGTTTTGCTCAAGGTCATAGGGTTGATCCCTATGGGGTGGAATTTGGGGTTGTGAAGGACATAGGTGTGGTTGTCCTTGGAAAGGTGTGAGATGGACTCCTCTAGGCTCTATGGACCCCATGATACCCTCACAAGAAGTTTGGGTGTATTTGGATAGGTTTAGACCCTAACCCTAGACTAAACCCTAATGGGGTGCAATTAGAGGCTAAAGAAGGAAGAGGGGCCAAACCTTAATGCTTTGACTTGAAATTTTGGGAAGGTGGTCTTAGTGACCAGAAAATGCTACTGTGAGAATTTGAAGAGGTTTGGAGTTGTCAAACCTAGGTAATTAATTCTTGGGTAGATTTGTAAATGTTTAAGTTTTTGGGTTCTAGGAAGAAATATTACCTTGTGGATAACCATCTTCTGTCACCCTCTTAATTTTGATGTCTTAAATCTCTGGAGTTCCTACTAGAGCCATTGGAGAAAGTTAGACCCTAACCCTAGATTAAACCCTAATGGGGTGCAATTAGAGGCTAATGAAGGAAGAGGGGTCAAACCTTAATGCTTTGACTTGAAATTTTGGGGAGGTGGTCTTGGTGACCATAGAATACTACTGTGAGAATTTGGAGGGATTTGGAGTTGCTAATCCTAAGTAATAAACCCTTGGGTAGATTTGTAAATAATTAGGGTTTGGGGTTTTAGGAAGAAACAGTACTTGTTGATTTACCATCTTCTATCACAAACTTGGTTTTAATGCTATTGATCTCTGGAAGAATCTGTTAGACCATGGGAAGACTTTTTGGGGTTCAAAGTGTAATATTTCATATAGTAGACAATTTTTGGGATGATCAATTTTAGGCTCATAAATTGCTGTAATTGCATGAAACTTTGCTGGTTATCTTTTCATATCAATATGTAACCACTGTAATGTTCTCATAATTTATGGATCAATATTTTTGGTACCTCTAGTTCATTTTGGAAGAAATTGCAAATATACCCTTGCATGAAATTACAAATGTACCCTCTGTGGAACATGGTCAAACTTTGTAGAACTGGATACTATGTTATGATGCACCTCTGTATAAATTTGCATAAGGATTGGAGTTCATATGAGAGTACCTCCTTTGTAATGTATTGGAAATAAATGTGTTTTGGAATTTCTAAAAATAGTAAATCTTGTTGGTTTTTCCTAAAATTTTATATCTACTGTTTATTAGGTACCCTTGATTTTTGAGTAAATTGGAGTAGGCGTTAGAGGTCAGAAAAGTACACTTGTAGTTCAAACCTTAGAAATATTGCCCTTTGGAAAATTGTTTAAAATATTATTATTATTTGGAAAATTATGAAACCCTAGATTTGATCTGGATCAGGTAACATGGACTCCCAGTAAATCCCTTGAGTCATAGAGTTGATTATTTAGTGTACCTCCCTTCATGAGCATCAAAATGTTAGGGGTGGTCTGCGTTTAGCAATTTGGCAATCTTTGGGGTTAAAGGTCGATCTGGTGGTCTTGGGTCTGGAGTGTGGAATGTGGGGTGGTAACCCTGTATTATGTAAGGATCCCTAGAGAAGTTAGTGTTTGATGAGTCTTAGGGTGGTGGGGTGCCACCCTCGGAGTAGGTCGTCCGGGGATTGACGAAAGATCGTCTTTTCCGGTTAGCGTCTTTTAGCACCTAAGTTTATTAAAACAGGAAAGCCATTATGAGGTTTTGCTTATAGAAGTCTAGCCGGTTTAGTCCGGCGATCTTATGTTTCTGAGATGTTTATTGGTGACGGGCGGGTTAGCCCGGGGAGCTTGTAGCTCGGTGTTGTTGAAAGATATACGGCTTGTGCATAAGGTGGTGGATCCTTCGTGTTAGCGATCGTTGCACCGACGTTAACACTTGGGCTCGGCAAGTGTGGTATTTACACTTAGCCATAAAAGTCTGGCGGTCCAGTCAGTAAGAGTACGCAGGCGCTCCGCGGGTTTTGTGGAGGCGTACGATAGGTCTAGGTTAGGTAGTGCAAATACCAACCTAGAGGTGGGCGAGGCCCAACCCACCGCTTCCGTTTGCCACTACGGGAGTATCCTGGGAGTCTAGCTCGCTCCAAAAAGTGGGAACTAAAGGTCTATGCGCATAGAGTCGTGGTGGGTGAGTTGCACTTGTTTGATCACCGCATAAAAGCATACTCTGCATGTCATGGCATAATCATAACATTTAACCCCGACACCTATCGTATAAATTGGTATGGGACTTTTTATACGATAGGCTCTGCTAAACGACCCCTTGGTCTATAGGTTTGTATGGGCATTCCTATAAATCAATGGTTTACTTTATCTTACTTACTTGCCTCTACTTTTGTTTCTTACTGTATTTCCTATACTTTACCATGCTGCTTATATATCTCATGTTTTATTTATATACATACACCTGTGTAGCGTAGATCATACCTTGTCATCTGCTTTTGTATTACCCCTTGTTGTCCTCCGCTTCCTCCTCTCCATGCGGTGCCTAGGAGCCTTGGGGGGAGGGGTGGGGAATTGTCTGAGTCTTTATGACTGACGGTCGGTGGACCTTATCATTTTAGGAGACCACGACGACGAGGCAGCACCAGAGGCCGGTGCAAATGGAGGCGGGGCAGTCTAGTTCAGGAGCTCAGATGACCGGATCCGTGAGTGTTTGATTTAGTGTTTTGCTTCCGCGAGTGATCTATGTAGTGAGGCTTCTGATGTATCGGGCTGTAGCCCTAGTTATCTTGTTTCCTTTCTTTCAGCTATATTGTGGACATCTTCTGATGGTTTATTTATATATATGTGATGTGGACTTAATTTGGTCTTTTATTCAGTTAAGCTTACTTTTCTTGTGATCGATTTGGCCGGCAGGATCGGTGTTTTGTAGTGGCGACCTTCCCGAGCGAAGGTGTCACCGCAAAACGGCGGTTCTGGGCCTAAGACCCGGTGGTTTTTGCAAAAAAAAAAATGGGGTCTTACAGGACGAGGCAGCTTCTTTCGCATCAACAAAGTTTTCATAATAAAGAAGTCAGGTGAAGTCAATCTCCATGCTAGGTTGGAAAATGAGCCTCCGACTTAACCCTCGTAAAAACTCAGAACGGATGATGGGACAGTGCCTCGGGTGTGCGTTCCCTTAAGACCAAGCCTCTGCAATGATGGCCGAGATCAGCTCCCCCCTTGCATGTTGGCCGCGGTTCCCACCGACTGCATTTCTCGTCCGACTGTAGAGATTACCAGGAAGAAGTCTGGACGCCGACCTTCCGATTCGGCGAAGGGATGATCGATTTCACTAGCTCAGGGAACCCTTGAAAAAAGGCGTCGTGTATCCTCGAGAGCTAAAAAGCTCGCAGCAAAGCATTTCATTTTCTAAATTATTGTGTTAGATCATATGAGTTATTGTGCCTAAAGTGTGCTTAACTCCCTGCTAAACTCATTGAGTAACATGAAGCAGGTCTGATCCACATCCAGCATCCAAGTAGGATGGAGGCCTCGGGATGGTGTATCCCCTTGGATCTCCCTGACTGCCACTCCCTGCTTGACGTCATCCTACATCAACATTCGCCGCCGCAGGTTGGAAGACGAGCCTCCGACTAGACCCTTGTAAAAACTCAGAACGGATGATGGGACAATGCCTCGGATATGCGTTCCCTTAAGACCAAGCCTCTGCAATGACGGCCGAGATCAGCTCCCCCCTTGCATGTTGGCCGCGGTTCCCACCGACTGCATTTCTCGTCCGGCTGTAGAGATTACTAGGGTAAAGTCTGGAAGCCGATACTCCAACTTGAGAAGGGGAGCGATCGATTCGACCGACCAAAGGATGGAGACCTCGGGAGGGTGTATCCCCTTGGATCTCCCCGAACGTCATTCCCTACTTAACGTCACTCTTCGTCGACATCCGGCATCCAAGTAGGATGGAGGCCTCGGGAAGATGTGCCCCTCCAGGCCTCCCCGACTGCCGTTTCCTATCTCTTTCCCCTTTAAAATTTATTGAACGAGTCTGATGAACTCTTCACCAGGTACAGAGCGAGGCCTTGAGAGCAGGTGTCCTTCGGAACCCTCCAAGTCGCCTCCACAGCTCGACTCCACCAAGGGAGATATTGAAGAGTGCGAGTATACATACGCGAGTACCTAGGCGAGTATACAGGTGCGAGCATGCAGGTGCGAGTATGCAGGCGCGAGCATTCACTCCCGCCTCGAGCCTAAGAGCCTAGCGAGCATTCAATCTCGCCTCGAGCCTAAGAGCCTAGCAAGCACTCAACCTCGCCTCGAGCCTAAGAGCCTAAGCGACATTCAAGACAGGAAGTAAGGCAGAAGAAACAGGCGAGCGAAATCTTGTCCCTTTTTTCTTTATATATCTGGTATAAATTACAAAAGAATCTTCCAAGGGCTTACAAAAGGTCGCCGGGCGAGCAAAAAAGGGTGCCCAGGCGACTAAGCGACATTCTCGCCATCAATGTCTGCATCTGGCTCGTCGCCATCATCGTCACCGCCATCGTCATCAACATCATCATCGTCATCCTCATCCTCGGAATCGTCATCCTCAGCACCACTGGACGGCGGCGAGGATGCTCGCAAGGGGGAGGTGGACTCCTCGGCGAGCAGCGCCGGGATGATGTCCTCCACCGTCAACTCCATTGCCGCCGGCTTCAGGAGATCGTCCGCCTTCAGCTGACTCAGGATGACGGTCCCAGTAGCTCGCGCGATCTCTCGACGAACGCGTGGCATATTGTCGCCATGCATCCGGATCTGCTTGCTGACCCTAGAGGGGCCCGCCACCACTGGCTGTTGCTCGGCAGGCCGAGTTTCCAGCTCAGCGATGCGAACTTGGGCGGCCTCCAAGGCCAGCCGAGTGTCGTCCAGCTACTTCTCCAGCTAGGACACCTTTGTCGCCATCTCCACCTCGGCGACCTACATAAGCAAGAGAATACACAAAGTCAGCAAGTTATTCGGCAAAGTGACGACTATCCCGAAGGCGAGTAGCATTGAGAAGCGAGTACCTCATGCTCCTTAGCCTTGAGCCCCATGACGATCATTTTCTTAGTACTGATCCGGATCACCTCCTCGTACTCCAGCAACCTCCTCGCCGTCATGTGCGCCAGCTCGGCGGAGCGCAGCAGAGATCGCGAGGTCTGGTGTGCCAAGTACTCGGCAGGCTCCTCCCGCAGCCTCTCAGCGTCCTCGCGACCATAGACGGCATGAAGCATGTCAAAGGCCTCGCCATGATCCTCCCAGTCCTCTGACCAGGGAGGAAGGTTGGAGCTCAGAGATACCACATGATCGTCCTCCGACCAGGCGACTAGGCGGCGACCATAGGCGTCCTCACCACGAACACCCAAGTTGAAATTAGGGTGGGTGTAGGGCTCGCCGGCCTCCGAAGGGTCCGCCTTTTTGCCAAGGTCCCGATGAGCGACCTCCTTCTTCTTCCTCGAGGGCTCGGAGGGCTCGCCCCTCTCCTTCCGCTTCTTTGAAGGCCCAGATCCTTCGCCGATGATCAAAGGCTCATCGCCTCCTGGCGACAAGTCTATGGGCGAGTAGACCCCTTCCCCGCGAGCAGAAGTCCCCGCACCTCCTTGTGTGGAAGCCGTCGCCTTCACCACCGCAGGAAGGAGCTCGCGCGACAGGACATGGACTGCTGCAGCAAGAAGAGTAATACGTCCAGTTAGTCGCCAAGATGAAGACGAAGAGCGAGTATTGCGAATACTCGCGCGGTGGATTACCTTCGCCTGCGAAAACCTCAGCAAGTTCATCTACTCGCCTTCTCCAGTGCACCACATCAAGGCGGCGACTTTTGATAGTCTCAAGCAGCTTCTCGCCACCCGCGCTTAGGAAGGAAACCCCGAAGACGCTCTCCGGTGGTTGGAAGGACTTGTCAGGGACGGCTTGAAAGTCGCCAGCGATGACGACTATTCGCTCTCCCCAGCGATGATTCTTGTTGGCGGTGCCGACCAACGTACAGACGTGGCTGCAGAGGAAGACGACGCCCTCGCCAGTCGCCATAAAATGGAATACTCGCCTAAAGACCGGTAGGTCGAAGGCTATTCCCTGGTCGCGCAGGTAGCAGAGGAAGCCCACGATCATCGCCACCCCATTAGGGTTGATCTGGGCAGGGACTATCCCAAAGTAACGGAGTATCTGGGAGAACTCCGTCCACAGTGGTAGTCGCAAGCCCACCTCGAAGTGGCGAATAGGGATCACCCGCTCATTAGTCAAAACGGTGTTTAGTCGCTCGCTCTGGCGAGGAAGCCTCGCGACATACCCTGGCGGGAGATACTTCGCCCTGATGACCTCCAACTCTTTCTCGGTCGTGATTGCCTTCTTGAAGATGGTCGCCGCAAAATTCTTGGCGTGATTGGCACGCCGGATGGTCGCCTCGTCAGTCATCTTTTGAAAGGACGGAAAGAAAGGCGAGTATCAAAGAAGAGAAGGGGAAAGTGAGACGGAGGATACTCGCGCAAGAGTTCGGAACTCGCCAAAGCGTAATTAAGACTCACCCACCCCCCCTATTTATAGTGGTCGGGTAGCTTGGCGTATCGAGCACGACGGCGCGATCAGGAATAAGGGGGTGGCGAGTATCGAGTTATAATCGCCAAGATCAACAAACTCGCCATGCCTAAGGCGACGCGCAGACAATACTCGCTAAGGTAAAAGAAGATAGAAATCAAGAAAACCATCGCAGAAGAGTAAAACAGAAGCAAGTAATAAAAGGCGAGTTTCTAATACTCGCCGAATGAATATTAATAAATAATTCAGCAATACAGGGATACTCGCCAAAAGGCGACATGACCTGGGAGGAAGAAAAATAAAGAAAAAGCAACATCTACGGAGGAGCTTGAAGGTTCGCTTGAGTGTCTGGCTGTTGAGGTTGTCGCCCGACCCATCCCAAGCCGCGAGCTCGCCTGAAGTGCTCGGAGGCCACAGACATCGCGTCCTCGCCCTGACGTAGCTGGTCTTCGATCCTCGCCAGCCGACCAACCGAGCCCATGCTCGCCCGCATCCCCACCAGCTCGTCGTGGTGCAGTTGTTGGCGATGTTCGAGCCTCCCAAGTCTGCGCTCAAGATCGTTGACCGACTGAAGGCGAGATTCTGTAGCGACCAGCCGAGTATCGAACTCTTCCAGTCGAGAAACCCGCGCCTCCAACTCAGCCAGGCGGCGATGAGCATCGCTGCTCGCCAGACGCTCTATGCGCAACTCCACGGCAGTCAAACGACGGTGAGCATCAATGCTCGCCAAGCGCTCAACCCGCGATTCGACATCAGTCAGGCGGCGATGAGGCTCGCAGATCGCCAAGCGCTCCAGCTTGGACTCCAGCTCTAGGATGGCGCGAGTAGCCCTCTCCTGATACTCGCGAGAAGGAAGCCCGACCGCGTCGATCAAGGCTCCTATGGGAGTATGAGCGCGAGCTGCAAAGAGGGCAAAAATGTCAGAGCTTTGACAACTGAAGGAACCAAGTGAAGATAGTGGCGACTATCATGAATGGCGACCTAATACCTGGCCGAGGACTACGAGAGCGATGGCGAGGAGATCCCCTGCCTCGCTGAGGAGACGTGCTATGATGATGATCGCCCCGCCGAGCAGGATGGGATCCAGCCGTCTGATCCCGGCTAGGAGGCGCGTTCTCGCGACCGCGGCCATCGCCTCGTCGTCCTCCTCCCCTTGGAGGAAAGAAGCCCGAGGAGCCCCCAGTCCCGCCACGACGCGAGGATTCGCCCTGATGAGTAGAAGGCGCAGTAGAAGTCGAAGGGCGCTGATCGCCCTGAGGAGTAGCAGAAGGAGGGAACGGAGGAGGTGGCGGAAGCCCGCCTACAGGCAGCTGCGAGCTACTCGCTGTCCCCACAGACTGAAGAGGCGGTGGCGGTGGAGGCGGAAGCACGATGCCCGCCAAAGGAGCACGTTGCTCGCTCATCGGCCTCCTCTCCAGCAAGGAGCTGTGAAGAACTCGCCCTGAGCGACCTCCACCTCTAGGCGAGATCATAGGCGACGATCTCAGAGGGGGTGCGGCTACAGGCTCCTCCTGCGCACCAATGGTGGAAGAATCTGCGAGCATAAAAGAAATATTCAGCATTTCGGCCCAAGTCGAGGTCAATCAAAGAAGGCGGCGAGTAGGTAACCCCCACCTCGCGCAGAGGCGAGATCCTCCGGTTGATTCTGGGCCGAGGTCTCGGGCATGCTCGCTTCCTCGGCAACATTTGTAGCAGGAGGATCAGCCGCCGGCGAGTCGCCCTCATTGAAGAGCCCCAGGTCGTCCAGCAGCTGCTGGTGCAGGTCGCCCAAAGGAGCAGCAACCTCTTCCTCGGCGGCTTTCTTCTTCTCCTTCTTCTTCTTCTTCTGGGCGAGCCTCTTCCTCTTCCTGGAAGATGGAAGGTCTCCAGATGCGGGATCCAAGTGAGGAGGGAGCGAAGAACCCTCAAAAAGGCCGACAAGACCAGCCATGGCCGCCTTAGCCTCGGCAGCATAGTCGCGCACCATCTTGAGCGAGTTCAGAAAAGACGTGCCATCAAAGACCCCTGCCCCTCTATTTATTGAGCTCGAGCGTCGGCCAGCGAGATGGCGAGTAAAGGCCAATACTCGCCAAACAGGGAAGCTCGTCGAATGAAGGGTTGGATGATTCTTTCCGAGCAACTATGTTACTCGCAAAGAGCGGGGATTGTGTACAACCCTCATTCTCCGAGGGTGGACCCCCCCCCCCCCCCCCCCCCCCCCCAAGGCCACGTAGGCAGAAGTCAAAGTCAAAGAGGTCAACACAGAGCCCGGCAGATCAAGGCAGAGCAGAGAAGACCTCGGCGAGTATGCAGGCAATACTCGCCAGGGTGGCGAGTATGGAACAGAAGACCTGGCGACTATTAGCCCGGCGTGTGCGAGCAGCACCCAATACTCGCCAGATGGGCGACTATGACAGGATACTCGCCGAGTAACCCATAGTCGCCAGTTTGGGGGCTGGACTATAAAACCCCCTACCCCTTGGTTTCCCTATAAATAGGACCCCAGGGTACTTGGATTGGCACCTGGACTTGAGCTTTCGAAACCCTGCTCTTGCATTCTAGAACCTGTCGCACTTGGTCGCTACTCCCGGTACTAGCCAAGTCGGTGCCTTCCTCGTACCTCGCTCGGCCATTCTTTGGTCTTGGAGGGGAAGTCTCTTCGGAGCTTCTGGGTACGTGGTGGGACCTCCCTGCCGCAGCACCTGGGGTCCTGTTTGTTGCTCTTCTAGCTTCTTCGTCGTTGCCAGCCAAGCCATCTCGTCGGGCTGCTGGGCGAGTAGCCTCCGGCTGCATCGGTCCGAATCTTGAGGTCAGGATTTTCCTGGCGTCAACACCATTAACGAGAATATGCATTTGAGTTTTCTTTCGCAGGTCGAACCAAAGAAATTCCAAGAGGCAAATGAAGATCCATCTTGGATAATTGCTATGGAAGAAGAATTAAATCAGTTCAAACGCTGTAAGGTATGGACACTTGTTCCAAAACCCAAAGACAAAAATGTCATTGGAACAAAGTGGGTGTATAGAAACAAGCTGGATGAAGAAGGAACAATCATAAAGAACAAAGCCAGACTTGTAGCTAAAGGATACACACAAGAGGAAGGTATCGACTTCGATCAGACGTACGCTCCAGTAGCAAGGCTCGAAGCGATCAGACTCTTCCTTGCTTATGCTGCTTTCAAGGGTTTCACCGTATATCAAATGGATGTCAAATCTGCGTTCCTAAACGGAGACATTAAAGAGGAAGTATACATTGAACAACCCCCAGGTTTTGTTGATCCTGATCATCCCAATCATGTTTATTTATTACAAAAAGCTTTATATGGTTTGAAACAAGCTCCTCGAGCTTGGTATGAGACGCTATCTAACTTTCTTCTTGAGAACAAGTTCACAAGAGGAAAGATAGATAAAATATTATTTCTTAGGGAAGTAAAAGGCAAGATTTTACTGGTACAAATCTATGTCGATGACATCATATTTGGCTCTACGGACAATAACCTCTGCAAAAAGTTTTCTAAACTTATGCAAGGGAAATTTGAAATGAGCAGTATGGGTGAGCTGAAATATTTCTTAGGACTTCAAGTGAAACAGTCTGAAGATGGAATCTTCATTTCTCAAACAAAGTTCACTAAGGAGTTGATTAAGAAATTTGGAATGGAGAGTGCAACCTCTATGAGGACTCCAATGAGCTCAGCTACGTCTCTGGACAAGGATGAAAAAGGGAAACCTTTTGATGAAACCAAGTACAGAAGCATAATTGGGTCTTTGCTCTACCTTACTGCCAGTAGACCTGATATAATGTTCTCTACATGTGTATGTGCTAGATATCAGGTGAACTCTAAGGAATCCCACTATACTGCCGCAAAGCGGATTTTGAGATACCTTAAAGGCACACCAAATCTTGGCTTATGGTACCCAAGAAGTAATGATAGCGAACTAATTGGTTTTTCAGATGCAGACTTTGCAGGTAGCAAAGACGACAGAAAAAGCACTTCCGGGACGTGCCAATTCCTCGGAAGGAGACTTATTTCCTGGAATAGCAAGAAGCAGAATTGTGTTGCAATATCAACCGCCGAGTCGGAATACATTTCTGCTGGCAGTTGTTGCGCACAACTTCTATGGATAAAGAATCAACTTCAAGACTACAACATGAAGATCAAAGACATTCCTATGTTTTGCGACTCTTCCAGTGCAATTGCTATCGCAAATAATCCAGTCTCTCACAGTCGGACAAAGCACATCGAGCTACGATATCACTTTATCCGGGAGCATGTGGAGATGGGTGACATAAATCTGAGTTATGTTCCCACGGATAAGCAAGTTGCAGACATTTTCACGAAGCCACTGGATGAGACTAAGTTCTCTTTCTTCAAGACGGAACTTGGGATGCCCAACATGGAGTAATGATCAAGTCAACCAAAACCATGACGAACAGGAAGTTTTTGACAAGTCATGTCTCGGGACCTGGCTGGATTTCTCGAGACAAGCTGAAGATTTCGAGATAGGCAGATGTCTCGAGACACGGGTTATCACTCGAGACATCAGGGAAGGAAATACCGCGCTGAATTTCCTGAGTTCTCGAGACATAATCGATGTCTCGAGACATAAGTATTTTAAAGAACTCAAAACGTCAGGTACGCGCTGTTCATTCGTCTAATTTTCTTCAAAATGTCACTTTAACGTCAAATTAAAATTATATATATATATAAGAAATCGAAAACTTGATGTTCACGAAATCCATTTCCGAGACTTCCCCGACCTTTCGACTTTCTCTCGAGCGGCGACAGTCTGTGACAGGTCTCTGTGCTTCGGTGGTTCTCGGTGGTTCTCGACTCTTCATCCTCTCCGTTCGACAGTTCTCTACCTCTTGCTTCAATGGCGCCTACTCCTCATCCAAAGATTGGCGTCGGCAATGAAGTCGTTCGCTCAGGTATCGCCGGTTTATCCGATGACTTCAAGAACCTATTTTGCTTGCTTGATGCCGCCGGTCTTGCTTTCGTTCTTGAGCATCCTTGTCGGGTGCTGTTTGATGAGGTTGAAGAGTTCTTTATCAATGTGAAGCCTATCAAGGAAGGGAGAATGTTGGTTTCATTCGTCAAGGGCATTAAGATAAAAATCTCACCTAAGACCCTCGTGAAGTACTTGCATTTATCTGAGCTTGATACTGAAGAGGTGCTAGATGACAATGACTGGTTGAGAACAGCAAGGTACTGTGGTCTGGATTCAGATTTTTCTGCAGTTAAGAGGCATAAGATGAATGATGCGGGGAAGCTCCTGGTGGACATTATCTTAAAGGTTCTATTCTGCAAGACAGACACACAAGGGCATGCGTCTGAAGAGACTTTTCTGTTGATGGTTGGAATTGTGTCAGGGAAAAAGAGAGATTGGGGCACAATCTTATTCTCCAATATCAAGGCTTGCATTAATTCTCCAAAATTTGCCCGGATCATCTCATTGTTCCTGAATCAGTTTAATCCTGCTATCTTTGACATGTCCAAAGGTACAGTTATCCATCATCTCAAGAAGATCGATGTGCTCTCCATGCAGAGATGGGACATTCGAATCAAGAAGCCGGGAATGGCTAGTGCTACTTCTGAGGGGGAGACTCATCAGTCTGCAGTTGCAAGTGAAGCAGAAATTCCAATTCCATCTTCTGAAGGTCAGGTACCCAAAGTTACATCATCTCCTCCTCCTCAACGGATTCGCTCTAAAGCTTCAGGTCGAGCCAAGCTGCCAATTCGTTCCAAAGCTAAAGGTCAACCTTCATCAGTTCCAACAGAGTTCTTTTCATCAGTGACACAGCCAGATCCATCTTCACCTCTACCAGATTCAGTTCCATCACCTCCTCCTTCTCCATCAGTACAAGCAGATGTCTTAGTGTCAGATATTCCAGATAAGGAGAACATACCTTCTTCTGACAAGGATGTGTTCATCCCCTCTTCTCCCTCAGTTCTTGAAGCAGACACTTCTTTGGCAAATGACAGAGTTTCAGATGGTCTGAAGGATTTGCAACAAGAAGTATCTGAAGTGCACAGTCCCAGTGGCCAAAAGGCAGGGTCTGGTGCAGATTTTGTTTTTGAAGACGATGATGATGATTCCGTTCATGAATTTTCACCTCCCCTAGTACATGTTGAGGGGGAGTCCGAGTTAGATACAACCAAGAATGCTCCAGATGAGCTAGGTTGTGAAGAAGACAATGTGGTTCACTCTCTTGAGATTGAAGAGCTCCCTGATGTTGTTCCTGCTGCTGCCCCTGCTGTTACTCTTCCTTCTTCTCATCCTTCCCCTCCAATCCTTGATGCAGATTCTCTTCTGGGAAAGATTGAAGTTATGCTCAAGAAGCAGAGTGAACAGTTTGAGAACTCTTTGACAACTGTTCACAGGAAGATTGCCTCAGTTGAAAGTGATCTTGGTAGGGAGTTAGCTAAAATCAAATCAAATTATGAAAATCTCTCTGAATTGATGAGCCTAGGGAGCAAGCAAATTGAACATGCAACTGAAGGTATAGGCACAGTGTTGGCTCAGACTGTTACAATGACAAAGCTTCAAGACTCATTGTCTGACAAGGCTGAAGCAAATACATTCAGGATTGTTGATGAAGTCAGAAATTTCAGAGATGATACTCTCCAAACCCTATCTGTAGAAGTCAGAAAGGGGGAGGACATTATAATGGAAAGAATGACAGATTTAGTGGAAAGCTCTGTGTCAGCTATTCAAAGCTCATGGAAATCACAGTTTGATCAGTTCTCTTCTAGGGTACTGAAGCAAATTGCTGATATTAATGCTTATTCCTTCAAAACAGCAACGTGGCTTCATAATCAGATTTTTCCTGAGTTAGAAATTGATCCAGATGTTCCTGTTCCTCAGTTTTCTCCAAGGCTAGAAGAACTACTTGGAAGGCTCCTTTAGTTGAAGATCAATCAGATAGGGCTGGGACCAAAAGAAAAAGAAAACATGGTGAAGGTCCCTCTGCGAGTAGATCTGTTCCGAGTTCTAGCTCTGCAGGCCATAGCAAAGCTCAAGTTGAGAAGGTTCTACCATAAATCTGGAGCCCAGTCTCAAAAGACATAATTCTTGAATCATATAAGTTAGTCCATGAAGGCAAAATGAATAGATCTGAATGCTACATCTCACTTGAATGGGAAAAACATGAGACAGCTCAAAGGAAGAGAAGAATTCATTTCAGGGCATTTGGTTATAATAATTCTGATGCTCCGGATCCACCTCCGTTTTACCATCCCAAGCCTTATGCTTATTTCTCCAGACAAGAAGAAAAGAGGAAAAGGAGTTCTTGAAGGATAATGCTGATGCTGACAAGACATATTTTGCTTTGGTTCTGATTTTGTGAACATCAAGTCTTCTTAACAATTCAATTTAGATATATATATATATATAATTGTTGATTTGATATTCTCTACTTGTTCATTTCTATATCTTTGTGTAGTGTAGCATATTTATTCTATATTGCTGTAATTCAACTTAGTATATAGGGTTCTGACTTCGACAAATAGGGGGAGATTGTTGGAAATTGTATTCACAATTACCTTGATTTGTGAGAAGTCACCCTTAAACTAAGATTGAATTGCTTTTGTATTTGATATGCTTTTCTAGTATTGTCTTGCAGATTATCATTGCTAAGTGTAAATCAATGTCAGGTCACAATGGGTCTGCAAACACAGTTTCATACAATGTAATTTCTCATTATATGAAACATGGTGATGACTCATGTGTGATCTCTCTATTGGGGTACACTTCATCTTCAAGACTATTGAAGACTTTGGAGTGCGGTTGCAGCAAGTGTTCAAGAGAAGAAAAGAAAATTGTTGAAAACAATTTTTCTAAGGATATGTCTCGAGAGATCATGCCTGTCTCGAGAGTTCTGGCATGTCTCGAGAAGCAAGTTCTTTTGATCTCGGTTTTCTGTTCTTGATGACTCGAGAGATCAAGCTTGTCTCGAGAGTCCTTAAGACCGAAATCTTTGTAATGTCTCGAGAGATCATCGAGTTCTCGAGACATCCCTTTCCTGCTCTCTTTGTTTCATATCTCGAGAGATCTGTTAGTTCTCGAGAGATCCCTTATGTCTCGAGAATTCTGTCCATTTTTCTCTAATTTGTTTCCTCTGTTCTTGACGGATCGTAAACGCTCCTTCCCGATCCTAATGGCTATATTGAGTGCGTTTAAGGTCGATTTAACCCTTAATCATTGCCCTCTATATATAGGATCGCTCTTGTGTTGTTTACGAGAAGTTTTCGAATCGTTCT
Organism: Dactylorhiza incarnata; assembly: GCA_033032865.1. NCBI lineage: Eukaryota > Viridiplantae > Streptophyta > Magnoliopsida > Asparagales > Orchidaceae > Dactylorhiza > Dactylorhiza incarnata. Next base: position 3,528,208 of record JAWHQI010000088.1, on the reverse strand, counting down.
AAACCCTAATTTTCTTTCCTGATCTAAAAGAACGTGAAAAGCGCCGCCTCGCTGTCGCCTACGATTGAAGATCGATCTACTCATTTGAGTTGCTGATTTCTATCAAAGAAGGATTCGATTGATCCGTGTTCTGATTCTATAACCTCTATTGGATCGTTTCAGATTGCCAAAGACAGATTTGAAGGATCGTTGTTCTTCCTCATCGTTCTCAAAAGCCATTCAAGAAGAAGGAAGAAAACGCCTCTGTTATTTAGATCTGGTATCTTATTGTTCAAAATCTTTTATCATCTATTGTAGGAGTTGTTATCTCCGAGCTGTAGGAGAGGTTGTTCTCCGAGTTGTAGGAGAAGTTTTTCTCCGAGTTGTAAGAGAGGTTCTCTCTGAGATTGTAGGAGTTTGACTCCGAGTTAGTAGGATCTTTCTGATCCGAGATTTAGTGAGTAGTCAAGTCTAGCTGTGGTGCTAGATAGGCGAGGCCGACAGTGGAGTACCCAAGTACGGGGAACCACTATAAATTCCTGGTGTTATCTGTGGCTGTGATTTACTTTGTGTGCTGTGCTCTACTTTCAAATTTTAATTCCGCAAAAGACGTAGAGATCACCTATTCACCCCCCTCTAGGTGATTTAGGTAGGCAACTAGATACTTCAGTTACAATATTCAGAAATGAGTTTAACCTAGGTGAATTCAATCATGCAAGTGCTGTACAAGTTATTTAACTTACAAAATACAGATTTGTACATGTCACACCAAAAATAACATAGAAAGAGTTATACATAACCAAATGACATAAAGTCAGTGGCATTTTAAAGGTAACCTAAAGGGCTACAATGTTCATGTTGGTTACAATATTCAGAAATGAGTTTAACCTAGGTGAATTCAATCATGCAAGTGCTGTACAAGTTATTTAACTTACAAAATACAGATTTGTACATGTCACACCAAAAATGACATAGAAAGAGTTATACATAACCAAATGACATAAAGTCAGTGGAATTTTAAAGGTAATCCCAATACCTACAATACCTATATTGATTACAAACTCCAAAAATGAATTTAACCTAGGTGTAATTTACATATAAGTGTTGTACAAATTATTTAACTTACAAAATACAGATTTGTACATGTCTCACAAAAAATGACATAGAAAGAGTTATACTTATCCAAATGACATGAAGTCAGTGGAATTTTAAAGGTGACTTCAATAACTACAATACTTATGCTGATCACTATCTCCAGAGGTGAGCTTAAACTAGGTGTAATTAACATACAAGTGCTGTATAACATATTATCATAGCAAAACACTATTATAGACATGTCACACCAAAAATGGTGTAGAATGAGTTGTACTTATCCAAATGACATAAAGTCAGTGGAATTTTAAAGGTAACCTAAATGGCTACAATATTCATGTTGATCACTTTATCCATAAATGAACTTAGCCAAAGTGAAATCAACATGCAAGGTTGTACACAATGTTTAATATACAAAGTACATTTACACATATAAATAAAGTGTTACCTAAAGTGGGGCTATTAATCAACCTAGAAATTATGATCCCAAAATTTCCAACCTACCCAAAAGTGATGCACCTAGTCATAACACATGCATGGACAAAATCTCATTGCCATGTAGTGAGCCATTTGAGAGAGATTCATCAAATTCCACTTTTAGGCTAAATGCACCCCATTTTCCCATACACTACTTTTAGTGGTTCTTGCATATGAGATAAATCAACATGCATAGACCCAATATGCACAAGATTTTGTTCAGAGATCTCTCATGGCTTGATTCACTACCCACCAAAATTTTTGAGTTGATCTTAGAAGCTTTATAAAACACTAGATCTAATATTTTCAAGGGAAAAGAAATGATGGTCAAGACCTTAGAAAAATCATGACCACAAGTTCTCCATCTTTAGTAGGATGTACATTAGGGCATGGCTTATGCATGCACCAAATTTCCAGACATATAGAGTTAAATACTTCTCTAAATTAATTTTATAAAAGAAAAAGGGCTCACATGTACAGGCATCACAAAAAATGTCCTACAGAGAGCTACAGGTCACCAAATCACCTGATTTTAATTCCTATGTAAAGTAGACTCAGAGGTCTACAAGTTTTATCTCTGGGCATTTTTCAATTTTTGGCGTCTAAGGGCTTCAAATTTAGCTCACAATTAACGGGCCACTAAGTGTGACATTTAAATAAATATTATGGAATATTTATTATTTCTGGGCTGCGATTAGACAAAGCAGCCAGATCCAACGGCCACAGTTCATCTTCCCCAATGAACCTACGGCCCGATTTCGCCGCGCCTGGGCCAGTTTGCGGGCCCTATTCCGGCGAGCTCCGACCCTCTCCGGCAAAACTGCCAAGCTCGCACCTTCACCGGACCTACGACTATCGAATGGCGGTGAGGGCATGGCCGGAGGTGGCCGGAGTAGGTCTGCGACATGTTGCATTGTTCGACTAGGAACATGGAAAATTTCAAGGTGAAACCGCCATTACATGACTCAAATCGACGGGAGGAGAGAAACGAAGCTAGCATAGGAGGAGGGGGAGAGGAAACTTGCCTTGATTTGGCTTGAGATTGCAGGGAGCTCGGAATCGCCCTGGCCGAAATTGTGAGCTCAGCCCTTGCTTGATCATCACCACCAGTGCATGATCCTTCTCAGGAACTTAGGGTTTTGAGTGCTCTCTGAGTTCTGAAGCTAATGGTGGCTCGAATTGAAGGAATGAGGGTGCTTATGGCCTCTTGCCATTAAAAGCTAGGCCGGCCAACTCCCATGGCCGCCCAAATCAGCAAATGCATGGCTAGGCTGACTGCCCAAAGCTGGGGAAATCAATTCCCCAGCTCAGGGCTGCAGAATGGGGAGGGAATTGGGTGCCATGTGGCACCCATTCCCTCTTTTCCTCCTCTTTCTCATTCTTGTCTTGTTCCTCCTTTTCCCACTCTTGTACAAGCCAATTAATCCCCTATATTCGAAATTCAGATGGGCATGGGGGCTGATAAATGTGTGGGCTGCCTTCTTGGACTATGGAGTTGGGTTAAGCCCACTTAGCTTGGGTTTGGGGCTCACTTGACCGAATTAGGCTAAAATTGGGATTTTGGGTTTGGGGCCTGACTCAAGCTCACACCACTTGATATGATTGACCCACATTGCTTCCTTAGGATCTATGGACCTACTCCAAGAAGAATTGAGTCTTGGTGGGGTCAAATGGGGCTTGATTGCACTTATTTGCCTATAGGGGCAATTTGGGTATTTTGTTGATTTTGCCCTAATTCTCCATGATTGAAAGCACACCATGGTCCATTTACGTCTCATATACTCCCCTTATGGTTTAGGGGTGATCAATTTGGTCATACTAAGTCAATTGGAGATTAATTTGGGCTTTTAGCACACTTAGGTCAATTAGGGGCTTTTTAGAAATTGGCCCAATTTCCCAAATTGATGTCCCTATGAAGGGGTTTTACGGTCCATTAGGTCCCCTAGGGAGGTTTCCATATGAGGGTGGGTCCAATTTGATCATTTGGAGTTCAATTGCCCTTATTTAAGGTGGTTTGACCTAGTATAGCTCAAGGTTGACTTTTGGTCAATTTGAACAATTTGGTTGACCCCAAGGGTCCCTAGTGGTCTACTCACCCCCTTGGATGTCATAGGGGTCATGATGAGGTTATGTTGACTTATTGGAGTCTTTTGGTCACCTCTGGGCTAGGGCAACATTATTTGCTAAATGCACACCAATGTGCATTCCTCCTTAACTTATGGAATTCATGGGGTCTCCTTGGCCCATTTTGGTCTCTTAGAGCAATGTCATGACCTTGTCATGACAAAATGCATCTTAAGGGTCTAGTTGTTTTGGGGATGTTACAAATCCCAATAAACGAAGAAATAATTTCGTCCCCGAAATTTAGGTTTAGGTCCACGGGAGTTAGAGTTCATGGATGATTTAGTAGTTTTGGTGCAGTATGGCTCCCGGCTAATATTGGAAATGGTTGGTCTAGTTCACATCTCCTAACCCTCAGTTTTTCTCCGAAGTGCACTTTCGTTAAATCCTATTATGCACGTAACCAAGATCTTCTTCCTGGGGTTCTTAAGTAATTCTCAATTGATGATGGTACCAGTAGATGGAGGGAAGACATAGATTGAAGTGAATTTTCACATTCACAAGGCGAGTGCGTAACTCAATCAAGCCCTTATAATCTATAGTATGATGTCTTCGTAAGTATACAATTCTCGATCCGGTGAGTACATCGTCACGTTCACCGTCAATATCTTTAATACCGTATCCTTACTAACACTTTGGGTCTACTCTCCTGTGGTGCACAATCATTGTACACGTGACATCAGTACTCTTATTTATTAGTTGTTTGTAATTAGAAATTAGACTTGTCTTCCAAGATCATGATATGTTTATGGCTTGGGCAATATTGATTCCCCTAATTTTCGTGACATCGTCATTCCCTTCTTTTAATACTTTAAGTCAACGTTTAATCATGCTCCTAAGATTCGATAAGATATTTAGTAATTGTAAATATGTCGTGGTCATTTAATGAACTAAGAGGATACTTTAGTAGTAATCAAACGTAGTTTTGGTACTTAAATTCGTATGAGCCATCAATTCCGAGTCTCATAAGCTTCACATATTGTAAATCCTCCCAGGTGGCTAAGGGTGCAGGGCTCATTTCGTGAAGGAAGTATGATAATTAATCAATAGTCAATTATAATAAAATTTTCAGAGGTTCAATGGAGACCACAAGTCTATCTACTTATTTCTGTAATACTCCGGATTTTTCATAGTGATCCAAGGAAACTTGACCCTGGAACTCTCAATAATGCTTAATGTAACAAAAATTTACAATCCTAATTTCCTACGGAACTCAATCTTCAAGGTCTCTGATTCCTTCAGAGATGAAAGATCTCTTCACCGTAAGTGTATGTTTCAATTCTCAAGAGAATTGACCAAGGGGATGATTATTATCCGAATCTATAGAACTTCATCTACAAAATTCTGATTCTTGGACAGCGTGTGTATCGCATCTAATTTACATGTACGGTGTAAGAATTCAGATTGTTTGGATAAGTCGGACGGTAGGGGTGCACCGATTTAGGTCTAGGGTTCACTTTATATATCTTGCACCAAGGCAGGTGCTCATGGAGTTATATTGCAGAGGCTTTTATGTTTCTATGAAAAGCTAAGTCAATATTTTAGTGGCCCAATAAACGAAGAAACAAGATTAGCCTCCCGTAATCTTGTGATGAGTTTCTTATATCCGAAAATATCGGCTTTCCACGTGTGCATAAAATTCCAATGGGTATAGTTCTTGTGGTTTGGATATGGTAAGGTTCTCTACCGTCAGAATGCTGTTTGTCGTAATTCTTTCCCAAGGATCGTGTGCCTATCCAATGGTCTTCTCTAAGTTGGGCTTCTCGTTCCACATTTGACATCCTTTCTTTGTGATGGTTTTCCGAGGGTGGGAGTGTGCAGTATTAGCTTCTAAGCACACAAGTAAGGCCTTACGAGTCTCATACTAATCCAATAGTATAATCACAAACACCAAAACCACTTAAGATTGTCCTATTTGTTTGTTTGAGGAGTGTTAATATCACTTAGGAAGTGATGTGGGTATATCGGAGAGTAAGCCCTGAACACTTACACACGCTTTCAACTCCTTCTTTTACTCGCTTTGGGGGTATCCTACTACTTGGTCAAAATATACCTGAGGTTGATGTCGGACTAGGATACCTTATGAGAAGTCTTGCTAAGTCAAACTAATACGGCGTACTAGTCGGGTTGGCCTAATCTCATCGTTAAGTGGACAAAAATATGTGATTTCCCGTATGGGCACACCACTGCTTCCGCTGCTAGTTTGTCCTCAAACTAACTCGAGCGGGGGTTGCCCTAGGTTTTGTGGACTTCTTTTACTTGGATCGAAAGTCACCTAGCTCTGATACCAGTTTGTAAGACCCTATTTTTTTGCTTTTAAACCGGGTCTTACCGCCCAGAACCGCCGTCTTGCGGGGAAACCATTACGCCTAACAGTCGTCACCACAATACGCCGATCCTGCCGGCTAATCAACATCATCCAGGCCAACCACAATTCACAGTAATAGAAGCAATAGAAGAACAACAAGTCCACAAATCACATTAAGTATATAAATTACATGATTACAATGTCCACGATGAGAATTAAAGTAAAAGAGAACTAAACGAAAAAGGGCTTATGCCCGCCACATGTTCAAATATAGTACATCAATATTATCATTCTACTTTTATGCGGAAGCAATCAAACTGTCTTCATACATCTGTAGCTACTGCTGCGACGACGTGTAGTGTCTGCTCCACTTCATCCCGTCCTCCTGTACGGGGTCCTTCTACTCCGGTGCATCATCCCTAAAATGATATGGTCCACTGACCGTCAGTCTAAAAGACTCAGCATATTCCTCACCGCCTCGACCCGCGACTCCTAGGCACTGTGCGGGAGGAGGAAGCGGAGGACATCAAGGGGTAATTCAAAAGAGCAGGTGACAAGTGGTAAAACTATCAATGTATATAAAGTAGAAAAATACATAGCCTCTAGTTAGCAGGAGTACACTAATTACGATTATTCTAGCAGTTCTATAATTAGGCTTGTAATAAGAGCAAACCACATAAGAAAGCTACACTAGCAGTAATTACTGAGCAAGTAAACTAATATAAAGAGCAACTAGGAACATTAACCTTAACTTATATGCGTACACACAAGGCACATAAGTCAAGGGATCTGGCAAGAAGTAAACTCATCGTATAAAAGAGCCCACACTAGTTTATACGATGAGGTCTCGGTTTGTGCAGAAATGCTATGCTATGATGTGCAATGCAATGATGCAATGTTTGTATTATTAGTTCATACACATGCAACTCACCCACACGACTTTGTACGTACAGACCTTTAGTTCCCACTTTTCGGAGGTAGCTAACCTCTCGAGCACCTCCCGTCGTGATCAAACGGTGGCAGAGGAGCGGGCGTCTCCTCACCTAGGTGGGTAAGTCACACTACCAGAACTAGGCCCAAACGTACGCTGTGATACCGGTACCCGGTACTTACGAGCTCCTGCGTACAAAACTGAGTTGGCCGGGCAGGGTTTAGGGGATTCGTCCCGTCGGACGCGCAGTAAAATAACCTGGCCCCAATAAAACCACAAGCACTGCCGAGTCAACGAACTACTGTCGGTGTGACGACTAAGACAGAACCGAAGACCCACCACAATCTACACACAAGCAACATGTATTAGCTATTTATTACTGAGCCTCTAGTTCACAAATCTACATCAACATTTATAAAGTAGAGCCTACCGCTCGCCAGGCTATATCAGCCTTATATTTAAACTACGAGCATACCGCTCGCTAGACTACACTAGTCTTATATTTAGACTACGAGCCTACCGCTCGCTAGACTACACTAGTCTTATATTTAAGCTACGAGCCTACCGCTCGCTAGAATACACTAATCTTATCTTTAGACTACGAGCCTACCACTCGCAGGACTATCCCAGTCCTTCCTTATAACCCTAGCCTACCGCTCGCAGGACTATCCCAGTCCTTCCTTATAACCCGAGTCTACCGCTAGCAGGACTATCCCGGTCCTTCCTTATAACCCGAGCCTACCACTCGCAGGACTATCCCAGTCCTTCCTTATAACCCAAGTCTACCGCTCGCAGGACTATCCCAGTCCTTCCTTATGACCCGAGCCTACCGCTCGCAGGACTATCCCAGTCCTTCCTTATAACATATTCCGGTTTGGGATGGAAGTTAACTTATCATGTTCTCCTACATAACTAGTCTTGTCTATAATTTAGTTGATCTTAGACGCTTTAGGGTTAGCCTTAAACTTCCGGAGGGTTACCCGGTGAGGGGCTCGCAGCGGTACTGGGAAGCGTGACGGGTTGACACCCCGAACTTCCTCTTCCCAAGGCACTTAATCTTGTTGGTATCTACCCCTTTTTACTTGATCCCCATTTTCCTCTCCACTTTCATTAAATCTCTAAGATGAGTTAACTTAGCACTTAGGAGTGGGGGAGTTCATTTGATTACAAACTCCAGAAATGAATTTAACCTAGGTGTAATTTACATATAAGTGCTGTACAAATTATTTAACTTACAAAATACAGATTTGTACATGTCTCACAAAAAATGACATAGAAAGAGTTATACTTATCCAAATGACATGAAGTCAGTGGCATTTTAAAGGTGACTTCAATAACTACAATACTTATGCTGGTCACTATCTCCAGAGGTGAGCTTAACCTAGGTGTAATTAACATACAAGTGTTGTATAACATATTATCATAGCAAAACACTATTATAGACATGTCACACCAAAAATGGTGTAGAATGAGTTGTACTTATCCAAATGACATAAAATCAGTGGAATTTTAAAGGTAACCTAAATGGCTACAATATTCATGTTGATCACTTTATCCATAAATGAATTTAGCCAAAGTGAAATCAACATGCAAGGTTGTACACAATGTTTAATATACAAAGTACATTTACACATATAAATAAAGTGTTACCTAAAGTGGGGCTATTAATCAACCTAGAAATTATGAGCCCAAAATTTCCAACCTACCCAAAAGTGATGCACCTAGTCATAACACATGCATGGACAAAATCTCATTGCCATGTAGTGAGCCATTTGAGAGAGATTCATCAAATTCCACTTTTAGGCTAAATGCACCCCATTTTCCCATACACTACTTTTAGTGGTTCTTGCATATGAGATAAATCAACATGCATAGACCCAATATGCACAAGATTTTGTTCAGAGATCTCTCATGGCTTGATTCACTACCCACCAAAATTTTTGAGTTGATCTTAGAAGCTTTATAAAACACTAGATCTAATATTTTCAAGGGAAAAGAAATGATGGTCAAGACCTTAGAAAAATCATGACCACAAGTTCTCCATCTTTAGTAGGATGTACATTAGGGCATGGCTTATGCATGCACCAAATTTCCAGACATATAGAGTTAAATACTTCTCTAAATTAATTTTATAAAAGAAAAAGGGCTCACATGTACAGGCATCACAAAAAATGTCCTACAGAGAGCTACAGGTCACCAAATCACCTGATTTCAATTCCTATGTAAAGTAGACTCAGAGGTCTACAAGTTTTATCTCTGGGCATTTTTCAATTTTTGGCGTCTAAGGGCTTCAAATTTAGCTCACAATTAACGGGCCACTAAGTGTGACATTTAAATAAATATTATGGAATATTTATTATTTCTGGGCTGCGATTAGACAAAGCAGCCAGATCCAACGGCCACAGTTCATCTTCCCCAATGAACCTACGGCCCGATTTCGCCGCGCCTGGGCCAGTTTGCGGGCCCTATTCCGGCGAGCTCCGACCCTCTCCGGCAAAACTGCCAAGCTCGCACCTTCACCGGACCTACGACTATCGAATGGCGGTGAGGGCATGGCCGGAGGTGGCCGGAGGTGGCCGGAGTAGGCCTGCGACATGTTGCATTGTTCGACTAGGAACATGGAAAATTTCAAGGTGAAACCGCCATTACATGACTCAAATCGACGGGAGGAGAGAAACGAAGCTAGCATAGGAGGAGGGGGAGAGGAAACTTGCCTTGATTTGGCTTGAGATTGCAGGGAGCTCGGAATCGCCCTGGCCGAAATTGTGAGCTCAGCCCTTGCTTGATCATCACCACCAGTGCATGATCCTTCTCAGGAACTTAGGGTTTTGAGTGCTCTCTGAGTTCTGAAGCTAATGGTGGCTCGAATTGAAGGAATGAGGGTGCTTATGGCCTCTTGCCATTAAAAGCTAGGCCGGCCAACTCCCATGGCCGCCCAAATCAGCAAATGCATGGCTAGGCTGACTGCCCAAAGCTGGGGAAATCAATTCCCCAGCTCAGGGTTGCAGAATGGGGAGGGAATTGGGTGCCATGTGGCACCCATTCCCTCTTTTCCTCCTCTTTCTCATTCTTGTCTTCTTCCTCCTTTTCCCACTCTTGTACAAGCCAATTAATCCCCTATATTCGAAATTCAGATGGGCATGGGGGCTGATAAACGTGTGGGCTGCCTTCTTGGACTATGGAGTTGGGTTAAGCCCACTTAGCTTGGGTTTGGGGCTCACTTGACCCAATTAGGCTAAAATTGGGATTTTGGGTTTGGGGCCTGACTCAAGCTCACACCACTTAATATGATTGACCCACATTGCTTCCTTAGGATCTATGGACCTACTCCAAGAAGAATTGAGTCTTGGTGGGGTCAAATGCGGCTTGATTGCACTTATTTGCCTATAGGGGCAATTTGGGTATTTTGTTGTTTTTGCCCTAATTCTCAATGATTGAAAGCACACCATGGTCCATTTACGTCTCATATACTCCCCTTATGGTTTAGGGGTGATCAATTTGGTCATACTAAGTCAATTGGAGATTAATTTGGGCTTTTAGCATACTTAGGTCAATTAGGGGCTTTTTAGAAATTGGCCCAATTTCCCAAATTGATGTCCCTATGAAGGGGCTTTAGGGTCCATTAGGTCCCCTAGGGAGGTTTCCATATGAAGGTGGGTCCAATTTGATCATTTGGAGTTCAATTGCCCTTATTTAAGGTGGTTTGACCTAGTATAGCTCAAGGTTGACTTTTGGTCAATTTGAACAATTTGGTTGACCCCAAGGGTCCCTAGTGGTCTACTCACCCCCTTGGATGTCATAGGGGTCATGATGAGGTTATGTTGACTTATTGGAGTCTTTTGGTCACCTCTGGGCTAGGGCAACATTATTTGCTAAATGCACACCAATGTGTATTCCTCCTTAACTTATGGAATTCATGGGGCCTCCTTGGCCCATTTTGGTCTTTTAGAGCAATGACATGACCTTGTCATGACAAAATGCATCTTAAGGGTCTAGTTGTTTTGAGGATGTTACAAATCCCAATAAACGAAGAAACAATTTCGTCCCCGAAATTTATGTTTAGGTCCACGGGAGTTAGAGTTCATGGATGATTTAGTAGTTTTGGTGCAGTATGGCTCCCGGCTAATATTGGAAATGGTTGGTCTAGTTCACATCTCCTAATCCTCAGTTTTTCTCCGAAGTGCACTTTCGTTAAATCCTATTATGCCCGTAACCAAGATCTTCTTCCTGGGGGTTCTTAAGTAATTCTCAATTGATGATGGTACCAGTAGATGGAGGGAAGACATAGATTGAAGTGAATTTTCACATTCACAAGGCGAGTGCGTAACTCAATCAAGCCCTTATAATCTATAGTATGATGTCTTCGTAAGTATACAATTCTCGATCCGGTGAGTACATCGTCACGTTCACCGTCAATATATTTAATACCGTATCCTTACTAAATCTTTGGGTCTACTCTCCTGTGGTTCACAATCATTGTACACGTGACATCAGTACTCTTATTTATTAGTTGTTTGTAATTAGAAATTAGACTTGTCTTCCAAGATCATGATATGTTTATGGCTTGGGCAATATTGATTCCCCTAATTTTCGTGACATCGTCATTCCCTTCTTTTAATACTTTAAGTCAACGTTTAATCATGCTCCTAAGATTCGATAAGATATTTAGTAATTGTAAATATGTCGTGGTCATTTAATGAACTAAAAGGATACTTTAGTAGTAATCAAACTTAGTTTTGGTACTTAAATTCGTATGAGCCATCAATTCCGAGTCTCATAAGCTTCACATATTGTAAATCCTCCCAGGTGGCTAAGGGTGCAGGGCTCATTTCGTGAAGGAAGTATGATAATTAATGCCCGGGTGTTGGGCCCAGGCTAGGCCCAGCGCCCGGGCTTTGCCCGGCCCGGCCTGGGCCGGGCACCGGGCCGGGCAACCAGCTTATATGGGGGCCCTGCAAGGCTCCCCAAGCTCGGCCTTGGCCCGGGCCGGGCTTTTCCTGGGTCGGGCCTAGCCGGGCTTTTGTCGGGCCTGGCCCGGGCCGGCCCCCCAGGCCCGGTTTTTAAGGGCACGACTAGTGACAACACAGGATGTAGAGTTGGGGTGCGTTTAGTAACCCATCGATTCGGGGTTTGCAACGAAATGATGAGAGGATGGAACCACAATAAGTAAGGGTGTGATGGCATAAGGATTGCGACTTTTAGTTGTAATTGAGAGATAACACGAAGAAATTGCCGGTGACTAGGAGAGGTAGAGTTTCGGTGTTCGATTGAACACTGACGCTCGTCAACCTGAGTCAAATGGTAATCCACTCTAGGGTTTGGAGCAATTGAAGAGCAAATGGGTATATAAGAATGGGTAGTCACTAATAAGAGTAAATATCCTGGAAAGGGGGATTTGAGCTTCAACCACCATCGCATTCCCTAGTACCGCTGCGAGCCCTTCATCGGGTAGTCCACGGAAAGTCCATGATTCACCCCAAGCTTCTAAGTTCAACTAACAATAGACAAGAGTAGTTAAACAAGAGAACTTGAGATATAATCCCTTTCCCAAATTTGGGATGGAATGAAATAAGGACTGACATGGTCTTGCGAGCGGTAGGCTCGAGATATAAGGAAGGACTAGGATAGTCCTGCGAGCGGTTGACTCGATGGTTATACAGATCGGTTTAGTATTGCGAGCTGGAGGCTCGGTGGTTAGAGATGATACATAAATGCAAGTGCATAAGATATGGTGGGTCTTCGATTCTGGCTTAGTCGTAACAACGACAACAGTTCATTGACTCGGCAGTGCTAGAGATTTAAAAAGGGGCCAGGTTGTTTTACTGCATGTCCGACGGGACGGATTCCCTAAACCCTGCCGGGACAAATCCAGCAAGAGTACGCAGGAGCTCATGAGTACCGGGTACCAGTATCACAGCGTACGTTAGGGCTTAGGTCTGGTAGTGTGTCATACCCACCGAGGTGAGGAGACGCACGCTCTTCTGTCATCGTTTGACCACGACGGGAGGTGCCCGAGAGGTTAGTAAGCTCTATTATCTGTTGATGAGGATCTCCAGTACAAGGCTTAAGCATCGAAGCGTGAAACACTGGGAGTATTCGTGATTCCGGAGGAAGGAGAAGGCGATAAGTCACTACTAGAAAAATGAGTATTAGCTACACTTTTTTGGCCATGGTTCAAAAATCGTGGCTAAAACAATAGTATTAGCCATGATTACAAAACCGTGGATAATAAATAGGTTTTAGCCATGGCTGAAAAAAAGTGGCTAATACTTAGGCATTAGCCACGGTAATAGAAAATCATTGTTAATACATTGGTAATAGCCACGGCAAAAAAAACATGGCTAACATTCACGTATTAGCCACGGTTGAACCCTAAATCCACATTTTCGCGTAATAAGTGGCACTCATTTTCTATTTCCCCCGAGCAGTGAGAGCGTTCCTCTATCCCATCTTCTCCTCCAGAGCGATTAGGGAATGAGAATGGCACGCTGAGACAAGGATGGGCGGAGCAGTAGACCAACGAAACTTTAGGTTTTATTAGCAAACCTTACTCCCCACCGACAGAAACCACGATGCCTCTATTTTCGGAATTTTAGGTTTCGCTCCCCTTCGGAAGAGGCGATCTCGGTTACCTGTTGCTGCCATCTCGCCGGATGAAGCCCTTGTCCTTGTCGAGGTCGATGCTCCTTGCGCTAGACGAAGCCCTACTCCTCGTCTCTGGCGACGCTCCTCGCTTCTATTTCTTCCTTCCCTAAATCGACCGCTCGCTCGCCAGAAGAAACCCTACAATCGGTGCTTGCCATTTCCTGCAGGTATGCTTTTTTTTCTTGTTTCCTGTTTTAGTTCCATTTCATTGATCACTAAATTCATTGTGGAGAAAGTATTGAGATTATATTGGACTGAAGTTGGGGTGTGGAGAAAGTATAGGGATTATATTGGACTGCTTTGGTTGATAGGGTGATTGACTGGGGAGTGTGGAGGATGCCAGGGACTCTGGGAAGCCTCTCTAGCCTTGAGAAAGGGTTTGAGATCCTTGGGATGGTGGGGAGAGAGGTTGGAATGAACTCTGCGTGGACTGGAAAGGAGAGGGGCAGCTGGAATGAGGGCTCGATGAGTTCTGGATGGTGGTTGGGTGGGGTAGTAGGTTGTAGGAGAGGAATGACGGGGTTGGGAAGAATTTTATTGTCTGGAGTTCAACCCGTCAACATTATTTATATTTTCAGTAAAGGGAGGATATTCGACCAGAGAAGTGATCAACAAATGCATGAGCTCTAAAGGTACAGTCATAATGTTCTCTTATCGATGAAGTGGACTTCGATTATACATCAAAGGTGCACAATTTTAGAATTGGGGATATCAGGCTTTGGCGAGGAAGCAGAATAGGGATAAAAATCAGGACCCAATCTGGCCCTAGTTCTTTTCTCTAGACATAATACTTAAAGTATATGCATTTGGGTCACCCAAGAAGCATTGCTCCTGATATAAATTTGGCTTTTTTCCATCTTTAGTCAAACTTGAATTCACTGCCATGGCAAACTTGAAGAGTAGGGTGAATGGATGGTTCCTTTGAGTGCGGAGAATTATTACTGTTTTAAGGTTTTGATTATATTATACATATAATGGAAGTCGGATATTTGATAAGAGAGATCCTTCCAGTTCAGGCTTAGTTTTTGAATACACAGCCATGAAAACTTTGAGGTGTCGATCAATGAGGAGCGATAGAAGGAAGATTATGTGCCAGTGGAGACCGTTATTGAAGGAAGAGGTACTGAAAAACACTAGAATGAAAACAATTCATCTTTTGCAAATCCATAACCACCTCCATTGCCATTTTATGTGCATCTAACTCAATTGTATGTAGATCAATTTGGTTAATTTTGAATTCTTTGTAATGTTAACAGCTAAAGCTAAATTTAAGTTATGTAAAAGTTCATCTTTCAAGCACATTCTATGAAGTTTTGAATCTGTCACGAGGAATTTTCTGTATGGGATTTCTAGTTGTTTTGCTTTATATTGTACTCTTGACTGAAACCGGAGAGGTGTTTGGATGAAAAATTAATGCATCTGTTCTTTATGGCAATCATTTTGAACAATTTCTAGAGTGTGTGGTAGAAAGCAGCTTTTCAAATGTCAAAAATACAATTTTCTCTTATCCTAATAACTATTCTTTGTTGCTTTTATGGTTTTACCTGTACTCAAATAGTCCATTAATCTACAAACTGCTACAAATGTGTGCATTGTTGATGGTGTTTGTTTTTCATGTTGGTAATATATGGATCTTGTTTGATTTATGACTATAATCAATCCTTTGCTACGCATGCTTCCATGAACAATATTTTTGTAGAGACAATTCTTATAATTTCTCCGCTAGCTTTTTCTTCATATTTTTATTGTTGTTGCACAAGGATTCAAACTGACATTTTCTCTTATTATCTCCCTATTTTCACTTCCAAGTCATTATGTCAACATCCTTTACTATCTCTCCAAACCATGTCTTTTAACATAATGTAGGCACGACGTGATTTGTTTATTTCAGGTGTACAATGCCCGGAAAGAAATGAATTTCTCAACGCAGTGGTGTTATGAAAACTATATCCAGGTGAGATTCTTGCTCTCGTACTGTGTGTACCTTTTGAATCTCGTTTAAAAAACAATATTTTATTTCCAAAATTCCAATTTACTGCAAAAACCTACAATATTCTTAGACATTATTTAAACTTTGGCAGTGCATTTTCCTGAAATAAGGTGAAATTTGCCTTGAATGTTAGTATGTTAGAACTATATCATAGAAATTGGTTGATCTCAGCTCACCAGGCTCTCTTTCAGATCGTCTATCCCATAATCTTTTACACGAACGATCTGAAACATTAGTCAAGTTTGGTTTTTCTAATTCCACCGTTCTCAGTTCAATCATAATTTTTAAGACATTATTTATGGGAATGCATATCCATAGAGTAATATTTGTTTCAATGTTTTGATAAAGTCTATATTTTAATTTGCAGGATTGAGTTCATTAATAAAGTCTACATTTTACTTTGCAAATTCTGTGACATGGTGATTCTTTTTATTGTAGAGCTAATGTGGTTGTACAACGGGAGCTTCATACTCCAGTTTCTGATCATTCGTGTATCTCTCTCTCTTTCTCTCTGCAGGTTATATAATTCTATCATGAGTCAAAAATTCCTGTTCAAGTATCATTGTTTTCATTTCATGTTTATTGCTCGTGGATGAATTCTTCTTTTGGTAGTGATGCCGACATTGTGATCTTTGCGTCTCCTGCAAATGAGTACAATATATGACACTATTCTTTCATAATTTATTTTATGCAATTGTCTATATTATATATGAATATTGAATTTATCAATTAAATCAATGAATTAGGATATATTCTCTACCTTAGCTTTCTTAAAGCTTACTATAAAACCATATGCCATATGCCACCAAAGTATTTGGCCACAGCAGAGTACACCAGAAGCCGCATAAATTGATGGAGAAATTTGTCAAGCAACAAGAAAAGGACAGGATGAAGAAAGCAATGCTGCAGCAAGAGGCCTTCAAGCAACATGTACAAACCATTCATAATAGATTGATTGGTGACTGGAAGTAGTAGGAGAACGAGGGAAGAAGCATCAAAGACAACAATTTGTACAAACAATTTTTCGTCTTCATCGGTCGAGTCTGGAGGGTTTAAGTTATTATGGCATGGGTGGAGAAATCCTAATGTAAAGAAGATGGTCTTGCTTGCACAAAGTTAGAGGAACAATGGCTTTGTTGTTGACCACAGGATGAGGCAGGATGGGCTTCAATGTTTAAGTCTTACTATGAGTTGAAGTTCTAGCTAGGGTCAATGGTTTTACTGTTTAAGATCTTTTTATTCTTCTTATGACAGTATCTTCATTCGGTTTATTGGTATTATGTTTAGCATGTTGTATGCATGTAACTATCACTCTGTGCTTAAATTTATTATATGAATTTTGATTGTTTTGTTTCATTTTATTGACATTTATTATATGAATTTTGATTTTAGGCTGGCTACTGGAGTCTTGAACAATTTATTGGGCATGTAACTTTTTTAAAAAAATACATAATTTATTATTTGTCACGGTTTGAAACCATGGCAAATAGTTTTTTTTTAAATATCAGAAGTAGTATTTGCCAGGGTTTAAAATCGTGGCTAATTGCCAGATTATTTGCCACGGCCGAAAGCCGTGGCAAATAGTTTATTTTAACATTATTGATAACTTTTTGCCATGGCCTAAAACCGTGGCAAAAGGTGAAGGCATTAGCCACGGCAATATTTTTCGTGACTAATACTATTTGCCACGACCAATCCGTGGCTAAAAATCTTTTACCACGCGACCTATAGCCACAAATTTTTTCGTTGCTAGACCGTGGCAAAAGCTCTTTAGCCATAGTTTTGGACTTTTTGCCAGGGCAATTTGCCCTGACCAAAAGTCTATTTTCTTGTAGTGAGTCGTCTCTTTGATGATCTCCATAACCTGGAAAGGGCCATAGTACTTGAGGTTGAGTTTTCTTCCAGTTAGTTTAGTCATGGTTAGCTGGTGGTAGAGGTGAAGTTTTAACAATACCCAATCACCTTTTTCCAACTTCAACTCCTTGCATTTTGTATCTGCTTATATCTTCGTCTTGTGTTGCGATCTGGCAAGGTTTTCTTTGAGTAGGTGGTAGAGTTCCTCTCTGGTCTGTAACATCATATCCACTGTTTCATTGTTTGTTTCCCCTGCATAATAATTCATCAAACCATGGGGAGGCCAATCAACATGACTTCAGAAGGAGTCATGTTGGTCGAGGAGTCAAACGTGGTATTATAATGAAATTCTATTAAGCTTAGGTAGCTAACCCATTTTTTGGATTTTCATTTGTGAATATTCTTAAATATTGCTCGACACACCGATTAACCCTTTCGGTTAATCCATTTGTTTGAGAATGATATGAGGAACTGTACTTTAACCGAGTTCCCTGCAATATGAGGAATTGTACTTTAATTGAGTCACTAAGGAAAATTGAGTCTCTATCAGATATGATAGATTCTGGGATGTCATGTTGTTTACCTACACACACCCAGAATTCATAAGCCACAATAGGTCCTGATATGGGATGTTTTAATGGGGCCAAATGATTTGCTTTTGAAAATTGATAGAGATTTTATAGTTTTAAAATAATTCCAACTAATATCTCGATGTAGGCAAGTGTACCTATCGAAATATAGTATAGGAAGGATGTCGTATATGCTCGGGGCCTGTCGAGTAATCTTACTCACGCAAAATTCCTATTAATTTATCGGTGAAAAATTTGATTTGTTTTTGAAATTTAAAAGATGCAGATTTAGAACTACTAAAGAGAAAAAATATCACGATTTAAAAACCTTAGCACTTGATTAAGTGTTCTTGGGAATCCGATTATAAAAGATACGTTCTAATTCTTAAAATTCCATTTCGATTGGATGATTGAAAAATACGATAGAAGCTCGCTAGAGATGATTATCGCCTAATTTTAAAATACTTCAAGTGAATCTCTTGAACTTGAAATAAATTAAAATCGCATAAAAATTAATCCAAAATTCCAAAAGAAGTTATATTTTCAATTCTCAAAGAAAATATAACAAACTTTTTATTTCCGAGAGATCTAAGGTACCCACGAGCCTATCGACTACTAGGACGCCAATCGGATCACGAAATTTATATACTAGTAATATAAACTCGCATCCAACTATTAATCGGAAATAAATCGAAATGAAACTTCAAAAATTAGAGACGAAGGATTATGATTTAATCCTCATCCCAATACTAACCAATCAAGCACTAAGAAGAGAATTAGTTACCCATAGTAGTAGTGATAATATTAAGATGAGAAGCAAACATTTTCATTAATACGAGAATAAAAGTACAATTGCGAAATCAAAAACGATACAACTATAATATTAAAAACAAACCGAAATAAAAAAAAAACTTCCACTACAATTTCTGAAAAGGAACGAAGAGAAATAAAACTCTCAAAAACTTCTCTCAAGTACAAGTAATTCACTCTAGATCTCTCTATCTTCTTTCTTCCTCTCCTCCCCTTCATGCCTTGGAGCCTTGCCCTTTTTATAGATGACAAACCCCTCTAGAATCATCCCAAGAGAATAATCTAGAAGGGGGAGAGTAATTGAAGGTGGCTAGGAATTCCAAGAGACATAGAAAATTTCGGCAAAACAAGGGGAGAAGGAGTGGATGGGCTGCTTGCAATTAATTGGAGAGGAATTATGTGAGTTTCATGTAAGTAATGCATTAAAGTGGGAAGATGAAGTGGAAGCTTCATGAAAAGGAGCTTCACGTGAAGGGCTGCATGGATAAAGGAGGTGGGCGGTTGCATAAATTGAATTGAGGAGAGAGAAGTGGCTGCATTGAAGTGGAGGAATATGAAGTGGCAATATTATGAATATATTAAACGCATGTACTTAATGGAGAGGGGGAGGTGATATGGAGGGTTCACGTGCTATGAAGGTGGGTCATAGATCAAATGGAAATAGTGAGTGATGGTTTGGATGGAAATGAGGGAGATGATGTGGCATAATATTAAAATTTATTTGCATGGTACTAAGTGGATGGTGGCGTGAAAAAGGAAAACAAAGGTGGCGTGAGTTAAATTTCAGTATTCATGGCCTTCATGGGTTTAGGTGGCAATGGCGGACAGCAATGGCATGTGTGACATATATTTAAGTGGATGATGGGTTTTCACGTGGAAATGATTGCCATGCATGGGTTCCACTTGGCCAGACTGTATGGAAGCGGCGACGATTCTGCATGCGGCATGGCGGCAATGACGATAATGGCGTTGAGTGAAGATAGCAGCAATTGCGATATTCTGCAGCGGGCTTTTACGTCAAGACGTGCTGAAATTCCCCCCAGGCCTGCCATAAAATAAGACAAACTAAATATTAGTGCGACTAATACAGAAATAATAATAATAATAATAATAAGATAATTATAATATAATTTAGAGAAATATATATAGTTTATATTAAAATATAATAATAATAATAATAAGCATATTTAAGTTAAAATATGCGCTATCAAATTCCCCCAAACTTAGTATTTTGCTTGTCCCCAAGCAAAGACATGCAAGTTAGCAAACTTAAGAATAGCTAATCAAACGCCTTGGTTATGCTAAACACAAGTACGATGCGAAATTTCAAGTAGGAAAAACAATGAAAAGTGAACCGAAAATTTTTTCTTGATCATGATTTAATTCCCTTGAGGTTTCCAGTTAGGATAGTTTGGGGGTTCTTGTCTTATTTTTTTTTTGCTAAATTCATTATCCTCATAATCCTTCTCCATTCCTTCCAGTAAGGGAAAATTGGGATGAAAATCATGTTGAGGCTCTTTGGGTTCGAATTTCTTGAAATTTCAGGAATTCTCGATAGGGCATATGCTGCTTGATTTTGCATCTATATTTTATGGCGAAATCATAACATAATAGTTTGGAGAGAAATGCATGTTGTTCTGGTGTCTGAATGTGCGGTGTTAGAAGGTGAAGCAAGCTTCGATGGTCTGTTAGTATAATAAATTGGTGCCCTACCATATATTGCTGATGAAATCACCAAAATACATTTATTTTATAATTGTTTATGTCAAATTTTATTTAAAATGATGTTTTTCATGGTATTTTGTTTGTTTGTATATGCAGATTACAAAGAATACATGCGTCGATGAATATTGGAGCAATGCGTCAAAATTCTAGCTTCGAACGACCATCTACAATTCTGATGTGCGACAATCCATACAACAACATGACGTCATTTAGCCAAAACGCCCGAAAAATACTTGATGGGTTCCCCCTCTATATATGGAGAAATCCGTAACCACCGCACACCGGATCCCGTTCCCGCACATCGGATCCCATTACGGCGGGGCGGATCCCGAAACCACCGCGCGCCGGATCCCACCTTCGCACACCGGATCCCGCTCCCGCGCGGCGGATCCAAACCACCGTGCGCCGATCCAAACCACCTCGCGCGGGATCCCAACCGCCCCGCGCGGGATCGCAACCGCCGTCGGCCAACCGCCACCAACCACCGCCGGCCGGCCACCACCGGCCGGCCATCGCCGGCCGGCCTCCGCCGGCCGGCCTCCGCCGGCCGGCCTCCGCCGGCCGACCGCCGCCGGCCGCCGCCGACCGCCGGACGCCGCCGGCCGCCGCCGGCCGGCCGCCGGCCGGCCCCCGGCCGTCGCCGGCCGCCGGCCGGCCCCCGGCCGTCGCCGGCCGCCGCCCCCCTTCATGGCCGGCGGCCATGGTCGGCCACCCATGGCCGGCCATCGCCGTCGCCGCCCTTCACCCTCCTCCGTCGGATCCCACCGAGTCCCTCGCGGCCCTCCGATCATCTCGCGCGATCACGACCCTTCAATCGTCGCCAGCGATCTCGGCCCTCCATTTGGTGGTTATCCGCATAACCACCGTAACCTCCACCTTCCAAGCCTATAAATAGACCCCCAAGGGTCTTCATTTGGATTCACTTTTTCATTCAAGCCCAGACTCTCTCTCTCTCTCTTCGTTTCTTCCTCAGAGCTTCTCTCTCTACATTCCGCCACTCCGCCACTTCGTTTTTACTAACTGACAGGTTCCTCCTGCGAACGCCGCTCACCTGAGAAGAAGTGCTGCGCCATCTCTTAGGCGAGCACCCCAAGCCCGAACAGCAAAGTCAAAGTGCTCCGCGAAGTACACTCCTAGCAAGCGCGCAGCCGCACCAGACGCGCAGCAAGGCGATCGACTCCTAAGTGGTGGCCTGTCACCCACGGAGCTCTCTCTCTCTCTCCCACAATTGTAACGAGGCGCGGCCTGTCGCCCTCGCTTTCTCCAAAAGGGCATTGTAACAGTCTGAGATAGTGGATTTCGGCCAGCACCGCCCTGGCCACGTGGTTTTTCACCCTTTGGAGGGTTTTCCACGCTAAAGTTCTGTGTGTATCATTGTCAGCACTTACTCCCTGCAACATTCTGACTGTGTGCGCGCTCGACCGCCCGGGCTAAGACGGACCGAGTTGAAACCGGTCTACCGAGGGCGTTGAGAAGCCGCAACAGTTTGGCGCCGTCTGTGGGAAAGTGTTCCCAAAAAGTTCTCTGAAGACAGTATTCGCCTCACGGCAATACTCGTGCTTGGCAGCAATGGCAAGAAGAAGCGCCCGCACCACTAATGGCTCCATTCCTGAAGGACGCGTTGAGCCCGCTCCATCCCACTCACTCATCAACGCACCTCCCGTCGAAGAGGTCCCTTTGGCGCCCATCGTCACACTGGAAGGACGCATGCGTCAGATCGAGGAACAGCAAGCCGAAATGCTGGCTTTTCTCAGAAACCGTGAAGCACCTGCTCCACCAGCCGCTCCGGTCTTCGCACCCCTCCTGGTCCCTAATCGCGCTCCCCTCAGGGAAGCCGCTCGCGAAGAAGAAGTGTACGAAGAAGACTACTCGGATGCAGCCAGTTTCGCGCGCCCGGCCCGTCCCGGTAGGGGAACTAGGGAGGAACCCGAGCACCATCAGCAAGGAACCGCGGCCAACCAAGCCATAAGAGGGCCCACCCGCGAGGAGATTCGCGATGTGATCGCTGAAGAGTATGGACAAGTCGGGCGCCGGGGCATCTTCGCCCGCCGTCCTCTGCGACACGGCTCCCCCTTGTCACAGCAACTCCTGGCCCATCCGGTTCCGCACGGCTTCAAGCTTCCTAGCATCGAATCGTTCGACGGGACGGAGGATCCACTGGAGCATATCAATCATTTCACCACCATCATGAGGATCTACAACGCTGCCGATCAACTCCTGTGTCAGGTGTTCCCAGCAACACTCAAGGGGCAGGCTCGCACCTGGTTCCACTCCCTGCAAGAAGGATCCATCAACAACTTCACCGAGCTGACCCGGCGGTTCACAGATCAGTTCGTCGCCAACCGAAGAATCGTCCGAGATCCCTCTCATCTCTCGGGGATCCGCCAGAACGAGGGAGAGACCCTTAAAGAATTCTTCCGCCGCTTCACCACGGAGGCGCGGCAAATACCAGGGGTCGACCCCGAGCTTCTTCGCGGCGTCTTCCTGGGAGGGCTCCGCCCAGGCGGCTTCTATTCCGCTCTAATGAGGGAGACAGTTCCAAATTACCCAGACCTCGTGCATCGAGTGGAGGCACAGATAGCGGCAGACGAAGCCATCGAGGCGCATCGCCAGCAGTTCGAGGGAAGTCTGAAGAGGAAGAAAGGATCGGAGCCAGCACCCAGGAGGCAGGAAGAGCGGCGTACGGAAGAGCGCCGGAACCCTAATCGTGGTCGGGATCTCCGAAGGGACCAGGGTCCCCGACCACCGCTGAATTACACTCCCCTCAACACGTCACGAACCAATGTGCTTTACGCCATTCAAGAAAATCCGGCATTTCGTAGGCCGAAACCGCTAAACCAGAATGAAAGAACCGACCACTCAAGGTATTGTGAGTTCCATAGGGGAGCTGGGCACACGACCGAAGAATGCGCAAGGCTAAAGGAGGAAATTGAGCGCCTCGTCAGGCAAGGACTCCTCGGAAGGTTCCTGCAAGGTCAGCTGCCGAATCAGCCGCAACAACCCAGGGAGCCCAGAGATCAGCCTCCTGCACCTCGCGGCGCAGCGGTCGGAATGCCGGTGGTAGGGCAAGTCGAGACTATAGCTGGGTCCCCTAATCTCGCCGCGCAAATTCTCTCCATCGCTAGGCCAGAGAGAGGCCACGAAGATAAGAAGTTCAAGCAGGACGCTGCCATCGCCTTCGGAGACGAAGACCTCGAGGGGTTACGGCTGCCGCACCAAGACCCGCTCGTGATCAGCGCCGGGGTCGACAATGGAAGCTCAGTTGACGTCCTGTTCCTCTCCACTTTGCAAAGCATGAACCTCACCAATGAGCACCTCAGCCCAGCAGCAGGGCCCGTCTACGGTTTTGACAACCGCCCCGTCCCAGTCCAAGGCATGATCACCCTTCCAGTAACGCTTGGTGAGTTCCCGAGACAGGTAACCCATAACATCCAGTTCGTTGTCGTGGAGTCAAGTTCCGCCTACAACGCGATCTTTGGGAGACCGCTCCAATCCATCTTCAGAGCCATCCCATCAATCCCGCATTTAGCCATGAAGTTTCCGACCACCGCCGGGATCGGGGTCGTTCGTGGAAACCAGGAGGCGGCTAGGACCTGTTACCTGAGACAAGCTCAACCGGCGAGGGCGACGGCTCTCAACTTCGACCTGCGAGATGAAGCCACTCTTCAGCGAGGAGCACCCGTTGAAGGGGTAGTGAAAGTGCCGCTCTCCCAGCAGGATCAAACCCGGACTGTCCAGATCGGGTCCCTTTTGACGCCAGAAGAACGAGAAAGGATTACAACCTTCCTGCAAGAGAACGAGGACATTTTCGCTTGGAGCCCGGAGGACATGCCTGGGGTAGATCCTGAAATCATTTTTCACTCATTAAACATTAACCCCGCCTGCAGGCCCGTAATTCAAAAGAAGAGGAACTTCGCCCCTGAGCGAATAAAGGCAATCGAAGAGAAAGTAGCAAAGCTCCTGGAGGCGCGGTTCATCCGCGAGGCAGATTATCCCACGTGGCTCGCAAACGTGGTGATGGTAAAAAAGGCGTCCAGAAAATGGCGGATGTGCGTCGACTACAGCAACCTGAACCAGGCGTGCCCGAAAGACAGTTTTCCTCTTCCGAGGATCGACCAGCTCATCGACGCGACAGCCGGCCACGAGCTGCTCAGCTTCATGGATGCATACTCAGGCTACAACCAAATAAGAATGAATCCCGCAGACGAGGAGCACACCGCCTTCCGCACCGATAAGGGAGTCTACTGCTACAAAGTGATGCCGTTCGGCCTTAAAAACGCCGGAGCGACATACCAGAGACTGATGAATAAAGTCTTCAAAGACCTCATCGGGGAGACGATGGAGGTATATGTGGATGATATGCTAGTGAAGAGCGTCCACCGTCGCGACCATTTGAAAGACTTGGGAAAGTGCTTTCAGCTTCTTCGCCGCTTCCAGATGCGGCTCAACCCCAGCAAATGCGCGTTTGGTGTGACGGCGGGGAAGTTCTTGGGTTTCATGGTAACCCACCGAGGAATCGAGGCCAACCCCGAGAAGATCAAGGCACTGGAGGACATGTCGCCGCCTCGCTCTGTCAAAGAAGTGCAACGCCTAAATGGGAGGATCGCCGCACTGTCCCGCTTCCTGTCAAGGACGGGGGACAAATACCTCCCTTTCTTCAAAATTCTCCGGGGAGCGCGCCACGCCGGGTTCCAGTGGACGGACGAGTGCCAAACGGCTTTCGAACTCCTCAAGCAGTACTTGGCCTCGCCGCCGCTTCTCTCAAAGCCAATCCCTGGGGAAGCCCTGTTCCTGTACCTCGCAGTTTCCCCTACGGCCCTCAGCTCAGTTCTTGTGAAGGATGAAGGAGGAGTGCAACGACCAATCTACTACCTCAGCAAGGTCCTCACCGATACCGAAACCAGGTACCCGGCGGCAGAAAAAACAGCCCTAGCGCTCGTCTTCTCGGCGCGAAAGCTTCGACCCTATTTCCAGGCACACACGGTGAAAGTACTAACTCAGCTCCCGCTGCGGGCGATCCTCCAAAAGCCGGAAGTCTCGGGGAGACTTGTGAAGTGGGCAGTAGAGCTCGGCGAATTCGACATCCAATTCTTGCCCCGGCCGGATATCAAATCACAAGTGCTCGCTGACTTTGTTGTAGAATACACCATCCCACCGGAAGCAACTCCTGCCAAAGATGTCGCCACATCCCGTTGGACTCTCTGGCGCCTCAGGAGCTGGAGCAGGGCTCCTCCTCATAAGCCCCGATGGAATTACTCTGGAATATGGCCTCAGACTGAAGTTTCCAGCAACCAACAACGTTGCGGAGTACGAGGCTTTGATCGCCGGCCTCCGGCTCGCCATCGATTGTAAGATAGAGAGCCTGACAATTCACGCCGACTCCCAGCTTGTAGTCTCACAGGTTGAGGGAGATTATGAGGCCAAGAATGACCAGATGGCGCATTACCTCACATGCGTAAAGTCACTCCTTCAGAGGATCCCGTTATACCAAATCCTGCACGTGCCCCGGGGGCAGAATACTAGAGCGGACGCGCTCTCCAAGTTAGCAACATCACCATCCAGCTACCAGTCGCGAAGGCGTCGCGTGGAAGAGATCGTGGCCCCAAGTATCCCAGGGCCGTGGGAGATTGCAGCCATCAGTGAGGAAGAACCTTCTTGGATGACCCCTCTACGAGCTTACCTCGAGCAGGGACACCTCCCCGAGGATCGCCTGGAGGCGCGCAGATTACGAATGCGAGCAGCATCGTTCACCATCATAGACGGGGAACTCTACAAGCGGGCATTCTCAGGGCCCTACTTAAAGTGCTTACCGGCCAGCGAAGCGGACTACGCCTTAAGAGAAGTGCACGGAGGGGTCTGCGGAGAACACCTGGGAGGAAAGGCCCTGGCCCAGAAAATCTTGCGCCAAGGCTTCTATTGGCCAACAATGAAGAAGGACGCGGCGGAGCTCGTTCAAAAGTGCAGGAGCTGTCAGCTCCATGCAAGTGTACCTCACCAGCCCCCAGTCGCGCTCACCGCACTCCAGGGTGCATGGCCATTCGCACAGTGGGGGATTGATCTCCTCGGCCCTCTACCACTGGCATCGGGGCAGAGAAAATTCATCATCCTAGCAATCGACTACTTCACCAAGTGGGTGGAAGCTGAGCCCCTGGCAAAGATCACAGAAGAGAATGCTAAGCAGTTCGTGTGGAAGAACATCATCTGCCGCTTCGGGATCCCCGCAGCAATCATCGCCGACAATGGCACCCAGTTCACTGGGAAGTCTTTCACCAAAATGTGCGAGGACTTAAAGATCAATCTCCATCACACCGTCGTAGCACACCCACAGACAAATGGGCAGGTAGAAGTCACCAACCGCACCATCCTCAAAGGGCTAAAGACACGTCTCGAAGAGGCCGGGGGGCAATGGGTGGATGCGCTCCCAAATGTACTGTGGGCATACCGCACCACTGAGAGGACTCCAACAGGAGAGACCCCGTACAATCTCTGTTACGGGACCGAAGCCGTCATTCCCGTCGACATCGGAATACCAAGCATCCGGGTGCTGACTTTCGATCCCAGCAAAAACGACGAACTGCTCCGCCAAAATCTCGACTTAATCTCCGAAACTCGAGACCACGCCGCCCAACGTATTGCCATCTACCAAAGACGCGTGGCCCGGCTCTACGACAGAAGGGTGAAGCCCAGACCAATCAACGTCGGGGATCTCGTCTTGCGCAACGTTGAAGCAGCCGGGAAAGGCCCGCAGAAAGACAAGCTCTCACCAGCATGGGAAGGACCTTATGTGGTCACTGCAACAGTTAAACCTGGAACTTTCAAGCTCAGGACGGCGGAAGGAAAGACCCTCCCACGCACCTGGAACGCGCAGAACCTGCGCCGCTTTTATCAATGATTTTATTTCATCTTGTCATGTAAAAGTCGCGAACCTTGATTCGCGCAAACTATCTTACTATCGTCTTATGTACAAGACTGACATGAACTATTCAGCTACAGTTCTATATGCAGGCAGCGAACCTCGATTCATGCAAATCACTTCCCATCAATCATTGCAGCTCAAGAGACCACAGTGCCTCAGCGTTGCCTGGGCACATGGCCTCAACGTTGCTTGGGCACCTCGCCTCAGCGTTGCTTGGGCGCATTGCCTCAACATTGCTTGGGCGCCTTACCTCAGCGTTGCCTGGGCACATTGCCTCAACGTTGCTTGGGTACCGTAGGGGCCTGCTCCCCTTACGGCAAAGCCGCGAGCCAGACTCGTGCAAAAAGCCGCGAGCCAGACTCGTGCACCGTAGGGGCCTGCCCCCCTTACGGCAAAGCCTCAGCGTTGCCTGGGCACATGGCCTCAACGTTGCTTGGGCACCTCGCCTCAGCGTTGCGTGGGCACATTGCCTCAACGTTGCTTGGGCACCTTACCTCAGCGTTGCCTGGGCACATTGCCTCAACGTTGCTTGGGTACCGTAGGGGCCTGCCCCCCTTACGGCAAAGCCGCGAGCCAGACTCGTGCAAAAAACCGCGGGCCAGACCCGTGCACCTATTTTATAAAAGCCACAAGCCTGACTCGTGCACCTATTTTCGCCGCGAGACAGACTCGTGCAAAAAAGCCGCGGGCCAGACCCGTGCATATATTTTATAAAAACCGCGAGCTCAAGTCCGCGCAAAATAACCAAACTATGCAAATGCCAACAACCAGATCGACAAGATCGAGCAGATGAACAAGTACGACAAGTACAATAAAAGAGATACAGCCGTATCCGGCAAACATAGCTACAAGCGGCTAAAGAAATCACTCCTCATCAGGACTATGATCCTCCTCCTCTGACAGGTCATCAAAGCTAAGGCCACTAACATCATAGCCCCGCTTTCGGGATACCATCCGGAGAGCCTTTGACGCTCCCTGTCGAAGGGCAAGCTCTCGTGAATCCTCCAGATGAGGCTCCACCTCCTGAGTCCAGATCATATCCCGGACTTCCTCGGAAATCAAGGAGCGGTCCCTCAAGTAGTCAATCGACTCCAGATACTCGGCCAAGCCAGCCGCCTTCAGCTCGGTCTCCCGCTCCACGGAAGAAAGACGCGCTATCTCAGCCCGACACTGCTCCAGCTCTGCATCCCGACACACTACGTCGCCACGGGCTGCCTCTAAGGATCGCAAGGCCTCCTCCAACGCCGCCTTCTCCGCACCAAGACCGGACCTGGTCCTCTCCAGCTCCTCCTGCATCTCCGAGCCAATCCGCCTGAAGCGCGAGATGTCGCGATCCCGCCGTCTCTCCGCCTCCACAAGGGCGCTCCTCGCCTCCCGAAGCTCACCCTGGATGGACATAAACCCGTCCTTCAAGCTCACATAATGGTTATTCCATATATGCGCAATCGATGCCTGGGTCTCCATCTGCAAGAGAAAACGTATAAGTCAGAACCACAACCTCAGAGCGACGTCATGCAAGGGGAGGAAAAAATCCGGCTTACCGCCTGGCTCATGGCCTCCAGAGAGGAAGAGAACCTCTTCCCTTCCGACACCTTTCGAGCTGTGCCTCGCTCCGGAGAGGCCTGGGGGGCAGAAGATCCCAGGACCTCAACCTCCTCATCAACCGGCTCGCCATCAGCACCAGATGCACAAGGAGCCGCTTCCTCCTGAGGAGCATCTTGTACCGGTGAAGGAGCAGGACCTGGCTCCTCCAGACCCTTAAAAACCAACTTCCTCTTTCTGTCTCGAACAAGAGGAACAGCAGCGGCACGACCAGCATCAACGGACAGCCCGCATAAAAGCAGGCGCTTCTCGTCTACGAACAGAGAGATACTGTGCAGAATATTCCCCAGCTCTCGAGCATCTGAAAATCCGAGAACAGGAGAAAACTCCCGCTCACGCCCTTTGAGGCGCCGACAGCGATCTGGTAAAGAGTTCCACACCTCCGGTAGTCCCTCCGTGTTCCTAACATAGCCGAACAAAGTATTCCCGTGACGGCGATCCACCCGGGTCTCGAACTCCAGCCATCTCTTGTTGCTAAAGACTTCAATGCGACCCCCGAGATCAACCCGCACTTCACACCATTCCTTGAAAAGGCCCAAGGAGAACTTCGCACCGTGCTCTCGGAAGAAGGCGATCAGCCCCATTATCCGCACCGTCCCCTGAGGCGTAAACTGTGACACTGGGACGCCGCAAAATTTCAAGATCTCGGTCACCTCCTCGCACGCCGGAAGGCGAAAGCCGCTCCGAAGCGACGACTCGCAAAGGGTCATCCAGCCCCGAGGCGGATTCTGCACTCGCTCTTCAGGACCTGGGATCCGAATCTCCAACCCGGGGGGCAGGTTAAAACGCCTCCTCCAAATGGCAACATGATCGAGAGTGAGACTCGAGGCCAGTCGCATTGGGCGACTTTGCCCACCACGCCGAGGAGCCTGAAAGAAAAGGAAAAAAGCGTTAGAGCAAATTACGGACAAGCATAAGAGAAGTCCGCCCGCGAAACCAACCGCCGAGCAAATCTCGCACGCAGGTAAGCCCCAAGAACAACACACGCAAGCGCGCGGGTGCACCCTGCCACGCGCGCGCGCTGCCGCGCGCAAGCGCGCGCAGGCCCGCACGCGCTCCGCCACGCGCGAGCACGCACGAGCTCGCGCGAGCTCGCCCACGCACAGACACACGCGCGGTGTGCCGCGCGCGAGCGCGCGCGCCCTGCCGCGCGAGCACGCGCGCGCTCTGCCGCGCGCGAGCACGCGCAGGCGCGCGCGCTGTGCCGCGCGCGAGCACGCGCAGGCGCGCGCGCTCTGCCGCGCGCGAGCACGCGCAGGCGCGCGCGCGCTCTGCCGCGCGCGAGCGCGCACGAGCACGCGCGCGCGCTCTGCCGCGCGCGCTCTTCCGTGCGCGAGCGCGCACGAGCACGCGCGCGCGCGCAGGCGCGCGCGCACGCTGCCGCGCGCGCGCGCGCACGAGCACGCGCGCGCGCCCTGCCGCGCGCGCGCCCTGCCGCGCGGGCGCACGCCCGATCGCGCGAGCCCGCGCGAGTATAACCCACGCGCAGCTCTCCGCGCGCGCACGCGGCGACCGCACGCGCGCGAGTGTCGCCCTTCCCCTCCGTGCGACTCCTCGCACCTCCAGCAGGCGGTCCGCCCGCCTATTAGAGAATCAAACATTTGAACTCCATACTCACCTTGGCACCACCGTCACCATCGCCACCGCCAACCTCCACGCTAGAATTCACCCCGGCCATCGCTCACAAATGCAAGTTTTAGGGGGAAATCCAATTGCTCTCCGTGCGCTCCAAACAAATGGATTTGGGGGGCAAATGATGGGTTCCCCCTCTATATATGGAGAAATCCGTAACCACCGCACACCGGATCCCGTTCCCGCACATCGGATCCCATTACGGCGCGGCGGATCCCGAAACCACCGCGCGCCGGATCCCACCTTCGCACACCGGATCCCACTCCCGCGCGGCGGATCCAAACCACCGCGCGCCGATCCAAACCACCTCGCGCGGGATCCCAACCGCCCCGCGCGGGATCGCAACCGCCGTCGGCCAACCGCCACCAACCACCGCCGGCCGGCCACCACCGGCCGGCCATCGCCGGCCGGCCTCCGCCGGCCGACCGCCGCCGCCGGCCTCCGCCGGCCGCCGCCGCCGCCGGCCGCCGCCGCCCGCCGGCCGCCGCCGCCCGCCGGCCGCCGCCGGCCGCCGGCCGCCGGCCGGCCGCCGGCCGCCGCCCCCCTTCATGGCCGGCGGCCATGGTCGGCCACCCATGGCCGGCCATCGCCGTCGCCGCCCTTCACCCTCCTCCGTCGGATCCCACCGAGTCCCTCGCGGCCCTCCGATCATCTCGCGCGATCACGACCCTTCAATCGTCGCCAGCGATCTCGGCCCTCCATTTGGTGGTTATCCGCATAACCACCGTAACTTCCACCTTCCAAGCCTATAAATAGACCCCCAAGGGTCTTCATTTGGATTCACTTTTTCATTCAAGCCCAGACTCTCTCTCTCTCTTCGTTTCTTCCTCAGAGCTTCTCTCTCTACATTCCGCCACTCCGCCACTTCGTTTTTACTAACTGACAGGTTCCTCCTGCGAACGCCGCTCACCTGAGAAGAAGTGCTGCGCCATCTCTTAGGCGAGCACCCCAAGCCCGAACAGCAAAGTCAAAGTGCTCCGCGAAGTACACTCCTAGCAAGCGCGTAGCCGCACCAGACGCGCAGCAAGGCGATCGACTCCTAAGTGGTGGTCTGTCACCCACGGAGCTCTCTCTCTCTCTCCCACAATTGTAACGAGGCGCGGCATGTCGCCCTCGCTTTCTCCAAAAGGGCATTGTAACAGTCTGAGATAGTGGATTTCGGCCAGCACCGCCCTGGCCACGTGGTTTTTCACCCTTTGGAGGGTTTTCCACGCTAAAGTTCTGTGTGTATCATTGTCAGCACTTACTCCCTGCAACATTCTGACTGTGTGCGCGCTCGACCGCCCGGGCTAAGACGGACCGAGTTGAAACCGGTCTACCGAGGGCGTTGAGAAGCCGCAACAATACTAAATTATACTCCGCGTTGTAACGGTAATTTAATCGCGCCAATGTGACACTGATAAGCAATTCAGCGCCGCATAGCGCTGAATAATTATTTATTCAGCCCCACGTACATGGCGCTGAATTATTTATTCAGCCACAGGTAATGGCGCTGAAAAATAATTCAGCCTCTAAAGGCGCTGAATTAATTTCAGCACCAAATTAGCATATGGGGTGCTGAATTAAATGGAGGCTAATTTCATGGGCTGAAACCGTGAAACGCTTATTCAGTTTTATTTAGCATATGGGCTGAAACATTTATTCAGCATATGGGTGCTAAATTAGCATATTGGATTTCAGTTTTTATTTCTTTCAAGCTTTTTATTATTATTGAGTTTTGGAGGAAATTGTTCTATAAATACCCCTCATTTGTGATAAAGAAGACATCAGAATTTTGAGAGATGAAAGTGAGAGTTTACATGTGTTGTATTTGTGAGTTTATGTGAGATATTGTGGCGGAGGAAGGAGAAGATTTAGAGGGAGCTTGTACATGCGCTTCGCGCAAGTTGTATGTCTTTGTTTGAATCAATAAAATTATTATTTGTTTGCTTCTATATTCTTCCATGATGATCTCTCTTATAAAATTTGTTAAGCAAATCATGCGCGAGTAATCTCCTTTTGTCTCGGGTGCAATGTAAATAATCATGTGATTATATAATTATTATATAATGATTCATCGCTTCATTCGAAAATATTTATGCCCAAAGATTTTATTAAATAACTTTGATATTTTGTGTAGCTTAAAACACATGTTACATTCCAACGAAAGTTCGATGTAATATGGAGTGAGTGCACACAAAATATTCTTAGCGATTTAAACAAATATTTATTTGAACTCATTCTTGAATTTCAATCAAGTTTTATCACTAAAGATTTTGTATTACTTTGCTCGCATATATCACATGCTTAAGAGATTTTGATGTAATATGTGGAAAGCAATATACAAATATTTTGATGATTTATATAAAAAGAATTTTCTATGTATAACTTCTATATATCTTGTATGCAGTGATGAATCCTTATTCAATAATTATTTATTAAACATTTTTAATAAAATTGCACCCGAGACATATTTCTCATAAATTATTTTTCTCAAATTAAGATCTCATTTTTGTTAGACAAATTAATCCAACCTTTTATTCATAATTCGCCTGGATTAAAGTAGAATTTAAACCTTCTCTGTGGATCGACTCGTACTTG
Organism: Dactylorhiza incarnata; assembly: GCA_033032865.1. NCBI lineage: Eukaryota > Viridiplantae > Streptophyta > Magnoliopsida > Asparagales > Orchidaceae > Dactylorhiza > Dactylorhiza incarnata. The sequence goes on along the minus strand of JAWHQI010000088.1, from coordinate 3,494,977 downwards.
TATCGGTATTACAATCGTACACCGTGCACTTGCGGATTTTATTACTTGAAATTTTGCTGCACTATATTGATTCCAATCTTAAACTATTTATCATATTGTATTGTTAGTTAGTGCTTTGAAATTTCTCATCAATTGCCTCCATTTAGACACTGCAGTCGTAACTGCATACATTTCTCTTATGTAAGTTGATTTCTTCTGCATTAGAAGAGAAAGCTTCTTGCTAAAATAGGCTATGATTTTTTTTGCTGCATTATATTAGGACAACCCCTATACATGTGCCAGAAGCGTCGATTTCTATTAAGAATGGCTCTTCGAAGTTAGGTAGTGATAAAATTGGGTATGATATTAACTTTTGTTTAAGATTTTCAAAAGCTTCCTGAGTTTTTAAGTTCCATTAGAATGCGCGCATTTTTTTAACAACTCAATTAAGGGAAAGGCTATTTTAGCATAATCCTTAATAAACTTTCTATAATATCCGGTTGACTCGAAGAAGTGCCTTATGTCTTTTTGATTACTGAGAATTGAAAATTATTCAATGGATAAAATGTTATTTTTATTTGGCGACACCATTCCCCCACTAATGATATGGCCTAATAATTCGATTTCGTTTAGAAGAAAATTAGATTTGGACAAGTTAATTAATAACCGATTATTATCTAGTATTTCTAAAGTACGTGATTTCTAAGTGTTTCAAGTGTTCTTCTATCGTGAGGCTAAAAATTAAATGTCATAAAAAAATATCGCTATAAATTTTCTAAGGTATGATTGAAAGATAGTGTTCATCAGAGCTTGGAAAGTAGATAGGGTATTGGTTAAGCCAAATAGCATAACCACAAACTCATAGTGCCCCTGATGAGTTCTAAACGTGGTTTTTTGTATATCTTCCTCAAACATGTATCTGAGGGTAAACTAATTTTAATTCGAGTTTGAAAAAATGTCGTGCATTATAGAGTTCATCCAGTAGTTCATCTATATTATTGGCAATGAGGAATTTATCCTTAATGGTAATCTTATTCAAGGCTCGGTAATCAATACAAAAATGTCATGACCCATCCTTTTTCTTAATTAATAAAACTGGGGAACTAAAAACCGAGGTGCTAGCTCTAATCTGCCCATTTTTCAGCATTTTTCGTACCACTCCTTCAATTTCATTTTTTTGATGGTAAGGATAACGATAGGGTCTCAGGTTCGGTGCGTCTGATCACTTAGTTAAAAGGATTGTATGGTCGATAGTCCTTAATGGTCGCAGTTCCGTGGGTTCCTTAAATAACCTAGCTAGAGTATTTTATTAATAGTTCCCTGGACTGATATGTCAGTTTTTTTTATTTCCTCAATGGTTAATTCAGTATTGCTGGGAAGTTGGGTCTCCTTGGTTATTAACAGACACATTGCAGTGGGTTTTAATGCGACCATTCTCAATAACTGCGAGGATGAGATCGTTCCAATTTGGAATTTATTATTATGTCCCTTTGGTTTCACTTATCCCCGCGTGCCTTGATAAGAAATAGTGAGATTAACAAAATCGGTTGTCACTGGTCCTAATGTTCTTAACCAGCGATGTACTAAGATAATATCCGTTCCCTCGATTTCGAGGACATATAAGTGAATAACATATTGGTTGGTTTGTATGAGCAGTGAGACGTCCTTATATTTACCCGCACAGTGTTCTGTTGTCCCATTTCCCATAAATACTGGAAATTCAATAATTTTATGCATGAGAAGTTTTAGAAATATATGCTGTCATTCTAGTTGAAATGAGATTCTCGTATTTTGATTTTTTTTCTACGTTTATCTTCTAAACATTATTGGTCTTCATGCATTCTCGCTATGGCATATGCGTCATGAATTTCCTCTGGCCTAGCCAATAAAACGGGTCCTTTCATATGTTCTTTTAATCCCGTCACAAACATATCAGTTATAAAGTCTGGTGCTAAGCCTGGTACTCTAGTGATTAAATCTTCGAATTTCATCTTATAAGCTAAAACGTGGTTGTTTGGTGTGGAGTTTTGTTAATTGTCCTGCCGGTTTTATATAAAGGGATGGTCGAAATCATTTTCGGATGACATCCATAAATCAATTTTAGTTAATTGTTTTGCCGGTTTTCTACAAGGTGTACCGTAGTAATATTTTTTAGGCGATTTTAGTAGCAAATCTCATTTGACTTCCAAAAAATATATTCAAATGCTTTATCTTCAAATCCCTTAAGAAGAGCACCGTTTAGGCTCAGTTTGCCAGGTGTTTTTTGCTCAGGCGAGTTTAGACAAAAATGTCAGCATCATAGAATGTATGTTTTGCATGACAATGTGGTTACGATCATTACAAAGAAAAGAAAACTAGTTTTGAAAACAAAAGTGAATGTAGTAGTATTTCCTTATACGAGATAGGGCGTTCACGAACATTAGTTCATAACCACCTCGCTCACGACCACTACACGGGTGATTAGCGCAATAATTAAGAAAGAGTGGTGGCACATCAAAAAAGGATGTGTGCACACCAGTTATAGAGGCACACCAAAAAATTATTAGATTTTTTAAAGTCTTTTTTCTTAAAATTGATGTCTTTGGTGTGCCTTTAACACCACACTTAAGAGAAACTACTTCACCCTAAACTCTTCATCCAAGTCGTCATCATCGTCCTTCTTAGGCCGAGAATTATTATACTGCCTGGTGACCAAAACCGAGCTCGACCCCGTGAAATCCGACGAAGCCAGCAGATCTCCGACCGAACCCAACTCCGAGCACTCCTCCCAGTCACTCATCCCCCTCGTCAACGGCGACGCACTCTCTCTCCCTCTCCCCACCAGAAACAACGAATACATATTATTCATGGCGCACACCGCCGTCACCGTCTCCGCCGAATTCCTCACGTATTTCTCTACGTACGCCGCCCGTCCCGTCGGCAGCGTCCTGCTGATGAAAACTGACAAGAAAGCCTCGTCCGCCTCCATCTCTCTCTCGATATTTGAGATCGCGACGAGCACCTCCCCGTCGGTGTTCGTGCTGGCCATCTCGACTCCGGCGCCGTGAAGCACCTCCCTCGACTCCGGCAGGAAGTGGATGACGGTTAGTGCGACGCAGGGGTGGAGGCAGAGCCGCATGCCGAAGGCGAGGGCCTCGCGGTCGTCGGCGCCGCCGAAGAAGAGGACGGCCACCTGGTGCAGTGGTTGGGAGGTTGGCCCGACCACCGGCGTATGGCCTCCGCCGCTGCCACCGTCAAGTCCTCGGTCCACAAGTATCCCAACCGTGCATGGTATTCTCTTTATTACTCTCTCGTTTAACTGCTGCACTTCACTCTTCCCTACCTGCATGCATGTTTATAATCATTAAGGAGAGACAACAAAAACATAGATCCCTAATTAATATATTAATTAACCAACAAAATCATTAAATTAATTAGTGATGCTTAATTAGAAGCAAATAGTTGGGTGATCAAAATAATTAATATCAACATCCAAAACTTCATTAATTAATCTCAACACTTTAAGCTCTACTTAACTCATCAACTTTATTAAATTTGATTTGACATGCAAAATAACATGTGATGTATATATAAATAATTTTTAAAAAAAATATGATGTATATATAAATAATTTTCACATTAATTAATTAATTAATAATATGTTAAGACAATTGTTATTCGCAGATCATAAATGTCTATCAGTAAGGGCCCGACAATGAAGGAACATCTCCGACGACCTTCCGAGCACTTCAATGTGTGCACGGATCGTGATTCATAAAATGAATGCGCGGATAGATATATACCGAGTTGAAGAAGAAAGACGATTCTTCGTTGTTCATACTATTTCGATTTGTTTGGAAAGATTCAGATAGGTAGGATTTGTTGGGATGATTTTGCTAGATATCTAGGTTAATTACTTTCTCCCTGTGGCGAGGAAGGCGATGAGGAGGATACATTTTTTTTCTTTACTAATCTGTGGATAACAAAAATATCAGTGAATAACAAATTTGGCTGACTTCCTTTACAGCTGTGAATAGACAAAATCTTCAAATAAACAAACACGATTTGCGAAAAACAACCGATTGTCTTAATTATTTCACGTTTGTGTGCGTGTGTGCGTGTGTGTGTGTGTGTGTGTAGCTCAAATTAAATATAATGTGTAAGCTAGTTGTAACTAGCATATGTATGTGTACTTTGTGAGTAGCATGTGAATGTGAAATCCTAGTTGCAACTAGAAAATTGTAAAAGTTTGGTGAAAATTAATATAGAAGATTGTTCTTGCACTTTTCTGTCTGCTTGATATTTTATTTGATCCATTATATGTTTCCAACATGTGTGTGTAAATATATATATATATATATATATATATATATATATATATATATATATAGCTCAAATTAAATATAATGTAAATGTAAAGCAGGCCCTATAAATATGTAGATTTACCTGCATCCGGCCGTCCAACCTCTGGTGCTTGTGAAATGGAACAATCACCAACGATGCCCTTATATCCACTGTCGCGTTATATACATCCTCCTGCATAGTCTCCATCGTCGACACCACGGTTACCTGCCGGAGCCCGATTCCAGTCTCTATGCAGAACACGTCGGCGGCGGCCGTCACAATGAGCTCGTCGTCTCCGCCGTGCTCCCACCCGCTATCCGGATCCTCAGCGTCGTGCTGGTGATAGAGAACGTAGGAAGCGGCTCCGGAGGTGAGCTCGACAAGCTGCATCAGGTAAGCAGCGAGGGGGGACTCCGGCCGGCCACCGCCGCAGAGCTCGATGAGAGTGAGCATCATCGGCACATCGCGCGAGCAGTGGACGCAGACGAGGAGACGGAGCTCGGCACCATAGGTCTGGCTCTGGAGGGCTGCGCACCGATAGCGAAGGGCACGGCGCTGGAAGCGGACGACCAGCGCCGCCGCCGGGCCGGCGGTGATTGTCGCCAAAAGGACGGTGACCAGGAGGACCTTCAGGGCTTCCTCTCCCCATATCTACGTGCGTCCAAGTCCGACGTGGATATGCATTTAAAATCGATAGCTTAGAAGCTATAATTTTGATTAATTTTATAACAAACGGTAATAATTTTAAGAAAATACAATAAAAAATTAAGGGAGCACCGCATTTTTGACAAATCAAACCAACTTTAGTAGAGATCAGTTTATGAGTAGAAAAATTATTGATAGAAATCAACGGATTAAAGGCAAAAATTGCATGGATCTATCGAATCAAAGGGCAATAGATGGATGTCTGAGTGATAGATCGAGAGAAGAAAATTTTACCTAAATTTTATGAAATTTAAAAAAAAAAAAGCATTGATTGTGGACAATCTACTCGAGAAGAATCGCTGTTTGTTCTTCTGCAGCGGTCACCGCTTACCGGTGGTGGAGAAACACCCTCCGTTGGAGCCGACATCGGAGGAGCAGAAAGCTCAGCAGGTGTTGGTGTCTTTAGAAGTCTAGCATCGTGCCATAATTAGGAGAAATTACGGTATGAGTTAGCTAGTGCGACATGCAACAAATATTTTTTTTTGAGAAGTAATTTTAAAATTAAATGAGGAGAAATTGCAGTGCAATTAGCCAAAACTGCGGTGGCTTTTAATTTTGAAATTTGAAAGTGAATTTTGAATTAAAAAAGACTGATGTTATGTGCAAACCAGTTTTGGCTACGTGCAAACCATCAAACTCGTCCTGTTTGAAAATACGCCTTATAGGTGCATTTTTAGAAAAAATGTTCAGCATCAAAGTTGTAGATCTCGTCGAGATCTACAACTTTCGTGTTGAACATTTTGCCTAAAAATGCACCTATAAGGCGTATTTTCAAAAGGCGCGAAATATTTCACAATAGTCTCGCGCATTTTGAAAATACGCCTTATAGTTGCATTTTTAGGCAAAATGTTCAACACGAAAGTTGTAGATCGCGACGATATCTACAACTTTGATGTTGAACACTTTTCCTAAAAATGCACCTATAAGCCGTATTTTCAAAAAACACAAGTTTTAATGGTTTGCACGTAGCCAAAACCGATTTGCACATAACATCAGTCTTTTTTAATTCAAAATTCACTTTCAAATTTCAAAATTATGAACGGTGAGGATGGGATGATGCAGGATGGGAAGATGCGAAACAGACCTTTGATCCTCTGGCCAAGGAAACGAGGACAATGTCAACATGTCCCTTGATGTTGAGGAGGAAGCCGAGCACGATGCCCTCGCGCAGCGGCACGCCGAGGTAGCTGGCGGCGGCAATCGTCCCTAACACCTTCGACGCAATGTTGAGCATCACCATCGCCACCACCACCCACAACATATCCCTCCCGATCGTCGTAATGTCGGTCGTCATCGCCGCAAAACCAAAAAACACCGGAAGAATGAAGTTATTCGCCGGATAAGTCAACTTGTCGACCAGCGTCCTCAAAGCTCCGCCGCCCCTCGGCATCACCAGACCCAGGAGGAACGAAGCCATGGTGCTGTTATACCCAATCACCTCCATTAAACTCGCCACCAGCATCACGAATGATAGCAGACACATTGCCTCCAGATTCGGCAAGTGTCTCCTCCCCTTGTTCTGCTCATTCAACCGCCTCACCGTCGCCTTCAGCACCGCCGCGGCCGCGGCGAGCAGCAGCAGCGCCAGGGATCCGCCTACGAGCTTTTGCGCGTGATTCTGGTTGGAGTAAGAGCCGTCGCGCACGGTGGTGGCGGTGGCGACGATGAGGAGGCATGCCATGTCGTTGAGGAGGGAGGAGGAGACGGCGAGACGCCCAATTTCAGAGGAGGAGAGCTTGAGCTCCGCGCACATGCGGACGACCATGGGGGAGGCGGTGTTGGCGTAGAGGAGTGCTAGGATGATCATGAAGAGGAAGGGGTTTCCGTTGGGGGCGGTGGCGCGGTAGATGATGGTGGAGGATGCCATGGCGGCGAGGAGGCATGCGGTGGTGGATCCTAGGGCGATGATGGAGGATCGACGGAGGGAACGAAGGAGGAAGGGGATGTCCATTTCGAGCCCAATCAGAAACATGAAGACCATGCGGCCCCCAATTATGAAGGCGCCGACGACATTGCTGCTGCCGGTTGTGCCGAACAGGAACTTGTTCCACAGCTTCCATTTCCCCAGCATTGATGGACCTATCAGTAATCCTGTCTGCTCAACATGAATAAATCACTAATTTAGGTATCAAATTTATGAAATCTATTGGTTTGTTCCTGCAGCAACAACAACAACATCAGCAGAGAAAACCACGGCGGATTCGACGAAAGAACTTACGAATATTTGAGAAATGACGGGAGGTTGGCTGATCTGCCGGAAGAAGATTCTGTGAAGAACGTGGGACACGACAATGAGAGTGCTCAGCTGGGTGAAGATTCTAATCATGCCGGTGTCGAATGTGCTGCTGCAACGGCCGCTATGTACCGCCAAGGGATTTTTTGGAATTGCTGCCGCCGACGCCATCGCCGATTACTTTTTTTCGTACTCAAATCGAAAGAGTTTGCTGCGGGTTTCCTCAATTGTTTTTGTGCTTCTTCGTTGAGGTTTCTTCGCTTTTGGGATTTTAGGGAGCTGTTTTTCAGTTGTTGAATGTGCTCGGTGTTTGTTTTCTTTTTTGTTTAATGTGGTGGATTGAGAGCCGTTCACTTGCAAGTAAAATGCCTGATAGTGACTAAAATTAGATTAGCAGCAAATATTTTAGTTGGAAAAAAATTGTGTTGCTAATTGAGGAACCAAAAAAAGTTTCATTTTCAATTTTATGATCGAGGAGGGAGAGGTGATGGACATCGATCAACCCACTTCGTGGATGGACCCCCTGGTCACCTTTTAACCACATGATGCTTGCCTGCGGAGGTTCAGGACAAGGGACGGTTCAGGTATAAGTCCGCTTATTATTTACTAACTGACGGGGTACTCTACAGGCAGACTCTATCCGGTCCCTTGGCCAGGTGCCTGTCCGAGGAGGAAGCCTCCCGGGTCTTGGAGGAGATTCACACAGGCGAGTGCGGCAGTCATTCGGGAAGCCGAACCCTGGAGAAGAGAGTACTCCGAGCGGGGTACTTTTGGCCCACCATCAGGAAAAACGCGGAGGAGTTCGCGATCAGATGCTCAAAGTGCCAACTCTACGCTCCGCTCCAGTTACAGCCAGCCCAGCGTCTCCGGTCAATCACCACCCCCTGACCCTTCGCCATTTGGGGGATGGATCTGGTGGGACCATTCCCCCCGGCAAGTGGGCAAAGGAGATATCTCCTGGTAATGATCGATTATTTCTCCAAGTGGATGGAGGTGAAGGCCCTGACAAAAACGACCTCCCTAGTGGTGAAGAACTTCATTTGGGGGGAGATCGTGTGTAGACATGGTCTACCCCCCGCCATCATTGTACAACCCTCATATTTCTCGAATCGGTGTGACCCGACCCGGACGAAGCCTGGGTAGCGAGCGAGCAAAACCCTAAACCGCGAAAGAGGCCACGGAAGGAGTGGGAGAATTTCTCCCACTCATCCGGGCGAGTGGGAGGGGCCAGCCCTCCCACTCGCCGGGCGAGTGGGAGCATCCCTCCCACTCGCCGAGCGAGTGGGAGGGGCCGCCCACTCGCCGGGCGAGTGGGAGCAGCCCTCCCACTCGCCGAGCGAGTGGGAGGGGCCTCCCACTCGCCGAGCGAGTGGGAGGGGCCTCCCACTCGCCGAGCGAGTGGGAGGGGCCTCCCACTCGCCGAGCGAGTGGGAGGGGCCTCCCACTCGCCGAGCGAGTGGGAGAGGCCTCCCACTCGCCGCCCCCTTTGGGCGAGTGGGAGGGATCCTCCCACTCGCCCGGTGTAGGTAGGGAGGTCAGTATGACCTCCCGTGAGGGGGGGGGGGGGGGGGGGGACGGACACCTCGAGTCCCACTCGCCCCCCCTCACGCGTGATCGATGGCGGTCGTGGTTGGACTGCGGATAGCAGGATTTTTGCTATTCGCAGTCCATTTTTGGGAAAGTCTATAAATAGACCCCCATGGGCACCTTGGGAAGGGTTGGTTACTACCCCCTCCCTCGCGTGATCTTATGAGCAAGCACCTCCCCTCCCTTGTCATCCTTCAGCTGACAGTGAGGTGGTTCTTAGTGCCCTCCAAGGTGCCCAGGCTCAGCATTGGCTTGGGAGGGGAAGCGCTCTAAGATCTTCCGGGTATGTGGTGGGACTTCCGCGCTGCAGCTTAAGGGGTCCATTTGTGGATTCGAGTATTCAACAAGTCCAAGTCTTTCAGTTCTTAGTGACCGATCAAGGGTCTGGGCTTAGAACAAGTAAGGGTTAGTCGCAACCCCCTTTCGAACGCTGAAACCGGGAAACTGGTTTCAACATTCTGGTGCGGTGAGCGTGGAAACGACTAGTTCGGAAACCTCTGAGCCAAGTCCCATGGCTGGAAGTGACGAGTTGGGAGACCCGCCTCCACCTTGCGAGTATGTGAAGAAGAGCGACTTCGACGAATTCAGCAAGAGGATCCTGGAGTTCATGCAGGTCGCATCCTCCGCTCGCGGCGAGTGCTCAACACCACCTGCACCTAGGATCCTCTCACTCCCCCTAGTGGAAGTGAGAAGCAGTCAGCAAGAGAAGGGGCCAGCCTCGGAGGAGGGCTTGAGCCTCCAGGCGCGAGTGCTCTTCAACGGTTCGCCCCGGACCAGCTGCCCCGGCGGGGAAGTGATGGGAGCACCTCCACCCAGCCAGGAAGAATGGAGGAGCCCTTTCTGCGAGCTGGTCATGTCAGCCCCCGTTCCGGATGGGTTTCGCGATCCTGCCATGTCCTACTACGAGGGGGATAACGATCCTCTCCAGCATCTTCAGTGGTTCGAGGACATGACCACGATCAGGCAAATATTGGACGCTTTCATGTGCAGGCTTTTCGCCGTCACGTTCCAAGGAAAGGCGAGGGATTGGTTCCACTCGCTTCCGGCGGGAACCATCTACCGCTTCGAAGATCTGCGTCGAAGTTTCTTGTTAAGGTTCTCTACCTCAAAGAAGAGGAGGAAGAGCATGGAGGCCTTGTTCGCAGTCAGGCAAAAGCCAGGGGAGACGCTGGCGAGCTACATGGATAGGTTCCAGGCGGAAGTCCTTCTTGTCGTCGAGGTGCCCGGACACACCCTGCAGCTAGCCTTCACCCTTGGGCTGCAGCCTGGGCTGTTTCGGATGAGTCTAACTCGGGACCCTCCCCTGTCTTTCGAAGAGCTGATGAAGCGTGCTGATCGTGAGACCGAGTGTGAGGCTACCAATCAAGAGTTCGTGGCTAGATTAGCTGAGGAGGAAAGGAGAGAGCGTGGAGGGAAAAAGAAGGAGGAAGTGAGGAGTCAAGAACAACAGGGACCTCCCGTTGGGCAGGAGCAAGGCTGGAAGTCGCAACCGACAGCCGCCCGACCAGCTTGGAGGTCACAGGTTGGTCCCCCTCAGGGCCAAGGAAGGGGCCACTTCCAAGGAGGAGGTTATCAGGGGAGACACGGGCGGTTCCACCCAGCAGGGTGGCAACAGAACTCGGGGCCGCTGCAAGTCCAGCCCCTGCAAGCCATGGCCATCGGCCGGAAGAGAGGCGGAAGGAAGAAGGAGCGTTGGGAGAAGTCGAGGGGCGAGCTGGCACTGCTATACTGCGACTTCCACCAGCAGGAGGGTCACGCAACCGCAGCTTGCCCGGAGTTCCTCGAGATGAGGGAAGGAGGAAGAGCCCCAGCAAGGGGAAAGCAGTTGTGCCTGGAAGGACCATGGGCGGGGGAGAAGGGGAAGGACAAGGAAGAGGATGATCCATGTGAAGAGAGGGCCGATGTAGGGGCCCTGGGAGGGATCAGGGTCATCCACGGGGGAGCGGGCAAGGAGGCCACCCGGAAGGGGAGCCTCCACGCCATATACCGTCGGAGCATCGCCTCGACTTCCCGATCCCCGCCCTCAAGCGAGAAGATCACCTTCTCAACCCAAGACCTGCCGGCCAATGAGGACCCCTTCTGCGACGCGCTGGTCATCAAGGCGGCGATCGAGAACTTCACCGTCTACCGGATCCTAGTCGACAACGGGAGCTCGGTGAACGTGGTCTTCAAGAAGTCTTTTGAAGGAATGAAGGTTGACGCAAAGCGAGTGCTAGCATCGGATGAGCCACTTTTCGGATTCTCCGGGGAGAGGAAGGAGGTGGAGGGGGGAGTCGAACTCCTCGTCACCCTGGGGGGAACTTCAAAGAACTGTCGGTTCGTCATCGTGGATGCGTCGAGCAGTTACAACGCCATCTTCGGACGTCCCCTCATCAGCGCGTACAAGTGCGTGCCGTCCTCCTACCACCAATGCTTGAAGTACAACTCCGGAGAACTCCAGGTGAGAGTCAGGGGAGATCCCCGGGAGGCGCGTCAGTGTTATGTTACTGTAGTTAACACGATCGGATGGATGCAAGCAGCCGAAGAAGTGGAAGAAGTGATGACAAAGATGGCCAAGGAGCAGGCAGCAGAGTGAGCCCGGAATGGGCGAGGTGTGAGGAAATGCCCAGGGAGGGGCGAGATGTAACGGCGTGCCCAGATAGGGGTGAAGTGTAGTGAAGTGCCCGGATAGGGGAGAGATCTAAGGAGGGGCCCAGAAAAGGGCGAGGTGTAACAGGATGCCCAATGGGGCGTAGCGTAGGTAAGTTGTAATAGGTAAGAACTATGAATGGGAAAGGGGTTCTGGAAGAATATCCAGGTTCAAAATCCCTGACTAGAGACCCTCCGCCGGGCTAAGCCATGCCGGTGGAGGGGGGACGTATCAGGTCAACTCGCTGCTTGGCGATTGGATTGGGAAGGCGTTGAGTCCCTCCACACCCGGTTGAGCTAAGACTCCCAGGACGTGGATGGGTACTTCCACCTCCAGTCGTATTGGGAAGGCGTTGAGTTCCTCCACACCCGGTTGAGCTAAGACTCCCAGGACGTGGATGAGTACTTCCACCTCCAGTCGTATTGGGAAGGCGTTGAGTTCCTCCACACCCGGTTGAGCTAAGACTCCCAGGACGTGGATGGGTACTTCCACCTCCAGCTGTATTGGGAAGGCGTTGAGTTCCTCCACACCCGGTTGAGCTAAGACTCCCAGGACGTGGATGGGTACTTCCACCTCCAGTCGTATTGGGAATGCGTTGAGTTCCTCCACACCCGGTTGAGCTAAGACTCCCAGGACGTGGATGGGTACTTCCACCTCCAGTCGTATTGGGAAGGCGTTGAGTTCCTCCACACCCGGTTGAGCTAAGACTCCAAGGACGTGGATGCGTACTTCCACCTCCAGTCGTATTAGGAATGCGTTGAGTCCTCCACCCCCGGTTGAGCTAAGACTCCCAGGACATGGATGGATACTTCCACCTCCAGCCAGATTGGGAAGGCGTTGAGTTCCTCCACACCCGGTTGAGCTAAGACTCCCAGGACGTGGATGGGTACTTCCACCTCCAGTCGTATTGGGAAGGCGTTGAGTTCCTCCACACCCAGTTGAGCTAATACTCCCAGGACGTGGATGGGTACTTCCACCTCCAGTCGTATTGGGAAGGCGTTGAGTTCCTCCACACCCGGTTGAGCTAAGACTCCCAGGACGTGGATGCGTACTTCCACCTCCAGTCGTATTAGGAAGGCGTTGAGTTCCTCCACCCCCGGTTGAGCTAAGACTCCCAGGACATGGATGGATACTTCCACCTCCAGCCAGATTGGGAAGGCGTTGAGTTCCTCCACCCCCGGTTGAGCTAAGACTCCCAGGACATGGATGAGTACTTCCACCTCCAATCGGTAGGATCCCTGACTAAAAGAGACCACTCCACAGACTCAGTCATATTGACAGATGGGAGACTCATCGGGCCAGTCAACGACTCGGTGATCGATTCAAGTAGGGTATCAATTCCTCAAGCAGTAAAGGAAGAAAATAAGCTGGGACAAGTCGTTTAAATAACTACTGATTCGTTGATAACATGTACTACACGAATTGTCACTTCACTTTTCTAGTACATGTAGGCTTGAAGGAGAAAGACAAACACAAAAAATACATAGTTCCCATGAGGAACGGGAGAAAAGAAGAAATCACAGGCCGCCCTCACGACCATGGGGAGTAGCCGCCGCTGCTAGGGGGCGAGCCGGATCGCCCAGGTGAAGGAAAGAACTCGGGCAGGATGTCGCTGGCGGAGACCCCCCTCCAGCTGTCTCGAATAGCGTCCACGTCATGGAGGCGACTCACCAGGGCTCGGGCCGTTGACGCCATGATTTTCCCCCGAGCGCGCTCGACTTCAGCGGGTCGAGATGGGGCTGGCCTCGCCGCTCTCGAAGGTGCACCTCCTTCTCCTCCCCCTTCTCTTAACTGCCTATGCGCTTCGGCAAGCTGAGCCCTCAGGTCCTGCACTTCCTGGTCCGACTCCTCACATCGTCTCCTGAGCGAGTCGGCGGCACCGGGTCCCTGCAGACCGGCAAGGCAAATAAGTTAGAACCTACGAATAATAAGGAATTAAAAGGAGAAAAGGAAAATTCATTAAGGTGGGCACGAACCAAGCCCCCAGATGACTCCTCCAGGAGTTTCTCAGCAGTGGCCAAGCGAGCCGCAAGGTCAGTGGCTTTCTCTTCTGCATCCAGCTTCGACGCGTCCGCCCGCACCGACCGTTGCGAGAGACTAAGACCTCGGCGGGCGGCCATGTGGGAAAGTTCGGTCGCGCAGAGCTGGGCCTGGGAGCTCACATACGCAAGGTCACGCATGGACATCTCCCGGTAAGATGCAGCGTCCTGCCGACCGTAGATGCCATAGGTAAAGCTATACGCCGCGCCATCCGTGATATCCCCCTCAACCCACGAAGGCCGCTGGGAGGTGAGGGAAACCCGGTTTACCGCCTCATCCCAATGGACGATAGGATCGCCAAGAGGGTCTGTGGCCTTCCCCCCCATCTCGAAGTTGGGGTGATTGGCCAGCGCGTTAGGGTCACTCGGTTGCCCCCTCTCCCTAGGCAATACCCTGGAATCCCTTCGGCAAACTGCTTTCCCCCGCCGCATCCTCAGCTCCTTCGGTGGGGAGGAGGGCGCTTCCTCCTCCACCACCCGCTCCTTGTCCCTCCTCTGACTCGACCCAGGTATCTTCGGAGCCGAAGCCAAATCAGCCGCAACCTCCTCGTTGAGCCCATGGGCGGAGGAGGAACTTCCTCCTGCGGAGGGAAGGCGTCGAGGAAGGGACCGAACACCTGCACAAGTTGGGACGAGTTGAGCAGCAATGGGAGGAAATGAGCCATAAGAAAGACAAGTTGTCAAGGTCCAAGTACCTGCCCCCGGTTCCACGTAGGTGAGTTGATTGATGTTCTTCCGGAGGTGATCAACCTCAAAGCTCGCACCCTTAAGAAAGCGGTGCAGCTCAGCAGCCTCCCCACGTAGTGAGGGGGGTTTACAAACCTTCTCGGGCCTCTGTATGGGGGAGAAGGGGATGCCGCCCAGGTCACCCCGAACGAACACAAATGACTCGTTCCAGTGGTGGACCTTGTTGGAGGTCTCGTGCACCTCCATGTGTGTGCCGGTCAGAAAGCACACCCCGTCAGCGGTCGCTCGGAAGGTGAAGATCTTGCGGAACACGTTCAGGTCAAACATCACCTTCTCCTCCCGCAAATAGCATGCGTAAGCTGTTAACATCGAGATCGCATTTGTGTTAACGTGAGCCGGGACTACGCCAAAGTAGTCCAGGAACTCCTTCACCTCAGGCCACAAGGGCAGCCGTAGCCCAGCCTCGAAGTGAAGGAGAGGAAATGCAAGCCAGTTATCGTAAAAGGAGTTGACGGTCTCACCCCCTGATGGGCATCTGCATTTCCACCCTTCGGGGAGGTAGGAAGTCCTAAAGGCGGAGAGCTCCTCCTTGGATACTTTCCCTACGGGGAAAGAACTCTCCGAGAAGTTGGCCGCGTTTTGTTCCCGACCATTCCTCTTGACAGCTGAACGGTTGGATGCCATCGTGTAGGAGTGGGAGGAAAGAGTAGAGCCGGATCTGGGAGAAAGGCAAAGCAAAGGGACGAAATGAAGGTGAAGGTCCAAAGGGGGAAGGAGGGCGTATTTATAAGGGAGGGGTAAAAGGGGAGGCGAGTGGATCATGGGATCCACTCGCCCAAGGGCATGAAGGGGGGGGGGGGGGACCAGGTGGTCCACTCGCCCCGGGCGAGCGGACCGCAAGGCCCGCTCGCCCCGAGCATAGGCGAGTGGACCTTGAGGTCCACTCGACGGTGCACGGGAGTGGACCTCATGGTCCACTCGCCCGGCAGAGGAGGAAGGGCCTCGCAGCCCTCTCCCCTGAGGTAGCGATGCGGACCGAAGGGTCTCTTCGCCTACGTCTCCCCCCTGACACACCACCCAACTGCTTCGCCCTCGGACCGTCCACCCGAGGTCCCTATCCCCCGCCTGTTACTCCATTGTCTCAGTGTTGCTGCGCTCACCCTGCATGAAAGTTAGCCAAATAATGACAGCTCAACTG
Source organism: Dactylorhiza incarnata (assembly GCA_033032865.1). Lineage (NCBI taxonomy): Eukaryota > Viridiplantae > Streptophyta > Magnoliopsida > Asparagales > Orchidaceae > Dactylorhiza > Dactylorhiza incarnata. Next base: position 3,479,597 of record JAWHQI010000088.1, on the reverse strand, counting down.
AGACATAACTCGGTAGAGTTATTAAAACAAACATGACATAAACATGACAAAACAAATAGTCCGGCCGCGGAACAGACGAGCTGCTGCGACGTGTCGATCCTCATTATTACATAACAAATAGTACATCCCCAAAGGGGAGGGGTGGCTAACGCGCCGTTCACTTCCAGAAGCCCTGGTCCAAGGTGAAGGGGACCCCCCCCACGCGTGGATTCAAAGCATGCCTTGGCTGAGGAGAGCTCCTCGGTCACGGTACGCACGGAGGACTCCACCCGGCAAAAATGATCCTCGAACGGTGTCGTCATGCCGCCAAATGCGAGCCGGACCTCCCCTCGTAGGAGATTGAGTTCATCCTCCAGCCTCTCCACCCGACGCTCCAGCACGCCAACACGGGCGAGGGGGTCGGGTCCGGAAGATAGCCTCCCCTCCCGCAGCTCCTGGGTAAGAGTCTCCAAGCGGCTCAGACGGACGAAGACGTCGGGACGGTCCCCGACGGGCTCCGAGATTGCAGTAGGAGAGTGGGGTGGCGACGAGACTTCCTTTCGGCTCGACTGGCCCGTCGAAGTCTTGCCCCCTCCAGCAGATGAGTCATCGTGAGCAGTCGAGAGGGCGGCATGTTCCCGGACGAGAGAGATAGGACTCACCCGAGCGTCTGCACCCGTTCCCTCTACCACTCTTCGGATCCCTTCGAGGTCATCCGCGAGAAGCTATGAACGATGAAAAAGCACGTTGTCATGGACAGATATAACCACAAGTGTGAAGCAGGAAGGAGGAGAGAACCGATACCATATCCATATCCAGTCCGCGGGCAAACTCGGTCACCCCACGAGAGGATGATGACGCAGCCTCCTTCACCAACTCGGGGCGGGGCTTCTTCCGAGGCGATCGCACCGCAGGGTGGGTAGGAGAAGACGGAGGGCCATGGACCAGAGCTTTAAGCTCCGTCACGTCAGACGAAACCTTCCCAGCAAAGTCTTTGAAGCGAGCCCTGAAGTCTCGAGGTGGATCCATCTCATTCGAAGAGGGAGTGAGGGAAGCACTCAGGAAGGGTGCTCTTCTTACCCTCCTCTTCGAGGGGTCTTATATAGCCATCAGGTGGAACCCTCCAAAGATTCCCTCCGGGTCCCACCAACTCGTTCAATAGGTGGGTTGGACTTTCTTTCCGAGCTTGAGTCAAACTCGCAAAGAGCGGGGATTGTGTACAACCCTCATATTTCTCGAATCGGTGTGACCCGACCCGGACGAAGCCTGGGTAGCGAACGAGCAAAACTCTAAACCGCGAAAGAGGCCACGGAAGGAGTGGGAGAATTTCTCCCACTCATCCGGGCGAGTGGGAGGGGTCTCCCACTCGCCGGGCGAGTGGGAGGGGCCTCCCACTCGCCGGGCGAGTGGGAGCAGCCCTCCCACTCGTTCGGCGAGTGGGAGGGGCCTCCCTCCCACTCGCCCCTCCCACTCGCCGAGCGAGTGGGAGAGGCCTCCCACTCGCCGCCCCCTTTGGGCGAGTGGGAGGGATCCTCCCACTCGCCCGGTGTAGGTAGGGAGGTCAGTATGACCTCCCGTGAGGGGGGGGGGGGGGGGGGGGGGGGGGGGGCGGACACCTCGAGTCCCACTCGCCCCCCTCACGCGTGATCGATGGCGGTCGTGGTTGGACTGCGGATAGCAGGATTTTTGCTATTCGCAGTCCATTTTTGGGAAAGTCTATAAATAGACCCCCATGGGCACCTTGGGAAGGGTTGGTTAGTACCCCCTCCCTCGCGTGATCTTGTGAGCAAGCACCTCCCCTCCCTTGTCATCCTTCAGCTGACAGTGAGGTGGTTCTTAGTGCCCTCCAAGGTGCCCAGGCTCAGCATTGGCTTGGGAGGGGAAGCGCTCTAAGATCTTCCGGGTATGTGGTGGGACCTCCGCGCTGCAGCTTAAGGGGTCCATTTGTGGATTCGAGTATTCAACAAGTCCAAGTCTTTCAGTTCTTAGTGACCGATCAAGGGTCTGGGCTTAGAACAAGTAAGGGTTAGTCGCAACCCCCTTTCGAACGCTGAAACTGGGAAACTGGTTTCAACAATCGTCACCGACAACGGTCCGCAATTCGCAAGCCTTGAGCTCACCGATTTCTGTAGTCAACTTGGCATCGATCTCCGCTTCGCCTCAGTTCATCACCCACGAAGCAACGGCCAGGTTGAAGCAGCCAACACTACAAGATAATACAGTATTGGCGGCGTTTTTTTTTGGCCTACGACGACGTTTTTTAAACGCCTACAATGTTTTGGCGACGTTTTTATAAACGTCGCAAAGGCGTCGCGGCATAATACGTCGCGGTAACTTTCCGCGACGTTTTTTTAAAAAACGCCGCGAAATACAATAGCCACGTTTTATAGAAAAAACGTGGCTAACATTAGCCACGTTTTTTGGATAAAACGTGGCCAATTTTAGCCACGTTTTTTTTTTAAAACGTTGCTATCTTTGGCCACGTTTTGAATAATAAACGTGGCCAAAGATAATGAATTTAAAAAAAATTATAATACCTTTGGCCACGTTTTTAATAATAAACGTGGCCAAAGATAATGAATTTAAAAAAAATTATAATTTAACTGTAGCATCCAGATGGTAAAATAGAACAAAAATACAGTTGAGATCATATAACAAAAAATTATAATTTAACTGCAGCATCCAGTTTTTAATAACACATCCCATTTCCAATAAATAATAGAACAAAAATTACAGCATTTATGATAAAATGCAATATCCAGTTGTGATACAAGATGCAGCATTTACAGCAGTGAAAGGAACATTTTAGTTATGTTACGATGTAGCGTATCAGTAGAGGATGCACAAATGTAACCTGGTGGAAAGGAATAATGTGCTTGGGATCATTCATGTTGATGAAAGCATAGCCCACATTGCATTTGTTCTACAAAACAGGGGAAGACACCAAAGTTGTGATCCTTCTTTAGATAATGAAAAAGATTCATTCAAGCTTTATATATATATATATATATATATATATATATATATATATATATACGAGTGACAGTGCACGGGGGGCCCCCCATGCCAAGCGCGACAGTACTCGCCCGCCCCACGGCGGGCTTCGCCCGCCCCACGGCGGGCTTCGCCCGCCCCACGGCGGGCTTCGCCCGCCCCACGGCGGGCTTCGCCCGCCCCACGGCGGGCTTCGCCCGCCCCACGGCGGGCTTCGCCCGCCCCACGGCGGGCTTCGCCCGCCCCACGGCGGGCTTCGCCCGCCCCACGGCGGGCTTCGCCCGCCCCACGGCGGGCTTCGCCCGCCCATCGTCGGGCGAACAGATTAAAAATTAAATCTGCTTTTTTAAATTCAATTTATTTAATTTATTTCTTTCCATTTTTTAATTTATTTATTTATTTAAAATAAATCTATTTGTTTTTCAAATTAACTATTATTAATATAAAAGAAGGTACAAAGATTGAACATAAAGTCATCTTGGCATAGTGGATAGTAGTTATTAAAGTTTTGTGGTTGGTTCGGGTTCAAAACCTGACCAACGCATTTTCCTCGGATTTATTTTGGCCCGACCCACCCGGCCTGAGTTGCCCGCCCGCCCGGCCCGACTGGCCGACCCGCTCCGCCCACCGGCCCGGCCCGAGTTGCCCGCCCGCCCGAACCGCTCCGCCCACCGGCCCGGCCCGCCCGGTTTGCTTAGTAGGGTAGGGTACCCTACAAAATTTATAGGTTTAGGACATCATGGTAGGTTTAGGAGACCTAGAAAAAAATATGAACGGTCCTGATTCGTCATGCGATCGAACGGCCGAGATCTTATGATCTGATCAAATCGAACGGTTCAGATTGATATAATGGTATGCCACCATTACACGAAAATTAAAAAATTACAAAAATCCTTAAAAATTATACTTCTTTATATATATAGTATAGATATATATATAAATATATATATATATACACACACACGAGTGACAGTGCACGGGGGGCCCCCCGTGCCCCGCATGACAGTACTCTGTCTGCTCGCGGCAGGCGCGCGCCCCCGCCGGAGACATTGTCGGGGCGCCGCCGGGCTACCACCGGCAGGTTTGCCGGGGTACGGCGAACCTGCCGGTGTGCTCGAGACAACCTTTTGAGAAGTAAGAGTAGATTGGGATAAGATTGTTATCCTCAACACAGACACCAATAAAAGACACGACACGATCGTGATGACTCCTGGCGATGATTTCCAGTAAGATTACATCTTGTTTTATGAATATATTAGTCTTAATAAATCTAAAATTTTGAAATTCAAAACAACTGAATTCATGTTTAACAGGTAGAAGTGAATGTGCTGATGAGTATTAAAATATTCTCAATACCGTAAGTATCAGAGATTAGGTTCTCTTGTCTGCATAGTTATCTCCATCATCAGAGACATCCATAAAAATATATTAAGTACAAAGATCTGAGCCAAAGAAGGTACTCAAAAAGAGTAGGCCACAACATAGTCGAAGGATAAGAGAACCTACCTCCTCGCCATTATTTCATGAAATTGCTTGATGTGGTGCAAAATTTATGCCCTTAGCAAACATAGAAGGAGCATGTATTTCCAATATAATAGGATCTTTGGTTCAACGGTGATCTCCCAGATACATGTAGATCCAACTGTAGTCACAAAAATAAAGCCAATTAGAGAACAAAAGGGATAAAAGAAATTATGAGAGAACAAAACTTTGAGGAAACATATTCAAAAAATAACAATAACCTTGGATTTCATCATCGGGCAGAGTAGCAGAGTAGCAGAGAAGCGTTTGGGGAAAGAAAGACCATGCAATCACAGTAGTAAATGACAATCACAGAAAATTTATAGCAGACGTAGTGATCGATGAATTTTCGAACATGATTTATGGCTAATCAAAGTACAAATATATACAACAACGTTTTTACAAGCGCCGCAATAAAAACGTCGCCATAGGTCTAAATTGTTGTAGTGCAACAAAGTCATCCTCAACCTGCTCAAGAAGAAGGTGGAGAACCTAAAGGGAAATTTGGTGGAATAGCTCCCCTCGGTCCTCTGGGCCCTGAGGACTACTTCCACCACGGCAACCGGCGAAACACCATTCAAGCTATCACACAGCTCGGAGGCTCTCATCCCGATAAAGTTCGAAGTCTGGAGTCCCAGGGTGGTGGCGGCAGAAGACGGGAATGAAGGGTGGAGACTCGAGAACGAAGGGGTGCAACGACTCGCTTTGGATTTCGTGGAGGAACTTCGCGACCAGGCCACGGTCCAACAGGAAGAGATCAAGCGAAGGATGGCAAAGCACTTCGACAAGCAGGTCCGAGTCAAGCAGTTCGCCAAGGGAGACCTGGTTCTCAAAAAGGTGGACGCCGCAGGAAGATCCGCCGCGGTAGGTAAACTTCATCCCAATTAGGAAGGCCCCTACATTGTTTTCGAGGTATTAAGAACCGGCGGGTACCGCCTGCAGAACGTTGAGGGAGAACTCCTGGGAAACACTTGGAGTGGAGAAGACTTGAAACGTTTCTACTCCTAAAATCTATGTAATATCTAGTTCATCTTTTTTGGTAGAATAAAACGAATACTTTCGGTCCCAAATGTGTATCACTCCACCCCGTAGGCGACAGGCATCAAGCAGCGAAACTTTTCCAAGTCCTCGAGATGTGTTGTTGCCGTAGACCAGGCCGTAGCACTGGGCTCCTCCCCTGCAGGCTGGCTACTTGCCCCCTCGAGTGAGTTTTAAGTCCTCGAGATGTGTTGTTGTCGTAGACCAGGTCACTGCACGAGCTCCTCTCCTGCATACCGGCTACTTGCCCCCTCGAGTGAGTTTTAAGTCCTCGAGATGTATTGTTGCCGTAGAACAGGTCACTGCACGAGCTCCTCTCCCGCATACCGACTACTTACCCCCTCGAGTGAGTTCCAAGTCCTCGAGATGTGTTTGTTGAAGCCAGGAAAATCCCGGCACCAAAATTCGGATCAATGCAGCCCGAGGTTATTGATCCTGCGGTCCAGCTCCACGGCTCGGATAGCTAAAAGAGGAGAGAGAAAATGACTACAAGCACACCCCAGGTGCTCCAACAGGGAGGTCCCACCACATACCCGAAAGTTTGGGAGAAACTTCCCCTCCGCAACCAAAAGCTGGGCGAGGTACTAGACGGGCATGGATTTGGCGAGTATCCAGCTTGGGGGGACCTCGACCACTTCCAAAAGTGCCATTTCTAGTACCCCTGGGGGGGCTATTTATAGAGAAATCTTGGGGGGGGGGGGGGTCCAGGCGAGGATACTGCCTCTGCTCGCGAGTTACAAGGGCTACTCGCCCATACTCGCGAGATACTCGCACAAGCTCGCCTCTGCTCGCCCCTTGCTCGCCATACTCGCCCCTTGCTCGTCATACTCGCCCCTTGCTCGCCATACTCTCCCCTTGCTCGTCATACTCGCCCCTTGCTCCTGCTGGCTGAGTTGCCATGTGTCTTGGACTGCCGGCTTCTGTGCTGACCTTTTGACCTTGACTTCAGCCTACGTGGCTTTGAATGGGCCTACCCTCGGAGAATGAGGGTTGTACAGTGTTGTTGCCGTAGACCAGGCCGTAGCACTGGGCTCCTCCCCTGCAGGATGGCTACTCGCCCCCTCGAGTGAGTTCTAAGTCCTCGAGATGTGTTGTTGTCGTAGACCAGGCCGTAGCACTGGGCTCCTCCCCTGCAGGCGGGCTACTCACCCCCTCGAGTGAGTTCTAAGTCCTCGAGATGTATTGTTTTCGTAGACCAGGCCGTAGCACTGGGCTCCTCCCCTGTAGGCTGGCTACTCGCCCCCTCGAGTGAGTTCTAAGTCCTCGAGATGTGTTGTTGCCGTAGACCAGGCCGTAGCACTGGAATCCTCCCCTGCAGGCTGGCTACTCGCCCCCTCGAGTGAGTTCTAAGTCCTCGAGATGTGTTGTTGCTGTAGACCAGGCCGTAGCACTGGGCTCCTCCCCTGCAGGCTGGCTACTTGCCCCCTCGAGTGAGTTCCAAGTCCTCGAGATGTGTTGTTGCCGTAGACCAGGCCGTAGCACTGGTCTCCTCCCTTGCAGGCTGGCTACTTGCCCCCTCGAGTGAGTTTTAAGTCCTCGAGATGTGTTGTTGCCGTAGACCAGGTCACTGCACGAACTCTCCTCCTGCATACCGGCTACTTGCCCCCTCGAGTGAGTTTTAAGTCCTCGAGATGTGTTGTTGCCGTAGACCAGGTCACTGCATGAGCTCCTCTCCTGCATACCGGCTACTTGCACCCTCGAGTTAGTTCCAAGTCCTCGAGATGTGTTGTTGCTGTAGACCAAGCCGTAGCACTGGGCTCCTCCCCTGCAGGCTGGTTACTTGCCCCCTCGAGTGAGTTCTAAGTCCTTGAGATGTGTTGTTGCCGTAGACTGGGCCGTAGCACTGGGCTCCTCCCCTGCAGGCTGGCTACTTGCCCCCTCTAGTGAGTTTTATGTCCTCGAGATGTGTTGTTGCCGTAGACCAGGTCACTGCACGAGCTCCTCTCCTGCATACCAGCTACTTACCCCCTCGAGTGAGTTCCAAGTCCTCGAGATGTGTTGTTGTCGTAGACCAGGCCGTAGCACTGGGCTCCTCCCCTGCAGGCTGGCTACTTACTCCCTCGAGTGAGTTTTAAGTCCTCGAGATGTGTTGTTGCCGTAGACCAGGCCGTAGCGCTGGGCTCCTCCCATGCAGGCTGGCTACTTGCCCCCTCGAGTGAGTTCTAAGTCCTCGAGCAGAGTGTTGACGTAGACCAGGTCATTGCACGAGCTCCACTCCTGCATACCGGCTACTTGCCCCCTCGGGTGAGGCCCAGATTCGAGGGTATGCTAGGCCCTACCCTGAGCCCAGGGGGTTAGAAAAGAGGGCGAGGCGAGTATTATCGACCCCCCACTGGCGAGAGACCGACGTTGAACCTGTCCCACCGCCTCGCCCAAGTTCGTAGCGCCGATACACGTGCGCTCAGCGCAGCAAGCCCCGACAACCTTCTCGCCGCCTTGGCAGGGGAGGGAGGCCCCGTCGCCGCTCCCATAAAATGAAGGGCCCTAGGTGAATCGCGGCTATGGGCGAATATCCCTTAGAGGCGAGTACGAAAAGAAAAGGAAAAGCGTCCACACGGCGAGAACAGACAACACAGCCACAGAATAAAATTGAGGGAAAAACACTTATCCACAAAATATAAAGGGCGAGTACGCCGAAGATGTTCACACAAACAAAGCTAATTATTACAAACGATTTGTGAAAGACCGGTAAAGAGGGGAACTCAAGCGTTCTGATCTTCTTCCTCTGACCCGCTAGAAGAGTCCTCGCCTCGGATCCCCGCTGGGGGTGGGTTCACCGCCTCGCGATATAATTCAGGAAGAAGGGTCGCGAGATTAACTTGGGCCCCCTCCGCAGTAAGCATGAACCGACGTCGGAGACGCTCCCGCACGAACACGACGGTCGCGATCGCCAGCTTCCTGCGCGTCTCGGCGACTTGAGCCGGAGTAAACTGGAGGAGGGCTGGCGTGGTCGACGACTCCCCCAGGCTTTGATGGCGGAGCTTGATAACTTCCCAAAAGGAAGTTATTTCCCTACTTATTTTATTCTAATTTTCATTAAAAAGAGGAAAATAATCCCCAATTATAGTAAATATGTTTAAATATCTTATTAATCAATATTGGACTAATTACGGTCATTTTCCATGGTTTTCTATCAAAGATTGGTCAAAGGATTCAAGTTGGGGAAGCAATGGATCATTTATTGCTGATGCAGAAAATAGGTTGCAACGCCTAAAATTAGCAGGTTGCAACGTGGCGGCGAAATTCAGATTTTGAATTTTAAAAGTGGCGCCTATTTGAAATTCCAAAGGAGGCATCCCTTCAGTTTTGGAAAGGAAGTTATGAGCACGAAATTAAAGCACTAAGGGGGGATTATTCTTAGGGAGAACGCAGAATAGAGGGGGGAGAACTTTGGAGGTCTTCTTCTTCCTCTTGAAGGTTTTCGGTTAGGGCTTGGAGAAAGGGAAAAACTCTTCTACATCGTTTTAATTTCCTGGATCATGTCTTGTAAGATCTACTTTGATTTGTGGTTTCTCTCTTCCTTCATAAACTAAATTCCTAAGTCTTGCATGTGTGGAGTACCTAGTTATGATGATGACTTGATTTTCATTTATAATTTGTGAATGTGTTGATGTTAATCTTTATTAAATTTATGATCTATTCTTGGGATTTTGGTTTAAGTTTCATCTTTAAAGTGCTTGGCAAAAATTCGAGAGATGAGTCGGGCTAGATGAACGTTTGTTTTGCACGGCGATATTCGAGAGAGGAGTCGTGTAGTTTTTAACCAAACTTCCGTATTTATACTTCATCGCGAGATTCGAGAGAGGAGCGTTGAAAGTGTATCATAAATCTTAATATAATTCCAAGAGAGAGAGAGATCTCCTCTTGAATTAGCAACCGTGATTCTAGCACTTCATGTTATTTTAATCTCATCTAAGTTGGAGACGACTAGAGGATTTTGGAATAAACGGATAATGGAGATCGAGAGATAAAATTATCCATTTTAGAATCGTTGCAAGAGAATCATTAATACTTTATAAATTATCACTTTTGTTCGTTGTCATCATAACAAGGGAAAATCACATGCGAGACTATCTTTCCAAGTGAAGTAAAAGTAATTTAAGTAACCGTAACTAGAATTGTAGTTGTTTTCTTTTGAATTGTAGTTGTTTTCTTTTGCACTATTTAAGTTTTTCTATCAATCATTATTACTTCCTTGAATTTAGAGAAAAGGCAGAATTAATATTTGTGAGCGCTAAGTTAAGCACTTCCTCGTGGGAACGATCACTTTCTCATCATTTTATTACTTGTACGGCACGTGCACTTGCGTATTTATATACACCTTTCACGGGCGTACCAAGTTTTTGGCGCCGTTGCCGGGGAAGCGCGCTAATTTAGTGTTTTATTTCTCACAATATTTGTGAAACCTTAGTATTTAGAGATCAAGCATTTGTTTGTTCGTGTTATTTGTTTTAATTTATTTGTCTATTTGAATACTGGTCGGTGTATGTCCAGATATAGGCAAGTAGAACTATTGTCGTTGAATTCTGAAATTGAGCGTACCTGTAGACGAAACAGGAGAGACTTTAGGACCGTTAACATTATTCATCCTGCGATGAATGATCCTGAGCCAAATAATGCTAATAATAATGATGGTCAGGTTGATCAAAATGCCCAACCGCCAGCACCACCACGTATGACTTGTCACGATTATAACACACCTCTAAGGGGAGGTTTGCACTTCAGCATTGCTCGACCAGCAATTGCTGCTAACAATTTTAAAATGAACCCACTAATTATGCAACAAGTGCAAAACAATAAGTTTGGGGGTCTAGGTCATGAAGATGCAAATTCCCACTTGCGAACCTTCTTAGCAATTTGCGATATGTTTAAGTTCAATGGAGCATCGGAAGATGCAATCCTGTTGAGAGCATTTCCATTCTCCTTAGAGGGTAGAGCTAAGGATTGGTTAGACTCGTTACCACATGAGTGTATCACCACATGGGACGAACTAGTCGATAGGTTCCTGAACAAATATTTTCCACCCTCTAAGACTGCAAAACTGAAAATGGATATTACAACATTTTTACAAGGTAACGGGGAAACTCTTTACGACGCATGAGAGCGTTTTAAAGAGCTGTTGAGAAAATGTCCTCATCATGGGTTGCACCAACACCAGCAAGTGTCCACATTTTACAATGGGCTGCAAACTGCAAACATGATTTTAGTCGATGGAGCCGCTGGGGGCTCATTAATGAAGAAGTATCCTGAAGACGCGTATGCTATTTTAGAAGACTTAACATCTAATAATTATCAAGCATATGAGAGGCAAACTAATAGTAATCCAGCGGGAGTCCATCAGGTGGACCAAATCACTTCTTTGGCCGCTCAGATGGCATCGCAGTTCAATTTAATTAACAAAAGATTAGATTCACTCTCAACCCATACAACTAGTGCCCCGCTCACAGTTGAACAACTAAATCAAATAACTGAAGAAGCAAATTATGTGGGAGGGAAACCAAGACAAATTCCGCCAGGATTTGCCAATCATTATCACCCCGAGTGGCGAAATCATCCAAATTTTTCCTGGAAGAATAATCAAGGGATGAGTCAACCACAAGGTTTTAATCAAAATATGAATCAACTACCTATCAATAACAACTCTCAACCCCAACAAGTAAACCAAAGGAAGGTGACTGATGAGTTTATCTTAGGCATGTTTCAAAAGTATGACTCAAAAATGGTAGGAATAGAATCAATGTTAAGATCACTAGAAACTACTATGGGTCAACTTGCAAATTCATTAAGTCAAAGGCCTATTGGAACTCTACCTTCTGATACCACACCCAATCCAACAAAAGATAATCATAATAATCATTGCAAAGCTATTGCACTAAGGAGTGGTGTAGAGATCCCAAGTGGGGAGGGGTTGCTTGAGAAAGTTAGGGAAGAAGAAACGAGTAAGAAGCCAAGTGAGTCGAGCATATTAGAGAAGGACGAGTTGGGTGAGAAAAATGAGGTGCGAGAGAAACAAAAAGAGAAATTAAATCAAAAGAAAGAAGTAGTCTATCCACCACCCCCATTTCCGGCTAGACTTGTTAAATCCAAACTTGACACATAATTCCAAAAGTTTATGGAGATTTTCAAAAAGTTAACTATAAATATCCCATTTGCTGAGGCTCTTGAGCAAATGCCAAGTTATGCCAAGTTTATGAAGGATATCTTGGCAAAGAAAAGAAAGTTTGTTGATAAAGAGATAGTGGCGTTGACTGAGGAGTGTAGTGCTATATTGCAGAAGAAGCTGCCACCCAAGCTTAAGGACCCCGGTAGCTTCACAATTACTTGTTCTATCGGTTTAAACTTTGTTGGGAGAGCTCTATGTGACCTTGGGGCGAGCATTAATCTGATGTCTTTATCTATTTATAAGAAGTTTGGTTTATGGGAGATCACACCTACATCTCTGACTCTACAGTTGGCCGATAGGTCTCTAGCATTTCCCAAGGGAATTGTAGAGGACGTGTTGGTTAAAGTGGATAAATTCATCTTCCCCGCCGATTTTGTGGTACTTGATATGGATGAGGACAAGGATGTCCCCATCATTCTTGGTAGACCATTCTTAGCCACCGTACGAACACTCATTGACGTCCAGAAGGGTGAGCTTACGATGAGAGTTAATGATGAGAATGTGACATTCAACATCCTCAAGGCTATGAAATTTCCGGATGATAAGGAGGAGTATTTTTCTATTGAGGAAGTGAATGCACCTACACGTATGATGTATGATGAGAATGATTGGGAGCGTAAAATCTTGAGTGTGTTAACAAATGAAGAAATAGAAGAGGACCCAGAAAGGGGGGCATTACGGTAGTTAAGAATGAGAGCAACGAGTTGATCCCCACTAGAACGGTAACTAAATGGCGGATTTGTATGGATTATTGAAAGTTGAATAAGGCGACTAGGAAAGATCATTTCCCACTTCCATTTCTCGATCAGGTTCTTGATAGGTTAGCAGGAAATGAGTATTTTTGTTTCTTAGATGGTTACTCGGGGTATAATCAAATCATGGTAGCTCCCGAGGATCAGGAGAAGACTACCTTCACCTGCCCTTTTGGGACATTTGCATTTAGGAAAATGCCCTTTGGATTGTGTAACGCTCCTGGCACATTCCAGCGCTGCATGATCGCTATTTTTACTGATCTGATTGATGAGGGGATCGAGATCTTTATGGATGATTTTTCAGTATTTGGGAGATCATTTGATGAATGTTTGAAAGTGTTGAAGAAAGCTTTGGATAAGTGCATTCAAACCAATTTCATCCTAAATTGGGAAAAATGTCACTTTATGGTTAAAGAAGGAATTGTTTTAGGACACAAGGTGTCAAGGAAGGGATTGGAAGTAGATCGTGCAAAGACAGAGGTTATAGAGAAATTGCCTCCACCAACTAATGTTAAGGGAGTGCGAAGTTTTTTAGGACACGCCGGCTTCTACCGTCGTTTCATTAAGGATTTTTCTAAAATCTCTAAGCCACTAAGTCATTTATTAGAAAAAGATTCACATTTTAACTTTGATGAGGAATGTCTAGCCGCCTTTCATTCTTTGAAGCAAAGTCTGATTTCTTCACCCATTATTATTTCACCCGATTGGTCTTTACCATTCACCATTATGTGCGATCCAAGCAACTTTGCTGTGGGCGCGGTTTTAGGACAGGTGCGTGACAAAATCTTTCACACAATCTACTATGCTAGCAAAACGTTGATTGATGCACAAGTAAACTACATAACTACCGAGAAGGAGTTATTAGCAGTCGTTTTCGCTTTTGACAAATTTCGATCCTACTTGGTAGCTTCTAAGGTGATTGTTTATACGGACCATGCAGCAATTCGATTTTTAGTGGAGAAAAAGGACGCGAAACCTAGACTGATTAGGTGGGTTCTTCTCCTGCAAGAGTTCGACTTAGAGATTAAAGATCATAAGGGAGCGGAGAATCCGGTAGCAGACCACCTATCACGTCTGGAGTATGAGTGTGAGAGAGATGTGGACATAGAGATTAGAGAGAATTTTCCTGATGAGAGGTTGCTGGCAATATCTGAGGCGAGTATGCCATGGTATGCAGACATTATGAACTACATAGTGAGCAATGTATTTCCCCCAGACATGGACTATCAACGAAGAAAAAGGTTTCTCCACTAGGTGAAATCTTACATCTGGGATGATCCGTATCTATTTAAGATTTGTGCTGACCAAGTGATCCGCAGATGCATCCCGGAGGTAGAAGTACAAGGTATCCTAGCGAAATGTCATGCTTCACCTTATGGTGGACACTTTATGGGAGAGAGATCAGCAATAAAAGTCTTAGAGGCTGGTTTCTATTGGCCAACACTATTTAAGGACGCTCATAGGTTCGCAAAATGTTGTGATAGATGTCAAAGAATGGGAAACATCAATCGAGGGGATAGCATGCCAATAGCTAATATTCTAGAGGTGGAGATCTTCGATGTGTGGGGAATAGATTTCATGGGCCCATTTGTAAACTCAAATGGAAATCTTTATATACTTTTAGCTGTGGATTACGTCTCGAAGTGGATAGAAGCTATAGCCACACCGAAGAATGATGCTAAGGTTGTACTAAAATTTCTTAAGGATAATATTTTTTCTAGATTCGGTACACCCAGAGCCATAATAAGTGACGGTGGAGCACACTTTTGTAATACTCAATTTAAATCGCTCCTTCGAAAATATGGAGTCACTCACAAAGTCGCCCTTGCGTACCATCCTCAAACAAATGGTTTGGCTGAAGTTTCTAATAGAGAGATAAAATCAATCCTAGAAAAAACGGTAAGCACAACTCGTAAGGATTGGTCACAAAAACTAAACGAGGCATTATGGGCTTATAGGACGACTTTTAAAACATCGATAGGCCTAACCCCATATAAAATGATCTATGGCAAATCATGTCATCTTCCCGTCGAATTGGAGCACAAAGCATATTGGGCAATAAAAAGGTTGAATTTCGATCTCCAAGAAGCGGGCAAGAACAAACTTTTTCATTTGAACGAATTGGAAGAAATCAGATCTAACGCGTATGAAAATGCTAGGTTGTACAAGGAAAGGACGAAGAAATAGCATGATTTGAGGTTGCGAAGAAAGGAGTTCAAAAAAGGGCAGCTTGTCCTCTTGTATAACTCACGACTGAGATTATTCTCGGGAAAGTTGAAGTCACGATGGTCTGGACCTTTTCGGGTGGAGGAGGTACATCCGTTTGGAGTAATAACGATTTGTAATGAGAGAGACGGATCGAAGTTTAAAGTAAATGGACAGAGGTTGAAGGAATATTATGAAGGTTGTTGGGAAAATGATTTCTCTTAACCCCTAGAAATAAATTCTAAGAAGAAAAAAAAAACAAGGCTAAGTAAATATGCGTCGAATAGTATTCGACGTTTCCTTCAGGTTGAGTCGAAGTAACTCTAGGAAGATTTCGACGTAAGTCTAGTCGACGCCACTCTGATTTCTAGTCGACGCATCTAATGAAGTCGACGCACCTCAGTCGACGCACCTTCCTTATTTTTCTCTCGACGTCCAGAAAGGATGCTCTCGACGCTTGCGTCGAATAGTAATCGACGCACGACAGAATTTAAATATGCGCCAGATCTCTTTCCTTCTTTCAATAGATCTGATTTATATGGAATAAGTGTCAATATTTTATAGCCGTTCTGAATCATTCTTTCCTTATATCTGGTTCTTGGCTAATTTGATTTAACTTATTTGGATATTATTTGAAATCTGAATTGGTTCTTTCCTTCTACAGAAATAAATATTATGGAAACATTTTCCTCTTTCTATTTTTCTGACTGCTAATTAATTATCCTCCTATAGCATTATTTTGAATACACAGAGCTATAAATAAAGAGGAGGTCGGCAGAAAATGACAGTTGAGTGATCCACCACATACATTTTGAAATAGAGGAAAAGCTCCCAAGAGAAAAGAGAGAAATTGAGAAAAAGCTCTGCAGCAACATTCAACCACTTCTTCTTGTTCTTCTTATGAAATCACACTGCTGCAAAATCTGATAGCTCTCACAAAGAGAGAAAGTCTGCAAATCTTCTTCTCTCTATAGAAGAAAGATTCAATTCACTTCTTGTGCTTCCAATCTTCTTGCTAGGAAGAAGATTCATTCTTGTCCTTATATCTTTCCTGCTTTCTTTCTTACATCTAACATTGTAAAAGAGTTTTTAGAATCTCTCTTCAAAAAATTCAGTGTACTGGTTCTAAGAGTCTCCTTGTCAAAAGACTCAGTTGGTTCTAAGAGTCTCCTTGTCAAAAGACTCAGGGTGGTTTTAAGAGTCTCCTTATCAAAAGACTCAGTACAAGATAGTGAATTCCTACCAAGGGGGTAGAAGAGTGGACTACCCAAAGTTTGGGGAACCACTATATTTTCTTGTGTTGTGCTGTGATTTATTTTCTTGCATTTACTTTATTTTCTTGCTTAATTCTTGTTGGTGTGTGGGAAGCTCTAATCTGTGATTATACACATATATATATATTAACTTTGCACAAAATATTTTTAATCTCTATTCACCCCCCTCCCCCCCTCTAGAGAATTCTAGTGAGGTTAACTGTGCACTTTCAATTGGTATCAGAGGGAGGTTGATCTAAAAAGGATAACTCCTTGATCAAAAAGATCTTACCTCTCATATATATATATATATATATATATTTTTCAAAACTATTTTATCATATGACACAAATCAAAGATTATGCTTCCACCAGACCTCCAATGTGCAATCTTGAAAAGTTTGCAGTTTGGAAAACAAGAATTAGAATTTATATGAATTCCATTGATGCTGACTTGTTTGATATTACTATGACAGGTCCCCCAAAGCCTTATAGAAAGGATGCAAATGGCAATGTCACACAAACACTTGTTCCAAGATCTGAGTGGACAGAAGATGAAAAGAAGGCAAGAACATATGATCTAAAAGCCATGAACATACTTGTCTCAACTCTCTCAGATGACATTTTTCAAAAGGTTGTTGACTGTGAATCATCCAAAGAAATTTGGGATGCTCTCACAAAGATGGTGGAAGGAAGTGCTGATGAAAAGAAAGATAAAAAAGCTCTATTGATCTCTCAATATGAGAACTTCCAAAAGAAGGCTAAAGAAAGCATCTCTGAAATGTATGACAGATTCAGTCTGATCATCAATCAACTAAGAGACTTGGATAGAGAAATCTCTCTCACTGAGATTAATGACAAATTGCTAATGAGTCTCCCTAGTTCATGGGACTCAAGAATATGGGCAATAAGAGACACAAGAGGACAAAAAGAGATCTCAACAGATGCTCTCTTAGGAAAACTCAGATCCTATGAGCAGTTGCTGAAAACTAGAGAGGAGAAGGAAAGAAGAGAAAACACTCCAATTTCCTCAAAAAGCAGGAACATTGCTCTAAAGGCAACAGAAGAAGGAACCTCTGTCACTGAAGAAGAATTATTCAGTTTCTTGGCCAGAAGATTTAAGAAATGGGTCAAGACAGATGGATCAAAAAGGAGGGAGTCAAAACCAAGGTATGACAAAACCCCCACTAAAGAAATTATTTGCTATTCTTGCAGGAAACCTGGACACATTGCCCCAGAATGTCCAGAGAATGCTGAAACAGAAAAGGATCTGAAAAAGAAAGATTTGAAGAAAAAGGGGAAGAAGAAAGAAAGAGGCTTCATTGTAGAAGTCTGGAGTGAAACAAACTCTGAGGATAGTTCATCCTCTAAGAGTGACAATGAAGAATCTAGGCAAGAAGACCTATGCTTGATGGCCTTTGAAGACTCAAAGAATGATGATAAATCATGGAGTGAAACAGGATCAGAAGAAAGCATATCTTCTGATGATGAAAAAGAAAAGAACCTCATTATCATTGAGGAATCTGAGGATGAGGATGAGGTAAGCATGTTTGATGAAATAGATTTTCAAAGTGATAATTTTAGAAATGATTTTATGGGAATGTACCTAGATCAACTAAAAACAAAACAAGAAATTAAAGATCTAAAAGAACAAATCAATGTAGCTAAAAACCAGAGAAACACAAAAATTAAATCCTCTAAAGATTATGAATCAATAGCTAGCAGAATAGAAAAGGAAATAGAAAGGGCTAGAATAGAAAATCAGTTCCTTAAGGATAAAGTAACCCAGGCAAAAGCCTTTGAAGAATCAATAAAAATGAGAAGCCAAACTCTTAAGAAAATCACTGAAAAATAAACAATAAGACACAACCATCTTGGGCTAGGGGCTGATCCCTCAATCAGCCTAATTCCATCCAACAAACCTGCTTGGATGAGCCCTGTAAAATTCACTAAACCTGTCAAAATGACAAACCAAGAAAAAGACCCAAAAGATAAGGAAGAAAACTCCTTCAAAGAAATAAAGGAATTTGATGAAACATCTTATTATTCAGCTGATGACTCACAAACTTCATCTGAAGAAACAATCAAACCAAGAAAAACAAGACATAAAGGAGTAAAAACAGAGAAAGGCAAAATGAAAATTTATGAAGATACAGTTGCGTCGACTTCATATCGACGCATGCACGATAGTGCGTCGACTTCTACTCAACGCAATCTCTCAGATGCTTCGACCTCTTCTAGATGGATGAACAAAAGCACGTCGACTTCCAATCGACGCAACTTTTTCTATGCGTCGAAATCAGATCGACACCATCTGGAGAAAGCGCCGAATACAAATCAACGTGACTATCAACATGCGTCGAATGGATATCGACGCACAAAAATTCAGAACAATTTAAACATCTTTCCTCCAAAAGTCTTTCATCCTAACCCTTATTCAGGACCCATTCATCCTAATCATGAATTCTATCCAAATTAAACCCTCTATTCTAACCAACACTCTTATCCTCATCAACACTTCTATCCTACTCTAAACTCAAATTCTCATAATAATAGGATAATCAAATGTTATATATGTAACAAAACTGGCCACCTTGCCAAACAATGTTGGCATAATCAATCAAACTAACTGTAAAAATTAGTCCTAGGCTGTCTTAGAAAAGCTTTAGGACTAGGAAGAGACAACAAGAAATAAGAACATAGAGTGGTTCAGAAAAATCAAAAGTCACGTCAACTTCTACTCGACGCTCTGTAGATGACTCAGATCAACAGGTGTAATCGACGCATGTGTCGACTACTATCGACGCATACGTCGATAGGAAACCCTATCATACCAAATCATACCATATCGACGTTCACGTTGAATTCCACTCGCCGTAACGTCGACTTCATAAAAACGAGCGGCAATACTAAAATATTCTCAGTCACATCCACTGAAGTACCGAATAAGCCTCGAATTGAGTCCCGTTTCGACGCTTCACCTGACTTAAATAAACTCTTCAGTTAGAAAACCTTCGCGATTCTGCATCTATCATCCTTCTTGCTCCTCTGTCCAGCTGATTCTTTTTCCCTCTCTCACCGATCTTCAATGGCTCCCAAGATAAATTCTGGGTTCGATATCGACCTCGAATCCTTCCAAGCAGCAGCAGAGAACTATAAGAGCATCATAGCTCTCTTCACTGAAGCAGGACTGGACAAGCTCATCTCCACTAGGTGCAAGCTTCTGGAAACTGAGCTCACAGAGCTCATAACTCATGTTCAGATTTCTGAACAAGGAGAAATCCAAGGAACACTATATGAGACACCAGTCTCAATCTCAGCAGAACACATTAGGGCCACCTTTGATCTCCCATCAGGTATATCCTAATGTCATCTTTGTTCAACTAAAATAGGGAAAGGAAATCTCATAAGTCTTCATCATTTCCTATTAGGTGATGAATCTATAGACCTCACACCTGATGAAATCAAGCATCTGCTAACCACCATGAAGTTCTCAAGGGATAAACCAATCCATCTAAAGAAAATAGACTTTTCTGAGGAGTATAGACTACTAGCAGATATAGTAGAAAAGATACTACTATGTAAGATATCTGCCCATGATGCAGTGCCCAAGCAGCAACTGAACATCATGGGAGCTCTGGTGTTAAAGAAGAAAATAGACTGGGCCAGCTGTTTGCTCAAGATGATAGGCTCTAGATATTCCCACAAAGAAAATGCCTACATGAGAATGATGAGTCAAGTACTGTTCCACTCCTTCCCTGACCTATGTAGGTCAAAAGGAATTCCCATCCCTCGAGGAAAAAGGATGTTCATAGCCCTATTTTCTAAATGGGCCAGGCAAATCCCTAAGCCTGGTTCCATCCCTGAAAGGACTCCATCTCCTCCTATCTCTCCTGCTCATCCTCCTCCTCCTCCTCCTTCTCAAACAGTCACATCTTCTGTCCCAGCATCATCCTCACCATCACCTCCTCATCAACTCTCACACCATGAACCATCTGAATCCACTGAGGCTCTCATCACCCAGTGCATACAATCCACAGCTCAAAGATTCCAAGCAATGCTAGATGAGCATTGCTCCCAGATTCATTCCTCCATCCTTCACATGCACACCCAAATAGATGGGGTCAGTGCCTCTGTGCAAGATCTGAAGTCATCTCTCTCTTCCTCTAGAGTGACTAGGTCTTTCTTAACCACCTTGGCCAAGAAGGTCAAGAAGGGGGAGAATCTAGATGAAGATCAGCCCTCCAATCCTAAATCTCCTTCTCACAAATCCCTTCCTACCTCAAAAACTGACAGTCTAGCACTGCTCAAAACCCTTGGGAATGAGATAGTACCTGAGCTCCATATTGATGAACAAACAATAGAGGTACTCAGCATAGCAAGAGAGGCTGCAGACCAAGTGGCACTACTACAAGGGGAAGCAAGCAGAGCTGAAAAAGAAGATGGGGCAGATGATGAGAAAGTTAAAGAAACTAAACCTCAGGGGGAGCTGGAAATTGTGGTAACTGAAGTAGGAGCTAAGGAGCTGGATACCATTGTGAATACAGCTGAAAATGAAAAAGAGCAGCCAGATGATGTGTTACCTGAAGCTGAAACTCAGGGGGAGCTAGATGAAACTCAAAGGGACTCAACTGCATGCTGTGACTCAGGGGGAGATGAGGGTGCTATCTGCTGTTGAGAAAGAGCAACCTACCAAAGTCTTCAAAAGAAAAAGAAAGACTCCTCCTACCCCTCCTGAGTGTTAATTTGGTTTCTAAAAACATTAATGAAAATTTTTATGTTCAAAACATTGATTGGTCAATATATATATATATATATTCTCTTCTGAGTTGGTGTATATACAATTTTCTTTCCTTCTTTCCTTTTTGGTTACTCAATATATTTCTTATCTTTACAAATGCTGTGCTGGGTTAATTATATGCTAGTACAATTTCCCTCTAAATAGGGTTAAGACAAATAGGGGGAGATTGTTGGGAAAATGATTTCTCTTAACCCCTAGAAATGAATTCTAAGAATGAAAAAAAAATAAGGCTAAGTAAATATGCGTCGAATAGTATTCGACGTTTCCTTCAGGTTGAGTCGAAGTAACTCTAGGAAGATTTCGACGTAAGTCTAGTCGACGCCACTCTGATTTCTACTCGACGCATCTAATGAAGTCGACGCACCTCAGTCGACGCACCTTCCTTATTTTTCTCTCGACGTCCAGAAAGGATGCTCTCGACGCTTGCGTCGAATAGTAATCGACGCACGACAGAATTTAAATATGTGCCAGATCTCTTTCCTTCTTTCAATAGATCTGATTTATATGGAATAAGTGTCAATATTTTATAGCCGTTCTGAATCATTCTTTCCTTATATCTGATTCTTGGCTAATTTGATTTAACTTATTTGGATATTATTTGAAATCTGAATTGGTTCTTTCCTTCTACAGAAATAAATATTATGGAAACATTTTCCTCTTTCTATTTTTCTGACTGCTAATTAATTATCCTCCTATAGCATTATTTTGAATACACAGAGCTATAAATAAAGAGGAGGTCGGCAGAAAATGACAGTTGAGTGATCCACCACATACATTTTGAAATAGAGGAAAAGCTCCCAAGAGAAAAGAGAGAAATTGAGAAAAAGCTCTGCAGCAACATTCAACCACTTCTTCTTCTTCTGCTTCTGAAATCACACTGCTGCAAAATCTGATAGCTCTCACAAAGAGAGAAAGTCTGCAAATCTTCTTCTCTCTATAGAAGAAAGATTCAATTCACTTCTTGTGCTTCCAATCTTTTTGCTAGGAAGAAGATTCATTCTTGTCCTTATATCTTTCCTGCTTTCTTTCTTACATCTAACATTGTAAAAGAGTTTTTAGAATCTCTCTTCAAAAAATTCAGTGTACTGGTTCTAAGAGTCTCCTTGTCAAAAGACTCAGTTGGTTCTAAGAGTCTCCTTGTCAAAAGACTCAGGGTGGTTCTACGAGTCTCCTTATCAAAAGACTCAGTACAAGATAGTGAATTCCTACCAAGGGGGTAGAAGAGTGGACTACCCAAAGTTTGGGGAACCACTATATTTTCTTGTGTTGTGCTGTGATTTATTTTCTTGCATTTACTTTATTTTCTTGCTTAATTCTTGTTGGTGTGTGGGAAGCTCTAATCTGTGATTATACACATATATATATTAACTTTGCACAAAATATTTTTAATCTCTATTCACCCCCCCCCCCTCTAGAGAATTCTAGTGAGGTTAACTGTGCACTTTCAAATGTAGTGACCAGCGTGAGGCGATGGTGTTAACTTTCAGTTGAAAATGAAATAGGGAAAGCGTCCGGCCGGGACGTTCTAAACGAGGCGCTAGGTGGAAGGCAACCCACCATCTCTGTTATTTTTCTATCGTTCTTAGTTTGTTTTGTTTGTTTTATGTTTGTTTTTATCAATAGGAGGAAAATAGGTGATGGAAGAGATTGCAAAGTAATCTTGGTATTAAATAATTTAAAAAAAGAAATTTTCCAGAATTTAGGTTGCAACGCAAAAATTTCGCGTGTTACAACTTGCTAGCCTCGGTGGTAGTGTAATTTCTGGCAGTTTTGGATTCCGCGTCGCAACGCACAAATTTTGCGCTTTACAACGTGCTAGGCTCGGTGGTAGTGTTTATTTCCTACAGAATTGTGTCCGCGTTGCAACGCAAGGAAATCTCGCGTTGCAACCGGCTAGCCTCGGTGGGAGCAATGGCAAACGAAATGGCGGGCGCCGGTTCATGTGAACCGGTCGCTTAATCTTATTTTACTTAAACCGGTCGACCTAAACCACCAAATGTCGCATTCAAATAAAACCCCAGCCCCAATTATGCATTTAGGGCACGCGAACTGGAGGGGTTTTGGCGGAAGCGAGCACGACGCAGTCGAGGAGCATCTTCGCGAGCGACGATCATCGGCGTCCCGGCGTCATCTTCCTCCACCGACTTTTAGGGCTGCATTAGTTCCCCATCTTACGCATATCGACAGCGATTTCCAAGTCTCAACGCGATCCATAAGGTAACAAATGGAGCACCGATTTTTTTTCCTGTATAGTTTCTATTTTGCTATGTTTTGGCTATGGAGTTTGCGAATCCATTAGGGCTTGAGTTTCTTTTCGTTCTTCTCTTATGGGTGAAGAAATGTCGTCAAAAGGAAAAGGGAAACGAGGAAGGGGGAAAGAGTGTGCTCACAAGGGTGATGTCCGGTTTGTAAACGATGAGGCACATAAGCTCTGTGATGCCCTACAATCAATACCGTTTATACATGAACGGGGTTTCAAAATGGAGTTCAGAGGTTGGAGAATAGCTTATGAGGACCTAATTCATCAGTTAGGTTGGGAGATGTTATGCCAGCCGCGAGTTGAGGCAGTGTATCAGTGGGTTTACGAGTTCTATGCTAACGCTAGGTTCTCTGAAGGGGACAACGTTTTAGTTCGTGGTCGCATGATCAACTATTCCCCAAAGGCAATAAATGAAATGTTCGAGTTGGAAGACAATGAGATTACTCCTTATGATGTATTACCGACCACGACCCCATTGGAAGACATTGCTGCAGTAGTTTGTGGTGGTACGAAGCCGGATTGGGTTTTAAAATAAAAAAAAGCATTGAGGTCTCAGTGTTTATCTCGAGAGGCAAAAGTATGGCTACTATTTATTAATGCAGGTATCGTGCCAACAAGGCACGCAAACGTTGTATCTTTCGAGCGTATTACCCTCATCTATGGTATCCTAAAGGGCATTAAATTTAATGTTGGCCATTTAGTACATAGTAGCATCTGGAAGAAAGTAGGAGAAGAAAAAGCAAAACACCTTTGGTTCCCCACTTTGATTACTGAGCTCTGCAAGAATGCTGGTGTGGAGATTAGGAGAGGAGACACAGTTACACAGGTAGGTCATCATATCACGGTGACGGTGATAGAGAAGAATATCAATGTTGCGGAGGAGTCCCCGAAGAAGACAAATGAAAGAATGCAATCAGTTCTCCGAGGGCAATACACAAGGCCACCTCCCGGATCTCCAGAGACAATTACTCTAAATGAAGGAAACCCAGCTCAGGCTAGCATGCTATGTTTGCAGGATACAGAGTACATGAAGACGTACCAACGCCTTGAGCATTGTTATTTTGATGCCCGACAGGACTACGTGTGTAATGTACTTGCTCAGCTCATGTACAAGGCGAAACTCCCGATGCCGATACCAAGTTATCCTTACTGCAATAATTTTGACAAGAGAGGATATCTGATGACTAAAGGTCGGGAAAGGTTGGATACTGCCTATGATGAAGATGACAGTGATGATGCTGATGAGAATGATGATGCTGATGACGAGGACGAGGACGATGAACCCGATGAGGATGAGGAAGAGATGGACGAAGATGAAAGCGAGTAGCCGGGAGCTGTCCAGTTTCATATTTTTGGATATTTTGCTTCATTTGTGAATGCTTTTTGGACAATATTATGCCTTCTTTTGCCTTCTTAGTTTTGGATAATATTTCTGTGAAGTTAGTGCTGTGATGTTTGCATATTTTAATTTTATAGCCCATTACCTTGCATTCCATTACTTTAGTTACTTGAAAGGTTTTGCTAAGATATGGTTCCATCCAAGATCCATTGCTAACATTAGAATCTTTAAATTAAAAGCTACTTTATCAGGGTTATGCTTGTGTTTGGTTTTGTGATGTTATTTGCAGATCCTCTGAACTACTGAGTTGTGATTCGACCGAAGCACTCATGGACTATGAATTCTTTGGAAGGTGGCTATGCAACATGCAGAAAAATATGAGGGGAGTATTTGTTTTACATTATTCCTATTTCTTTCATCGTAAAATTGTCAATTATTTCCTCTTTTATTCTTCACTGAGTTCATTACTAGGGACTAGCAATGTTTAAGTGTGGGGGTGGTTAGAGTGCAACCCATACTGCTTGGATAAGGACTTATTTATTTATATATGCGAACTCAATAACTCCGTCTTTGTTTTTGCAATTTAACCTATAGGACATTCTTGTTATCCAATGATAATCGAGTGGTATGGCCGGTTAATCAAACGATTTCAGTCACAGAATTTGAAATTAGTGAGAATTTTTTTTTGGTAAAGCGCTCTTAAGTCTAATTTAAGCACAATTTTCCTTGAAAGATTTTACTTCAAAACCTAGCTTTTGATATGGCTTTCTAAAATATTATGGGAATGGGTGAGTAAGAACTGAGTTAGCGATGTTGGCTGAAGCTTGGGTTTATGTAGTTAAACCATTTTGACCCTCCACTACAATCTTTGTACTTGAACTCTTTTCATGTTGATACGTATTATTCCACGCTTACCTTCCCAATATTCTTATTAGTTACGTCTTAGTATATTAGTCATTTTATGGGTGTTTAATTAAAAAAATGATTGAGATTCATAGTGATATGGGCCTAAGTATATGTATACATACCTGGAATGATCCCTACTATGCTAGCAAATTATAAATTATAAAAAAAAATGCATCATAGTGATTATGTGGCCTGGGTATGTACACTTATACTTGGAATGATCCCTACTATGAATATAAAAAAAAGAGTGAAAATGTCAATAAACCCCATGATTTGGTGAATTATTAAGATTACAAACTAAGGGAATGTCTTTCTGCTATCAACATCATCCCTGAACGCGTAACCAAGTCGATTCTACTCTCATTTGAACTACTGATCTTTGTGTAGGCTCAATCAATAATTTATATATTCTTATCCTTCCCTATGTTGCGGAGATCCATTGTTAAAAGATGTTTAGGAGTAACTAATTTTAAGGAAAAGCACACATAACACTTATGACTTTATTTGAGCTTTACCTTTCATTCGAGCTAATGGATTTGTGAATGATTGAATTCGTGTTGATTTATTGGTTTATCAGTTGAGTAAAGCGGATTTCATTAATATGCCTTAGTTAATTTGTTGTTAAGGATGTGTGATTATCTGAGTTTGCACAATTTCATTAATTCTTTATTCAAGCTTTGAATTGATTATATTTGCTAGGGACTAGCAAATGTCTTAGTGTGGGGGTGTGATAACTTCCCAAAAGGAAGTTATTTCCCTACTTATTTTATTCTAATTTTCATTAAAAAGAGGAAAATAATCCCCAATTATAGTAAATATGTTTAAATATCTTATTAATCAATATTGGACTAATTACGGTCATTTTCCATGGTTTTCTGTCAAAGGATTCAAGTTGGGGAAGCAATGGATCATTTATTGCTGATGCAGAAAATAGGTTGCAACGCCTAAAATTAGCAGGGTGCAACGTGGCGGCGAAATTCAGATTTTGAATTTTAAAAGTGGCGCCTATTTGAAATTCCAAAGGAGGCATCCCTTCAGTTTTGGAAAGGAAGTTATGAGCACGAAATTAAAGCACTAAGGGGGGATTATTCTTGGGGAGAACGCGGAATAGAGGGGGGAGAACTTTGGAGGTCTTCTTCTTCCTCTTGAAGGTTTTCGGCTAGGGCTTGGAGAAAGGGAAAAACTCTTCTACATCGTTTTAATTTCCTGGATCATGTCTTGTAAGATCTACTTTGATTTGTGGTTTCTCTATTCCTTCATGAACTAAATTCCTAAGTCTTGCATGTGTGGAGTACCTTAGTTATGATGATGACTTGATTTTCATTTATAATTTGTGAATGTGTTGATGCTAATCTTTATTAAATTTATGATCTATTCTTGGGATTTTGGTTTAAGTTTCATCTTTAAAGTGCTTGGCAAAAATTCGAGAGATGAGTCGGGCTAGATGAACGTTTGTTTTGCACGGCGATATTAGAGAGAGGAGTCGTGTAGTTTTTAACCAAACTTCCGTATTTATACTTCATCGCGAGATTCGAGAGAGGAGCATTGAAAGTGTATCATAAATCTTAATATAATTCCAAGAGAGAGAGATCTCCTCTTGAATTAGCAACCGTGATTCTAGCACTTCATGTTATTTTAATCTCATCTAAGTTGGAGACGACTAGAGGATTTTGGAATAAACGGATAATGGAGATCGAGAGATAAAGTTATCCATTTTAGAATCGTTGCAAGAGAATCATTAATACTTCATAAATTATCACTTTTGTTCGTTGTCATCATAACAAGGGAAAATCACATGCGAGACTATCTTTCCAAGTGAAGTAAAAGTAATTTAAGTAACCGTAACTAGAATTGTAGTTGTTTTCTTTTGAATTGTAGTTGTTTTCTTTTGCACTATTTAAGTTTTTCTATCAATCATTATTACTTGCTTGAATTTAGAGAAAAGGCAGAATTAATATTTGTGAGCGCTAAGTTAAGCACTTCCTCGTGGGAACGATCACTTTCACATCATTTTATTACTTGTACGGCACGTGCACTTGCGTATTTATATACACCTTTCACGGGCGTACCAGAGCTCCTCTATCTCAGACTCGGCCTTAGCGAGACGATTACCGAGATAATCGACTTGACTCTGCGAGGCGGCCAGCTGCTCCTCCAACTCCGATATCCGAGTCACCAACGCCACCGCGGCCTCCTGAAAAGTAAAGCGTGAACCATTGCCGGGGTAGGCGAGAAAGATGGGGGTGAGTAAGACCCCATACCTTGGGAGGGGGAGCCTCCTTGGCACGGAGCTGGGCGAGTTCCTTGTCCTTCTCGACTACCAGTTTCTCCAACTCCGCGTAGGCGACGCCCAGGTCGCGGAGCCGCCTGTTCGATTGGATCCCCCGCCGCGCGGTCTGATGAATCAACTCGGCTGTCCGGAGGACGGAGCGGCAGCTGAGATTGGCCAACTCGCGGATGGGAATCTCTGCGAGTACCTCGGCGTCATCGCGCCCGTACAACCCAAAGATCAGGTTGAACGCCTCATCGCCGACCTCATCGAAGTCTTCCCAGGAAGGGAGGAGCGATCTAACGGAGATCCTGTTCGACTCAGGATCCCATATCATCAGGGGATTCCCCCGGGAGTCTTATCCCCTCATCCCCAACCCATAATGCGTATGGGTGGAGGGATCCGGAGGGGGACTCGTTGGGGGGCGAGAAGATGAGCCCTTCGTCTTCCGCTTCTTTTGCCTCGGCTCGCTGACTACGGCCGCTTCTGGATCGACCCGACCCTTGCCCTTGCCGGTGGATGGAGGGGTCTCGTTGTCCACCGCGACCACCACCTCCGCGGGAGGCCCCCCAGGACGGACTCGCTTGATCGTTGTCGGGAGGCATCGTGGGGAGGACGGGTGGGGACGACACGCTCCCCTGCAAGAAAAAACGAAAGTGTTAACCACTGACCCTATTGAGAACGGGTAACTGAGATCGCGCGGCGAGTCTAACTCAAGAATTACCTGCTCCCGGGTCTACGAAGGTGAGTTGGTCCACGCCTCGCCGCAGGTAGATGACGTCCATGACCTTGCTCTTCATATAGAGGTAGAGGATCAGCGCGTCCCCCCTCAGACGAGGCGGCCTGTACTCAGCCTCGGTCTTCTGGAGCGGAGCGAACGGGATGTTGCCGAAGTCGCCTCGCACAAGAACGAACTTGTCGGTCCAGTGATGGACTTTATTGAGCGTCTCGGCGACCTTGACGCACACGCTGGTGAAGAACATAGTGACGTCGCTGGTCGCCTTTAAGGTGAGCACCTTGCGGAAGACAGAGAGGTCGAACTCAATCTTCTCCTCGCGCAGGTAGCACGCATAGGCGATAAGAACGCTTATCGCGTTGGGGTTAACCTGCGCGGGGACCATCCCGAAGGACCTGACGCACCTCAGGCCACAGAGGAAGCCTCAACCATACGTGGAAGTGGGCGAGGGGAAGGGCGAGTTCCCCGCTATAGAGTGAGTTGAGGAACTCGCCGGGTGCTGGCCGCTTCGCTGTGTAGCCGGGAAGGGAAGAGAAATGGTTCTCCACGTCCGCCAGTTCCTCACCCAGGGTCTGCGAGGAAGGGAAGTTGTTTGCCTTGAAGTTGCGCGCACAGAAGGCGCGACCCTCCTCAGAGGGTTCTTTCACCATTCTCGACAAGGTGCAGGAGGAGGCCGGCGGGGAAGGTTAGGAAGAGGAAAGGGAATTTGAGAAACTAAAGGAGCGTACCCCTACCCCTCTGGAGGGGGGGTCCATATTTATAGCCCCCCCCCCCCCCCCCCCCCGCTCCCGAGCCTAATCGAGCACGAGTAGGCCTACGAGCGAGGCGAGTACGCCCTAAGCGAGTAAGCGCTCTAAGGGCGAGGAGACGGGTAAAAAGCAGAGACACGTGCGTAATGAAAGTAAAAAAGCGCGCGGCCAAAAGAAGCAAAATGTACGCAGGAAAATCCTTAAGTCGCATAGCGCGAGCACAGTAAAAAGGCACAAAACGGCACCCGTCGGTTACAAAGGCGGTGATTTCGGAAGAGACTCCAAAGATGGCTGATGGCTGGAAGAGGCGGACCTCTGATTGCCTGGAAACGAGAAGGAGAGCTGAGACGGCGAGGCGGAATAATGAAAGCGAGAAGAAAGGGGATCGAGTAGAGCGAGCACCGGCAGGAGAGAGGCGAATGTCTACAAGGGCACCACCTTCCCCTTGAAGTCATGATGGATTGACCCGCGGCGCGCCGACGGAGCCGGATAACCGAAGGACCACACCCGCGGCCCCAGGCCTGGGGCTGATGGTTATGGACTTCCCTCCGGAGGTAGGGCGAGAAGACGGGGTGATGGTCACCCCCGCGTGTAACATCCTCAATCCTTCTAGACCCTTTGGAAATGTTAGGGCATAGGGGTGAGATGAGTGGCCACAAGGGCCTTAGGCCAGGGTAGAAATTGCTAAATGCACACCCAAGGCTCAAAAACTAACCTAACCCTAAGCCCCTCAACTAGGCCAATTGACCCTCAATTGCCCAAATTGACCTCACTTATGATGCCCTAACCACTAAGGGAGACCTATAGGATGGAAATTTCACTTGGGTGGGACCCAATTTCATGATATTGACCAAGGTCAAACTTTACCCAATTTTGGTCAAACCTACACCCCTTTGATTAAATTGAACCAATTGGAGCCCCACCATGGACCAACCAATATTGGGTGATGTTAAGGAACCCATGACCCCCAAGTGGGGTCAACCCACTCACCTTGTTGACCAAAGTCAACCATGGTCAACCTAGCCCTTTAAGGTGAATTCTAAGCCTAAATTGAGTGGAACCCCAACACCCATCAATTAACCTTTATTCATGGACTTAGGTCTTGCCCATCATCAGCCTTGGACTGAACCCAAACATTTGGTTTGATTAATCAAATGAGAGGGGGACCAAAAGGTGATTAAAAAGGCAAAAGCAAAAGCTAACCCCCCTCCTCTACACTCAACCTCCAATCAGCCTAGGGGTCAACCCTGATTGCTGTGGGTCTGGGCTTGACCCAGAGGGAAGCAGGAGGCCAGCTGGTGTAGGAGGGTGGCAGCAGGGGGCATGCCCGAGGAATCTTGATTTCAAACCAATTTATAGAGGCCTCCCCACTTCAATCCGACCACACCATTAGCTTCAGAAGGGAGAGAGCAGTTGGAAACGGCACTTGGAGCAGAGATATAGCTGGAGAATCGAAATCGGGAGCGGGGTCGCCGGAGCAAAGCTTATCCATGGTGAACCGTCGCCGGAGCCGCCGCCACGACCCAATCACGGTTCGTTTCTCCTCCCCTCCCCCCATGCTAGCTTCCCATCACAAAACGAAGAAGGATCGGGCTCAATTGAGCCCGAATCCATTCCTTAAATCCATGGATTTTGGCTCGAAATGGGAAGGTTGGGATCGCCGGAAACCGCCTCAACCGGCCACCAGTCGTCGACTGACGGTAGCCGCGACCACCACGAAGGTGTCGGTGGTGTTGGCCGGCGGTGGTGGTGGCTGGATCGCCGGCAATCTCCCTCGCAAAGTCGCCCAGCGCGGTTGAATCACAGTCGTTGGCTGGAGGAGGAAGACGACGCCGTTGCCGCTGGATCTGCGCCAAGATTCGTGCGCGCCTCTATTTTTCCTATTTAATTTAATTCAAAACTTGGAATTTCTGCCCTGTTTAAACCAGCCAATTCAAATATTATTTAAAGGCTCTTAATGACTGAATTAGAAAAAGTGCCCAACATGAAAGTTGTAGGCCTTGGTCTTGACTTTCATTAGGGCTTAAGTTCAAGTCATTTGGTGAACCACAGCTCCCTGGGGAGCTGTTTTACTAGGACTGGTCCTACACTAGGTCAGCCCACCAAAATATTTATCTAGCCTAGACCTCTCAAGCTATGAAGCTGAGATTTTAACCATGGGTAGTTATACCCTAGGGGCACCCTCTGCCCAAAGATCAGCCCTTTTTGGGCACTTTTACCTATACTTTTTGTGATATTTAAGATATTTAAATTATGTTGATTTTTGGAGCATATGAAGTTCAAATGACACCAAATTTTGGTGTCATGCTCTTTAGTACATGAGTAGTGCCTGCCTAAATTTTCACTCCATTTGGAGTTGATTTGTTATGAAAAATGGGAAACCCTAATGAGGGACTTTAATGGTCAAATTAGGGTTTGGGTCATTTTAAGGAGTTGAGTGAGTTAGCCTCCTCCAACCTTGATGGTTGTGTAGGTATTGATGTACAAATGCATGTGACACCCCCTATTGGAGCATTTCCTAAAACCCTAAGGGAAAACCCTTAAGGTTGCATATTAGGGCTTGTGAAGGACTTAGGACCAAATGTCCTTGCCTTGGATCAGATCTTGGTAGACATGATTTTAGGAGCATAACATGGCTTAGATAATTTAATGGAAATTTTTAGAGTCATTTTTGTATTTTTCTCTTATTTAATGAAATTGCCACTATTTCCTAATATAAACTAAATGCATGGTCATATGACCTTGTATGGATTTGAAACTTTAGCAGTGGCTGAATTGGGATGAAAATAGGCTATGGTAATTTTATTATGATTTATTGAGGTGTTACCCCTTGTGGAGGAATTTTTAAGTGCTTACTAGCTTAGAGGAATTTAATTATGAAAAATGTCAAATCATTGGGAAAAATTATGAAACTTAGCTATCTGTCATTTTAGGTTGATACATGCCCATGATAATTATTTGGAAGCCTGTTGATTTGTATTTTATGTACATCATGTAGAAGTTGGTAATTACTACACTTGGGTGTTAAATCATTTTAATTAGTCAAATCATATGATAATGATACAATCATTTGGCAGAGGACTCTAGACCACCATTTGGCCCCTTGGTAATTTTTGTAGAATTTTCAGATGTGAAATACTATTTTTCCTAATTATAGTGGCATTTTGGTAATTATACAACTATGATGATTTAGTAGGCCACATGACAACCTAGGGTCTTGAAACTCAGTAAACCACCTTGATATGGAACATTACCTTACTTATAATTTTCATGTAGCACGTAGAAGCATTTTGAGGTTAGATCATGTGTAATTTGACTTAAGGCCTTAACTACTTTAAATAATATTAAATGCCAAATTAATATGGAAAATTATGGAAATTAGAACATAACTTATTAAGGTCAGTGGGAGCCTAGGATAATTATACCAGACCTTGGTGATGAGTTTTTAGAAGGATTCCCTTATGGTGTTTGAGGTTAGTTCAACTTGGTGGTCTGCGTTTAGTAAAACCAGAATTTTGATTTTAAGACAATTCAGACCCATAAATAGTGTTTAGAAGTTATGTCCATTCAGTAATTGAGTTATAGTTCACAATGATTCAAGGAGGGTCAAACCTAGGGTTAGCATTGAGATTGTGCTAGGGTTGGTGTATGAGGTGTGGAGGTACGTCCAACCCAATTGGGTGGGACGGGTGTTGAGCTAAGTTACTTTAATTATATGAAATAATGAGGGGTGAACTAAAGGTTAATCACCAACTAAAGTAATTGTCTTGAGAAAGAGGATGGCGGGGTTGAGCCCATTAAATCCTTAGTACCGTTGGGGGCCCCTTTACGGGGTATACCGCGGGAAGTCCAAGATTCACCCTAATTATAATACTAACTAAATTGTAGGCAAGAGTAGCCTAATTAGGTCAGCAAACTAGTATGGATCTCCTTCGAGGAGGAGATGGGTTGGTTCAGCTTGTGTGTTAGTCCCTGAGCAGGAGGCTCGGGTGGATTTAATAACACCTATTTCTTATGCAAATAGTGGCGAGTCTTCGGTACTAAGCTAGTCGTGTCACCGACGGTAGTACGTTGACTCAGGTGAGGGTGAGGTTTAGAGGCCGGTAAGTTTGAGTACCGCCGTCTGGAGGACAATCCCTAATAACCCACCCCGACCTTAAAGTCTGGTGGATTCCAGCAAGAGTACGCAGGAGCTCCGTTGTTGTGTTCTTAGCGTTGAGGCGTACGTGAGGTCTAGGCTTGGTAGTGAGCATACACGCCTAGGATGTGGAGTGCCCGATCCACTGCCACCGTGAGCCACGACGGTCGGTACCCAAAAGGTTGGCTTCCTTTTTAACAAATTGGGAACTATAAAGGTCTGTGCGCATAGAGTCGTGTGGGTGAGTCACATTGCATAAACACATTAAGTCATCATAAGCATAGCATAGCATAACATACACATTAGCATACCCCCATCATATAAATTAGTATGAGCTCTTTTATATGATGGGATACCTGGACATCTTAACTTATATGTCGTATGGGCGTTCATATAAGTTAAGGTACGAATCTGTGATGGTGGATTAGTTTTACTTATGATCGTATAGCCGGCAGAGTCGGTGCTGAGCGGGGTTAGCCAATCCGAGTGTTGGTGGCACTGCAAGGCAGCGATTCTGGGCGAAGATCCACCTCAACCGTGCGATGCGGGAGAGGTTCGAGTTTTCATGTACCCGAACGGGTTTTGAGAAAAGAGATCTTACACCGCGTACCCCGGAGCAGTAGAGGAAGCAGTCGTCCGGTCTTTGATGGGCGCCTCACCCCGGCAAGATGGCGGGAGAAGACGATTGGAAGGCGCTGCAGAGCGAAAAGATCTCGGTGAGTGTCCCGATCCGAGTAGACGGGATACCAAAATAGAGTGGTTCGGCAACCCTACCTGGCATTTCGGTATGGCGAGTCAGAGAAGGAGGCAGGACACCCGTATTGCTTGGAGGCCGTCCCGTCTCGCCAGCTCCCCTGATCGTGACCTCAGTCACGCCTGATAGAGAAATTTGTGTTCTCCAATCTATACTCGATTAAGGCAAGTGTACCTATCGAAATATAGCATAGGATATAAAATATATCAAGGTCGTATTTAAACTCGGGTCTGACAAGTACTATTACTCACAACGACTCTATTATCCTACCGAACGATTGGTGGGTTTTGAAAATAAAAATAAACTAAGCTTAATTAAAAGAGAAATAAACTATTACGAAAAGAGTGCTCGATCGACAATTCACTTTGAAATAAAATAACGGAATAAATTAGTTTAACATTCGTAATTCTATTAAGACCGTGGCGGATCCGAGAATAAGAAATAATCTCGCTAGAGCATTAAATCTCCTAACTTCTAGACGTTTTGACCGAAATCTCTTTGCAAATCAAAAGGGCGAAAGTCGCATTATCGAAGTGAACCGCGCTATTGGATTTGACTCCAATCCGGAGGATTTACGTCATCCTATCTCTAGGGGTGCGTGCAACTCCTTCCTTCCTTGAGTGATCTTTCACATTCACGAGCCTCTCGGCTACTCGAATATGAGATCGGAATCTACTACCGTATACTAGAAATACGGAGTCGATACGAAATAATTCAAGGCCGGATCAAAAATAAAAATACAAATGCAAACATAGAATGAAAAAAATATTATTTTATTGCAAAGATCATCGCGATCGGGCACCAACAAAATTAGCTACGCATTAGAAAGAGAGAAAAGAGGAGAATAGAAAAAAAACATTCATATTCATTAACTATAAAAGAGAATACATAACAAGATGCAAAATACTCTTACAACAATACTTGAAGGAAGCTCTCTAAATGAGAAAAGAAAACTCTACACTACTTCTACATTCACTCTCCAAATTCTCCTCCTGAAGCTTGAGACTTGTGCTCCTTATATAGAAGAGGGGGAAGGTTCTAGATGGGGGAAAGGTTCATGAATGAGATTTATGAGGGAGAGAGAGAAGGGTCATGCATGAATGGAAGAATGCATGCATGAGTTTAATGAGGAGGAGAGAGAGGGTGAAAATGCAATGAATATTATTTAAGAAAATATAAAATAAAATATAAAATTAAAATGGATGAAAGAGGGGGGATTGATGGGATTAAATGAGGAGAGAAAAATATAAAAGAGGGGATGAATGAGAATAAAAGAAGAGAAAAATATAAAAGAGGAGAGAGGAAGATGAGAGAGATGCATGCATGGAGAATACAAGGTGGCGGGTGATGATTTAATGAAGGGTAGGGAAGTGGGCTGCTATTGTTTGATGGTTAGTGTTCACGGTTTGGAGAATGGAGGGCTGCTTGGAGGTTGACGGGATAAATTAAGTGGCCGGTTGCTTGAAAATTATTAAAGGTGGCTGGATTTTTATGAGCTGCATCAAGGGGCTGTTTCACGTGGACTACAATTTGCTCGCTGCATGGAATAATGGATTAGAGGAGCTGCTTTGGACTTGAATTAAATGGGGGACTGGTTGCATGGTTGCATTAATGAAGAGCTGCACCAACAACAAGTTGACGGGCAGCTACACTTGGTCAAGGTGGTCGGCTACAATCCTTCAAACTGATGCGGCGATGGCGTTGCGGCATGAATATTGACGGCGCGACGATGGCGTTGCGGCGACGATGGCGGCATGGACGGGCACACGACGGCGAACGCGACGACTTCATGCAAAGGTGGCGGCGACAACATTTCTACAAAATAAAATAAAATAAAACATTAGCATTAGTTAAGAAAATATAAAAATATAAAACTAAAACATAACATAAAATAAAACATTACATAAAATTAGCTTAAGAAATATGAAATATAAAAACATGAAATTAAAACATAACATAACATAAAAATTAGTTTTTGAAAATAGGAAAATAACAAAATAACAAAAACATGCATAAAAAATAACAAAAGATAAAAATAAAAACGCAAATAACATAATAAACTAACCTAAAAACGATGACTAAAAACTAATTATCAACGCACCCACCTTGTCGCGGGACCAGGTCGAGATGAGACTCTTCCGGGATGGGCGAGGCGGCCACCCTCTTCGACTTAGATCCGTCCCGCGCGTTGGACTCAGGATCGGTGTAGGACCTTTCGCGGAGATTGGGGTCGATCCTTCTCTTCTTGTGCTTTTTTCTTCCGTGCAGAGCCTGGAGGGCAAGGCGTCAGGAACTCGCCAAGAATGCCTAAAACCTCGGCCGCCTCGGGCTCATCGTCAGTGAGCTCCCGGTCAGCGGCCGCGGTAGAACCACCTCCAGAAGACATCTCAGCTTGCAGTAGGGAAGGCACCCCCCCCCCCCCCCCCCCCCCCGCTCTATTTATAGAGGAATAGCTTGTGGACTCGCAGCTCCGCCGAATAAGGGGTTGGACTCTTCTTTCCGACCTCTAACGAGCTCGCAATGAGCGGGGATTGTGTACAACCCGTATTCGGCGAGTAGAGACGAAGGTACCTGGCGAGTAGGCCGGTATATATTCGGGGAGTAGAGCCGAAGGTACCTGGCGAGTACGCCGGTATATACTCGGCGAGTAGAGCCAAAGGTACCTGGCGAGTAGGCCGATATATACTCGCCGAGTCGAAGGGACCCGACTAGTAGGCTGGTATCTCCCTCGGCGAGTAGAGCCGAGGAGGCCTGGCGAGTAGACAGGTACCTCCTCAGCAAACAGACCCAGATTCCGGGGAATAGAATCATCTAGGCGCCCCTGGTGGTCTGCTTATAGCCCTTCGGGACAGCGGAGTCTGGCTACCTGCAGACTAATTTGGGGTGCGTTTAGCAAAATAGTAAGGCGGAGTTACGCTATCCGCAGGTCATCCGGACCATTCTACCCCTGGGAAGTCTTTCCCTATAAATATGACTCATTATGTCTCAGATCAGCACAGATCCACCCCCCCCCCCCCCCTTTGAGAGTCTGTGCTTTCTTCCTTGTGCTGTCTGAGACAGGCTCAGCTTCAGGTTTTTGGGAGGGGAAATCCAAGGAGATTTCCGGGTTAGTTGCGGGACCTCCTCGCTGCAGCCAGTGGGTCGTACTTAGGGAGCTACCTACCAACCGGTGAGGGTCGATTCTTAGCTCGGAACACTTAGATCTAGGGATCCGACGAAGAGAGAAGTAACTCAAGCTACTCCCCAAGTCTCGAACAAGTTGGACCGGTATCCGGGTTCCAACACATATGACTATATTTTGGAGTGAAAATACAACTGTAAAAAGGTCCTATTTTTGAACTAAAAATCGAGTCCATTTTTTGAACTAAAATCCAGTTCATTTTTACAATCAATGAAAATTCAGTTATATTTTTGAACTAAAAAAAGGTCTCCCACAGATCTCTCATGCGTTTAACTCGCAGAAAATTTTCTAAAAAAAAAAGCCTAACTTTTCTCTTGACTTCGTCTTCTGGTTGACGTGTGTTTTTCACTTTGACAAAATTTCTCCCTTTGACACATACATACTACCTGGAACAGACAAAAAAATATGATTTTTTTTGCTATCCTGTCTTCCTCACCTCACTTTCCGGTGGACTAACTACGTCATAAAAAATAAAATTCCTAAAGTCGTGTCCAACAGAGAACAGGAAGAAGACGAATGTGCGGGAAGTAGGTCTTGGCGCGTGTTGATTTGCCAGCGGGGAAGTCGGTAATTATCTTCTTCCGGAAACTTGGAGAACACTCCTTCCCTGTCAACGGCTTGGGGCGGAAGGAAACCATTAATAATTTTATATGTTCCAAGTCTCCTAGCATCAGCTCACGAAGAGCAGGCCGGCCCCATTGTTTCACACTTTACCGGTCTTAATTTCTATAAATCCCCACAAATCTTATTCATCCGGCAGTCAATCTTATTCATCCGGCAATCAATCAATCAACCAGGCCATGGATTCCCAGAGCCAAACCATAGAATCCACCAAGAAGTACCTCACCACGGCAGCCTCCGTCGCAGCGTCAGCGATGCTCGCGCGGACCGTCGTTAACGAATTCCTCCCCAATGAGTTCCGCACCTTACTCTCGTCGGGCTTCGACAGACTCTTCAGCCGCTTCTCCACCGACAACGTCATCATCATCCGGCAGACCGAAGGGCTCGTCTCCAACGAGCTCTACGATGCCGCCGGCACCTATCTGCGCACCAAGATTTCCCCGACGCTGAAGCGGCTGAGGGCGAGTAAGAACGAGGACAACAACAACATCATCATCTCCCTCGACGACGGCGAGGGGCTGACCGACGTATTTGAAGGCGTGGAGTACAAATGGCAGCTCGTCAGCCAGCAAGAGACTACCAACTCTCGATTTGGGGAAACGAGCGTCGACGTGCGCTGGTACGAGCTCAATTTCCACAACAAGTACAAGGATATGACGCTCAATACATATTTTCCCCACATTCTGGAGCGAGCCAAGGAAATCAAGGCGGTGGACAGACGGCTCAAGCTACATATGAATCAGTATGATAACTGGAGTGAGATAGATCTGCACCATCCCGCAACAATGGATACGCTGGCCATGGAGTCCCAGCTCAAGAAGACAATCGTCGAGGACTTGGCGAGATTCGTGAAGAGGAAGGAGTATTATAAGAGGATCGGCAAGGCCTGGAAGCGCGGGTATCTGCTATTTGGTCCTCCGGGAACCGGCAAGTCGAGCTTGATCGCCGCCATCGCGAATTACCTCCGATTTGACATCTACGACCTCGATCTGAAGGAGGTTAGTGGAAATTCCGATCTGAAGAGGCTGCTGATCGGAATGTCAAATAAATCGATGTTGGTGATCGAGGACATCGACTGCTCCGTCGATCTGCGGAACCGAGACGAAGAGGGCGAGAAAGAAACAAAGTCTCGCGACAGCGACGTAACGCTCTCAGGGCTGTTAAACTTCATCGACGGCCTGTGGTCGACGAGCGGGGAGGAGCGGATCATCGTGCTGACGACGAACTACAAGGATCGGCTCGATCCGGCGTTGCTGAGACCGGGACGAATGGACATGCACATCCACATGGGCTACTGCGGTCCTGACAGCTTCCGGGTGCTGGCTTCCAACTACCTCGCCATTGATGCGCACCCCCTGTTTGAGGAGATCGAAGGGTTGCTGAAGGAGGTGGAAGCAACCCCGGCAGAAGTTGCGGAAGAGTTGATGAAAAGTGATGATGCGGACATCGCTTTGGGCGGGCTGATCGTGTTCCTGCAGAACAAAACAAAGGGCGAAGAAGGAGGTCAGGAAGAGAAGGGCATCGGAGCAGATTCTGGAGACAGTAAACAGACGGACAGTGACGACGGAGTTATTATAGATTTATAGATGGAGGGGGGCAGAAGCCGGTGGGACCGAAGATCAAATAGGATTCAGCCAGAAATTGATCTTGACCGAAGAAGATCAAACGTCTGCAGAAAGTAAATGAGATGTGGAAGAAATGCGGGCATTGTGTGTACGAGAGAAATCACTGTAATTTATTTCACCTCTGTTTTTATGGATTGTCTTAATTTTAGGCATGTGTAACACATTTCCTACAGTGAAAATTTGACTGTATTTTTGAATTTCAAATACATCTCTATTTTTGCTAGGCGCATGGTTAGATGTTCATCTGCATGATGCGTTTTACGTACCTAAAATTTGCTCATTTTCCTTTGACTAAATTGTCAAACTGATTCTTATATTTTCCTAATTTTATGAGATCAGTCTTTATAATATTTTGGTAATTTGTTGTCCCTAAAATGTTTTCTCTGTTAAGTATTTTTATAATTATATGTTCGCGTATTTGAACCGACACGATACGCTTAACGGGTTGCGTGTCGTGTTGAAAATTTTCTGTTAAGTGGACTCGATTCATCGAGACGTCAAAATAAAGTTGTACGCGAAAATTAGAGTCTACTCTGGTCTCCTACGAGTGCGAGTTAATTCAGTCGCCCGATCGATCGAAACCTGTGATAGGTTGGTCAGATCGTCTCGTAAATTCATGTCACTAACTCGGTCTCACCCTTGACACAAAATTTGACATTTATTTGGCTTGAGATGAAATCCTACTTAATTTTAAAGGTTTCATATTCATTTTAATTTGGAGTTAAATGAGATTAATTGACCCATTGGTTTGTTGTGTAACATCCCCAAAACAACTAGATCCCTAAGATGCATTTTTGTCATGACAAGGTCATGACATTGCTCTTAGAAGACAAAATGGGCCAAGGAGGCCCCACGATTTCCATAAATTAAGAAGAAATGCACGTTGGGGTGCAATTAGCAAATTTTGATGGCTTAGCTTAGGGATGACCAATATACCTCCAACAAGTCAGCATAACCTCATCATGACCCCTATGACCATCCAAGGAGGTGAGTAGGCCACTAGGGACCCTTGGGGTCAACCAAATTGGTCAAATTGACCAAAAGTCAACCTTGAGCTATCCTAGGTCAAACCTCCATGATTAAGGGCAATTGAACTCCAAATGATCAAATTGGACCCACCCTCATATGGCAACCTCCCTAGGGGACCTAATGGACCCAAAAGCCCCATCATAGGGCCATCAATTTGGGGAAATTGGGTCAATTCCTAAAAAGCCCCAAATTGACCTAAATGTGCTAAAACCTAAATTAATCTCCAATTGACTTAGTATGACCAAATTGATCACCCCTAAACCCTAAGGGGAGTATATGAGACCTAAGTGGACCATAGTGTGCATTCAACCATGGAGAATTAGGGCAAAATCAACAAAATACCCAAATTGCCTCTATAGGCAAATAAGTGCAATCAAGCCCCATATGACCCCACCATGACTCAATTCCTCTTGGAATGGGTCCATAGGGTCCAAGACAGTAATGTGGGTCAATCATATTAAGTGGTGTGAGCTTGAGTCAAACCCAAACCCAAAATCCCCAAATTGGCATATTTGGGTCAAATGAGCCCAAAGCTCAAATCAAGTAGACTTAGCCCAATCCCATGACTCAATTGGTCAGCCCACATGGTGACCAGACCTTAGGCATGCTTAAATTCGAAAATTGGGGGAAATGAATGCTTCGTCCAAGTGAAAGAAAGGGGGGGGGGGGAAGACAAAGGAGGAATTTATGGAGTTGATGCCACATGGCATATGTCTCCTCTTCCCAAAGCCTCCTCTCAGCTCCCCCATGAAATTTCCTGCACATTTGAGTAAGGTGGCAGCTGGGTAGGGGGAGAAATTCAGGTGGGGGAAAGGGGTTGGCCGGCCACATTAATGGCAATCCATGGGGTGAGCTGCCATTGGGCCCAATTTTCTTCCCCTCAGCATGGATTCGAGCTGAGGAGTAAATTCCTGATGAGCTGGAGCTGCAGGAGTGGCAGCTGAGGGAGGTGCCGACTTTGGGGAAATCGCCAATAATGGCTGGCAAGGAACAAAACCCCCTCAGCTCAATTAGACCTCGCCATCAGTTTCAGAATGCCGAGAGGAGTCGGGATAGAGCTTTGAAGTGGAGCTTTTGGTGGAGAAATAGGAAATCAGCAAGGTCCTCTAATGGAGGTGGTCGGCCATGGAGTCAAGGGAAACAGCCCTCAAGCAGCTCAAATCAGGCAACGTTCCTTCCCCTCTCCATCTGTGCTAGTCTCCCCCTCTCTTCCCTTTTAAAAATCGTGAAGAAATGGTGATTTTCGCCATTTCCGTTTTCCTTGTTCCGGCTCAAAAACGGAAACAGCCGCAAGCCAACTCCGGCCATGCCCTCACCGCCATTCGATAGCCCTAGGTCCGGTGAAGGTGCGGGTTTGACAGTTTTGCCGGAGAAGGCCGGAGCTCGCCGGAATAGGGCCCGCAAAATGGCCCAGGCGCGGTAGATCTGAGCCCTTGGCTCATCAGGGAAGATAACCCAGGGCCGTCGGATCTCCCGAGATTGTTAATCGCAGACCACATTTTATTATTTATATGCATTCATGAAATCTGTCACACTATTTAGCCCGATTTTGTAGGCTGAAATTGAAGCCTTTAGAGGCCATAATTTGAAAAATGCCCAGAGATAACAATTGTAGGCCTTGATGTCTACTTTCTAATGGAAGTGGAATCAGGCTATTTGGTTAAGTGTGGGACCCACAGCACTCATTATAGTGAGGCTGGTCATAACTCAAACCAGATCTTTAAACTAGTGTAACTCTTAAATGACAAATCTGATGAAGCTGATATTTTGGCTATGCATGCATGTGCCCTATACCTAGCTTAGGTTTGAATATCAGATTTTTGGGAGATAATTTTTCTATAGTTTTGTTCAAAACCTAGAAAATTAAATAAATGTGATTTTTGGAGTTATATAACTCCTAATGATCCCAAATTTTGGTGATGGCCCCTTTAGGGCATGTATGGCCTCTGGTTTAAGTTTCATCCCATTTGCATGAGTAGATTTTCCTGGGACTCAATTTTTAAGCTTTGGGCTCAAAGGGCTAATGGTGTGCAATTAGCAATTTTTGGCTCTTAGGGCTTTTAGTGAAAGTGAAGGTGTAAATCACCTTGCATGTCACTGATTTTTATTCCCATGCATGCTAGGGGACTCAACATCATGGCCCCCTTGAGTTTGGGGTTTTCACATGCATGCAAGGTAGTGTATGGGAAAATGGGTGCATTTAGCATAAACATTGAATTTTATGATTCTCTCTCAATGGTTCCATCCTTGGCAAAGAGACTTATCCATGCATGTGATATGAATGAATGCATCACCTTTAGTTGTATTGGAAATTGTGGGCTCATAGTGTCTAGCTTGTTTAATAATCCCATTTTTGGTCACATTTTGTCTATATATGTAAATGTACCTTG
Source organism: Dactylorhiza incarnata (assembly GCA_033032865.1). Lineage (NCBI taxonomy): Eukaryota > Viridiplantae > Streptophyta > Magnoliopsida > Asparagales > Orchidaceae > Dactylorhiza > Dactylorhiza incarnata. The sequence goes on along the minus strand of JAWHQI010000088.1, from coordinate 3,436,895 downwards.
TATGTAATTATTGTATACAACCTTGCATGTTGATTTCACTTTGACTAGGATCATTTATGGAGGAAACAATCAACATGAACATTGTAGCCCTTTAGGTTACCTTTCCAATGTCACTGACTTCATGTCATTTGGCTAAGTATAGCTCCTTTTATACTATTTCTAGTGAGACATATACAATCTGTAATTGTTAAGTTAAATGTCTTGTACATCACTTGTATGTTAACTACACCTAGGTTAAATACATTTATGAATATTGTAACCAACATGAGTATTGTAGAGCTTGAAGTTACCTTTCAAATGCCACTGACTTCATGTCATTTGGCTAAGTATAGCTCCTTTTATACTATTTCTAGTGGGACATATACAATCTGTAATTGTTAAGTTAAATGTCTTGTACATCACTTGTATGTTAACTACACCTAGGTTAAATACATTTCTGAATATTGTAACCAACATGAGTATTGTAGAGCTTGAAGTTACCTTTCAAATTCCACTGACTTCATGTCATTTGGCTAAGTATAGCTCCTTTTATACTATTTCTAGTGAGACATATACAATCTGTAATTGTTAAGTTAAATGTCTTGTACATCACTTGTATGTTAACTACACATAGGTTAAATACATTTCTGAATATTGTAAAACATGAGTATTGTAGAGCTTGAAGTTACCTTTCAAATGCCACTGACTTCATGTCATTTGGCTAAGTATAGCTCCTTTTATACTATTTCTAGTAGGACATATACAATCTGTAATTGTTAAGTTAAATGTCTTGTACATCACTTGTATGTTAACTACACCTAGGTTAAATACATTTTTGAATATTGTATCCATCATGAATAGTGTACCTTTTAGGTTACCTTTAGAATGCCACTGATATCATGTCTTTTGGTTAGGTGTAGCTCCTTTTAGGTCACATCTAGTGAGACGTGTACAAAAGTGCATCTGGTGGGTTTAGTGATTTGGACTCCTACAAATACCTTGAAGATGTGTCCATGCCTTAGACATGGTAACAACCATCTCTAGTAAAGGATTCAACTCATGTGCATGAGTGGAATTCTCTGAACCTTCAAGTTGAAGCTTGGACTCAAGGGTGTTGGGAAGTTGGGTTGCTTTTAGTGACAAGGGGAAAAAGGTGATTTGGCCCATTTGCCCCATTGTGTGCCCTTGAAGCTATGGTTGTGAGTTGGTGAGGATGAGGTACCTCACCCTCTGAGGTTGTAGATTTTATTGAAGCCTCAACATAACACTCATAGTGTAAACCCCTATACGCACCCCAATTGTAATAAATGATAATTAAGGGTAAATACTTCTTAGAATAATATGAGACTTAGGATCTGGTGTATTTAGATCAATATTATGACACGGTGAATTTATCAGAATTTATAAGGTCATTAGTTGACAGTCGTTGTACAAATCAGCTCCGGCACGTCTTCTATCATTTTGGACTGCGAATAGTAAAGCTGATTTATGTGATTTAGACCACCACGGACCTTCACACATAGAGTTATTAACTCCTTGAGTAAAGACTCAGACCATTAGGGAGAGCATCTCTAAGGCCAACTTGGGAAGTAAGGAGTGGGGTGTGTTTAGCAAGCTATAAGTGCAGGCACTTTGATGATAAGAAAAGAAAGTTAGACCTTGTCAAGGGTCGCACACACAACTCAACAGTACTAAGTGATTAAGTGAAAGTAGAACTGTAACATCCCCCAAACTGCTAGACCCCTAAGTTGGTTTTGTCATGACTGGGTCATGACAAAACTATAGGAAGAACCTTTTGACCTTGAGAGCTTAGGAAAGGAGGAAGAAGCCACCTTGGTCTGCAAATAGCAATTCCCATCTTCCAAGCTTGGGATTGGAATTTAGGGCTTCAACTTAACCCTTGGACCCCACCATAGTGTCCCTAACCCTTTAGGGGTCCCCTTAGGGCACCAAGGGCCCATTGAAGACAACCTAAGGGACCAATTTGACCAAAGTCAACATAAACCCTCAAATTGGTCAAAGTAGCCCATTTAGAGCCAATCAACCCTCACCATGTCAAATTGATCACACCCCTAGGTTTAGAATACCATTATAGACCTAGTGGACCCAAAAGCCCCATCATGGGACCCCCAGGGGTGCAAATTGACCAAAATGCCCTTTTTAGGTCAAAATGACTTTCCTTCTCAAAATACCCCAATTGACCTTCACCACATTAAATTGACCTCACCCATAGGGCTATCATGTCATAAGGGAGCTAGTGGACCAAAAATCCCCATGACCAAGTCAACCCTAGGGCTCAATTTGACCAAAGTCAATTTGGCCCATTTTGGTCAAATCAACTTAGATTGGGTCAACCAAGAACCATATGACCAAATTGACTCCACCATTAGTTCCTAAACTTAATTTGGAACCTATTTAACCCAAAAGCCCCATCCTAGGGTTCCCCAATTGACCAATTTGACCAAAAGTCAAAATTGTCCAATTTAGGTCAAAATGCTCAAACCCAACCCAATCTCTTTGGGCTAACTCAATTGGATGGTCAACCAGCCCATGTGGACCCTCATTAAACACAGGAGAGAGAGTAGGAGCCGGCCATGGTGATTGGGAGAGAGAAAATGGGGGTTTCCCCATTTTTGAAGAGAGAGAGAAAGCCATTCATGGCCATTAAGAGGTTTTACCTCTTGGCCTCCCCAATTGATGCCTCCATTCAACTCCTCAGCCGGCTAGGAGGAGATTCCATCAGTTTCCAAGAGGCATTGATGCAGGGGAGATGAATGGGGGCCGGCCCTTGGAGAATTCGAAGAGGCCATTAATGGCCAAGGGGGTTAAAGCCACCATCACCCCCATTCGAACCCCCTATCACCTTCAGAGACCTGAGAGGAGAGAAACCCCCAAGTTACCAGAGGATTTCGGGTGCTGAAGGAAGGAATCAGCATGGCATCTCAATCGACGGCAGCTCCAATGGTGTACACAAGGGAAAACCGACGGCAAGCCCTCCAGCAGGTCCCATTCTCCTCCCTGAACTCTAAGGATTAGATCCAAATCGACGGCGGCTCGATCCGTGGCCAATTGGCCGGGAATCAAGCCAGCCTTGCCCCCCGTTGATCGGGTTGGGTATCCTCCTACAGAACGCGATTCCGGCCACCTCCGGCCGATCAAACACCGCTCATCGCCGGCCCCCACCTCAACGGAGGTGGTGGTGGCGTTGGTCGGCCGGGGCGGCGCGCAGGTGGCCGGGAAATCACTTATCAAGTCGGCCCAGGCGCAGCAAATCCTGGCCGTTGGCTCATCGGGGACGAAGGCTGTGAGCCGTCCGATTGGCCGCCTTTTGCTATACGCAGCCATGAAATGATTAATATCATGTAATTTTAATTATGTCACACTTTGTGACAGATTTTGTGACCCGATTTTAAGTCCCTTAGGGGCCATAATTCGAAAAATGCCCAGAGATAACTTTTGTAGGCCTTGGTGTCTACTTTCTAATGGGAGTGAAATCAAGCTATTTGGTTAAGTATTGGACCCACAGCACTCATTCTAGTGAGGCTGGTCAAAACTCAAACCAGACCTTTAAACTAGGATAACTCTTAAATGGCACCTCTGTTGTAGTTGATATTTTGGCTAAGCATCCATATGTCCTATACCTAGGTTAGATTTGAGTATCAGATTTTTAAGAGTTACTTTTCCTAAAGTTTTTGTAGAAATTTAATAATCCTTACACAAATTATTTGGAGGGCCAAATGACCTCCAACCTCCACCAAATTTTGGTGGGGTACCATTAGGGTCATGATAAACCCTTGGTTAAAATCTCATCTCATTTGGAGATCTTTTGATTAGGTAACCATTGGGCCAAAGTTTTGTCCATTTGGGGGAAAATTGTGTTAAGGGGATACTTAGGGCTTTTCATGGTCAAACCACCTCCAAAAGGACTGGATCCTTGTCCACTGCCCCAATATCACCCAAGCCACCTCTGAGAGAGTTATGAGGTCATGGAGAGTTGGTTAGCCCTAGGGCTTGGTGTAAGAGCACCTTGGGGTGCAAATAGCCAAGTAGGGAATCATTGGCCATTTAGGTCCTTTGAGACTTGAGACTTCTTAGGAAGATCAGTGGGATGAAGTTGAGACCCCATGAGGAGTTTGGTGAGCATTGGAGTTGTTTTGCTCAAGGTCATAGGGTTGATCCCTATGGGGTGGAATTTGGGGTTGTGAAGGACATAGGGGAGTTTGTCCTTGGAGAGGGGTGTGTTGAACTCCTCTGAGTGTTATAAGTGATATAATACCCTCACAAGAAGTTTGAGTGGAGTTGGTGAAGTTTTGACCCTAACCCTAGGTTAAACCCTAATGGGGTGCAAATAGAGGTCAATGAAGGGAGTAGGGTCAAACCCTAGTGGTTTGACCTAAAGTTTTGGTGGGTAGGTCATAGTGACCAGAGAAGACTCCCTTGTGAATTTGAAGAGGTTTGGAGTTGTCTAACCTAGGTAATAAATCCTTGGGTAGATTTGTAAATAATCGGAATTTGGAGTTCTAGGAAGAAATATCACTTAGGGAATCATCTCCTTCTGTCACCCACTTGTTTTTGAGGTTATGAATCTCTGGAGTTCCTACTAGAGCTATTGGAGAAGGTTAGACCCTAACCCTAGGCTAAACCCTAATGGGGTGCAATTAGAAGCTAATGAAGGAAGAGGGGTCAAACCTTAATGGTTTGACTTGAAATTTTGGGGACGTGGCCTTAGTGACTAGGGAATGCTACTGTGAGAATTTGGAGGGATTTGGAGTTGCCCATCATAGGCAATAAACCCTTGGGTAGATTTGTAAATAATTAGGGTTTGGGGTTTTAGGGAGAAATAGTACTTATCAATTTACCATCTTCTGTCATAAACATGGTTTTAATGATATTAATCTCTGGAAGAATTGGTTAGGACATGAGTTAACCCTTGGAGGTCCAAATTGTAATATTCCTCATTATTGGCAATTTTTGGGTTGGTCAAATTTATGATGTTAAGTTACTGTAATTACATGAAACTTTGCTGGTTGTCTTTTCATAACAATATGTTACCACTGTAATTTTCCCATAATTTATGGATCAATATTATTGGTACCTCTAGTTCATTTTGGAAGAAATTGCAAATATATCCTTGTATGTAATTACAAATATGCCCTCTGTGGAACATGGTCAAACTTTGTAGGACTGAATATTATATTGTGAAGCACCACTGTATTAATTTTCATGAAGTTTAGGGATCATATGAGGGTACCTCCTTTGGAATTTATTGGAAATAAATGTGTTTTGGAATTTCTAAAAATAGTAAATCTTGCTGGTTTTTCCTGAAATTTTATACCTACTGTTTATTAGGTACCCTTGATTTTTGAATAAATTGGAGTAGGCATTGGAGATCAGAAAAGTATACTTGTAGTTCAAACCTTAGTGAAAATGCCCTTTGGAAAATTGTTTAAAATATTATTTTGTTGGGAAAATTATGAAACCCTAGATTTGATCTGAATCAGGTAACATGGACTCCCAGTAAATCCCTTGAGCCATAGAGTTGATTATTTAATGTACTTCTCTTCATGAGGATCAAAACGTTAAGGGTGGTCTGCGTTTAGTAAATTGGCAGTTTTAGAGTTACAGGCCAATTTGTAATTCATTGATTGGAGATGTGGGAATTGAATGGTGATTTTATGGTATGAGAGGACCCTTGGAGAGATTTGAAAGGTTGATGAGTCCTAGGGTGGTGGGGTGCCTCCCTTGGGGTAGGTCATCTTGGGATTTGGCGAAAGATCGTCTTTTCCCCTAAGGCCTAAAAAGCACTTGGGGTTAGACCAGGTGAAATGTTAAGAGGGTTTCTTATGGGTAGTAACTAATAACACACTCATCCATACCCTGTGGTTTCGGATGTTTAGTTGGATTGGTTGTCCGAGCGGTGGGCTCGGTGGCTGTTGCAGCAGACTAGTTAGCCCGGGGAGCTTTTGGCTCGGAAGGTTATTGATGACGGGCAGGTTAGCCCGGGGAGCTTTTGGCTCGGAAGGTTATTGATGGCGGGCAGGTTAGCCCGGGGAAACTCATGGCTCAGAGATAGGAAGTAGAATATCTTACATGTGCATAAGGTGGTGGGTCCTTCGTGTTGGCTGTCGTTGCACCGACGTTGATACTTGGGCTCGGCTAGTGTGGTATTTGCACTTAGCCATAAAATCTGGCGGTCCAGTCAGTAAGAGTACGCAGACGCTCTGCGGGTTTTGTGGAGGCGTACGATAGGTCTAGGTCGGGTAGTGCATATACCAACCTAGAGGTGGGCGAGGCCCAACCCACCGCTTCCGTTTGCCACTACGGGAGTATCCGGGGAGTCTAGCTCGCTCCAAAAAGGGGGAACTAAAGGTCTATGCGCATAGAGTCGTAGTGGGTGAGTTGCACTTGTTTGATCACCGCATAACAACATACTTGCATGACATAGCATAATCATTACATTTAACCCCGACACCTATCGTATAAATTGGTATGGGACTTTTTATACGATAGGCTCTGCTAAACGACCCCTTGGTCTATAGGTTTGTATGGGCATTCCTATAAATCAATGGTTTACTTTATCTTACTTACTTGCCTCTACTTTTGTTTCTTCTGTATTTCCTATACTTTACCCTGCTGCTTATATATCTCATGTTTTATTTATATGCATACACCTGTGTAGCGTAGATCTTACCTTGTCACCTGCTTTTGTATTACCCCTTGTTGTCCTCCGCTTCCTCCTCTCCATGCGGTGCCTAGGAGCCTTGGGGGGAGGGGTGGGGAATTGGCTGAGTCTTTATGACTGACGGTCGGTGGACCTTATCATTTTTAGGAGACCGCGGCGACGGAGCAGCACCAGAGGCCGGTGCAAATGGAGGCGGGTCAGTCTAGCTCAGGAGCTCAGATGACAGGATCCGTGAGTGTTGATTTAGTTGTTTTACTTCCGCGAGTGAACCATGTAGTGAGGCTTTGATGTATTGGGCAAGGCCCTAGTTATCTTGTTTCCTTTCTTTCAGTTACATTGTGGACATCTTCTGATGATTTACTTATATATGTGATGTGGACTTAGTTTGATCTACTATTCAGTTTAGCTTACTTTTCTTGTGATCGATTTGGCCGGCAGGATCGGCGTTTTGTAGTGGCGACCTTCCCAAGCGAAGGTGTCACAGCAAAACGGCGGTTCTGGGCCTAAGGCCCGGTGGTTTTTGCAAAAAAAAAGAAGAGGGTCTTACAAGAACTGCCCTTAGCCGGGTGAGCCACCTTAAGGTAAATACTCAGGGGCGTAGTCGAGAAGTATCAAAGGAAAACCCGGGAATAAGGATGACAAAGTATAGGAGTGTGGGTCCAAGTAAGGTTGAGAATCCTATGTGTATGTGTGCTAGTTCTTAGGTGAAGAAGGGAACACGAGCTTAGAATGTGACGAAGGGAGAGTCAGCACCCGGTCACAGTGGGTGGTGTCGGAGTTCAAGTGAACTCCCCCAATCCTAGGTGCCAAGCTTAACTCATCTTAGGGATTTAATGTAATTGGAGAGGAAGATGGGGATCGAGTAGAAAGGGGTAGGTATCAACAAGATTAAGTGCCTTGGTAGGAGGAAGTTCGGGGTGTCAGCTCGTCACACTTCCTAATACTGCTGCGAGCCCCTCACCGGGTAACCCTCCGGAGATCCAAGGCAAACCCTAAAGCTTCTAAGATCAATTAAATTATAGACAAGACTAGTTAAGCAGGATAACTCGACAAGTTAACTTCTATCCCGAACCGGTAGGCTCGGGTTATAAGGATGGACTGGGTTAGTCCGGCGAGCGGTAGGCTCGGGTTATAAGGATGGACTGGGATAGTCCGGCGAGCGGTAGGCTCGGGTATAAGGATGGACTGGGTTAGTCCGGCGAGCGGTAGGCTCGGGTTATAAGGATGGACTGGGATAGTCCGGCAAGCAGTAAGCTCGGGTTATAAGGATGGACTGGGTTAGTCCGGCGAGCGGTAGGCTCGGGCTATAAGGATGGACTGGGTTAGTCCGGCGAGCGGTAGGCTCGGGTTATAAGGATGAACTGGGATAGTCCGGCGAGCGGTAGGCTCGGGTTATAAGGATGGACTGGGATAGTCCGGCGAGCGGTAAGCTCGGGTTATAAGGATGGACTGGGATATTCCGGCGAGCGGTAGGCTCGGGTTATAAGGATGGACTTGTATAGTCTAACGAGCGGTAATCTCGTAGTTTATATATAAGACTTGTATAGTCTATCGAGCGGTAAGCTCGTATTTTATTACAAGACTGGTATAGTCTAGCGAGTGGTAAGCTCGTATTTTATTTATAAGACTTGCATAGTCTAGCGAGCGGTAAGCTCGTATTTTATATATAAGACTAGTGTAGTCTAGCGAGCGGTAGGCTCGTAGTCTAAACATAAGACCAGTATAGTCTAGCGAGCGGTATGCTCATAGTTTAAATATAAGACTGGTATAGCCTGGCGAGCGGAAGACTCTGCTTTATAAATGTTGATGTAAATATGTGAGCTGGAGGCTCAGTAGTAAATAACTAATACATGTTACTTGTGTGTAAGATGTGGTGGGTCTTCGGTTCTGTCTTAGTCGTCACACCGACAGCAGTTCATTGACTCGGCAGTGCTAGTGGTTTTATTGGGGCCAGGTTGTTTTACTGCGCGTCTGACGGGACGAATCCCCTAAACCCTGCCTGGCCAATCCAGTTTAGTACACAGGAGTTCGTGAGTACCGGGTACCGGTATCACAGCGTACGTTTGGGCCTAGGTCTGGTAGTGTGACTTACCCACCTAGGTGAGGAGACGCCCGCTCCTCTGCCACCGTTTGACCACGACGGGAGGTGCCCGAGAGGTTAGCTACCTCTGAAAAGTGGGAACTAAAGGTCTGTACGTACAGAGTCGTGTGGGTGAGTTGCATGTGTATGAGATATTAATACAAACATTGCATCATTGCATTGCATATCATAGCATAGCATTTCTGCATAAATAGAGACCTCATCGTATAAATCAGTGTGAGCTCTTTTATACGATGAGCTTATACTTTCCAGATCTCTTAGCTTATGTGCTCTCGTGTGTGCATATAAGTTAAGGTTACTTTCGTAGATGCTCGTATTTATTTGCTTCTTATATTACATTGCCTTTTACATATTGCATAAACAGAGACCTCATCGTATAAATCAGTGTGGGCTCTTTTATACGATGAGTTTATTGCTTGCCAGATCCCTTAGCTTATGTGCATTTGTGTGTGCATATAAGTTAAGGTTACTTTTGTAGCTGCTCTTGTCTATTATACTTGCTTCTTATAGTGCATCGTCTTGTACATATTGCTGTCATATTTTACTCTGCTAGCGTAGAATCGTTACCATTTAATGTTCTGTAATTATATACATTGATAGTTTTACCACTTGTCACCTGCTTCTTGAATCACCCCTTGTTTGTCCTCCGCTTCTTCCTCCCGCACGGTGCCTAGGAGTCGCGGGTGGAGGCGGTGAGGAATATGCTGAGTCTTTTAGACTGACGGTTAGTGGACCTTATCATTTTAGGGATGATGTACTGGAGCAGCAGGATCCCGTTTAGGAGACAGGATAAGAAGATGGGATGGAGCACGTCAACCTCTACACGTCGTCGCAGCAGCAGCTACAGATGTTTGAAGGCAGAATTGATGGCTTCCGCATATATGTAGAGAGAGAGTGTTGTAGCACTATACTTAAACATGTACTGGGCATAAGCCCTTTTCGTTTAGTTCTCTTTTACTTTAACTCTCATCGTGGACATTGTAATCATGTAATTTATATACTTTATGTGATTCGTGGACTTGTTGCTCTTCTATTGCTTCTATTACTGTGAATTGCGGTTGGCCTGGATGACGTTGATTAGCCGGCAGGATCGGCGTATTGTGACGGCGACCATTGGGTGTAATGGTCTCGCCGCAAGACGGCGGTTCTGGGCGGTAAGACCCGGTTTGAAAGCAAAAAAAAGAGGGTCTTACATGTTGTAACTCCAATAGGCTCTCCCTATTAAAGCCTAAGTTTATTATCATGCCTATTCATTCCCTACTTACCAAAAGCTGTGAACAAGAGGCATTCACGAGTCTCTCTTTTCCTCTATTTTGAGAAACTGTCGAAGGTGACTTCTTTTCATTTATTTTGTCTAATCCTTTGTGATCAAGATCAATAGATGGCCGACAAGGGAAATCCTCCGGGATGTGGAGCGATCTTAAAGTTCAGATTTTATGATTGACCACATACAGGTATATTTGTGGTTGTTCATTCTTACTAAAATTAATTCATATTTATAGATCCTACCTATCTAAGAATATGGTTAGGCTCTGATGCGTTCTTACAGATTTTTGATGTGATTTATGTTGCAAACACGCTCTCGGCTTTCAACAGATTGCTTGTTGAATCTGCATATATACTTGTGCTAATCCTTTTCATTGTAAAACGCCGCAGATTTTATTAAGGAATGAACTTGAGGCCAAGAACGTTATAAACTTTATATCCACACTTCAGTAAATTTATCGTTCGCCCAAGATCCATTTCATCTGTGTGTTCTTACTTATTAATTAATTAGAAATGTTTAATCCTGATTACTCAAATAGAGATTAGTAGATTTTGGATAAGACGATCATGCATCAATCATTGTCGCTGCATTCAGTGTTTTGTGTTGTCCTAAATTTTCGATAACACAATTAGGCATAGCGGCACTAAATTTTTTCTAACATGTCGACCTAGCTAGGACTTGGTTCCTACGCTGGAGATACTATATAATCTCATTCCAAATTAGATGAGTACTATAGACTATCTTGATCAACCATAATTCTAACATTCTCAAGATACACTAGGGTTACGCTCTCGATTCAGGAGTTTTCATTTTTCCAGTCGCTCACTCCCGATTCACGATTTTCCTTTGCAGCACTCGTGAGTTTCCGCTGTTATGCCGCTGCTGATCGAAGGAGAAGGTGTCGTCGTTCTCTGATCGCGGTTTTAAGAAGGTTATTCCTGTCTGCACGGGCGGAACTAACTAGAGACACGCCCGGGCACGTGCCCGGACGTGATTTCTGAAATTTTTTTATCGCCCAGCAGTCCCTATGCATAATTATAAAAGTAAGTTTCAAGAAAAAAGTCTAGTCATAGGTCTGTGCCTATTAGCCTAGCTATTCACTCTTTTCCACCTACTTCCAAACCTGTCACGATCGTACAATCAGCAGTGAAAAAATTTGTTTTGGCATTGTTGAGGTTATTGACAAACGTCCTCCACCAACGAATGTTAAAGAAATTCGTAGTTTTTTGGGCCACACTAGATTTTATAGACGTTTTATTAAGGATTTCTCAAAAATCTCAAAACTATTGTGTATTTTACTTGAGAAAGATACGTCTTATATTTTTGATGATAATTGTTTTAAAGCATTTCAGTTATTAAAGCAATTAAAGTTTAGTATCGTCCCCTATTATTATTGCACCTGATTGGTCTGCACCATTTATTTTAATGTGTGACGCTAGTAACTATGCAGTTGGAGTTGTGTTAGGACAAATGCGTGACAAAAATTTTCACTATATATATTATGCTAGTAAAACGCTCATGAATGCTCAGATAAACTATACCACAACAGAAAAGGAGCTATTAGCAGTGGTCTTTGCCTTTGATAAGTTTCGGTTTTATTTAATTAACTCCAAAATTATAGTTTATGCTGATCACTCGGCAATTCGGTATTTAGTGGATAAGAGAGATGCAAAGCCTAGGCTAATATGGTGGGTTCTCCTCACTACAACATTTTTGGCCTCTTACAGGAATTTGATCTGGAGATCAAAGACCGTAAGGGGGCTGAAAACCCAATTGCTGATCATTTATCACGATTAGAACGAGTGAGCGAGAAAGATACTCAAGTTATGATTAAAGACAATTTCCCTGACGAGCAAATATTAGCCATCACTAATGGTAGCGTCCCTTGGTATGCAGATTTTGTTAACTTCATAGTTAGCAATGTTTTTCCTTCAGACATGGACTATCAACAAAGGAAGATTTCTCCATCAGGTGAAATCCTACTTTTGGGATGCTCCGTATTTATTTAAACTCTGCCCTGATCAATTGATGCGTAGGTATATTCCGGAAATAGAGGTGCATTGTATCCTAGAAAAATGTCATGCATCTCCTTATGGAGGACATTTTATGGGAGAACGTACCGCTATTAAAGTATTAGAGGCTGGATTTTACTGGCTCACATTATTCAAGGATGCACACATGTTTGTAAAACAATGTGATAGGTGCCAAAATACGGGAAATTTACATCGTAGAGCTAACATGCCTTTGAACATCTTGGAAGTAGAGGTGTTTGATGTTTGGGGTATTGATTTCATAAGTCCGTTTGTGAATTCAAACGGAAATCTATATATTCTCTTAGCTGTAGACTATGTGTCTAAGTGGGTAAAAGCTATAGCTGTTGGAGTTGCCATTGTGATCTAGAAGTGGTCAAATATGTAATCTCACTGCCAACGCGATATGAGCCTGCAGGGTCGCACATAAGAGCATGTGGAGAAGTTGGTAGATTGACTGTGTTGGTAAATGTTACCAATCACCATATATAGAATGGGGAAATCCAGCAGGTTGTTGCTGTCTGAATTCGTCGGGTTTACACGGATAGGATTCGTCGGGATTCGTCGGATTGTCCCGTGAACACTCGACGAATTATTACAGAAACCCTTCATTCGACAAAATGTTATCGTCTGTCTGGATTCGTCGGGATTCGTCGGGATTCGTCGGGTTGTCCCGTGAAGACTCGACGAATTGTTACAGAGGTCGTTTTCTCGGCAAATGTTGTCGTCTGATCTGATTCGTCGGATTCGTCGGATTGTCCCGTGAAATCTCGACGAATGATCTTCCGTGGAATTCCGACGAATTGTAACAGAAGCCCTTATTCTGATGTGTGGTCTGCGGATAGCGATTCTTCTAGAAGCTGTTTATCCTTTGGGTATAAATAGGACTTCGTTTTTAGGGTTCTGATAACTTACGAGAAGAAAGGCCGACGGAAGGAGTTCCGTTATCGCCTCACGAACCCTAGCCGACGGAAGTGTTCCGTCGCTCGATCGCGTCCGCCGACCTCCTCTCCGGCGATCGTCGCCGTGTGTGTTCTTCCTGGAGCGAACCTAGCAGTTCGTGGAAGTCCAAGGTGCAGTCGTTCTTCTCCCGGCTCGTGTGGATCACTGTAGAGACGTAGACATTATTCTACGTGGGAACTCTTGCATAGCCGACGACAGGAATCAACTCGTGGAGCATCTAGGTTGGATTTGATCCAATCCCGCAAAGGTAATTTCATACCTAGCATTTTGTTAACTTCTTGATTCAACATTCATGGCCGATCCAAACCTTTTTGGGTTGTTTCTGTTTATTTCCGCTGCGCCTACATTTGATGTATGGTTCTAGAAAAACCCAACAGTGGTATCAGAGGCAGGTTCTGGTCATGAATTTTGTTTCAGAAGTTTGGTTATTCCAGTACGTGCAAATCTAGGTATTTGGAAGCGTTCTAAATGTCAAGATTTCTTCCTGGAACATCAAAAGTTGATGATTTTTTCATGGGAAATCGGTGGTGATTTTTAAAAAAAATGGAACCCCGCCAGGAACGTCTGGGATTTCGTGGTCATTTCTAATTGTTAGAAATTATTGTCTCCTTAGCAGTAACCGTCCCTCAAGTGGTTAATGAACCCTTGTATTGTTTTGGATTTTGAATCCAACAATGAGAGACGAGCTTGTCTACTGCTTTAAGTCGAGTTGTCTTTGCCTTTGTCCAATGCATGTAAATCTGAAGATTTGGAAGAGTTCTAAATGTCCAGATTTAGCCCTTTCGTCTATCAAAGGTTGATAGTCTTATGTTGTGCACATAAGGGATGCATGTGGATTTAAGAAAGCTTGTTTTTCTGTGGATGTGCACTTTGATCAAATGTTGATCATGGTTAAGTGTTAACCTATTATTAAAATTAAAATCCCTTCATCAAATATTAAGTGTTCGGATGCCTTCCGATGGATGACACTCTTCCTGCCTCGATCGATGAAGTGTGGGCTTGCCAAAGCAAGGTGCATTAATCTATCTTGGTAAGGGTGCGAGCGGATAATTGTGATATCCCACTGTCGACATCGGGTTTAACTTAACTAGGTGACCTCAAAGGTTGAGTGCCTAGAGGCATAGGGTTGGCATGCACCATATGATGGATGCGAATAAGGAGTTATTCACCAGCCATACAAGAATTGCATGAGGATGCAATTGGCAAGCGTTGCCTACCTAAATAACCGCATTATGAGAGGAACGCCAAAGCGGACTCGTGGTGTTGGTGAAATACGGATCTTGTCCACTAAGAGAGTAGCTCGCATGGACTCTCCGAATTGATAGTGAGGGCTATCAATTTGAATAAAATAGTGGGAGTATTTAATTGAAGTCCAAATTAAAAATAAATTGTATTTTGGAATTTTGGTACTAATTAGATTCTGCATGAATTCTTGTAGAACTCCATGGCAAGTGGTTCACATTCCACCTTGTCCCTAAGAGCTATCCTTGAGAAGGACAAGCTTAGTGGGACGAACTATATGGACTGGTATAGGAACCTGAGAATTGTTCTCAGGCAAGAGCGAAAGCTCTACGTCTTGGAAGAAGAAGCCCCCGAGGTGCCGACCGGGAACTCGTCCCGTGTTGAAAAGGATGCTTATAAGAAGTATACCGATGACGCCTTAGACGTCGAGTGCCTTATGCTTGCCACCATGAACTCTGAGCTTCAGAAGCAACATGAGAACATGGGGTGCAAGGAGATTGACGAGCACCTAAAGAAAATGTTTCAAGGGCAAGCTCGTCAAGAGAGGTTCGATGTCACGAAGGCATTATTTCAGTGCAAAATGGGAGCTCGAGACTCAGTTGGTACTCACGTACTCAAGATGATTGGGTATATAGAGAACCTGGAGAGACTGGGTTTTCCTCTGGGTCAAGAGTTGGCCACAGATCTTATCCTGCAATCGTTGCCGGATAGTTATGAGCAGTTTGTCTTGAACTACAACATGAATGAAATAGACAAGACACTGCCCGAGCTCCTAGGCATGTTGCGAACTGCCGAGATAAACATGAAGAAGGCCAAGCCTGCTAGTCCCATATTGATGGTACATAAAGGCAAGGGTAAGGCCAAGGGCTTCAAGAAGACGAAGGTGGGACCTAAGTCACATCTTGAGCCCAAATCTTCTGCGCTGAAAAAGAAGAGCACCGTGAAGGAAGGGAAATGCCACCATTGTGGCAAGGCTGGTCATTGGAGGAGGAATTGTCCTTCGTACATTGAGGGTCTGCAGAAAATGAAGGGAGGTATGACTTCCGCTTCGGATATTTATGTTATAGAGATAAACCTTTCTGCTCCTTCATCTTGGGTATTGGATACCGGATGTGGTTCTCACATTTGTACAAATGTGCAGGAACTAGGAAGGAGGAGATTGCTGAGTAAAGGAGAGGTGGACCTACGTGTCGGCAATGGAGCAAGAGTTGCTGCTGTAGCCGTAGGGGTTTACCGTCTTTCTTTGCCCAGTGGGCTTGTAATAGAACTTGATAATTGTTATTATGTTCCGGCCATAACTAGAAACATTATATCCATTTCATGCTTAGACATGATTGGATTTTCTTTTATAATTAAGAACAATTGTTGTTCTATATTTAAGAATGATGTTTGTTATGCTGTAGCTCAATTGTTTAATGGTCTTTATGTTTTGAACATGGACCATCCGATCTATAATGTAGATAATAATAAAAGACTAAGAACAAATGACTCAAATCCTACATATCTCTGGCATTGTCGTTTGGGCCATATAAATGAGAAGCGCATATCCAAGCTCCATAAAGATGGACTATTGGACTCATTTGATTATGAATCATTTGAGCGATGTGAGTCTTGTTTATTAGGCAAGATGACTAAAGCCCCTTTCACTGGTTATACTGAGAGGGCTGAGGATCTCTTGGGTGTTGTACATAGTGATGTATGCGGACCCATGAGTTCTATGGCTAGAGGTGGGTATTTCTACTTCGTTACATTTACTGGTGATTTCAGTAGATACGGATACGTGTATCTTATGAAGTGCAAATCCGAAACCTTTGAAAAGTTCAAAGAGTTTAAGAATGAAGTGGAGAACCAATTGGGTAAAAAGGTTAAAGCACTCCGATCTGATCGAGGTGGCGAATACCTGAGTCATGAGTTCCGTGATCATCTGAAAGAGTGTGGTATTGTATCACAGCTCACTCCACCTAGGACACCGCAGCATAATGGTGTGTCTGAGAGGAGAAATCGTACTCTGTTAGACATGGTACGGTCGATGATGAGTCATGCAGACTTGCCTGTTTCCTTTTGGGGTTTTGCTTTAGAGACTGCTGCAATGACACTGAATCGCGCTCCGACGAAAACGGTTCTAAAGACACCATATGAGATATGGACTGGGAAGCGTCCTAGTATGTCGTTCATTAAAATTTGGGGCTGTGAGGCATACGTACGACGTCAAATGCCTGACAAGCTGGAACCCAAATCAGATAAGTGTTATCTGGTGGGATATCCTAAGGAAACGAAGGGATATTACTTTTACCTACCGTCTGAGGGCAAAGTGTTTGTCGCAAGGACGGGTGTCTTCTTGGAGAAAGAGTTCTTATCAAGAAAGACGCAAAAGGTAGAACTTGAAGAAGTTCAAGAACCACAAATAGTGAATGAACCAGAGTTGGATTCTGAGCCAGGACTACAAGATGTTGTAGCTAGAGAACCTGCTCACGAAACACAAGTCCTACGTAGATCTGGTAGACCAAGATTTGAGCCTGAGAGATATGGATTTCTCGTGTCTCAAATAGGTAATGTGTTGCTTATGGATCATGATGATGAACCAGCGACCTACCAAGAAGCTATGAATGGACCGGACTCCGACAAATGGCTAGAGGCTATGAAATCCGAAATGGACTCCATGTATACAAACCAAGTTTGGAACTTGGTGGAACCACCTGAAGGGGTACGACCCATAGGGTGCAAGTGGGTCTTCAAGAAGAAGACCGACATGGATGGGAATGTACAGACATTCAAAGGGCGACTGGTGGCTAAGGATTTCAAGCAAATTCATGGTGTTGACTATGATGAGACCTTTTCCCCTGTTGCCATGGTAAAGTCCATTAGGATATTGCTTGCTATTGCTGCGTATTATGACTACGAGATCTGGCAGATGGATGTCAAAACGGCTTTCCTAAATGGAAACCTCCTTGAGGAAGTGTACATGACACAACCCGAGGGTTTTGTATCCCCAAATGAAGCCACTAAAATATGCAAGCTGAATAAATCCATCTATGGATTGAAACAAGCCTCTAGAAGTTGGAATCTTCGTTTTGATGAGAAGATCAAAGAGTTTGGTTTTGTCAAGAATGAAGATGAACCGTGTGTTTACAAGCGAATCAGTGGGAGCATTGTTGTCTTCCTGATATTGTATGTAGATGACATACTGCTGATCGGGAATGACATACCTACCCTGAAAGTTGTTAAGAACAACCTAGGGAACTGCTTTTCTATGAAGGACTTGGGTGAAGCGACTTACATACTCGGTATTAAGATCTATAGAGATAGATCGAAGAAGTTGCTGGGTTTGACCCAGAGTACGTACATTGACAAGGTGTTGAAGCGGTTCAACATGCTTGAGTCCAAGAAAGGATTTTTGCCCATGTCTCATGGTGTGAATCTCTCTAAGGACCAGTGTCCAAAATCTTGTGAAGATAAGGACCGCATGAAGTTGATTCCATATGCTTCGGCAATTGGGTCAATCATGTATGCAATGTTATGTACTCGACCCGATGTCTCTTTTGCTTTGAGCATGACTAGCAGGTATCAGTCTGATCCCGGTGAATGTCACTGGATAGCCGTAAAGAATATCCTGAAGTACTTGAGAAGGACTAAGGATGTATTCTTGGTGTATGGTGGAAAGGAAGAGCTCGTTGTAAGTGGTTACACGGATGCCAGCTTCCAAACTGATAGGGATGATTCAAAGTCTCAGTCAGGGTTTGTGTTTTGCCTGAATGGAGGAGCTATGAGCTGGAAGAGTTCCAAGCAAGAGACAGTTGCTGATTCTACAACTGAGGCCGAGTATATCGCTGCAGCTAATGCAGCGAAGGAGGCTGTATGGATTAGGAAATTCATCGGCGAGCTAGATGTAGTTCCTAGCATTGTTGGTCCCGTAGTTCTCTACTGTGATAACAATGGTGCAATTGCACAATCTAAGGAACCTAGATCCCATCAGCGCTCCAAGCACATACTTCGGCGGTTCCATCTTATTCGTGAGATTGTCGAACGAGGAGATGTGAACATTTGCAGAGTGCCGACTGAGGAGAATATTGCAGATCCACTGACAAAGCCTCTCGCGCAGAGAAAGCATGATGGTCATACTAGATCAATGGGTATACGATACCTGAATGATCAACTCTAGTGGGAGTCTTGTGGGTTGCATGTAAAATAAATATTCTGTTGGCTGTTTAAAATTTATTCATATGATGAATTGTGTACCAATTATTTCTTTTTACGATTAATGGCAAGTTCTTTTATTACGATATACTGTTTCTATATGATAGAATAAAATTCGTGATAAATACCCTTAGAATGTTCGCTTCCATAGGACATCAAGTACGAGACTTGAATGTGAGAGCCTATGATTTCGAAGCTTCATTCTTAAAAGGTCCCTGGTCGAGGTATCATCGTAGAAGCTAAGGGTGATGATGATACATTAAGACTAGCATGTGTGTTGACTGATGACCGGTTCTCACAGGTCATGATATTGTGATATCAAGTCATCACGTGGGTACTTGTTAGTGAATAAGTTGTACTGGACAGACCCAACCTGAGACTACTTTGTGGATTGTTACTTAAAAGTGTCACAAGTAGGTCTCATTTGACAATGGTGTTGTGGTCCTTTGACCTGAAGTCACAGCATTCACCGAGTGAGGAAGAGCGTGCTTTGATGTCATCTAAAGTCTTCCTTGAAGAAGGTTGATGATAAGGGTGGTCGTTGGGTACGTTACGAATCATTTGGGTGTTTGGGTGTGAGCAGATATGGGATTTGTCCTCCTATATAACAGGAGTTGCATCCATGGGCCCCTTGATGGAATTGGACTGAGAAATGCATGGCCATGCTTGGTTGAGCCAATATGTGATATTGGGCTCACCATTCTCTGGAAGTCCGTTCTAGATCAAGAAACTTGGATTGAGCTATTATGAGGGTGACACGGTCCATGCCTCTAGTTCTTTCCGGATGTAAGGGACAAAGGGACAAAGACAACGCTGGAACATTGGTCATAAAGGCTTATGAGTTATGAACTCTTATTGCTTGGGGAGCAATGATGCATTGCTAGATGCCGCTCATTGTTTGTGAGGTTTTTGGTTTGATACTTTCAAGATCAAGTGGGAGACTGTTGGAGTTGCCATTGTGATCTAGAAGTGGTCAAACATGTAATCTCACTGCCAACGCGATATGAGCCTGCAGGGTCGCACATAAGAGCATGTGGAGAAGTTGGTAGATTGACTGTGTTGGTAAATGTTACCAATCACCATATATAGAATGGGGAAATCCAGCAGGTTGTTGCTGTCTGAATTCGTCGGGTTTACACGGATAGGATTCGTCGGATTCGTCGGGATTCGTCGGATTGTCCCGTGAACACTCGACGAATTATTACAGAAACTCTTCATTCGACAAAATGTTATCGTCTGTCTGGATTCGTCGGGATTCGTCGGGATTCGTCGGGTTGTCCCGTGAAGACTCGACGAATTGTTACAGAGGTCGTTTTTTTCGGCAAATGTTGTCGTCTGATCTGATTCGTCGGATTCGTCGGATTGTCCCGTGAAATCTCGACGAATGATCTTCCGTGGAATTCCGACGAATTGTAACAGAAGCCCTTATTCTGATGTGTGGTCTGCGGATAGCGATTCTTCTAGAAGCTGTTTATCCTTTGGGTATAAATAGGACTTCGTTTTTAGGGTTCTGATAACTTACGAGAAGAAAGGCCGACGGAAGGAGTTCCGTTCTCGCCTCACGAACCCTAGCCGACGGAAGTGTTCCGTCGCTCGATCGCGTCCGCCGACCTCCTCTCCGGCGATCGTCGCCGTGTGTGTTCTTCCTGGAGCGAACCTAGCAGTTCGTGGAAGTCCAAGGTGCAGTCGTTCTTCTCCCGGCTCGTGTGGATCACTGTAGAGACGTAGACATTATTCTACGTGGGAACTCTTGCATAGCCGGCGACAGGAATCAACTCGTGGAGCATCTAGGTTGGATTTGATCCAATCCCGCAAAGGTAATTTCATACCTAGCATTTTGTTAACTTCTTGATTCAACATTCATGGCCGATCCAAACCTTTTTGGGTTGTTTCTGTTTATTTCCGCTGCGCCTACATTTGATGTATGGTTCTAGAAAAACCCAACAATAGCTACTCAAAAGAATGATGCCAAGGTTGTGCTAAAACTCTTAAAGTCGAATATCTTCACAAGGTTTGGTACACCTAGGGCCATTATTAGTGATGGCGGAGCACATTTCTGCAATACGCAATTCGAAACACTCTTGCGGAAGTATGGAGTGACACATAAAGTTGTTTTAGCGTATCACCCACAAACCAATGGGCTTGCTGAACTTTCAAATAGAGAAATTAAATCAATTCTAGAGAAGATGGTAAGTGCATCTCGAAAGGACTGGTCATAGAAACTGAACGATGCACTATGGGCGTATAGGACCGCATTTAAGACACCTATCAGATTGACACCTTATAAAATGGTTTATGGTAAGTCTTGCCATCTTCCCGTTGAATTGGAACACAGGGCGTATTGGGCCATCAAGAAATTGAACTTTGAATTTCAGGATGCTAGTAAGAATAGACTTTTCCAACTTAATGAACTCGAAGAAATGAGATTAAATGCTTATTAAAACGCTAAGATATATAAGGAACGCACTAAGAAATGACACGACGCAAGGATAGAAAAAAGAAAATTTAATTAAAGTCAACTCGTTCTTTTATATAATTCGAGACTGAAATTATTCCCGGCAAAATTAAAGTCTAGATGGTCGGGGCCGTTCAGAGTGACGGAAGTCCACTCGTTTGAAGTTATTACAATCGGAAATGAAAAGGATGGGTCCGAGTTCAAAGTGAATAGACAAAGACTTAAACACTATTTTCAAAACGACGATCGTTGCAAGGCAACGGTCATTACTCTTGCGTAACATATCAAGTGCAGGAAGTCTTGCCGGGACTAGTAAATTAGGCGCTTTTTGGGAGGCAACCCAAATTAATTTATATATTTATATTTACGTATGTTTTTATTTAGATTTTAACGAAGAAGTTTAGTTGCAATTACTTAATTTTACTTCCCAGTAAATTAATGTAAAAGGAAAAAGTAATCACCATTCAGAAAACTTGGCCAAAATAATGTCCTGCACATTTTTAGAAAACCTGTAACAATTGTCGCAACAACTTTTTTGGGGGTTAAAAAAGTTGTTCAAACAATTTTTTTTCGGCCATTTTGAGAGTAAGAATGCTTTAAGCGACCGGCGATCGACGAACGGCGAAGGGTCGTGCAGCGATCGACGACCGACGAACGGCGAAGGGTCGGGCAGCGATCCTCGATTGACGAACGGCGAAGGGTCGGGCAGCGATCCGCAATCGACGAACGGCGAAGGGTCGGGCAGCGATCCGCGATCGACGAACGGCGAAGGGTTCCCTACTGTACATTTTTTTCGGCCATACCTAGACCGGTTCAGCACATGTCGGCCCGCCCCCCTTTGTTTTTAATCCCCTTCTCCCGGTTCAACACCATACCAGCGGTTCCCGTGCTAGGGCTTGAGCGCGACGAAGTGAAGAGAACGCTGGAGACGACCGGCGATTGGCAACTGGGAGACTCACGAGATTTCAGCAGTGCCTCTCTTCCGTAAGCTAGAAGACGAACTCCTCGGTCCTCCAGCAATCACCATAAGGTAAACCCTAGATTAAATTTTATTCTAAAAAAAATCGGAGAGTGCGAGTAGTTCTAAGTGGGGCTAGCACCATTTTTTTTCCTTCCTAGGTCATGTCGTCAAAAGGAAAACAAAAGAGCAAGGGTAAATCGAAGAAGGTGGCAGTTAAAAACATCAAATTTGTTAATGATGCCGCCGCTAATCATTTCCGCAGCCTAGAGGGTATTCCGTTCATCTTTGAACGAGGTTTTAAAATAACTTTGAGGGGTTGGACAATCGATTTTGAAAACCAAATTCAAGCTCTGAAATGGGAAACTCTGTGTCATGCTTCATCTGATGCGATCCTTCCTTGGGTCTATGAATTTTATGCGAATGCTAGGGCAACGAATGAAGAAAAAGTATTTGTGCGAGGCAAGTTCATTGATATTTCGAGCGCTGCCATCAATAGTTATTTTGAATTGGACAACCACACTCCGGACGATTTTACAATGTCCAAAACCACGATCCCCCCTAATGAACTCGCATCCCTTGTGTGTTATGCAAATGGACCGGATTGGGCTAACACATCTAAACATACCCTCAAGACAAAATGTCTATCAAAGGAAGCATAAATATGGCTTTTATTCATAAACTCTAGCATTATGCCAACCAAGCATATGAACCACCTATCCTTCGATAAGGTTGCCCTTATATTTAGTATTCTGCGTCGTGAGAAAATAAACATTGGGAACATAATTGCAAAGGGTATACGATCAAAGGTTAAGGAAAGCAGAATCCGTCAGTTGTGGTTCCCAACACTCATCACGGGGTTGTGCAGGAATGCAGGAGTTATTGTTAGAGATGGTGATTATGTCACTGTTTTTGGGCATCATATTAGAGATAATGTCATATCGAGAAATTTCAAAGAACAAGAATCTCTCTCATCCACAAAGGGGACGGACAAGCCAGCTATACCCAAGTTCGACAACATTCCTGATGTCAGTGGAGCAGATTTAGATATTGTTATGGAAAATATTGAGTACATGAAGGCTTACCAACGACACCAGCATTTATACTTTGTTTCTCGGTTTGACCAGCTACAGAAAGAGGTGTCATCATTGAAAAAGGGAAGTGGGAAATATGATGAACCATCTCGTAGTCATCCGGTGCATTTCGATGACGAAGCTTATTTGATAAATGATGATTGGGCATGTGTGGATCCCACAATCATTATCCAAGCAGAGGAGGATATGGAGAGTTCAAGTGATGAAGAGGAAGACGAAGAAGCATCTGATGCTACTGAGTGACTAGTTGACTATGATTATATTTTCTTTGGTGATGTAATGTTAATTTCTATTATGCTTTTCTTTCGTTTTCTTTGGGCATGTTAATTTCTACTATACTTTTCGTTTTCTTTCGATGACTTTCTTAGCATTTTATCTGGGATGACTTTATTGCAAATGCTAGTTATTTGTATTGTTCCTGTTTAGACTGATAACTATTTGAATATGCATTATGTTTACTCTCCATATTATATTGTTCAATTGAACTGCATCCATTGTTATTGATTGAATGATGCATTCTTGTGGGATACATTTTCTTTTCACATTCCTTATAAAGTGCAGGATATCCCATACAAATTGGCATGTCAAGAGAAAGATGAAAGTGAACACAAGAAAGGACATGACTTCTTATAACTCTTATTCCAGGGGAGTACTGGTTTTCAATTCGTACTTTTATTGTTTTTCCTGAATTTTGATTCAAAGTTAAGTCCTGGAATTCTGAATTATAAAATTACTTTCTCGGGACTAGCAAACATCCTAAGTGTGGGGGTGATGCCACTATTCTAGTTGGGTGAAGCATGGTTTTATTTATTACTTCATCGATTACCCTTAATCTTATACTCGTGATTGTGTTATTCAAGTCATTTAATTACAATTGATGACGAGTCAAGCTTAGGATTACCAATTATAAAATTAAAACTTATTTTGATCGGATGATCTTCATTTAAGATTTTTCTCCTATGCAGTTTATTTTATTTTCTCAAACGAATTTTCTCCTATGCAAAAACATTTTTATTGAATGATGTACGAAATGATGGAAGCTTAAGCAAGAATTGAATTATTGATGTAAGCTAAAATCTGAGTTCAGTAGTTGATTGGTAAGAGGATCTAGGGACTTCAATTTGTGAGTCATTTCATTTTGAAACGAATTATCTTATAATCCTTCTTAATATATTTTAATGAATATCTATATTTATGGGTGTTTAATTTTCCATAAAAAAAAAAGAAAAAAGAAGAGAACATCTCATAGTGATATGCGGCCTAAGTATGTCCACACATGCTTGGAATGATCTCAACTATGAGATTTATAAAATCAATGTGCAAAAGAAAAAAATAGTTCATAGTGATATGCGGCCTAAGTATGTTCACACATGCTTGGAGTGATCCCAACTATGACTTCAAGAAATGTTAAACCCCATATAATGTACCATCATTAAGATTATTAAGGAAGATATTTTTATCTCGTTATCAAAAGTTTATAGTTCTAGCCACGTTTATGATGTCCCTGTAATTCTCTTTCAATCGAACTACCAAACTTATGTGAAGACCAAATCATGATTCAACTTATTCTTTTTCATCCTCATTAGTATGGAAGTTCAAGATTATAAACTTGTGTAGGATTAATTAATTTTGAGAATTGATACACACTGCACTAGAAAGCTTAACTGAATGTTATCTTCGATTAATCTAACGAATTTTCTTTTGTAATTGTGAAATCCTGAAGATTGATAAGTCTTTCAATTGTTAAAAGAAATTTCTTGTGATAACTGTTCTTATATCAGTGATAAGGGTCAATCGAAGTTGTATTATATAGTTGATCACCCAATTAAACCATTGTTGATTATCTTCGCTAGGGATTAGCAAAGTCTTAAGTGTGGTGGTGTGATAATTTCTTGAAAAGAAGTTATTTTCACTTTTAAATAAAATTTTATAACATATTTATTCGAGAATCATTTATTTAAAAAGCTTAATACTTCGATATTTCCATTATTAATTTAAGTATGGATATATTCATTATGTTGCTATGTTTTATTGTAGAAATGATGAAGGTATCATCCCTAAGAAAAATGATGAAGGAGTCATCCCGAAGAAATGAAGAAAAAAAGCAGTTTTTTCTATCCAAGCAAAATTGTTGCAACAACTTTTATTGGGTTAAAAAAGTTGTTGCAACAAGTCTTGATCCGAAATTACAAATTTTAATTTCGCATTTTATGATTGCGGCGGTTACAAATATGGAGAGAGTGCGTCTTTTTCAGTGGATTTTCGAATTATAAGTGGGGGATAAACACAGGAGGTAGTTATATTCTATGATTGGACAAGAGGAGAGAGAGAAAGTGTGGGGGGGAGTTATCTTTCACGCAAAAAGAGGAATTCCTGGACAGATTTTATTCTGGGCGAGTTTACTGTTCACGCAAAAAGGAAGGAAGACAGATTTTCCGGCCAAGGGAAGAAGGAGGTGGATTTTCCTGCAGCGTTTTGGGGAAGAAACTCTTGCATCTTTCTTCTTCTTTTTAATCATGTCTAGTAAGATCTTGACAATATTGTGTGTTCTTCTTTTTCCGTTATGAACTAATTTCCTTTGTCTTGTATGTTGAAAGTACTTTGTTTGTTGTGATGTTTTGATTTTAATTTTCTTGTGAATGTTTGAAATACTATTTTTATTGAATTTATGATTTTGTTCTTGGAAATTTTAGCTTAATCTCATCTTTAAATTTGCTTGGCAAGATTCGAGAGAGGAGTTAGGCTAGATGAGTGTTTTATATTGCGCGGCAAGATTTGAGAGAGGAGTTGCGTAAATTTGTCACCAAAGTTTCCGCCTTTATACTGCGCTGCAAGATTCGAGAGAGGAGTGGCGTAAGTGCAACATAAATTTAATATATTGAAGAAGGGAGAAAGAGATTTCGTCTTCTCGGTAGCAACATTGATTTGTGTACTTGATGTTATTCTTTATTGTTACCTAAGTTAGAGATAACTAGGGAAATATGGGGTAAACGGTTTTCATAGATCGAGAGATCATATTTTCCATTTTCAAATCGTTGCATGTTAGTTATTTTAGCACCCATATCGAATCACTTCAAGTGACCATCACAATAAGCAAAGGAAATCAACGTACAAGACTTTTTCTCTAAATTGTTATCAAAAGTATTTTTAGTTAATCGTAGTTGTAATCTTTAGAAGTTATTATAAGTAGTTTTCAAAATCAATCATCTCGTTAATTAATCAACTTGAATTTAAAGAAAAGGTTAAGCTAGTAATTGCGAGCGTTAGATTTAACACTTCCTCGTGGGAACGATCTTTACTTACATTTTATTACTTGAACCGACACGTGCACTTGTGTATATATACACTTTCCGCGTACCAACATGCAGGAGCCTAGTATCAAACACCTGGCAGGCGTCAAAAGGATCCTGCGATATGTTAATGGCACAAAGTATCTTGGGTTAACTTACTCCAAAAGCAAATTTCTCAAATTAGATGGCTACTCTGATAGTGATTGGGCAGGGTGTTCTGATGATCGAAGAAGCACCTCAGGATATCTATTCTTTCTGGGTGTTAATCCCATTTTCTGGTTAGCTAGAAAGCAGAAAACAATTGCGTTATCTTCAACTGAAGCAGAGTATATGTACGACTCTCAGCGAAGCGGCTAGGGAGACTGTGTGGTTGAGAAGACTCTTGCATGATCTAATCAGTGAAGAGAGTGGACCAACTCAAATTCATGTGGACAACACCTCCGTGATTGCCCTTGCCAAGAACCCCGTCTTTCACAACAAGACAAAATATGTTGAAATCAAGTTCCATTACACACGGGACTTAATCAATCAGAATGAAATCGCATTAGTTCATTGTGATTCTAAGAACCAACTTGCTGGCATGTTAACCAAGCCTTTACTATCGTTCTCTTTTACAGATCTGAGGGCAAAGTTCTATATGACGGATTTTTGCAATTACGGGAGGGTGTTGGAAGCCAATTGCAACAATTCCTGCATCATTGACCTGCAAGACATGGAAAAAGAAGGTGACTATCGATGTTTCACAAAAGGGGAAAGCTCGTACCTGCAGAGCTGATATGTTGTTTCTATTTCTAGTTTTTTGTTTTTGTTTTGCCCAATGCTTGGGGGCTGTCATTTTGAGCCTTGTCTTTTCTTTAGCTGAACTATTTTTATGTTGTGTGTTGGGTTCCTTGTGATGTATGAAAAACGCTGAAAGTATTGTGGAGCTATGGTGATGAATGTTCTTCCCCCTTCCTCTCCTTATTTTTCCTTCACCGCCACCCCCTCCCGTCGACAATCCTGCATCCTCCCTGTTAACGGTTACACGTCAAGATCTTGAAATGCGTCATGCCGCATAGATGGATCAACATTCGTCTCTCTGCGAATCTTTACAATCCACTCAGATTCGCTTCACTCATGATTTTCAACAACTTCAACAATCATTATCACTCTCGCAACAACATCAAGAACGTCTACAACATCAACAAGATCGCTTGCAACATATATCAATAAGAACGCGCTCAAGAATCCCATTCTACTTTCTACAAAGAATTTCAGGACTTTCGTGGCGAATGACAAGCATTTATGCGGGCTTTAACACCGGCAGCCAATCAACCTGCTCCCACAATCACCACGATCCCAGTTTCTGACTGCGGTGTTTCACAAATATCATCGGTACCAAGTTTGTCAGGGACTGATTCCATTCATTCCATCCCCGCAGAAACATTCGAAGGCCCTGTTCGCTCGCGGGTACCGTTAATCGAACCCGACGGGTTTGATTCTTGCCAGCCTAGCCTACTCGGACATCTGCCACTGTCCACCGCCCCCTTCATCGCACCTTACACAAATCCACCCTCACTCCCATCCCACCACAACCCATTTCCAGCCCTTCCGCCGTACATACAGCAGTTCCCCAACCTTCTTCCTTCCCCTACACAAATTTCACCTTCGCCACTTTTAAATTCTTTCATCTCTCAAACTCCCAGTTTTAAACAATACTCTGACTCGCACTAATTTTCCACCATATTCAACATTTGTCGGTCCTTCACCTGCTCGATTCGCTTCATCCGCAGACCTTCCCTGCCCTTATCAAAATCCTGATCATCTGGGTCGTTCTGTCGCTAAAGTTCACTGTCCTCGCTTTTCTGCGGGTGATCCGACATATTGGATTTTATAAAACAGAATTATTTTTCAGGTATAATGATATCAACCCTATAGATTATGTTTTTATTGCATCTTTATAATTGGACAGGCCAGCTTCGGCGTGGTTTCAAGGTCTATTGCGCGACAGATTATGCGCGGATTGGCATACCTTTAAAGAAGCAATTAAAGACCGATTTGGCCCTACCGATTATGAAGACCCGCTAGAGGTAAATTGATGAAACTTATGCAAACTTCTACTGTTTCAGCTTATCAAGATAGTTTTGAAGCTTTATCAGCACTAATCATGGCTTTTCTCAAGATACCTTACGTCGCAATTTTCTTTCGGGTCTTAAGCCCCATATTCGTCGCGCGGTCATCGCCCAACCACAGGGCAGCATATATCATACTTTTAAATTAGCACGTCTTTTCGAAGATCAATTTAATGAAGATTCTAAACCGACTAAAACATGGCCAAATAAAAATACGCAACATAACGCAACATCTAATTTTCATACTGATAAACCAGCGGTTAAACAACTTCCCCCTGCCGAAATCCAAGCAAGACGCGAAAGAGGACAATGTTTTGCTTGTGAGGAGCGTTTCTTTCCGGGACATAGGTGTAAAAATTGCTCGGCATTATATTATTTCGAAGGGGAAGACAATGACAATATAGACGACGAGGAAATAGAACCTACTATGGATACTATATATAATAAACCGTGAAACAAGCGTTAATGTACTTATGAGCACCTACCAAGCTAATTCTTTACGAGTCCAAGGCAAGATTGGACAATCCGCCGTACACATTATTTTAGACAATGGTTCTACCCATAATTTTATAACCAAGCGCACTGCAACTTTTCTAAAACTTCCAATTACGTCCATCAAACCTTTAAGTACATGATTTATCAAACCTTTAAGTACATGATTTTATTTCTTAAAAAAATATTATGAATCGCAGGTATAAAATGAGAAAAATTAGGATCAGCACATGATTTATATTAAGAAATCCAATTAAGATAAATCATTTTTATTATGATTTTTTTTTTACTTTCTTTCCTCCACCTTTTTCCCGGTATTATATTTCTTGTATCCGGAGAAAAGAATGGAAGTTGTAAGTGAACTTTTCCTTATGTTACAGTGACATCCAATCACGCGTCAATTACCATCTAATTAGCCCTTTGTAAACACACATAAATAGGACATGTTAGTTATCCGGCTCACGGTATTTAGAGATATTGGGTTTATTAAAGGGAAAATGATGACAAATAATGGCTTGTTTGTGCATGTGAATCATTGAAATGCTGCAGTTAATCAATTTCTATTATAATTGTTTTATATTTCTCAAATAGGTGAATATTTTGAATCGTTGAAATGTTGTGGTTAACCAATTTCTTTCTTCTCCCGGACATTGGCCCTTCTGCTATTAATTTTCATCGGTTTTGCTCCAGCAATTTTGGCTTGCATCATGATAGCTAGAGTCACTATTTCCGTGACTATGATGTAATCTCTGTTACTGTACTCCGTAAGAAGTTTAATGGAACCTTGTGTGTATAACTTTTCGTGCACGTGATATAGGTTTTGTTTTGGGGGATTTATTTTCACCGGCCAAGCGATTACGACCGCATGAACCAGACCTTAATCTAAGGTCCGGTCCATGCGGTCGTAATCGTTTGATCGGTGAAAATAAGTCCCCCCAAACAAAACCATAATATAAAATCATGTATTTGGATGAATGAAAACGTGCTTTGAATTGACATGTTTTTTACTGATTAAATTTGAGCGGACAATTTTTCACAAAATAGAATGTGTATTTTGTTGACTTATTTTTCAGTGTTATTTATTTCAGATGATGATATAGTAGGTAGTTAGCCATCTGACTTATTATCCCTTCGGTCTATTGTTTATTTATTTCATGATGATAGTTTTAGTACTAACATATTTTACATCACTATTTTCTCCTCGCTTTTTCAATTGCATGCTTGTAGGAAAATTAAAAACAAAAGGAATGTTTTAGAGAACTAGCTCAGCTTCGGAGAACACCTTGTTCTCCAAATTTAAAGAACAAAACTCTATTTGGTTCTATTGCGGTGCTTTTAAGGAAAGTGCATTTTTTTTATAAAATTGTCGCACAAAATTACAGCGACGCTGGCATCCGCTGCAATTTGAAAAATGTCGCAAAATAATTGGCGGCGTTTGAAAGTGCCGTGAAAAGTCCTAAAAAATGTTGTCGTAGCCGTTTCTTCTTGTAGTGGCACACGCTTAGCATGGTCATTCCACGACTTACCTTCAATACTTGCCCCACCTTTAAGCTCTGTTTGGCGGGGAGCGTTTTAACAGTAATGTGCCGATGTTTATTCTACCGCCCCGCCAAACTGTAATTGTGGAATAACAGTGATCTGGAGTCGTGAATTTTTTTTTTCACGACTCCAGAATCACGAAAGGGTATGTTTCATCTCCGCCTGCGCATTTTTCTTCACGGCGCGATAGAACTCCATCGTCTTCTGCCTGAGCATGGAAAAGAACTCCATCGTCTTCCACCATCGTCTTCTACCTGATCTTGGAAAAGAACTCCATCCTCTCCCACCACCGTCTTCCCCCTGAGCTTGGAAAAGAACTCCATGTCTTTCACCATCTCTGTCGGCGCTCTCACAGCTTGCTGCCATGGCAGTTTGGTGGACTTGCAGCTCACTTCACTCTTCTCGAGCCACAGTTGGTTTCCTTCTCCTCCCCACCTCTTCATCTCTTTCCTTGGAGAAATTGTTTACTCTGAGCACTCTCTCCTCCTTTTTCGCCACTTGGAAGCTCTCTTCTTCGGTGTTTCTTCCACCTCCCCCCGGAGTTCTCCCTTCTCTTGCATGAGCTACGGCTGGGAACAATGGGCAAAGTACATGAGATAATCGAAGCTCGCAGGTGAGTTGTCTGTCATGGAAGTCTCCCGACAGTCCTCCATCGGCCCTGTCCAGTCCTTCATCGGCTCCGCCCAATCCTCCATAGGCGACCGCACCCGGGCCAAAACTCTCGCACTCAAGCGACTCTAGAAGGCCACCTCCTCCCATGCAGCCGACAATTTCTCCTCGTTGTGCTACCTTTAGCTCCACAGTCGACGACTCGATAAGCCCTCAGTCGCGTCAAGAACATGAATGGATCAGACAAATATTAGGCATTATTCAAGTTGGGTATTGTATAATACAGCTGAAATTGATATTAGGCCTCAAGAACATGGATCATGAAAAAAAAACAGTTGATTCATGTGCTTGAACCAGAAAAATTATGCTTGATAATTATTTTGTTGTATTAAACACCGCACATTTATTTTAACAAATAGTTTAAACAACTTTTTCATTTGAAACAACACTGCAAATGCTTTCTTCCAAACAACTTCACAGATTCTCCCATGCAAAACAACTGATTTTTCCACCACTGCTTCTCTAGTCGCTACAGTTGAGTCAAACGTAGTCTTAGGCTCCGTTTGGGGGGACTTATTTTCACCGGTCAAGCGGTTACGACCGCATGAACCGGACCTTAATTAAGGTCCGGTTCATGCGGTCGTAACCGCTTGACCGGTGAAAATAAGTCCCCCCAAACGGAGCCTTAGTCATAGAATCAACTTGACTTATCTCTTGAGGCGAGCAACCTCGATTAGTAGGAGGTTGAAGTCGTTCCTTTGGACATATATTTTTGGTTCACTGCAAGGGTTTTTTGATGACTTCCTTGACAAATCCATCGAGACAAAAATTGTCGAAAGTGAAAATGTGAAAACTTTTAAACAGTTGAATTTGGGCGATCTGAGAGCATGAAATGAGCTATAACAGGTAAACTCGGTTCACCATTGGATGAAGGGCTCCGAGCTCATTCTGAAAAGGTATCATGGGCAAAATTTTGACAACCAAATCAAAATTTATGACCATTTGAAGTTTGGGCGTCATTTTGAGCTAAACCTCACATTTTTACTGCGACTTATTGTTCATCGACCACTCAAGATCTAAAGATTGCATGTTGTGTTGATGCCAAAAGTGTCATCAAGTCCACATCGTTTGAATTAAAGGGATATGTGGTAACTGTTGAATGGTCGGTTACTTCGGGTCACGAATGAACAAGCGGGATAAGGAGAGGTCACAGACACGAAGAAGAGGTCGCCCAGACCACTCGCGCGACCTCAAAAGGGGTGTCCGCCCAAAACTCTAACATAGAGCTCTCGCGAACACTTATATAGAGTTCGTAGCTCCTTGCCCCCTTGCTTCTATGCCCCCTCTTGGCTTGGATCTACCCACTACTTATAGAAAATTGGGGCTGCCCGGACAGGCAGACTCAGGAATCTCGGGCTACTCAGAAGGGAAGCCAAGCAGACAATGAAAATGAGTTCGCGCAAGCTCCCAGACGAGATGTCACACGGTCTCAACGGACATAACTTGTCCGCGACCACACCTGAAGAGGAGTTGCCCGCGGCTGTCCACAACCACTCCTGAAGAGGAGGTGCTCGCGGACACCAAAACCTATCTACGACCACTCCTGAAGAGGAGGTGCTAGCGGACACGCCAAAGGAAACTGCTTAGCCGAGGTAGGCACCTGGAACAGTCGCCTTAGATGAGGCAATTGCTAACTTCGGGGTAAACAATCTTAGTGCCTACGTATAAGCACAAATGAGATATTTAAGATTGTGCAACTTAGACTATACATATGAGTCAAACAATGAGAGTATATGAAATAGTTATGGATCATAGGATCATAAAAATTACATTAATTAATTGCATAGAATCAAGCATAGCCAAAATCAGTGCATAATAATATATTATATGACATATTATTAGGATCGGAATCCTATCTATTTGGGATAACAAATGGAGGTCCATTTCATGATGATGATTGATTCTCACTTTATCTAAAAGCGCATATTCTTTTACTAAAAGATAATTAAAAAAAGGATGAGATTAGTGAACTCGTCGAATGAACCACAAATTAACCTGAATCTATTTAATTTGGACTCAAATGGAGAGGACACTGGTACATATCATTAAGAGTAATAACAAGTCAAGGTAAAATATATACATGCACATAATAATATACAAAAACAACCAAGGTGAACGTCGATGTGTGTTTCTCACTCTTGGTTTCCTCCACGATGAGGGTGTAGGAGGCGTCTAGGTTACCCAAAAATTGGAAGGTTTTTTTTGAAGCGGCACCAATACAGTTTGCCCCCCTTTCTCTCTTTGACAAAATTTACTCAAAAGTTACCCAAAAAACTAACTTTTCTCTTGATTTTGTTAACTGGACTTGGTTTTACTTGGTATTTTATTGACTTTTGTATTCAGGAATACATGAGGAAGATGAACAGAAAAAGCGCTCGTTATTGAGACAAAAAGCTTACATATATAGCCACGGCAGGAAGGGAAAAACATTAAACATAAGTAGATGGTGGTTACAAGGGGGCATTAATTAAGAACGGCTAATGTAATTTCCTAAGCAGGTTTCTTGTGCACAACTGGACACAGTCCTGATGCGTTCCCAAAGCTGGTGCATTTTAATTGTGGCTGACCACATTAATTGGGGCTGATTTTCTTCTCCCCCCCCCCCCCCCCCCCTCTAAATCTGCACCATTTCTAACTCCAAGCATTTCCCTGAGCTCCATGAAGCGATTTTTGTGCATCGGCTTCGTCGGGATGTCCTCCTTCTACTTTCCGGTAGGGTAAAATTCCAGGTTAATGAGGTTCTTCTCCACGGCTTCTCTGATGAAGTGGAATCATATCTCAATGTGCTTGCTCCTTGCATGATAAGCAGGGTTCTTTGCTAGGGCAAGGGCAGATGTATTATCGCATAAGATTTTTACTCCTGTCTCTTTTCCTTCTTCTTCGATCTTGCATAGTTCCTTCTTCAATCTTTGCAACCAGTTTGCTTCACAGGCGGCTGTGTTGAGAGCCATGAACTCGGCTTCGATTGTGGAGAGTGCCATTGGTATGTTGCTTCCTGGAACTCCAGGAATAGGGCTTGAACCCAGGAAGAATATATACCCGCCTGTACTCTTTCGATCATCTAAGGTGCCTGCCCAAGCAGAGTCTGTGTAGCCAAACAATTCAGCTTCTTCTTCTCGTTTGAACAAGATACCATATGCCTTTGTTCCCTGTAAATAACAGAGCACCCTTTTTGCTGCATAAAAATGATTTTTAGAAGGATTACTAACAAACCTGGCGAGGATGTTGACTGCATTTTCGACGTCAAGTTTGGTGTTTGTGAGGTAGATTAGCGAGCCGATGAGGCTCCTATATTCTTCATTGTCAGTTCCCTCTTCTTCTTCTTTCTTGGCAGTGAATTTTTCAGTGGCAGACATTGGTGTTAAAGCTGGCTTGCATTCATTCATTCGAAACTTCTTCAGAAGTGAGATGGTGTAGAGCTCCTGCGAAATAAAGATCCCGCAAGCCAGATGCTTGATCTAGAGTCCTAAGAAGAATTTTAGGGCTCCCATGTCAGTCATCTCACAGTTTCCCTTCATTCTTTCTCTTAAATCTGTGATGAGCCCTGAGTTAGTTCCAATTATAATGAGGGCGTCAACGTATAAGCTTATGAAGAAGTTCCCCAATTCAGCTTCTTTATATAAAAAGTTGGTTCAATTGGGCTTCGTGTGAACCCTTCAGGGAGAAAGAAGGAATCATTGTTATGATTCCACGCGCGGGGTGCTTGTTTCAAGCCGTAGAGAGCCAACGACAATGAGTCGTATTGTTGCCAGTCGCGCGACAGGGGCAAAAGTTTCATCATAATCAGCTCCAGGTTTCTAAGTAAAACCCTTTGCTACAAGTCTAGCTTTCTTTTTATGGAGGCTGTCATCTTCATTCTGTTTAATTTTATACTCTCATTTGAGCCCAATTATAGTTTTATTTGAAGGTTTGTTTACGAGAGACCATGTTCCATTCTTCTCTATTGCACTGAGCTCATCTTCCATTGATATTCTCCACCCTTCTTCACTGGCAGCTTCTTTGTAGTTGACTAGAGTTGTGACAATCAAGGCTGATTCAGTGGTTTGGTAAATATCTTGTAGGGATCTCATTTTAACGGGCGATGATGATTCTATGTCACTCTCCCCTTGAGGAGTTTTTGTCGAGTCCTCATTGCAAGGGATGGAGCTTGGAAAAACTTCCAGCTTAATCGGCAGTGATGGAGGAGAGCTAGGCTGTGACGAGACTGATGCCCAGTCCCATTTTCGATCCACATGAAAG
The DNA here is from genome assembly GCA_033032865.1 of Dactylorhiza incarnata. Classification (NCBI taxonomy): domain Eukaryota; kingdom Viridiplantae; phylum Streptophyta; class Magnoliopsida; order Asparagales; family Orchidaceae; genus Dactylorhiza; species Dactylorhiza incarnata. Next base: position 3,401,590 of record JAWHQI010000088.1, on the reverse strand, counting down.
ACTACATCTCTTGATATAATTATTTTGCTTGTGTGGGGTGCTAGAAGTCTGTATGCTTTGTTTTCAAGGTTGTATCCCAGCAGAACACATTTCTCTCCACTTCCTACCAATTTGTCTCTCTCATCTTTGTTTGAGTGTGCAAAGGCAACACACCCAAATACTCTTAGGCATGAGACTATTGGTTTCTGCTTATAAATTGTTTCATATGGAGTAGAATTGGATAAAGATTTAGTGGGTAGCCTATTCAAGATGTATACAGTAGTAGTTGTGGCTTCTCCCCAGAAATTTTTGGGGCAGCAGGAATGAGTCATCATAGTTCTTGCCATCTCTACCATTGTTCGATTGTGTCTCTCTACTACTCCATTTTGTTGGGGGGGAGAGAATGGGGTTGTGAGTTCTCTGGCAATCCCAGCATCTTGACAAATATTAGAGAATTGTTTTGACATGAATTCCCCCCTCTATCACTTCTTACTCCTTTTATCTTCTTGTCAAATTGGCCCAAAATAGATTTACGTTTTAACGCAAGTGCACGTGTCGAATCAAGTAATATAAAGTGAGAAAAGATCGTTCCCTCCGAGAAGTGATTAATTTAATGCTCGCAAGTACTAGCTCTACCTTTTCTTTAAATTCAAGTGGAATATTAAGAGTGAGTTTTTAATAATGAAAAACTAACAATAACAACAAAACTAAACAATGTATACTTAAGAATACTTTTACCAACCTAATTGGAGAAAAAACAGTTTTGAGAAATAATCTTGTATATTGATTTTCTTTGCTTATTGTGATGATTTTCATGAAAGAATCTTTATGAAATGCTTGAATAACTATCTTGCAACGATTTGAAAGTGGATGTCATCATCTCTCGATCTCTGAAATCCATATTCTTAATTCCCCTAGTTATCTCTAACTTAGGTGGAAAAGACTATCATAAAGCACACAATCGATGTTGCTAGCAAACGATGAAATCTTTTTCTACCTTTATGCTATATTGAAATTCATGATACTTTCACCGCTCCTCTCTCGAATCTCGCAGTGCAGCATAAAAACGGAAACTTTGGTGAAATATTTACACAACTCTCTCGAATCTTGTCGCGCAATATAAAGCAATCATCTAGCCTGACTCCTCTCTCGAATCTTGCCAAGCAAATTTTAAAGATGAACTTAAGCCAAACTTGTTAGGAATTAGGGCGCTCAATATATTCTACAATACGGCATCGAGTTTGGAATGCGTATTTATAGTATCTCCAGCTTAGGGCGGAGCCCTAGGTCGACACGCAACCCGTTAAGACATATCGTGTCGGTTCGAACACGCGGACATAATAGTTAATGCGTTAACAACCTCCTCCTATGTCCGCGGTAAACCCGACGACGATGAGGGTGGTTTGTGTAAGTTCAACCGGATCGTGAACAGTACACAACCGTGTCCAACACCTGCAAAAACTGATTAGACTCAAAGAAAATAGTATGCACGCATAAAGATAAACAATAAATCTCAGCTGCACTATAAAACAGTCTAAAGTACGATCATAGCACAAGTCCAACAAACGTAGTGACTAGAATCAACACAAAGAGCAAAAGTCTAAAAAGCAAGTGTATCAAAGAGAGCTAAACAGTGCTCTAAGCAGAGATAAAACAAAAGAAAGCAAATAACACTATAACTACCGTCGTCCTCAGACGTCCAGCAAATCATCCTGCTCAGGATCCCATCCTGCCAGTGCTCCTCCATTAACAGCAACTCCTGTAATTTCCAACATGGAATGTCATTAGAAATGAATTCATGCTTTGAAAATGTACAAGAATCTAGTTCAACAAAGGGAACGTAGTACTTAATAATTAAGTTTGAATGAGTATTTAGAGTATTATAGGTTCAACCTCAGAATCTAATATCGGTTTTCAACGAAATGATTTATAGACTTCTGGACTCCGCAGCGATATCTGTGTTCCAATGTGGAATGTCCGGGTTACTGTTCTTCTAAAGTTAAGTGGAGATCATCAAGTTTGGAATGAAAACCCCTTAACTAAAGAAGAGTCAAATTAAACCGAGTCAGATTGTGTTATCAAATTTGGAATAACACTCTCTTCTAAGGTAAGAGAAGACGAATCCAGGTAAAGTTATTAACATCAGATTTGGAATGAAATAACTTACCAGATTTGTGCTCAGCAACCAAAACATCAACGGAGCACAACATGCTTGCTTTGACAAAGGAAATCAGGGAAAATCAAAACATCGATGTAGGCTAAGGTGATCTAAATCGCCTGTAGTCCCATTTCCCCCACTGTTTTGATTAACCGATCTTTGGGCATTCCTTTCGTCAATGGATCAGCTAGATTATCTTTTGATCGCACATCGACCAAAGAGATAATTCCTTGTTCTTTCAGATAGTTTAGTAGAGCGTGTCTCAGTCGTACATGTCTCCTCTTAGTATTGTAGAGGGCATTTTTAACAACTTGGGCTGCTGCTTGGTTATCGCAATACAAGCTCAGTGAGTTGACTTGTAACCTAGAAAAGGGAATATCTAGTATCAGATTCCTGATCCAGTCTGCCTCTTCACTAGCCGAAGCTAAGGCAAACAACTCGGCTTCCATAGAAGACAATGCTATACAGGTCTGTCTTTTGGATTTCCAAGTGATAGCAGCTCCACCTAGAGTGAATATGTATCCACTGGTAGATTTGCTGTAACTAACTTCTGAACACCACGAGGCATCAGAATATCCATCCACAGTAGGTGGGTAACCAGTGTAGCACAGGGCGTGATTCTTGGTGCCTGACAGGTATCTCATCAGCCTATCGAGAGCATCCCAGTGCTCTTTGCTCGGACTACTGGTAAAGCGACTCAGCATGCTAATATAGTAGGCAATGTCTGGTCGAGTACAGCTTGTGGCGTACATGAGACTCCCAATAATTTTGGAATATTTGACTTGATCAATGCTTGTTCCAACACTTGGACTCAATTTTACATTATGATCGAAAGGTGTCTCTACAGGCCTACAGTTTTCATATCCCTAGGTCGAAAGAAGTTGCTCAATGTAATGAGCCTGACTAAGAGTAACTCTACCCTTATCAACTCTAACCTTCATACCTAACAGGGTATCGACTGGACCGAGGTCCTTCATATCAAATTCTTTTGCGAGTGTGGATTTGATATCCTTTACTGCAACAAGATCTGAACCCATGATCAACATGTCATCCACATATAGACATATGATGGCTGTTTTATTTGACATAGAGCGGTGGTAAAGGCATTTGTCTGAAAGACTAGACTGGAAGCCAAAACTTTTTACCACTTGGTCAAACTTCATGTGCCACATCTTGGGTGTTTGTTTAAGCCCATAGATGGATTTGTCTAATTTGCACACTTTGTCTTTTAGATCTGGATGGACATAACCTTCAGGTTGTGTCATGTAGATCTCTTCATCGAGCTCTCCATTCAAGAAGGCTGTCTTGACATCCATCTGATGAACTATGAAGTTCTCGATAGAGGCCAAGGTGAGAAGAATTCTAATCGTGGATAGGTGACACACAGGTGAATAGACGTCAAAGTAGTCAATTCCCCCTTGTTGCTTATAGCCTTTAGCGACTAGACGCGCTTTGTATCTCGCTATAGACCCATCACTGTGCAATTTCTTCTTCAGCACCCACTTGCATCCAAGTACTTTGGCTCCTTTAGGGAGGTCCACTAGATGCCAGGTGTTATTCCGTAGCAGCGAGTCCATTTCATAATCTATGGCTTCTGCCCACATTAAAGAATCTCTAGATCGCATTGCTTCCTGGTAGGAAAATGGATCATCCTCTAAGTGGTAGGTGACAAAATTTTCACCAAAATTCTTAGGGACTCTATCTCTTGTAGATACTCTTACAGGGATAAGATTATCCTCTACAGGTTGGGAAGCAGTGCCAGAGGGGCCAGCTTCAGGTGCTACAGGAGATTCGGAAATCATCTCAGTAGACCCAGAGACGGTTAAACCATGATCTTTGATAAATTTATTTTCAAAGAAAATAGCATCCCTAGATTCTATCACAGTATTGGTGGACAGATCTAGAAACCTATCTACTGCACTATCTTCTGCACTACCTAGATATACACAAGTTGTTGTTCTAGGTCCCACCTTAGGTCTCTTAAGCTCTTGTATCCTAACGTAAGCAATACAGCCCCAAGTCTTTAGAGTGTCAAATCTACAAGGATGGCCATGCCACAGCTCATACGGAGTGGAAGTGAGCTTAGCATGAGGCAATCTATTCAGAATGTGATTAGCAGTTCGGACTGCTTCTCCCCAAAAGGAATTAGGCATGCCAGCAGTAAGGAGCATAGAATTCAGCATTTCTGTTAATGTTCTATTCTTTCGCTCAGCAATACCATTAGACTGGGGTGAGTAAGGAGCAGTGGTTTCTAGGATTATACCCGCAGAGGCACAAAAGTCTTGAAACCCTATTGTAGTGTACTCTCCTCCTCGATCACTTCTAAAATGCTTAATCTTCAGGTTTAATTGATTTTCAACCCGGGATTTGAAGATCTTTAAGATCTCAAAGGTTTCATCTTTCGATTTCAATAAATAGACATGACAGTATCTGGAATAATCGTCGATGAACGTGATGAGATACTTCTTTCCCCCTCTAGTGGCGTGACTCTTAAAATCACAGAGGTCTGAATGTATCAAATCAAGAAGTTGTGTACTCCTAGAAACAGACTTAAACGGTTTTCTAGTGATCTTGGTTTGTGCACACACCTCACAATTATCAAATCGAATAGAAAGATCTAAGGGGATGTTATGACTATTAGCTATATCACACATTTTCCTGTAGTTCACATGTCCTAATCTGTTATGTAACAATTTAGGATCTATTAAGTTTGAACTCACTTGGTTTATGCTATCATTATTAAGGCTAAGTCTATACATTTCGTTGATCAAGTAAGCACAACCATAGTAATGGGAATTAACAGTCAAAGTTATTCTACCGCTAGAGGTTGTGAAGGACATTCCTGCTTTATCTAACAAACTAATGGAAATTAAGTTTTTAGTTAAACTAGGAACTACTCTAACATGTAATAAAGTTAAAGTTTTACCTGAAGAGAGGACCAGATGTGCTGTCCCAGCATGCTTGACTTCAGTCTCTCCTCCATTGCAGTTTTCTACTTTATCTCTGACCTCAGTAACGTCAGTGAGAAGAGCTCTGTCATTCGTCACATGACAGGTTGCACCACTGTCCAGCCACCACTCTGAAGACGAAGTGCGGTGACTACTTCCAATCATGGCCACGAAGGACGAAGGACCGGAGATGTCAACCAGCATGTTTGTAGCATTCTGTGGGGCTTCCTCCTTCTTCTTCTTCGGTCCTTTGCATTCAGCTGCCCAGTGACCCCACTTACCGCAGTTATGGCACTTGCCTCTTTTCCTTTTGAGAGATGGCTTTTTGGCCTGTACCTGTGCAGAGGCATCACTTTTGGGAGCTGCGGGCTTCCGAGGAGGCTTACTGGGTCGTGAGACGAAGTTGGCAACCTGTTAGGGTTGACCAGCTTGCTCCAGGCTTTTTCCAGCAGCGTTTTGGTCTTCGATGTAGATGAACCTTTTGAGTTCATCCAATGCGATCTGCTCCTTCAGTCTGTGCATTTCAGTCTTGAAGGTATTCCATTCAGGAGGCAGCTTGCTCGGGATCAGACTGACGAATAAATTATCGGACATGTCAGATTGTTCGTCTTCCAGCTTGAGACGCAGATTCTCCAGATCGATCAGTTGGGAGGTAACTGACGAATTTGCATTAAATTTGAAGTTGAAAAACTTCTCGCCAAGGAGAGTCTTCGACAGTCCCTCTTCTTTCTGAAATTGTGCGTTCAGGCGATCCCAGATTTCCTTCGCAGTTTTGTATGCACTGTAGGTCATCGCGAGGCGAGGGTTTAGAGAATTCAGGAGATAGTCCCTGCATAAATCCTCGTCCTTGCTCCACTGGTACTCGTCCACATCTTCGCGCGTCGTAGCAAAATCACTGAGTACGGTGTAGAAAATTTCGCGCTCTTTCATGCCCAATTGGACATGGATTTTCCAAACATGGAAATCTGTTGCGTCGAAAGACTGCAACTTCACAATGTCGTAGGAACTACGCTTCAACATATTTTCACGCAGAAAAATAAAAACCAGTAATAAGTCACCTGATCCGTGCGGAGGACGATCGAGAACCTTCGGATCCAATCCAGCAAAAAAAAGCAAAAGAGAGTTCACGTGAGTTGCACAAATGCGCTCCTTAGTGACGACCACAATCTGAAGTCAAAGAGCAAGAACCAGATCTCTTGAAGCAAGGAGCAAAATCAACCCAGAAGGTTGATCCAGATAATTATCCAAATCTTTCCAACAGGTATCAAAACTCGGTAACTGTAGCTCCACTCAGCTTTGATCAACGTGTAGCCAAGAAAAATTAATCTGCTCTTCTCAAATTTGCAAGATTTGCACGTGAATCTGCTTGCCCCGATAGAAAAAAAAAACCTTAATAATAAAAAAAAGGTTTACGATCTCAATTCAGAGAAATTCCTGGCGGTTCGAACACGCGGACATAATAGTTAATGCGTTAACAAAACTTTCCAAGAACAAAATCATGAATTCGATAAAGATAGTATTTCAAACATTCATACAAGCATTAGAATCTAAACATCACAACAAAACAAAGTACTCACAACATACAAGATCTAGGAAATTAGTTCATGGTGGAGAGATGAAACCAAATAAGAAAGATCTTACTAGACATGCTTAAGAGAGTCAAATAGTGCAGGAAATTCCACTCAAAGATGTGCACAATCCATTGAAGAATCAGTCTGGTCTCCTTCTTCTCCACTAGGGTTTTTCGCCAACCCTAGTTCTTCTTCTCTCCAAAACTCTTTTCTCTCTCTCCAATTTCATATATCCCTTGCTGGAGGTTATTTCCTGCCTAAAAACGAGCAGCCCAAGCCCAAGAGACGCATCCTTCCATAATTAAATTTGGCACAAAATTCGGAATTCAATTTTTAAATCCGCCAGATTTGTTGCAACATCCAAAAATGGATGTTATAACAACTTAAACCGGCAAAAATATTTATGTCCAACTTTTCTTCTCCGAGTCGATTTCTTCGGCATTTCTAATAAGAAAACATATAATTTTAATCAAATGATCCATAATTTAAATAAACATGAATTTATTTATATTTTATATTTATTTAGATCATTTATTCCATTTATAATAAAATAATAAGTCAAAATAAAAGGCTAGATAACTTACTTTTAGGAAGTTATCACACATCCACACTTAAACTTTTGCTAGTCCCTAGCAAAGATCATTCAAATTACAGGCTTGAATGAAGAACTAATAACATAACATAAATTCAAATGATCTTTCATCCTTGTAAAAAAATTAATCAAAGCATACTATAGAAATTCGCTTTACTCAATTGATAAGCCTACAATCAATAAAAATTCAACCATTCATAACTCCATTAGCTTGAATAAAAGATAATGCTCAAATAAGAATTTTAGTGCGGTGAGTGCTAAAAAGAAATTTACTCTCATGCAATATTTCTTATTGAACCTCTGCATTTATTGGAAAAAATAAGAATATGCTAAGCTATTGATTTTAGTCTCCACATGAGTTAGTAGTTCAATTGAATATCGGAATGACTTTGGCTTGGTTCAAAATTTATGGGTAACTTTGATAGTAGAATGTCATTCCCTAGTTAGTACTCTTAGCAAGTTTACCATAATACGGGGTTTATCAACATATATATTTTTTTCTTTTCATAGTAGAGATCATTCCAAGTACAAGTGTACATACCTAGGCCACATATCACTATGATGCTCTCTTTTTTTAACTTCTTTTTTTTATATATCACAGTTTGGGATCATTCCAAGTATGTATACAAATACCTAGGCCACATATCACTATGAAATTTAACCATTTTTTTAATTAAACACCCATAAATGGCTACTTATTAAGATACAACTAGTAGGAACATAGGGAATTTAAGCATAGAATAGTGTATATCAAAGTGGTAAGGATAAAGCTCAAAGTATTTAGTGGATGCTCGAAATGGATTAACTTCCTAAACTCAAGTCTTGACTTACATCGTTAACTCAGTTCTTGCTCACCCCTCCCTGGTATTTGCAGAAGTAAATATCAAAAATTGCCTTAGTCGTAAACAAAAATTTTGTGCATGAAATAATTGCCTAAATGAGCATTATCAAAAAAATTCTTACTAACTTCAAATTCATGAATTGAACTCCTAAGATTGTAAAACCATACCAAATAATTATCATTGAACACTTAAGTAACTTATTTGTACAACCCGTATTCGCCGAGTGGGCCCCTCAAGCCAAGTGGCGAGACCTGGGTCAGCTCGATCATTCGCCCCGGCTAGGAGGTGAAAGTACCCCCGGTTTGGTGGGGGTAAGGTGCAGAAGAGAAGGAGCTAGGCGAGTGGTGCTCTCACGGACCACTCGCCGGGAGGCGTGGGCACTCGCCCAGCTAGGCGGGTGCCCAGCGAGTGGTGCCCTCACGGACCACTCGCCCAGGATTATTTGAGGGGGAAATGACCCTAATACCCCTGGTGGGTTGCAAATAGCCCTTCGGAACAGCGGAGTTAGGCTGTTAGCAGACTAATTTGGGGTGTTGTTAGTAAAATTAAAAGGCGGATTCATGTTATTTGCAGACCAGCCTAGAAAAATCTATAAATAGACCCTTAAGGGCACCTTGGAGGAGATCCGATTTTAGAGAATCCTCTCCTCCAGGCTAGTTTTTGGTCGGCTGCTAGTGCCCTCCAAGGTGCCCGGTTGAGCTCTGGTTTGGGAGGGGAAGCTCTCTAAGATCTTCCGGGTGTGTGGCGGGACCTCCTCGCTTCAGCCTTGGGTCTATTCACATTCTCACATCCACCGTCAAAAGAGTCTAGTGAGGGAGAAGTAAGCATCGGCTACACCCCCAGTGGGTCCGAACTCAAGAGACCTGTTGCAGGTTTCAACATTTTTGGTGCGGTGAGCGTGGACCGTAGCCGGTGAAGGAAAATCTTGAATTAGGTTCGATGACAGGAGATGGCGGGAATGGTTCTGACTCAGGCCACTCGCAGCCACCCGCGACAGGGGAATGGATGGAGATGTTTGAGAAGTTCAAGCGAGAGGTCCTGCAGATAGTTCTCGCAGCAAGGAGCGAGTGCGAGACCCCGGCGGTCCCCGTGGTTCCACCCCTGCAGATCGGCGAGAACGCACCAGGGCAGCGGCCGGGGAAGGAAGTGCTAGCAGAAGGAAGTGCGCGAGATCTCCCGGGGCGGCAGCTGTTCAGCAGTCCGGCGAGTGCTGAGGTGTGCGAGCTGGGCCCGCGCGAGAAGACCACTCGCCGAACAGGGGAAGGGAGCCCCTTTTACGAGATGATCCTCTCGGCCCCAGTGCCAGAGGGGTTTCGTGGGCCGGAGATGTCCTACTACACCGGCAAGGAGGATCCAGTCGTGCACCTGCAGTGGTTTGAGGACATGACCTCAATCCTTCCCATGACGGATGCTTTTCAATGCTGACTCTTCGCAACCACCCTGAAGGAGAAAGCAAGAGACTGGTTCCACCAGCTTTCCGCGGGTTCCATCTACACGTTTGATGATCTGCGCCGAGGCTTTCGGCTGCGCTTCTCGACGTCAAAAAAGAGGAAGAAGGATGCAGAGGCTCTCTTCAAGATAAGGCAGAGGGAGGGAGAGTCCATGGCACATTACGTGGATAGGTTCCAAGAGGAGATACACCTCGTGCAGGAGGTGCCGGGATTCGCCCTCCAGATGGCGTTCATCGTAGGGTTGCGAGACGGGTTCTTCAAGATGGACCTGAAAAGAAGACCTCCCTCATCCTTTGAAGAATTGATAGAGCGAGCAGCAGAAGAGATTGAAGGGGAGGCAGCCAACCCAGAGTTCTACAGGAGGTTGGCAAAGATGAGCGAGCCTGAGGTGAGGCAGCAAGAAGGAAGAAGGCGAGATGAACCCAGGGGTCAGGGGTTCGAACGACCGCCTCGGAATTGGAGGAATCAAGAGCCCAACAACAGGTTGGGCTGGAGGCACCAGGAAGGACTGGCGAGAGGTCAGGAAGAAGGATACCAAGGAAGAGAAGCAGGAGGAATGAATCCGGGGTGGAGGCAGGGTCCCAGACCCCCTCACCCCCCAAGGGAGCAAGCTATGGCAGTAGGCCAGGGAAGAGGAGCCAGAGGAGCAAGAGGAGGAAGAAGAAGAGCAGGGAGAGGGGGCAGGGTGGCGTTGCATTATTGTGACTTTCATCAGGAAGAAGGTCACGCGACCGCCACCTGCCCAGAGTTCTTGGAGATGAGAGAGAGAGGTCAACCACGGCGGCAGCAGGCAAGGATCGAGGAAATGCTCCCGGAGGCGGAAGAAGACCGATGCGAGGACAGGGAAGATACAGGAACCAGGGGAGGAATCGGGGTGATTCATGGAGGGGTTGGGATAGAGGCCTCTCGCAAGAGGAGCTTCCAGGCGATGTTCCGAAGGGACGTCGCGTCGACTTCCCAGACCCCACCCCTCTCGGAGAAGCTCACCTTCTCCTCGGAAGACATGCCAGATTATGAAGATCCATTCTGCGACGCCCTGGTGATTCAGACAGCAATTGAAAATTTCACGGTCTCTCGGATCCTGGTAGATAACGGGAGCTCAGTGAACGTGATCTTCAAGAAGGCCTTCGACGCAATGGAGGTGGAAAAGAAGAGGGTGCAGGCCTCCGACGGACCGTTGTTTGGTTTCTCAGGAGAGCGGAAGGAGGTCGAGGGAGGTGTTGGTCTCCAGGTGACGCTAGGAGGAGTCCCAAGAAACTGCCGGTTCGTCATTGTGGACGCTCCGAGCAGCTATAACGCCATTTTCGGACGACCCCTCATCAGCGCCTTCCGGTGCGTGCCCTCATCATACCATCAGTGCTTAAAGCTCCATAGTGGAGGAGTCCAGGTCCGCGTCCGAGGAGATGCTAAGGTGGCGAGGCAGTGCTATGTGACTGTCGTCAACACCATTTCTTGGATGGCGGATGCCGAGAAGATGGATGAAGAGATGGAGAGGCCGGAGGGGCCAGGAGAAGAAGTGGAGAAGAGAGAAGTAGGGGGAGAGGGCGATGCCCGAGAGGAGAATATGGAGGTCGCTCGTGAGGAGCAGGAAGTCAAGCCGGTGGAGGTGGAAGGAGTCGCGGAAGAAGAGGCCTGGATAGAAGGGCGAAGAGCAAAGGGCCAATGGGAAGAGCCAGCCCGACTCGAGGCGGCAAAAGAGGTGGTGGAGATGGAGGTCCTCACCCAGGAGGGAAGGGTGAAGGAGGCGCGAATCAGCGGGGGTCTCGGCCCGGAGGACAGGGTGAAGATGCGGGAGTGCATCCAGAGGAACGTGGATGTCTTCGCATGGAGCGCAGCTGATATGTTAGGCATCGAGGCGGACGTGGCTTGCCATCGTCTCAACCTCGATCCGGAAGCCCGCCCCATCCGTCAGAAGAGGAGGACCATCGCCAGCAAGCTCGAAGGACCCATCCGCAAGGAGGTGGCAAAACTCTTCGAAGCAGGTTTTGTATCGGAGATCCAGTATCCAGGCTGGGTCTCCAATGTCGTAATGGTAAAAAAGGTCGATGGCCGCTGGCGCATGTGTGTGGATTTTTCATTATTAAATAAGGCCTGCCCTAAGGATTGCTATCCCTTGCCTCGGATCGACGCGCTGGTTGACTCAGCCGTCGGTTTTTCTGTGATGAGTTTTTTGGATGCTTTTTCAGGTTATCACCAGATCAGGATGCACCCCCCAGACGTCAAAGACGTCTCGTTCATCACCAGGGAGGGATGCTACTGCTATAAGATGATGCCCTTCGGGTTGAAAAACGCAGGAGCAACCTACCAGAAGATGATGGACCGGGTATTTAGGGAGCAAAGGGGAAGGAACCTGGAGGTCTACGTGGATGACCTTATGGTAAAGAGCACATGCGTGAACTCTCACATCCAGGACCTCGAGGAGACCTTCGCCACCCTATGCAAGTACAAGATGCGCTTGAACCCCCTGAAGTGTGTGTTCGGGGCCAGTAAGGGGAAATTCCTGGGGCACCTTCTCACCCCATGGGGGGTAGAACCTCACCCAGACAAGGTTAAGGCCATAATGGAGCTGGGGTCGCCGTGGAACGCCAAGGAAGTTCAGCGCTTGACCGGAAGACTCGCAGGGCTGAGCAGGTTTCTCTCCCAAGCCGGGGAGAAATGCTCCCCCTTCTTCAAAACATTACGAGGTAACCAGAAGTTTGAATGGACAAAAGAATGCGAGGAGGCCTTCCAGGCCTTGAAGAGCCAACTCACCAAGGCTCCACTTCTTCAAGGTCCCAAGGAGGGGGAGGATCTATATCTATATCTCGGGGTCGGGACAGAGGCCGTAAGCTCCGTCCTGGTACGGGAGGAAGGCAAGAAGCAGCTGCCTGTCTATTACGTGAGCAGGGTCCTGAGGGAAGCAGAGCTCAGATACCCGATCTTGGAGAAGTTGGCCTTTGCTCTAGTCGTCGCGGCAAGGAAGCTCAGGCCATATTTCCAGGCCCATTCAATTCAAGTGGTGACGGACCACCCTCTCCGCCAGATCTTCGAAGGAGTGGAACACTCGGGAAGGCTCGCAAAATGGTCAATAGAGCTAAGTGAATTCAACATTGTCTTCGTCCCTCGACTATCCATGAAGGCACAGGTGGTGGCTGATTTCATGGCAGACTATGTGGCCGAGATGAAGGAAGATGGAGCCCCGCGTCACGTTCCGTGGAAGCTGCTGGTGGACGGGGCTTCAGGCAAGAATTCACTCGGAGGAGGGGTGGTGCTGGAGAGTCCCCAAGGGGTAAAGATCGAGCAGACACTAGTGATACACTTCCCAATCACCAACAACCAGGCGGAGTATGAGGCGGTGATCGCCGGTCTACGGTTGGCCCAGGAGCTCGGTGTCCATGACGTGGAGGTCCTCACCGACTCAATGGTAATAGCCTCTCAGATCAAGGGAGAGTTTGAGACAAGGGAGCCTGCGCTCATAAGGTACTTGGCCAAAGTGAGAGGTCTCGTGGGAACGTTCAAAACTTTCTCCATCCAGCACGTCCCGCGGGAGGAGAGCACCCTGGCGGATCGGTTGGCCAAATTCGGTCCTCGGGCCGGGGGAACCCTGACGGATCTATTCCGCCCTTCGATTGAAGAAGGAGAACTCATGGAAGTAGAGCAACGGCCCTCCTGGAAGGACCCCTTCATCACCTTCCTTGCAACAGGAAAGTTTCCAGAGGAGGTCCCGGACCAGAGGCGCTTCCGATATAAGTCTGCCTACTACGTGCTCCACGAGGGGGACTTGTATCGGAAGACCCTCTCGGGCCTCCTGGCCCGATGCGTTTCAGAGGAGGAGGTTCCAAAGATCTTGGAAGAAGTCCACTCCGGCGAGTGCGGCAGCCACTCGGGGAGCAGGATGTTGGAGGCAAGAATAGTGAGGCAGGGATACTTCTGGCCAACCCTAAGTAAAGACGCGGCAGCCTTCGCCAAGAGGTGCCAGAAGTGCCAAATGTTCGCCCCGCTTCAGCTCGTGCCAGCTCAGAGGCTAAGGAGTATCACGGCGCCCTGGCCATTCGCCATATGGGGAATGGATCTGGTAGGACCCTTCCCCCAGGCTAGTGGGCAGAGGAGGTTTCTCCTAGTAATGATTGACTACTTCTCAAAATGGTTAGAGGTCAAGGCGTTGGCTAAGGTCACCTCTCAGGTAATCCGAAACTTCGTATGGGGGGAGATCATTTGTCGACATGGGCTTCCACAAGCCATAGTCACGGATAATGGCCCGCAGTTCGCAAGCGAGGAATTCATCAACTTCTGTGGCCAGCTGGGGATAGACCTCAGGTTTGCATCCGTTCATCATCTCAGGAGCAACGGACAAGTGGAGGCGGCAAACAAGGTCATCGTGAACCTGCTCAAGAAAAAGGTGGAAAATCTGAAGGGCAATTGGGTAGAACAGCTTCCATCGGTCTTGTGGGCCCTAAGAACTACCCCCAACACCGCCACAGGAGAGACCCCTTTCAAGCTCTCTCACGGCTGCGAGGCCGTCATCCCCATAGAGTTCGAAGTTATGACACCACGGGTAAAGGCCGCCGCAAGCAGAGAGGAAAGTTGGAGAGCCGAAAATGAGATGGAGTTGCAGCTCTCCCTCGACCTCATCGAGGAAGCTCGGGACCTGGCAGCCATTCGCCAAGAAGAGGTCAAGCGGCGGATGGCCAGGTATTTCGACAAGCACGTCAGGGTCAAGCAGTTCGAGAAGGGAGATCTGGTGCTCAAGAAGGTCGACGCGGCTGGGAGGTCCGCCGCAGTGGGAAAACTTAACCCCAACTGGGAAGGCCCCTATGTCGTGGAAGAGGCACTAAAGTCTGGTGGGTATCGCCTTCAGAATGTGGAGGGCCAACCTCTCAGCCACACATGGAGTGGTGACGATCTTAAACGTTTCTATCCCTGAAATTATGTAATGAAAATGTTTTTGAAATAAGAATATTTTGTTTAACATGTGTGTTTGAGATTGATACTGCAGCTTGTAGGAAAAACTCCGAAAGCTCCCAAAATGGCCCCGAGCAGACCCGCTGTCCAGGCTCTCATCTAGCTGACAGGTCCGAAAGCTCACTAGGAGGCAGGTTCTATGTGAAAGAAAAGAAGGCCCCGAGCAGACCCGCTGTCCAGGCTCTCATCTAGCTGGCAGGTCCGAAGGCTCACTCGGTGGCAGGTTCAAAATCCTCAGGGGGTGACCTCAAGAGCACTCGCATTGACCACGCGCGGGAGAAACGACCTCACTTCACTTTCAAGATTACCTAAGCGAAACCCCGGTTTGGGCGAATGGTAAGGAAGTGCGAGTGGGGGAGGCAGCGGGAAGCGAAGGGGAGAGACACGCCCAGGTCACCCTCGAGCATTCGCTAGGTGGCCGGGACAGTTGCACTATAGTTTAAACGTCCTAATGAGCCTAGCGAGATATAGCGGCGAATGAGAAAGAATTAACGTCCTAGCGAGCCTAGCGAGACATAACAACAAATGAGAAAAAGTGGAGATAGCACAAAAATGGAGAGCACAAAAATCGTGGCCAATATACATATATTTCAAGGGCACTCGCCCCGTTCATGATTACATTCAAAAGATTTTAAGTAAAAGACGGCAAAAAAACACGGTCCAGCTCAGGGGTCGGCGGGCTTCTCGCCAGAAGATCTATCACTCTCGCCTGAATCCGGTAGGAGGGCGTCTTCTCGCGGCTCGCCATCCTCATCTTCCGGGAAGGGGGTCGGGATGAAGAGCTCAGGGACGACCTGCCGAGCAGAGAGGCATTCGGCCTCTTCCTTCAGGTACCCAGCCTGCCGCAACACCTGCAGCGCATGCTTCACGGCGCTCTGGGCGTTCTCCTGCATCAATTGCTCCAGCTCGTGGTGGGGGTAGAAGTGCCCCCCGCTCCCCAAGGCGAGTGCCGAGACCTCGGCTTCTCGCGACCGCTGGGCCTCGGCCTTGGCCAGCCGGACTTCGTCTTCAAGGCCAGCCACCCGAGCACGAAGCATCTCGGCAACCATGGTATCCTAAGAATAATAATAAAGGTGGTAAGAAGAAAGTACATCAATCGGCAACAGGCCACTCGCGGGGAAGGAGAAAATGTATATACCTCCGCAATGGGGCAGCTGGCGAGAAGGGTTTCCACAGCTGCCAGCTTCGTCCTGAGTTCCAGCGCCTCGGCAGAAACGACGGTCCTGGACTCCTCAACCTCCGCCAAGTTCCGCGCCAGTTTGATGCTCCAGCGCGAAGACATATGCGCGAGCTCGAGCGCCCGCAGCATGGCCCTGGCGGTCTCATGGGCGAGGACCTGAGTCGTCTCGGCATCGTAGACTTCAGCATCCTCCCGACCATAGAGGGCATACGCGATGGCATAGGCCTCACCACTCGCGAGGTCGCTCTCTATCCACGATGGATGAAGGGTGGAGAGCGAGACCCTGTTGGCGTTCCTGTCCCACTTTACCAGGGGGGCCCCTGAGGGGTCCACGTACTTCTCGCCGCTGGGGAAGTTCCGGTGGTCCCTGGGCAATGGAGGCGGCGGCAACGACGATCCCGCGCGAAGGGTGGTCTCGCCTGGCGCACCCACCCCGGGGTTTGAGTCTGAGCACTCGCCCCTAGGATCTCGTCCAAGACCCCCTTCCCCTTGGCAGAGGGGGGATTCTTTGATTTCTTGGAAGAAGAGGAGGTCAGCGCCCCCGGTTTCCGCTTCTTTCCGCTAGGCTTGGAGGAGGAGGGTTCTTCCCGACAGGCATCCGCTGCAGCCTGTGCGAAAGACACCGAAGCCCTAGCGGGACGCGGTGGATGCAGGGGAAAGCTACGCACGCCTGCATAATATTGCGAGTGATTTAGCGAATGGTATAAGAGTCACAAGATCGAAACGAACGAAGTTCCGAAAACTTACCCTCGCCCTGCGGAATGAGCGGGAGCGAGTTGACGTTTCGCCGTAGATAGACGAGGTCCATCCCGTGCTCCAAGATGTATTGGTGGAGTTTGGCCTCGTGCCCCCCTAGGGTCGGGGGGCGGAAGGTTGACTCCTCCTCCTGCACTGGGGCGAGAAGTGTATTCCCCAGGTTCCCGCTGACGAAAAGGAAGCGCCGAACCCAGTCGTGATTCTTATTCGGGAGCCCGTAATGCTTGAGCGGGTTCAGACCCGAGAAGAACGAGATGCCGTTGGTACAGCGAAAGGTGTAGAGCTTGCGGAAGACGGGGAGCGAGAACTCGATCCCCTCTTCTCGCAGATAGCTCGCATACCCGACCAGCATGGCGATGGAGTTGGGGTTGAGCTGGCCGGGCACGACTCCATAATATCTGAAGGTCTGGCAGAGTTCTGGCCAGATGGGCAGGCGAAACCCCACCTCGAAGTGCTCTAGCGGGATCGCGAGAGCACAGGACGAGATGGAGTTTAGGCGCTCGTCCGACCTGGGCTTTCGCGCCTCAAATCCAGGCGGGAGGTAAGACCTTTCCCTTTCCTGGACGGTAAGGCTGTGAGGTAGGAGCTGGAGCATCCGCAGGATCATTCGCGCGGCCCTGCTGACCGGATCCCTTCTGGGGGGACACCCTCGGCTCATCCGCAAGCGCGGAGCGGTTCGGTCGAACAGGGGAACTCGGAGGAATAGAGTCCCGCAGCGAAAGGTTGGGGTCGAGGGCTACAAAAAATAGTGGTCAGCAGCGAGCAGCAGGAAGGATGAATCCAAAAGGGGTTACAACTTACCGGACTGAAATGAGGTCTCGCCCGGAGGAGGTGGAGGAGAAAGGTCCCGATCTGGAGGCCTCTCGCCCGGGGGAGGTGGCACCACGACACTGCTCGAGACGGCCCCGTGGCCGGCCTCGGGCATCAAGATCCCCTGCGAATGATCAGAGCGAAGGCAGGGTAAGGAGAGGAACTAAACAGAGGGACGAGAGGAATCCTCATACCTGCGTCCCGAGGTCCGGAGGATTCCTTGCCGGAAGAGTATCCGCCGGCGGAGTCCTCGCCGGAGGAGTGCCCGCAGGGGATTCCGAGGCAGTCTCGCCTCTCTGACGATTCAGTCGAATCGCCTTGGCTCTACGCGAGACGTAGGGGGCACTCGGGTCCCGCTTAGACATAAGCCAGGGAGCAAATCTGGCTGCCTTGGGGGCAGTTACAGCTTGGGCCGCGGCCAGACGCTCGATCATCTCTAGCGAGAGGGGTCTCGCGGAAGGCTTGTGAGAAGACATTGATCTCAGTGAAGGGCTAAGGGAGGGAAGAAGCTCCGAATCGAGGGTTGTCAAAGCTCCAGGAAGTTCTGACATGAAGAGATATATATAGGACAACGGTGGGACCCACAGAATCTTGTGAGTCCAGTCAGCACGCACTCACTGAATACATGGTTGGACTGTTCTTTCCGAGCGTAGTAACCACTCGCAAAGAGCGAGGATTGTGTACAACCCGTATTCGCCGAGTGGGCCCCTCAAGCCAAGTGGCGAGACCTGGGTCAGCTCGATCATTCGCCCCGGCTAGGAGGTGAAAGTACCCCCGGTTTGGTGGGGGTAAGGTGCAGAAGAGAAGGAGCTAGGCGAGTGGTGCTCTCACGGACCACTCGCCCGGAGGCGTGGGCACTCGCCCAGCTAGGCGGGTGCCCAGCGAGTGGTGCCCTCACGGACCACTCGCCCAGGATGATTTGAGAGGGAAATGACCCTAATACCCCTGGTGGGCTGCAAATAGCCCTTCGGAACAACGGAGTTAGGTTGTTAGCAGACCAATTTGGGGTGCTGTTAGTAAAATTAAAAGGCGGATTCATGTTATTTGCAGACCAGCCTAGAAAAATCTATAAATAGACCCTTAAGGGCACCTTGGAGGAGATCCGATTTTAGAGAATCCTCTCCTCCAGGCTAGTTTTTGGTCGGCTGCTAGTGCCCTCCAAGGTGCCCGGTTGAGCTCTGGTTTGGGAGGGGAAGCTCTCTAAGATCTTCCGGGTGTGTGGCGGGACCTCCTCGCTTCAGCCTTGGGTCTATTCACATTCTCACATCCACCGTCAAAAGAGTCTAGTGAGGGAGAAGTAAGCATCGGCTACACCCCCAGTGGGTCCGAACTCAAGAGACCTGTTGCAGGTTTCAACATTATGGATTAATAAAAATAAGAATTAAGATCATGAAATTCATGTATGGTTAATTTAATCTTCACTCAAGTGGTAGGGGTTATATTTCCTCTACCTCCACACTTGGGATTTGCTAGTCCCTAGCAAAGAAATTAGATCATGCAAATACTGGAATGGAACAATACACAAAAATAATGAGAATCTAAATTGAAATGGGAAACTCCCCTGAATTGAATTTGATGGAATGTATGTGCAATACTTCTTGTTGACCTCCATGTTTCTCTCACCTCCACACTTAATCATAATAATAAGGTCTGCATACTTACAATTTCAAGAATAGATAGGCATTAAAGCATAGGATATAAGTATAGATCATCTATAGTAAACGCAAATATCATTAATCATAATAACATGTGAGCAGCAATCCTTAAGCAGTACCTCAGAATAAAATCATGATAATAAATATCATTACTCATAAATCGTAATAATCAGTCTTCGGGACTCACCAAAGTGCACCAATCATTAATAAACATCTACTAATAAACAGTAGTATAAGAGAGTGTTATACAAGTTAAAATAAAACCAGCACCAATAAAAATGTATCACGGCGAACATCATAGATGAAATCAAAGAAAATATCACACTAAGAAGCATTCAAGTTAGTCTAGCCGATTAGATAATAGCAGCAATATAGTTCATGTCATGTAATCAAGTAGACAATATCAATATAATCATGTTTGTAAATAAAATAAAATAGAGACGATTCGACTAGTCTTCCTCATCCTCTTCTTCGTCTTCTTTTTCTTCGGTGTCTTCCTCGTCCTCTTCGTCGTCTTCCTCTCCGTCATCTTCAGCGTAACTTTGCGAGAATGGCTGCCGCTGCTCGTGAAATCGCCCTTCCGCTCCACGAGATCGCCTTTCTGCTCCTCGTGAAATCGCCCGTTAGGCCTAATATAACTGCTGCCTTAATTTGCATTAAGGCGTGGTCGAACCGCAGGAGCGTCGGTTCAGTTGAACCGACCCAAACCGTCGGAGTGCGAAATCCTGAAAGAATGTGCAAAGCGAGCAATGTGATAACAATTTATTTTCGGCGTTGTAACAATTACGTGCAGCAGTGAAAATGTTGTAACAATTATTTTCAGTTGTTGTAACAATTGCGTGCAGCAGTGAAAATGTTGTAACAATTATTTTCAGTTGTTGTAACAATTGCCTTAGACGAATTTGACTTAGAAAACAAATTTCAGCCTTTTTTTTCTTCCTTTTCTTAGCCAAATTTTTGCTTTTTCTTCTGTTCCTTGTTGGCCATCATCTTGTGTTTTCCCTTTCCCACTCACATATCTTTTACTAAGTTACAAACATATAAATTTTAAATATTTCATATTAGATGGGTTGCCTCCCACTAAGCTTCTAAATTATTGCAAGAAAAAAATACAGGAAAATTAAAACACAAAATGCAGCAAACGAAAGATAACTACTGGGTTTATTGTCTCCCCAGCATGACTTATTCAAGCCTTAAAAATATTCTAGATTATTGGCCTGTGAAAGATAAAGTGAACATGTAACTGCCTTAATATCCGTTGCGGTAACGGGTACCGATACGGAGATAACACAGTTACTCCCTCTCCTGAATAATAATGCATAAACTTCATAGGTAAGGGAAATAGAAAGTAAGAGGAGCAGGACATCTGCTCCTCACTCATCTCATCAACATGCATATGCTTAGGTGGAAAAGGAGGTTTAGGAAATAAATTGGAAGAAAGACATAAATAATTAAAAAGTGGGAGAGTGGTCTCAGTCTCACTCTCAGCAGGCTCCAAATCTTGTGCACTACTGTCGACGTCCAAAGCAAGGCAAGAGATATCAGAAGGTATAGGAGTCACGCAAGCAACATGGACATCATCAACAAGTGAGGAAGTGGATACTTCCTCAACTAGTGAGATGACATCGTCAAACTTTTGCGACTCGACTACAATCTCTGTAACCTCGCACTGCTGGATGGCTAAAACAGGATCAGTGGAAATGAGTGTAGAAAGTTTATGCAAAGGAGGAACTGCGTCAATTGCAATATCAGAGAACATGTGAATTGGTTCCTCGTGGGGTTAATCCAAAAGAGATGATAATTGTGTTTCTAGAGGAGGCGCAACCATGTCATTGCACAAATTATCGAAAGGAGAATCTGCAATAGTCCCCCGTAGACAAGGTGGTACTGTGTATGGATCATCAGAGGTAGAAGGAACGTCATGTGTACGGAGAGAATCCGCAATACCCCCCCCCCCCCCCCCCCCCCCTAAGACAAGGTGGATAATCAGATAGACTAATTTCAATATACGGTTCATTTTCCTCCTCCCTTTTACATTGAAATGCAGCGCACTCTTTTAATACGTGGTCGGTGCAATGACAGAATATGCATTGTTCCCCACTTCTTTGCGGCTTTTGAGGGGTCGTGCTGAAATAAGGGAACGACACTTGTTGTGGAGGTGCGTAATTATAAAAATTAAGCTCGTCATATGACATATCATATGATATTGGTGCTCCGTAAGGTGAGTCATATGGCGTATAATCATGGTCTCCTATATAACAATCATCACTATTATGATTATAAGACCCGCACCATCGACATAGAGAGTAAGAAAACATGATGTTGCATGGGTGGATTCACAAATTAAAATCATGCATAAACTAACTGTACAAATACAAAATCACTATGGAGACCCGCTTAGAAATTTTAAAATATCAATGAAAAGAGAATTAAAAAGAAGATAACTTCACAATTAATTGCTCAAATAGAACAACAAAAACTTGAGCTTTAAATACTCAGGATTTACTAATATTGCAGGAAGAGTATCACTAAATAGTTGCACTTTCCCGGCAGCGGCGCCAAAAACTTGATACGCCCAAAATAGATTTACGTTTTAACGCAAGTGCACATGTCGAATCAAGTAATATAAAGTGAGAAAAGATCGTTCCCTCGGAGAAGTGATTAATTTAGTGCTCGCAAGTACTAGCTCTACCTTTTCTTTAAATTCAAGTGGAATATTAAGAGTGAGTTTTTAATAATGAAAACTAACAATAACAACAAAACTAAACAATGTATACTTAAGAATACTTTTACCAACTTAATTAGAGAAAAATCAATTTTGAGAAATAATCTTGTATATTGATTTCCTTTGCTTATTGTGATGATTTTCATGAAAGAATCTTTATGAAATGCTTGAATAACTATTTTGCAACGATTTGAAAGTGGATGTCATCATCTCTCGATCTCTGAAATCCATATTCTTAATTCCCCAAGTTATCTCTAACTTAGGTGGAAAAGACTATCATAAAGCACACAATCGATATTGCTAGCAAACGATGAAATCTCTTTCTACCTTTATGCTATATTGAAATTCATGATACTTTCACCGCTCCTCTCTCGAATCTCGCAGTGCAGTATAAAAATGGAAACTTTGGTGAAATATTTACACAACTCTTCTCTCGAATCTTGTCGCGCAATATAAAGCAATCATCTAGCCTGACTCCTCTCTCGAATCTTGCCAAGCAAATTTTAAAGATAAACTTAAGCCAAACTTTCCAAGAACAAAATCATGAATTCGATAAAGATAGTATTTCAAACATTCATACAAGCATTAGAATCAAAACATCACAACAAAACAAAGTACTCACAACATACAAGATCTAGGAAATTAGTTCATGGCGGAGAGATGAAACCAAATAAGAAAGATCTTACTAGACATGCTTAAGAGAGTCAAATAGTGCAGGAAATTCCACTCAAAGATGTGTGCAATCCGTTGAAGAATCAGTCCGGTCTCCTTCTTCTCCACTAGGGTTTTTCACCAACCCTAGTTCTTCTTCTCTCCAAAACTCTTTTCTCTCTCTCCAATTTCGTATATCCCTTGTTGGAGGTTATTTCCTGCCTAAAAACGAGCAGCCCAAGCCCAAGAGACGCATCCTTCCATAATTAAATTTGGCGCAAAATTCGGAATTCAATTTTTAAATCCGCCAGATTTGTTGTAACATCCAAAAATGGATGTTATAACAACTAAAACTGGCAAAAATATTTATGTCCAGCTTTTTTTCTCCGAGTCGATTTCTAAGTACAAATGAAATATACATTTCCAAAATTTTCATGTAATATTTTAATATAAAATTATTTATAGAGGGAAAAATTCGTTTCCCTCCAAAACTTTCATTGCCACTTTTAGATTTTTTTTTTTAAATTTTTATTTCCTCCCCCCTAACCGGTGATCCACTTCCTCCCCTAACCCTTAAATTAGCCCTAGCTTTTTCATTTCCTCCCCTAACCCGTAATCAGTTACCTAATACGTGACTAATATTTTAGCCCCATTTCTTAAATAATATTTCGCAATTGTGTCGAAGGTCGTCATCCGTGTTGTCCAACCGACGAATTTATCTTTATCTTTATAATATAAGAGAACTTCAAAGTAGCTATGGTGAAACTTTCTTCTACCCAAAATACCCTCATAAAAGGCCGCTTACTTTCAAAATCCATAGGGTAATGTGTCATTTTGTTTTCCCTCTGCATTTTGCCGCTCCCAATAAATGCTCCTCCCAAAAAACCACTGTCACACGCCATCTTCGGTCTTTATTATGATTCCCAACATAAAAAAGGGGGCTTCCTCCTCGGCAGAGCGACTGCTCCTTCTCCAACGCAAACCCATCGCTACAGCCCCGCCCCCTCGCAAACCCATCCTCCGCCTTCCTCCCGCTGTCCAGTTCTTGCGGACGCGAGCCCATCCTCCGCCTTCCGCCGCATGGATCGCTACAGCCCCCACCCCCTCGCAAACTCCTCGCTACGCGTCCCTTCACCGACGAAGAACACTGCCCTACGCATGGACTCAACAAGGTAATCATATTCTCACTATTTTCTTCATCATATTTGGATCAAAACTCTCATTTTTCAGGTTCAGAGTAAGGATTTAGGGATTTCACCGAACAACTCCTCGCTACGCCTCTCTTTACAGTCGGAGAACTTTTCAGGTTCAGTTTTTACAAAATTTGGAAGCCACAAACAAACACCAAGCAAAATGTTTCCAATCTCCTATCTACGGCATTACTCTCATCACAAGTAGAAAAAAAAATAACAGATAGCCTCTTCACGGGTTAAAAAAAATTTGTGAAGCAAAAAAAACAAACAGTAACATTAATCATATCCGCTGTTCATCTTCCCTCTCACGGACGGCAAACAAATTAGGAACTAAAACTTACTCAAATTCAGGAAACAAAATAGTTTTCAATCAAACATTGACTACAGGACTTTTTCGAGCATTTTGTGTTCTCAGCACATTTTTTTCTTTTTTTCAGCTTCGGAAGTCCTTAATACTGGATTTATGATTTCAGCTAATTAGAAGCTCCTACCCGAAAGTCATATATGAGCTTAGCAATTTTTTTATTTTCAGCTCTCTACTTTGTCAGCATTTTTCTTAGCTTTTTCTATTCTCTGCATTTTTTTCCAGCGCTTTGTCTCTTTTTGTGTGCTCTTTCCAGCTTTTTCTTAGTCGAATCGCCTATATGAACTTTGTTATTCCTTTTAGTTCATTCCCTAGCACATATCTAATATTTTTTGACTGGATGGAACTTTTGAGAGATTAGAAATATAGAGAGATTCCGACAAGCTCTGCCATTGCTGCAAGCTTCCTTTAGGTGCATTTTTTCGCTGCTTCTTCCTTTTTTAAGTTATCCTTCTCAGCATTTTTTTAGTTGGTTCTTCGTGTTCTCAACAATTTTTTTCAGCATTGTGTACTCAGCACTTTTTTTTTACATTTTCAGCTTTTTTAGTCCTCTTAATATTGGATTTGTCATTTCTTCTAATTAGAAGCTCCTATGAAAGGCATATATGCGCTTGGCATTTTTTATTTTCAGATCTCTACTTTGTCAGCATTTTTCTTAGTTTTTTCTGTTCTCTGCATATTTTTCCAGCTTTTTGTGAACTCTTTATGCAACTCCTTATGAAACTGAAGATTTCAACTACTTTGAAAAAGGACATGCCCAACTCTATATATTTTGTTTAGTGCATGTATTAAGTCCTTATCCCTTCATTCTTTGGTAGGTTATTATTACTGTTGTTGTTGTCAAGATCGGTCAACACCGTTGGAGAGCTCCACTCCGACCCAGGTTTCGCTCATAAATTTTCATAATCTATTACTATTGCTCTTATAAAAGCAAATACTCTGAATGCAGTAGTCTTTGTGCTGAAGATTAGCAAATGCATGAATCTTTCAGGTGCAACCCCTTCCACTTTTGTGCATTTCTTTTATAATAAATTTAGTATTTAGCTTTGTTAATTATATTTAGTTTAAAATCTATCACTTTGACAAAACATGATTACTTAGAGTTTTATGTATAGTTTACATTATGGTGATTGAAACAATTACGCTATGCTTGAAATGTGTTAATTTTGAGTATCCATACACCGGTCTACTAACTAGCTCTTTCTCTCCTAACTACTTAGCAATCACATATCAACTGTTTGATGAATTGCTACCAATTTTTTTAATTTCTCATTGATGCATATAGTTTGATGATTTTTTACTAATTGAAAGCATGTAAAATTAGTTTACTATGCTAAAACATATAGCTATCACTATCCTTAGAAGCTCATTGATATATCGAATCTTTTCTTTTACCAAATTCTTGGTACTGAGATACTACTATACAAGTAATGCTTTTAACATATTTTTTGTATTTTGGGATGCAGGTAGTAGCTTGATTTTCGTGTTAGTGGATATTATCTAAAGAAGAGAGGAGAAGACATCAGTTGACTATCAAATATGTACAAGAATGTGCATTCATAGATTTTTCTTCTTTATAGATACTTTTTTTCATGTATTTAGTTTAATTAGAGATGAAAGTACTATTCGTCTGTATTGAGGGGTTTGGGCAATCTCCCACCCTTTTTTATTAATAAAATAATGAATATTTAACACACTTCTCTTTGCTATTGAATATTTTATTTATTTGTGTTTGAATGTTTCAAATTAAATTAAAATAAAAAGTAAATGTTTAGTGGAATTTTGATTAGTATTTAGATTATTTGAAAAGTATTATCATAATTTCTTTTCATTCTTTTTAAAATATAATATTTTGCGACGTTTTTTTTAAAAAAAACGTTCTTGTACAGTTTTGGCTTTGGTGACGTTGGCTAAGAAACGTTGTGTTAGGATTAACGTCTTTTGCGACATTTTTTGGAAAAGTGTCACGATAGAGCAATTACTTATTATGACGTTTTTTTTAAGTGTCACGATAAAACAATTGTCAATCATGGCGTTTTTGAAAAAAATTTCGCAGTAAAGTAACTGGCAATCACGACGTTTTTTTTGGAAGGCGTCGCAATGAGCTACGGCGACATGCGCAATCACGACGATTTTGTGACGTTTTTATAAACGTCACGAAAACTATCGCGACGCTTTGAAATCGTCACTAAAGACATAAAAAAACGTCGCCATAAAGCGATTTTGTTGTAGTGTTGTCATCCATCTTCGACTAATCGTCCTCCAGCTTGTTGCGCAAGTTCTCCAGCTCTATATATGATCTGGGAGGTGATCGGCAGGTTCGCTTTGAGACGGAAGTTGAAGAACTTTTCCCCAATGAGCGATTTGGACAATACCTCCTCCTTCTGGAAGTGCGCGTTGAGACGATCTCAGATCTCCTTTGCGGTCTTGTAGGCGTGGTAGGTCAGTGTGAGACGAGGATTGAGGGAATTCAACAGGTAGTCCCTGTAGAAGTCCTCATCCTTGTTCCACTGATATTCGTCTACGCCCTCGCCAGAAGACGCAAAATCGCTCTGAACAGTGTAGAAGATGTCACACTCCTTCATTCCTAGTTGGACTTGAATTTTCCAACTAAGGAAATCGGAGGCGTCGAACGACTGCACCTTGGCGACGTCGAGCGCACTTTTCTTCGACATCACAACAGAGTTCTAAAAACAGAAACTAAAACAAAGTCACCTGATTCACGCAGAGACGACCGGGAAACTTCGGATCCAATCCAGTAAAACTTTGTTTGTTTGCTCCTCCTCTCCGACTAGACACAGTCGTCGAAGACTAAGACCAAATGGCACAATCTCCACAGAAACACACCCCAAGCGGAAAAGGAAATGGCTATCAACTTCCTCAATCCACAGAGATCCAAGAGACTTGCTGTCAATCTTGGCAGCAAACAGTAATCCAAGGAATCATAGAGATTTCAAGATCGATCTGGATGGGCACTAATCTTCCAGCAAAATCAGTTAGATCCAAGAATCTTCTGCAGGGATGATAGCTTTCTCCAAAAGCACACGATCGGCCAGATCAAAGTCCAGAAACAGAAGGCCCCTCTCTCACGATCGGCAACGGCAGACAAGCGACCACTTCAAATCGGCGACGGAAGAAAAGGAGGCGCCAGATCTGAATCGGGACAGACGATCGACAACTTCAGATCGGCGATCGATGATGGCAGATCAAAAAACGACAACAGATCTGAGCAAAAAACTCGCAATAACAGCGATTGGATCTTCTAGATCCACGATCGGCTTCTCTGGCGGCCGAAAGCTCGCAATAGCAGTAGGGCAGAGGTATCTGCAGATTTGAGGTCTCTTCCTCGCTAGATGGACTGCGCGAATTCCTTCTCGATCGAGAGCGGCGCTCGATCGATCTCTCTTGCGGCAAAAAACACGAACGGAAGAAAACAGGGACCAACAGCTTCCTTTCGATCTGCAACAGGGAAGAGAAAACAGCGACGGGTCTCTTCCTTCGAGCGGCGCACGGGAACGAAGAAGAAGCGGCGATGGATCTCTTCCTTCGAGCGGCGCACGGGAACGAAGAAGTAGCGGCGATGGATCTCTTCCTTCGAGCGGCGCAGAAGCGAAGGGTTGAGAAGAAAACCTAAAACGTATCTTGAGAATGTTGGCTCCGCTCAAGATAGTCCGCTAAGGCTTATTGGTGTGGAATGGCCTTATGTAGTATCTCCATTCTCCAGCGTAGAGCCTAACCCTAGTGACACGTAACCCGACAGATCGATCCGAGTCGGTCCTGACACGCGTGGACATATATATTAATAAAACTAACAAATGTCAAATGTGTGTTTCTCACTTTGACAAAATTTCTTCCTTTTTTTAGAGATTTGCATTGACAGTACGAAAAAAGAAAAGAACGGCCGAGGCCCCACCTACACCGAGGTACACCTAACCCGATCGGCCGTGACTAATTCACGGAGTTTCGAATTAACACACTCAAAATTGTCCCAAACAAAAGAGCTACAAAATTTCTTCCTTTGACACATACTACCTGCACCACCGAAAAAATATGAATTTTTTTTGCTATCACCTCACTTTCCGGTGGACTAACATCTCCGAAAAATATGAATTTTTTTTGCTATCACCTCACTTTCCGGTGGACTAACATCTCCGAGGATTATGCATCTGCAAACTACGTCATAAGAATAAAATTCCTAAAGTCTCTGTCCATGGAGAAGAGGAAGAAGTCGTGTCCATAAATAGATGATGATGTCGTATTGATTTGCCAGCGGAGAAGTCGGTAATTTCTATAAATCCTTAATCCCTGTCGAGAAGAGCAGGTCAAAGCATTAATAATTTGAGGCGATTCTTATCCGCACTACAATTTTGGCTATCCTCATTTTTTTTGTATGAGCTATTACGTATCTTTTAGAAATACGTCTTGTATATGCATTTTTAGGAAAAGTGTTCAACAAAAAAGTTGTAGATCTCGACGAGACTTTTGTGTTGAACACTTTTCCTAAAAATGCATGTACAAGACGTATTTCCAAAAATTCTCTATAGTTACGCCTATGTTTCAATCAGGGCGGCAATACGTCTTGTGCGTGCATTTTTAGGAAAAGTGTTCAACACGAAAGTTGTAGATCTACAACTTTCGTGTTGATCACTTTTCATAAAAAACCATGTACAAAGCGTATTTCCAAAAGACGCATAATAACTCATACAAAAAGAGTGCGGATAGCCAAAACTGTAGTGCCAATAACAATCACCTAATTTAATGCTTGGGGCTGAAGGAAACTACGTCATAATAATTTTATTATATTCAAGTCTCCCTCAAGCCTGCGTCGCCTAGCTACCATCAGCTCAAGAAGAGCAGGTCAAAGCATGCGGCTATGGCCGGCCCCTTTAATTTGTTTCGCACTTTACCAGTCTTAATTAAATTTCTATAAATCCCCACAAATATTATTCATCCGCCAGTCAATCTTATTCATCTTATTCATCCGGCAATCAATCAATCAATCAACCAGGCCATGGATCCCCAGAGGCAAACCATAGAATCCGCCAAGAAGTACCTCACCACGGCCGCCTCCGTCGCAGCGTCGGCGATGCTCGCCCGGACCGTCGTTAACGAATTCCTCCCCAATGAGTTCCGCACCTTACTCTCGTCGGGCTTCGACAGACTCTTCAGCCGCTTCTCCACCGACAACGTCATCATCATCCGGCAGACCGAAGGGCTCGCCTCCAACGAGCTCTACGATGCCGCCGGCACCTATCTGCGCACCAAGATTTCCCCGACGCTGAAGCGGCTGAGGGCGAGTAAGAACAAGGACAACAACAACATCATCATCTCCCTCGACGACGGCGAGGGACTGACCGACGTATTTGAAGGCGTGAAGTACAAATGGCAGCTCGTCAACAAGCAAGAGACTTCCAACTCTCGATATGGGGAAACGAGCGTCGACGTGCGCTGGTACGAGCTCAATTTCCACAACAAGTACAAGGATATGACGCTCAATGCATATTTTCCCCACATTCTGGAGCGATCCAAGGAAATCAAGGCGGTGGACAGACGGCTCAAGCTCCATATGAATGACTGTGATGAATGGAGTTCGATAGATTTGAACCACCCCGCAACAATGGATACGCTGGCCATGGAGTCACAGCTCAAGAAGACAATCGTCGAGGACTTGGTGAGATTCGTGAAGAGGAAGGAATATTATAAGAGGATCGGAAAGGCCTGGAAGCGCGGGTATCTGCTATTTGGTCCTCCGGGAACCGGCAAGTCAAGCTTGATCGCCGCCATCGCGAATTACCTCCGATTTGACATCTACGACCTCGATCTGAAGGAGGTGAGTGATAATTCCGATCTGAAGAGGCTGCTGATCGGAATGTCAAATAAATCGATGTTGGTGATGGAGGACATCGACTGCTCCGTCGATCTGCGGAACCGAGACGACGAGGGCGAGAAAGAAAGAAAGTCTCACGACCGCGACGTAACGCTCTCAGGGCTGTTAAACTTCATCGACGGCCTGTGGTCGACGAGCGGGGAGGAGCGGATCATCGTGCTGACGACGAACTACAAGGATCGGCTCGATCCGGCGTTGCTGAGACCGGGACGAATGGACATGCACATCCACATGGGCTACTGCGGTCCTGACAGCTTCCGGGTGCTGGTTTCTAACTACCTCGCCATTGATGCGCACCCCCTGTTTGAGGAGATCGAAGGGTTGCTGAAGGAGGTGGTAGCGACCCCGGCAGAAGTTGCGGAAGAGTTGATGAAAAGTGATGACGCGGACATCGCTTTGGGCGGGCTGATCGTGTTCCTGCAGAACAAAACAAAGGGCGAAGAAGTTCAGGAAGAGAAGGGCATTCGAGAAGATTCTGGAGACAACAAACAGACGGACAGAGACGACGGAGTTAATATAGATGGAGAGAAGAAGCCGGTGGGAACCGGCCAAGCTGAAGATCAAACGTCTGCTGGAATCCCCACTTTGGTGTCTTAATACCGCGGAATTTTTGAATCTGAAGAGCGGACTTTGATTTGCTCTTTTCAATGATTTCTTAGATTTAATCGTCTCTCTTCGATCTTGCACGCGGCACGCGGACAGTGATCTCGGACAGCGATTTCGAAACGCTGTTCGGACGCTAGAATCCCTCCTTAACAATTTATGAGGACGACGAGTGGGTTATTTAATGGTTTTTGAGGAAGGAACGATAATAATAAGTTCTAAGGCACACCATAAATTATCACTAGGTTTTTTTTTTACAAACAGTCACAAAATTGGGGACAATTGTTTGGTATCCCTAAAATATCAAATATACAGATCATACAATAAATACCAAAAAGTGCAATTTAGTAGTTGAGAAGTGGAATTTGACCGATCTTAACTGATTGAAGCTGGTTAATAAGTCGAACCAACTGACCTCCTCCCACTCGAGTCATGGTAGTGAAATGTGCGTGCATGGGTGGCTGGGGGCGCATGATCCACGTTGCCCAAAAAGTCGGTTGATCGACCCAATGATGCCTCCACGAAACTTTTCAAATTACCTTCCCCCAACTTCATCTTCCGACCACGATTTTGGCTACTTAAATTTGAGTAAGAAAACGCATGCCTGCTGTGAGTTTATGCTTGCCGTTATAATCACAAATTGATGTTTTTATCGGGTATACGTGTTTCGAGACACCTACTATGCTCTTTTTTATCACTTCTAATCACCTCAATGATGTCGCATAAGAAATTAATTAAATATAATTTTTCCGTTAAATGTGTTAGTTTCATTAGGCATAGAGACTGATTTTAGAAAGTTTAGGAAACTACGAAGATGTGAAGCTTAAAATCAAAATAGTGATTGATTTCATAAATTTAGAAAATTTTAGGGACCGATCAAACAATTTTACGGTTTCTTTGCTTTAAACCTTTGCGCATTAGTGCCCGCAAAATAAACTTAGTAAAGTGATCATGTTGCCGATGAAGTAATTGTTGGAGATTAGTCTCCATTTAGGACAATTGTGGCTGTAGGAAAAGTTGTTGAGATTAGCCTTCAGGAAAAATAATGATATAAAAAGCTACAAGAGGAGAAAAGACATGTTAAGAGAGCTCACTGTTTTTCAAAAATATCTCAAAATATCTATTGACATAAGCACTTTTTCTGCCTCTGGGCAACCGAACACCTCCAAAATCGTGATGTCACTGGGAATAAAACTTTTTCAACCGTCATCATCATCTCAAACAAAGCCTAATTAGTTAACGGATGTCCAACGTACTTTACGACCCGTTAACTAATTAGCTTGAATCAACTATAACCCTCCGAAAAATGATCCATATGAAATAGTGATGGAAGAATGAGTTGTTGAGGATAGCGGTGAAAGAATTGATAACACTATTGCAAGGAAATCTTTTTAGAGTGTTGTTTGAAATACAAAAATATATAATTTAATATATTTAATAGAACAACTGTGTGATGGATGGATATTAAAATAAAACAGTTTTAATTATAACATAACAATTATAGACTCATATTAACATATTATCTAAAGTATTAATAATGGGTGATGTCATGGGCAAACCTATTTCGGTTAATGGGAGCTCATGGTTAATTGCAGATCATTAATGTTAATGTTAGATCAAGATCTTTAATGTCAAACCAAAATTTTATTCGTAGACGAATATGAAAAATTTGAATTTTAATTAATCAATTAAAATTCAAAGTCTACTCTTTCTAGGCAAGAAGAGATCTGTTGATGGTTTATCGAAGAAGCCCTCTGCCGACAAAAAGGCCAAATTTACAACTCCTGCTGTGAAACAGAATCCTGGTAAATCTGATGCATCTCCCACTGCTAAACAAACTGGAAAATCATCTGCTGGTGGTGGCAAAGCAAAAGAACAGAGTTCTAAATCTACTGGTTCACATAAATGCAATTCTTGTAGCAAGTATGTTGCATTTTTTCCATTTTGGTTTTCAGATTTTTTTTTTAGTTTCCACAAATTTTAATGGCTACTTTTCCTTTCTTTCTTTCAGGCCTTTCAATAGTGATAATGCTCTTCAAGCTCATACTAAATCCAAACACGGGAGAAGGAACCATCCAGACTAGTTTCACAGAAAGAACTGCATGATTTTAAGTCAAAATGAAGAAACGGTGTAAGACCCCATATTCTGAGTGCAAAGAAAGTAGAAGTGTACTGAAGCTAAGGAGCTAGCGCCAGACGCTAGTGCTAGCGTCGGCAGTAGCGCACTTTCCGAGAAATATGTTATTCTCGAGAAATGTTTATAGCACTCAAGATTTTCCCAGCGGATATATAACACTGAGAGCTAGCGCCAGGCGTTAACGCTAACGCCAGGCGTTAGCCTAAGTCTTAGTGTCGACGGCCGTCGAGACCGTTCGTCGAACACGCCGTTCGTCGAACGAGCCGTTCGACGAACATCGGGCAGTTCGTCGAACGCGAGGCCGTTCGACGAACGTCGGGCAGAGTGCCGAACACGCCGTTCGACGAACATTAGGTCGTTCGTCGAACGCAGATTCGAAGCCATTCGTCGAACGTAGTTTCGAACGACGATCGTCGAACGCAGGCTGGAAGAATTCGTCGAACGCACTTGGATTCCTTAAGCGGATGTGGATAAGCTCAGCCACCGCCCTAAGGGCTAACGCCCGACGTTAGGTGCTAACGCCGGCGTTAGCTAAGAAAGTATTTATACAGCAACTCCGACTTTTCTTCTCATTTTTCTCTGAAACCCTCTGCTTTTCTGAGAGGTGTGGGCTGAGAGCTGGGAAGGAGATTAGTTGAAGGTGAGCCTTTGTTGTGTCGAGGGCAAATCCGTGAAGGAGATTACTTGCGTGTTGTGCCATCGTCGATTCCAGCCGAATATCTTTCTAAACATGGTGCAGAAACGAACGGCAAGGGTAACGATTCTCCTCCCTAATCCTTGGACACGATCGTCCTTTGATTTGCATAGTAGTAGACAGATTTCCACTAGCAAGTGGATAGATTTCTGCCGACGGGTCGATGTTATCCCCGTAGAAATTGCATATTGAGTCCGGAATTGAAGTACGGACATAGGCATGCTGTGTGAAGCCCATCTGGGCAGGTTGGTCTGGATTGGTGATGTTGATATGTTATTGCATTCCGGAGAAGACTCCGTAATCTTTGCTGTGTTTTCCGGGTTCTGTGTACTAATTCGTACTGCAAAGAGGTCTGGAGGTGTTTCCCAGAAAATACCCGGAAAGGGGTAGCAGAACTGTGTTCTGTCACTAACGCCAGGCGTTAGAGCTAATGCCGGCGGTAGCTCCCAGTGAGCTGTGTGGAAGCCTGTGAAGCCTATGTCCATGAACTGGGTTGAGCAGCAGAAGCTGAAGGACCGCGTACCTTGCTTCGTTGACCTTACAGGTCAAGAGCGGGTTAGGGAAAGCCGTACCCATTTTAGGTGGATGTTATCCCTAATATTATGAGCGCGGGCATCTGGCGGAACCGACCCCCCTAGCTATCTGGTGAAGAGGATTGCAACCTCGGAACACGATACGCCGTTTGGGACTAGAACTCATCAAGGCCGGCCATTCTGGATGAGAGTCAGCTCATAGTGAGAATCTGAGTTGAAAAAGGATTTGTTGATTGCGTGCCGTGAGTGCACAATGCGTTTAAGCCTAAATCCGAGTTGAAAAAGTACTTGTCGATTAATGCATCGCTCTCAATGAAAATGAATGCTTCTATGTGGTGCTTAGACGCACCTGTGATATATGTACTGATATTGCTTGCCTGCAGGGAAGGAGCACTGCCGCCCCGAGCATGGGGTGGGGTCGTTATAAATCTGGGTCAGCTAAAGCTGACCGGTTACTTGTTTTCCCACCGCTTGGTGGATTTGTTTGTACAGGTCCTGGCGAGACTAGCGGGAAATAGCGGGCTGAAGCCCCTGCTGCTGTGTTGTGTTGTGCTGTGCTGTGCTGGCCCTTGAAGGCCAAAGCTTTTGTTTACTGTTGTTCATGTGTGGCCGGTCTGCGTGCCGATGTTTGGAAGCCACCTTTATTGTGTAAACAAACATTGTAAAGAACTTTTTATGGCTTTCATTCCTAGTAGCTAATGTGGACAATATGTATACATTGGTTTTAATTGAAATAAAATGCTTCCGTTGTGTGACTCTTTGTGCTGAGATGGTTAAGTTATTAATTGTTTAATGCTAATTCAGTAACGCGCTCTTTTGTTCATTTAATATGGCGTGGGGTCCCGGCCGGACCTACTGCTATATTCTATGTACCAGGGAGGGTGTTACAAACGGACTCTGCAATGTACATTCTCGCAAGGAAGAAATGGAAGTCACGGGAGAAAAAATGTCAAAAAGAAGATTACAAGGGCTAATGTTGAACTCGCGAGGAAGAAGAAGGATGTACCTAATGGTCATTTAGTCTTGGAAGGAAACGCGAACGAAGGGTAAGAGGTTACAGGCGGTGGTGAGGGTTGGGCAGCGCACATCGGGAGCTTAGGCGGCGAGGGTTCGGCGGCGCACATCGCCATTTTCGGGCTGCGACTTTCCATCGCGAAATTAGGGTTGGAGATTCGCGAGAAGGTGGGCTGCCACTAGTGGAAATGAGGTGGATTTGTTTTTAAATTTCGGTGGTTTGCCAATATCATAAATAGGTTTGCCTATATCATCACCCATTAATAATGCAGCTATAATTTTTTTGCAAATGTCATAGTGAAACAACACATTTGCATCCTTCTCTTAGGAACGAATATCGAAAGCAACAAAAGAAAAATAAAAAATCACCACAGAAAACGCACAGATTTACTTAGTGCAGACATTCATTTGTTTCAGTAGTCCCTACAATTGTAATATGGACGATGATTGGATCCGTAATAGTGTTTCTTTGTGGATGAGTTGCTCATGCCCATATGGCTCAAGGTGCACAAAGTCATCATCAACATTACATATGCAATGAACACTAAATCAACGTTGGATGAATGCATGAATAAAATTATGTGGTGTCGTCGTAGTCATAACAATGATGTATTGTTTTGAAAACACGTATTGTGGGCTGTCTCTAAGTATTGCTCACTTCTTCCACACACACCATAAGTCCACTTAATAACACTACGAAGTGAGGAATCCGCCTTATTGAAAATATCATATCGTCTTGCAATTGGTTGTCCACATCTCAAAACTCAGGCAATTGAGTTTCTGGATAAGGTTTCAAAACATCTCTTTAAAATGAGTATTTATCTATAATATTTATATACTTCAAATTGTTAGTTTGGCAAATAAAATACAATATTAATTGGAAAAGGACCTTAAAAATAATATTCACCTGGGTGCAGTCGTGTCCATAAGGCCCGGCAGGCTCAGGCCTGCGAGCCCAGGCTTTTTCTAGCCTGGCTCGGGCATGGCTTTTGTCAGGCCTCCTCTCCAAGAGGGAGCCTGTCTAGGCCCTGCAGGCCAGGCTCAGGCTTTCAATTAAATAAAAAATAAATAAATATTAAATATTATAATTAAATTATATATTATAAATTTTAATAATATAATAGGCTGCAAGCTTAGGCCCTAGGCAAATCTGCGGCTAGCAGTATATACCAAAAATAATAAAAATATTAATAACTAAACTCAAATTAAATATCTGAAAATAACAAAGAAACTAAGCAAGTGTTTATTATATTTTTGGGTTTTTTAAGGTTTTTCATAGTTTGTGGATTTTTGAATATGATCCTTTTTGGTTTTCTTAACTACTAATAATACTAAGAAAAGTAAAAGAAACTAAGTTTAATTTTAATTTTTTTGTTAACTCCTGGACTTCCCGAGTTATACCCGGTGAAGGATTCTCACCAATACTAGGAGATATGATGGTATGACATCTCAAACCTCTCTTTCCAAGAAATTAAAATTTTTTATTTTCTAATTGTTTTGTTTTTTGGGTTTTTAAGATTTTTTGAAAAAAAATTAAAGACTACAAAAAGAAATTAAAATTGCTATACAAAGAAAAGAAAATATTTTTTGGATGGTTTTGGGATCTTCAAATTTTTTGCAGAAATTTTCTAAGAGTTTATAATTTTTTTGCGGAAATTTTCTAATTTTTATAAAAGAAAAGGAAAACACCTCCATACTTAAAATTCAATATTATCCTCAATGTTAACTATATATGAAAAAAAACAAGAACATGAATATAAAAGAAAAAGAACTAAGCGGAAAAAAAGAGTACGTCCCTGATTTGGAGATGGGGAGGCCGCACGAACACCTGCAAAACAAGTTAGAACAAAGCCAAACAAAACAAAACAAAAATATAAAGAAATTTTTTTTGTCAATTTTTTTTATATGTTTTATAATTTGTTTAATGAATTTTAAGTGTTTTTTTAATGTAAGAACAAAAAGAAAGATAAAAAAAGATTTTTTTTTATGTTTTAATTAGTCTTAGACTTTTAAGGTCTACCCGATGAAGTACTCGCAAGGTACTAAGAAATGTGATGGGATGAAAGCTCAAATCTCTCTTTCAAGATTTTATTTACAACATAAAATTTTTTAGATAAGAGGGAAAAGAAAGAAAAATAAAAAAAAATAGGATAAAAGATAAAAGTAACAACGTTCTCTCTTTTCAAAATATCGACAAAATATTCTCCGTCAACGGCGCCAAAAACTTGATAGAGAAATACGTGTTCTCCAATTTATAATCGATTAAATCAAGTGTACATATCGAAATATATCATATGATATTAAAAATATCAAGTTCGTATTAAAACTCGGGTCTGTCGAGTACTTCTATTTCAAGAAAATAAACTAATATTTTATCGGAATAAAACTTTATGAAAAATTATATTTTAAACTAAAATACAAAATAAGAAAACCTAACTGTTGGATTTTGGAGCCTGACTGCGTTGGGAGTACAGGACACTCACCACGATTTCGCCGGCCGAGCCTAGGATTACGGTTGGTTGAAAAACTGAAGGCGGGGCGGCGGAAGAAGATAGGTGTAATTTCTTCTTTGATCCTTTCATAGTGGATTTTCTGGGCGCGGGTAGTTGTGGTTTTTTCCACGGATTTGGGGTTTTTTCACGTTAAATCCTTGTGTTTTTGTCTGCGATTCTTGTGGTTTCCGTAGGCGTCGTTTTTCCCTAACACTAACTTGATCAAAACAAACTTCGAAATGAAATATAAAAGATATACTATAAGCATCTAATCTGATCCTTGACCGTGGAAATTCCCGAATTATGAACACACTGTTAGGGTTAGAGAGGCGCTCAAGATATTCTATTATGCCCATCAAGTTTGGAATGGGGTTAAATAGTATCTCCAGCTTAGGGGCGGAGCCCTAGGTCGACACGCAACCCGTTAAGGCTTATCGTGTCGGTTCAGACATTTTTTCCCCGGATTTGGGGTTTTTCCACGTTAAATCCTTGTGTTTTTGTCTGCATATTTTTTCTGCGATTCTTGTGGTTTCCGTAGGCGTCGTTTTTCCCTAACACTAACTTGATCAAAACAAACTTCGAAATGAAATATAAAAGATATACTACAAGCTTCTAATCTGATCCTTGACCGTGGAAATTCCTGAATTATGAACGCACTGTTAGGGTTAGAGAGGCGCTCAAGATATTCTATTATGCCCATCAAGTTTGGAATGGGGTTAAATAGTATCTCCAGCTTAGGGGCGGAGCCCTAGGTCGACACGCAACCCGTTAAGGCTTATCGTGTCGGTTCGGACATGCGGACATATTAATTAAAATACGTTAACAATCTCCTCCTATGTCCGCGGTAAACCCGACGACGATAAGGGTGGTTTGTGTAAGTTCAACCAGATCGTGAACAGTACACAACCGTGTCCAACACCTGCAAAAACTGATTAGACTCAAAGGAAATTGTATGCACGCATAAATATAAGCAATAAATCTCAGCTGCACTACGAAATAGTCTAAAGTACGATCATAGCACAAGTCCAACAAACATAGTAACTAGAATCAACAAAAGAGCAATAGTCTAAATAACAAGTTTATCAAAAAAAACTAAACAATGCTCTAAGCAGAGATAAAACAAAGTAAACAAATAACACTCTAACTGTCGTCAACCTCAGACGCCCAGCAAATCATCCTGCTCAGGATCCCATCTGCCAGTGCTCCTCCATCAACAACAAATCCTGTAATTTTCAACATGGAATGTCATTAGAAATGAATTCATGCTTTGAAAATGTACAAGTATCTAGTTCAACAAAAGGGAACGCAGTACTTAATAATTAAGTTTGAAGGAGTATTAAGAGTATTATAGGTTCAACCTCAGAATCTAATATCGGTTTCCAACGAGACGATTTATAGACTTCTGGACACCGCAGCGATATCTGTGTTCCAATGTGGAATGTCCGGGTTACTGTTCTTCTAAAGCTAAGTAGAGATCATCAAGTTTGGAATGAAGACCCCTTAATAGAAGAAGAGTCAAACCGAGTCAGATTGTGTTATCAAATTTGAAATAACTCATCAGATTCGTACTCAGCAACCAAAACATCAACGAAGCACAACATGCTTGCTTTGACAAAGGAAATCAGGGAAAAATCAAAACATCGATGTAGACTAAGGTGATTTAAATCGCCTGTAGTCTCATTTCCCCCACTGTTTTGATTAACCGGTCTTTGGACATTCCTTTTGTCAATGGATCAGCTAGATTATCTTTTGATCGCACGTCGACCAAAGAGATAATTTCTTGTTCTTTTAGATAATTTAGCAGAGCATGTCTCAGTCGTACATGTCTCCTCTTAGCGTTGTAGAGGGCATTTTTAACAACTTGGGCTGTTGCTTGGTTATCGCAATACAAGCTCAGTGAGTTGACTTGTAATCTAGACAAGGGAATATCTAGTATCAGATTCCTGATCCAGTCTGCCTCTTCACCAGCCGAAGCTAAGGCAAACAACTCGGCTTCCATAGAAGACAATGCTATACAGGTCTGTCTTTTGGATTCCAAGTGATAGCAGCTCCACCTAGAGTGAATATGTATCCACTGGTAGATTTGCTGTTACTGACTTCTGAACACCATGAGGCATCAGAATATCCATCCACAGTAGGTGGGTAACCAGTGTAGCACAGTGCGTGATTCTTAGTACCTGATAGGTATCTCATCAGCCTATCGAGAGCATCCCAATGCTCTTTGCTCGGACTACAGGTAAAGCAACTCAGCATGCTAACAGAGAAGGCAATGTATGGTCGAGTACAGCTTGTGGCGTACATGAGACTACCAATAATTTTGGAATATTTCAATTGATCAATGCTTGTTCCAACATTTGGACTCAATTTTACATTATGATCGAAAGGTGTCTCTACAGGCCTACAATCTTTGTATCCCCAGGTCGAAAGAAGTTGCTAAATGTAATGAGCCTGACTAAGAGTAACTCTACCCTTATCAACTCTAACCTTCATACCTAATAGGGTATCAACTGAATAGAGGTCCTTCAAATCAAAGTTCCAGCTTAATCGGCAGTGATGGAGGAGAGCTAGGCTGTGACGAGACTGATGCCCAGTCCCATTTTCGATCCACATGAAAGACTACATCTCTTGATATAATTATTTTGCTTGTGTGGGGTGATAGAAGTCTGTATGCTTTGTTTTCAAGGTTGTATCCCAGCAGAACACATTTCTCTCCACTTCCTACCAATTTGTCTCTCCCATCTTTGTTTGAGTGTGCAAAGGCAACACACCCAAATACTCTTAGGCATGAGACTATTGGTTTCTGCTTATAAATTGTTTCATATGGAGTAGAATTGGATAAAGATTTAGTGGGTAGCCTATTCAAGATGTATACAGTAGTAGTTGTGGCTTCTCCCCAGAAATTTTTGGGGCAGCAGGAATGAGTCATCATAGTTCTTGCCATCTCTACCATTGTTCGATTGCGTCTCTCTACTACTCCATTTTGTTGGGGGGGGAGAGAATGGGGTTGTGAGTTCTCTGGCAATCCCAGCATCTTGACAAATATTAGAGAATTGTTTTGACATGAATTCCCCCCTCTATCACTTCCTACTCCTTTTATCTTCTTGTCAAATTGGCCCAAAATAGATTTACGTTTTAACGCAAGTGCACGTGTCGAATCAAGTAATATAAAGTGAGAAAAGATCGTTCCCTCCGAGAAGTGATTAATTTAATGCTCGCAAGTACTAGCTCTACCTTTTCTTTAAATTCAAGTGGAATATTAAGAGTGAGTTTTTAATAATGAAAAACTAACAAAAACAACAAAACTAAACAATGTATACTTAAGAATACTTTTACCAACTTAATTGGAGAAAAATCAGTTTTGAGAAATAATCTTGTATATTGATTTTCTTTGCTTATTGTGATGATTTTCATGAAAGAATCTTTATGAAATGCTTGAATAACTATCTTGCAACGATTTGAAAGTGGATGTCATCATCTCTCGATCTCTGAAATCCATATTCTTAATTCCCCTAGTTATCTCTAACTTAGGTGGAAAAGACTATCATAAAGCACACAATCGATGTTGCTAGCAAACGATGAAATCTTTTTCTACCTTTATGCTATATTGAAATTCATGATACTTTCACCGCTCCTCTCTCGAATCTCGCAGTGCAGCATAAAAACGGAAACTTTGGTGAAATATTTACACAACTCCCTCGAATCTTGTCGCGCAATATAAAGCAATCATCTAGCCTGACTCCTCTCTCGAATCTTGCCAAGCAAATTTTAAAGATGAACTTAAGCCAAACTTGTTAGGAATTAGGGCGCTCAAGATATTCTACAATACGGCATCGAGTTTGGAATGCGTATTTATAGTATCTCCAGCTTAGGGCGGAGCCCTAGGTCGACACGCAACCCGTTAAGACATATCGTGTCGGTTCGAACACGCGGACATAATAGTTAATGCGTTAACAATCTCCTCCTATGTCCGCGGTAAACCCGACGACGATGAGGGTGGTTTGTGTAAGTTCAACCGGATCGTGAACAGTACACAACCGTGTCCAACACCTGCAAAAACTGATTAGACTCAAAAAAATAGTATGCACGCATAAAGATAAACAATAAATCTCAGCTGCACTACAAAACAGTCTAAAGTACGATCATAGCACAAGTCCAACAAACGTAATGACTAGAATCAACACAAATAGCAAAAGTCTAAAAAGCAAGTGTATCAAAGAGAGCTAAACAGTGCTCTAAGCAGAGATAAAACAAAAGAAAGCAAATAACACTCTAACTGTCGTCGTCCTCAGACGTCCAGCAAATCATCCTGCTCAGGATCCCATCCTGCCAGTGCTCCTCCATTAACAGCAACTCCTGTAATTTCCAACATGGAATGTCATTAGAAATGAATTCATGCTTTGAAAATGTACAAGAATCTAGTTCAACAAAGGGAACGTAGTACTTAATAATTAAGTTTGAATGAGTATTTAGAGTATTATAGGTTCAACCTCAGAATCTAATATCGGTTTTCAACGAAATGATTTATAGACTTCTGGACACCGCAGCGATATATGTGTTCCAATGTGGAATGTCCGGGTTACTGTTCTTCTAAAGTTAAGTGGAGATCATCAAGTTTGGAATGAAAACCCCTTAACTAAAGAAGAGTCAAATTAAACCGAGTCAGATTGTGTTATCAAATTTGGAATAACACTCTCTTCTAAGGTAAGAGAAGACGAATCCAGGTAAAGTTATTAACATCAGATTTGGAATGAAATAACTTACCAGATTCGTGCTAAGCAACCAAAACATCAACGGAGCACAACATGCTTGCTTTGACAAAGGAAATCAGGGAAAATCAAAACATCGATGTAGGCTAAGGTGATCTAAATCGCCTGTAGTCCCATTTCCCCCACTGTTTTGATTAACCGGTCTTTGGGCATTCCTTTCGTCAATGGATCAGCTAGATTATCTTTTGATCGCACATCGACCAAAGAGATAATTCCTTGTTCTTTCAGATAATTTAGCAGAGCGTGTCTCAGTCGTACATGTCTCCTCTTAGTATTGTAGAGGGCATTTTTAACAACTTGGGCTGCTGCTTGGTTATCGCAATACAAGCTCAGTGAGTTGACTTGTAACCTAGACAAGGGAATATCTAGTATCAGATTCCTGATCCAGTCTGCCTCTTCACTAGCCGAAGCTAAGGCAAATAACTCGGCTTCCATAGAAGACAATGCTATACAGGTCTGTCTTTTGGATTTCCAAGTGATAGCAGCTCCACCTAGAGTGAATATGTATCCACTGGTAGATTTGCTGTTACTGACTTCTGAACACCACGAGGCATCAGAATATCCATCCACAGTAGGTGGGTAACCAGTGTAGCACAGGGCGTGATTCTTGGTGCCTGACAGGTATCTCATTAGCCTATCGAGAGCATCCCAGTGCTCTTTGCTCGGACTACTGGTAAAGCGACTCAGCATGCTAATAGAGTAGGCAATGTCTGGTCGAGTACAGCTTGTGGCGTACATGAGACTCCCAATAATTTTGGAATATTTGACTTGATCAATGCTTGTTCCAACACTTGGACTCAATTTTACATTATGATCGAAAGGTGTCTCTACAGGCCTACAGTTTTCATATCCCCAGGTCGAAAGAAGTTGCTCAATGTAATGAGCCTAACTAAGAGTAACTCTACCCTTATCAACTCTAACCTTCATACCTAACAGGGTATCGACTGGACCGAGGTCCTTCATATCAAATTCTTTTGCGAGTGTGGATTTGATATCCTTTACTGCAACAAGATCTGAACCCATGATCAACATGTCATCCACATATAGACATATGATGACTGTTTTATTTGACATAGAGCGGTGGTAAAGGCATTTGTCTGAAAGACTAGACTGGAAGCCAAAACTTTTTACCACTTGGTCAAACTTCATGTGCCACATCTTGGGTGTTTGTTTAAGCCATAGATGGATTTGTCTAATTTGCACACTTTGTCTTTTAGATCTGGATGGACATAACCTTCAGGTTGTGTCATGTAGATCTCTTCATCGAGCTCTCCATTCAAGAAGGCTGTCTTGACATCCATCTGATGAACTATGAAGTTCTCGATAGAGGCCAAGGCGAGAAGAATTCTAATAGTGGATAGGTGACACACTGGTGAATAGACGTCAAAGTAGTCAATTCCCTCCTGTTGCTTATAGCTTTTAGCGACTAGACATGCTTTATATCTAGCTATAGACCCATCACTGTGCAATTTCTTCTTCAGCACCCACTTGCATCCAAGTACTTTGGCTCCTTTAGGGAGGTCCACTAGATGTCAGGTGTTATTCCATAGCAGCGAGTCCATTTCATCATCTATGGCTTCTGCCCACATTAAAGAATCTATAGATCGCATTGCTTCCTGGTAGGAAAATGGATCATCCTCTAAGTGGTAGGTGACAAAATTTTCACCAAAAATCTTAGGGACTCTATCTCTTGTAGATACTCTTACTGGGATAAGACTATCCTCTACAAGTTGGGAAGCAGTGCCAGAGGGGCCAGCTTCAGGTGCTACATGAGATTCGAAAATTATCTTAGTAGACCCGGAGACGGTTAAATCATGATCTTTGATAAATTTATTTTCAAAGAAAATAGAATCCCTAGATTCTATCACAGTATTGGTGGACAGATCTAGAAACCTATATGCTGCACAATCTTCTGCACTACCTAGATATACACAAGTTATTGTTCTAGGTCCCACCTTAGGTCTCTTAAGGTCTTGTATCCTAACATAAGCAATTCAACCTCAAGTCTTTAGAGTGTCAAATCTACAAGGATGGCCATGTCACAGCTCATACGGAGTGGAGGTGAGCTTAGCATGAGGCAATCTATTCAGAATGTGATTAGCAGTTCAGACTGCTTCTCCCCAAAAAGAATTAGGCATGCCAGCAGTAAGGAGCATAGAATTCAGCATTTCTGTTAATGTTCTATTCTTTCGCTCAGCAATACCGTTAGACTGGGGTGAGTAAGGAGCAGTGGTTTCTAGGATTATACCCGCGGAGGCATAAAAGTCTTGAAACCCTGTTGCAGTTAACTCTCCTCCTCGATCACTTCTAAAATGCTTAATCTTCAGGTTTAATTGATTTTCAACCTGGGATTTGAAGATCTTGAAGATCTCAAAAGCTTCATCTTTCGATTTTAATAAATAGACATGACAATATCTGGAATAATTGTCGATGAACATGATAAGATACTTCCTTCTCCCTCTGGTGACATGACTCTTAAAGTCACAGAGGTCTGAATGTATCAAATCAAGAAGTTATGTGTTCCTAGAA
This sequence comes from Dactylorhiza incarnata, assembly GCA_033032865.1. Classification (NCBI taxonomy): domain Eukaryota; kingdom Viridiplantae; phylum Streptophyta; class Magnoliopsida; order Asparagales; family Orchidaceae; genus Dactylorhiza; species Dactylorhiza incarnata. The sequence goes on along the minus strand of JAWHQI010000088.1, from coordinate 3,357,119 downwards.
ACAGACTTAAAACGGTTTTCTAGTGATCTTGGTTTGTGCACACACCTCATATTTATCAAATCGAATAGAAAGATCTAAGGGGATGTTATGACTATTAGCTAGATCACGCATTTTCCTGTAGTTCACATGTCCTAATCTGTTATGTAACAATTTAGGATCTATTAAGTTTGAACTCACTTGGTTTATGTTATCATTATTAAGGCTAAGTCTATACATTTCGTTGATCAAGTAAGCACAACCATAGTAATTGGAATTAACAGTTAAAGTTATTCAACCGCTAGAGGTTGTGAAGGACATTCCTGCTTTATCTAACAAACTAATGGAAATTAAGTTTTTAGTTAAACTAGGAACTACTCTAACATGTAATAAAGTTAAAGTTTTACCTGAAGAGAGGACCAGATGTGCTGTCCCAGCATACTTGACTTCAGTTGTACAACCCTCATTCTCCGAGGGTGGACCCCCCCCCCCCCCCCCCCCCCCCCGAGGCCACGTAGGCAAAAGTCAAAGTCAAAGAGGTCAACACAGAGCCCGGCAGTTCAAGGCAGAAGTAGAGAAGACCTCGGCGAGTATGCAGGCAATACTCGCCAGGTTGGCGAGTGTGGAACAGAAGACCTGGCGATTATTGGCCCGGCGTGTGCGAGCAGCACCCAATACTCGCCAGATGGGCGACTATTGCATGATACTCGCCGAGTAACCCATAGTCGCCAGGTTGGGGGCTGGGATATAAAACCCCCCTACCCTTTGGTTTTCCTATAAATAGGACCCCAGGGGTACTTGGATTGGCACCTGGACTTGAGCTTTTGGACCCCGATTCCCGAACTCTCGAGCCCGTCACCCTTGCTTTCAGCCAAGTCAGTGCCTTCCCTGTACCAAGCTCGGCCACTTTGGTTTCGGAGGGGAAGACTCTCTCGAGCTTCTGGGTACGTGGTGGGACCTCCCTGCCGCAGCACCTGGGGTCCGGTTCGTTGCTCTTCTAGCTTCGTCGTAGTCGCCAGCTAAGTCATCTCGTCGGACTGCTGGGCGAGTAGCCTCCGGCTGCATCGGTCTGAATTTTGAGGTCAGGATTTTCCTGGCGTCAACACTTTGGTGCGGTGAGCGTGGACCGTAGCCGTTGGAAGAAAGTTCAGCAAGAAGGCGAGATGGTCGTAGTTGGCGACCATGAGGAGGTAGTCGGCAACTCGCCCGCAGGCGGCAAGTTCGTGACGCTAGCAGTTTTCGAAGCCTTCGCGCAGCGCATGGAGGGGATCTTGCAAACAGCGCTTCAGCCGCGCTCCTAGGTCACGGCGACCTCACCGCATCGCCCGGTTTTGACCAAGGGAAGGAGTCCCCCTCGGCGAGCAGAAAAGGAGCACATGGAGGATGAGACCAAGCGACCAGGGAGGTCGCAGTTCTACCAGCAGACCTCGCAAAGGATCCGCTTCCGCGAGACGGAGGAGCAGGCGAGATACAAGGATACTCGCCGGGTAGGAGGGAGGAGCCCCTTCTGCGAGGAGATCCATGTCACGCAATTGCCAGAAAGATTCAGAAATCCCTCTGTGAATTATTGCTCAGGGAGAGACGACCATATCCGTCAGGGGAACAGACGTAACCGGAGGAATAGCCGGAGGAGGAATAGGGATCGGGTCAGCCAAGGATGTCAAGAAAATATCAAGGCCGGGGAGGTAGGAGTGAGTTTTGGAGAAGCGGAGCTCGGATCTTTCCGCAAAATGAATTTCCACCAAGCCTACCGCCAGAATGTCGCTCCGACCTCTAAAGCACCACCCCCGCTAGAGGAAGTCACCTTCTCGGAGGAGGGCATGTTAAGGGATGAGAATCCCTTCCATGAGGCCCGTGTGATTGATGCGATCGTCGAAGACTTCACCGTCAACCGAATCCTGGAGTGCAACGGGGGATCTGTCTTTGTCATCTTTACGTCGTTCTCACGAACACGTTTGACAACCTGGAGGTCGAGACAATCAGGATGATGATCCTGGACAGTTCCCTTTTTTGATTTCTTAGGTAAGCAAAAGGTGGACGCGGCAGGAAGATCAGCCGCCATCGGGAAGCTTAAATCCAAGACGGGAAGAGCCCTTCATCGTGAAGGGGAGCTGTTGGAAAACACATGGAACGGCGACAACTTGAAAGGGTTTGGCTCCTGAACGGGAGTATATACACATCCCACCCCTATAAATTTGTTATCCATAAATAAAACCATCACCTCCCTGAAACATGGGAAATGGTGAGTCTTTTGTCTCTTTCGGGTTTTCAAGAAAGAAGAAAGCGAGCGAAGCCGATCTCCGCATCAGGTTGGGAAACTGGCCTCCGACTTAACCCTCGTAAAAACTCAGAACGGATGATGGGACAATGCCTCGGGTGTGCGTTCCCCTAAGTCCAAGCCTCTGCAATGGCGGCCGAGATCAGCTCCCCCCTTGCATGTTGGCCGCGGTCCCCACCGGATGCATTTCTCATCCGACTGGTGAGATTATCAGGAAGAAGTCTGGACGCCGACCTCCCAACCCGACGAAGGAATAATCGACTTCGGCAAGGCGGTGCTCACCCTTATCTGCTTCATCAAAAATGTGTTTTCCAATAAAAGAATGGGAGTAGGTGAAGTTGATCTCCACGCTAAGTTGGAAAGCGAGCCTCCGACTTAACCCTCGTAAAAACTCAACGGATGATGGGACAATGCCTCGGGTGTGCGTTCCCTTAAGACCAAGCCTCTGCAATGACGGCCGAGATCAGCTCCCCCCTTGCACGTTGGCCGCGGTTCCCACCGACCGCACTTCTCGTCCGACTGTAGAGATTACCAGGAAGAAGTCTGGACGCCGACCTTCCGACTCGGCGAAGAGAAGATCGACTTCACTAGCTCTGGAGACCCTTGAAAAGAGGCGTCATATACCCTCGAGAGCTGAAACGCTCGCAGCATGCCATTTTTCTAAAGTATTGTGTCCGATCATTTGAGCTGGTGTGCTTAAGTGTGCTTAACTCCCTGCTAATTTGTTGAGCAACAGGAAGCAGGTTTGGTCCACATCTAACATCCAAGTAGGGTGGAGGCCTCGGGATGGTATGTCCCCTTGGACCTCCCCGACTGCCACTCCGTGCTTGACGTCGTCCTGCATCAACATACCACACCGCAAGTTGGAAAGCGAGCCTCCGGCTCAACCCTCGTAAAAACTCAGAACGGATGATGGGACAGTGCCTCGGGTGTGCGTTCCCTTAAGACCAAGCCTCTGCAATGACGGCCGAGATCAGCTCCCCCCTCGCATGTTGGCCGCAGTTCCCACCGACCGCACTTCTCGTCCGACTGGAGAGATTACTAGGGTAAAGTCTGGAAGCCGATACTCCAACTTGAGAAGGGGAGCGATCGATTCGACCGGACAAAGAATGGAAACATTCCGGCACCCAAGTAGGATGGAGACCTCGGGAGGGTGTGTCCACTTGGCCCCCCCCCCCCCCCCCCGACTGTCGTTCCCTACTTGACGTCATTCTTCGTCGACATCTGGTATCCAAGTAGGATGAAGGCTTAGGGATGAGGTGTCCCTCCGGACCTCCCCGACTGCCGTTCCCTACCTCCTTTCTCATAAAAAACAAACTCCCTTAAACATATTTATTGGGCTCTTCACCAGGTACAGAGCGAGGCCTTGAGTTGAGCATGTGTCCCTCGGGATCCTCCAAGTCCCCCCCCCCCCCCCCCCACGTCTCGACTCCACCAAGGGAAACATTGAAGAAGGCGAGTATGGCTATGCGAGCATACAGAGACGAGTATACAGGTGCGAGTATGGCTGTGCGAGTATACGGTGGCGAGTATGAAGAAGCACCCACTCACGCCTCGATCCTAAGAGCCTAGCGAACACTCAACCTCGCCCCGAGCCTAGGAGCCTAAGCGGCATTCAAAAAATAAAGCAAACACCAAGGAAACAGGCGAGCAAAAGCTTTGACTTTTTCATATATAAATATTTGATGTATATTACAAAAGAATCTTCAAGGTGTTTACAAAAGTTCGTCGGGCGAGCAAAAAAGGGTGCCCAGGCGACTAGGCGACATCCTCGCCATCAATATCTGCATCTGGCTCGTCGCCACCATCATCGCCACCATCGTCATCAACATCATCGTCATCATCATCGTCATCCTCGTCCTCGGAATCGTCATCCGCAGCACCACTGGACGGCGGCGAGGATGCTCGCAAGGGGGAGGTGGACTCCTCGGCGAGCAGCGCCGGGATAATGTCCTCCACGGTCAGCTCCATCGCCGTCGGCTTCAGAAGATCGTCCGCCTTCAGCTGGCTCAGGATGACGGTCCCGGTAGCTCGCGCGATCTCACGGAGAACGCGTGGCATATCGTCGCCATGCATCTGAATCTGCTTGCCAACCCTAGAGGGGCCCGCCACCGCTGGCTGTTGCTCGGCAGGCCGAGTTTCCAGCTCAGCGATGCGAACTTGGGCGGCCTTCAAGGCCAGCCGAGTGTCATCCAGCTCCTTCTCCAGCTGGGACACTTTTGTAGCCATCTCCACCTCAGTGACCTGCAAAAATAAGAAGACACACAAAGTCAGCAAGTTATTCGGGAAAGTGGCGACTATCCCGGAGGCGAGTATCACAGAGATGCGAGTACCTCATGCTCCTTTGCCTTGAGCCCCATGGCGATCATTTTCTTTGTGCTGACCCGGATCACCTCCTCATACTCCAGCAACCTCCTCGCCGTCATGTGCGCTAGCTCGGCAGACCGCAGCAGAGATCGCGAGGTCTGGTGCGCCAGGTACTCGGAAGACTCCTCTCGCAGCCTCTCAGCGTCCTCACGACCATAGATGGCATGAAGCACATCAAAGGCCTCGTCCTGATCCTCCCAGTCCTCTGACCAGGGCGGAAGGTTGGAGCTCAGAGACACCACATGGTCGCCCTCCGACCAGGCGACTAGGCGGCAACCATAGGCGTCCTCACCACGAACACCCAAGTTGAAATTAGGGTGGGTATAGGGATCGCCAGCGTCAGAAGGGTCCGCCTTCTTGCCAAGGTCCCGGTGAGCGACCTCCTTCTTCTTCCTCGAGGGCTCGGAGGGCTCGCCCCTCTCCTTCCGCTTCTTCGAAGGCCCAGATCCTTCGCCGACGATCAAGGGCTCATCGCCTCCTGGCGACAAGTCTATGGGCGAGTAGACCCCATCCCCGTGAGCAGAGGTCCCCGCACCTCCCTGTGTGGAAGTCGTCGCCTTCACCACCACGGGAAGAAGCTCGCGCGGCATAACCTGGACTGCTGCAACAAGAGGAGTGATAATTCCGGTTAGTCGCCAAAGTTGAAGACGAAGAGCGAGTATTGTGAATACTCGCGCAGTAGAACTCGCGCAGTAGATTACCTTCGCCTGCGAAAACCTCCGCGAGTTCATCCACTCGCCTCCTCCAGAGCACCACATCAAGGCGGCGATTCCTGAAGGATTCGAGCAGTTTCTCGCCACCCTCGTTCAGAAAGGAAACCCCGAAGACGCTCTCCGGCGGCTGGAAGGACCTTTCGGGGATCGCTTGGAAGTCGCCAGCGATGACGACTAGTCGCTCTCCTCAACGGTGGTTCTTCTTCGCCATGCCGACCAGTGTGCAGACATGACTGCAGAGGAAGACGACGCCCTCGCCAGTCGCCATAAAGTGGAATACTCGCCTAAAGACCGACAGGTCGAAGGCTATTCCCTGGTCGCGCAGGTAGCACAGGTATCCCACAATCATCGCCACCCCATTGTGGTTGATCTGGGCAGGGACTATCCCAAAGTAACGGAGTATCTGGGAGAACTCCGTCCACAGTGGTAGTCGCAAGCCCACCTCGAAATGGCGAGTAGGGAATACCCGCTCATTGGTCAAGAAGGTGTTTAGTCGCTCGCCCTGGCGAGGAAGCCTAGCGAAAAACCCTAGCGGGAGGTACTTCGCCTTGATGACCTCCAAATCCTTCTCAGTCGTGACAGACTTCTTGAAGGTGGTCGCCGCAAAGTTCCTGGCGTGATTGGCACGCCGGATGGTCGCCTCGTCGGTCATCTTGGAGGAACGGAGGAAAGAGAGGCGAGTATCAAAGAAGACAAGAAGAGAAGAGAAGGCGGAAGATACTCGCGCGAGAGTTAGAAAATCGCCAAAGCGTAATTAAGACTCACCCACCCCCACCCCCTATTTATAGTGGTCGGATAACTTGGCTTATCGAGCACGATGGCGCGATCAGGAATAAGGGGGTGGCGAGTATTAAGTTGAAGTCGCCAGCTCAACAACGCGCGTCAGCAGGAAGTCGACCTCCAAGGCAAGAAGACCTGCAAGAAAGAAACATGAACGAAGCTCGCCATGCATAGGCGATGGGCGGACAATACTCGTCAGAGTTAAAGAAGATAGAAAATTTTGACAAAAATCCATCACAGGAGAAGAAAGCAGAGCAAGTAATAAAAGGCGAGTTTTCTAATACTCGCCGAAAAATATTACACCAATAAAGAAATAGTTCAGAGTTACAGGAATGCTCGCCAAAGGCGACTTAGCACAGAAAGAAGAGGAGTAAAAAAAAGAACAACATCTAGGGAGGCGCCTGAAGATTCGACTGAAAATCCGGAGGCTGAGGATGTCGCCCAACGAAGCCCATGCTGCGAGCACGCTTGAAGTGCTCAAAAGCCAGAGACATCGTGTCCTCACCCTGCCGTAGCTGGTCTTCGATCCTCGCCAGCCGACCGACCGAGCCCATGCTCACGCGCATCCCCACCAACTCGTCGTGATGCAGCTGCTGGCGATGCTCGATCCTCGCAACTCTACGCTCCAAATCGCTGACAGTATGAAGGCGAGATTCTGCACCAGCCAGGCGAGTATCGAACTCCTCCAGCCGTGATACTCGCACCTCCAGCTCGGTCAAACGACGATGAGCGTCAGTGCTTGCCAGGCGCTCAACTCGCGATTCAACTTCGGACAGGCGGCGATGAGGCTCGCAGATCGCCAAGCGCTCCAGCTTGGACTCCAGCTCCAGGATCGCGCGAGTAGCCCTCTCCTGGTACTCGCGAGAAGGAAGCCCGACCGCGTCGATCAAAGCTCCTATGGGAGTATGAGCGCGAGCTGCGAAAAGGTTTGAGTGTTAGAAATTAGATGACGAAAACAGCGAAGTAAAGACAATGGCGACTATTGAAGACGGCGACTAAAAACCTGGCCGAGGACTGCGAGAATGACGGCGAGGAGAGACCCTTGCCCGGCGAGGAGATGCGCTGCGATGATGGTCGCCTCGCCTTCGAAGAGCCACCAATTGCCGAATCCCGGGTGGGAGGCGCGTTCCCCCGACCGCGATTATCGACTGGTCGTCATCCTCCCCTTGCAGGAAAAAAGCCCGAGGAGCCCCCAGTCCCGCCACGGCGCGAGGACTCGCCCTGATTAGTCGAAGGTGCAGTAGAGGTCGAAGGGCGCTGATCGCCCTAAGGAGTAGCAGAAGGAGGGAACGGAGGAGGTGGCGGAAGCCCACCTGCGGGCAGCTGCGAACTACTCGCCGTTCCCATGGACTGAAGAGGCGGAGGAGGCGGAGGCACGATGCTCGCCAATGGATCATGTTGCCCGCTCATCGGCCTCTTCTCCAGCAAGGAGCTGTGGAGAACTCACCCTGAGCGACCTCCACCCCGGGGCGAGATCATAGGCGACGACCTCAGGGGAGGCACGGCCAGAGGCTCCTCCTGAGCTCCAATGGTGGACGAATCTGCGAAGCATAAAAGAAATATTCAGCATCTCGGCCCAAGTCGAGGTCAATCAAAGAAGGTGGCGAGTAGGTAGCTCCCACCTCGCGCAGGAGCGAGATTCTCCGGTTGATTCTGGGTCGAGGTCCCAGGCATGCTCGCTTCCTCGGCGACATTTGGAGCAGGAGGATCAGCGGCCGGCGAGTCGCCCTCATTAGAGAGCCCCAGGTCGTCCAGCAGCTGCTGGTGTTGGTCGCACGGAGGAACGACGACCTCACCCTCAGCGGCTTTCTTCTTCTCCTGCTTCTTTTTCTTTTGGGCAAGCCTATTCCTCTTCTTGGAAGAGGGAAGGTCGACAGATGCGAGATCCGGGCGAAGAGGGAGCGAAGAGCCATCAAACAGGCCTACAAGACTAGCCATAGCCGCCTTAGCCTCGGCAGCATAGTCGCGCACCATCTTGAGCGAGTTCAGAAAAGACGTGCCATCAGAGACCCCCTGCCCCTCTATTTATAGAATTCGAACATCGGCCAGCGAGAGGGCGAATATAAGTCGATAGTCGCCGGCAGGAGAGCTCGTCGAATGAAGGTTGGATGATTCTTTCCGAGCAACTGCGTTACTCGCAAAGAGCGGAGATTGTGTACAACCCTCATTCTCCGAGGGTGGACCCCCCCCCCCCCCCCCCCCCCCCCCGAGGCCACGTAGGCAGAAGTCAAAGTCAAAGAGGTCAACACAGAGCCCGGCAGTTCAAGGCAGAAGTAGAGAAGACCTCGGCGAGTATGCAGGCAATACTCGCCAGGTTGGCGAGTATGGAACAGAAGACCTGGCGATTATTGGCCCGGCGTGTGCGAGCAGCACCCAATACTCGCCAGATGGGCGACTATGGCATGATACTCGTCGAGTAACCCATAGTCGCCAGGTTGGGGGCTGGGCTATAAAACCCCCCTACCCTTTGGTTTTCCTATAAATAGGACCCCAGGGGTACTTGGATTGGCACCTGGACTTGAGCTTTTGGACCCCGATTCCCGAACTCTCGAGCCCGTCACCCTTGCTTTCAGCCAAGTCGGTGCCTTCCCTATACCAAGCTCGGCCACTTTGGTTTCGGAGGGGAAGACTCTCTCGAGCTTCTGGGTACGTGGTGGGACCTCCCTGCCGCAGCACCTGGGGTCCGGTTCGTTGCTCTTCTAGCTTCGTCGTAGTCGCCAGCCAAGTCATCTCGTCGGACTACTGGGCGAGTAGCCTCAGGCTGCATCGGTCCGAATTTTGAGGTCAGGATTTTCCTGGCGTCAACATCAGTCTCTCCTCCATTGCAGTTTTCTACTTTATCTCTGACCTCAGTAACGTCAGTGAGAAGAGCTCTGTCATTCGTCACATGACAGGTTACACCACTGTCCAGCCACCACTCTGAAGACGAACTGCGATGACTGCTTCCAATCATGTCCACGAAGGACGTAGGACCATAGATGTCAACCAGCATGTTTGTAGCATTCTGTGAGGCTTCCTTCTTCTTCTTCTTCGGTCCTTTGCATTCAGCTACCCAGTGAACCCACTTGCCGCAGTTATGGCACTTGCCTTTTTTCCTTTTGAGAGATGGCTTTTTGGCCTGTACCTGTGCAGAGGCTTCACTTTTGGAAGCTGCGGGCTTCCGAGGAGGCTTGCTGGGTCGTGAAACGAAGTTGGCAACCTGTGAGGATTGGCCAGCTTGCTCCAAACTTTTGCCAACAGCATTTTGATCTTCGATGTGGATGAACCTTTTGAGTTCATCCAATGCGATCCTATCCTTCAGTCTGTGCATTTCAGTCTTGAAAGTATTCCATTCAGGAGGCAGCTTGCTCAGGAACAGACTCACGAACAGGTTATCGGACATGTCGGACTGTTCATCTTCTAGCTTGAGACGCAAATTCTCCAGATCGATCAGTTGGGAGGTGACTGACGAGTTTGCATTGAACTTGAAGTTGAAAAACTTCTCGCCAAGGAGAGTCTTCGGCAGTCTCTCTTCTTTCTGGAATTGTGTGTTCAGGCGATCCCAGATTTCCTTCGCAGTTTTGTAAGCGTTGTAGGTCATGGCGAGGTGAGGGTTCAGGGAATTCAGGAGATAGTCTCTGCAGAAATCCTCGTCCTTGCTCCACTGGTACTCATCCACATCTTCGCGCGTCGTAGCAAAATCACTGAGTACGGTGTAGAAAATTTCGCGCTCTTTCATTCCCAATTGGACATGGATTTTCCAAACGTGGAAATCCGTAGCGTCGAAAGACTGCAATTTGACGATGTCGTAGGAACTACGCTTCGACATTTTCAACAGAAAAATAAAATAAAAGGATGTCACCCGATCCGTGCGAGGATGGTCGAGAACCTTCAGATCCAATCCAGAGAATGAATATCACCTCCTCGAAATGAGAAAACAGCCCCTGAAGCATAGTTAAGCGTGCTCGGGCTGGAGTAGTACTGGGATGGGTGACCTCCTGGGAAGGCCCCGTAGAGGCGCTTAATTGGATCACTTCTCACTAAAGGGAGGCTGTGGCCACCAACAACCCGCCTGTGGGCTGGAGAGGGGTTGGGATGCTTGGGTTGCAGCCCGGTAACGGTCGCCAGGCGAGGTAGTCGGTGAGCGTTGTCCCGATTGTAAGTCCAGGGCCTTGGGACGTTACATAAAAAGTGCACTTTTGATATTTAGTGAATGAAATCTTTGACAGAGAAGATTTCTTCAAAACACTGTTTTCCTGGATTCAAACAGCACCAAATCCTTGAGTCATTTTCAAAGGATTTAAACAGCGCCTTAAGATGAATGATGCTGGCTGTAAGAAAGAAGACAGACGATCTCTTGGACAGTACTCCAAAAGACAGACAGATTCATCTCCTATTCTCTGAGAATGATGGGATCGATTAACTGGATCTCTCCTACGATCTGCAGCAACAATTCTGGTGACGAGCAGTGCAGAAATAGGCGACAGATCACAGAATCATCGAACACCTAGTGGCTGCAGCGGCTGGATTTCCCCCTCCTTCGATCGAAGCAGAACCCTCAATCGGCAGAACACAGAAATATTCCAAGGAGGTGTTCTCCTTAATCGATCAAGAAGAAGATGATGAACAGTAACCCTCTTGATTGACAGAGACAAAACAAAGAAAAAGGAAATCCTGCGCTCTTTTTCCTCTTTCCGAACAGGCCTGGCGTCGATCTCCTCTAAGACAGTCGACAGTTTTGATTTCTGCTCTCGTGCAGAAATGGCGATCTTCTTCTTCACCAAACGAGCGACACGATCTTCTTCGGACAGAAGTTCCTCGGCGAAGGACTGCGCCTCCTTGTCTCGAGCGATGTAAAGCAGGAAGACGAAGAAGAAATCGCGAGCGGAAGAAGAAATCGCGAGAGCCGCGCAGATTTTCGATCGGGATCGACGATGGAAGAAGAAATCGCGAGCGGTGGAAACGAGAGTGACAAACCCTAGAACGATATCTTGAGAATGTTAGGGTTAGAGAGGCGCTCAAGATATTCTATTATGCCCATCAAGTTTGGAATGAGGTTAAATAATATCTCCAGCTTAGGGGCGGAGCCCTAGGTCGACACGCAACCCGTTAAGGCTTATCGTGTCGGTTCGGACACGCGGACATATTAATTAAAATACGTTAACACGCATTTCTCTCGAGGGTACGCCCACCTGAGATAATTAGGTTGATCGACTGAACTCTGATCTCGTTCCAATCGAAACCCCTAAAACTCGCTTTAACGAGGTGAATCCCGTTATAGGATTTGACTCATATCCAGAAGATTTTCGTCATCCTCTCTTAAGGGTTGCGATCAAATCTTTTTATTCGTGAGTGATCAATTTGTACACAACAAGCCTTTCGACTAACTAGAATACGAAAACAGATATGAAAGTTCACACATCGACATATGAACCCGATATAAATCACGAATAAATCGAAGGTAGAAAAGAACGATTATAAAGAGAATGATAATTTCACTATAAAGTTTGTCATGATCAAGACTACATTACTTAATTACTAAGCATGAAGCAAAATTGCATGGAAGAAGAAGAAATTGTTGAAAATAGAAATTATCATTGCAAATAAAGAAAATTACATGAAATAAAATAAACATTGAAGTGAGAAAATTCTAAACTATATTGCATCAAAATAAAAGTTACATGAAATACAACTACTAGAACGAGAAAATACAGAAAATAAAATACATACTCTGCCCAAACGGGCAGGGGAAGAGAGCCTCTCAAAACTTTTAACTTTTTTATCTCCACTCTCTTGATACTTGATATGATCCAATCTTTCATGGTATCTTGAAGCCATTCTCCTTTTATTGATGAAAAAAGTATTTCACTACCAGAAAAATCTCATTTGATTTAGCAAAGAATATTAGGAACGCTAGATAATTCTTTACAAATTAGCATCAAATTTAGTAAAATAAATAAATTTTTTACTTTGGCTACAAAAATAGCAACGAATTTTTTTGTTGTAAACATAACAACAATTTTTTTTTTGCAAAATAGCAATGAATTTTTTTGTTGCAAAATATTTATTGAGAAGTAAAATTTTTTCCTTCCAAAAAATTTCTCACTTTCTTACAAAAACATAATTATTTATATTCTTTATCCTCCTCCAGTAAAACATAATATTTGTTTAAATATATTTAAAAATTAGTATAAATTATTTATATTCAATGAAATGTTTAATAATATATTTAATTCATTATATAATGTTATAAATTATTTAAATTGTTATATATATTTATAAACTAGCATAAATTATTAGTATCAAAGAAATTCGTGACATAATTTTTGAAGAACGAGAGCGAGCCAGGCAGTGTGCCGCTTTGGCCCCTCGCCCTCTCCATCGTCGTTCACCATTCACACCTGAGGTTCTGACACATCCAATCCCCTTGGGCTTCAAGCTCCCAAAAATTGAGAAGTACGACGGAGCAGGCGACCCATCGGAGCACATCAGGCACTTCGCAATCTTGATGCAACTCTGCAATGCCCCAGATTCACTATTATGTCAGGCATTCCCGACAACTTTGAAATAACAGGCTCGAACTTGGTTCATATCTCTTAAGGAGGGATAAATCAAGGATTTTGCAGATCTGACTCAACAATTCACAGACCAGTTCATCCCTAGCCACAGGATAGTCAAAGATCCTTCCCACCTATCCGGGATCCGTCATGGCGAAAGGGAAACCCTTAAAGATTTCTTCCGTCGTTTCACCAGTGAGGCACGACAAATCCCTGGGATAAAACCGGAGCTCCTGCGAGGTTTTCTCCTCGGAGGGCTCCGTCCTGGTGGCTTCCACTCCGCACTGATGCGGGAAACCGTGCCCAGCTATCCCGATCTCGTTCGACGGATCGACACCCAGATCGTCGCCGACGAAGCAATTGAAGCACATCAACAACAGTTTGATAGAGGCGTGAAAAGAAAAAGGGAGAAAAAGGCTTCATCAGTCCTCAGGAGGAACAATGAATGTCATGGCAATCCACGACCTCGGCAGCACCAGAGAAACACGCCCCTCAATACCTCCAGAACCAACATACTTTACGCAATCAAAGGCAACGAAGCGCTCCGCAAGCCCAGACCTCTCGCTAAAAACACGGGGGACCAGACAAAATATTGTGAGTTCCACCGTGGACAAGGACATGACATAGAAAATTGCTCCAAGCTTAAGGATGAAATCGAGCGACTCGTCCAACAAGGCCTACTGAGGAAATTCCTACGATGCTAGACACCAATTTAGCCAGCAGGAGATCAGCAAACGCCTCACCAAGAAGGACTGGGGGGCAACCCTTAAGTCAGTCATCCTGGGAGAACGCTTCACGCCTATTAGCAGGGCTCTACCAGTGTCACTGAAATATTCTACCAACTTTGTTTCTATAAGAATTTTGTGTAAATTGCCACTATAACTAATAGCTTTCAAAGTTAATTATTTCAGGCATATCATCCCACACGCTATCGAAATTATGTATTCACTTCGCCCAAAGGAAAGGACATCTATTTGAATGAACAGAACCTGCCTTCGGGCAGTGCGCTAATGAACAGCACCTGCCTTCGGACAGTGCACTAATGAACAGCACCTGCCTTCGGGCAGTGCGCTAATGAACAACACCTGCCGTCGGGCAGTACGCTAATAAACAGCACCTGCCTTCGGGCAGTGCACTAATAAACATCACATGCCTCGGGCAGTGCGCTAATGAACAAAACCTGTCTTCGGGCAGTGCGCTAATGAAGAGCACCTGCCTTCGGGCAGTGCGCTAATGAACAGCACCTGCCTTCGGGCAGTGCGCTAAGGAACATCACTTGCCTTCGAGCAGTGCGCTAACGAACAGCACCTGCCTTCGGGCAGTGCGCTAATGAACAGCACCTGTCTTCGGGCAGTGCGCTAATGAACAACAACTGCCTCCGGGCAGCGCGCTCACAACAATCTCTCACTGTCGTCGATTGAAGGTTCGCCCTTCTCCACCGCAGTAAGGTCCCGACGTCGTAAGTGTTTTCCCCTCCTACGTTCGTCCACAGTTTGAATACGTGTAACACCTCCCCTGTAATGACTATATAATATAGGTCTGGCTGGGACCCCACAACATATAACCGTCACTGCTTCAGTATTAAAAGATGATATAACTATCCAACTCAAAACTCAGATAACACAGCGGAAACAAAACTAAGAAACACAGAGATTGTCCACAACTACATAGGAGTAAAACCGGCCTTAAGGCCTTACAAAACCAGTGTTCAAGTCATCAAACATTCAACACACAAAAAAAGTAATCCCAAAAGGGGAAAAACTAGCTTCCCTAAGCTACCTCGGCATGCAAGCCGGAAATAACAAAAGACAAGTACAGAAAGGCAGGAAAGCTAAGTAAACACTTCATGAAGCTTTAGACCTTTTTGGCCAGCGAGCTAGGTCCAGCCTGCGATCCTTGGCCTGCATCTAAATCACAAAGAGCGGTAAACGAGGGTCAGCTATGGCTGACCACAAACGGTGTAACAACACCCCTTCCTCCCGGTCGTCCTAGTGGACCCCGGGGAACTACATCACCCTGCAAGTCAGCACTTCGTATGCACATGTATATAAGGAAAAGCAACATAAACAACAGGCATGAGTGTCACAACCATCATCCACGTTTCTAAGTTGAGCAAGTAATAAAAGGGGCCTACAAATGCAATATGAATGCAACCCGGGTTTCACCCAAGGCACCCTAAGGCGTATGAATCTAACACATCATCATACATCAACAACACAACCACGGGTGTTGGTGCCAAAAATGGTACCTCCAAAATTCACACTAAAGGGGGATGGGAGAAAACTGCGAAGTGTAGGTTACTGAGACAGAAGATGCTGAGACAAAAGGAAAACGATCACGAAAAAGGCGATCACAAAAAAGTGAGACCGCTTACACAGGTTGTAAGTTGGAACCCCGGAGCCAAAAAAGTCCTTTTCCTGGTACCCCTACCCCTCTATTTATAGACGAGGGGGCTGCCCAAACGGGCAGAACTAAAAACTACGGGCTGCCCGGGATACAGGAGAGCCAGGGCAGGGAGAAGGGGTGCAGATAACAAAAATAAGAAAAACAAGTAGACCGCTCAATCTGGCGGTCTCGCATTGCTCTGACCGCTTGACTCTTAGAAACTCTTGGTTGAGAAGGCAGCTGGCGATCCGGGCGGTCACACAAACGGAGACCGCTGAGATCGGGAAAAAAGTGCCATGAGAGGAGGTCGCGGGCTTTCTGGGCAAACATAATCCCCGCACATTTTTAAGTTGCGCCTGGAACTTCGAAAATGTTAACTCTGACCGTGGAGACCGCGGCCGTCATAAATGCATCTTGATCTATAAATACCGGCTGATATCTTCATATTCCGAGATATTGTGAAAACCCAAACCTCAAGCGGTCACTGAAAAGTTGGCAGGCGCGATCTCCTGCTAAGATGACCATGCTTGACCTCTTAAAAACTCTTCCATCAAAAGCAAACTCTCCTGGGAAAAAAGAAAATGTTAGCTCAAAGAAAGGGAAGAAAGCGCCAAAGATCTTGACGAAAGCGAGCGCTTCAAAGGGGACCGCCCGATCTCCGAAGAAATCCGAACTTCCGGAGAGTTCAGTTGCGCCGGTCTCTGTTATCTCTGAGCCATCTAAAGCTTCTTCAGATCCTGTGTTGAAAATATCTGACTTTTCCATTTCCTTTGATTGTCAGAAAACCCTGGAAATGCTTGATCAAACAGCTTCCAAGCCACCCGAGACCGCTTCTACAGAAACCATTCTGGCCGGTCTGCGTCAAAAACATGCCGAAGCAGAATCTCTAAGGCAAAAGATTGCTGACCGCGTGGAAGTTGCTGAGAACAAGAAGAGAAAAGATTCGAGCCCTTCCAGTTTAACTTATAAAAGAAGCAGAAAAAATGAAGAAGAAAAAGAAGACGTGATCGCCCCGGGGGTGATCACACTGTCTGAATCTACCGATCCGGAGGTCACTGTGGAAACTTCCAAGGTAAATGTTAAGGGCGATCCCTCCTTCCTTCCTGCGATCTCAGTTTTATCAAGAGAGGATGATTCCGAATTAATTGCCTATCTTGATGAATCTTCTTCTAAAAATTCGTCTTTTTCATCGCTGCAGGTGTCGGATCCCCTTGAAGCTTCCGCTCTTAGAAATGCTGCTGTTGAGAAGGAGATCGCTGATAGGGAGAAGGAGATCGCTGACAGAGCGATCAAGGCGAGAGAGGAAGACAAGAAGAAGAAGGAGAAAGAAGAGATGCAGAAGAAAAAGGCTGATGAGAAGAAAAGGAAGGATAAGGAAAGGGAGAAAAGAGGAAAAAAGGAGAAAGAAGAGGAAGAAAAGAAAAAGGAAGCGGCTAAGACCGCCGAGGAGGAACGGGAGAAAGAGGCGTTCAGGGCTGCCGAGGAGAAGGCAGCTCTAATCGCTGAGGAGAGGAAGAAGGAAACGGTCAGGATTGCTGAGGAAAAAGCGGCCCTGGTCGATGAAGAGAGGGAAAAGGCTGCGGTCTTGCAGACCGCAGTGAATAAAAATACTGAGGAGGAGATCGCGGAGAGATTGCAGATCGCCAAGGAGAAGGCTGCACTTTCTAGCGGTCTCCCAACTGATTCTCTTCAGGGAGATCGTTTGAACAAGGCTGCAGCAGATCGTGCGGCGGCGGTCTCGATTTTGCGATCTGGTAAGTATAAAATGATTCCTCAGCCGGTCGAGTTCCTTTCATTACCTATAGTTCGCTCTGCTTCTCCTGAAAGAAAACATGGGATCGTTTTTATTGAGACCGATGACATCCTCTTAAGTAATGAAGAATTAAAAAGGAGAAGAAAAGAGGGGGAAAAATCGCAGAAAAGAGATTTGGAAAGAATGGATCTGGAGCGCTTAAGGGGATCAGATCGTCTTTCTCTGACCGCAGATCCCGCGGTCACTAAAGATACCAGAAGAGCTTTACGTGACTGCGGTCTTAACTTCTTTCCAAGTACTTTTCTGTTTATTTAAAAAAGCTTATTTGATTGTATGCTCATGATTGAAGTAACCCATCTCTTATGACCGCAGATAATGAAAATGTTGAGATCGAGGAGGGAGAGCTTCCTCAGCACATTGAGATCTCCCCTCAGTTAACCAACATCCTTAACCCGATGTTTGAGGATGTTCGCTCTATGCTGATGAGAGAGCGAACTCAGAACGATCAGATTCGCGGTCTTGAAGAAAAAATGCGTACTAATGAGAAGAGGATTCGTGAAGAATGCGATCTGAGAGTTGAAGAGATCGCTCGAGCTCTTAAGAAAGCCGAAAAAGAGACTGAGTACTATAAGGGAAAAGCTGCGGCGCTGTCCGCGGAAAATGAGAGGCTGAGGAGCGGCCACGGAAAGATAATGATGCGACCGGGTACCTCTGGCGATCATCCATCGGAGAGACCGCAACCTGAGATTGTGCTGATTCCTATGGAGCAGGTGGACAAGGAGATGTCGAAGATCCACCGGTCTGCGATGCTGGCCAATCACAGTTTGGTGTCAGTTATGGCCGCAGTGAATGATATGCAAGATGTCGCTGCTCATGTAGGAAGAAAAAGGCCTTCTAGGAGATGATTATTTGTTTTGAGACCGAGCGGTCTCTGAATTCTAAACATTTTGCCTTGTAATATCTTTACTATTAATGTTCCATCTGTTTTTGTGACCTTTTTATTTTATGCTTTGTGCGGTCTTTGATTCATATAATCTTGGTCTTTATGCTTGGACTGCCTGTATTGCTGCTGCGCTTTATTTGATTGAGATCGCCAGTCATAGCATGCTTTTGCGTGACTTTGCACAGGTCGAGCGGTCTGAACCTTTTTCTTCTGGGCGATCTGCAAGAGGTAATGATTACGAAATGACCCTTCGTC
This sequence comes from Dactylorhiza incarnata, assembly GCA_033032865.1. NCBI lineage: Eukaryota > Viridiplantae > Streptophyta > Magnoliopsida > Asparagales > Orchidaceae > Dactylorhiza > Dactylorhiza incarnata. The sequence continues at coordinate 3,339,133 of JAWHQI010000088.1, read as the reverse complement.
TTCTATAAATAGCTACCTCCATAACATTCATTTTATGCCTTCTTGATTGCGCTACAAGCTCCGGTCTCAGCGATTACTAAATATGGTGTCCGCTCGTGCTTCTTCTGCTACTATCTTCCTGAACGCCGATCACAAACAAGGACGTTTATCAAAGGATGAGTATATTGAATTTATAAAGAAATATATGATCCAAACTCAGGTGGTTGTGAGACCGCCAACTGAGCAAGAAAGGCTAAACTTTGTCGAGGAGAAAAAGTTTATCATTCCCATCGATCACTTTGATAATGGGCTGAGGATTCCACTCCCCTGGGAGTGGTTAGAGATTTTGGAATATTATGGCTTCGTGCTCGCCCAGCTGGCTCCGAACTCCATCGGTCTGGTTAACGTCTTCATCAATTATTTGAGATCGGAAAGAGTGAAATTCACAATGAATTTGTTCCGTGCAACCTTCACCGCCAAAATTTTGAAAGAAGGCAGAAAGAAAGAAGAATTTAAAGGATTGATGTATTTTTCAGCAGATGGAATTAAGATTCTGAACCTTCCTAATAAAATTTCTTTCTGGACAGAAAGATTCCTTGTTTTTGAAGGTGACCTTGGCGGTCTCAGGAGCTCACCCTCTCCGCGACCTGACAGCATTTTTAAGAAAATAAAGGCGGTCTCAGAGGAAGAGCTGAAGATTCTGGCCTTTTTGGCGGGTAAAAGGATCGATCTTGTTTATTATCTGGCGATCTGGCCTGAGATCGCCGAGATCGCCCCTGCTGAAAGTGAGTTTTTTCTTGCGGTCTCGAATAATTTCTTTTTATGTCTTTTGAATGCTTTTTAAAACCCCTTTTTTTTTTACTTTTTAGCGAGCTTTGCGGTCCCTGCGCTTGACCCTATCTCCCCAGCAGCAGAAGTTCTTACTCAGAGTGAGAGAAGGCTGAAGCGTGAGGCCGACGTGTTCGGCGTAACTTCTGAGACCGCCGAGCAAGTTTTTCCCTTGATGGGTTTTAAAAGAAAAATGAAGGATATCAAAGGAAAGCCTCTCCTCAGATGGGCGGCCTCAGGAAGTTCTGTGAAGGTGTCCACTGATTTACCCTCGTGGAGCGGGAAGGTGACCCGTCACGCATACGCGGTCACTTCGGCTTTGTACGGGAGAAAGAACACAAATGAGATATTAAATATTGAGACCGATGCGCTTACCGACCTTTGCGCTCAAGTGACTGCTAGAAGTACAATCTTGAATCATCATATGGGGCGGTCTCTTTGCAGCGCTCTGGACGAAATAACTGCCTTGCAAGAAGAAAGAAGAGTGAGAATTTTTCTTATGTTCCATGAATGTGTTACCTGTGATCGTGCGGTCTAACATATATCTCTTTTGCAGCAATCTGAAAAAACGGCTTACGACCCTGAGAATCCTGCTTTCCAGAGGGCTTTGATGCACCATATAAAAGAGACCGCCGACCAGGTGCTGGATGAGGTTCGTAACCGCGGTGGTTTTACTGAAGAGTACAAGGACGTCACATTTGCCGATCTCTTCCCTGACGCGGCGCAAAGAATTGAAGAACAATCTGTGACCGCTGAAGAGACCGCAGATGCTGCTGAAGGATCTGCTGATGCTGCTGATGAGACCGCAGGTCAAGAGCAAAATGTAGTGATTGAAGACGAAGAGAGCGGAAGCCGCTATACCCTTGGTCTAGATTCCAGTTCGAGCTCGAGCTCTGGATCTAGAATTCCTGGGAATAGTCTAGAAGAACCTTCTGCAGAAACCGATTCTTCTTCTTCAAGCGAGCGGTCTTCCAAAAGATCAAAGAGAGAGTGAATTATAATCCCTTTTTCCTTTTTGGAGACCGAGCGGTCTTGTTGTAATTGACATTCCAGAATATATATAAAAATTTGATCTGTTGGATTTTGCCTAGATGAATAAGTTTGTTCTTGATGCATATATTTATTTGTTCTTCTGAATTTAAAATTGGCATTCGATCTCAATGCCTCGAGTTTATCATAATTTTATATCAATCATTTAAAAAACTTGAGCGATCTCTTGGAAAAAACACCAAAGACTTTTAAAAGAAACTGATTCTGCATAAACACAAATTACTCTGCGGTCTCGATACAACCAGATCGCTGAAAGAAATTCTACCACTTATCTATGATTAGAAAATAACCAACTTATTCACAATAGTCACGCGGTCTCATATTACACAGGTCGCGATATATGAAAACTATATCTTGAATATGATTTGAACTTTATTGAACTCTGGATGATCGGCGCCTAAATGACAGGAAATCCATTTGACGGCCCCTTGATAACCAAGATTGTGAAAAGAATACCCCTTCATAAATCTCCAGATCAGCGATCATATTTTATTCAGACCGCCCTTTCTGAAGAAAAAACCCAACTCGACGGGAAACAAAGCATCATGTCTACTCCATGTAACTTTGAATAACAGGGAATATCGGAATTTCGATCTTACTGAGACCGGGCCGAACTCCATCAAGCTGGCATAGGAGATTCCCAAATAGCGACCTCGATTATCCTGAAAAAATTTCATCCGACGATCATAAAAGCCATCGCTCTTTGTAAAAGAGAAGAACATGCGGTCTCATAAACTGCTGACCGCTCGATCCCAATACAAAGGAATGAATAAGACCTTTATGGTAAAAAAAAAAAGAGGGATGGATCTTGAAAATGACCCAAAGGGATGGTGTGGTCATGCCGCGGAGGCTATACCGACACTCCTTTTCTTAAAGGATTGCTGAGTTTGTTGCAAATTTGCCAATCCAAGGTTCAGGTGACGGTCATAGATGTTTCTTGCCGCCCCTTACCTAACCACGCTTCAACGAGTATTCGAGAGTTACAAACCAAAATGATCGGTAGGGCAGGTGTGGTCATGCCGCGGAGGCTACACCGACATTGCTTTCCCTGAAGGATCATTAAGATTGTAACAATGTCCTTTTCAATGCATGACAGAGCTGAGCCAGCCACCTAGACCTCCTTAAAACGCTGAGGTGTGCCAGATGTCAGCAAGGACCCGGTATCCTAAACTTCCACCGCTCGAGCTTGGCGAGCTACTGCTACACAGATTCGAAATCTCCCCGACATCTGTGCTCCTGGCAGAATTACACGTCGAGCTAACAAGTCAAGGGGGAAGATAGTAGGATCCGTCGATATCTCACTTGACAGGTTTTTGGTTTTTCAAAAATCAACTTATTTTTAAGACTTGTCATCCATTACTTACATTACGAATGCTTTGGTGATACCTGTGTGATGTTTAAGAAAAGAAAAGAGTTAGGAACAAAGAATGAGTGAATTAGATACGAACATTTAAGAGAAGAAAAGTTTAAGATCATCCCCGCTCCAGGAATGAGGCAACTCTTCTCCTTCATAAGTTTGGAGATGGTAAGCACCGTTTTTAAGCACATTCTTTACCACGAACGGCCCTGCCCAATTCGGATTAAGCTTTCCAACTGAACCAGCCCTTGCTGCTGCATCTACTTTCTTCAAGACTAGATCTCCAACAGCGAATTCTTTGGTTCTTACATTTTTATTGAACAACCTTGCCATTCTTCTTTTCACCTCTTCCTGTCTAATGATTGCAGTGTCTCTTAATTCCTCAATTAAATCAAGGCTGCATTTTAACTCTTCATCATTTTCTTCCATCCACTCGATTTGATTTTGTTGTGACAATAATACTCTTGGGCTTTTTACTTCAAATTCTACCGGAATAAGGGCTTCGGAACCGTGTGATAGTTTGAACGGAGTTTCCCCAGTAGCAGAACTCGGAGTCGTCCTCAAGGCCCATAAGACGGAAGGTAGTTGTTCTGCCCAGTTGCCTCTAACGTTTTCTACCTTCTTTTTCAAGAGATTTATGATGAGTTTGTTGGCGGCCTCTACCTGCCCATTGCTTCTAGGATGATGTACGGAAGCGAAACGTAACTCAATGCCAATTTGCTTGCAGAAACTAATAAGAGTTGAATTGTTGAATTGAGAACCATTATCCGTGATGATTGCCATTGGGATCCCGTGTCGACATACTATCTCTCCCCAAATAAAGTTTTTCACGGCTTGAGTGGTAATTGTAGCCAATGCCTTTGCCTCTATCCATTTGCTGAAGTAGTCGATCATAACTATTATATATCGACGTTGCCCGCTTGCCATAGGAAAAGGCCCAATCAAATCCATTCCCCAAACTGCAAATGGCCATGGAGTTGCTATTGACTTGAGCTGTTGAGCCGGCTGATTTTGGAGAGGAGCAAACTTCTGGCACTTTACACATTTCTTAGCAAATTTTTCCGCATCTTTCCTCATTTGAGGCCAAAAATAACCTTGCCTTAGAATTCTTTTTTCCAATGTCCTGGCTCCGGAGTGACTTCCACATTCTCCAGAATGGACCTCCTGAAGTACCGCTGGAGTCTCCTCCTTCGAAACACACCGTGCTAGTGGTGAAAGGAAAGTTCTCCTATAGAGCACTCCTGCAATGAGATAATAGTTAGCCGCTTTCCGTTTAAACCTTTTCCTATCCTTTATTGAAGAATGGAGCTCTCCAGTTGAAAGATAAAGAATAAACGGATCCATCCAAGAATGATGCTGATCAATCTCCATGACCTCTCCTTCCTCAATTGCCGGGCGAAACAACTCCGAAGTTGTTCCCCCCGAAAGAAGCCCAAATTTTGCCAACTCATCTGCTTCCACGTTTTCACCTCTTGGGATATGATTGATAGTAAAGCTTTTGAACTTCCCAACCTCAATTTTTACCAGAGTCAAATACTGCTTCAAGATACTATCTCTCGTCTCGAAAGTCCTATTTACTTGAGAAGCCATCACCAAAGAATCTGTGAAAACTTCGACATCATCAATCCCCAGTTCCCTGGCAAACTTGAGACCGGCTAGCAAAGCCTCATATTCCGCTTGATTGTTTATTACTTGAAAATAGAACTTCAGTGCTTGATCCAGCCTTACTCCATTTGGGCTGATTAGGACAACTCCTGCCCCGGAAGAATTTTTCCCTGAGGCTCCATCCACGAAGATTTTCCAGGCAAGGGGTACTCCGACCCCCTTCTGCGACTCAACTTCTTTAGCATCCACCATGAAGTCTGCTAAGACTTGAGCTTTGATTGCTATTCTTGGAACATAAGATATGTCAAACTCACTGAGCTCAATCGCCCACTTTGCCAATCTGCCTGAATGCTCCGGCCTCTCCAAGACACTCTTCAATGGAAGATCAGTAACGACTAAAATTGAGTGAGCTTGAAAATACGGCCTTAGTCTTCTTGCTGAAGTTATAAGCATTAAAGCCAACTTTTCGAGAATAGGATAACGAGTCTCTGCATTCTTCAGGATTCGACTCACGTAATAGACCGGAAATTGTTTCTTTTTCTCCTCTCGAACCAGGACAGAGCTTATGGCGTCGGCTCCGACTCCTAAATAAAGAAAAAGATCTTCCCCTCCTCGCGGACTTTGGAGTAGAGGAATTGAAGTCAACTGCTTTTTAAGCTGATTGAAAGCATTATCACACTCTTGAGTCCATTCGAACCTGGCTCCTCCCCGGAGAGTCTTAAAAAACGGTGCACTTTTATCCCCTGACCGGGAGATGAATCGACTCAAGCCTGCCATTCTCCCTCCCAACTGTTGAACTTCTTTTGGGGTTCTGGGAGGTGGCATTTCCAAGATAGCTTTTACCTTGTCTGGATTTGGTTCTAGCCCTTCTGGGGTGAGGAGGTGACCCAAAAATTTACCTCTGTTTGCTCCGAAAACACACTTCAATGGATTCAACCTCATATTGAAGGCTCGTAGGGTTGCAAAAGTTTCAGAGAGATCTTTGAGATGAGAGGAGAAAGATTTGCTTTTCACCAAGAGGTCATCGACATATACCTCAAGGTTTCTTGCCTTCTGATTTTTGAAAACTGTATCCATCATTTTTTGGTAAGTTGCTCCAGCATTTTTCAACCCAAAAGGCATCACGAGATAACAGAAGCAACCATCATTTGTGATAAACGAAGTGTGCGGTATATCGGGTTTATGCATCCTGATTTGGTGATAACCTGAAAAAGCATCTAAAAAACTCATAAAAGAATAACCTACCGCAGAATCCACTAAAGAATCTATCTGAGGCAAGGGGTAGCAATCCTTGGGGCAAGCTTTATTGAGTTTAGTAAAGTCGACACACATCCTCCATTTCCCACCTGACTTCTTTACCATTACAACGTTCGACACCCATTCTGGGTATTGGATTGGTTGAACGAACTTTGCCTTCAGGAGCTTCTCTACCTCTTCACGGATAGGTTGTGCTAGAGTAGTTGCAACGGACCTCTTCTTCTGCTGAATCGGGATGAAGTTTGGGTCAATATTGAGATGGTGGCAAGCAACATCCGGATCCACTCCAGGCATGTCATCTGCCGACCAAGCGAAGATATCTAGATTTTGCAGAAGGCAAGAGATGAGCTGACTCTTGTCAGCTTCAGATAATTCAGCGTTAATGGAGAGACCCCTGCCCTCATCTTCCTCGCTGATTTGGACCTTCTGGGTTGCTTGGGCGGGTTCCAAACGAACTCCATCTCTTGCATCCTCCTCAATTTCTTCTGCAACTGGAACTTGCTCAGGAGCTTCGATTAATTCAGCCATCATGATTTCTTGGGGAGAGGATACGATCATGTTGACCGTTTTCACATAGCATTCCCTGGCCTTCCTTGGGTCGCTCCTGATTCGGTGTTGTTTGCCGTTCAAGGCGAACTTCACCGCTTGATGGTAGGTAGAGACGATGGCTTGATAGGCATTTAGGAAAGGTCTTCCAAAGATGGCGTTGTAGCTACTGGGAGCGTCAACGACTATGAATTTGACCAACTTCACTATCCCTCCCAGAACCACAGAAAGGGTGACGAGTCCTTCCACTTCTTTCTTTTCTCCTGAAAAACCATAGAGGGGGCCTTCAGTTGAAAGGAGAGTTTTACCTGTCTTCAACGCCTCGAAGGCGGGTTTGAAGAGCACATTAACTGAACTTCCTGTATCTATTAGAATTTTTTCCACCGTATAATTTTCGATTACAGCTTTGATGACGACTGCATCATCAAAGGGATTCGCGGTCTAAGGAAGATCTTCATCTCCAAAAGTGACCGTCCCTCGAACCGGAGCCGAAGAGGTAGCAGCAACCTCTGACTGGTAAACCCTCTTCAGACTTGCCTTTCTCGAGGACTCCGGCCATGCACCCCCATGGATGCAGAATAGGTTGCCCAAGGCACCTTCATCATTAGCGTCCACGCATTCACTGGGAAAACCGATGTTGCCCAGATGGCCAACATCATCTACTTCCTCGCACTCCCAGTGAACTTCTGCTACCTCCTTGACCTTGGAGGTTGAAGCTTTGGCAGAATCATTCTTTTGAACGAGATCGCGGAGCTTTCCCTCCTTTAATAGTTTCTCTAAAAATAGGCGGAGAGCTCTGCAATCCTCTGTCAAATGACCCCTATCTCTATGATACTCACAGTAGAGAGTAGGGTTTCTGGTTTTCGGATCAGAATTCAGCGGAGCTGGCCTCTTAAAAAAGGGCTGCTTCTGAAGGATTTGAAGCACTTCATTCATGGGAACACCAAAGTCTGTGAAGGACTCTTGGGATTCATTGTAAAATGAAGGAACGGGTAGAATAGGAGGTTGAGCATACTGGATCTGGTGGATGGGGGTGACTTGCGGAGCAGGAGTAGCGGGGGTTTGAAGAAATGAATTTTGAGGTGGGAAAGATTGATTACCTCGGTTGAAGCGGTTGTTTCGGTAATTCTTACCTCTCGGGGCCGGAGGTGGAAGCTCTTGCCGAGGTTTTGAGGAAGATGCCGCAGGATAGAATCCTGCAGAGCCTTTCTGAGTGGCTCTGTTGGTCAGATTGCTAACATAGGTGGGGTTGTTGATCTCCCCTTCTATGTAGCGATTGGCAATGCTGATCAGCTCCTGATAGGAGCTAGGTTCCTTGGTTGTGACTTTGAACTTCAGAGGACCCTCCTGCAGGCCGCTGATCAAAGCCACCATATAGAGCTCGGGATCCATGTCTCTGACTCCCAAGATCTCCTTCTGAAAGCGATCAACGAAATGTGTTGCAGTCTCGTTGTCTCCTTGCTTAATTTTGAAGAGGGTCGCAGGACCACTCTTCCTTTTCTTTGCGGTGGCGAACCTCAGGAGGAGCTCTTGCCTCAAGGCGGCAAAGCTTGGGATAGATTGACTTGGCAGCTTGTAGAACCATTCCATGGCTGACCCATCGAAGGAGGTAACCATCAGCTTGCACCTCACTCCATCTGAAATGGTCCTGAGGGCAACGGCAGATTCGAAAGCTTGGAGATGACACATCGGGTCGGTCTCTCCTGTATACACAGGAAGACGGGGCTCTCTGAATCCATGAGGAATTGGATCCCGACGAATCTCATCAGTAAAGGGGGAAGGCTCCCCAAAAACAGAAAGTCCTGGAGGAAGAAAAGGAACTGGAGGATCTTGAGGGTAAGCAAATCCTTCTTCAAAATTCAAGGTCTGAGCCGGAGGCCCCTGGGCTGCGGCTCGGAAAGAATTTCGACGGGCGGCAAACTCCTCATGCTGAGATCGCTGAGGAGCTGCAGGCTGGAAAACGGGATGATCGCTATGGTGACCGCTCGCCATGCGGTCAGGGGTAGTGATCTGAGGGGATTGAGGAAGGATCTTCTGGGAGATCGCGGCCAGAACTTGGTTCATGGCCTCGATCTGCTTCGCGGACTCCTGCTGAGTCCGAACAACTTCCTGCCGATCTCGAGCGGCCTCTTGCTGAGACCGCGCGATCTCTTGCTGAACAGCGGCAGCGTCCTGCCTGGCTCGGGCGGCCTCGCGGAGAGCCTGCTCAACGCGAAGCTCGAAGCGGCGCTCCATCGCTTCTAACGGATTGTGATCGGAAGGGGGAACACTGGGAGACCGCAAAGGACGACCTCTACGGCGATCAGCCATCTTGAAAGTCTGAAGTTCACCTAACACTTCGAATCTGAAGGTCGCGTGTTCGTTCTGTTGGTGCCAAAAATGGTACCTCCAAAATTCACACTAAAGGGGGATGGGAGAAAACTGCGAAGTGTAGGTTACTGAGACAGAAGATGCTGAGACAAAAGGAAAACGATCACGAAAAAGGCGATCACAAAAAAGTGAGACCGCTTACACAGGTTGTAAGCTGGAACCCCGGAGCCAAAAAAGTCCTTTTCCTGGTACCCCTACCCCTCTATTTATAGACGAGGGGGCTGCCCAAATGCGCAGAACTAAAAACTACGGGCTGCCCGGGATACAGGAGAGCCAGGGCAGGGAGAAGGGGTGCAGATAACAAAAATAAGAAAAACAAGTAGACCGCTCAATCTGGCGGTCTCGCACTGCTCTGACCGCTTGACTCTTAGAAACTCTTGGTTGAGAAGGCAGCTGGCGATCCGGGCGGTCACACAAACGGAGACCGCTGAGATCGGGAAAAAAGTGCCATGAGAGGAGGTCGCGGGCTTTCTGGGCAAACAACGGGGTACTCGACATTTCCCCCAAAGGGCATCGTAGCCCAAGGCCAAGAACACACGTTGTGACTCACCGCGCCTGGCCCACCATGCCATCGGGCTTGTCAGACAGCTCCCATGTTCTTGCCGCCAACATTGCGTACAGCACAACCACGGGGTACTCAACACTTCCCCCAATGGGCATCGTAGCCCAAGGCCAAGAGCTCACGCTGTGACCCACCGCGCCTGGTCTACCATGCCATCGGGCTTGTCTGACAGCTCACTTGCTCTTGCCGCCAACACCGAAGGGACTTGTCTTGCCGGGACACTCTCCACACATGAATTCTGGCATTCACGGGATAGTCAGCCGACCACAAAGACCAAATCACACCTTTGCACATCACTAGGCATCAGACGCCTCATAACACGCACACTATTTTCCCTGCCCGAAAACCAATATTCGTTAACATACGAACCTACAAGGGCATCATGACGACGAATTCGCCGTATTCGGATTTCTAGCAAAACCCCTAAAATATGCGTCAATCAACATCACCGAATCGGACCAACGGTCGCGAATCCGGCTTCAACCACAATGCCTAATCCACTAACGGAGCGGATTTCTAGTGCAAATCATGTCTGGGACGGACTCAAAAAACCTGATGGTTCCTCTTGAACCAAGGCGACCCGGATCCCTCTCGCTCGACAGATCTGGTGCCAAAATGCAGAAAAATAGAGAGGAAAAAGGGATGCCATGCACGCACCCTAAAGACCGGGAGGAGAAATGTCATTACCTTTTGAGATTTCCTCCTAGACATGGGAAACTTGCACAAAAATGGAGGAGAAGAAGCGCCTCGACGTCCCCTACGCGCTGCCGGTCTCGGATCGGCGAACGGAGCTTCGAAGCTCCAACAATGGCGGGAACTAGCTCTCTTCCTCCTCCAAACCCCTCCTCTCTCTCAAGCCCTCAAAACCCAAAAATGAAAAGGAATGATGAATGGAAACCTTCTCAGCCCTACTTAGGGTTCTCCCACGAACCCCTCACAGACGTCCGATCAAGATCTAAACCAAACGGACGCCCAGATTTAGCTATTTACGAATCTGGTTCCGTCAGCTACCGCGCGACGGTAGCGCTGATGCGTCGCGCTAGCTCCGAGAACACCCTTGCCGTCTCAGCGGCTCCCAGCGAAGAAGACCTAACGCCAGCGGTAGGTCTATCGCCCCGCGCTAGCAGCAGATCTCATTTTTCACTTTCTAGCCACCTTCTACCGCGTCGCGCTAACACTACTGCGCCGCGCTAGTGCCTTCGACGAAAACGCGCCCCGTCGACCTTCGTCGACCCCCCGCATTTTACTACCGCCGGCGGTAGTACCTACCGCCCGGCGTTAACTCGCAGAACAGCAAAAACTGGGGTGTTACAATACGCTCTTCACCGACCAAACTTATCTTCTACTATGTAAAAAAGTCGCGAGCTCAGACTCGCGCAAACTAATCTTCTATTATGTAAAAAGCCTCTAGCTCAGACTCGCGCAAACTTATCTTCTATTATGTAAAAAGCCGCGAGCTCAGACTCGCGCAAACTTATCTTCCAGTGTGTAAAAAAGTCGCAAGCTCAGACTCGCGCAAATTTATGTTCTATTATGTAAAAAGCCGCGAGCTCAGACTCGTGCAAACTTATCTTCTATTACGTAAAAAAACCGCGAGCTCAGACTCGCGCAAACCTATCTTATATTATGTAAGAAGCCGCGAGCTCAGACTCGCGCAAACTTATCTTATACTATGTAAAAAAGCCGCGAGCTCAAACTCGCGCAAACTAATCTTCTATTATGTAAAAAGCTGCGAGCTCAGACTCGCGCAAACTTATCTTTTATTATGTAAAAAGCAACCAAGATACTCAGGCGTCAACGCTAAATAACAAGCTCGTCGCGATCTCCAATGCAAATACTGGGCGACAAGCTCGCAACCAGTCAGGACGACATAGAAGTTTCTCCCAAAGTTAGAACCGAGCGACGACTTCCAGAAAGAATGGGAAAACAAAAGCAACTGCACACTCGTCCCTCGATGGCAATTCCTACCCAAAGTGCCACAAAGATGACGATGATTGAAGCGGCATCAGAAGAGTCAAAACCTCCAAACTCCTCCATGCAAAAGATCAGACTCTGAAGGTTTGGGGGGCTTATGATATGCATTCATACATGGCTCTCATCTATCTATATATAAGTCCAAGAGGTGGTTATTCCCAAAACCCACTAAGGTGATGAGGGAAGAGTGGGAGAGTAGGCAAACCCACTATCTCCGCAACCAACCGCCCATGTAAGATCGCGCGCAACCGTGACGCCCGCAACCACGCGCGCTATCGCGCGCACTACTGCGCGGCGCTACCACGCGGTAGCGCACAGGAAGCACACCCCCCCCCCCCGAGTGGGGTGCGGCCAAAACCGCACCCCCTTTGGGGTGCGGCCAAGCCGCACCCCACATATGGGGTGCGGCCAATCCGCACCCCCTTGGGGTGCGGCCAAGTCGCACCCCTTGAGGGGTGCAGCCAAGCCGCACCCCATATGGGGTGCGACCAAGCTTCACCCCCCTTGGGTGCAGCAAAGCCGCACCCCTCTCCGCAACGGGGTGAGGCCAAGCCCCCTCCCCCCTTTTTCGCAAGGGGGCTCGCGGAGGGCTCGACCGAAGTCACGCCCCTCGTCGGGTGTGACCGAAGCCCAATTCCCCTTTTGGGGGCGCTACTCCTCATTCCTCCGTTCTCTTAGAACGCTCCGCGCTCATAGCACGCCCGGAACACTTCCGTGTTCGTTGTATGCCCAGAACACTTCCGTGTTCGTTGCATACTCAGAACACTTCCGTATTCGTTGCGCGCTCAGAACGCTTCTGAGCGCGCTCAGAGCACTTCCGCACTCCAGACGCGCTCACTTTTTGTCTTCCCTAATTTCTCAAATTGCAGGACTCGCTTGTCGTCTTTCTTACCTTCAACGAAGCTGCCCGAACTGCCCGAACTTCCCGAAGGGTGAGTCGATCATTTACAAAAAATGGCGATCCGTGTGCTCCAAATCGACCAGCGTGATTCGCCCGTCAGGTGGTTATGGTGGTTACAACGACAAAATTACCGGGCTACCCCCGGCCAAAGCTATAAAAGGAGCCCCAGACCTTCATTTCAAGGGACTTTGCCTTCTGCACTCGAGAGAGCTCCTTTGAAGATTTCCTTGGAATTCTCCTTCGGCGCTTGAAGATCTCCTTCAAGTCTTCGAAGGTCGCGAAAGGCGACCCAACCTTCTCACTTTTGTTCTCACCAGCATTCTCACTTTCTTTCTCACTACTGTTCTCAGAAGGAAAAGGACTTAGCTTTCCGAGAGGTGGTCTGTCACCTTCAGAGATCTCTCTATTTCTATCATTGTAACGAGCAGCGACCAGTCGCGCTCGAGCTCTAAGTCTATAATTTTAATCCCCCCATAAGATAGTGAAAGTTGGTCGGCATAGCTCAGGCCGCGTGGTTTTTCACCATTTCTGGGTTTTCTACGTTAAAAGTTCTTGTGTCACTTACTAGCTTACTCTCGTTAAAAGCTCTCGTGTCACTTGCTAGCTTACTCTTTGACTGTTAGCTCGCTTGGTTCGCTTCCGAGCTAAGACGGTTCAAGTCGACCGGTCTACCAAAGCACCCGAGCGACCCGCAACACCATTTTTTATTTTTGTTTACCGGAAAACTCTTTGATATTTTCCATGCAGGGATGAACACTAAATACATCATCAATAATCAGCCCCAAGTTGAAGCGGAGTTGGAAGTCTCTACAAACTACTAGAGCTTAATTGTAGGTATTGTTATACATCCATAAAGGCCTTGGGGTGCGTCTAGAGAAAACTCCACTAAAGGGAGGTGGGGTCAACGGTCAACGCATGATCGCTCGAGTTGGAGAAACCGAACCCGCCATTTCCGCCGCCAATCGCCAGTGCGAGAGTACGCATGGAACGCGTCGCCATAGCCGAACCCCACTACTGGGGTGCGATTAGCCCGCACCCCACTAGTGGGGTGCGAATAGTCGCACCCCCCATAATGGGGGTACGGCCAAACCGCACCCCGTGTGGGGTGCGGCCAAGCCGCACCCCATGAGGGGTACGACCAGGCCGCCCCCTATGAGGGGTGCGGCCAGGCCAAGCCGCACCCCCCCCCTCGGGTGCGGCCGCGTCGCGCCTCCCTTAGGGTGCGGCCAAGCCACTCCCCCCCCCCTGTAGTGGGGTTAGGTAAAATCCCCCTCTTCTGACTCGCCGTCCGCTCTTCGGGTTCTGGATTCCACCTAGTACGCCTCCTAGCACGCTCAGAACGCTCTCATGTTTGTTGCGCGCTCAGAACGCATCCCTGCGCGCTCAGAACCCTCCTGAGCGCGCTCAGAGCACTTTCACATTCCGGGCACGCTCACTTTTTGTCTTTCTAATTTCTCAGATTGCAGGAACGGCTTGTCACCTTTTTCACCTTCAACAAAACTGCCCGAACTGCCCGACGATCATTTACGAAAAATAGCTATCCGTGTGCTCCAAATCGGCCAGCGTGATTCGCCCATCAGGTGGTTACGGTGGTTACGACGGCAAAATTACCGGGCTACCCCCGGCCAAAGCTATAAAAGGAGCCCATAACCTTCATTTGAGAGGACCTTGCCTTCGGGACCCGGGAGAGCTCCTTTGAAGATTTCCACGGAATTCTCCTTCGGCGCCTGAAGATCTCCTTCGTGGACTTGAAGATTTCATTTCACCCGAAAGGTGACTCAGCATTCTCACTTCCGTTCTCCCGAAATGCGACTCAGCATTCTCACTTTTGTTCTCCATCGTTCTCAGAAGGAAAAAAGACTTAGTTTTCTGAGAGGTGGTCTGTCACCTTCGGAACTCTCCCTCTCTCTATCATTGTAACGAGCGGCGGCCTGTCGCGCTTGAATTCTAAACACCTGACTGAAACCCCTCAGAAGATAGTGAAGTTTGGTCGACACAGCTCCAGCCGCGTGGTTTTTTACTCTTTCCGGGTTTTCCACGTTAGAAAGTCTCAGTGTACTCAACGAATCTCAAATTGATTGTTTGCGCGCTCGGTTCGTTTCCGAGCTAAGGTGGTTCAATTCGACCGGTCTACCAAAGCACTCGAGCGACCCGCAACAGGTATAAATACCTCTTACATCACTAGCTCTTCATTTAATTCATGTCTAATGTACTATGTTTACTTACGAAGAAATTGAATTGTTTCAAAATACAATAAATTGTAATAAAGAATTATTTGTGATTTAGGTTGAGGTGGATTTGGAAGGCTGTAGGATTTAGTAGCACTAATTTACTATGTTTATTTATGAAATTTTATTGTTTGTAGACGCTAATGGGATTTACCTAGGTTGATTTTCTCTGATGCGCGTTTAAGAAAAATTCCGAACTAATTTTGAATTTATTATTGAATTTGGTGATGGAATGGTGTAGGGGGGCGAATAGTGTATGGGGCGACCCTCTCCACGGATTTGTCATCTCTTCGGGAAAAGGTCAGCAGAGGGCTTGATCTCAATAGCTCTCTTGTTTCTGATTGCTTTTCCGGATTGCTTTTCTATAATGTAAGAGTTCATTGTTTTTGGTTGCATTGTATCGTTAAGGTTCACGAGAGTGCATCCTAAGAAGTATGTACATGGTCATATTTGGTGGCTCAAAGTTCACGTCATCGGCTCAATGTAAAAGCGGAGATCAATTTAGTTCCGCAACACATCAAATTTAGGTCTCACTCTCTCTTCAACTTTCCTGATAGTAGTTCTTTTTGAAAGAAGACTTTAAGTAATAGTAGATTATATGCTATTCTTAATTAAATTGAATGTATTGTAATCATATTATACATTTGCACCCGGTAATTCTTAAGTAATGTTGGTTTGACTCTGTTGACCGGGTCAATGGGTCTTAGTTTTATTTTGTTGTATTTTATTATTATTAATGTTGTTGAGGAGAGAGTGTGCATTTAATGTGGAGAGAGAAGAGTGGTGTTTTTCTTTTGCCTATAAATAGATTTTGTACTTTGTTTTGAAAGTTGTGGTGAATAGGAAATTTTGGAGTTATTTTCTTGGTTTGTTTCGGCGGGAAAACGTAGAGAGAGAGAGAGTGAGTGTAGAGAGAGAGATATTAAGAATATTATTTCCCGCAGGAATAGTTGTCCATCTCGCCAATCTCTCTCTCGCATTCCCCTCTCGCCAGCTACCTCTCGCTAGCCCCTCTCGCCAACCCATCTCCCGCAGGAGGACCCACCTGTGTATCTCGCCTGGACTTAGAGAGGAGCAATGCTCGCAGCTTGAAGTGAGGAGAAGGAGCAGCTCGCCGGAATCCTCTCACCGCCGCCTGGAATCGCACTCGCGTGGGGTACATCTCGCGGTGTTGTAGGAGCTCGCGTGGGCTGTGTCTCGCCGAGGAGTGGAAGTTGGAACTCGCAGGTTGTTGGATCTCGCGTGAGTTGAAGCTCTCGCTCGGTTGGCACCTCGCCAGAACAAGAAGGGCTGAGTGAGTGGGTACTCGCAAGAAGTTGTGCTCGCAAGCAGTGTGCTCGCCGAGCAGTGTGTGTTCGAGCGAAGTGGTGCTCGGCAAGTTGAGAGAGGCGAGGTAGCGTGGTCGCGAACCCATAATAACGCTTCCAACAAGTGGTATCAGAGCGAGGTTCCAAACCTTTGCGGTGACTCGGAAGGTTTGAGGAGTAGAAGTGATGGAGACAAGCGGAGCGATGCCGGGGCAAGTCCCCAAGTTGACAAAGACCAACTATGGGAATTGTAGCATCCAGATGAAAGTACTACTCGCATCAAAGGAACTATGGGATGTAGTGGAGAATGGCTATGAGGAGCGCACTGCTGCAGCAGAGACGGCGTTGACTAACGCCCAGAAGACGACACTTAGAGAAGCAAGGAAGGCGGACAAGAAGGCTCTATTCTTGTTGTACCAAGGGGTTGACGAAGCAACCTTTGAGAAGATCTCAGACGCAAAGACTTCTAAGGAGGCATGAGAGTGTTGAAACCAGTTACCCGGTTTCGGCGTTCGAAAGGGGGTTGCGACTAACCCTTACTTGACCTAAGCCTAGACCCTTGACCGGTTACTAGGAACTAGGAGACTTGACCTTGATGACAACAGGAGTCTAGAGACAGACCCCTTAAGCTTCAGCGTGGAGGTCCCACCGCACACCCGGAAGCCCACTCGGAACTTCCCCTCCCAAGCCAATGCTGAGCCTGGGCACCTTGGAGGGCACTAAGAACCACCTCACTGTCAGCTGAAGGATGACAAGGGAGGGGGGGTGCTTGCTCACAAGACACACGCAAGGGGGGGGGGGGGGGGGGGGGGGGGGGGGGGGGGGTGGTAGTGACCAACCCTTCCCAAGGTGCCCATGGGGGTCTATTTATAGATTTCCCAAAATTGGGCTGCGGATAGCCGAAATTTCTCTATTTGCAGCTCGATCATGACCCTGAATGATCAACGCAGGGGAGGGGGCGAGTGGGGCTCGAGGCGCCCACTCCCCCCTCACGGGAGGTCCTACCTTCCTCCCTAAGGATGCCGGGCGAGTGGAGGATCCCTCCCACTCGCCCAAAGGGGGCGGCGAGTGGGAGAGCCTCTCCCACTCGCCCCCAAGGGGGGCCGGCGAGTGGGAGTGCCTCTCCCACTCGCCCGGCGAGTGGGAGGGCCCCTCCCACTCACCCGGGTGAGTGGGAGAGCTACTCCCACTCCACCCACAAAGATCAGGCGAGTGGGAGGGCCCCTCCCACTCGCCCAAAGATGGTAGGTGAGTGGGAGGTTCCCACTCGCCCAAAGATGGTAGGCGAGTGGGAGGTTCCTCCCACTCGCCCGAAGAGTGCTCTGAGTCGGGGGAGTGAATGTTCCCCCCGCTTCTCCCGCTGCCTCTTTTTGCCTTGATCGGTTTTGATCGTTCCCGCGCGGTCGTTTGGCTCGTTTCGACCACCTTCACTGTCTCGGCCTCATCCGGGTCGGGTCACACCGACTCGGAAAATATGAGGGTTGTACACAATCCCCGCTCTTTGCGAGCTTGTCCTAAGCTCGGAAAGAAAGTTCAACCCACCTATTTGACGAGTAGGTGAGACCTTGGAGGGAATCTTTGGAGGGCTCCGCCCGATGGCTATAAAACCCCTCGAAGAGGGAGGCAAGGAGAGCACCATTCCTGAGGGCTCCTCCTATTCCCCCCCTTTTCTCGAACTAGATGAATCCACCTCGAGACTTCAGGGCTCGCTTCAAGGCTCTTGCCGGGAAAAATCAGGCCGACCTGACGGAGCTCAAAGCTCTGATTCATGGCCCTTCGTCCTCTCCTATCCGGTCAGCGGTGCGATCACCTCGGAAGAAGCCCCGTCCTGAGCCGATAAAGGAGGTGGCGTCGTCATCCTCTCATGGGACGACCGAATTTGTTCGAGGCCTGGAGATGGATACGGTATCGGTTCTTCCCTTGTTTCTGTCCCACACCTGTGATTGTAACACGACAATGATGACAAGATTCTTAACTGCTCACAGCTTCTCGCGGATGACATCGAAGGGGCCCGAAGACTGATAGAGGGGACGGGTGCAGACGCTCGGGTGGGCCCTGTTCCCTTCATTCAAGAACCTGCCGCCTTCTCGACTGCTCACGATGACCATTCTGCTGGGGGGGCAAAACCTCGACGGGTCAATCGAGCCGCAGGGAGGTCTCGGTGCCACTCCGCTCTCCTACTACAGTCGAGGAGCCCACCGAGGACCTATCCAACGTCCTTGAGCACCTAGGCCGCTTGGAGACCCTTACCAAGGAGTTGCGGGAGGGGAGGTTGTCTTCCGGACCCGACCCCCTCGCCCGCGTTTGCGTACTGGAGCGCCGGGTGGAGAGGTTGGAGGCCAAACTCAACCTGCTACGGGGAGAGGTCCGGCTCGCATTCGGGGGCATGACGACACCGTTCGAGGATCACTTTCGCCGGGTGGAGGCCACCGTGCGCACCGTGGGTGAGGAGCTCGCCTCGGCCAAGGCGTGCTTTGAATCCACGCGTGGGGGGGTCCCCTTCACCCAAGACCAGGGCTACTGGAAGTGGACGGCGCGTTAGCTATCTCTTTTTTTTCGGTGATCTACTATTTGATGTGTAATAATAAGGATTGGCCTGCCATAGCAGTTTCATCTGCTTTGCGGCCGGACCATTTATTTCGTCATGTCTACGCTATGCTTATTTCAATAACCCTACTGATTCATGTCTCGTTTAAGTTGTTGTCCTTTGGTTAACTAACATGCAGGGTGAGCGTCATGATGCTGAAACAGCTGACTAGCGGACAGGAGGTAGAGACCTTGAGTGGATGGTTTGGGATGAAGCGGTCGGGTGGTGTCAGGGGGAGGCATAGGAGAAGGGACCCCTCGGTCCGCATCCTTACACCAGGCGAGAGGACCGCAAGGCCCTCCCACCTCTACCGGGCGAGTGGACTGAAAGTGGGGATAGATCAAGATTACTCTAGAGGGGGGGGGGGTGAATAGAGTATTTTAAAAATAATTTCACTTAGCCTAAACAAATCTGTAGAGAACAATTTAAGTTATTTAAGTATATGTGTAAGTGAGTGCAGCACATGTAACAGTCCTGGCCCAAGCCTCACCGGGTCTTGCCGCCCCAGGAACTGCCGGCACCGGCGGCCCAGGCCCATTCTGGGATCAGCCTGACCAAGCCCATCCCGGGTCACTGGCCCCGTCCTAGGACACTGGCGCTCCACCGGTTCAGCCTGACCACAACCGGTCAACAACAAGCCTGCAGGCCGTACACCCCAACGCCTCTCTGGCCTGTTTGTAAGATCCCTCTCCCGCTCCCGGGGCCAAGCGGACCTTATGCCCAGAGCCGACGCATTGCGGTGACTTCCAACACATGGGTTGGGCTACACCACGCAACGTCGACCCTGCCGGCTATGATCATAGTGCGTGCAATAAGAAAAGTAAGTGCGAGAGAAAGTACAAACTGAATAAAAGAGAGTCCACAAAACACATTCCATTATATATATCAAAAGCTGAAC
The DNA here is from genome assembly GCA_033032865.1 of Dactylorhiza incarnata. Taxonomy (NCBI): domain Eukaryota; kingdom Viridiplantae; phylum Streptophyta; class Magnoliopsida; order Asparagales; family Orchidaceae; genus Dactylorhiza; species Dactylorhiza incarnata. Next base: position 3,319,684 of record JAWHQI010000088.1, on the reverse strand, counting down.
CACAAGATAAATATATGTCCGATAATGAAACAAAAGTACATAGATGAAAGGGCTTAAGCCCGGTACATCATAATATAAAATCTCTCAAAACTCACTACATGCGGAAGCTATCTCAACGTCGCTCAACATTAACACTCAAAAGAAGTCCACCTGAAGTCTCGTGGCCGCTACTCGCTGCGTCGCTGACTGCTCAGGTCCTGCCCTCATCTCCTGCGGTGCGTGCAACAGCTCCGTCTCCTCGGAATCCTAGATTGTTGTCGTCCCCAATGCAAACCGTCAGTCAAAGAATGACCGAGCTCGCTAGGTCCCCTCCTCCTCCTGCGACTCCTAGGTACCGCGTGGGAGGAAGAAGCGGGGGACGAGCAAGGAACAAGCAGGTGACAGGGAAAGTAAAACTAGCATATGTATATAATTCTAGTCTACACAAGTGTAAAAGGGGCTAGACTATCATATATAAGCGAAAGTAAAGGCAGGAACATAAAAAGTAAGGTGCAGCAGTAAGTAAGCAGTAAAGTAAGTAAAGCAGAGCAGTAAGAGTAGTAGCGATAAGTAGCATTCTCGTACCCTAACTTATATGAATGCACATACAAACTTATAAGTTAGGATATCCAGGAATCGTAACTCATCGTATAAAGGAGCCCACACTGATTTATATGATGAGGATCTGCAGGGGGGGATGCTATGCTTATGCTATGAATATTTATGCAATGAACTCACACACGCGACTCTGTGCACACAGACCTTTATAGTTCCCTTTGTTTGAGAGGAAGCCAACCTCTCGGGTACCAACCGCTGTGACACACGGTGGTAGCGGACCGGGCTGTTCACTCCTAGGCGGGTATACACTCTACAAGGCCTAGACCGCACGTACGCCTCGACGCTAAACAACCGCGGAGCTCTGCGTACTCTTTGCTGGAGTCCACCAGACTGTGAGCCAAGTGAGAGGTGTCTTCGGGGAACTGTCGTCCCGACACGCAGCCAAGCTGGCCCCTTAGACCCCTACACACCCGCTAAGTCAACGTACCGCGGTCGGTGTGACGACCTGCCTAGTACCGAAGACCTGCCACACTTCTGGGAGAGTTACTGGGATAATCATTCTCCCCCTCCCTCTCCCGAGGTTCCCAACTTATATAGCAAAGTACTACAGCCTATCCCTCCCGAAACTGGGAGGAGACACATAAATCCCAAACTTATTCTATTATGGTTCCTCTTGCCTACCTTAAATGTTATTGCACATTATATTTACTTTGGACACCCCGAATTACACCCGGTGAGGGGCTCTCATCGGTACTAGGGGACACGATGGGCTAAACCCCAAAGTTTCCCCAGCACAAGACATTTAGTTGGTTGGTGGTTTATTGCTCTATCTTTGTTTTGTTCTTTAAACAGGGAGTGAGTTTAGACATTAGACCCTCTTGGCCCTATTGGGCCAAGTGCAGCACACTCTCTCTCTCTCTCTCTCTCTCTCTCTCTCTCTCTCTCTCTCTCTCTCTCTCTCTCTCTCTCTCCTGACCTGAATCCCTCAAGGTGGTGACTCATCAAGGAAGGACTTATTAATCATGAGTTTCTTAATACTACACTTCTGTACTCTTCCAAGTCCCATGGGTCTAAATGGTTAGATTACAAAAACCCAAATTTGCTAAACACAGACCACTTAAGGATATTGCACCCTTCCAAAGGGAAAACCCTAACCACAGGTCCTATGACTCCACAGATTTTATCCAAGGATCCTACTGCCCTAAATAGGACATGGTTCAATTCCCATAATTTTCCAACTTAATTTAATATTTAATTAATTTTCTTGAATAGTGAGGGCCACACTAACTTGTTCATGAAGTACCCTAAAATCTGGACCAATGCTTACCCAATAATTATCCTGAGTGTATACTGCATTCAAATGCATAACCCCAAGAGATGAAGGATCATAATTACTGTTTTGCTCTTGAATTAAATGATTGAAGTTTAACACAAAACCACCAAATTAATTAAATAAATACCAAAAAATGTATTTAAAATTCTAGAAAAAATTCCCATATGTTATAAACATTGGTGGATTCATCATCAGAAGGTTTCATTTGGTAACAAGGTGATTTGCCTATGTATTTGCATAAATCATCAAAAGGACATATATGGTAATTTCTTATGAGAACAATAATTCTCTCCATAAGTGCACTAATTAAAATTTCAGGAACCACATATCATCATAAGTAAGCATCCTCCTGAGTTTGGGGGCCTTAGATATGGTTTTGCTTATGCAACAAAATAAACCCCCAAAACCTAGATTTTTCTCAAAAATCACAAAGTGGATAAATTCTTAAGTAAAGGACACCCCAAATGATTCCAATGTATTATAATATGAATATCTATGACTGGCCAAAATCTCAGAATTTTGCAAGGTCATATGCCATTTATTACTAATTTATTTTCAAAAAGGGCATAAGAGTAAATTCAACCAAGTAAGCATGAAAAGATTATCAAGGATCACAAGACTAGATCCAGTGGGCATAAACATATCCATTGACCTCCATGTTCAGTTTGGTAAGGATAAGATGACCCTAAGTTATTGAATTGGCACAAACCCTCCATTAAGCTAATTTTCCATAAATTTAAATAAATACTAATTAAGTAGTAAAAATTCCAAGATAATTATTCTGGTCCTAAAACTTCATTCTCAGCCTAGGGTTGAAGATGGGTTGTCTAAAAAGGTGTTTAAGTCCTAATTGCTTCATTAAGGCCCAATAGGGCAGTTCAGTAAATTTTGAGGTTTGGGCTAGGGTTTTGGTCTTCAATGCTCCAATCTCCCCCTTGGTGATGAGCAAGACCCTACACTACCCCTAAGCCCCAGCACCACTGAATTTTGGTAAGCCCCTAAGGCTAAGCTCCAAAATCCACAAGCCACCAAGGTTATGTGACTTCCAAACCTAGGGCAAAAATATGCCCATTGGGGGGTTCACCATTAAGATGAACTCCAATTGGCCTCAAATTTGGAACAGAGGCTATACATAACCAGACCCACATGCCACCAAAAAAATGAGGGTCATTAGGGGTGATTTCACCCACTGATTCCTCTTAGGTCAAAATCCTAAGATGAGATTAAAACTATAACTTAAATGTGCCCATTATACACCAATTTATGGCACAAGGTGGGCCTAGGGTGGACACTCATGTGGCCAAAATCTCAGCCCCATAGGCCTACCCAATCAAAAGTTATTAAGGTTTTGGTGGGCCAACCCCACCTAGGACCAGTCCTAGGAAAAAGGCTCCTCTGGGGTCTACTGACCTCCAAATGCCAAGATCTCAGTTCCTAATGAAACTAGACATCCAGGGCTACAAAAGTGTGTCTCACATCATTTTCATGAATTGGCCATTAAGGGCCTCAATTTGGCACCCCAATCTGAGTGAAGTTCCTGGCCCAATCACACACCACCCTTAAGCCATCCTCACTCCAAAGAGGGTTCACCCACAAGGAGTGGTCCAATGGACCCAATATTTTTTACAGTGTGTGGGATTAGCCTAAACTTCACCCCACCCTAATATGGGGGCCCCACAAGGGGATTTGGCCACCTAAATAACAGAAATTTACTATTTAATGATTGGACAAAAACTATAGGAAAATGTTCTCCACAAATCCTGATTTTTGGGCACAAGATAGATCTGATATAATTACACTAGGGTTTAAAATCTCAGCCCTAAACTCCAAGCCAAATGGGAGTTATAAATATTTTAGTGCTAGGGATTTATTTGGACCAGTCTCAGCAAAAAGCCTCTACAGAAGTCAAATCAACACCAAATGGCTTGATCTAAGTTCTAAATGAAAGTAGACTCAACCATCTACAAAAGTTGTCTCTGGCAACTTTTTGAGTTATGGCCTCTAAGGGCCTTAAAATCGGGTTACAAAAAGAGTACAGATCCTGGCTAATGGCACACCACTTCATCAAGCCTTAAGGCGCTGACTGCGCACAAATCTTGACGCAGATCGGGTCGCCCTCCGTCATCGTCTAGCTCGAGCCAACGGCTCAGATTTGCCGGACCTGGAGCCGCCCAAAACGGGAAATTCCGGCCACCCGTCCATCTCCCTATCCAGCCACCGCCACCACCACCTCCGTTGAGGTGGTGCCGATCGATTGGCGGTGGATTGGTCGCCGGCGGGGGCCGTTTCCGGCGGTTCTACCAAGAAGCCCAAATGGCTAATCGAAGGAGAAAAACGAAATGGGCTCAGCTCAATTGAGCTCGAACCCGACACCTAACGATCCTAGATGCTAGCACAGTCAGAGGGGGGGAGAAGTGAACCTGGAAACGGGCTGGGCGGCGAGTGTTCCGGCGGTTTGCCATCTCCGTCTCCGTCTCCGGCGAGCTTGCTACAGAACTCGATTCTCCACCGATTCCTCTGATCCAAAGGTCTAGCCCGACTGCAAAAGACCTTCTGGAGCTGTTGGAGAGGCTTATATAGGCTGAGGAGGGTTGTGCTGGGGGATTCGAGGTGGTGGCTCACGGGGGTGACTTGGCCGACCACCATGTGCTGCAGCCCTGCAATCCAGCTCCACCATAGTAATCAACTCCCTTCAGGGGTGAGCCCAAGGCTGATTGAGAGGAGAGAGAGGGGGGATTGGGGGCTCTTTTTGCTTTTGCTTTATCAAGTCACTTTTTGTCCCCTCCTTTAACCCACCCCTCACTTGGGTTAGCTTGGGTTAGCCCAACCCCTTAGCCACACCCCACCAGATCCCATGAGCTTAATTAAATTATAAACCTTAGGCCTAGGTTCTAATTAAAGGGGGAAAAGGTTTAGGCACTCAAATTGGGATTAAGCCCAATTGAGTTGACTTTGACTTTGACCAATTGGGTTGACTGGTCCCCCATGTAGGTCATGGGCCCCATGTCATCACCCAATAGAGCTTGGCCCATGGTGGGGCCCTATTTGGCCCAATTTGATCAAAAGGTGTGAAAATACCCAAATTGCCCTTCTTTGGGATTTTGGCCAAATTGAGGTGACTTGACCCTTCCAAGATGGGGCTTTTTGGCCTCTTAGGTTCCTAATGATGCTTAGAGACTAGATGTGGAGTCAATTTTAGGATTTGGGTGAAGATTGACCACATTTGGGTTGAGTTGACCTTTTTGCCCTAATTTGAAGTTTGACCAAATTGGAGAGGGTTGACCACCCTATGATGGGGCTTTTGGGTCCAAAGGGTCTCTAATAGGGTTTGGAACCTAAGGGGAAAGTCAATTTGGCCTCTTGGGGGTCAATTGCCCCTCAATTGGTTGGTTTGGTTCAGACTTACTTAAGGTGATTTTGGGTTAATCCTATGGAATTGAGCCTCACCAAGGGGGGTGATCACCCCATTACTCCTTCCTTAAGGTTTAGGGAACTAAGGGTGGTCTCATTGTTGGGGGGTGGGGGGGGGGGGGCTTGGTGTCCAATTGGCCCTCTATAGTAGCTTGGGTCCCACTTGATTGGAACTTTAGGTGTGCACATAGCACAATTTCATCCTAAGGGTCTTAAGGCCCCTCATCCCACCCTTTGAGCTCACCAATTACACACTAGGGGTCTAGTAGGATTGGGGATGTTACAAATCTCAATAAACAATAAAATAATTTTGTCCTCGAAATTCTAGATTGGGTCTACGGGATGTGAGTAAAGCACTAAAGAAAATATATCCTACTAAATTAAACCGTACCTGAAGCAAAGAGTCCCGGGTAGCGCTCCCGCATGAGGTCCAAAGGCTCCCAAGTGTGCTCCTCTCACCCATGGTTGGACCACAACACCTTTACCAGCGGGACCTTCTTCCGCCGCAAGACGCAGACCTCTGAGTCGTCGATCCGGATGGGCTCTAGCATAACTGATCTGTCGGGTGCCACCGGGCCTGTAGTAGACTCTACAAGCTGCTCGGGCCGAAGGAGAGCTCTCCGGAGGGAGGAAACGTGGAAGACGTCGTGCACATTTGCCAGCTCGGGCGGCAGCTCCAGCCTGTACGCCAAAGGACCGATCCTCTCCAGGACCATATACGGCCCCATGTACCGAGGACTGAGCTTCTTCCGCCCTTTAACCCGCGTAACTCCGTGCATCGGGCGTATCTTCAAGAAAACACAATCCCCCACCTGGAACTCTACCAACCGGTGCCGGGCATTATAGTACTTTGCCTGGCTGCTCTGTGCCTCCAGCATCCGATCCCTGATCAGTCGAACTACAACGTCCGTCTCCTCTATATAATCAGACCCCAAGGCCCGCGGGTCCTCATCCTGTACCCAAGAAAGAGGGTGCGGCACTTCCTCCCGTACAGAGCCTCGTATGGTGCCATCCCGATGCTAGCCTGGTGGCTATTGTTGTACGAGAACTCAATCAACGGCAACAGCTGCTCCCAAGGCTTGCCCGTATCCATAATGCATAATCGTAGTAAATCCTCCATCGTCCGGTTGGTACGCTCCGTCTGTCCGTCGGTCTGAGGATGGAACGCAGTGCTGAAAGTCAACCGGGATCCCAAGTAGGCATGGACCGCTCTCCACTCCCTGGAGGTGAAGCGTCCGTCTCGATCTGAAACTATCGTCTTGGGCACCCCATGATACCTCACCACCTTTTCCACAAACAAACGAACTAGGCCGCTGACCGGCCCCCCCTTCTAAACTGGGATGAATCGTGCCACCTTGGTCAACCTGTCGACTATCACCCAAACGGAGTCATTCCCCGAGCGAGAACGCGGCAGGCCGTGCACAAAATCCATAGATATATCCTCGAATTTCCACTCCTGCACCGGGAGTGGCTGCAATAGACCTCCCGGAGCCCTGCACTCCGCCTTCACCCTCTGGCAACTCTCACAATGGGTCACAAACTGTATGATATCCTTCTTCATCCTTGGCCAAAACACGACCTTCCGTAGGTCCGCCGCCATCTTGGTAATGCCGGGGTGTACCGAATATTGGGAGCAATGGGCCTCCCGAAGAACCTCCTCTCGAATCCCCTTCCCGGCGGGGATGTAAACTCTGCCGCGGTGGTGAACTAGGTCCTCCTTCAAGGAGTAATCTCCAGCAGCGTCGTCTGCCAATGACCTGAATACCGGCTCCAAAGCCGGATCCTGCTGTTGTCCCTCCCGGATACGGTCTCGAATATCACAGGTCATACTCATCGAAGCCATGTACTCCGCATATACCCCCGGATCGGCTCTGCTCACCAGGGTAATCTGCATATCCCGCAGCGTCTGCACCAACTCCATGGCCATCACTCTGCTCTCTGCCCCTGCGGTACTGCCCCTCCTGCTTAGAGCGTCCGCTACTGTGTTGGCCTTGCCCGGATGATAATGCATGGTGTAGTCGTAATCGCACAAGAACTCCAACCATCGCCGCTGTCGTAGGTTGAGGTCCTTCTGGGTGTCGATGTACTTGAGGTTCTTGTGATCCGAGAAGATCTCACAATGAACCCCGTACGTACAAATAATGTCTCCACACCTTCAAGGCAAATACGACCGCTCCAAGCTCTAGGTCGTGCACCGGGTAGTTCATCTCGTGCTTCTTCAGCTGGCGGGAGGCATAGGCGATCACGTGCCCATGCTGCATAAGCACCGCTCCCATCCCTTGATAAGATGCGTCGGTATAGATCTGAAATACCTCCTTCCCAGATGGAAGTGCAAGGATAGGGGCTGAGATAAGTCTGTCCTTCAGCTCCGCATAGGCCGCCTCACATCGCGGCGTCCAGTCAAAGACAGCATCCTTCTTTGTCAACGAAGTGAGGGGAAGGGCAATCCTGGAGAATCCCGCCACGAACTTGCGGTAATAACCCGCTAACCCCAAGAAGCTCCGGATATCCGCTGCGGTCTTCGGCTTCGGCCAATCTCTGACAGCCTGCACCTTAGCCGGATCTACCGCTAGACCGGCCCCGCTGATGATGTGTCCCAAAAAGGCCACCTCCCTCAACCAGAACTCGCACTTCGAGAACTTGGCAAACATCCGGTGCTCCCTCAACTTCCTCAGCACCGCTGCTAGGTGGCTGGCGTGCTCCTCCTCGGTCCTTGAGTAGACCAAAATATCGTCGATGAATACTATCACAAATACATCGAGGAAGGGCTCGAAGATCCGGTTCATCATACTCATGAATGCCGATGGGGCGTTGGTGAGCCCAAACGGCATCACCGTAAACTCGTACAAACCGTACCTCAAGCTGAATGCGGTATCTATTGAGCCCGACCGCAAATCCATCTTGGAGAACCAATGGGCACCCTGCAGCTGGTCAAACAGCTCGTCAATCCTCGGTAGAGGATAGGTGTTCCGCACCGTCAATCTATTGAGCTCCCGATAGTCGATACACAGTCGGAGGGTCCCATCTTTCTTCTTTACGAACAAGACCGGAGCTCCCCATGGGGACGAGCTCGGCCTCACGAATCTGGCATCCACTAGCTCTTTTAACTGTACTCTGAACTCTGCCAACTCCTTGGGTGCCATGCGGTACGGTGCCCGGGACACTGGCCTCGCCCCGGGTACTAGCTGAATCTGGAAGTCTACGTCTCTATGCGGCGGCAAGCCGGGCAACTTCTCTAGGAATACGTCGGAGAAGTCCCGGACTATCGGCACCTCGTCCACTGATAACTTCAACTCTGCCATCTCGAAGCAGATAAGGTATACCTCCTCTCCCTGCTCATGGGCCTTCACAACCTGTGTAGAAGATAGAGGGGTACGCGGGAGAGATCTAATACCTTCGATGGTGACCCAGGTGGTCCCGTAAGCCAGTAGCTCGATCTTCTTCGTCGCACAATCGATCTTGGCATGGTGGTCGTGCAACCATGACATGCCCAAAATCAGATCGTAATCTGGAAGCTTCAGGATCGATGCCCAGGACTCAAAGATCTCTCCCTCGATCTCAAGGTCCATGGTGCACCTGGCTGTGGTGCGCATCACTGAGCCATCTGGTAGTCGCACCCTCCTTACTACGTCGTCGACCCTCTGGATCCCCTCCAAGCCTACGAGGAAGTCCTCCGAGATAAAGGAGTGTGATGCACCCGTGTCAAACAAGGTGTGTGCGGGTTTTCCGTTGATGAGTACGACACCTAAGGGTTGTTATAAAGTTAAGCTACTACTAAAGCTAAGGTGATTTAAGAAGTTGCAAGTACATAATTAGCAATAAAAGTACCTGTGATGACTTCCTCGGGGTTCCTTGGCTGGGCGAGATCCAATGCGAAAGCCTGCTCTGGCTGCCTGTTTCTCTCGGGAAACCTTCGGCCACGGCCACGACCACCTCCACGGCCCTGGTGTGCTGGAGGTGCTGGAGGGGCTGCTGGAGGGGGTGGTGGAGGTGGAGGGAAACGCCGCGAGCAATCGATCCTGATGTGCCCCGGCTGATTGCACTCGTAACAGACTACCGGGGGTCGTCCACGACCGTCTGCTCTCTCTGGCCCTAAAGCTCGCAGTGGCTGAGGGGCCATCACCATCTGAGGCTGCTGCACCGGTGCCTCCAAAGGAAGAGGACGTCCTCCACCCCTCCTGGGCCTCATAACTCTATCCTGCCGCCGGTCACTGCCACCCTCTCCGTGAAACACCCTGTCCGCTGATCTCTTGCCCTTGACCTGTTCTGACAACTGGTCTGCCTCAAACTTCTTCGCCACCTCTATAATCTGAGTCAGGGTGCCCTCAGATATGAACAGGAGAGCCTGCCTGAGGGGGGCCCTCAACCCCTTATAGAACTTCTCCGCCAAGCCTCGATCATCCACAAACTGTGCCCCCGCGAACCTGGCCAAATGAGAAAACTCTCGCTGGTACTCGATCACTGAACGGGTCCCCTGAGCCAAGTGCAGAAATCTCTCCTCCAACGCGTCCCTGTCCGTAGCTGATACGAAATGGTCCAGGAACACCGTGCTGAACTCATCCCAGGTAATCCCCGAGTAATATCTGTCATGGAAGGTGGAATCCGCCACTGACTTCCACCACCTCTTCGCGTGGGCATCCAGTGCTGAAACTGCTAACGTCGCGGCCTTGCTGACCGGGCAACTAATGCCTGCCAGCATTTCCTGAAGGTGGAATCAGCCACTTGATTGGAACTTTAGGTGTGCACATAGCACAATTTCATCCTAAGGGTCTTAAGGCCCCTCATCCCACCCTTTGAGCTCACCAATTACACACTAGGGGTCTAGTAGGATTGGGGATGTTACATTGTTTCTCAGCGCAGCGCGTTATTAGAGGGGGGTCTCAAACTCACAACCTCCCTTGATAGGAAACCTTCAACAGTTCCTATCACCAACTGAGCTGCACAAAGCATTAATCATTTTATATATTCAAGTCTTATTCATCATAATAATTTTATGCTTGGGACTGAAGGAAACTACGTCATAATAATTTTATATATTCAAGTCTCCCTCAAGTCTGCGTCGCCTAGCTACCATCAGCTCAAGAAGAGCAGGTCAAAGCATGCGGCTATGGCCGGCCCCTTTAATTTGTTTCGCACTTTACCAGTCTTAATTTCTATAAATCCCCACAAATCTTATTCATCCGGCAATCAATCAATCAACCAGGCCATGGATTCCCAGAGACAAACCATTGAATCAGCCAAGAAGTACCTCACCACGGCCGTCTCCGTCGCAGCGTCGGCCATGCTCGCCCGGACCGTCGTTAAAGAATTCCTCCCCAATGAGTTCCGCACCTTACTCTCGTCGGGCTTCGGCAGACTCTTCAGCCGCTTCTCCACCGACAACGTCATCATCATCCGGCAGACCGAAGGGCTCGTTTCAAACAAGCTCTACGATGCCGCCGGCACCTATCTGCACACCAAGATTTCCCCGACGCTAAAGCGGCTGAGGGTGAGTAAGAGCGATGACAACAACAACATCATCATCTCCCTCGACGACGGCGAGGGGCTGACCGACGTATTTGAAGGCGTGGAGTACAATTGGCAGCTCATGAGCCGGCAAGAGACTTTGAGGTCTCGATATGGGGAAACGAGCGTCGATGTGCGCTGGTACGAGCTCAATTTCCACAACAAGTACAAGGACATGACGCTCAATACATATTTTCCCCACATTCTGGAGCGATCCAAGGAAATCAAGGCCGCGGTCAGACGGCTCAAGCTCCATATGAATGAGCGTGATACCTGGAAGTCGATAGATTTGCACCACCCCGCAACAATGGATACGCTGGCCATGGAGGCCCAGCTCAAGAAGACAATCGCCGAGGACTTGGCGAGATTCGTGAAGAGGAAGGATTATTATAAGAGGATCGGAAAGGCCTGGAAGCGCGGGTATATGCTATTTGGTCCTCCGGGAACCGGCAAGTCGAGCTTGATCGCCGCCATGGCGAATTACCTCCGATTTGACATCTACGACCTCGATCTGAAGGAGGTGAATAGAAATTCCAATCTGAAGAGACTGCTGGTCGGAATGACAAATAAATCGATGTTGGTGATCGAGGACATCGACTGCTCCGTCGATCTGCGGAACCGAGACGATGACGGCAAGAAAAAAACAAAGTCTCAAGACAACGACGTAACGCTCTCAGGGCTGTTAAACTTCCTCGACGGCCTGTGGACGACCAGCGGGGAGGAGCGGATCATCGTGCTGACGACGAACTACATGGATCGGCTCGACCCGGCGCTGTTGAGACCGGGACGAATGGACATGCACATTCACATGGGCTACTGCGGTCCTGACAGCTTCAGGGTGCTGGCTTCTAACTACCACGCCATTGATGAGCACCCCCTGTTTGAGGAGATCCAAGGGTTGCTGAAGGAGGTGGAAGCAACCCCGGCGGAAGTTGCGGAAGAGTTGATGAAAAGTGATGATGCGGACATCGCTTTGGGCGGGCTGATCGTGTTCCTGCAGAACAAAACAAAGGGCGAAGAAGAAGGTCAGGAAGAGAAGGGCATCGGAGCAGATTCTGGAGACAATAAACAGACGGACATTGACGACGAAGTTATTATAGATTTATAGATGGAGGGTGGGCAGAAGCCGCTGGGACCGAAGATCAAACAGGATCAGCCAGAAATTGATCTTCACCGAAGAAGATCAAACGTCTGCAGAAAGTAAATGAGATGTGGAAATATAGTGAAATGTTCTCTGAGGAGATGGAAGAAATGCGGGCATTGGGTTGGGGGTGTACGACAGAAATCACAGTAATTTATTTCACCTCTGTTTCTGTTTTTATTGTCTTAATTTAGGCATGTGTAACACATTTCCCACAGTGAAAATTTGACTGTATTTTTGACTAAAGAGAAATTACATTTGTCTAATAAGAGAATCCTTGAACCATTCATCCGAGCCATCCACCGCACCCATCTGAATTTTTTTCTCGCTCGCTAACGCCCTCATTAAGACACGTGAGGGTGGCGAAGATTTGAGATTGAACTCAATACAAACTCTAGCTCGATCAACACATGAATCATGAAACGTGTAGGCACCCAAAGAAAGAAGCGGGCACAAAGGTATGGCAACGATGCGTAAGATGTCCTTATCAAAACAATGACGCAAAATGCTCCATATGTTGATCCAAGCAGGGATGACGTCCGGTTCCCAACTCGGAGAGTAATCTGGAGTCTATTTCAGAAATCAAAATAGGAAAATTTTGAAAACAATGGTATCCTTAATCCAGACCTTCTTGAGTCCTCTTCCGCCTCAAAAGTGAGAATTATATGTTTTTGTTCTATTGGGGTGACCTTAAAGTTGTGGGTCAGCTAGGTGTTCAGTGTTGGCATGGAGGGTCTGCTATATGCGCATTTAGCCACCAAGCAAAGCTTAAGCGGCGCCGCAACATAGAGCAATTCATCCTCCGTGTACACCGCGATGAGATCACACGACATGGAGAGCATAATAGGTTGGAAGACGTGAACGAGCACGAATGAGACAATCTTAGCATAAAGAGTTGGCAGAGAGTCCAAAACTGCAGTCATTAGGCCGCTCCGGCAACCGCCGCCGGAGCTGCACCAAACGAACTACAATCACAGAAACCGCAAATTAACAACTTGCCGACACCAAAAAACGCCAAAACAGGGGGGGAGGCCACAATCGCGAGGGCATCCGTTCGTTGCCGCATAAGCGACCCAGTCATTACCGAAAAACACAAACAACGCCGAGCAAGAATGACCTGCGGGATCCGACAAAGCCACATGAGAAGCGCCGTCAGATAGCAGTGTCGTTTCTGTTGGAAGCGTCTTATGTGGGCGCACGACCTCGCTACCTCACCTCTCTCTTATTGCTGAGCACCACTTCGCCGAACACACACTACTCCGGCGAGCACGCACAACACACCTCCGAGATGCTCCCTACACGAGCAGCTCCCTCCAACACACCGGCGAGCTCAACCTTCCACACCAGCGAGATCTCCCTCGCGAGACGCCCCTACTTGAGGTGCCGGGCTGCTACCTAACTACCCCGGCGAGATGGGTTGTTCCTCCCTATTCCTCCACGTCCAGCGCGAGTTCAGGCGGCTGCACCGACGAGTGGGCTGGCGAGATGGGGTGGCGAGAGCACCTCCAGGCGAGATGGGTGGCGAGATGGAAATCGCGAGTGCGGCTTGCGAGAAGAAAATGGCGAGAGGACCACTATTCCTGCAGGAAATAAATACAAAATACAAAATCTTTTCTTCTCTCTCACTATAAACTCTCTCTCTCTCTCTCTCTCTCTCTCTAGTTTCTACCGAAACTTTTCTTCCAAAAGGTTTCTTTTTCAACTCCTTTAACAACATACTACAAGCCTATTTATAGGCAAAAGAAAAAACCACACTCTCTCCTCATTAAATGCACTCTCTCTCCTCTAACAATAAAAAACATATATAATAAAATACAATTAAAAGGTTGACCAAGTCAACAAAACAAAGTCCAACAAACTCCCCCTCAAACTTGGCAGCACATGCCGAGTTTGCCTTTGAGCTTTCCGAACGTCTCCACCTTCAATGCCTTGGTGAAGATATCAGCGACCTGCTCTCCGGTGGGGCAATACACAACCTCAACCGTCTTCTGCTCCACCTGCTCCCTAAGGAAATGATACCGGGTCTCAATATGTTTGCTCCTTCCATGCAGCGCCGGGTTCTTTGCAAGCTGGATGGCAGACATGTTATCCACTAACACTGTCGTTGGGCCATCCTGCGCATGATGTAACTCCTCCAAGAGATTCCTCAGCCAGATGGCCTGACAAGCACATGCCGCGGCTGCAATGTACTCTGCCTCGCATGATGATAAGGCTATCGTAGCCCGCTTCTTCGAACTCCATGAGAATGTCGTGGTCCCCATATGAAACACATATCCGGAAGTGCTCTTCCGGTCATTCACATCACCACCATAGTCGCTATCTGAGTAGCCGACCAACTTCAACTCTCCCGCAGATGAATACTTTAGGTCGTGGTCTCTTGTCCCGTTCATATATCTCAGGATCCTCTTCGCTGCAGTGAAGTGGTCATGCTTGGGTTCTTCCATGTACCTGCTCACGACCCCAACCGCATGCATGATGTCCGGTCTGGTGAAAGTCAAATACCTTAGACTCCCAACCAAACTCTTGAACATCGTTGGGCCCACACCTTCTTCCTCCGAATCCTTCCTTAGCTTCGTTCCGGGATCAGCGGGAGTGGAGATAGCCTTGCTACCCTCCATCCTGAACTTCTTCAAAATCTCTTCCACATACTTCTTTTGAGATATGAAGATGCCGTCTTCTCTCTGTTGTACCTCAACACCCAAGAAATAGTTGAGCTCTCCCAAGTCAGTCATCTCGAACTCTTTCTTCATCACCCTCTTGAACTCCTCGAACATAGTTGGGTTGTTCCCGGTGAATATCATGTTGTCGACGTACAAACATAAAATCATGATATCACTGTTCTTCTCGATCTTCATATAGAGGGCATACTCATAGGGGCCTTTCACGTAGTCATGCTTCTGGAGGAAAGCATCTATCCTCCCATTCCAAGCTCTCGCTCCTTGCTTCAGCCCGTACAAAGCTTTGTCCAGCTTGCACACCTTCCTCTCCTGGCCTTTCACCACATACCCCGGCGGCTGCTCGATGTACACATCCTCCTCCAGGTAGCCATTCAGGTATGCTGCCACAACATCCATCTGCATGATTGTCCACCCATAGTGAGTTGCTAGTGCGATGATCAACCTGATGGTGTCAATCCTCGCCACTGGGGCATAGACCTCGTCATAGTCCACTCCTTGGACTTGCGTGTAGCCCTTCACAACGAGCCTAGCCTTGTGCTTCTCCACAGCTCCATCCTTGTTCTTCTTTACTTTATAGACCCACTTCACCCCGATGGGTTTGTTGCCCGCGGGTGGATCGAGTAGCCTCCAAGTGTCATTCCTCTTTATGGAAACCATATCAGCATCCATCGCCATCCTCCAAGATTTCTCCTGGGCAGCTTCGTCATAGGAGTACGGCTCGCAATCTGCCAACAAACAATACAAAGAAAAATTATTAAGTGTTGATGCCGTCTCCTCGTAGATCTCCTCCATCCTCCTCATCCTAGGTTGAGGATGATCAGCTCTGCTTCCACTAGTGCTTGCTCCACTAGAACTGCCTCCACTTGAGTTGGGAGTGCAAGCTCCCCCTGAATCTCCACTATGTGGTGATGGTGGATCAACTCCACCATCCTCAACTCCTGCTTCATGACCACCTACTTCCTCATCTTCAAAGAACATCCCCTTCATGTTCCTTGTCTCCTCATCCCAGCTCCAGCAGCTATCTTCTTCAAACACCACATCCCTTGAGACTATGGCCTTCTCCGTCACCGGGTTATATAATTTATAAGTCTTGCTCTCCGGAGCGTAGCCCACAAAAATGCAATTCTCGCTCCTATCATCGAGCTTCTTCCTTCTCTGGTCCGGGACGTGAGCATGAGCTACACACCCAAAGACCCTCAAGTGCTTCACACTTGGCTTCCAGCCACTCCAAGCCTCGAACGGGGTCATGAACTTCACACTCTTCGTGGGGCATCTATTCAGTAGATACACCGCACACTGCACTGCCTCTGCCCAGAACATCTTCGACAACCCTTTGCCCTTCACCATACTCCTTGTCATGTTCATAATGGTGAGATTCTTCCTCTCCGCGACTCTGTTTTGTTGTGGTGAGCACGCCGCCATCAACTGGTGTGAGATCCCATTCTCCTTGCAGAAAACATCGAACAGCCTCGAGGTGTACTCCCCACCCCGATCTGTCCTCATGCAGCACCTTCAGTGGCTGACCACTCTCCTTTTCCGCCATCGCCTTGAACTCCTTGAACTTGTCAAGGGCCTCAGCCTTCTCTTTCAAAAAATACACCCAACACTTCCGACTGAAGTCATCAGTGAAGGTGATGTAGTACTTGCTTCTGCCAACTGAGGTGGTCTCAAACGGACCCGCAGTGTCCGAGTGAACCAGTTCAAGTTGTCTCCTCGCTCTTCGAGACTTTCCCCAAAGTTCAACTGGGTCTGGAGTGCTTTTCCCAAGCCACTCACTTCTTCATCATCCTGCAACATCATATACTCATGAGCTTGTAAAGAGCCTACAAGCTCGTCAACGGCCATCTCGGTGAGGTCCTTCGACTCTTCGATCGCCGCCACTATATGACGGAACTTCTTGGACATAGATCTCAACAACTTCTCCATGAAGTTCACATCATCGATCATCTCCCCATTGCGCTTCATCTCATTTGTGAGTGTCCGCAGATGGGTCACATAGTCACCGACCTTCTCGGTGCTCTGCATCTTTGTTACTTCATATTCCGCACGGAGGGACTGCAGCTTCACCTTTTTAGCCTTGTCTACCCCCTGCATGGAGCGTTGCAACACCTCATATGCCTCCTTAAAAGTCTTCGCGTCTGAGATCTTCTCGAAAGTCGCTTCGTCGACCCCTTGATATAACAAAAACAATGCTTTCTTGTCAGTCTTTCTTCTTTCTCTAAGTGGCGTCTTCTGGGCGTTAGTCAACGCCGCCTCTGCTGCAGCAGTACGCTCCTATTAGCCATTCTCAACTATATCACATAGTTCTTTAGAGGCGAGTAGCACTCGCATCTGTATGCTCAAATTCCCATAATTTGTCTTTGACAACTTGCGAACTTGCCCCGGCATGGCTCCACTCGTCCCCATCGCTTCTACTCCTCAAATCTTTCGAGTCACCGCAAAGGTTTGGAACCTATCTCTGATACCACTTGTTGGAAGCGTCTTATGTGGGCGCGCGACCTCGCTACCTCACCTCTCTCTTATTGCCGAGCACCACTTCGCCGAACACACACTACTCCGGCGAGCACGCACAACACACCTCCGAGATGCTCCCTACACGAGCAGCTCCCTCCAACACACCGGCGAGCTCAACCTTCCACGCCGGCGAGATCTCCCTCGCGAGACGCCCCTACTGGAGGTGTCGGGTTGCTACCTAACTACCCCGGCGAGATGGGTTGTTCCTCCCTATTCCTCCACGTCCAGTGCGAGTTCAGGCGGCTGCACCGACGAGTGGGCTGGCGAGATGGGTGGCGAGTGCGGCTTGCGAGAAGAAAATGGCGAGAGGACCACTATTCCTGCGGGAAATAAATACAAAATTCAAAACCTTTTCTTCTCTCTCACTATAAACTCTCTCTCTCTCTCTCTCTCTCTCTCTCTCTCTCTCTCTCTCTAGTTTCTGCCGAAACTTTTCTTCCAAAAGGTTTCTTTTTCAACTCCTTTAACAACATACTACAAGCCTATTTATAGGCAAAAGAAAAAACCACACTCTCTCCTCATTAATGCACTCTCTCTCCTCTAACAATAAAAAACATATATAATAAAATACAATTAAAAGGTTCACCAAGTCAACAAAACAAAGTCCAACAGTTTCTAACGCAGATGACGTAAGGATTCAACAGCGTCGCCGCAAGTGATCCCCCGCTTAACGAGACCGCCTCTAGATCCCATGAAGTCACCACTGATGTTGATGAAAGAGGCGGCTTCACTAGGGTTGCATCCTCACTTTACTCAAGATCTCTATGATTAATCGACAGGGATGACATGCGCAGTAGCACAAAGTACATAATCAACAGAACGAGGAGTAGCCCAGACAGAATATATTATTAAGTTTACTTATACATTATTTTTAATAACATCATCTATATATAGAGAGAGATAGATAGATATATATATTTATACATATATATCTATAATAATATATAAAGATATTTACCCTGATCTACAGTGTCCTCCGTGTCCTTCGCAAGCGTGATGCCTTTTCGTCGCAGCGTGATGTAGAGAAAGAGGGAGAGAGAGAGCGGGAGAGAGAGCGGTCCGTTCGTCGAACGGAGCTCCCGTTCGTCAAATGGGCTCTATAATACATTACGGAACGCAGGGCTCGCGTTCGACAAACTGCATTAAGCTTGAGCCCTGCGTTCGTCGAACGCAGGGCTGCTGCAGTTCGTCGAACGCAGGGCTCACGAACTGCAGTTCGACGAAGTGGTGCTCCGTTCGACGAACGGATGCTCCGTTCGTCGAACGACCTATAACCGTTCGTCGAACGGCCTATATATGGCCGTTCGACGAACTGGCCTGGCCGTTCGACGAACTGGCCTGGCCGTTCGACGAACTGGCCTGGCCGTTCGACGAACTGGCCTGGCCGTTCGACGAACTGGCCTGGCCGTTCGACGAACTGGCATGGCCGTTCGTCGAACGACCTATATATACTATATATATAGGCCGTTCGACGAACGACATATATATATAGGCAAGAGCCCTGCTGTTCGTCGAACGCAGGAGCTCTGCTGTTCGTCGAACGCAGGAGCTCTGCTATTCGTCGAACGCAGGAGCCCTGCTGTTCGTTATCAACAATGCAACGGCCAGGCCAGTTCGTCGAACAGGCTCTATAATACATTACGGAACGCAGGGCTCGCGTTCGACGAACTGCATTAAGCTTGAGCCCTGCGTTCGTCGAACACATGGCTGCTGCAGTTCGTCGAACGCAGGGCTCACGAAGTTCAGGCTCACGAACTGCAGTTCGACGAACGGGTGCTCCGTTCGACGAACGGATGCTCCGTTCGTCGAACGGCCTATAGTCGTTCGTCGAACGACCTATAGTCGTTCGTCGAACGGCCTATAGTCGTTCATCGAACGGCCTATATATGGTCGTTCGACGAACTGGCCTGGTCGTTCGACGAACTGGCCTGGCCGTTCGACGAACGACATATATATATATATAGGCCAGAGCCCTGCTGTTCGTCGAACGCAGGAGCCCTGTTGTTCGTCGAAAACAGCAGCCCTGCGTTCGACGAACGCAGGTTGGCTCTTGCGTCCGACGAACTGCAGCTCTTACGTCCGACGAACTGCAGCTCCTGCGTTCGTCGAACGCAGGGCTGCTGCAGTTCGTCGAACGCAGGGCTGCTGCGTTCGACGAACAACAGGGCTCCTGCGTTCGACGAACAGCAGGGCTCCTGCGTTCGACGAACAGCAGGGCTCCTGCGTTCGACGAACAGCAGGGCTCCTGCGTTCGACGAAATGCAGCACCTGCGTTCGTCGAACAGCAGGGCTCCTGCGTTCGTCGAACTGCAGCACTGGCGTTCGTCGAACGCAGGGCTCCGCGTTCAACGAACTGCAGCACCTGCTTTCGTCGAACGCAGGGCTCCGCGTTCAACGAACTGCAGCACCTGCGTTCGTCGAACGCAGGGCTGCTGCGTTCGACGTACAGCAGGGCTCACGAACTGCAGATATTCCAATTTTACCCTTTATAATAACTCTACATTGAAAAGGATGTGTTACATGTTTACCCTTCGTAATGAATCTAGAATCATTATAGAATGATAAATTTGAAATATCATAAATAATTTGGCTGATTTTATTATTTTCCATCCATATTTCTTCGCTTCGACAGTACCCTAGCATCGACGGTACCTCCGCCCAAACTTGTCCGCTCTAGGATGCTTGGCCGGTTGACAGTGCATGTGTGGCCCCGGTGCCCCGCAAGGCAGTACCCCCGCTTTGACAGAGTTTCGGCGCGACGGCACTCCCGCCGCTCGCAAACCCCGTTGCGCGAGACGAGGGAGAGCACCATGGACGGGGGAGAGCAAATAAAAAAAATATATACATGTACTATATTAAAAAAGCGAAAAACACTTTTTATTGAAAGATTTAACTTTGCAATATTTTTAATTTCTTTATTTTATATATTTTTCTTTAATTTTAAAAAAAATACTGTCATAAAATATGTTATCTACAATAAAAAATATGTTTTCTCCGCCGCTCGCACTCTGTGCACACGCAAAAAATAAGCGGCGGGCGCAGTATAGCGCTCGGAGGTTTGCGAGCAGCGGGAGTGTGCGAGCGGTGGGGCAATGTCATGGTCAGAGAATTGTCGTGTGGGGTATTATGGCCATTGTGGGCCCACATTCACCGTCAATTGACTAAGCGTCTTCGCACTGTTAGAATTTTGCCAAATTAGATCATAGGAGATTTAGTTGGTAAAATTTTGGTACGGGCATCTTCTCGACAATACGAGCATCTTCGCTTCGACGGTACCTCCGCCCAAACTCGCCCGCTTTAGGACGCTCGGCCGATTGACAGTGCATGGGTGGCCCCGGTGCCCCGCAAGTCAGCACCCCCCGCCTTGACAGAGTTTCGGCACAACAGAATCGGGATGGGGGGAGAGCACCACGGGGGTTCGCGAGCGGAGGGAGCGCCTAGCGCCGGGACAATGTCGAGGAGTGGCACTGTCGCGCGAGGTACGGGGGCTACCTATGCACTGTCAATCAACTGAGCGTCCTAGAGCGGGCGAGTTTAAGCGGAGGTACTGTCGCTGCTAAGGTACTGTCGATGCGGAGAACATCGAGCACGGACATAGCCCGTGCGAAGATGCTCGTATATATATAAAGTTATTTAGGCTTCTACAGTAAAAGAGTCTGTAGCAAAGGTGATGGGGAGAGAGAGGGGAGAGAAAATGAGAGAGGGAGGGAGAGAGAGAGAGGTGGGGAACAAAGTTGGCGGAATACCGGAAGAGAGAGAAAGGAGAGAGAGGGAGGAGAGAGAGAGAGAGAGAGAAAGGTATTGGGTGTGGCTCCCATCCGAGTCGGACAAAAACCACCGGGTACACGATAACCCGTTATTCCTTTTTTTGTTAGTTTTGTTTAAAATATTAAAAGAAAAAAAGAAGAAGATGGGATTCAAAGGGGGCGGCAGCCAAAGCAAAAAAAAAGGGATAGATAACCTAATCTCATTGTTTTTTTCTCCTTGCCCTCTCACGATTTTGAGAACCGCCGCAGCCCTCTCTCTCTCTCTATCTCTCTCGGTTTTGTTCGAGCAGCCGCAGTCAGCCCTCCTTCTCTCTCTCTCGTTTCCTTGGAGGAGTACCGCTGCCTGGGAGATCGCCGCTGCCGCTGGTGGAGAAGTGACTGCCGCCTGGAGGTGTTGAAGGGGGTTGCCGCCTGGAGGTGTTGAAGGGGGCTGCCGCCTGGAGGTGTTGAAGGGGGATGCCGCCTGGAGGTGTTGAAGGGGGCTGCCGCCTGGAGGTGTTGAAGGCCGCTGTCGCCTTGAGGTGCTGAACGAAGTTGGAAGGGGATGCACACAGCCATCCTTCTTCGTGGGTTTGGAGAACGTCATCTTTGACGTTGGGACAGATTGTTCAATCCGTCCGGATAACGCTTCTCACTCGCTTGTATTCTCCTTTTCAATATTGTACCTCTGTGTGTTGTTGGGAAGAAGGTTGTGTGAATCCTGTGTGGATTGTGTTTGTGGTGGATGAGTGGAGATCCTTTGTGGATCGGTGGAGGGAAAGCCTGTAATTCGTGCGTGTGAATTTTTCACACTTTTAGTGGAGGCTTTCTGGGTTGGACTCCGATCGTCCCGTGGTTTTTCACCCAATTGGGTTTCCCACGTTAAAATTTCCTGTGTTCTTTCCGTGTTTTTCTTGCATTATTCTGTTGTGGTTGCTTTGCATACCGCTCAACGCGGTCACACAGGTGCTCGCTCAAATTTGCAATAGGTGCTCTGGTCGGGAATTTTAGCTCGCATTCCCAACAAGTGGTATCAGAGCTAGGTGCAGTGGCAGAGCTGTTTCAGTGACAGAGCAGATACCGGGCTGACCTTTTGGGTTTTCAGGGCGAGTTGATTGTGATCTCGGGTGTGCAATTGAGAGTGGTAGTTTACGACCACTGGCCCGCTGGCTATCCTCCCTTGTTGCATATTTTGAGATAGTCAACTCAAAGATATGTGGTCGGTCCGGCCAGTTGGCAGAACAGAATGGAGTCCACATCTAGTTCAGAGCAGATGGTAAAGCTGAATGGTGTCAATTATCACCAGTGGCACCTACTGATGGAGGATTTGATATATGTGAAGGGTTGGCATGCTCCTATCTTTGTGGAGATGCCAAAGGACATGGATCCGGCGAAATGGAAGGTGGAGCATCGGAAGCTGTGTGAGTTTATCAGACGGTTCGTGGTGTCGAACGTCTACAACCATGTGGCTAGCATCACTGATGCAAAGGTACTATGGACGACTCTCGAGACCTTGTATGCCAAGAGCACGGGCATCAACAAGTTGTATTTGCTGAAGAAGCATGAAGAGTTCAGATACCGAGAGGGCTCACCCATTTTGGATCATGTCAACGAGTTCCAGGGGATTATTGATCGTCTGACTGCTATGAAGGTGACTTTTGAAGACGAGGTGAATGTTTTGTGGCTACTCAAGTCACTTCCAGACTCGCGGGATATGGTCAGAGTTTCTCTGATCAATTCTTCCCCCAGGGGATTATTTCTATGGAGATCGCCAAGAGTGGGATCTTGAATGAGGAGGTGAGATGAAAGTCTCAGGGGACTTCAGGCTCTTCTTCACGAACCGATGTTCTCTTTACTGAGCCCAGGGGGAGAGGAAGGAGTAAGAGCCGAGGAAGGAAGGAGGACAGGAGTCAGAGTAGGGGCAAGTCGAAGACACGTTATAAGAACGTGGAATGCCACTAGTGCCATAAAAGGGCCACATCAAGAAATTTTGCTACTCATTGAAGAATGATCAGAGGAAGAAGGGGATTGCCACTAAGGGCAAGGATGAGGGTCACACAGCAGCCATCGTTTCGACTGAGGAGGACAACGTCATTATTGTTGGTGACGACGCCACAGCTGCACTTGCATGTGACGACCGATGCTGGATCGTTGATTCTGGAGCCTCTGCGCATGTCTCCCACAATAGGGAGTTATTTGCCACTTACACCACTCATGACTGTGGGGTGTTAAGAATGGGCAATGGGGATACGTCCAAGGTACTTGGGCGTGGAGACATGCACTTGAAAATGAGTACTGGAGCTCTACTAGTTCTGAGGGATGTGTGACATGTGCCAGACATTCGCTTCAATCTGATATCTGTTAGCAGACTTGGAGACGAAGGACACCTGAGTGTCTTTGGAGGAAACTTATGGAAGCTGATCAGGGGATCACTTGTGATGGACAGAGGTTATAGAGATTCTGGATTGTATTACATGGAGGGGAGGCCTGAAGCTGCTCAGGACAACTCCATCATGGATGAGGCATCCACCTCCTTATGGCACAGGAGGCTGACACACATTATCCAGAAGGGTTTGTAATGCCTGGCGAAGAAGAAGCTGATCAGTGACATCTCAGGTAATCACTTGGAGAGGTGTGACCACTGTATGGCTGGGAAACAGAACATGATTTCATTCCACAGCCACACGTCCACCATGAGATCAGAGCCGTTGGAGCTTGTTCACACTGATGTGTGCGGACCACTGAAGGTCCAGACTAGAGGAGGAGCATCATACTTTGTGACTTTCATTGACGACCATTCGAGGAAGCTTTGGGTCTATGTCATCAAGACCAAAGATCAGATTCTTGATACTTTCAGGAGATTCCACGCTGAGGTGGAGAGACAGTCTAGGAAGAGACTGAAGTGCATCAGGTCCGACAACGGGGGAGAGTACATTGGTCCCTTTGATGAGTACTGCAGGGACCATGGCATCAGACATGAGAAGACCCCGCCGAAGACGCCACAGCTGAATGGCGTAGCTGAGAGGATGAACAGGACACTGATGGAGAGAGTTCGATGCATGCTTTCCGAGTCGAACCTGCCAGGGATGTTTTGGGGCGAGGCTCTTCTTACTGCAGCGCATATCATCAACCTCTCGCCGAGTTCGGCATTGCAGGAGGATGTCCCAGATAGGGTCTGGTATGGGAAAGACCCCTCTTACAGTCACTTGCGGGTATTTGGATGCAAAGCCTTTGTGCACGTCCCCAGGGACGAGAGATCGAAGTTGGATTTGAAGACCCGGCAGTGTATTTTCTTAGGGTACAGCTACGGTGGAGAGTTTGGGTACAGGTTCTTTGATCCAGTTGAGAAGAAGCTTGTACGTAGCCGTGATGCTATTTTCTGTGAGGATCAAACTATTGGTGATCCTGAGGGGACTGTTGAGTTTGAGGTTGACTCTCGTACTGCTGCAGAGTCACCTATGGTTGGAGATGATGACATTGAGGAGGTTACTGAGCCCGAGCCAGCACAGGGTACTGATACCCTTCCGGATCATGATATCACCACTGATGGTGAACCAGGAGTCGCCGAGGACATTGCTGATGATGTGCCTGCACCGGCCCCTGAGCCTGCCTTGCGGAGATCAGATCGTGCCAGGCACCCGTCCGCTAGATATTTTGCATCAGAGTTCATACTGTTGACTGATGCGGGGGAGCCTGAGAGCTATGACGAGGCTGTGGAGAGTGCTGAGAAGTGACAGTGGATGGTTGCTATACAGAAGGAGATGCAGTCATTGCTGAAGAACCACACATATGACTTGGTGAGACTACCTAAAGGCAAGAAGGCCCTGAAAAATCGGTGGATTTTCAGGGTGAAACATGGAGATTCCTCTGCACCTCCCAGATGCAAGGTCAGGCTGGTGGTGAAGGGTTTTGGACAGCGACTGAGTGTTGATTTCGATGAGATCTTGTCACCAGTGGTGAAGATGTCATCTATTCGTGTTGTCCTTGGCCTCGCTGCGAGGCTTGATTTGGAGATTGAGCAGATGGACGTCAAGACCGTCTTTCTGCATGGCGATCTTGACGAGGAGCTTTACATGGAGCAGCCTGAGGGTTTTAGTGTCAGCGGAAAGGAAGGTCTGGTGTGCCGCTTGCAGAAGAGTTTGTGTGGCCTGAAGCAGGCCCCGCGACAATGGTATAGGAAGTTTGATTCTTTCATGGGGGAGATCGACTTCAGGAGGACCACCCTTGACCACTGCGTGTTCATCAAGCAGTATGCTCCAGAGGATTTCATCATTCTGCTACTGTACGTGGACGACATGTTGATCGTCGGGAGGAACACTGCTCGCATTGCTGAGTTGAAGCGGCAGTTGAGTTCCACTTTTGAGATGAAGGATCTGGGTGCTGCGAAGACCATTTTGGGGATGCACATTCGCAGAGACAGGGGAGCCATATTACTTTGGTTGTCACAGGAGCGGTACATCTGCAAAGTTCTGCAGAGATTTGACATGGATCAGGCGAAGAAAGTGAGCGTGCCTCTTGCAGCTCACTTCAGGCTTACCGCTGATCAGTGCCCCAGCACACCCGAGGAGATTGAGGCGATGCAAAAGATTTCGTATGCATCTGCAGTTGGGAGCCTCATGTACGCGATGGTGTGTACTCGTCCAGACATTGCGCATGCCGTTGGAACAGTCAGTAGATTTCTCTCCAATCTGGGAGAGAGCATTGGAGCGCAGTGAAGTGGATATTGAGATACCTGTATGGGACGTCCGACTTGACGCTGAGATTTGGGGATAGTGAGCCAGAGCTGTTGGGCTACACTGATGTAGACATGGATGGAGATGTGGATTCCAGGAGGTCGACATCCGGGTACTTGATTCTGTTTGCAGGGGAGCTGTCTCGTGGGCGTCGAGATTGTATGTAACACCCCAAAAATCGTAGTTCAGCGAGTTAAGCGGAGAGGTGGTGCTGCGCTCGGAATAGGCTGGAATTTCATAGCAGCTCTTCGCGCACGACCATTGTTTCTCTTCGCGCACGACCAGTGATCGTGCGCCAGCGATCGTGCGTTAATTCGCAAGAAAACAGAGTTCTGTTGCGGTAAGCGCGCACGATCAGTGGAGGTGCTTCGCGCACGACCACAGACCGTGCGCCGATGCTCGTGCGCCCTGTTTATTCTGCTCCGCGAATTTGAGCGGAGAAGGAGATCGGGCCGATCGAATCATTAGTGGGGTGCGAATAGCGGTGTTTGGGGTGCGGTTAGGAGCACGGTCTGCGGATAGCAGGGATGGGCTAGGGTTTTGATAAAACCCCTAATACCCCCTCTCCCTCTCATTCCCGATCTCCCTCCCCGACCTCCCTCTTTCTCGTTCTCAGTCTCCCTCACGCGGATAGGTCGCCCCTCCCCGATCGCGCTCTCTCTCGCCCTCGTTCGCACAGAACGGCCGCCAGGAGGAGTGTCGAGCCCTCTCCTTCTCTTCTGTGTCGTCTCTCCTGACGGCAAGGAGTCGAGCCCCTCTCGCGTGGAGAAGCCGGCTGTAGGAACTCCCTCACCCGAGCCCTAACTCCCTCCTCTCTCTCGTTTTAGCCCAGGGAAGCCGAGCCCTTCCCCCTCTCACTTCCATCCCGTCGGCTTGGAGCAAGGGCTGCCTCCCTTCTCCCTAGGAGACCTTGCCGAAGAAGCGTGTTGCTGAAATCGCTACGAGAGAGTCGATTCGAAGCTTGGTTCGTCAGGAAGAGTACGAATCCGCAAAGAGGGAACCGCTGCGATCGTTCCCATGGTTCAGAAGCGACGTATAAGGGTAACGATCTCTTCTATCCTCATTTGGACGTGTCCTAGTCCTTTTCCGTGCATCGTTGAGGCCCCTACCCAAAAGGGTGAGGTCGTGGCCTCCGACGGGTCGATTCGTGTTATCCCCGTCAAATCTTGCATACATGTAGAGTCCATGCGTAAAATGGGCGTGGGCGCGCTGTGTGAAGCCCATCCGAGACGGTTCGTCCGGATTGGTGATGCTTTTGATATTGTGCGTGCCTGGGGAAAGCTCCGTGTTGTTATACTGCTTCGTAGGACTAGAGGGTGCTACTGCATGCGCAGCAACGCCTGGGGGTGTGCCCCGGGAAGCACCCGAAGTTAGAAACAGAAATGGAGTTTCTGTTCACTACAGCCGGCGTTAGCGTTATCGCCGGGCGGTAGCTCCCAGACTTGGTTCTGGTGATTTTGTGCTTTCTGAGGCAGTGGGAGTGCTACTGCATGTGCAACAATGCCTGAGGGTGTGCCCCGAGAAGCACCCACAGCTAGAAGCCAAAATAGGGTTTCTGTGCGTTAGCGCCAGGCGTTAGCGTTAACGCCGGCGATAGCTCCCAGACTGAGTTCTGGTGATGATGTTGTGCCCACCTGTTGAGAGGACCTGAGGTCTGTGTGCCCGACCTGTGAGGGTGTCCTGGTGGATGACTTAGCGGCCCGTAGAGCCGGCTAATTGAGAATACCTGGGCTGAGGGGACGTCATACCCGCTCTTCGTGTTGTACAACGAGAGCTGTGAACAACGGGCATTTGGCGAACCTGAAACCGCACCATTGCAGCACCTGATTAGTGAGTCTCGTACAGCATGTCGGGAAGCAATGGGAAAGAGTCTTCGGACTACGGTATGTTCACAATTTAAAGCACGGGAGAGCCCTGGTATTCGGGCCACCGACTTTAGCCTCGAAGGGCAAAGCCATCGAGAATGGATGGTGGTGGAAGGCGGAGTACACCAAAGAGTGCCTGAGAGCACGAGACGTGGAGGTCATTCCCACGTTTGTGATTGTTGCATATGTATGAACTGTTATGGGCTTTGCTAGTCGCACTCTTATTTATATATATATATATATATATATATATATATATATATGCTGCTGAGGTTGTTTTGCAGGGATGGTTAGAACTGCCGCCCCCTCGAAGGGGTGGAGTCGTTATAATTTGGTCAGCTTTAGCTGACCGTTGCCCTGTTTTGCCACCGTTTTTGGTGGGCTTGTTGTACAGGTGCTGGACCGAGCGGGAACATAGTGGGCTCATAGCGGGCTGAAGCCCTTGTGCTGCTGCGGCCCTTGAAGGCCTTTTGATGTTCTTTTGCTTTTCATGTATGGCCGGCCTGCGCGCCGATGTTGGTAAATTGTAAGGTCGTCATGCCTAAATTTTGTTGTATAAAACATTTCATTCCAAGTAATAGAAGTGGACATACCCGGGTTCGAGTTTTGTGGTTTATATTTCTTGTCTCTCTCTTTTGCTTCCGCATAGAATGCTCTGAGTTAGGCTTCGTTGTATAGCGTCGTTCGATATTTCAATTAAGTGACGTTCCCGTTTGTTTTGTGGTATATGGCGTGGGGCCCCGGCCGGACCCTCTGTTATATGCTCCCGAACGGATGGAGGTGTTACATTGTAGAAGTGTGTTGCACTGTCCACTACATAGGCTGAGTTCATTGTGGTTACTGAGGCTGGGAAGGAGTTGCTTTGGATGAAGAGGTTCATCAAAGAACTTGGACTCACTCAGGACCGATACACACTATTGTGTGACAGTCAGAGCGCTATCCACCTGGGGAAGAACCCCACGTTTCACTCGAGGTTGAAGCACATCGACACTCAGTATCATTGGATACGAGATGTCCTGGACCAGAAGGAGCTCTCTCTTCAGAAGGTGCACACTGATGATAATGGGGCAGGCATGCTGACCAAGACCGTGCCCAGAGGGAAGTTCGAGCATTGCGTTAGAATCGCCGGGATGGCGGTTTCTTCCGCCTCGATGTGAAGGGGAAAATTTATTGGGTATAGTTCCCATCCGAGTCGGACAAAAACCACCGGGTACACGATAACCCGTTATTCCTTTTTGTTGTTGTTAGTTTTGTTTAAAATATTAAAAGAAAAAAAAGGAGATGGGATTCAAAGGGGGCGGCAGCCAAGGCAAAAAAAAGGATAGATAACATAATCTCATTGTTTTTTTTTTCTCCTTGTCCTCTTACGATTTTGAGAACCGCCGCAGCCCTCTCTCTCTCTCTCTCTCTCTCGGTTTTGTTCGAGCAGTCGCAGTCAGCCCTCCCTCTCTCTCTCTCGTTTCCTTGGAGGAGTACCGCTGCCTGGGAGATCGCCGCTACCGCTGGTGGAGAAGTGACTGCCGCCTGGAGGTGTTGAAGGGGGCTGCCGCCTGGAGGTGTTGAAGGGGGCTGCCGCCTGGAGGTGTTGAAGGCCGCTGTCGCCTGGAGGTGTTGAACGAAGTTGGAAGGGGTTGCACACAACCATCCTTCTCCGTGGGTTTGGAGAACGTCCTCTTTGACGTTGGGACGGATTGTTCAATCCGTCCGGGTAATGCTTCTCACTCGCTTGTATTCTCCTTTTCAATATTGTACCTGTGTGTTGTTGGGAAGAAGGTTGTGTGAATCCTGTGTGGATTGTGTTTGTGGGGGAGGAGTGGAGATCCTTTGTGGATCGGTGGAGGGAAAGCCTGTAATTCGTGCGTGTGAATTTTTCACACTTTTAGTGGAGGCTTTTCGGGTTGGACTCCTATCGTCCCGTGGTTTTTCACCCAATTGGGTTTTCCACGTTAAAATTTCCTGTGTTCTTTCCGTGTTTTTCTTGCATTGTTCTGTTGTGGTTGCTTTGCATACCGCTCAACGCGGTCGCACCGGTGCTCGCTCAAACTTTCAACAGGTGCTCTAGTCGGAAATTTTAGCTCGCATTCCCAACAAAAGGGAGAGCGAGGGTGGTGCGCCAAAATATGAGAGAGAGAGAGAGAGAGAGAGAGAGAGAGCGAGCGCGCGCGCGAGAGAGAGAGAGAGAGAGAGAGAGAGAGAGAGAGAGAGAGAGAGAGAGAGAGCCGGAGAGGCATAAGGGAATAGCAGGAGAGAGAGAGAGAGAGGAAAGAGGGAGGGGAGAGAGACAGGGGCGGTGGTTTCTATATTAACAATGATTTTCTTAGTTGTCATCTAAAAATAGTTAACACTTAAAGTTAACATTTTTATAAAACTTAAAATTTAATAAATATATATAGCTGTATGCATCTCTTTTTTTATATAATAATTTTTTTTATATTAATTATGGCAGACGGATAAAGAGGGTATATAAAATTAAAATATATATTTCTATATTAATATCAATATATATACGAGCATCTTCGCACGGGCTACCGCCCGTGCTCCATGCTCTTCGTTTCGACAGTACCCCAGCAGCGGCGGTACCACCGCCCAAACTCGAGCGCTCTAGGACGCTCTGTCAATTGACAGTGCATGTAGTGTAGGCCACATGCCCCGCGCGGAAGTACTCAACCTCGACAGTGTCCCGGCGCGACGGCGCTCCCTCCCCTCGCAAACCCCCATGCGCACTACAAAATGACGATGTGGGGAGAGCACCGGGCTCAGGGGTTCGCGAGGGGAGGGAGCGTCGTCGCGCCGGGACATTGTCGAGGCAGAGTACTTCAGCGCGGGGCATGGGGCCTACGACACACGCACTGTCAATTGACAGTGCATGTAGTTTAAGCCGAGTTTTTTTTTCTAGCCGATTTATCGAGCTTACGAGCCGGCTCAACTCAACTTACAATCATATCTTGTTAGGTAACATGAGATCATTCACCTAAATGAAGTTGCCCGAACCAACAACCAGTGGCGGAGCCAGGAATATTGGAGCGCGGGGGCACAAGACTCTTAAAGTATGAAAAAAATAACAAATAAAAAATTGCTCAATAAAAAAACATTCATTATAAAATAAAACTAACATTAGTACATGAAAAATTCATAAAAATACATTAAACATTCTTTTCCTTGTTTTTTGAAGGAAGGATACATCTTCTAAATTTCATTTTTTGAAACTCTTGCAAAACATCTTCATCATCAATTGTATCAAACACTTCCTTCTCAATATAAGTAACCAAACAATCATTCAACCATTCATTTCCTAATCTGTTGCGAAGATCTTCTTTAATCAAGCTCATTGCAGAAAATGATCTTTCAACTGTGGCCGTTGCAACTGGTAATGTTAAACACGATGTCAATAGTAAATAAACTTCAGGATAACTCATGTCCTTATGTTTAACCATTTTTGAGCAAGTTCACTAAGTCCATTTAAATCACGAAAATCTTCATGAGTTGAGACATCATAAAACCAATTTATTAGTTGACTGTCAAACATTAAAAGAGTTCTTTCATTAAACTCTACCGGATAAAAATGAGTCAACTCAATTAATTTATCCTTATTGAAAGCAGCAAATGAATCTTGAGGATTGAAGCAAGCCATGTTTGAAATCAACTGAATATTGTCATTATCAAAACGATCATTCAGCTCTTGGTATTGAGAGTCAATCACTGTGAAAAGCAGTTCAACCTTATAAAAATGTAGATTAGACCTCTTTTGAACCCCTCGTTTGCTTCTTGCAGGATGCAAGTAATTATCTTCCATCTTTGGAATCTCTATTTCATATTTTTCACAAATTGTAGACGTTTCAGTGATCAACTGTACAAAAGCACTATCAGTTCTTAGGTCTTGAAGTCTCTTCTTTGTAATATTAACAAAACGCATGGCATTTAATATGTCTTGATCTTTTCTTTGCAAAGCTTGAGATAACTCAAATGTAATCCCCAGTATTGCCTTCATCATATGCAATGTAAAAGCAAACTCAAAGCAATCTATCTCCTTCAAAACATTATAGGCTCCAGTGCTAGTTTCTCCAAATGAAGTGTCTTCGTTTAGAACATTAAGCACCATCATAACCCTGACCACGAATCTTTGATAAACTCAAACCATATGTAGCAAATAGTGAATCAATCGCCTGTTTAAGTGATAGAGCAGTAGTATTTGATACATAAACCATAGCCAAGAATCTTTCAATTACAAAACCATTCTTATTTACATATCGCAGGACAACACTCATTTGCTCTTTAGTTGAAATATCCCGAGCCTCGTCAACCAACAAAGAGAAAAATGAATCTCCAATATCTTTGATTATTGCCTTTGTTGTTAAACTTGCCATTACATTGCATATTTGTTTTTGAATTTCAGGAGACGTCATTTTTGCATTTTCAGGAGCATTGAGCAAAACAACCCTTTTAATTTCATCATTGGAAAGTGAATGAAACTTTAGTAATTCCAAGAAATTTCCTCTGTTCAAAGAATAAATCAGTCCAGTAAGTTGAAAGAATAAATCAGTGAAATCAGTTTAGTATATCAGTGAAATCAGTGAAATCAGTGAGTGAAATCAGTGAGAAGAAGAAAGAATAAATCAGTGAAATCAGTCCGGTAAATCAGTGAAATGAGTGAAATCAGCGAGTGAAATGAGTGAAATCAGGGAGTGAAATCAGCGAGTAGTAGTAGAAGAAAAAGAAGAAGAAGAAGCACAGACCCCAAAATCGCGAAGGTTGAAGCGACAGAGAAGGAAGCGGCACAGATCCGGATTAGGCGGGAAAGCTCGGAAGAAGTGGAGGCTGGGTTGGCCGGGGCTGCGGCGACGCCAAGGGAGAGAAGGGCGAAGTAAAATCGCGAAGGAAGGGCAGAGAAGAAGCGCAGACCCGCCGTCGTCGACCCCAAATCGCGCAGAAGACCGCTCGTGCCTGAACCAGACCAGAAAATGCGTGGGGGCACGGCCCCCCGCAGGTCCTACTGTAGCTCCGCCCCTGCCAACAACCCATCTAGAACACGCAGCCAATGTCCCCTTGCATATACTATGCTCGACCAACAAAAGGATTGATGGGGTCACCCTCAATTTATTGGGATTCTGGGCTGCGGATAGCCGGAATCCCATGACCCTCAATCCCATGACCCTCACGATCCCTGCACGCGATCCCCGTTCGCGATCAACAATTCAACCGTCAACCAAGACGCACCAACCGCCGCCACGTCGCTCGCCCTCGCAGCCGGCGGCCCTCGGCCACGCACCCTCGGCGCACGGCCGGTAGACCTTGCGGTCGACCACCAGGCCGGTCGTGGTCGCGCGCTCACGGCCCGCAACCTAGCCGTGCGGCCGGCCATCCTGCCCGCCACCCTTGGGCCGGGCGCCTTCGACACGCCGGCCGCTTGGGGGTCGGCCACCCGGCCGACAGTGGCCACACGCCCGCGGCGCGCGCGACCAGCCAGCCGGCGCACGGTTTGGCGGTCGGCCGAACGCCGACGGGCGGGAGGCCTCGTCGCGTGGCCGGCCAACCGGCCGGCCATGCATGGTCGCACGCCCTCGGCGCGTGAGACCATCCATGTCAGTCAGCCGGCGCACGGCCTCACAGTCGTCCGCCCGTGGCCGCACTCCCGCACCCTCTTGGGCCTCCCGGTCGTCCCCCCGTGGCTGGCTGGCCTTCCTCGCAGGCCGCCCCTCCTCTCCGGGCGGTTCCCCGGCCCATCGTCGGGCCCTTCCTCTGCCACCGTCCGATCGTCTGCGCACGCTACCCACCTTCCGATTAGCGGGTAACCGCCCGCGTAACCACCCGTCATGGGTGGGTGCGAATATCTAAAATCTCCTTGGTTTGCGTATGGAGCAGTACCTAATTAATGTGCATCTTAATTCGTATAAAATCGGCCTGCGTTTAGTGTTAATGGTGGTTACAGTTTGCGATTATCCGTAGTAACCACCGTAACCACCCCTGGGGCATATAAATAGAACCACAAGGCATCTCTTTTTTCCATCCTTTTCTCCTCCTTATTCTTCCTCTTGAAGATCTTCTTCATCTTCGAAGACGCTCTTGAAGAATCTTCAAGCACTTCGAAGACGAACGAAGATCTTCATCTTTCTTTGAAGATCTCCCTCGCCTTCGAAAACTCCATCGAAGATCTTCGAGCGCCTTGAAGATCCTTCGAAGGCCTTCTTCCGCTTTCAAGACCGCTACAAGCGCTCCTCCGTGCGCTTCGCTCCAAGCGCGCCTCCGTGCGCTCCGCGCCAAGCGCGCCTCCGTGCGCTCTGCACCAAGCGCGCCTCTATGCGCTCCGCCCTAAGCGCGCCTCCGTGCGCTCAGCCACAAGAGCGCCTATGTACGCTCTGCTCTCAAGACCGCTCCAAGCGCGCCTCCGTGCGCTTCGCTCTTAAGACCGCTCCAAGCACACCCCCGCATACGCAGCAACAAGCACTCCGCGCACTCAAGATCAACACTCCAGACTCCTCTCGCGCAGCAGGAGGCAAGCCGCAGAGACAAAGACGCACAAAGTACATCGATCTAACCTTCAAGCAGCAGTCAAAATCTTCAGAGCGTAGCATTCCCCTCTGCAGCAGACAAAAGACTTAACTCCATGAGCGGTGACTTGTCACCATCCGATCACCTCTCTCAACAATTATAACGAGAGGTGGCTTGTCGTCCTCGAGTTCTTCAAAACAACTATGTACAACAACCAAAAAATAGTGGAAGTTTTGGTTAGCACAGGCCCGTCTGCGTGGGTTTTCACCCAGTTGACGGGTTTTCCACGTTAAAAAAATTTGTCTTGTCAGCTTTCCCTTTTCTGTGACTGTTTGCACGCTCGAACGCTCCTGGTTTAAGACGGTTCAATTTAGTCTTGTCTACCGGAGCCTTGAGTGGACCGCAACAGTTTGGTGTCGTCTGTTGGAACAGGTTCCCCCAAAGCTTGAAGAAGACTCTAAAGACAGTACCCACTACACAACGGTACTCGTGACTAGAGATTATGGCAGGAAAAGACGTCTACACATATGAAGGATCAAACCCCGGGGGGCATGCTGATCTAGCTCCCCTCCACTCGCTCATTAACAAACCCGAAGGAGAGCTCCCCAATGCAAATGTCCAAGGCCGCTGGGCCCGTCCTGACAGAGGATCCGAAGCTCAGTATCACCGCAACTGCCCTGAAGCGGCAGACCATGAGCCTGCCGATGGGAGGCTCACAAGTGGAGAAGTTCGTGACATAATTTTTGAAGAGCACGAACGAGCAAGGCAGCGTGTCGCTTTGGCTCCTCGCCCTCTCCATCGTCGCTCACCGTTCGCACCTGGGGTTCTGACACATCCAATCCCCCTTGGCTTCAAGCTCCCAAAGATTGAGACATACGACGGAGTGGGCGACCCATCAGAGCACGTCAGACACGTCGTGTTCATGATGCGACTCTACAATGCCACAGATCCATTGGTGTGTCAGGCTTTCCCAACGATTTTGAAAGGACAGGCTCACACTTGGTTCATATCCCTGAAAGAGGCTGAAATCAAGGATTTTGCAGAGCTGGCTCAACAATTCACGAACCAGTTCATCGCTAGCCGTTAGATAGTCAAAAATCCTTTCCACCTGTCCGGGGTCCGTCAAAGCAAAGGGGAAACCCTTAAAGATTGTTGGGAAAACCCTTGTAATTTATCTAACAAATTACTTAAATTGATTTAATCAATTAGGTTATATTACCCACATTGTATAGAAAAGGTAAAATGGTCATTAGATGTTCTAGGATGTCACACTCTCCTTAGAGTGTCAAGACCAAGTCAAGACAGACACAAATTCAGTTGAATTGATACTTGCGTCAAATAGAAGTCGATGCAAATTCGACTAGATGTCGACGTAACTTTGACTGAAAGTTGAAGCAACTCAAACTGTCTGTCAAAGTATATCAAGTCGATGCAACGTCGAAATGAACTCGATGTAGAAGGAAGAGCCTGTCGAAGCAATCTTAGAAGTCGACACAACTTCGACTTCAACTCGACGTAGAAGAGATAGTGCAAGTTCAAGTCTTCAACTCGACGGTTACGTCGATAAGTAATCGACGCAACGTCGACATGTGAGTTCAGCCAGAGCTAAGAAGGAATTCGAAGCTACTCTTAGAAGAACTCAGAGGTGCGTCGACATGAGGAATGAAGAAGTCGACGCAGCGTCGAATACAGTCTAAATAGAAGATTTGTTTTCTGTCCTTCTAATACCTTTTCAGAGGGTCCACCATACTAAAGACAGTTCTCCAACGGCTCGTTAATTATCAAGGAAGGAATGGAGTATTCCAGAAGAGCAAAAGTATTATTGGAATGTATTCAAACATGATGGGCGGGTCGAGAAAAAAAGAAAAATGGAAAAATCAATTCCTTCTCAGGATAGTCCAAAAGAAGAAACAAATTCAAATCCAATGATAGACAATAAGTAGACTGAGAAAAGAAGAAAATACTAAAGCATTCATTACACATTCTCTGTCTGTCGATTAAGGTTTCTTCTTCCTCCTTCAACCAAATCCTAAGATTCAGATAAGAAGAGATTTTCCTTTGCACAGGAAAAGTACAGAGCTGCTCCATCTTCTTCATTATACAACAGCTAGTTTACAAAAAGTGCTCTGAGAAAAAAGATCAAGAAAAACAACCTTGCAATCATCACAATCATAAGCAATAGTGCATCAAATCAGATCCTATGATAAATAGAAGCATCAGATAACTTCTGAAGAATTCTGAGAAACAAAATTCCATTGCATCAAATCAGATCCTGTGATAAACAGAAGCATCAGATAACTTCTGAAGAATTCTGAGAAACAGAATTCCATTCTTCTTTTCTTTCTTCTTTTTCTTCATTCACCAATTATAAAAGAGTTTTATTAATCCCTCTTTCAAAAGATTCAGTCGTTCTAAGAGTCTCCTTATCAAAAGACTCAGTGGTTCTAAGAGTCTCCTTATCAAAAGACTCAGTAGTTCTAAGAGTCTCCTTACTAAAAGACTCAGGCACAGGAGTACCCACATATTGGGGAATCACTAAAAAAATCTTGTGTCTTCTGGATTGTCTTTTCTGTGTTGTCCATATTTATTGTTTTCAGTATTTATATTTCCCGCACTTGTTTATTCTGTGTTGGTTTTGTTGAGTGCATAATACTTAGTATTGTTTTATTGTATGCACAATTAGGGTAGAAAGTTTTAAATCTCTATACATCCCCCTCTAGAGAATACTCAGAGGCACACTGTGCACTTTCACATTGATCTGAGCACTTCTTCAAATCAGGAACAATGCTTGGCACTATTCCCAATCAATGCGGTGAAGAGAAGAAGCCTCTCACGAGTGGAGGATAAGCGTCGAGTACGACAATCTTAACTAGGTCTGCACAAAAGACCACCTTGCATCAGAGCTGCTTGGGCACCTCGCCTCCACGCTGCTTGGGCACCCCGCCACCGCGCTGCTTGGGCACCCCGCCACCGCGCTGCTTGGGCACATCGCCACCGCGCTGCTTGGGCACCTCGCCAAAGTGCTGTTTGGGCACCTCGCCTTCGTGCTGCTTGCGCACCTCGCCTCCGCGCTGCTTGCGCACCTCGCCTTCGCGCTGCTTACGCACCTCGCCTCCACGCTGCTTGAGCACCTCGCCTCCGCGCTATTTGGGCACCTCCCTACCGCGCTGCTTGGGCACCTCCCCACCGCGCTGCTTGGGCACCTCGCCTCCGCGCTTCTTGGGCACCTTGCCTCAACGCTGCTTCGGCACCTCACCTCCGCGCTACTTGAGCACCTCGCCACCGCGCTGCTTGGGCACCTCGTCTTCGCGCTGCTTCGGCACCTCGCCACCCAGCACTGCTTGGGCACCTCGCCACGCCGCGCTGCTTGGGCACCTTGTCACGACGCTGCATGGGCACATCGCCACCGCGCTGCTTGGGCACCTCGCCTCCACGCTGCTTGGGCACCTAGCCTCAACACTGCTTTGGCACCTCGCCTCAGCGCTGCTTGGGCACCTTGCCTCAGCGCTGCTTGGGCACCTTGCCTCAGCACTGCTTCGTCAAACCGCACCCCCATGTTAGGGTGCGGCCAAGCCCCCCCCCCTCCCCCCCCCCCCCGCCTTGTGGGGGATGCGGCCGAAACCGCACCCCCCTCGGTGGGTGCGGTAGGAGCCCACTTTCCCTTTTAGGGGGCGCGGTTTTCTATTCCCCAAAACCACACCCCACCTTGGTGGGTGCGGCCAAACCGCACCCCCCATAGTGGGGGGTACGGCCAACCCGCACCCCCATGGTGGGGTGCTCCCAACCCGCACCTCCCCATGGGGGTGCGGCCAAGCCGCTCTCCCCCATGGTGGGGTGCAACCAAGACCCCCCCTCCTTGTGGGGATGCGGCCGAAACCGCACCACCCTCGGTGGGTGCGGTCGGATCCCACTTTACCATTTAGGGGCCTCGGTTTTTTATTCCCCAAGTGCACGCCGCACGTCGAATTCCTCCGCGCTCAGAATGCTCTCGTGTTCGTTGCGCGCTCAGAACGCTCTCGTGTTCGTTGCGCGCACAGAACGCTCCATGCTCACCGGACGCTCATAACGCCTCCGCGCTCACCGCGCGCTAAGAACGCTCCCGTGTTCGTTGCACGCTTAGAACGCCTCCGCGCTCACCGCGCGCCCAGAACGCTCTTGTGTTCGTTGCTCGCTCAAAACGCTCCCTGTTCGTTGCGCGCACAGAAAGCTCTGCACAGAAAGCTCTGCACTCACCGCACGCTCAGAACGCCTCCGCGAGCTCAGAATGCTCTCGTGTTCGTTGCGCGCTCAGAACGCTCTCGTGTTTCTTGCGCGCTCACAACGCTTTCGCGCTCACCGCGCACTCAGAACGCTCCCATGTTCGTTGCGCGCTCAGAATACTCTCGTGTTCGCTGCGCGCTCAGAACGCTCTTATGTTCGATGCGCGCTCAGAACGCTCTCGTGTTCGATGCACGCTCAGAACGCTCTCGTGTTCGCTGTGCGCTAAGAACACTCTCGTGTTCGCTGCACGCTCAGAACGCTCTCGTGTTCGCTGCGTGCTCAGAACGCTCTCGTGTTTGTTGCGCGCTCAGAACGCTTCTGCGTTCCCAACACGCGCGCAGTTAACCTTTCTTAATTTCTCAGATTGAAGGTCTCGTTCGTCGCCTTCATCACCTTCAACGAAGCTGCCCGAACTGCCCAACCTTCCCGAACTACCCGAAGGGTAAGACAGTCATTTACGAAAAATGGCGATCCGTGTGCTCCAAACCGGCAAATGTGATTCGTCCGTCAGATGGTTATGGTGGTTACGACGACAAAATTACCAGGCTACCCCCAGTCAAAGCTATAAAAGGAGCCCAGGGCATTCATTTCAAGACACCTTGCCTTATGCGCCTGAGAGAGCTCGCTTGAAGATTGCCAAGGAAATCTCCTTCGGCGCTCGAAGATCTCCTTCGAGGCTTCGAAGATCTCCTTCGTGGACCCCCCCCCCCCAAGGCCACGTAGGCAGAGGTCAAAGTCAAAGAGTCAATACCAGTCAAGCCTAGGAGCAGAAGACACCTTAGGCGAGTATGGGTGCACTCGTGCGAGTAACTCGGATACTCGCCAAAAGGTGGGTGACCATAGGTGATACTCGCCCATCTGCCCGGGGAGATCGCCTCAATGTCGCTAGTCGTCGGGCAGGGGCTGGGCTATAAAAACCCCCCCTACCCCTTGGTTTTCCTATAAATAGGACCCCAGGGGTACTTGGATTGGCACCTGGACTTGAGCTCTCGAAACCCTGCTCTTGCATTCTGGAACCTGTCGCGCTTGGCCGCTACTCTCGGTACTAGCCAAGTCGGTGCCTTCCTCGTACCCTGCTCGGCCATTCTTTGGTCTTGGAGGGGAAGTCTCTTCGGAGCTTCTGGGTACGTGGTGGGACCTCCCTGCCGCAGCACCTGGGGTCCTGTTTGTTGCTCTTCTAGCTCTTCAGTAGTCGCCAGCTTAGTCGTCTCGTTGGACTGCTGGGCGAGTAGCCTCCGGCTGCATCGGTCCGAATCTTGAGGTCAGGAATTTCCTGGCGTCAACACTTTGGTGCGGTGAGCGTGGATCGTAGTCGGAGAAGGAAAGTTCAGCAGGAAGTCGAGATGGTCGTAGGTGGCGACCATGAGGAGGTAGTCGGCAACCCGTCCGCGAGTGGCGAGTTCGTGACACTAGCGGTTCTCGAAGCCTTCGCACAGCGCATGGAGGGAGCCTTCGCGCAGCGCATGGCGGGGATCTTGCAAACAGCGCTTCAGCCGCGCGCCGAGGTCACGGCGACCTCGCCGCATCGCCCAATTCCGTCCGAGGGAGGGAGTCCCCCTCGGCGAGCAGGAAAGGAGCACGTGGAGGATGAAACCGAGCGACCAAGGAGGTCGCAATTCTACCAGCCAACCTCGCAAGGTATTCGCTTCCGCGAGCCGTGCGAGCAGGGGAGATACCAGGATACTCGCCCATATGGCGAGTATGGAGGTGATACTCGCCAGGTTGAGGATCGTCGCCGGGCAGGAGGGAGGAGCCCCTTCTGCGAGGAGATCCTTGCCGCGCCAGTGCCAGAGGGGTTCAGGGACCCCGCCTTGAATTACTATTTGGGGAAGGAGGACCCCATCAGGCACATCCAATGGTTCGAAGATATTGTCTCGATCCGAACCATGTCGGACGCCTTCAAGTGCAGGTTGTTTGCCATCACCTTCCGTGCAAAGGCCTGGGACTGGTTCCATCAGTTGCCCGCCGGCTCGATCTACTGCTTTGAAGACCTGTGCCGTGGGCTGACAACCCGTTTCGACACGGCCCGGAAGCTGAAGAAGGAGGCAACGGCCTTGTTTTATCTGGTGCAAAGGCCAGATGAGGCGTTGGGACCTTACATCGAGCGCTTTCAGGAGGAGGTTCTGCAGATCCGGGAGGTGGATAGCAACATCCTGTTGCTAGCCTTGACGTTCGGCATAAGTCAAGGCCTCTTTAAGTTGGAGCTCAGTGAGAATCCCCCCTACTCCTACGACAACCTCATTCAGAGGGCCAATAAGTTTGTCTGGGGAGAGGCCTCCAACCCTGACTTCTTGGCAAGGTTGGCGCAGGTGACCAGAGGCGACCGTGGAGAGAGGGATGGAATCCCTGAGAAGAGGAAGAGAGAAGAGCCCCGGAGGGAGGAAAGGAAGAGGCCGGAGCGGCAAGAAGAAAGGGGAAGAGCAGAGAAGAAGAGGGAGGAGCCTTGGAGGAAGGAAACCAGGAGGAGCGTGGAGAGAAGGCCCGTTGAGTCCCCTGAGCGTCAGGAGGAGGGAAGGCGCTACCAGGTCC
The DNA here is from genome assembly GCA_033032865.1 of Dactylorhiza incarnata. NCBI lineage: Eukaryota > Viridiplantae > Streptophyta > Magnoliopsida > Asparagales > Orchidaceae > Dactylorhiza > Dactylorhiza incarnata. The sequence goes on along the minus strand of JAWHQI010000088.1, from coordinate 3,278,946 downwards.
CCGTCAACCGGCCACCTTGGAGGCCGGCTGGACGGCCCCAGCATCGGGATCAAAGGGGGAGATCCCCGGAGAGAAGACCCTTTCGCCAGCCAGAAAGGCGTCAGGAGAGAAGAAGAGACGAAGCGATGGCGGTAGCCGGGCGTGGCCGCCGTCAAGGAAGGAAGAAGCAGAAGCCGAGGAGACAGCAAGCAGAAGAGGTTCCCCTCTACTGTGACTTCCACCAGGTGGGGGGACATGCCATGGCTGCCTGCCCAGACTTTTGGGAAGCCCGGAGGAGGCTAGCATCAGGAGAAGGTGGAGGGGAGCAGCGGAGGGTAGAGGCCCCTGCCGAGCCTCAGGCAGGGCAGGCTGCCGTCGTTCGAAGGAGGAACGAGGACCGGGTCGACCAGGGAGGTCGGGGAGACCTGGGCCAGGGAGGCAGAGTTGGAGTAATCCATGGGGGAGCAGGGCTGGAAGCTTCCCGCAAGGGAAGCCTCCATCAGATCTACCGCAGGAGTGTCGCCTCGACCTCACAAGCACCGCCCCCGATGGAGGAGATCACCTTTTCCGAAGAGGACATGCTAGGGAATGAGAATCCCTTCCATGATTCCCTCGTGATTCAGGCAGCAGTGGAAGACTTCACCGTTGATCGAATTCTGGTCGACAACGGTAGCTCCGTGAACGTCATCTTCAAGGGGACGTTCGATGGACTGGGAGTCAGACCCGACAGAGTTCGAGCATCAGATGGTCCCCTCTTTGGCTTCTCCAGAGAGAAGAAGGAGGTGGAAGGAGGAGCAGATCTCCTGGTAACACTCGGTGGCACCTCCATCAGCTGTCGATTTGTCATCGTCGACGCCCCGAGCTGCTACAGGGCTATCTTTGGGAGGCCGCTTCTCAACACCTTCAAAGCCGTCCCATCCTCCTACCATCAGTGCTTGAAGTACTGTAAAGGAGACGTCCAGGTGAGGATCAGGAGCGATCCAAGAGCCGCTAGGGAGTGCTATCTTAGCGCCGTCAGTACCATCAGCTGGATGGCTGACGCGGAGGAGTTCGGAAGAGTGCTGGAGAGCCCGGCCAGGCTGGAGGTGGCCGAAGAAGTGGAAGAAATCGAGGTACTCTCCGCAACGAGAGTGCCTGGGTTGCTGAAGATTGGCGGGTCGCTGAAGACCGAAGAGAAGATCGAGATGGCGGCGTGTCTGCAGAAGAACGTCGACATCTTTGCTTGGAGCGCAGCCGAGATGCCAGGAGTCGACCCTGAGGTTGCATGTCATCGCCTCAACCTGGATCCCGCTGTCCAGCCCGTCCGCCAGAAGAAGAGGAGGACCGCCACCATCCTTGCCAAGCCAATTCGGGAGGAAGTTAAGAAACTGCTAGATGCGGGCTTTGTATCAGAGATCCAGTACCCAAGCTGGGTCTCCAATGTTGTAATGGTGACAAAGGCGGGGGGTAGCTGGAGAATGTGTGTGGATTTTTCCTTGATGAATAAAAGCTGCCCGAAGGATTGTTATCCCTTGCCTCGAATCGACGCGCTGGTTGATTCAGCCGTCGATTTTTCTGTGATGAGTTTCCTTGATGCGTTTTCAGGATATCACCAGATCCAGATGCATCCCCCTGATTGCCGCGATGTCTCCTTCATCACCGATGATGGCTGCTACAGCAACAAAATGATGCCCTTCGGTTTGAAGAATGCGGGAGCCACCTACCAGCGGATGATGGACCACATTTTCAAAGGGCAAAAGGGAAGGAACCTGGAAGTGTACGTGGACGACCTCTTGATCAAAAGCAAGAGCGTCCAGGAACACATAGCCGATCTGGTGGAGACCTTCGCGACGCTGAGGAGATTCAAGATGAGGCTCAATCCGACGAAGTGCGTCTTCGGAGCGGGCAGGGGAAAGTTCCTGGGACATCTCCTTACTCCGAGGGGAGTAGAACCTAACCCCGACAAGGTGAAGGCGATCCTGGAGATGCCATCCCCAAAGACGATAAAGGAAGTCCAAAGGTTGACAGGCTGGCTGGCGGGTCTTAGCCGCTTCCTCTCAAAGGCCGGAGAGAAGTGCTCTCCATTCTTCAAAACGCTCCGCAAAACAGAAAGCTTCGAGTGGACCGAAGGATGTGAGATAGCATTCGGAAGGCTGAAGGAGCAGTTGACTCAGACACCTCTCCTTCAAAGCCCGAAGGAAGGCGAAGACCTGCTCATCTACCTAGGAGTAGGAGCGGAGGCAGTTAGCTCCATCTTGGTCCGGGAAGAGGGGAGGAGGCAGCTACCCATCTACTATGTCAGCCGGGTGCTGAAGAAGGCGGAGCTGAAGTATCCGATCCTGGAGAAGCTTGCCTTCGCCTTGGTGGTGTCGGCGCGGAAGCTCCGGCCTTATTTTCAGGCTCACTCCATCCGAGTGGTAACTGATCATCCCCTCCGCAATATCCTGGAGGGAGTGGAGCACTCAGGGAGGTTGGCGAAATGGTCGGTAGAACTCAGCGAGTTCGACATTTCCTTCTCCCCCCGAGTGGCGATCAAGGCCCAGGCAGTAACAGACTTCCTGGCTGACTTCTCGGTGGAAGCGGAGCCAGGAGAAGAGGTGCTCAACCCGATTCCTTGGAAGATGTTTGTTGATGGAGCTTCGGGCAAAAGTTCAGTAGGGGTGGGCATCGTACTCGTCAGTCCGCAGGGAACAAGGATCGAGCAAGCAGTCGAGATCCTCTTCCCCGTCACGAACAACCAGGCAGAGTACGAGGCCATAGTGGCAGGCTTGCGCCTTGCCAAGGAGCTGGGGATCCGTGATGTCCGGGCTTTCACGGATTCAATGGTGGTCGCGTCGCAGATTCGAGGCGAGTTCGAGGTGCGCGACACCATCTTGCAGAAGTACTTGGTAAAAGTGAAAGGACTGATTGGAGGCTTCCAGTCCTTCTTCGTCGAGCATGTGCCAAGGGAGGAGAACTCGGCAGCAGATCGCCTCGCCAAGTATGGGCTGAGGGCTGGAGGAACTATCACCGAGCTATTCCACCCGTCCATTGAAGAGGGAGAGATGATGGAGATCGAGCAACGCCCCTCGTGGATGGATCCCTTTGTGGCATTCCTGGCCAGCGGCCAGCTCCCAGCGGACGGAGGGGATCAGAGAAGATTTCGGTACAAGGCGGCATATTACCTCCTACAAGATGGGGAGCTGTACCGCAAGACCATCTCGGGCCCCCTGGCCAGATGTGTTTCTGAAGACGAAGTACCTCGAGTGTTGGAAGAGATCCACTCGGGAGAGTGTGGAAGTCATTCTGGGACTCACACTTTGGAGCAGAGGGTCTTGAGGCATGGTTACTTCTGGCCTACTATCCGGAAGGATGCTGAGATCTTCTCGAAGAAGTGCTAGAAGTGCCAGCTCTTCGCCCCCCTTCAGTTGCAGCCGGCCCAGCAGCTCCGATCGATCATCTCCCCATGGCCGTTCGCCATCTGGGGGATGGACTTAATCGGCCCTTTCCCTCAAGCAAGTAGCCAGAGGAAGTTCGTTCTCGTCATGATCGACTACTTCTCCAAGTGGATCGAGGCCAAAGCTCTAGCCAAGACCACCTCTCAAGTCGTGAAGAACTTCATCTGGGGAGAGATCGTCTGCAGATTCGGGATCCCTCTCGCCATCATCACCGACAATGGTCCCCAGTTTGCCAGCCTAGAGCTGGAGGATTTTTGCAGGCAACTAGGAACCGACCTTCGATTCGCTTCCGTACATCACCCAAGGAGCAATGGCCAGGTAGAGGCCACCAACAAACTGATCATCAACCTACTGAAGAAGAAGGTAGAGAACCTAAGAGGTAATTGGGCGGACCAGCTCCCCTCGGTCCTGTGGGCTTTGAGGACCACTCCTAGCTCAGCCACGGGGGAAACGCCGTTCAAACTCTCTCACGGGTCGGAAGCTCTCATTCCAGTAGAGTTTAAAGTCAGAAGCCCAAGGGTGGTAGCCGCGGAAGACGGAAGCGAAGAATGGCGACTAGAGAACGAAGAGGTTCAGAAGCTATCTCTCGACTACATCGAGGAACTCCGAGATTTAGCTTCAGTCAGGCAAGAGGAGATCAAGCGCCGGATGGCAAAACATTTTGACAAAAATGTCCGCCTCAAACACTTCCAAACAGGTGACCTAGTCCTGAAGAAAGTGGATGCGGCAGGAAGATCAGCAGCCGTCGGGAAGCTCAACCCGAACTGGGAAAGACCTTTCATCATCCAGGAAGCACTCCTGACAGGAGGATACCGCTTGCAGAACCAGGAAGGCGAGCTGCTAGGGAGCACCTGGAACGGCGATGACCTGAAAAGGTTTTATCCCTAAGGGGGAATTGTATATCCCATCCTTGTAAATTCATTTCTTTGAATAAAATCTACATCTCCCTGCAACATGGGACGAGGCAGCTTCCTTCGCATCAACAAAGTTTTCAAAATAAAGAAGTCGGGTGAAGTCAATCTCCACGCTAGGTTGGGAAATGAGTCTCCGACTTAACCCTCGTAAAAACTCAGAATGGATGATGGGACAGTGCCTCGGGTGTGCGTTCCCTTAAGACCAAGCCTCTGCAATGACGGCCGAGATCAGCTCCCCCCTTGCATGTTGGTCGCGGTTCCCACCGACTGCATTTCTCGTCCGACTGTAGAGATTACCAGGAAAAAGTCTGGACGCCGACCTTCCGATTCGGCGAAGAGATGATCGATTTCACTAGCTCAGGGGACCCTTGAAAAAAGGCGTCATGTACCCTCGAGAGCTGAAAAGCTCGCAGCAAATCATTTCATTTTCTAAATTATTGTGTCAGATCACATGAGTTAGTGTGCCTAAAGTGTGCTTAACTCCCTGCTAAATTCATTGAGCAACAGGAAGCAGGTCCGATCCACATCCAGCATCCAAGTGGGATGGAGGCCTCGGGATGGTATGTCCCTTTGGACCTCCCCGACTGCCACTCCCTGCTTGACGTCGTCCTGCATCAACATTCACCGTAGCAGGTTGGAACACGAGCCTCCGACCACACCCTCGTAAAAACTCAGAACGGATGATGGGACCGTGCCTCGGTAGTGCGTTCTCCTAATGCCAAGCCTCTGCACTGACGGCCGAGATCAGCTCCCCCTTTGCATATTGGTTGGTCGAGTTACCCTCCGACCGCATTTCTCATCCGACTGCAGAGATTACCAGGGGAAAGTCCGGAAGCCAACATTCCAGCTTGGGAAGGGGCAAGACCGATTCGACCGACCGAAGAGCGGAGACACTCCGGCACCCAAGTAGGATGGAGACCTCGGGACGGTGTGTCCCCTTGGGCCTCCCCGACTGTCGTTCCCTACTTGACGGCATTCTTCGTCGACATCTGGTATCCAAGTAGGATGAAGGCCTTGGGATGATGTGTCCATCCGGACCTCCCCGACTGCCATTCCCTACCCCCTCTCTCATAAAAAACTCCCTTACGTAATTTTTATGGGCTCTTCACCAGGTACAGAGCGAAGCCTTGAGAGCATGTGTCCCTCGGGACCCTCCAAGTAGCCTTCCCAGCTCGACTTCACCAAGGGAAATATTGAAGAAAGCGAGCATGTAAGTGCGAGCATGACAGAGTACTCGGTCTCGATGTATGTGCGAGTACCTAGGCGAGTATACATGTGCGAGTATACAGGTGCGAGCATAGTAAGTGCGAGCATGCCGGAGTACTCGGTCTCGCCCCGAGCCTAGGAGCCTAAACATCATTCAAAAAAGAAAGCGAGCATCGAAGAAAAGGGCGAGCAAAATGATTATACTCATTCACTATCATAAATACATATACAAAAAATGCTTTGCAGATTTGCAAAAGGAAGAAAGGCGACTATGAATCCTCGCCACCATCATCGCCGTCAGGATCGAGATCTTCCACATCATCACCCTCGTCCTCAGAATCGTCGTCGTCAGAATCGGTGGATGAAGATGGGAGATCTCGCATGGGGGAAGTGGACTCTTCGGCGAGTAATGCCGGGATGATGTCCATGACCGTCAGATGCATTGCCTCCGGCTTCAAGAAGCCATCGGCCTTCAAGCTGCTCAGGACCACCTTCCCGGTTGCTCGAGCGATCTCCCGGCGGATATGCGCCATATCATCGCCGACTATCCGGATCTGCTTGCCCACCCTGGAGGGGCCCGCCGACGAAGGCTGTTGCTCGGCAGGCCGAGTTTCCAACTCAGCGATTCGCACTTGGGCGGCCTCCAAGGTTTGCCGAGTATCCTCCAGCTCCTTCTCGGCCTGGGACAGCCTCTTTGCCGACTCCAGCTCGGCAGCCTGCAGCGAGCGAAAAGAAGAAGGTTAGTTTAAATAAATGTGCAAGGTAGCGAGTATCCCAAAACGCGAGTAAAGTCGCATTGGCGAGTACCTCGAACTCCTTAATCCTGTTCGCCATGGCGATCATCTTCGGGCCCTGCACCTTGATCATCTGCTCATATTCGAGCAGTTTCCTCGCCGTCGCATGCCCAAGCTCGACAGCCCGCAGGTTGGCTCGCGAACTCTGATGGGCGAGATATTCGGCCGAGACCTCTTGCAAGGATTCAGCGTCCGCGCGACCATAGAGGGCGAACGAAACGTCGAACGCCTCGCCCGCGTCCTCCCAATCCTCCGACCAGGCGGGGAGGTTGGTGCTCAAGGTCACTTCATGGGCTCGCTCAGCCCAGGACACCAGAGGGCGACCATAAGCATCCTCGCTACCCCCACCTTCGCCGAAGAGAGGATGGCCGCTAGGCTCGCCCGCCTCCGATGGATCGGCCCTCGCTTTCAGGTCCCTCCTGGCGACCTCCTTCTTTCTCCCAGGCTCAGCGGACTTTGCCTTGGCTTTCCTCTTCTTCGAGGGCCCAGCATCATCGCCGGCGACCTCCTGATCATCGCCGCCGGGCGACAAATCAACCAAGGCAGGAGTCCCCGCCTTCGGCGCCAAGGGAAGAAGCTCGCTCGGCAAAGAGCGAGTAGCTGCAACAAAACATAAAGAGAAAAACGTTAGACACCGGCTGAAGACGAATTGGCGAGTATGACCCAATGCTCGTTTAGGCGACTACCTTCACCAGGGAACACCTCCACGAGCTCATCTACTCGCCTCCTCCAGAAGACGACATCCAGCCGGCGATCTCGGAAGCTGTCGAGTAGCTTCTCCCGGCTTTCCTACAGGTAAGGAGTGGCGAACGCACTCTCGGCCGGCTGGAAAGAGGAAGTCGGCACGACGCCAAAGTCGCCCTTAATGACGACTATGCGCTCCGTCCAGCGATGGTTCTTGTTCGCCGTGCCGACTAGGGTGCAGACATGGCTGCACAAAAAGACGACGCCTTCGCCGGTAGCGCCAAAGTGGAATACTCGCCGGAAAATGGAGAGATCAAAGGCGATCCCCTGATCGCGCAAGTAGCAGAGGAACCCCACGATCATCGCCACTCCGTTTGGATTGATCTGCGCCGGGACTATCCCGTGGTAACGGAGGATCTGGCAAACCTCCGGCCACAAGGGTAGTCGCAGGCCGACTTCAAAGTGGCGGATGGGGAAGACCAGCTCGGCCGCCGAGAAGGAATTCAGGCGTTCATCCTCACGAGGAAGCCTGGCGACATATCCCGGCGACAAGTACTTGGCGGAGAACTCCTTCAAGTCGCTCGGCCGAGTAGTCGGCTTCTTGAAGGAATTTTCCTCGAAGTTCTTCGCGTGACTTGCACGGCGAATAGCTGCCTCGTCAGCCATCCAAGAGTGGAAAGATTGAAGAAGCGAGTAGCGAAGTGGCGAGGAGAGGAGCAATCGAGAGATAGTCGCTAGAAGAAAGGGAAGCTCGTCAAGAGAGTAATAAATACGTATACACCCCCCCTATTTATAGTACTCGACAAAGCTTGGCTTCCCGCGTACGCCACCGCGAGCGCGAGTAGGAGGTGGCGCGTATCGAGGAAAAGTCGCCAAAACCTAGGATGCACGTCAAATCACTGATGTCGAACGAGCGAGCACCTGCATCGAATGTTTAGGCTACTCGCAACATCAACGCGACATTTAACAAATACTCGCGGAAACAAAAGACAAAAAAGAAAATCAAGACATCACAGCAAGCAGGAAAGACAACAAAGGCGATATTCATACTCGCCAAATAACAAATTACTTAAAGAAATCAAATAGTTCAGAATTACAAACATTTGTCAAAAGGCTACAAGCGACTATAAAGAAAAAAGAGGGCAGGATCCTAGGGGTTCGGCTAAGCGTCGGGAAGCTGCGGTTGTCGCCCAACCCAGCCCAAACCACGAGCTCTCTTGAAATGCTCGAAGGCCACGGACATCGCATCCTCGCCTTGTCGCAGCTGCTCCTCCATCCTCGCCAGGCGACCTACGGAGCCCATGCTCGCACGCATCCCCACCAACTCGTCATGATGCAGCTGCTGGCGATGATCCATCCTGCCCACCCGGCGCTCCAGCTCGCCGACAGACTGAAGGCGAGATTCTACACTAGCCAGGCGAGCATCTAACTCTTCCAGCCGTGATGCTCGCACCTCCAGCTCGGTCAGACGACGCTGCGAGTCGGCAGCCGCCAAGAGCTCTACTCGCGCTTCAACCGCGGTCAGACGCCGATGAGACTCGCTGATCGCCAGCCGCTCCAACTTCGCCTCCAAATCCAGGATGGCGCGAGTATCCCTCTCCTGATACTCGCGAGAAGGAAGCCCGACGGCGTCGACCAGAGACCCGATAGGGGTATGGGCGCGAGCTGCAGAAAAAGACATGAAAGCAAAATCTCAGTGACGAGTAGCGAGAAGACTCTTCTTGGAAGATACTTGGAAAAGCAGCGACTCCATTTACCAGGCCGATAGGCGTCACTCCGCGAGTCGCGGCGAGGACTCCGAGATGGTCGGCGAGGAGAGCTCCTTCCCCGATGCGGGGACGGACTGCGACGAGTGCCATCTCGCCGGTTCGAATGCGACCCGCCGATGTGCTCCCTGCTGGAAGGCGCATCACCCCGACCGCGACCATCCACTGGTCGCCCTCCCCCTCTGGGAGCGAAGAAACCAGAAGATCCCGCCATCCCACCTCGACGCGAGGACCCAGCCGAATGAGCGGTGGGAGCCGAAGAAGACAGGAGGCGGCGATCATCCTACATGTCGGCCGGAGGAGGAAACGGAGGAGGTGGAGGAAGTTGGTCCGCAGGTATTTGCGAGCTACTCGCCACCTCAGGTCGCTGCAAAGGCGGTGGCGGCGGAGGAGGATTGCTCGCTGCAGGAGCCCTCTGCTCGCTCATCGGCCTCTTGTCTACCGCAGAGCTATGAAGGATCCGCACCGATCCGCCCCGGCGAGTTCCTCCGCCAGTCGTGTGCGGGACCATAGGCGAGGATCGTAGAGGAATGACGCTCAGAGACTCCTCCCGAGCATCGGCAAGAAGCGGATCTGTGAAATAGTACAGAGAACGTCAGAGACCAGCCGACACTTGGGCGACTAATAGAAGTGGCAAGTAGGTATCTCTCACTTTGCGCAGGAGTAACTTCAACTGGATCTTGAGCCGAGATCCCCGCAGTGCTCGCCTCTGGAGCAGTATTCGGCGAAGGAGGATCAGGAGCAGGCGAGCCACCTGACTGGCCGAGACCCAAGTCGGCGAGCACCTGCTGGGTAGTGCCGACCTGACAATCAGCGACATTCTCAGGGGCGACGACATTCTTCTGCTTCTTCTTGCTCTTCTTATCCTTCTTCTTTTCAAGCCTCTTCCTCTTCCTAGAGGCGAGGAAGTCCTCAAGCTCGGCGTCGCGAGCAGGCTTCCGCAACGGCGGCAGCAGACTGGCAAGCTCGGCCAAATCCGCAGCAGCTTCCTCGGCAATACTAAGCGACATCTTGAAGCGAGAACAAAAAAAACCCTTGGCGTCAGAGACCCCTCCCCCTCTATATATAGGGCCGGGGCGTCAAAACAGCGGGATGCCGACTACACACTAATACTCGCCCAGAAGACAGCTCGTCGAAAAAGGGTTGGATGGTTCTTTCCGAGCAACTGCGTTACTCGCAAAGAGCGGGGATTGTGTACAACCCTCATTCTCCGAGGGTGGACCCCCCCCCCCCCCCCCCCCCCCCCAAGGCCACGTAGGCAGAGGTCAAAGTCAAAGAGTCAATACAACAGTCAAGCCTAGGAGCAGAAGACACCTTAGGCGAGTATGGGTGCACTCGTGCGAGTAACTCGGATAATCGCCAAAAGGTGGGCGACCATAGGTGATACTCGCCCATCTGCCCGGGGAGATCGCCTCAATGTCGCTAGTCGTCGGGCAGGGGCTGGGCTATAAAAACCCCCCCTACCCCTTGGTTTTCCTATAAATAGGACCCCAGGGGTACTTGGATTGGCACCTGGACTTGAGCTCTCGAAACCCTGCTCTTGCATTCTGGAACCTGTCGCGCTTGGCCGCTACTCTCGGTACTAGCCAAGTCGGTGCCTTCCTCGTACCCTGCTCGGCCATTCTTTGGTCTTGGAGGGGAAGTCTCTTCGGAGCTTCTGGGTACGTGGTGGGACCTCCCTGCCGCAGCACCTGGGGTCCTGTTTGTTGCTCTTCTAGCTCTTCAGTAGTCGTCAGCTTAGTCGTCTCGTTGGACTGCTGGGCGAGTAGCCTCCGGCTGCATCGGTCCGAATCTTGAGGTCAGGAATTTCCTGGCGTCAACACTAAGTAATCTGGGAACCTTCGGATCCCGAAAGGCGACTCAACATTCTCACTTTTGTTCCCACTACCGTTCTCAGAAGAAGAAATACTTAGCTTTCCGAGAGGTCGTCTGTCGCTCTCGGAATCCTCTCTCTCTCCCTCTACCATTGTAACGAGCAGCGGCCTGTCGCGCTCGAGTTCTTAATTTCCAATTGTAACTCCCCAGAAGATAGTAGAAGTTGGCCGGCACAGCTCCGGCCGCGTGGTTTTTCACCCTTTCCAAATTTTCCACGTTAAAAATCTTCGTGTCACTTACTAATTCACTCATTGACTGTTTCCGCGCTCGGTTCGCTTCCGAGCTAAGATGATTCAATTCGACCGGTCTACCAGAGCACCCGAGTGATCCTCAACTAGTTTATCTAGAGACAATTTTAAAAGGAATTTTTGAATTGGGAAGACATAGATGTGTTTGAACCCTTAAAATTAACGTAGAAAAAACTAAAGGAAAAAAAATTGTTCACAACAATGCCACTTCGGCTGCTGTCCTTTTAGTCGTGCACACCTCCCCCTAGGACCCACACGGCTCGCACGTGCACGCAGGTTGGGGGACTGCCGGACTGTGAAGGGCTAGAGTACCATCATGTGTGCACGTGCGAGCAATGCGCGTCCTAGGGAGAGGTGTACACGGCTGAAGAGATGATAGCCGAAGTGGTATTGTTGTGGCTGAAGTACTGCCGTGAACATGTTAATGGCGCAGCCGCACGACGGCCCCAATGCGTCGTCACTAATATATAGATAGAGCATGGAAGAAAATTTGTTAGATGTACTGCCTAGCAGTCCTTTTCTTGGGTCACGTCTCCGGGTTTTCTCCGGAATCCATCCCAATGAGACTATGAGTTTAGGGCCTGTTCGTTTCGTAGGTTTTCTTAGGAAGGAATTAGTTTTGGCCGAAAACTTACGGCGGAGAGGTTTTGGAATTGGGCCAAAACCAATTCTTTTGTTCGTTTGCAGGAAGGTTTTCAGGCAAAGGAATTACCTGATTTATTCTTGTCTTCAACAGGGAAAATAACAATTTGTTAATCTCACAATTCGAGAACTCGGAACTCAGTAATAAGGTGCAGAATGATGTTTGGAACTATTACACCAATCCGCTTAGAATGATGTTGAGATCATAAGATGGGTATCAGCTTGCATCCTCACCTGGTATGCAGGGTTTGAGAGAACCAGGGTGTCAGAGATTCCACAAGCAAGGGCTCTCTTGGCGATGGAATCTGCCGCGACGTTCTTCAGATTGTCGTAGTTGACCATTCAGATCGACGTGTAAACCAGGTGGCGGAGCACGGTGGGTGTCGGCCTGTCATAGAACCCAAATGTGCCGCCATCGCCGTTGGAGTAGGAGCTCGTCGCCGTTGGAGTAGGAGCTCGACACCGGCGTCGCTGGAGGAGGAGATCGTCATCGTCACCGCTGGAGGAGGGCCTCGCTGCCGTAGCCGGAGAGGAGGAGATCGTCACGTCACCGCTGTAGTAGGAGATCGTCATCGTCGACATCCTTTTCTTTTCCCAAAACCCAGCAAAACCGATCAAAAGGGGTGTTTTTGGGGCTAGTTCATTTTTCTAAAAAGCAAAACCCATAGGTTTTTGAGTAATGCCAATTCCTTCCGAAAAAAACGCCAAACGAACACAATAATTGGAATTGAAGTACCCAAAACCAATTCCTTCCTAAGAAAACCTAAGAAACGAACAGGCCCAATAGGGTCTGAGACACGTGCTACGGTCCAATGGGGTATGAGACACGTGCTACGGCCCAATATGTCTTCTCCCTCTAAATAGGATCCGGATCCTCTCCATTTCTGACGAACAGAAATGGAGAGGATCCATTTCGCCTTCTCATCAGACAAGTTTTTAAGAAAGTGTTATTAAAATTATTAGTTAAATTAATTTTAAAAAAAATTATTGCCACTTTATAGTATCGGTGTAGTTTTAATAGCTTTTAATGTGACAACAAATTTTTTTATTTGAATAGTTTTATATACTCATAGCACCGAGTATTATTTTGATGAAATATATTATTGTGTAAAAATATTTGTTTTTGATGTGCAGTCAATAGCCAATAATAGTGTGTTGTAACATTCTTTAAAAAAAAATAGTAAATGATTTCAAAAAATATATCAACTTTAAATTTCATAAATTTAGTTTTTTTTTAATTAAAATCGAAAAACGCAAATTATGACAACTCGGCTAGAAGGCTGCTCTGTTTCTATAAAACCAACAAAGCTAACACAACTTGAGAAACTCCCCCATGGATTCTCAAAGCAAAGCCGTTGAATCAGCGAAGAAGTACCTCGTCGCAGCCACCTCCGTCGCAGCCACCGCAATGCTCGCCCGCACCATCATCAGCGCATACCTCCCCGCCGAGCTCCGCAGATTGATCTCGTCGAGCGTGGACAAACTCGTCGGCCACTTCTACGGCGAGCACATCGTCATCATCCGGCAGAACGAAGGGCTCTTTACCAACGACCTCTACGATGCAGCCTCGACCTACATACGCACCAAGATTTCTCCGACGTCGAAGCGGCTTCAGGCTAACAAGAACCGGAACAAGACCAACATCACCATCTCCATCGACGACGGCGAGTGTCTCACCGACATATTTGAAGGCGTGCAGTACAAATGGCGGCTCGTCAGCCGCCAGAAGAATTATTCCAGCGCTCTCCATGAAGCTTGGAGTAGTTCTCCCGTCGAAGTCCGCTGGCTCGCGCTCAGTTTTCACCGCAAGCACAGGGATGCAGCAGTCGCATCCTATTTCCCCCACATTCTGGAACGAGCAAAGGAGATCAAGGCGGCGGACAGACAGCTCAAGCTCTACATGAATGATCACGGCAAGTGGAATTGCGTACACCTGCAACACCCGGCCACATCGGAGACGTTGGCCATGGAGGTTGAGCTGAAAAAGACCATCTTTGATGACTTGGCGAGATTCGTAAACAGAAAGGAGTATTATAAGAGGATCGGGAAGGCCTGGAAGCGGGGGTATCTTCTCTTTGGTCCTCCCGGAACAGGGAAATCGAGCTTGATCGCCGCCATGGCGAATTACCTCAGATTTGACATCTACGACCTCGACCTGAAGGGGATTAATGGCGACACTGATCTAAAGAGGCTGCTTATCGGAATGGCAAACAAATCGATGCTGGTGATAGAGGACATTGACTGCTCCATTAATGTCCAAAACAGAGAAGATGAGGAGATCATTGCAGAGACAGATAATAAAACACGGTCTCGCAGCAAGGCGGTGACGCTCTCAGGTATCCTGAACCTCATCGACGGCCTGTGGTCGACGAGCGGTGAGGAGCGGATCATCGTGCTGACGACGAACTACAAGGATCGGCTCGATCCGGCATTGCTGAGACCAGGGCGAATGGACATGCACATTCACATGAGCTACTGTGGTACCAATGGATTCAGGATGCTGACTTCGAACTACCATGGCATTGATGAGCATCCCCTGTTCGAGGAGATTGAAGGGCTGCTGAAGGAGGTGGAGGCGACTCCGGCGGAGGTTGCGGAGGAATTAATGAGAAGTGATGATGCAGGCATCGCTTTGGGCAGTCTTGTTCTGTTTCTGAGGAACAAAAGAAAGGTGGCAGGGGAAGAAGACGAATATTCTCACGACAAGATGCTGCGAATCGATAGGGAGGAGAAGAAGAAGGTGGGCTCTGAAATCACTGCCGGAAGGAAAAGAAAGTCAAGGAAGTGAGACAGAAAGTCAAAGGGAATGATTCCACCATGGAATATATCGTCAAAGTAAATATTTTTCAAAGTTCTTAACAGCCTTAATTATGTAGTACAGGAAGCTTTCGAATATGTTAAGTGCAGCTGATTGAATATCATGATATTATGTGCAAATTCGAAAAGAAAAAAAAAAGATTAATTTATTGAATACTGAAAACTTTTTTAGGTGCAGACAGTAATATCATCTCCGCAATTGTCCTCTCAGATTCATGGGCAACACAAGAAATAGAATGACAGAATAATCTACAATACAATATTTTGAATTAATATTATACAATAAATTAGTCTAATGCAGTCTGATACAACACAAAATCGGATCCTCCAAGTTTCACTTTCTCCCTCTCTCCCATAATGGTTGAAACACTGTCGGAAGCCACAACCCTAATAATAAGCGGTCTTGTTTGATGAAATGGACTGAGTGATCCTCGGGGCTGCGATGGATATCCACCGTGGACGTCAGATCTAAGGCTGGAGAAAGAAGCCTGATTCCACAGCAAACACATGTCGATAGACACCTATAGTCACTGGGTTCCTCAGCATAGTACTTCATGAACATAAAAATAGATGAAGTTCCTTAGGTGCCCGTTCACGAATGACGGTTTTCTACCGCCTTCATGACCGCCACCACCGTGCCAAACGGAGTCTTAGAGATTCGCCCACATTAGAGAAGAGTAGAGTGAAATCTTTAGAGAAATGTCAAGAGAAAAACACAAAACCCGCAGAGTACATAATTGCAGTTATTGTTAATGTTGTCGCCTTTTCTATAACAAAAGTGGTAAAAGAAAGGTCCACAAAACCCGTCAACTGGGTGAAAAACCACGCAGTCGGGTCTGTGTCGGCCAAAACTCTACTATTTGTTGGTTGTTGTACATAGTTGTTTTGAAGAACTCGAGAGCGACAGACCGCCTCTCGTTACAATCGTTGAGAGAAATTAAAGGTGTTCGGAGGGTGACAAGTCACCACTCACTGAGCTAAATCTTTTATCTGTTGTAGGGGGAATGTTGTGCTCTGAGCGCTTTGGAAATGTTGACTGGTCTTTGAAGGTTGGATCGATGTGCTCTGTGTATCTTTGTCTTCACGGCTTGTCTCCTGTTGCACGAGGGGAGTTTGTAGCACTGGTCTTGATGGTGACTGGCATGCTTGTTCTTGAGTGCACGGAGACGCGCTTGTTCTTGAGCCCACGGAGGCGCGCTTGTTCTTGAGCGCACGGAGGCGCGTTTGGAGCGGAAGGCACTGAGGCCCGCTTGGAGCGGAGCGCGCGTACAGAGGCACGATTGGAAGTGGCGCGCTTATGAGCGCGCAAGGAAGAGGCGCACTTGGGAGCACGCAAGGAAGAGGTGTGATTATGAGTGCGCAAGGAAGAAGAAGGAGAGAGAAAATTCGTAGAAGGATTTTCCTTCAGAGAGGAGAAGATCCAAATGAAGGGGAATGAGGGTCTATTTATAGATTTCAAGAGGAGCGAACCGGTAATTTCTTCTGATACTACCGAACGGACGAATAGGATCACTCCATTTAGAGCACGTGGATCACCACTTTTACGCAAATGATTGGACAGTCCTTGGGCGGTTACGGGTTCAACAGAGAAGCAACCCTCCTCCCGCCGGGGGAGGAGCGGTCGGCGAGGCCGGCGGCTAGGGAAGGGGCCACCGGCCAAGGTCGGCCGACCAATTTGGTCGCCTGGCCTTGGAGAAGGGGAGGTCGCCCCTAATTAGGGGCGACGGCCAAGCACGGGCGACCGATTTGGCCGCCCAACCTTGGAGAAGGAGAGGCCGCCGCCGCTTATTAGGGGCGGCGGCCAAGCACGGGCGGCTGATTTGGTCGCCCGCCGCCCTTGGAGAAGGAGAGGCCGCTGCCCCTTATTAGGTGCGGCGGCCAAGGATGGCCGGCCGATTTGGCCGCCTGGCCTTGGAGAAGGAGAGGCCTCCCCTTGTAAGGGGCGGCGGCTAAGGACGGGCGGCCGGACGGCCCCCTGTCTTAGGCGAGGGGGAGGCTGCCCCTTCTAGGGGCGGCGGCTGAGGACGGGAGGCCTAAACTGGGTGTTAAACCACGCAGTCGGGTCTGTGCCGACCAAAACTCCACTATTTGTTAGTTGTTGTACATAGTTGTTTTGAAGAACTCGAGGGCGACAGACCGCATCTCGTTACAATCGTTGAGAGAAAGGTGTTCGGAGGGTGACAAGTCACCACTCACAGAGCTAAATCTTTTATCTGCTGTTGGGGGAATGTTGTGCTCTGAGCACTCTGGAAATGTTGACTGGTGTTTGAAGGTTGGATCGATGTGCTCTATGTATCTTTGTCTTCACGACTTGTCTCCTGTTGCACGAGAGGAGTTTGTAGCACTGGTCTTGATGGTGGCTGGCATGCTTGTTCTTGAGCGCACGGAGACGCGCTTGTTCTTGAGCCCACGGAGGCGCGCTTGTTCTTGAGCGCACGGAGGCGCGCTTGGAGCGGAGCGCACGGAGGCCCGCTTGTAGCGGAGCGCACGGAGGCACGTTTGGAGCGGAGCGCGCGTACAGAGGCATGATTGGAAGTGGCGCGCCTATGAGCGCGCAAGGAAGAGGCGCGCTTGGGAGCACGCAAGGAAGAGGTATGATTATGAGTGCGCAAGGAAGAAGAAGGAGAGAGAAAATCCGTAGGATGATTTTCCTTCGGAGAGGAGAAGATCCAAATGAAGGGGAATGAGGGTCTATTTATAGATTTCAAGAGTGGCGAACCGGTAATTTCTTCTGATACTACCGAACGGACGAATAAGATCACTCCATTTAGAGCACGCGGATCACCACTTTTACGCAAATGACTGAACAGTCCCTGGGCGGTTACGGGTTCAACGGAGAAGCAACCGCTCCTCCCGCGGGGGAAGGAGCGGCCGGCGAGGTCGGCGGCCGGGGAAGGGGCCACCGGCCAAGGTCGGCCGGCCAATTAGGTCGCCTGGCCTTGGAGAAGGGGAGGCCGCCCCTAATTATAATTAGGGGCGGCGGCCAAGCACGGGCGACTGATTTGGCCGCCCAACCTTGGAGAAGGAGATGCCGCCGCCCCTTATTAGGGGCGGCGGCCAAGCACGGGTTGCCGATTTGGCCGCCCGGCACCCTTGGAGAAGGAGAGTCCACTGCCCCTTATTAGGTGCGGCGGCCAAGGACTGGCGGCCGATTTGGCCGCCCGGCCTTGGAGAAGGAGAGGCCTCCCCTTGTTGGGGACGGCGGCTAAGGACAGGCGGCCGGACAGCCCCCCGTCTTAGGCGAGGGGGAGGCCGCCCCTTCTAGGGGCGGCGGCTGAGGACGGGAGGCCTAAACTGGGTGTAAATCCACGCAGTCGGGTCTGTGCCGGCCAAAACTCCACTATTTGTTGGTTGTTGTACATAGTTGTTTTGAAGAACTTGAGGGCGACAGACCGCCTCTCGTTACAATCATTGAGAGAAAGGTGTTCGGAGGGTGACAAATCACCACTCACGGAACTAAATCTTTTATCTGCTGTAGGGGCAATGTTGTGCTCTGAGCGCTCTGGAAACGTTGACTGGTGTTTGAAGGTTGGATCGATGTGCTCTGTGTATCTTTGTCTTCACGACTTGTCTCCTGTTGCACGAGAGGAGTTTGTAGCACTGGTCTTGATGGTGGCTGGCATGCTTGTTATTGAGCACACGGAGACGCGCTTGTTCTTGAGCCCACGGAGGCGCGCTTGTTCTTGAGCGCACGGAGGCGCGCTCGGAGTGGAGCGCACGGAGACCCGCTTGGAGCGGAGCCCACAGAGGCACGTTTGGAGCGGAGCGCGCGTACAGAGGCACGATTGGAAGTGGCGCTCTTATGAGCGCGCAAGGAAGAGACGCGCTTGGGAGCACGCAAGGAAGAGGTGTGATTATGAGTGCGCAAGAAAGAAGAAGGAGAGAGAAAATCCGTAGGAGGATTTTCCTTCGGAGAGGAGAAGATCCAAATGAAGGGGAATGAGGGTCTATTTATAGATTTCAAGAGGGGCGAACCGGTAATTTCTTCTGATACTACCGAACGGACGAATATGATCACTCCATTTAGAGCACGCGGATCACCACTTTTATGCAAATGACTGGACAGTCCCTTGGCGGTTACGGGTTCAACTGAGAAGCAACCGCTCCTCCCGCGGGGGGAGGTGCAGCCGGCGAGGCCGACGGCCGGGGAAGGGGCCACCGGCCAAGGTCGGCCGGCCAATTTGGTCGCCTGGCCTTGGAGAAGGGGAGGCCGCCCCTAATTATAATTAGGGGCGGCGGCCAAGCACGGGCGACCGATTTGGCCGCCCAACCTTGGAGAAGGAGAGGTCGCCGCCCCTTATTAGGGGCGGCGGCCAAGCACGGGTGGCCGATTTGGCCGCCCGGCGCCCTTGGAGAAGGAGAGTCCGCTGCCCCTTATTAAGTGCGGCGGCCAAGGACGGGCGGCCGATTTGGCCGCCCGGCCTTGGAGAAGGAGAGGCATCCCCTTGTTAGGGGCGACAGCTAAGGACGGGCGGCCGGACGGCCCCCCGTCTTAGGCGAGGGGGAGGCCGCCCCTTCTAGGGGCGGCGGCTGAGGACGGGAGGCCTAATGGCCGCCCGTCTACTGCAACGGGGAGGCTGCCTATCTTCGGTGACAGGGAGGCCGCCCGTTTCCGGCGGCGACGGTTATACCTCTGGTAGTTATGCCGATAGTGGGGGGTTTTGGATAACCGCATCCCCATGAATGAGGTGTGGTTAGCACCTCTAAGGAGATCCCATCAGTGATTATTAAAGAAGCGGAAGCACGGGAATTAAATAAAATAAAAACAAATATAATGATCTCAAAATTCTATCGATAGAAGTTTCCCAAAATTCACGTAAAAATGACGATCAATTCATTGAAATCATGGGAAAATTTTTATACTCTCATCACATAATGAGCAATTATAATTTTTAATTATAGTTTTTTTCCTCTCAAAATTATAGTTCTAAATTACGATCCAAAAATTATAATTTTTAATTTTTATTCACTATTGATTTTTATCCAAAATTGCAGTTCAAAATTACAATTGTAAATCAACTATATTTTTAACGACTGATTTTTATTTTAAAATATATACATATTAGTACTTAAAATGATAAAAAAAAATCATAATTTATATTCCATAATTTATTTTCAAAAAAATTATATATTTTTAATCAAATAAATGTAATTTTGAGCATATATTATTTTTATTCACCATTGATTTTTATCCAAAATTGCACTTCAAAATTACTGTTATACCACCCATAAAGGCCTTGGGGCGCGTCTAAAGGAAGCACCACTGAAGAGAGGTGGGGGTCAGCGGTCAACACGCGATCGCTCGAATCGAAGAAACCGAGCCCGCCATCTCCGCCGCCAACCGCCAGAAACAGAGCGCGCGGAGAGCAAACCGCAAGCACATGCGCTACCGCAAGCACATGCGCTACCGCACGCACGGTAGCGCGCGGGCAGCGACCCCCGTCGCGGGGGAGCGGCCCCGCCGCACCCCCCTCGGGGTGCGGCTCGCGCGGAGTCGTACCCCTCAGGGGGTACGGCCCAGCCGCACTTGAGGGGTGCGGCCAAGCCGCACCCATCAAGGGGGTGCGGCCCAGCCGCACCCCCAAGGGGGTGCGGCCCAGCCGCACCCCTCAAGGGGGTGCGGCCAAGCCGCACCCCCCTTGGGGGTGCGGCCAAGCCGCACCCCCCTTGGGGGTGCGGCCAAGCCGCACCCCCCTTGGGGGTGCGGCCTAGCCGCACCCCTCAAGGGGTGCGGCCTAGCCGCACCCCTCAAGGGGTGCGGCCAAGCCGCACCCCTCAAGGGGGTGCGGCCACGCCGCACCCCCCTTGGGGGTGCGGCCTAGGATACGGTCCGACCCCCTCCCCTCGCCTTTTTCCGCAGGGGGGCTCGGAAGGGGCCCTGCCGCAGTCGCGCCCCCGTCAGGTGCGTCGGGTCCCAATTTCTATTTGGGGGACAACTCCCCGCTCCACCGATCGCTCAGAACGCCTCCGCGCTTACGTGCGCTCAAAACGCCTCCAAGCGCGTTCAAAGCGCTTCCATGTTCGTTGCGCGCTCAGAACGCTTCTGAGCGCGCCCAGAATGCCTCCGCGCTTACGCGCGCTCAGAACGCCTCCAAGCGCGTTCAAAGCACCTTCATGTTCGTCGCGCGCTCAGAACGCCTCCAAGCGTGTTCCGAACATCTCCAAGCGCATTCAGAACGCCTCCGCGCTTACGCGCGCTCAGAACGCCTCCAAGCGCGTTCAAGGCGCTTCCATGTTCGTTGCGCGCTCGGACCACTTTAGCGCTAGCGCGCGCTCAGAATGCTTCTGAGCGCAGTCAGGAAGCATTCTCACTTTTTGTCTTTCAGGCGTCTCACTTTTTGTCTTTCAGGCGTCTCACTTTTTGTCTTTCAGGCGTCTCACTTTTTGTCTTTCCGGCTTCTCACTTTTTGTCTTTCCGGCTTCTCACTTTTTGTCTTTCCGGCTTCTCACATTTTGGGTTTCAGGCTTCTCACTTTTCAGGAACAGTTAGTCGCCTTTTTCACCTCCAACGGAACTGCCCGAACTGCCCAAGCTGCCCGAGGGGCAAGGTGGTCATTTACGAAAAATGGTGATCCGAGGGCCCCGAACCGGAAAATATGATTCGTCCACCGAGCATTTATGGAAACTGCCAACGGCAAAATTACCGGGCCGCCCCCGGCAAAAACTATAAAAGGAGCCCCATGGCTTCATTTGAAGACCTGGACTTCGGGACCCGGGAGAGCTCCTTGCAGACTTTTGCGGAATTCTCCTTCGGCGCTTGAAGATCTCCTTCGGGACTTGAAGATCTCCTTCGGGACTTGAAGATCTTCATCTTCCAGAAAGGCGACCAGCGTTCTCAGAAGAGAAAGGCGACTGGCCTTCCCGCTTCCGAAAGGCGACTGGCCTTCCCGCTTCCGAAAGGCGACCAGCATTTCTCAGAAGGGAAAGGCAACTAGCCTTCTCACTTCCAGAAAGGCGACCAGCATTTCTCAGAAGAGAAAGGCGACTGACCTTCACACTTCCAGAAAGGCGACCAGCGTTCTCAGAAGAGAAAGGCGACTGGCCTTCCCGCTTCCGAAAGGCGACCAGCATTTCTCAGAAGGGAAAGGAGACTAGCCTTCTCACTTCCAGAAAGGCGACCAGCGTTCTCAGAAGAGAAAGGCGACTGGCATTCCCGCTTCCGAAAGGCGACCAGCGTTCTCAGAAGAGAAAGACGACTGGCCTTCCCGCTTCCGAAAGGCGACCAGCATTCTCAGAAGGGAAAGGCGACTGGCCTTCCCGCTTCCGAAAGGCGACTAGCAGTCTCAGAAGGAAAAAGGACTTAGTTTTTCCGAGAGGTGGCCTGTCACCCTCGAGGCTCTCTTTTTCTCCAAGTATTGTAACGAGCAGCGGCCTGTCGCGCTCGAGTTCTAGCTTCCAAGTTGTAACTCCTCCAGAAGATAGTGAAGTTTGGTCGGCACAGCTCCGACCGCGTGGTTTTTTACCCTTTCCGGGTTTTCCACGTTAAAAAGTCTCTGCGTACTCATCGAACCTCTAATTGACTGTTTGCGCGCTTAGCTCGCTCACGAGCTGAGGCGGTTCAAGTGAACCGGTCTACCAAGAGCCCTAAGCGTTCCGCAACAGTTTGGCGCCGTATGTGGGAACATTCCCAACAACTCTTCAAAAGCCGACTGTCATGGCGAGGAAGAGTGCTCGCACTACTGAAGGATCGATGCCGGAAGGACGCGTCGACCCAGCTCCCTCCCACTCGCTTATCGATGCACCTCCCGCAGAGGAGGCACTTCTAGCACCCGCGGCTGGTTTGGAGGTGCGCATGCGGCAGATCGAAGAACATCAAGCTGAGATGTTGGCTCTTGTAAGGAATCTTGGGGCTCCTCCAGCTCCGATTCAGCCGCCAGCTCTAAACGCACCACCACCCCCAATTCTGAATCATGCCCCGAACGGGGAGGCCACCCAGGGAGACGAAGCCTCAGAAGGATTCTCCAATGCGGCAAGTTCCGCTCACCTTGCCCCACCAGCTGGAGGCCCAGAAGCTAACCACCGCCACCACCACGGAAGAGCTGCCCCTGAGCAAGCAGTGGAAAGAGCTACGCGAGAAGAAATACGCAACATGATAGAGGAGGAGTATGCCCAAGCAGGGCGACGCGCAGCTCTCGCCCGCCATCCCGCGCGCCACGGCTCCCCACTATCACCTCAAGTCCTGGACCATCCAATTCCAAACGGTTTCAAGCTTCCCAACATCGAAACGTTCGACGGGACGGACGACCCGCTGGAACACGTCAATCACTTCACCACCATCATGGGGATTTACAGCGCCCCCGACCAGCTCCTCTGTCGAGTGTTCCCGACAACTTTGAAAGGACAAGCGCGCACTTGGTTCCACTCCCTGCGGGATGGGGCCATCAACAACTTCGCAGAAATGGCGCGGCAGTTCGTGGACCAGTTCATCGCCAATCGTAGGATTGTCCGAGATCCTTCCCATCTCTCGGGAATCCGCCAGAACGACGGAGAAACTCTAAAGGATTTTTTCCGACGCTTCACCTCTGAGGCGCGACAGATCCCGGGAGTCGACCCCGAGCTTTTGCGAGGATTTTTCCTTGGAGGACTCCGCCCAAGTGGCTTCTACTCAGCTCTAATGAGAGAAACCGTACAAAGCTATCCTGACCTCGTCCAGCGAGTCGAGGCTCAGATAGCCGCCGATGAGGCCATCGAAGCACACCGCCGGCAGTTCGAGGGGAGCTCGAAGAGGAAGAAAGAGGAGTTGCCGCCGCATACAGCTCCCAACAAAAATAACAAGCATCACGACAACCCCAGCCGAGACCGAGGATCTCGCCAACGTCAGGACTACACTCCCCTGAACACTACCAGGACTAACGTTCTCCTCGCCATCCGTGATAGCGACGCGCTTCGCAGGCCCGAGCCGCTTGCACCGAACAGAGGAAATCAGTCGCAGTATTGTGACTTCCATCGCGGGCATGGACACAAGACTGAAGGCTGCAACAAATTGAAGGAGGAAATCGAGCGCCTTGTCCAACAAGGCCTCCTCGGAAGGTTTTTACTAAATCAGGTCCCAAACCAACACGGATCACGGGCTGGCACTCCAGTAGAGGACAACGCTGTACCCCGACACGGATGAACCAGAAATACCGGGCAGGGAAACTTTCCTCGTAGTAGAGCACGCGCAACCCGCATTTCATTTGTCGTCGATTTCTGTTTTCCGCTCCTTCCAGTTTTCTGCTTTTAAAAACAGTAAGCCGCAAGATTATACTTGCGCGCATGCATCCATTATGTATTTGAAATTACTACATTTGCTCTCTGTCTCAGTCAGCGGTACTAATCTTCTAGAGTGAGGCACCGAAAAGTTAAAGTCACATACGACCCTCAGCATTATTATCAAACGACAAACTCGCCAACATAGGAAAAAGAAGGGGCCTCTCACAAGTGGAGGACATACGTCGAGTCCAACAATCTAAACCAAGTCCGTAAGAGGGACAACACAGCTCCCACGCTGCAGAGCATCATGCTCCCGCGTTGCAGGGCACACAGCTCCCACACTGCAGAGCATCATGCTCCCGCGTTGCAGGGCACACAGCTCCCACGCTGCAGAGCATCATGCTCCCGCGTGGCAGGGCACACAGCTCCCACGCTGCAGAGCATCATGCTCCCGCGTTGCAGGGCACACAGCTCCCACGCTGCAGAGCATCATGCTCCCGCGTTGCAGGGCACACAGCTCCCACGCTGCAGAGCATCATGCTCCCGCGTTGCAGGGCACACAGCTCCCACGCTGCAGAGCATCATGCTCCCGCGTTGCAGGGCACACAGCTCCCACGCTGCAGAGCATCATGCTCCCGCGTTGCAGGGCACACAGCTCCCACGCTGCAGAGCATCATGCTCCCGCTATTCACCGGTCAAGTCTACATCATGTAAAAGTCGCGAGCAAAGGCACGTGCACCAAAGTCGCGGGCACAGAACCGCGCAAAAAGTCGCGAGCAAAGGCACGTGCACCAAATTCGCGGGCACAGAACCGTGCAAAAAAGTCGCGAGCGAAGACTCGTGCACCAAAGCCGCGAGCACAGACTCGTGCACCAAAGCCACGAGCACAGACTCGTGCAAAAAAGCCGCAAGCACAAACTTGCGCAAACTAATTTTCTATTGTGTAAAAGCCGCGGGCTCAGAACCGCGCAAGCTAATCTGTCATTTTGCGTAAACCCCTCAGTCCATGCGGATATCAGAGCCAGGCAGCAAGCCCACGACGACCTCGGAAAACCAACACCCTCCGACATCAGCTCTTACCAGAAAAGCGCCGCGCAGTGGACAATGGGTAAAGCCGCCACAGAAAAATTAAAACCTCCGAACTCCTCGCATCGAAACTCGGACTCCGAAGGTTTGGGGGGCTTATGTTATACCACCCATAAAGGCCTTGGGGCGCGTCTAAAGGAAGCACCACTGAAGAGAGGTGGGGGTCAGCGGTCAACACGCGATCGCTCGAATCGAAGAAACCGAGCCCGCCATCTCCGCCGCCAACCGCCAGAAACAGAGCGCGCGGAGAGCAAACCGCAAGCACATGCGCTACCGCACGCACGGTAGCGCGCGGGCAGCGACCCCCGTCGCGGGGGAGCGGCCCCGCCGCACCCCCCTCGGGGTGCGGCTCGCGCGGAGTCGTACCCCTCAGGGGGTACGGCCCAGCCGCACCCCTCAAGGGGTGCGGCCAAGCCGCACCCCCCTTGGGGGTGCGGCCAAGCCGCACCCATCAAGGGGGTGCGGCCCAGCCGCACCCCCAAGGGGGTGCGGCCCAGCCGCACCCCTCAAGGGGGTGCGGCCAAGCCGCACCCCCCTTGGGGGTGCGGCCAAGCCGCACCCCCCTTGGGGGTGCGGCCTAGCCGCACCCCTCAAGGGGTGCGGCCTAGCCGCACCCCTCAAGGGGTGCGGCCAAGCCGCACCCCTCAAGGGGGTGCGGCCACGCCGCACCCCCCTTGGGGGTGCGGCCTAGGATACGGTCCGACCCCCTCCCCTCGCCTTTTTCCGCAGGGGGGCTCGGAAGGGGCCCTGCCGCAGTCGCGCCCCCGTCAGGTGCGTCGGGTCCCAATTTCTATTTGGGGGACAACTCCCCGCTCCACCGATCGCTCAGAACGCCTCCGCGCTTACGTGCGCTCAAAACGCCTCCAAGCGCGTTCAAAGCGCTTCCATGTTCGTTGCGCGCTCAGAACGCTTCTGAGCGCGCCCAGAATGCCTCCGCGCTTACGCGCGCTCAGAACGCCTCCAAGCGCGTTCAAAGCACCTTCATGTTCGTCGCGCGCTCAGAACGCCTCCAAGCGTGTTCCGAACATCTCCAAGCGCATTCAGAACGCCTCCGCGCTTACGCGCGCTCAGAACGCCTCCAAGCGCGTTCAAGGCGCTTCCATGTTCGTTGCGCGCTCGGACCACTTTAGCGCTAGCGCGCGCTCAGAATGCTTCTGAGCGCAGTCAGGAAGCATTCTCACTTTTTGTCTTTCAGGCGTCTCACTTTTTGTCTTTCAGGCGTCTCACTTTTTGTCTTTCAGGCGTCTCACTTTTTGTCTTTCCGGCTTCTCACTTTTTGTCTTTCCGGCTTCTCACTTTTTGTCTTTCCGGCTTCTCACATTTTGGGTTTCAGGCTTCTCACTTTTCAGGAACAGTTAGTCGCCTTTTTCACCTCCAACGGAACTGCCCGAACTGGCCAAACTGCCCAAGCTGCCCGAGGGGCAAGGTGGTCATTTACGAAAAATGGTGATCCGAGGGCCCCGAACCGGAAAATATGATTCGTCCACCGAGCATTTATGGAAACTGCCAACGGCAAAATTACCGGGCCGCCCCCGGCAAAAACTATAAAAGGAGCCCCATGGCTTCATTTGAAGACCTGGACTTCGGGACCCGGGAGAGCTCCTTGCAGACTTTTGCGGAATTCCCCTTCGGCGCTTGAAGATCTCCTTCGGGACTTGAAGATCTCCTTCGGGACTTGAAGATCT
This sequence comes from Dactylorhiza incarnata, assembly GCA_033032865.1. NCBI lineage: Eukaryota > Viridiplantae > Streptophyta > Magnoliopsida > Asparagales > Orchidaceae > Dactylorhiza > Dactylorhiza incarnata. The sequence goes on along the minus strand of JAWHQI010000088.1, from coordinate 3,252,642 downwards.
TCATCTTCCAGAAAGGCGACCAGCGTTCTCAGAAGAGAAAGGCGACTGGCCTTCCCGCTTCCGAAAGGCGACTGGCCTTCCCGCTTCCGAAAGGCGACCAGCATTTCTCAGAAGGGAAAGGCAACTAGCCTTCTCACTTCCAGAAAGGCGACCAGCATTTCTCAGAAGAGAAAGGCGACTGACCTTCACACTTCCAGAAAGGCGACCAGCGTTCTCAGAAGAGAAAGGCGACTGGCCTTCCCGCTTCCGAAAGGCGACCAGCATTTCTCAGAAGGGAAAGGCGACTAGCCTTCTCACTTCCAGAAAGGCGACCAGCGTTCTCAGAAGAGAAAGGCGACTGGCATTCCCGCTTCCGAAAGGCGACCAGCGTTCTCAGAAGAGAAAGGCGACTGGCCTTCCCGCTTCCGAAAGGCGACCAGCATTCTTAGAAGGGAAAGGCGACTGGCCTTCCCGCTTCCGAAAGGCGACTAGCAGTCTCAGAAGGAAAAAGGACTTAGTTTTTCCGAGAGGTGGCCTGTCACCCTCGAGGCTCTCTTTTTCTCCAAGTATTGTAACGAGCAGCGGCCTGTCGCGCTCGAGTTCTAGCTTCCAAGTTGTAACTCCTCCAGAAGATAGTGAAGTTTGGTCGGCACAGCTCCGACCGCGTGGTTTTTTACCCTTTCCGGGTTTTCCACGTTAAAAAGTCTCTGCGTACTCATCGAACCTCTAATTGACTGTTTGCGCGCTTAGCTCGCTCACGAGCTGAGGCGGTTCAAGTGAACCGGTCTACCAAGAGCCCTAAGCGTTCCGCAACAATTACAATTGTAAATCAACTATATTTTTAACGACTGATTTTTATTTTAAAATATATACATATGAGTACTTAAAATGACCAACAAAATCATAATTTATATTTCATAATTTATTTTTCATAATTTATTTTCAAAAAAATTATATATTTTTAATCAAATAAATGTAATTTTGAGCCTATATTGATCCCCTCTCCATCTAAAAGAAACATTTAGGTGTAATCTCATCTTAACCCATCATTATTTGATCAAATCATAATTAAATTAACGTTATATTTACATATATATATCTCATGTACTCAATGCAAAATATTGTTACTCTCCGAAAACCATAAATTTAATTATATCACCTTAAATGAGTTAAACCTCCGTGCATTTCAGCTAGCCATTATACAAAATTACTCTTCACTTAGCCTATATTATTTGCCGAGACGGCGATCTGCTATGGAACTGCGAACAACTACCACAAGCGCAGCTGCAAATACATATAAACAAGAACACGGACAATAGCAAAATCGGCAACCCCACTGTTATAGGTTACTTCGACGAAGTTTAATATATAAATAAAATTCATACATGAATGCAATAAGAGCACAAGGTTCACACACGAACTTTCGTCGTCGGATAACAACCAACCCGTAGGGGGGCCACGTACCGTGCACTATCACTCGCATGTGTGTCTAGGCCAAATATATACAAAACTCAATAGAAATTGTAGGGTTTTTGACACACTATTTAAAATTACATAAAAAATAGGAAATAAAATTATTTGTGAAAAGTTGAAAATTTTGTAATTCAGAGGTAAATGTTTCACCAAAACACATGTTTTCCCCTTATATATACCTATACTAATATAGCATGCATCAATATACTTTGAACAACTATGGTAAAAGCCACATGGTAGTTAATGATATATATAGCTGCCCATTTTAATTTACTGACCTCATTGGTGAAAATAGTAATGCCAAGTTTTCCCTAAACCAACCTAGCTACATGCATTCAGAGAAATTTTACTGTGCGCTTCTCATTTTAGATGCATGTTTATTTAAGGAATGTATTAATTCTCTTGCACCAAAACAGCATCAATGGAAATTAATTGATCCAGGACTGACACCCACACCAGCATGCAATTATATATATATAAGCAATAAATATTGGGTGGTGTTAAAGGCAAATCAGAATCAGCTATTATTGTCAAATCAATTTCTATGAGTTATTACGCGTCTTTTAAAAATACGCTTTTTACATGCATTTTTTTAGGAAAAATGTTCAACACGATAATTGTATATCTCGTCGAGATCTACAACTTTCTTGTTGAACACTTTTCCTAAAAATGCATGTACAAGGCGTATTTTCAAAAAAAAATCGCTATAGTTACGATCAGGGCGACAATACGCCTTGTGCGTGCATTTTTAGGAAAAGTGTTCAACACGAAAGTTGTAGATCTCGGCGAGATCTACAATTTTCGTGTTGAACATTTTTCCTAAAAATGCATGTACAAAGCTTATTTTCAAAAGGCGGGTTATAACTCGTAGAAATTGGTTTGCCAACAGCCAATTCTGGTTTGCCTTTAACACCACCCATATTATATTACACCCGCTTACATGCATTGAAGCTCATTAAATTTGGGTTCGTTTGGGTAAGCGTTCCGCCTCCGTTGAGTTTAGGCTAAACGGAAAGCTCCATGTTTTACTGTTTGTTTGTCCGCCTTCGTTTGGAGCCGCCCGTAAAAACTGCGATGCCAGAATTGACTCCGTTTGGGAACGTTGTTGAAGCCCTCCCAGTACGCCGCGTTTGATGAATTTTTAGGCAGATATGGGAGCTGCTAGAGAGGTGGTGCTCGATCAATCCGTCCTCTTCTTCGACCTGCAGAAATACTTGCCTCCATCCAGCCTCTGCAACTCTCCTCGTCAGCGGCGTTTTCTTCCGTTTCTGTCACCCCGAAGGCGACGATCGAGCAGATGACCGGAAAGCAATGAAGAACCTGATATCGTTGAGCCTCTTCGCTCATCGGGAGTCTTTTCGCAGGTTTTTGTGTGGGGTGAAGGACTCGTCCATGGCACTATAGATGATCTCGTGGGTGCGTTGAGTGGGGCGATCTCCGGCGGTCTCGGACGGTCTCCGGCGGTCCCAGCGAGCTCGGCGCTCTCAACAGGCAATCTCAGCAAATCTGGGCATCCCGTTATTCTTAAACCTGCCAGTTTGCGCAGGCCCTCGCGCCTATAAATAGAGGGGAGAGGGTACTCAGAAAGGGACTTTCGGGCGACTCCAGCCTCCTTCTTGAGGTGTTACCGGTCTCGATTTGTGAGACCGCGACAACCTAGCTAGTTCGACCTCCTCCTAGCGATCTGCCAGGTGATCTCACCTCCTTCCAGCGATCTCAGGCGATTTGCCAGGCGGTCTCAGTTCTGCCAGGTGATCTCCATCAGCTCCCATCGACCTCGGCGACCTCTTTCCTGCAAGTAGCCATCTCTTTTCTCCCTCTCTTACTCATTCACTCGTGGCTCAAAGTAATCGACCACCCAACAATTTTCCCCCTCATTCTTCAGCTTGAGCAAATGAGAATTTGATACATTTTTGATGCCAATAATATGCAATATTTTTTTTTTGCCAAATGGATGGCTGAGATATTATTGATATTCAATATAACTCGTCGAACTTTGTACTTTAATTTGTCCTCTTCCATATCTTTTAAAATTCTAGCAAACCAAATTCTTTAGCATGCCTTGTTGCTGGCCGCTATATATTTTCCTTCTTAATTTGTGGATAAAACTGTAGTTTTTTTTTCTTTTAAGCTACAAGAAATAGATTTAATTCGTCGAAAGTCGATAAATAAAACTTCTTTCATTGTATAAATGATAACATAATTAATTGTGAATACCTTTTATAGATCTCAATATTTATTTTGCAAACAAAACTTCTATGGCTCCGTTCGTTTCGCAGGAAATGAGATGCAGGAATTGGAATTGAAGTCAATTCTGATTCCCGCAGGAATTGGAATTGATGTCAATTCCAATTCGGTTGTTCGGCTAACTGTAGGAATTCTGTCATCAGAATTGGAATTGATAATTCAGCTGTTCGGCTGTATGTCAGAATTCAGTGGACGGAAATGAAATTTTAAATTTATAACATTAAATTTTAAACAGAATTAAAATATCAAAATTAAAATAGAAGTACGCATTAACATTATACAAAACATAAGTCCACATCATAAAAAAATCTGCACACATATACATTCATACACACACCACACACATACACATTCATACACACACACCACACATAAAAAAACACACACCACACAGATACACATTCACACACACACACACCACATACACACACACACACCACACACATAAAACACACACACAACACACACACAACACACATACACATTCATACACACATCACACACATACACATTCAAACACACACACATCACACACATACACATTCATACACACACACACACACCAAACACATAAAAAATACACACACACCACACACATACACATTCATACACACACACACACCACACATAAAAAAATACACACACACCGCACACATACACATTCATACACACACACACCACACACATGCATACACATTCATACACACACCACACCACATACACATTCTACACGAGCACAAGCAATGGAACCACATTCTACCTGAGCACAAGCATTGAAAAAAAAATCTATGATGAAGGAGATAAAAAATGCGTATGGGGGCAAAAATGAAGCCATGAACAAATAGATGATGAATGAGATAAAACCTGCATACACACACCACACCAAGAACAAATCCATGAACAACACATAAGCTCTAGGGCAAAAATGAAGCCAAAAATAATTACCTGCTGTCGGCGAGGAAGGCCGACGATGGAAAAGGGCGGCGCAAGCAGCGTATGGGGGCTCGTCGGAGAAGAGACGGCAGTGCGGGAATAGTGAGTGAGTTAACGGCGGCGAGCGAGAATGGAATCGCGGAAGAAGACGTGGACAAGCGGCGTTGGAATCGCGGAAGAAGACGAGGGCGCAGTGCGGGAATCACGAATGAAGAGGTTAGGAGGTCGGAAATGAGGCTCACGGAAAGTAACCTACATCTAATATCGATGAGAATTCATACCAATTCCGATTTCGCCTTCTTTTTTAGGGCCGCCGAACAACATAAATTGGAATTATCAAATGAATGTCAATTCCAAACCCCCAATTCCGATGATCCGAACGGGCCCTATATGTAAATTGTTTCTCTTCCATCAACATTCGCATGTGCTGAAACTTGATTATAATTGTTGCGGGTCACTCGACGCTCTGGTAGACCGGTCGAATTGAACCACCTTAGCTCACGAGCGAGCCGAGCGCAAACAGTCAATGAGAGAATTACTAAACAACAAGAATATTTTTTTTATCGTGGAAACCCAGAAAGGGTGAAAAACCACGTGGTCGGAGCTGTGCCGATCAAATTTCACTATCTCCTGGTTCGTTACAATTGAAAGCTGAGAATTTGAGCGCGATAGGCTGACACCTGTTACAATGGTACAGAAAGTAAACCTCGAGGGTGACGGGACACCTCTCGAGAGACTAAGTAATTCCCTGAGAACGAAAATGAGATTCTCGAGTAGACTTTCGTAACTTGAAGGATATTCTCAATCCGCTTAGAAGACTATCTTCCGAAGCGAAGGAAAGTCTTCAAAGGCACGAAGGAGACCTTCGAAGGCTCGAAGGAGATCTTCGAAGATTCGAAGAAAATTTTCGAAGATCGAAGGAGATCTTCAAGCACCGAAGGAGAAATCCAAGGAAATCTTCAAAGGAGCTCTATCAGACGTAGAAGGCAAAGTGTCTTGAAATGAAGACACTGAACTCCTTTTATAGCCTTGGGCGGGTAGCACGTAATTTCACCGTCGTAACCACTGTAACCACCTCACGGACAAATCACGCTGGTCGGTTTAGAGCACACGGATCGCCACATTTTGGATATTCCCGTCTTGCCCCCCCCCCCCCCCCCCCCCCCCCCCCGGGCAGCTCGGTCAGCTTGGGCAGTTCGGGCAGCTTCGTTGGCGACGTTTAGCGAAGTGAACTGGACCTGTAATCTAGGAAGTTAGGAAAAGTTAAATGTCGCGCGCGTTACGAACGTGGAACCGTTCTGAGCGCGCAACGAATACGGGAGAGTTCTGAGCGTGCAACGAACACGAGAGCGTGCAACGAACACGAGAGCATTCTGAGAAAGATGCAATCGCACGCGCCCGTTTAAGCTCGCGCCTCTCAAGGCGGGAACGTACGCCCTCCTGAAAAAGAGAGGTGCCCGCGGCCCGGCCGCCTCCCGAGAGGGGTACAACGCCGACCGCACTCCAAGGGGGTGCTGCGCCGGCCGCACCCTCAAGTGAGGCTCTGGGTGTCTGCTTTAGTCCATAAAGATCGACCCTTCTTTAACTTATATACCTTATCTTGTTCGGTTGTTCCCATAGTACTTTGAAACCTTATGGTTAATTAACATGTACAACTTATTGTAAATCACCATTACGAAAGGATAATTTTACATCTAACTGATATATATTGGTGTTTTCTTCTGAGCCGCAAAGCTAGAACAAATCAAATCTGACTATTATTTCTCTTCCCCTAATCATTACTTGAAATTTCAAGAATCCGTCTCGACTGTTTCTCAACTATATTTTTGAACTTGATGCAATTTTCCATTTCATCCAACTTTTGGCGAAGAAAATATACCCAATGCTTTCTCGTATAAATCATCAATGACAAACAATAGATAATACCGCTTTCTTGAAGTTGCAGGAGTTGATGCAGGCCCCCATATATCTATCTTCAAGTTGTGGTTTTTTGGAAATTGTAATCTTTGTTACTTTCAAAAGACACGACCTTCACATATTGATTTATTTGTACAAAAAAAACATGTAAACTCATTACCAAATCATTTGGATAAACATTTTAATACCAAAAAAATTAAGGCGCACCTTTGATGCTATAATCGTGTAGAGGTGAATTCCTTGCTTACTAGATCTTGAGAAACAGATGGATGTAATTTAAGGAGAAAGACTTTGTTTTTTGAAATTATTACGGCACTAGAACAAGTCCGTCCGGCCTGAAGGATCGGTAATTTTGCAAGTATTGCTATTGGACGTAGACTTTGTATTCTTTCTACGCAAGTTGGCAAATACTTAATTAGTAAATTATGCGACGGATCTAGTGCATATGAAAAGCTTTTTATTTTGTTTCATTTGTTCATTTTGTGTTATAACATATAATATTACCATTGCCTTCTATTTTCACCGTCGTCTTTCCATGTCTAATTAAGAATTACTTGTGATTTTAATTGAGTCACCGAACAAAATGAAACATGACTTGTTATGAATCACATGATTAGAGCATATCCAATATCAGGAAACTACACAAAGTGGATGAGTAATTTGATTTTTCTTCATTATATTGAAGAAAGAATAAAGTATTTGCTTTGGTTCATGATGTTGGATAATATGTGATTTCTCCTTTTGTTGAAACCAAAAATCTATATCAAAAATGAGTTGATTTTATATACCTCTTATTCAAAAAAGTAATCTTTAATATCATGATGTGATTTCTTACAAATACTACAATAACCTTTAGTTGTAGATTAATCTTTCTACTACTACTCCTCTTCCTCTTCCTTTGCCACATGAATGTAGACTCCAGTTTTGACGAGCTTTATGACTAAAAGAATTATCTTTTTTTCTTCATGTTTTTTGTAAGTTAATCTTAATTTGGAAGACCCATTCTATTGGTTATTGTTAAAAATTTCTCATTCTATCTTCATTAGCAGTTAAATAATCAGTTAACTCAGTTATATACATATTGTCTATATATTTAGTTTCTTCGGTTGCATCAATCACATGATCATACTTTGATGGTTGTAGGCTACACAATTCTTAAGGTACAATTTTCTTCCTTTATTATTTCTCTCAAACATTTTATTTGGCTTGATATATTACTCACACGACTAAGAAATGTTTGAATATCCTCAGCTTCTATCATCAGGGTATCATATATCTTCCATAAATATTGAAGTTTGAATATGCAAGGAATGATATATAGTTCTCCCAACATCTTATTGAATATTTAAGAGTGCTTTATAATTAGTATATCTTTTAATATTGTCTAAGTATTATTTTGTAGTTGCAACATCTCCACCTTCTTTTGCTGAAGTATCAATGGCAAGATTAGGAAAACGTACTTGAACGTGAGCCTTTAGAAATAAAGCATGTTCTCATTTGAACTTGCCAATGAACAAAAACTTCATCTTCAAATACGATGAGAGGAAGAGCTTGATAATGTCATACGATGAGATCTTTAGGAAGAAAAAATGGAGTGATATGATCGACAAGATGCTGAATATCTACTTCTTTGCTTTGTTATCACTATAAGAAACACATGAAGACTTCGAGTGAGGAACAAGGAAGTAGGTCTTCTTGTTTTATTTTCATTCATTCAAAGTAAACACATAAAACATATTTATAGTGTTCACATGATTTTGCTAGATACAAAAGGTAAACCAAGGTTTGAACATCATATACCGGGACAATGATTTTAAATCTTATAGACATTCCTATGCCATTTCTAGATTACATGCTTTTCTATAAAGTTTTTTCTTAGATCCACATATTACATACGTCAGTATCCTTGCAAGTGTCATAAGTCGCAAGTGTGCAATATGAATCCATCTGTTTGCAAGCAACAAAACAAAATATTGCACAAACAACAAGGGTATCATGTGCTGGAGAAACTTCTTCAATGTTCTTTTTGTTCTCATCTTTTTTTTTCAGACGATGACAAGTAGAGAGATCGAGTGTGTGAATTTTTTTTCTTAGCTAGCGCTTTAGGGTGAGATTTCATGAAGGCCTAGCTAGAGGTTTGTAGAAGTCATTGACCATTTTGAAGTTAGATTTCATGAAAAGGCAGAGATTTTGGCTTCGTATGGCGCGATGGCGGCGGTCGTGAACGTGGTGGTCATGAACCGCCGTTCGCGAACGCCTGACCTCAACAACAACAACAACACTCATGCCTTTATCCCACCATAGTGGGGTCGGCTATATGGATCCTCTGTCGCCATTGCGCCCTATCTTTAATCATAGTCTCACTAATGCCTTAGTACATCATGTCTTTCCTTATAGTTTCATTCCAAGTCTTTTTTGGTCTACCCCTCCCCCGTTTAACATGTCTAGTGACTAAACTCTCACAACGCCTAACAAGTGCATCTAATGGTCTCCTATGTAGATGTCCAAACCAATGGCGGAACTAGGATTTTGGCGCAGCACGGGCACAATAAATTTTAACATACAATCATTGTTGAAAATATTACTTAATTTTTTTTTACTTTGTCTAAAATGCAAAATGAAAACATAAAAGATCAATTAAATTGTTACACAATCAAAACATACAAGTTATAAAAATAAAATATCACCAAAAACTTACATATCAACAAGATACTTTGCGCTGACACATGTTCTGGAAACGTGAAATAATAGTTTCAATTGTAATTCTATCTGCAATATCTTTTCAATGTAAGCTATCAAGCAATCATTCATCCATTCATCCCTCATTCTATTTTGCAAACGATTCTTTATTATCTTCATTGCAAAAAATATTTTTTCAACACTAGCCGTCACAACTGATAAGAGACATGCCAACTTCAAGAGTCTAAAAACTAACTGATAATGATCCTTTTTTTTAATTCCACTAACTTTCTAAGTAATCCACTGATTCCTTTAACTGATAATGATTTCTAAGTAATCCACTAACTTTCTATGTAATCCACATATACAATGTCCTCACAAACATATAATTAGAACAGTACTTAAGATGTATGAATTCAATATTGAAGAATATAGTAACAATTAACTACTGCATACAACATAATAATACTATTAAATCATATCAAATAATCAGAGGAATGGATAACTATTGAATTTTGCTTTAATTAATGTAGATGAACAAGAACATCAATAATAGAGGCCATCAATAATAGATAACTACTGAATATTGAGGAATGGATAACTACTGTCTACTGAATGTTGAGATGACAAGAACATCAATAATAGAGGCATTCAAATTAAACACACTGCTATCAATAATCGTTGTTAGCATGTTCTTGCCATTTCAGTAATCGCTATCAGTAATCGCTATCAATAATAGCGGCAATCATTATCAATAATCGATGTTCTTGCCTTTGCAGTTTTGGATAAATCAGACGTTCTTGTCCCAGATCTCCATATAAAATGCTCTCACGAGCAGCTAGATCTGTTGTTCGCATGTTCTCATGATGTTCTTGCCCCAAATCTCCACTGCGTAATGGAGAAATGGCAAGAACATATGCCTCTATTATTGATGTTCTTGCCTTTGCAGTTTTGGATAAATCAATCATGGAGAAATCAGAAATGGAGAAATAAAAAAACTAATTGACCTTTGCAGTTTCGCCGGAGAACCGACAGATTCCCCGGAGAACGGATAGATTCGCCGGAGAACTGGACACCTTCGTGGCTTCCCGTCGTCGTTCGTCGCCCGTCGCTCTGGATGTCGATGGCCGTCGGATTCGCCTGAAGCCGCACGGAAACGAGAAAAAATTAGGGCATACCGTATGCGGTTTGCTATTTCTGCGATTTTACGCTCTGGCACAGCTGCACGTGCCTGTGTGTGTCCAGGCTTGGGTCCGCCCGTGGCCCGAACCATCTTAAACGAGCTTCTCACATCTTCTCTACAATTGGCGCCACTCCTGTCTTATCTCTGATACATTCATTCCTAATTCTATCCAGCCTAAGCACTCTCATCTCCGCAACTCTCATTTTTTGCTCATGTACATCATTCACTGCCCAACACTCAGAACCGTAGAGCATTGTTGGTTTAATTAATTGCAGTACGATAAAACTTGCCTTTAAGTTTTAGTGGTACTTTACGATCACATAAGATATCAGACGCGGCTCTCCACTTCAAAATTGCAAAAGATAGACGGTACTATCGAGCATATATATAGATCACAGGAAAGTGGGGGATACAATAACACTCACAGTACTCGGTGCTTGCTGAAAATACAAATACACGCCCTACTAACCCTTACCGCTGCAGCTCTATTTATATAGCTACAGGATGGGCAAAACAGGAAAAGACAAACTTACAACTTGCACATAAACAAAGAAAAGGATCATCGATCAGTTGCATTCTTCAAGAAATTTGGGCTGGCGTCGGGTATTATCCGGGAAGTTGTTCTCGATGGTTTTATCTTCTTCTTCTGGTTTACTTTGCAGACGATCAATGTTATGATCATTAAGGCTGATGATTTCATTACATTTCAACGTCTCTAAATACATGCATAATCGCAATAATAACAATAATAGTGCTCACAACATACAAATCATAATTAACTTGTCTTATATAACTCTTAAAGTACGGGTTCTATATATAAACAAGAGAGAGAGATATATATATAGAGAGCGGTAGTAGGCTTTGACCTTTGATCATCATATCCGCCTATAGATCAATGCCACGTGGCATGCACAGGGCCTCCAATGGCGTAGCCTTGGGCATTGTCATCCCCGCCCCTTCTTCCATGTCCACCTCCTCCACCCCCACCCTCCTCCACTCCAAACACTGAACCATAGCCCCGAGCGCCAGCCCCATCAACCTCATCGCCACCCCTTCGCCGGGACAGCTCCTCCTCCCCATCCCAAACGCCATCATCTTAATATCACCATCTCTCGAACCCCTGCCGACGGCGGCCGTATCCATGAACCTCTCCGGCCTGAAGCTCGCCGCCTCCTCCCACAGCGCCGGGTCCCTATGAATGTGGTGCGCGTTGACAAAGAGCATGGTGCCTCGCCGGACATGAAAGCCGGCGACGGTGCAGTCGCCGGAGGACTCATGCGGCAGCAACAGAGGGGCGGCCGGGTAGAGGCGAAGCGTCTCCCGGAGAATGCATTGGAGGTAGGGGAGGCTGCCGAGATCGGAGTCGTCGATGAGGCGTTGACTGCTGACCTGCGCTTCTATCTCGGACCTCGCCTTTCCTAATGCCTGAGGGTGATTGAGGAGAAGAGACATCGCCCACTCTAGGGTTTCTGCCGCCGTGTCTGTTCCTGCCGCTATCATTGTCTGTTCATGCGGGCATGGTGAGATATTAATAATATATAATTATTTTTAAATTAATTAGATTATAAAAAACTAGATTTTCCTCATTTTCATTCATTAATGCTAGGACTGAGGAGAGAACCGAAAACCGATCAAATCGGGCCGAATGCACCAATTTGAAATCGAACTGGGGTTCGATTTGGAGTTTGTGAAAACCGAGTTCATATCGGTTTTCATTGTATAGAAACCAACCGAACCGAACCGATGAGAAGTAGGAGATTAAATATTATTAAACGACGACACAATTATAATTATCAAATTTAATTATTTATAACATTGTCATAAACTTAACATGTAAAAACTTAAATTTGGACTATGGTATTTGCGCAATCTTCGTCTTTTTTGGTTAATTTTGGACTATTGACTATGGTATTTGTGCACTTTTCATCTTTTTTGTTTCCTCGCGAACCCCAACCCCTCGGCGCCGCACAAATCACGATGAGTGATTGCATCTTGGTTGGTCTGCAGGTAAGAACATTTGTTCTTTTCACTTGCTCTTGATTCGTTCTGTCGTTGAGAACAAGCCAACTATATCATTCTTACATGTCATGTTGTAGACTTGTAGTTTTTAGCAAGCTAAATGCCCTATTTTAAATGTTTATTCTTTGCCCATCATATTTTCAATGTAATTTGTTGGATTGTGAAATGCATGCTATATGTATGTAGAGAAATTAATACTTCTCAATGTAATTTGTTGATGACGCTATCTAAGAAATACAGTTGAGTATTGAAATGAATACTTTTCAATGTAATTTGAAATGAATACTTTTCAATGTATTCATTTATAATGGTGGGCGACCCATCATTATAATGGTGTGCGGCCCAGCATTAAACGACTAGGCGTGGCACGCCCTCGCCAAGCAAATGAATTGCTGCAAACGACATCAAATAATTTTGGCAACTGAAAATACTATTTTTGGTCCTGCCTGGGCCCAGTTTGGTAGCTAGGCTAAAGCAGACCTCTTTATTTTGGTGGGGCTTAGGCCTGGTTTAAGCAGAGCCCGGCCTGAGCTCAGCAACAATGGTAGTAGTGTCGACGATGTTGCTTGCAGGGAACGAGATCGATCACGAGTATTCTCGTGGCCGCATGGAGTCTCGTGCACTATCACTCGTACATATATATATAAATTTAGTGTGTTGTTATTAACAAACTCATTTCCGCTTCTAGTAACCAAAAATAACCCGGTTCAATAATTTATTGCATTCTTTCTTTCCTAAAAAAACACTACTAGCAAACCAAACCCTTCCACTTGAGATTTGTGCTCCGTGGCCCTTCTGTTGTGCTTGGCGGTGTCGTGTCGATCCTAAATCTCGCTAACAGTGTCGTGACGCTCTTGAATCTCGTTAATGGTGTCAATCATTTGCCCTCTTCCCTGTTCCTGAATCGCCTTCTGCAGAAAGCTCTCGCTCTCGCCTGTCGATATTAGCGTCTCAATCGTCTCCTCGTCCGACCACTCTCCGCAAACTCAAGCCCCGGAAGTCGTCCATGAGGTCCTTGAGCTTCTTATCCAGTCCGGCCACCACCGAAGTCCTTGTCTGATCGGCAGAAGCCCCCGGCCCACAGCCTCGAACTTTGCAGTTTGTTGTGTTGGACAAGCAAAGCATTTCTAGCTTCAGCTTCACCACTTTTGCTCGCGGAGGATCTTCTCCTTCTCGGAGTCCATTCGGGCATGGTGATCCTTCGTCATCTTGGCACTTTGGTGATACTAATTTCATATTTTAATTTTTATAAATGTTTGTTTATATCAATCATCTGAAATGGATATATGATGGTGAACCAGAGAGGGATTGTCGTGGCCGCCGTTCCGAGATCGTTGTCCGAGAGCTACGCTTCCATGCCGCATGGAAGATCTAAGGGAGGCGATAAAAATTAAAAAACCATTGCGATTAGTGAACCCGTTCAGATATTTGATCAAAAGAGCAAATCGGAGTCCATCCAACGAAAAAATTAGGCTCAGAGAGGAGGGTGAATTTTGATTGTGGGACCTATCCTGTCCACCGATTTTCAATGGTCAAAATGTTTTGAGTTATTACTTATTATTACTAATTTACTAGTAATAGTAAGATGAAAGATGAATGATCATGACACATTTTCTTAAATTTAAATTTTTTTGAGTGATTTGCTAGTAATAAGTTGGTTTTCAAATAGTTATCTTTCGATTTGCTAGAATTAGAAATAGTTTGCTAATAACACCATAATTTATTACACATTTTCTCATAAAATTTATTTAGTGAAGTTTGTAAAGAATATTAGTGAAATACTCGTGATCTAAGATTCAAGCCCTACTTTGCGGCATTTGTTATCTTTGTTAAAATATCAAATTGTTAATTTTATTGAAGATATTGTTAAAATACAAAATTTATTTTTTTTAAACAAATTTGATTTGAAAATAAATTCAAATCAATATGTTATTAAAGGATTGGAAATTAATTTTAAAGAAATTTATATATTTCACATATTTTTTGCTCTTTTTTATTTTCAACAATTTACGCGCCATATAATATTTTCATTTTATCCATTTTATTTTCTCTTGATGATTTACAACACTAAATAGTAATTATTAATTTTGGTGTAGGGTAAATAAAAAAATTGTCTGCACAATAAAAATTTAATTAAAAAGAAATATGTCAGCATAAAATATATTATGATAAAACATAAACATTACATTCACCATTAAACATATTTCACGTAACTATGTAAAACTATATTTAAGATAAGAAGTGATAGACACGGAGCTCCGCCTAGCTCTACGGTTAATCTCGACAGTATTCCGATTATGACAGTATTCTGACTGTGACAGGCATGGGCTCCGTCTCTACCAATTAATTAATACAATTTAAAATAAATATTTTATTAATTAATTAATACAAAAATAGTTATACATTATTTTTCATTTTTTATTAAATTTTTTTTACCATAATATGCATAAAATTGACATATTTAATGATAGTTTATCATAATATGCATACGAGCTCTACAAAAAACTTAAGCTTGTAGATTCTTATCATTTCTGTTAATTTAATAATATGATGTAATTATTTACATGAGCATCCTATTTTATTTTAATTTTAAATAGATTATATTATATAATAAATGATCAGATGAAAACAATTTTGAACGTTTCACCAAAGACAACTTTTTCCTGTTAATATTGTAAAGATATATTATAGTAATACAAAACGTCAAAACTAAAAAAAAATTGTTTGATAAAACTCTTTTCTTCATTCTCAAGGATCCAAATCTGCCCCCTCACTTCATTCTCGCAGCTCTCATTCTGAACGCTCCAAAACGCCACCGTCGAAACAAACGGAGTCAAGGTCTCCTCCAACACGAGCAGCAGGTATGTGTCGTTGTCGTCGGGCCACAGAACAGTGCACAACTGCTTGTCTTTTATGGAAATATGTGAAATATGTTTTTCCCAATTTTATCAGTGAATGGTACCCTTTTTGCTGCCAACCGCAGTGAATCTCAAATAGCAAAGTAGAGGCCAACTTAGGCATCGTTTCGCGGGGTGGATCCGCGCCGGTCGCGCGGATGGGCGGTGCCGTCCGCGATCGCCCAACGTTTGGTGGGACCGTGAAATTCAAGACAAGCAGGGTTGATTTCAAGTCAGGGTCGATTTGAACGATCGCCGACAGCCGCGATCGTCCAAATCGCTCAAACTCGACTTGAAATATAAACTTAAAGGATAAACTATTTTCGAAAATATGTATAAGGCTAATAAATGGGAAATATATGTACTGCAGTATCAATGATTAATTTGTGGATAGAAAAGGAAATACGTACGAGTATGACCCCCTTGATGATGTCATCGGTGTAAGAAAGTCCTTCGCCGATCTCCTGCAACTCCAGCATCCGGTCAACGATTGTCCTCCTCCACCTGCTCTGACTATCTTCTTCTCCCACCTCCTCCTCCCTCAAACTCCTTCCTTTCTCCCTCCTCCTCTCCTCCAGCACCATTTCGAAGAGCTCGTCGGCCTCCTTCTCCAACCTCGCCATCCTCCTCTCCCTCCCGCCGTTTCCCACCCACCTCAAAAACGGCAAGAAATCCCCCACACTGCTCTCTTTCACCAAATCAAACCCCTCCTTCACCACCCACCGGAACCTCCTCCCCTCCTCTCCCTCGCATCTCTTCCCCACAGTCAACCTCATCACGACATTGAGCGCCAGCTCGTCCAGCGCCGCCCTCACATGGACCTTCCGGAACTCGGCGCCGCCGGAGCCGAGCTTCTTTATCAGGCGGCGGACTTCTTCGTTGAATACGAAGGAGGTGGAGTTGAGGCCGCGGGGGAAGGAGAAAAGCTCCTCGGCGGCGATGCGGCGGAGTTTGCGCCAATGGGGGCCGTAGGGAGCGGCGACGAGGGTGGTGAAGTTGTAGGAGAGGCGCTTGCTGCTGGGGAGGGAGGGGCGGTTGGCGAAAGTGAGGTCGTGCTTGGTGAAGCATTCTTCGGCGGCTGCGTAGGAAGAAATGACGAGGGCGGGGCGGGAGCCTAGGCGGAGGAGGAGGACGGGGGCGTCGTGGAGGGAGGCGAGGCGGGAGAGGGAGCGGTGGAGTGGGAGGGAGAGGAGGTGGAGGTGGCCGACGATGGGGAGGCGGCCGGGTGGCGATGGGGGAAGCTGGGTTGGAGCTGCTGCTGGTTTTATAAGGAGCTTGATGGAAGCAAGTAGGAGTGCGAATAGGAGAAGGGAAAGGATGGCGAGGTGAAGGAAAGAGACATCGGCGCCGAAGAAGATAAACATCCACTCCATAGCTCTCCGGCGATGAATGCAGCGGCAGAACATGGAGTAGTACTATCTATATATGACTCTTGATCTTGCGATTTTAGGTGTGAATAGGTTTTTTTTCCTTAATTAAGCTATTTTTGTTATTTCTTATTATATATTTTAAATTTATTTAACATTATTTTAAAATAAGAATGATTTTATTGCAATTACAGAGCATAATAAGTATTAATTGTATGTTTTGAATTCTAACCCATAACTGAAGCTGAACATGACTCGTGGCCTCGTGGGGTTCGGGGTCGCTGCCCTGGTCTAATTTTTTGTGACACACGGGCGTGTGCGGTCGTAACTGTAAGATCCCCCTCCCGGGACACAAAATACGGCCGAGGGGAATCTTATGCCCAGGACAGCCGCCTTGTGGAAGCGCCAGCACACAAGCTGACCTCCCCCACAAGACGCTTATCCTGCCGGCCAAACAAACTAAACAGCGTCAACCCATCAATAATAGAAAGCATTAAAAGCCAAATATTCACAATAAGTAATAATGTCCAAATCAAAGTTCCTCCCCCACAAGACGCTTATCCTGCCGGCCAAACCAACTAAACAACGCCAACCCATCAATAATAGAAAGCATTAAAAGCCAAATATTCACAATAAGTAATAATGTCCAAATCAAAGTATAAGAAAGACAAAAAGCTACACAAGCTCCTGCATATCATCAGAGTAACCAGCTAAATGCCACAAGGGCTACATCTCAAAACACTCACCCGCCTCTGGCACTGACGGCAGCTAAGATACCATAAACCTCAGCCCTGCACACCTGACCTGGCTGGCCTCCGGTGTTGAACACTGCTACACCACTGAATGTGCTCCTAAAAAGAGGGACGTAGCAACCGTTAGTCATAAAGACTAAGTGGCTTCCCATCCGCTCCCCCGGCGACTCCAAGGCACCGGACAGAAGGAAAGGAAGAAAAGCTGCAATATAACAGTAATATACAAAGCAGGTGACGGGGAAAGTAAACTAGTATGTACCCAAATTCTAAGCTACACAAGTGTAAAAGGGGCTAATCTAATCATGTATAAGCATGAGTGTACAACCCCGATGTTCGCCAGGGAGGGTCCCTGGTTCGCACGACCTAGGGAGCGAGCTAAGGAGCGGTTCGGCAGGCGAGCCCCAGAGGCAGGCGAGCCAGCCGGTCGGGGGAGTTCGCTAGGTGGCTTTGGCGAGCCTGCCGGTCGGAGGAGCTCGCTAGGCAGGTCCAGGACCTTGGGGTACAAATAGCCATTTATGGGGTACAGTTAGCCATTTCGGCGAGCTCGGCCCGCTAAGGAGCGGTTCGGCAGGCGAGCCCCAGAGGCAGGCGAGCCAGCCGGTCGGGGGAGTTCGCTAGGTGGCTTTGGCGAGCCTACCGGTCGGAGGAGCTCGCTAGGCAGGTCCGGGACCTTGGGGTACAAATAGCCATTTCTGGGGTACAGTTAGCCATTTCGGCGAGCTCGGCCCGCTAAGGAGCGGTTCGGCAGGCGAGCCCCAGAGGCAGGCGAGCCAGCCGGTCGGGGGAGTTCGCTAGGTGGCTTTGGCGAGCCTACCGGTCGGAGGAGCTCGCTAGGCAGGTCCGGGACCTTGGGGTACAAATAGCCATTTCTGGGGTACAATTAGCCATTTTGGCGAGCTCGGCCCGCTAAGGGGCGGTTCGGCAGACGAGCCGTAGAGGCAGGCGAGCCAGCCGGTCGGAGGAGTTCGCTAGGAGGCTTTGGCGAGCCAGCCAGATCTTTCGGCGAGCCCCGTGTTCGCTGAACAGGTCAGGGGTCTCTGGTTCGCCGGCGTCTGGGGGGGGTCCTTTACCAAAAAACCCCTGGTGGTCTGCGGGTAGCCCCTCCGAACAGCGGAGTTTGGCTGTTAGCAGACCAATTTTGGGTGCGGATAGTAAGAAGGGACAGCGGGAGTTGGCTATTGACAGACCACCTAAACCATATCTATAAATAGACCTTAAGGGGCACCTTGGAAGAGACCGGGTTTCAAAATCTTTGAGCCTTCTTCTCTCCATAGGTCGCTTTGGTTTGGGCTCTCTAGCTCTCCAAGGTGCCCGAGTCTTAGCTTTGGCTTGGGAGGGGAAGCGCTCAACGATCTTCCGGGTTAGTGGAGGGACCTCCTTGCTGAGACCAGGGTCTTTGTTCTTTGTCCGGGTTATCTGCTTATCTCTTCCGAGGGACCGGTAAGGGCTAGTCGCCCCTCAATTCGTTGAGGGCCCCGAGCTCCACAAGAGACCGAGAAATCGGTTTCAACAATGAGTGTAATAAAGGTGTACAGCAGTAAATAAACAGTAAGTAAAGCAGGAAAAGCAAGGCAGTAAGAACAGTAACGACAAGTAATCAATCTCGTACCCGAACTTATATGAATGCCCATACAAACTTATAAGTTAGGATTTCCAGGAATTATAACTCATCATATAAAAGAGCCCATACTAATTTATATGATGAGGATCTGCAAGTGCGTATGTTATGCTATGCTATGCCATGAATGTTTTATGCAATGAAACTCACACACACGACTCTATGCGCATAGACCTTTGTAGTTCCCTCTATTTGAGAGGAAGCCAACCTCTCAGATACCAACCGCTGTGACACACGGTGGTAGCGGACCGGGCTGTCCACTCCTATGCGGGTATACACTCTACCAGGCCTAGACCGCACGTACGCCTCGACGCTAAACAACCGCGGAGCTCTGCGTACTCTTTGCTGGAGTCCACCAGACTGTGAGCCAAGTGAGAGGTGTCTTCGGGAAACTGTCATCCCGACACGCAGCCAAGCTGGCCCCTTAGACCCCTACACACCCGCTAAGTCAACGTACCGCGGTCGGAGTGATGACCTGCCTAGTACCGAAGACCTGCCACATTTCTGAGAAAGTTACCGGGATAATCATCCCCTCGAGGTTCCCGCTCGTCTAACCGAGCACCACAATCCTGCCACTCCCGCAACTGGGAGGAGTTACATAAATCCAATCTTACCTACTATGGATACTCTTGCCTACTTTAAATGTTATTGTAATTTAGGGTTAATCTTGGACTTCCCGAGGGTTACCCTGTAAGGGGCTCGCTACGGTACTAGGAACTACAATGGGATGACACCCCAAAGTTCCCTTTCTCAAGACACTTAGTATTATTGGTATCCACCCCTAAGATTACCCTCTTATCATCTCACTTGAATTAAACCTCAGTTCTTTATGACCCTCTAAGCGGAAAGACGATCTTTCGTCAATCCCGAGCACAACCTTACCCATAGCTCACCAAGCACTCTCTCATCACCTAAGCTCCTTTTTAGTGTCCTCAACCTCTTTATCCAAATCAGGTACACCAACTACCTCCCATTCCCACCTAATGGTCTACACGTTATCTCCATTCTACCGTTTTACTATTCGCAGACCAAATGAGTTATATGAACCACATAAGGGGAGGTACTACAAATATTCATCCAATTGACTCAAGATTATTACCAGAAGACTATCATGATATTATAAGATTAAGCTCGACTTTTACTCAAGGGTTGTTTCTCATCCAGCCCTGTTAGATTCAACATATATATTTAAATGTTAATACATACTACGTCATCAATCGTTCATTACATAATTTTCCCCAATATTTAGGTCAATCACCTCCAATGTTATATTAAAATCATAATAATAACCTTTACATATAATGTAATTAGGAGCACTATTCAGATCACAACTTGCCTAAAGTTCCATGCACATATTTATTGTCCTAGAGCGTCATCAAACAAGTGATCAATCAAATGACTATATTAACCCAAGACTTCTAAAATTTCCTCTACACGTCAGGGTTAGCGTCTTAAGTGTTTACACTTAAGAGCACTATTCAGATCACAACTTGCCTAAAGTTCCATGCACATATTTATTGTCCTAGAGCGTCATCAAACAAGTGATCAATCAAATGACTATATTAACCCAAGACTTCTAAAATTTCCTCTACACGTCAGGGTTAGCGTCTTAAGTGTTTACACCATATCCCAGCTCATTCGGAATAGTCTTGATAGCTATTTACGACACAATAATTTTATAACCTAATATTGACAAATCACAGCATGTTTATATCCGAAAATTATGAAATTTAAGAGGGATGTCCACATTGTCATCAACATTTATCTACCAATTCCAAACATCCTCCGATAAACAAAACAAGGTAAATCACTAAAATATATATAAACAAGAATCCCTTTCAATTCTGATCTCGCTGAAGCCTCTAGCATAGACTCGCTGCTTTGTACGATCACAATTTATTATTCACAAAATGACAATAAATATTCATCTAAAAATCATGAAATTCTACAGCGATATGCACATCATCATCAACATCATCTCTACAATTTTGTTTTGAACAACAACAAGTATCAATGAAGTTATTCCAAAATTCATCGAGATTTAGGCTACCATGACACAGAATACTAAAACTGAAATTCTGAGAGTTTCACTACACTAAAATTTACGTGCCACCCCATTCTGGAAAGTTAACAACAAGGGCTACAATTTTTATGTTGAACCGAAGGTCCAATTCCAAGTGTTTCATCCTCAAACAAGCTCGACAAGCTGACTGTGTAATACATGACAGCAAACTTACAAACCTTAATTACACAGTCTGTTTTCAAGGGTTATCTAGGGAGCTACAGGGCTCCTCAAAATATGTACAGTCACTCATCTCGAAGGATTTTCCGAGATCTACAACTTTAGTGTTGAGCCCGAAACCTGAATCCCACTGTATCATGCCCAAAATTGGACTTGAACACAGCTACGCGCAGAAAACAAATTTCTGCATCGGTCTGCAGATATA
Source organism: Dactylorhiza incarnata (assembly GCA_033032865.1). Taxonomy (NCBI): domain Eukaryota; kingdom Viridiplantae; phylum Streptophyta; class Magnoliopsida; order Asparagales; family Orchidaceae; genus Dactylorhiza; species Dactylorhiza incarnata. The sequence goes on along the minus strand of JAWHQI010000088.1, from coordinate 3,231,131 downwards.
ATTTCTGCACATATCTTAAAGTAAATCTAATGACATTTGTTCATCTTCTTCCTCCAGCAAGGGGGTAAAATGAACAGCGCTATTTCCTCAAATACTCCCTCAAAAGACCACAAATCTTCACGAGATCAAGTCCTCTCTCTCTTCGTATTGAAGAGAGGGGATGATTGAAGCAAATCTCACGGCGATCGTCGCCCTAGAACGGAAGTTCTAGCGTGGTCTTCTCCTATGGAAACACCATAACTCACAAGGTTGGGTCCTCTTGGCCCAACATCTCTCCTATGTGATCTAAAGATCTAGCACCAAGGGAGAGGGGAGGAAGTCACCTGATTTCCGGACGACGTTCGCGGTGGTCTCCTCTGCGGCATGGCGGCAGTTGGCCAAGACTGATTAAAGGGGTCCTGATCCACAGAAATATCAAACATGTAATCAGTTGACGTTACCCAAACTAAAAAGGAGAACAACAGACATCCGATCAAGGTAAAAGCCCTAAATAATAGTGTACTAACAGCAACAACACAAATGCTGAATCAACCAACATTATCTAATAAGACAGGAGGATACACAACAACTACTAAAACAAAACAATCCTAGCAGAAGGGACAGCTGCATTGAATTAAAGGGAACAATAGAGAGTGGACTGCAGCAGCCGACCAACAAGAGAAGAAACAACAACACATGAACAACCCTATGGGCTGCAGCAAATCAGCCCAAACAAGAACATAAAAGCTGATTTCAGTCAACAACACAACCTGCATCATAGTTTCTAGGATTCCCCTCCAATTCCAACAGAAAAACACTCAAAGAAACAGGAACTGCAGCATAACATAGCCATACAGGAGGGAGAACAGTCCACCCTCCTTAAACCAACGGCCACAAAACCAAGAAGGAAAATAGCCCAGGAAAGAGAACAGAAATTATACAAGAAGGAGAACCACCGGCCAACAAATCCAGCAATAACCCCCAAATCACTTCCAAAGCCACCTCAAATATCGTCCCAGAATCCAACTGGACTAGGCAGAAATTAAGGGGAAAAAGAACTAAAGCTTACAGTGATTTAGAAGAGATCTTATCGAGGCCTTGCTTCTCCAAAACCCCCAAAACGACACAGCTTCAACTCCAACAAAGCCGCACAACCTTCGATCCCAGCAACACTCACTGGTTCCCGTAACGTGAAGTGCAGAGAGAGGTAGAGGAGGAGGGGAAGAGGAAGAAGACGCCGACTTCAAAACCCTAGCTGAGACGGAAGCGGGAGAGAGAAGGGAGGAGGTCAGATGTGCAGAAGATGGTGGAGATCTTGCCGGAGGAGAAGATCGCCGGAGATCGGAGAGGTTGACGATCGGAGCAAGAGAAGAAGTGGGCGGCCGAAGCTTGGAGTGTAGGAGCAGCTGCTCTCGGGTAGGGAGGAGAGACGGCTCGAAATGGAGGGAGGAGTTTCGTCCATGGATGGCGGAGATGAGGCCGGAGCTTGGAGGAGGGAGGAGCTCAGAGTTCGCCGGAGGAACTCGTGGAGGAGTGGCCGCCAGAGTTGAAGGTCGTGGCTGGTAGAACCTTGGAGGAGAGGTTGTCGGCCGTGAGGAGAGCTGCGCCGGAGCCGTGAGGTGAAGAGAGATCGGAGCAGTCGCCGGAGCCGGGATCGGGAGTGGAGGAGGGGAGTGCCGTCAGATAGCAGGGAGGAGCTCGGGAGGTAAGCTTCCTAACCTAATCTTTTATGTATATATATTATATATTAATATTATGATAATAATAATAATAGTAATGATATTATTATTATTGACTAAAACGCTCGCACAATGTCGTAGAGGACTCGAAATTTGTCCGGAACAGGCTCGTTACGACTGTCTCGCCGATACGCATCTGTCGGAACAGTCCACGATCAAATCCGAGTTCGTTTGCCTATTTTACGCTCCCCGGAGCGTTTGCGGCATAATTTGACTTAAACGTCAAAACTCCTTCAAACGACGTCGAAATCGCAAACGGATAAATTCGTTGAACTCGTACTATTGTTACGAGTCTAACAAGACCGACTGGGGTCAATTGTGAGGTCGTTTGGTCAATTTCACCATTTGGATAAATATGCTATTCGCAGACCACATTAATAATTTCGTCGATTCTCATCAGAATCGAGCGCGGACAGTTTCGTTGAACTCGTATAGGCTTCACGAGTCTAACAAGACTGACTGGGGTCAATTGCGAGATTGTTTGGTCCATTTCACCATTTTGGATAAATATGCTATTCGCAGACCACATTAATAAATTCGCCGATTCTCATCACAGTTTTGTTGAACTCGTATAGGCTTCACGAGTCTAACAAAATTGACTGGGGTGAATACCGAGACCGTCTGCTGCATATCGCCTTTTGGATAAATATGCTATTCGCAGACCGTGTAATTTGAGCTAACGTACGCACTATAATTCCTTCAAGGCGGTACGCCTCCTTCGAGTTTTATTGCTCAAATTATATTTTCCGGACAGCTCGGATCCCGATACAGCAAACATCGAGACAAGGAATAGAAATGGTATTCGCCGCGTTCGTCGAGTGCACTCCTCCGGCTCAGGTGCAAGCCGGGCCCCCAATACACCACGAGCTCGAGTCAACTCGCTCGACTCAAAAACGCGCACAAGGGGTCTAGCTCGAATCGGGATGTTACAGTAACTGCTCCAGAAGTCAGGGGACTTATTCAGAAGGTGGATGCGTGATGTTTTAGGGCACATGGGCGTGCGCGGTTCTGACGATTTGTTGCGGCTCCGACGACATTAGAGAAAGGCCCTACCGGCCAAGGAGAAGAGAGGCGGAACTTGGAAGGAGAGAAAGAACATCTAAATTTATTAACATCAATAATGATTTTTACAGCTGAGTTCTGGTATTTGTAATACATTATTTGACCGTTGGAGTGGGGCCTGACACATGGATTGCCAGCCCATCACTCCTTACATCAATAATGATTAATTAATAACGTAACACTGTTTCATGGAGGCTGTGATGTCTGTTGATGAAATGACACATTTGTTGGGGCACACAGGCGTGTGCCAAAGGACGTGTCAATATGTACTTCTCGAAATTGTAATTGTACGGAGTGTTATATAAACTTCTGGTTATTCTAGGTTTTGGGCATTGAGAATTCTGAATTTTAAAATCCTCACTCTTTGTAACCGTCTCTGTTCTTGATAGCTAGTGAATATCTCGACTGTTTCTGCCCGTGAACGTAGCTCATCTTGAGTTGAACCACATAAATTTGTGTCGTTTGTAATTATTTACTTTTGTTTCGTTTTTCATTTTTCTCCTATTTTCATGATAAGTTTAATTTTGTTACCATAAATATAAGGTTTTCCTTTATAATTCATAGGCTTCGATTGTAAAAAATAATGTTTGTTTGTATTTATTTTCATTGAAAACATAAATTAAAATGAATACAAATGTGAAGTTTTTGTCATTAATGTAATGTTAGGTGCATTTAAAGTATTATGAAAAGTACCAGCACACAAATTAACTTTTGTATTACTAAATACCAGCACACAAATTAACATTAATTTAATACAAGTTAATGTTAAGATCAAACAACCTAAAATTCTTAACTTTTTAAGGCTAATTAAGAAATAAATTTCATGCTATCAATGTTTCTTTTCTTTATTTTAAAACTTATCATAATCTCAAGTTTTTTTTGTAACAAAATATCTAATATTAAATATTCAAAACAACTTGAGATTTATAATTAAATATTAATTGAAGAGTTTCAAAAATATTCATAAACATGAACTAGGAGATAAAGCAACGGGTGTTTTATTAAACATTAAAGCTCTGTTTGAAGCTTCGGCGGCAGTCATGAACACGGTGGTTATTATCGTTGTTCGAGAACGCCTGACTTCGCGTAAGAAAAATAACTCATTTTTATGCCCAATTCTAGTTTTATTTCTTAGTAGCGATCATAACCGTTGTCATGCCAAGTATACATTCTATGATGGTGGTGTTTTTGCTCAAACTCATCGAAGCAAAAAAGTCGTACCAAACGCAGCCTAAACCGTTGTGCATTTTCGTACATTTCATCTTAGCTGAGATTACTAATTAAGTACATTTAATTTGTTAATTACTTTGAAATAAAATAAAATCATCTAATGTATACACAACGTTTTTTATTCCACTAAAAATGCATGCAAAAATAATACGTTCAGAAAAAACCGGGCCGGCCCGGAAAAAGCCCGGCGAGGCCCAGGCCCGCGCAAAGCCCGCTCGGGCCGGGTTTAGGGGCCTAACTGGGCCCCCATATTAGGCAAATGTCTGGCCCGGTGCCCGGTTTATCGGGCTCTTGAAAAGCCCGGTTTGGCCCCCTAAGTTGCCATGGGAGCTTGCAACCATGACAGCCATAAGGCCGGGCCTGGCCCTGGGGGCCTTGGCAGACCCCATTTGGAGCGAAAGCCCGAGCCCAGCCCGGTTGAGGCTAGACCCAGGCTAAGCCCGGTTGGGAAAAAGCCCGGGCCCGGTAGGCCCGGTCTCGGCCCGGGCCCGCCGGGCTTTTTGGACAGGTATAGTTCAACTCGAAATAATATTTAATTATTAAAACTGTTGAGATTGCTCTCGTATGATAAATTGATTTGGGTTAAGACCCGACCCGTTCAGTTGCGTGTTCAGGCGGATCTGCCGCCGAACTTGTCATTCGACCAGAAATCGTCAAAAGCAGGTGAGCAGTCCAACAAGCTTTTCCCCTCTCATCGGACCGTCGTCTCGGTAACGGAGAAAGCCATTGCACGGCCGCTTCCTTGATCTCCAGCGACGACGATGCATGGTTTCGCTCCTCTCGTCCTCTCCCTTCTCCTAATTTCCCGGGAGTTGGTCGAGTGCTTGGAATCCTCTCCACGGCCCTTCGATGGAGACCGAGCATCGACTCCGATTGTGCTGCCTCTCGCCTACTCTTCCTCCAATTACACTGGCCGATCCGCCGATGAGAGGTATCTCCGAATGCGAGGGCTTCGGGATGGAGATCACCCGGCCCACAATGCCCGTATGCCTCTCTTTGACGATCTCCTCACCAACGGGTACATTCTTTTCTTGATTTCTTGATCTCGATCCGGCGACGAGGCTCTTGCCCGATGCGTTCGTGGTCATTTCTCATAAAATTTCGATTCGATTTCAGGTATTATACCACCCGGCTCTATATCGGGACACCGCCACAGAAGTTCGCGCTGATCGTGGATTCAGGGAGTACGGTCACCTATGTTCCTTGCTCCACCTGTGTGCAATGCGGAAATCACCAGGCAAGCCGGATACTTTATGTTTCATTCATTCTTTGGATGTTGTTTAGGGGCGGTTTGGTTCAGTGTAATCTAGAGATCACTGTTAATAGACACCAGCATGGTTTGTGAAATTTATTTTCTTTAACCCTCGTGCTGCCTTTGCCTCTGAACAACCCCACCATGATCGACATGGTTGATTCAATCCTGGAATCTCGTAACAGCAAAACAGAAACTAATATTGATAGAATGGCAACCAAACTATTACAAACCGATCTTTGAACATGACCAAATGCTGTCTTCTTCACTAGAAAAATGCCTAAGTAGCTCACATATAACATGCCTATTACAGGAGCCTCTACTCTTATTTATAGCCAGCGCATTACAGATTAAAAGAATGACTATTTACTAAAATGCTATCGTGCCTAACAAGCTCCCACTAATTGTTTTAACCTAAATTATTTTGGCCCGTAGCAATGTCCCCCCCCCCCCCCCCCCCCCCCCCGAAACCTTCCTAGTATCAAAATGTGGATTTCTTTGCTTCAAGTCCCTAACAAGCTCCCACTAATTGTTTTAACCTAAATTATTTTGGCCCGTAGCAATGTCCCCCCCCCCCCCCCCCCCCCCCCCCCCCCGAAACCTTCCTAGTATCAAAATGTGGATTTCTTTGCTTCAAGTCCCTCAGAATCTCCCAAGTTGCGTAATCCTTGTCGCCGTTACCCATTTTAGCAGTTATAAAATCATGCACATAAGGTGTAAGTTGTTCATACACTACTTCATAAGGCGCTACTCTTATATCACTATTCTACTAACGATACCCACTTCAACGAGTTTCGGAGTTTTTCAAACATCATACATCTAAGATAATTATTCATGCAACGATTCACCACCTTTCCCATCCGATTAAGGATGATAAGCCGTAGTAAAGTAACAGTTTAATTTGAAAGGATAGAGCATGAATGCTCGATAGGTTGCAAAAAAGGGGTGCGCCCAATAGACATAAAAAAGTGAAGACTCAATTGCATTTTGACATATTCAATTTAACCCCCGTCTCTTGAATAATTCTTGCCAAAACACCGAAAAAACAATGCACCCCGGTCACTAATAATGGATATAGGTATCCTGTGGAGGCGAACAATATAATATAGGAATACCTGATCCTCCGTTTCAATTGTATACAGGTGTTGCAAAGCAATAGAGTGTGCATACTTACTCAATCTATCCACCACCGCTAGGATTCGATTTTTTTGGGATTTCGATAAGCCCTATATGAAATCCATTCATAAGTAGTTGCACACTCGATCATGTATAAACAAAGGTTACAACATACCCACAAGTCTCTGATTGTCTCCTTTACATTGTTGATGGACAACACAAACGCGTATATACTCAAAGACTTCTTGTTTCATCTACTTCCAGTAAAAAGTCTGCTTAATTCTCTTAAGGCTCTGTTCGTTTGGAAGGAATTCAAATGTGAGAATTGGAATTAACTCAATTCCAATTTCGCATAAATTGAAATTGAGGTCAATTCTAATTTTGATGTTCGACTGAAGACAAAAATTCAGACATTGAAATTGGAGTTAGCAATTCCGCTATTCGACTGCACATAAGAATTCATTGTCAGGAATCACAATTTAAAATGTAAATCTGTGACAAACACATGTGCACTTAAGGTTTCAAGCTTAATCATTTTTTACTAACAACATGAGTCTCAGACTTTCTATCTACAAATATATCCTATTTCTTTTTTTATATAAAAAGAAGACAATCAATAGCGAGGACCACAAATTGGATTTTTCAGGCAACGGATAGTGCGAGAATGAAAAACTAACTCATTGTTTCCACGGCCATTGTTATCACAAAATTCTAGTTTGCTTTTGAAAATTGGAACAACTCCATCAACACTATCTTCTTTACTCAAACAAGCATAAAATCAAACAAGTTGAGAGTTTAAATTTCTAAAGTAGAAAAGGCATTTTTATCTACTATATCTTCTTTACTAGAACTTCCATAGATGACCCGCCTAAAGAACCAGAACAATGACAATGTAAGCAAGATCAACAAGTGGTAGGAAGCAAAGAACCCGTGAAGAAATACAGGTCCTATCGCTCAGATGCATTCCCGAAAGCTACGAATGAAGAAGAAAGGCAAGGGATCACATACCAAGATCTGTTGCTTGGAAGAACTCCACCTTCGAAGTAGCTACATAGCGAAAGGGAGTGGGGAGTGATCGATGGACAAGCTCGAAGACTGGCCCTTGGCGAGGAAATTTACTCTTTTCGTTCTCGTATGCCATGAACCTTGACTTTATACAACTTGTATTCTATCTTTTTATGCATCACAATGCTCAGCTTGAACGAAACCCTCCTCCATGACCGACGAGCTGCTTGCTTCCTTCGGCTCGAGGAAATGCCCGTTGGATCTCAGCCTCCGTATGAGATATAACAAGCAGTGGAGAATCTCTTAGTTTCTTCTTCCGACAAGGCCACGTGCGACTCTGGAAAGAAGCTTCTCCTTCTTTGAAATGGAGAAGCTTCTTGATGGGGACTGGGCCACACGACCCGTTTGGGCCTAGTGACGATCGGAGAAGCTCATCACGAGCGGATCGCCGATCGTAGGATTTTTCGCTCTTTTACTTTTTTCTTATTTTATGTAATTTTTAGTTTTTTGGAGGTTACAAGGATCAGAGGATCTCGACCGTCCGTGGTCCCCCCATGCACTATGTAAAGGGGGTAGAGAGCTCATATTTGAGGCATTGAAATTTGATTAAAGAAGAAATTGCCCATTTCGATCACCCAGTGCCGAAGCCGGAAATCCGAGTGCCGAAGCTTGGATTTACCTCCTCCCCTCTCCTTGGCCGACCATCTCTATCCCTCCCCCACCATTTGCCGGCAACCCTCCCTCCTCCACTCCCTTGCCGTGGAACCACCCCTCTTCACCTCGCACCCCATAGCCGCCCCCTTAATCTTCCCCTTGTCGTTGAACCACCCCCTCCACCCCCTCCACGTAGACGATCACCCCCGCAATTCCCCTCTCCAAACACCACCCAAAATAGCCCCAAACATCTCCAATCCACCTCCGGTGATCACCGAAAAACCACCTCCGGTGATCCCTCTCCAATCCCCTTATCAATTCACCGTTTTCAGTTTTTTGGCGATCGCCGAAAAACACCTCCGGCCATCACCAGCACCGGCCGGCTCGCCGGCGACCATCTTCGGCCACCTCCGGCCAGCCACCACCCAACTACCCCATAATCACCACCCCACTACCCCATAACCACCTCCCTCACTATCACACTACCTCCATAACTCCCCACTAATTATTTATTCCCTAATTTTAGGATTTCACTCCTAAAAAAATAAGCCTCATTTCCCTCTAACCGGCCCTCTCCCACTCCCTCCTCTCAACCGAATCCCCTCTTCCCGTCAGCCCACAATACCTGTGAGACACACCTTTATGCAGCGGGAATTCATAATGCGGCCTTCCCAAAAATCAAGCTAACTCCACCCAGTAGTCCTTCCCACGCCACGTCTTTTTAGCTGGCTGCTTGAGCATCCAAATCCAACATTCTCGTTTATGGATTCCTCTCTTGGAAGCCATAAAGCTGCTTCCTGAGTCTTCATAGCAGCCCACACCTACCTAGAATTTAATTCCAGCCATCCCGCTACTGAAAGTGACTCCCCATCCCATTCCTGCAGCCAGGCTACACCCCTGAATCTTGAGAATTTAATTCCAGCACCCAGGATTCTAATTCCTGCTGTCAGAGCTCCCCATTCCAGCACCAGACACTATTCCAGCAGTCCCAAACCCCCATTTGACGCAGGACGAATCTATAGGCGGCGAGATAATCGGCGACCTAACCCTACATGCTATGCAAATCCCGACGGATTAAATCACAATTGAATAATAATCAATGACATCCCACACAGTTAATTCACAACAAGACGGAATGATTTATTAGGGCAAAAAAAGCTTAGGCTTTCTTCCGCGTGGAGGGTCAAAGCACGAACACTCGGCGAATAAACCCTGCAAACCACAATAATAATTTAACAAACAACTACCATGCAAAATATTCAAACAAGTACTAGATCCAATCCAATATAAATATGCTGAAAATAATAATCCAATACAACGAGAACCCACCAAGTAGTGGGCTGACCAAGGCACTAAAGAATTCAGAGCCGGAGATGCGTGGATGTGGTGTGGGTGTCTGTCCTCGACGGTGGATGGTGGAATCGGATCGACAATGGATGGATCGACTACGTATGGGTAGATCCGGGCGGGGGAGGGTAGATCCGATAATTTGAGACTGGATCCGGGCTGAAATTTTTCAGATCTGGACTGATTTGGAGCGGGGGGTGGGGGGGTGGGGGGGGGGGGACTGTGGGGAGTGGATCCACGGAATGGGAGGTGTTGGGGGCCAACCCGGCGGCTGGGTGAGAGAGGGCCGGCTGCTGGGGGTCTGAGAAAGGGAGGCGGGTGGCTGGCAGCAAGGATGCCTCCATACAAAAACCCCTCCCCTTTATATAGATGAGGGAGGGCAACCATAAAAGGAATTACAAAATAACACATTTAATTAATTAATATTCATTAATTAATATCAATCAATTAATTCATACAAATTGATTACAAGAAAATTGACCACGACAACTTCCATATGCGCGCTCCATAAATTCTGCCGAGGGGGGTCCACCTAAGTGAATGTGCATGCCTAATACGAACAATATTATTATTATTAAATAGTACCAATTAATTAATAGTAATAACTTTCGCCAAGGCGGCTTCCATATGCGAATGCGTAACATAATATTCCGTCATGAATTATCCAAGGGGGCTTCCATATGCGAATGTGTAACATAAATGTTCCAAGGGGGCTTCCATATGCGAATGTGTAACATAATATTCCGTCATGAATGTTCCAAGGGGGCTTCCACATGTGAATGCGTAACATACCATCGCCCTTGAAAATCGACCTTGCCCTTAAGGTCGAGCCTCCAATATGTAGCGGAATCGTTAATAGGAGAGAGAAGTGACATGGAGAATTTTGGGAAAGCAGAATATGATATTTTGGTGAAATGAAATGTTTGGTAATAGTAAAATAACGCCCAAAATAATTAATTTTTTTGGATTGAACGTGAGAGAATTGGTAGGGGGGCAGCCGCTAGGGGAAAAATAATAATTAGAAGAGAGGTACGGGTGAAAACAAATAAAATGACTGGGATAGTGAGATTTGAAAAGAGGGGGGGGGGGGGGGGGTGAAAGGTGGGGTGTGGCTTTTGGTGGAGGAAAAAATGGCAGCTGGGGGGTTCTTTTTGCGTGGGGTGCAAGGGAAGCGGTAAAGATAGTTGTTGCCTAGAAGGGAGGGGAGAGGGAGTTAAGCAAACATCAATGCCATTGTCAGGAGGCGTGAAAGAGGGGACTATCGCCTGTGTCGAGGAGTGCAGAACCTGGGTCGAAGATGTAAGAACGGGAATGGGCGAGAGATAAGGAGACGAGGGAAGCGGCGTAGGAGGGAGTTCTGGCGGGGAGGGGACGGCTCAAACGGAAATCGGGGAGGGAGTTCTGGCGCAGGGAGCGGGTTGAACAGAAATCTAGCCTCACAGGGGTGTGGTGATGGATGTGGCGGCTTCAGCGTCGGTGTCCGCCCCATTGTGCAGCCTTACGAGGATGTCTGGGAGGTCTGACAGCAGCGGGCGGCCGCCATCCGCATTGGTCACGAGGGCAGAGAATGTTGGCTTCGATGAATCGACGCCGGACACAAGCTGCTGCAGGCCATTGCTCGTTTCCGTCAGCGCCGGCTTCGTAACGAGGAGGTGCGGAGCCACAACAAGATCTGTGGAGGAAGGCGGTGGCGGAGTAGCGATCATCGGGCTGGACGTTTTTGGGTGCAGATCCGAGCCCGGCAGCGAGGGGGCATCATTTTGTGGCTCCTCGGCAAGGGCCAGTTGGCGGAGTGCTGGAGCAGACTCCTTTCTGCGATTTTCGTTAGCGAGGTGTTTGGTAATGAGGTCACTCATAGCCCAAAGGTCCTTGCGGATCTCGTGGATGAAGTGGAGGTCGAGCATGACGCTGGTTCCCGGCGGCTGCAAGGGTAGCGGGCGGAGAGCGGCAGGTCGGACCAATTGTTACGGTTTTGATAATTTCGGGGAGGAATCCGACAAGGGAAGGGGTCGGCGGTGGCGAGCTAGAAAAAAAGAGGAAGAAAAGAGAAGAAACTTAGGGAGCAACCCTAATAACTTTCATACATCCAAGATGCCTCCATACAAAAACCCCTCCCCCTTATATAGATAAGGGAGGGCAACCATAAAAGGAATTACAAAATAACGCATTTAATTAATTAATATTAATTAATATTCATTAATTAATATCAATAAATTAATTCATACAAATTGATTACAAGAAAATTGACCACGACAACTTCCATATGCGCGCTCCATAAATTCTGCCGAGGGGGGTCCACCTAAGTGAATGTGCATGCCTAATACGAACAATATTATTATTATTAAATAGTACCAATTATTTATTAGTAACAACTTTCGCCAAGGCGGCTTCCATATGCGAATGCGTAACATAATATTCCGTCATGAACTATCCAAGGGGGCTTCCATATGCGAATGTGTAACATAAATGTTCCAAGGGGGCTTCCATATGCGAATGCGTAACATAATATTCCGTCATGAATGTTCCATGGGGGCTTCCATATGTGAATGCGTAACACCTCCTCAACCCGAGTCCACAGCTAGAGACTTTTCCCCACCGGAGACCCAGTGTCATACGAGGAATCCACTCCTCGGTGGTGAGCATGAGCCTACCCCTGACTCGTTAGTGTATGGCGAGGGATATAATATCACGTCTGTTGAGATTACTTCTGAGAGCGGCGCGACAAGAGCACTTGCGTTAGGCATGAGTGACTGTTTATTGCCTACACCTTTTTTTGATGAGGATGAGATGTCGGCGAATGGTCTTTTTTGAGCACACAATTCTTGGCGCCTCCTCAGGTCATATCTCCGAATCACCCTATGCCGGAGGATCTCGAATCTAGTGTTGAGTACTTAGTGTTCACCCTCTTACGTTTAAGGTTACTCCTGATATTTCAGGAACTTATATTGGTACTCGTCGCATTTGCGACGAATTTCATTATACCCCCCCCCCCCCCCCCCCCCCCCCCCAGTGATCCACCTGATGAGTTTTCACTTTAATGGAGACATTCTATACATCATAGAGTGGCATCTAAGTGTCAAAGTCTCACACAGGCTTCTTACTCTCGATGGGTATTTCTACACCATATCTAGAGAGCCTTCGGATAAACCATCACTCTTTCATTTGGTGGGTTTTTTTTACACCCCACCAAATGAACCCCTGACCATGTGCCCCTCTGGAATGAATCCTGGAGGGTTGTAGAGCCTCTGCACAGGATATTCGTTGAGTCTGCTAACCGTCATTCATTATCATTTTGTAGCATGCATGAGTCTGTCCGACGAAGAGTTGCTTGCAATAATGAAATTTATAAATCATATGCGGATAGTCACAGTAGAATGCAAAACTTTAAAGAAGGAGAGCAAGTGATGGTTCGTACATGCGTTGAGAGGTTCCCCAAGGGAACTGCTTGAAAATTGAATGCTAAGCAAATAGGTCTTTACACAGTCCTCAAAAGAATTGGAACAAATGCTTATGAGCTAGGTATCCCACAGAGTATGAGAATTTCACCCGTATTAAAAATAGAAGATTTGACTCCATTCTTTAAGCCACACGATTACATGTCCCATTCGCACTCTACTACCACAACACCTCAGCCATCGTCTTCGTTCACCACTTCACTACATCCACAACTTTCACCTACTTCTCCCACCACCTCAGCCCCTCAGCCCCAGTCTTCGTCTACTACTCAGCTTCCATCACAACCCTAGTCCTCATCACCGATTGATCCTACAGATTCTTTCACCGTAGTACCACTTCCTCCGCTACAGGTTCCACTGTCCTCAGGCGCCATACCGTTCAACGACATCATTGATCCAGCTACAGTTCCCATTTCTTCAACAATAGCATCGCTTCCTCCAACACTGGTTTCTTCGTCCACTGGCACCGTACTGTTCGACGTCTTCAGTATGATCGTGACCCATGAGCACGTGCCAACACCAGACAACGTCAAATACTTGGTCCATTTGCAGGGCCGTACGATGATTGACGACACTTGGATTCCCGCAACAGAGTTCGAGAGACTCGCCCCAGCTCTACGACGTGATTATGACCATCTCCATTCACACGGTCCGTTTAGGCCCAGTGACGATCGGAGCCTCTTATCCGATCGTAGAATTTTTCGTTCTTTCACTTTTTTCTTATTTTATGTATTTTATGTTTTTTTAGGGTTTCAAGGATCGGAGGATCTCGACCGTCCGTGTTCCCTCCCATAGTCTATATAAAGAGGTAGATGACTCATGTTTGAGGCATTGAAAGTTAAAGTAAAGAAGAAATTACCCCTTTCGATCACCCGGTGCCGATCAAAAATCCGAGTGCCGAAACTTGGATTTACCCCCTCCCCTCTCCTTGGACGGCCATCTCTATCCCCTCCAGCATTTGTCGGCAACCTGTTGCGTGCCGCGGCTTGCCGACGAGTGAATGGACGGTTGGAGGTTGAATCCTGTTTGTTGCGTGCCGCGGCTTGCCGACGAGTGAATGGACGGTTGGAGGTTGAATCCTCTAGGATGGGTTCGAAGGGGAATGGTGGAGGCGTGGTTGCAGGCGGAAATTGGAGAAGTAGGGGAGAGATAGAGAGAGAGCTTGATGAGAGAAAGAGATTAATATTCTTTCTGCTTAAATTCCCTGGTACCAGACTCCACATATAAATAGAGTTCTCACATGAGAGCTGACCCCCCGTTTGGGCCTTAATCAACGGGACAAATAAAGATACAAATCTAACCATATTTAATTAGGCTAGAATAGGCATAATAATTAGGCATAATAATTAAAAGGATTTAAAAGCTATAGCCATATATAGAGAGACTAGAATAGGCAAGATATCTTTATGGAATTGCTCGTGGTCCCGAGGTGGAATTGCGGCGCTGGTAGACCCGCCCCCAAAGAAGATCTTCCGGAATCCCGTCGCTGTCGCCGGGCGGTATCGGGCTGCTGTCGCCGGGCGGTATCGAGCTGCTGTCGCCGGGAAGTATCGGGCTGCTGTCGCCGGGCGGTATTGGTACCGTAACATCTCCTTCCTCGTCGGAAGACAGCTTGTCCTCAAGCTGTGTTGGAAGGTCCGCGATTGGTGTTGCGGGAGGTTCGCCGATGAAGCGTTTGAGTTGGGATACGTGAAACACGTCATGGATGCGCGCCCCGGTGGGTAGGTGGAGACGATAAGCCACTTCGCCAATCCTTTTGGTTATTTGGAACGGGCCGTAGAATCGTGGTCCCAATTTGTTGTCGGTGATGGCGTGCTGGAGCGTAGTTTGGCGATATGGTCGGCGCTTGAGCCACACCCATTCGCCGATTGCATATGATACATCGCGATGTCCGCGGTTGTATGTTGTCTCCATGCGGTTTTGAGCTTGCAGAAGGTGTTTGCGGGCGGTGGCGAGCATATGATCCCGGTCACGTAGTTGTTGGTCCACGGCGGTTATGGTGGCTTGGCCCTGTTGGTAAGAGATGAGTTTGGGTGGGTCGCGCCCATAGATTAGCCGAAAGGGTGTTGTTTTGAGGGCCGAGTGATAGGACGTGTTGTAGCAGTATTCAACCCACGGAAGCCACGTTACCCATGTTTTTGGGTGTGCGCCTGCTAAACAACGGAGGTACATTTCCACGGTTCGGTTGACCACTTCTGTTTGGCCGTCAGATTGCGGATGGTATGCGGAGGAGAATTGCAGTGTTGTGCCGCTGAGGGTGAAGAGTTCCTTCCAAAATTGACTGGTGAAGGTTTTGTCGCGGTCGGAGACAATGCTATCCGGCAAGCCATGTAGTCGGAAGATTTCGGTGAAGAATATTTGAGCCACCCGTTCGGCTATAAGTGGACGGACAAGTGGTAGGAAATGAGCCCCCTTTGAAAATCTGTCCACTATTACCATCGATTGTTTTGCCCTTGCTGCGTGGAAGTCCTTCGATGAAATCCATGGAAATATCGGCCCAAATTTGGGTTGGCACGGGTAACGGTTGAAGAAGTCCCGCTGGTAGTAAGTTCACCGCTTTATGTTGTTGGCAAATGGCGCATTGTGCGATAAATTGTTGGACATAGCGGCGAAGTCCCTTCCAATAGAAGGTGGCTCTAATGCGGTGGAGGGTTTTGTGGACCCCTTCATGAGCTTGAGCGTGCGCCTCTCGCACTATGGTTGGGATGTGGGGGGATGTCGGGCTCAAGTAAATTCGGTTTTTGTAGAGAATGAGACCGTCGTGCTCCTTCCATGTTGGCGGTAGTAGGCCCTCTTGCGCCCGGAGCATGAGCTCGGTGAGGTGTGGTGACTTGGCGTTGTCGGCCCGGATGTGATCTATCAAGGGGACGGTCGGCCGTGAGATGGCACAAATAGTGATGGTGTCCTCTGGATGTCGGCGTGAGAGGGCGTCCGCGGCTTTGTTGAGAGCTCCCGCCTTGTATTCGACCGTAAAATCAAAACCCAGTAATTTGCTCACCCACCGTTGTTGCGGTATAGTGGTTAATCTTTGCTCCAAAAGATATTTCAAACTATAGTGATCTGTGCGGACTATGAAGGAACGCCCCCATAGGTAGGGTCGCCAATGTGGTACGGCCTTCGCTAGGCCAATGAGCTCCAATTCATATGCTGGCAACTTACGGTGGTGTAGCGCGGTGCGACGACTGTAATAGGCGATGGGGTGCCCTTGTTGCTGTAGGACGGCACCGCATCCCAGGGCGGAAGCATCGCACTCGATGATAAAAATTGTGTTGAAGTCCGGAAGTTGTAGAACGGGGGCCGAGACCAGGGCGGTTTGGAGGGCTTCGAACGCCCGTTGCTCGGTGTCTTCCCACTGAAAGTCCTTGTGTCGAAGGCGCGCCAGGAGGGGCTCGGCTATGTGGCTATAACCGCGGATGAAGCGCCTGTAGTACCCCGTCAGGCCGAGGAAGGCTCGGATGTCGTGTTGCGATCGGGGAGTTGGCCAAGCTGCGATTCCCTGTAGTTTCTCCGGGTCGGCAGATACGCCGTGTGCATGTATTACGTGGCCGAGATAGGCGACGCTAGGTTGCCCGAAGGAACACTTCGATTCTTTGAGGACGAGGCGGTGAAGGCGGAGTATGTTGAGGACTTCACGTACGTGAATGAGGTGTTCCGCCCGAGACTTGCTATAGATCAAAATATCGTCAAAGAAAACAAGTACAAATTTTCGGAGGACGGATTGAAATACCTCGTTCATGAGTGATTGAAATGTGGATGACGCGTTAGTCAGGCCGAAGGGCATGACCAGAAACTCCAAATGCCCGTGGTGCGTCCGAAAGGCGGTTTTCTCGACGTCCTCGATTGCCATGCGCACCAGATGATATCCGGAGTACAGGTCGAGCTTGGAGAAATGACGTGCACCATGTAACTCGTCGAGAAGCTCCTCGACCACCGGAATCGGGAATTTGTCCTTGACTGTGTTGGCGTTGAGTTCACGATAGTCGACGCAGAAACGCCATGTATTGTCTTTCTTGCGGACCAGAAGAGCTGGGGAGGAGAAGGGGGAGACACTCCGCCGTATCAGGCCTTGTTGGAGCATGGTAGAGCACTGTCGCTCTATTTCATCTTTTTGGAGGAACGGGTAACGGTAGGGGCGGACCACGACCGGCGGTGCTCCTGGGAGAAGACAAATGCGATGATCTTGGAGTCGGTGGGGTGGTAGTTGCTCCGGAATGGTGAAGGTGTCGGCGAACTCCTTGAGTAAACGCTGGAGCTCGGTGTGGCTATCGGAATGGGTGTCGCCCGGTGGTTCCGATCCATGAATGAGGAAAGCCCGCGGCGTTGTTGTTGGGGGAAGACATTGCCATTCAATCTTCGTTGCTCCGTTATACCACTGCATGATAAGGTTGTTGAAATCCCATGTGATGGGTCCCAAGGTACGCAGCCATCGTACCCCTAAGACAATATCAAAGCCGTCGAGGTCGACCACCAAGAGATCTATTTCAAACTTGCGATCGTGTATTGTTAGCGGTACCCGCCTGCAAAGGCCGGGACACGCCATGCTATGACCATTGGCCACCGAAACCTGGAGCGAGTTGCGAGTTGTGATTGGAAGATGTAAGGTGCTTGCTGTCTTGTGGCGGATGAAGTTGTGTGTGCTACCGGAGTCCAATAAAGCCGCCAAGGTGGTGTTTGCCACGTGGACTGGAAGTTGTAGCATGTGGCCCCCATGTGGGCCGGCGATTGCATGAACGGAGATTTCTGGTGTCTCGGAGTCGGGATCCTCGGTGTCGTCATCGGAGGGGTCATCCACCTCAATCCAGAAGAGACGTTTGCAGCGGTGGCCCGGCCCAAACTGCTCTTCGCAGTTAAAACAAAGTCCTTTTGCGCGCCGTTCGATCATCTCGGCGTTGGAAAGGCGACGCCGGAAGGGTTGTTTGGATGGTTCATTTGGTTTTGCCGGCGGAGTTGGTGGAGGATGCTGACTACCCCCGCGGAAGGGGTGTGCATAATCTCGGCGTGCGTGGTGTTGGCGGTCCAAAAGTATGCGACGCTCGCAAGTCCTCGCGATGCTCATGGCGGTCGTGAGGTCTTGGGGATCTTGGAACTCGACGTCCAAACGGAGACGTTCGTGGAGGCCTGCTGTAAATATCGATACCTGCTGGTCCAGACGGCACGTAGCTGCTCTTGCGAGCAGAAGTTGAAAGCGGTCGATGTAGTCTTCTAGTGCGGCCGTTTGTCGGAGAGCGATTAAATCGCCTAGGGGATTTCCGCGGATCGCGGGACCAAAGCGGAGTATACAGGCGGTTTTGAACTCATCCCATTGGAGATTTTTGCGTTCGCCTTGTATTTGAGAGAACCATATTTGTGCGGCGCCATTGAGATGGTAGGAAGCAAGGCCCAACCTGTCTTCCCCGGTTGTGCGTTGGTTGGAGAAGAATAACTCGCACTTAGTAAGCCAAGCAAGTGGATCTTCGCGTCCGTCGAAGCTCGGAAAATCGAGTTTGACATAGCGAGGAAAGGTGTTTCCTTCGTGGCGTTGGCCGGTGTAGCCTTCACCGGTAGAGTTCTACGGTGCCGAGTTTTGGCTTGGGCGGGGTTCGGCGGGAGATCTCTCCGCGAGAAGATGTGCAGTACGGTTGTCGACTTCGCCAAGACGAGAATCCATCTTATCGAGCCGATCCAAGATTTGTTGTAGGAGTTCGCGTTCGGCCATGGATTGGACCGTGGGGAGAGGTAGGATGGGGACGCTGTCCGGTGCGGCTAGGCGAGGTGGGGCGGTCGGCCCTGGGAGCGCTGGCTCTGATACCAGTTTGTTGCGTGTCGCGGCTTGCCGACGAGTGAATGGACGGTTGGAGGTTGAATCCTCCAGGATGGGTTCGAAGGGGAATGGTGGAGGCGTGGTTGCAGGCGGAAATTGGAGAAGTAGGGGAGAGATAGAGAGAGAGCTTGATGAGAGAAAGAGATTAATATTATTTCTGCTTAAATTCCTTGGTACCAGACTCCACATATAAATAGAGTTCTCACATGAGAGCTGACCCCCCGTTTGGGCCTTAAACAACGGGACAAATAAAGATACAAATCTAACCATATTTAATTAGGCTAGAATAGGCATAATAATTAGGCATAATAATTAAAAGGATTTAAAAGCTATAGCCATATATAGAGAGGCTAGAATAGGCAAGATATCTTTATGGAATTGCTCGTGGTCCCGAGGTGGAATTGCGGCGCTGGTAGACCCGCCCCCAAAGAAGATCTTTCGGAATCCCGTCGCTGTCGCCGGGCGGTATCGGGCTGCTGTCGCCGGGCGGTATCGAGCTGCTGTCGCCGGGCGGTATCGGGCTGCTGTCGCCGGGCGGTATTGGTACCGTAACACAACCCTCCCTCCTTTTCCACTCCATTGTCGTGGAACCACCCCTCTCCACCTCCCACCCCATGGCCGACCGCCCTTACTCTTCCCCTTGCTGAGGAACCACCCCTCTCCACCCTCTCCACATAGCCGACCACCCCCACAATTCCCCTCTCCAAACACCACCCAAAACAGCCCCCAAACACGGCCAATCCACTTCCGGCGATCACCGAAAAACCACCTCCGGCCACCTTTGGTTTCAATTTTCAGTTTTCCGGCGATCACCGAAAAATACCTCCGGCCACCACCACCACCATGGGTCGCCTCGCTAGCGACCACCTCCAGCCACCTCCGGCCAGCCACTACCACAACCACCATAACCACCACCCACTACCCCATAACCACCTCCCCCACTGTCCCACTACCTCCATAACTCCCCACTACCCCACTACCCCACTACCCCACTAAGAGTCTGTTTAGGAGAGCGGTGGCAGTTGTGAAAAGAGTGGTTGTAAATGTAGGGCTGCAAATGGAGCTGTAGGAATCTGACTTTTGCAAATGGAGATCTTTGTTTGCAAAGCTATTCATAATAGAGAAATTTTTTGAGCTATTTGACAAAACAACGGTGTGATGTTTATGTTAAAAAAATGCTTGTGAATCATAAGACAAATTGTTTTGAAATCGAAGAAAATCAAAGTTTACATCATAGATTCATCTACGCTCTTTGTTCCTTTATTACAGGTATACATAACACCAAAAATTAAATTGAAAAAAAAAACATGATCAATTTTACGGGAATATTAATAGTTTTTAGTTTTTTTGTACAATCTCATTAGTGATACAACAAATCTTCTGCATCAAAAAACAAACAAAAAAATGTACGATAATAATATAAAGGTCCCCCTTCTCGGCCATGGGCGAAGAAATATGACTCTTTGATCTCCCTTCGAACAATGCAGAAAGCCCTCCTTCTCGGCCATGGACGTAGAAATAATATCATACCCGGCGACGAGTTTCACCTCTCAAAAAAACTTGCGAAAATGTTGGCCAATTACTGCACGAACGATTTCTCCTTTGCAGCAAACCGCCACCCCATATCCCGCCGGTGATTCTCTTCGGCTGGGCCGATTAGTAGAAGTCTTTCGTTCCGGCCAATAGCAGCGGCTCTCAGGTTCTGAAAGATATCTGGTTCTTCGAGATTGCTTACCGTCGAGATCGAGCTCATTTACTCGCCCGCCTTCGGGCAGATAGAAACAGAAGAAAGCGCCCACTGAATGGAGGTTGGGGTCACGGTCTGCTAACGGAAGAAGTCATAAGAGGGATCGAAACGCCGGCTTTCGAAACCGAAGGCGCAAAAACAAGCGAGGAAGGCTGATGCGGTGCGTTTATCCAAAACAGAACGGAATAAAACATTTATTCAAACAGGGCCTAATTCTCTATTCCCTAATTTTAGGATCTCTCTCCTAAAAAATAGGCCCAATTTGACTATTTCCCTCTATCTTAGTCCAGCCGGCCAACCCCCTCTATCCCAATTAATCCTACGTGGTACCACCTTTCCTAACAAACAACCCACCACCCCATTTCATCCACCATAACCGGCCCTCTACCACTCCCTCCTCTCAACCGAAATCCCCACTTCCTGTCAGCCCACAATACCCGTGAGACACCCTCCTGCAGCGGGATTTCATCTCTTGGCCCTCCCAAAAATTAAGCTAACTCCACCCAGCAGCCCATCCCACGCCACGTCTTCTTTCTCGGCCCTTCCCACGCCACGCCATACTTTTGTAATATGCTAAAATATAATAATTTGATAACTGTACATGATTAACAAATTTGTGGTATGGTTCTATTGCCTTGCCAGGCAAGATCTAAATTGCCTTGCACTTGTCATTTTGAATTGTTTTTTTAATTACAAATCTGCTTAGTTTTTTGAGTGTGGTCGGGTAATAAAAGATGAATAGTGTTTCACTGTTAGTTGTAGTACCAAACAGATTACTTGTTGGTCTACTAATGTGCTATTATTGATGATAAAGACTAGTTCTTTTGGTTTAGCCGTCTTATAAATTTTTCTTGTTTATAGTGCTTTTGTACACCTTCACCATATTTCTGCATTCAACGATTATTAAGTGACTTCTATTCAAGCTCTTGTTTTGAGTTTTTTTTGGCAGGACCCAAGGTTCCGTCCAGAACATTCAAGCACCTATGAGCCAGTCAAATGCAATATTGACTGCAATTGCGATAAGAAGAAAATGCAGTGTACTTATGAGAGGCAATATGCTGAAATGAGTTCTAGCAGTGGTTTGCTTGCTCATGAAGTCATATCATTTGGTAAAGAAAGTAACCTTATGCCACAGCATGCCATTTTCGGATGTGAAAATTCTGAATCTGGCGATCTGTTCAATCAACATGCTGATGGCATTATGGGTCTTGGTCGTGGTCAGTTAAGTATGGTTGACCAACTTGTTGAAAAGGGTGCAATTAGTGACTCATTTTCATTATGCTACGGGGGCATGGATATTGGTGGTGGTGCAATGGTTCTTGGTGGAATTCTGCCTCCTCCCGGCATGGTATTCTCCCATTCAGATCCCGGTCGCAGGTATATTTGATCATTTGCTTTCAAGGTGAAAACACTTTATGTACCTAGTTTACAGATACAATTGATACGTCTCCCACATTTACTCTAGTTTCGGGATGGCAACAGTCCCTATTACAATATTGAGCTGAAGGAAATACATGTGGCTGGGAAGGCTTTGCATTTAAATCCAAGGATCTTTGATAGAAAGCATGGAACTGTCTTGGACAGCGGTACAACATATGCATACCTACCACAGGAGGCCTTCACTGCATTTAAGGATGCGGTAAGATCTGTATTCTACATAGCCAGATACCTGCATGATATTTTCCTTGGAATTGACCGTAAATCCATACTGCACACTTTCTATAATCCAAGCAGCCTTTGGACGGAGGCACTTTTGGATTCCTTATCCCTATTTTCTTTTGTTTCCTAACAATTGTGCATAGCTGGAAACTCTGTTGCCTGAATGTGCCATTACAATCTGCTCTCTCGAAGTTTCATTATGAAGGATTTTCCACCATAGTTTTTATAAGCAACTGTTGGAGACAATTTTTTCCTTAGCAAAGAAGGCACCAATGGCGCTTTCATTCTCTGCTATGTTGCATGTTGACACAGGACGAATGTGATTTTGTGGTTTGAGTATGCCTTAAGGGAACTCTAATGGATGAATGCAAGTGTAGTGTCGTGGAGGGATCTTAAATGATGCAATACTCATACAATTATCCAACAAGTAATTACAACAAATCCTAAAATTAACTGGAGAATTCACATAAGTGCACAATAGAGATTAGATTTTAGAAACACGAGCAAGAGCCAATTAGAATAAAAAAGAAGAGTGTTTCAAATAATTACCCGATGATTGAAACCGAGAAGCAGGCGCAATGAGCTCCTCCTAAATATCACTCCTCACTACTAACTCGTGAGATCGAATCGTATAATTGGCAACTGACATAGTCTCTTGTTGATGGTCGTGCAATTGGTCAAGGAGTGGACTCCTATGAGATTCTGAAAGGTATTTCCTCAATACTCGTTTCTTGTCTGCCAATCGGGATATGGGGTGAAAATCATCGCTCTCAATCCTATGCTTTAGGTCAGTCTAATAAATCTTAATCTGACCGCTTCATCTTAACACATCAAATGCGACGCTTGTCAGATACCTCATACCAATTAAAACATTCCTCTATGCCTAATAACCAATCTGTAAGCTTCTTTGAGTCTAGTTGACCACCAAAGGATGACACATCTTGCCTAAATATTTGTATGATATTATCCTCCTAATAATACATTCTATGAGATCCATGATACTCATTGTAGTAATCATCTCTAGAAGAATCAAATTGTGTCAAAGGATTAACACTATTTTTTATGAGGGTTGAGGATGACGATGATCATCATAATAATACAAAAATATTTCCGAAAGGGCTCTATGGGATCAAGCATAGATGAATTCTGGTTCTTTAAGTAGAGGAGATAAGTAATGACTACTACTATGATATATCATGGATGATCTATAGACACTAGTCCCCACATTCTAGACTAAGCCCGGGATCTGGGGCTCTGATACCAAATTGACGCATGATGAATGTGATGTGTAGTGTTGGTATGCCATAATTAACTCTAATGGATGAATGCAAGTGTAGTGTTGTGGAGGGATCTCAATTATGCAATGTTCGTACAATTATCCGACAAGTAATTACAACAAATCTTGAAATTAATTGCAAAATTCACAAATATGCACAATACAATTTAGATTTTAGAAACACAAGCAAGATCCAATTAAAATTAAAAAGAAGAGTGTTTCAACTAATCATCCGGCGAATGAAATCTTTCAAGTAGAATAAAAATGAGACAAACTTTTACAAATCAAAATTCCAAATCATATTTATTTTCACCGATTAATCAACACAAAGTAACATAGACTTCAAATTAGAACTTACACAAGCGATTGAGTCGAAGAAAGATGTATGTTTCTGATTCTAGGCTTGGACAACAGAGTTAATGAGTTTGAGTGCTGAAATGACAGATTTCTGCATTGTTTTGGACTTCCGAAGGGCATAACTACTGTTGGAGAAATTATGGGGCCACGGAGATTTCAAGGACTTGTTCGGCAAGGCAATTTGGTGGCTGGAATGACTATTGGCTGGACGGCAGCCTCAAAATCTCCAGAACAGGACAGGACCCACTGGTACGCAGTCTGCAACAAGTGTATGGCGTGGGAATGACTTCGGGGATGCAGTATGAAGATCACCCGGAGTGAGTCGTCCTTGGCTTTGGAGGGTTGGGGCGCTACTCTCGGGCTGGGAGGAGGAAGGAACCGAGCTTATAACAGTTGAACCGAATAATGAATTCCTTTACCAAGCTAAAGGAGACCTTACTCATACATATACTTGAAGGGGACCAAAAAATACCAAACTACCCCAATTCGGGGTAAACACAAAAATGTCGACTTGTAAATAATAATACAGGTTTTAACTCTCCCCTGCAAGTCAGACGGAAGATATCGGTCATCCAAAGCTTTTGAACGTCATATGTAAACACATCACTTCACAAGCTTTTGGTAAACACATCAGTCAGTTGATCTTTTGAATGGACAAAAGAGGTCACCGCAGTCTTTTTATCCAAGTGATCTTTGATAAAGTGTCGATCAACCTCAACATGCTTTGTCGGACTGGGTTATGAGCTATACGAATAACTATCTTATTGCCACAAAACAAGGAAAAAGGATCGGTCTCGGAAAAACCCAGATCTTGTAACACAGTACGCAACCATAGGCCCTCACATAGACCTTGGGACATAGCACGATATTCTGTCTCAGCACTTGATCTAGCCACCACATTTTGCTTCTTACTACGCCAAGTTACTAAGTTTCCACCCACGAAGGAACAATACCCTGTTGTGGATTTTCTGTCATCACGACATCCGTCCCAATCAACATCAGTAAAAACTTCAATCTTCAAATGTTGTTTTTGGAGAACAAGAGACCACGGCCAGGGGCTTTCTTTAAATACTGTAACACACGATATGCAACCTTTTGATGTCTGATCCTGGGAGCGTGCATATATCTACACAGAATACCAACCGCATAAGTAATTTCAGGACGTGTGTGGGACAAATATATGAGTTTCCCAACCAATCTCTGGTACCTTGATACATCTATGTGGTCACCATCACCATCTTCCTCAATCCTGTGATTTTCCTCCATAGGAGTGTTCACAGGAACACAGCCAAACATCCCAGTCTGCTTTAAGAGATCCAATATATACTTACGTTAGGATATGAAGATACCCTGATCAGATCTAGCCACCTCGATAGCCAGAAAGTATCGTAGTCTTCCCAAGTCTTTCACCTCAAATTTAGCAGATAAGAGGGTCTTGAGGTTAGCAATCTCCTCTGTGTCATTTCCGGTGATCACAATGTCATCCACATAGGCGATGAGAACCACAACCCTCTGTTCACATCTCTAAATAAACATAATGTGATCATACTGTGCCTGCTTGTACCTAAATTTGAGCATAGTCATGAGAAAACTGCCAAACTAGGCCCTAAGAGACTGTTTCAGGTCATATAAACTTATAAAGATCTCCTTAGGCGACAGACAAGTCCTTCAGCCCCTTTCTTCACAAAATCAGAAGGAAATTTCATGTACACCTCCTCATCAAGCTCACTGTGGTGGAACACATTCTTAACATCTAGTTGATGAAGAACCCAGTCCATGCAAGCAGCGCACGATAACAACACCCGAATGGAATCCATCTTTGCTACATGAGCAAAGGTCTCCTGGTAGTCGACTCCTTGAGTCTGTGTATCCTTGGGCAACCAGCTGTGCCTTGTACCGTTCCACCTTGCTATCTTGATTTTGCTTAACAGAGAAGACCCACCGCGAGCCAATGACTTTCTTGTCAGGAGGAAGGGA
Source organism: Dactylorhiza incarnata (assembly GCA_033032865.1). NCBI lineage: Eukaryota > Viridiplantae > Streptophyta > Magnoliopsida > Asparagales > Orchidaceae > Dactylorhiza > Dactylorhiza incarnata. The sequence goes on along the minus strand of JAWHQI010000088.1, from coordinate 3,205,476 downwards.
GGCGATATCCCATGTGTGATTCTTGTCCAAGGCAGACATTTCATCTTTCATAGCCTGAGTCCATACTGGTATACCCAAAGCGACCTGCCACGTCTTAGGAATAACAACTAAGGAGAGTGAAGAAACAAAGACATGATGGGTCGGGGGAAGATATTAGTAAGCCACATGATTAGAAATAGGATGTTGTGTACTAGTAGCTTTCCTTTCAGCAATGCAAGAGGAACATGTAGATCAGCATCATCAGAATCGGAGGCTGAAGTGGGCACTCGTAGAGAAGGAACTCTAGTAGCCTGTGTACCTGGAGGACGACGGTGGTATACGTGAGGAAGAGGAGAGATCAGAGTAGGCAAATATACCGGGATAGGAGCCATAGGAACTGGAAGGGGAGGCTGAGGTGGAATGGACGGTAGGAGAGGAAGAGGGACAAGTGTAACATCAGTGGAATGAACATCAGTGTCACCAATACTCTCCCCCTGACGAATAGAGTGAGTCGAAGGCATGAAATTGGATTCCCCCTCCCTGAAGGTAACATTCATAGTGCAAAACATACGCCTAGAAGGGGGGGGGGGGGGGTTAACACCGGTACCCCTTCGTGGTGGAGTAGCCAAGGAAGACACGATGTTGAGCCCGAGGGTCAAGATTGTCCCGATGAGGTTGATGGACATGCACAAAACCGACACATCCAAAGACACGTGGTGCCAGATAAGAGTTATGAACAACGGTCGTGGTGGATAGACGGGTAAGAGTAGTAAAGTCGAGAACGCGGGACGAAAGCTGGTTGATAAGGTGAGCAGCAGTGAGCACAACATCTCCCCAATAGGTTTTAGGAAGGTGCATAGTAGCAAGAAGACATCGAGCAATCTTGAGAATGTGTCGATTTTTTCGTCCGACAACTCCATTTTATGTAGAGGTGTGAACACAAGTTGTCTGGTGAATGATACCATGACCGGTGAGGTAAGAGCCAAACACACCCCGATCGTCATGCTCCCCCCCATTATCACTTCGAAGAACATGGATAGTGCCATTAAATTGGGTTTGCACAATTTTATGAAAAGCTTGGAAACGTGAAAAAATCTCATTTTTTTTAACAGATAAACCCATGTGGTGTGAGAAAAACAATCAATAAAAGTAACAAACCAATAGAAATCAGATAAAGATAAAACAGGGGACGACCCCAAAACATCAGAGTGTATAACAACAAATGGAATACTACTAGGAGACGATAAATGCGAAAAATTACGTCGAACATGTTTAGATACATCACACACATCGCAAACAAAGGTGCGAAGAAACGGTAAGAAAGCAGGAAATAGTTTCTGAAGATAAACAGAGGACGGATGTCCAAGGCGCAGTTGCCAGTGGCGAACATCATCAGCAGTAACAGTAGAACAGTAAAGAGCTTGAGATGGAAACTGGGAGTCTAGGTAGTATAAACCACCACGGTTCCTAACCACTGCCAATGTTCCGCTTCGTACTCGGTTCCTGAAAAACAAAAGTGTCAGAAAAAAGTTAGAGCAGTTAAGAGACTTAGTAATATTGTTGATAGAAAGTAAATTGCGCAGAAAAGAGGGAACTTGAAGAACAGAATGTAAAGTAATGAATGGAGAACATGATACGTGACATTTGCCCGCAATGGAGGGCAAATAGCCGTTAACAGAAATAACCTTGTCCTTACCAGACAAAGGAATATAAGAAAGAAAACTTGAGGAAGACTCAGTCATATGGTGAGTGACACCAGAGTCAAGAGCCCACTCAGAAGGAGAGGCAGTGGCAGCATGTGTAGTAGGCAGAGAAACAATGGCTAAGGAAGTAGGAACACCGATGGTAGGATTTGATGGAGAGTGAAGCAGGCGACGGAACGCATCTAATTCATGAGTTGTAAGCGGGCTGGGAGAGGGAAAAGGTGGCTCGTCATAGACATCCATAGAGTAAGCAGCATCATGGGGCCGGTAACCACCCTGTTTATGGCCCCCACGACCAGGTTCACGACCCCGAGCCCGACCACGACTAGGAGGAGCAAGGTGCGGATGAAGTTTGAAACACACCTCCCGAGTGTGCCCCCTACGGCCGCAATAATCACAAGTGGGCACAGAGGATCCTGAACTGGGAATATGGCCACGATCAACACTAGTCAGAGCGGAACGATCGGGAGGAGCAGTAACACTGAGAGACTTGCGACGGTCTTCATCCCCAAGAACCATACCGAAGGCCTCCCGAAGAGACGGGAGAGGAGAACGGTGAAGGATATGCGTCTGCACCATATCAGAGTCCATGTTCAACCCCATCAAGAAGACATGGAGACGAAAGCGATCCTCCTGTTGTTTTAACTAAACGGCATCAACAGTACAAGCTAGGGAGAAATGCACAAAGTAGTCCAATTCTTGATACAATCGCTCGAACTCCGAGAAGAACGACGACATAGGGAAGACCTCTGAGAGAAGAGGGGAAGCAAGGGCCCGACCACAACTAAGGTTGAGGTGGCTGGCAGAGAAAGGAAGGAGCAGAATAGACCCGTCGACGGTTTGGATGACGAGCCCGACGTCAAAGGAGCACAGCACCGGCATCAAGATCACCGTATTGGCGGTGTCGAAGAAGGCGAATTGGACGATAGGAAGAAACGACGACTTCATTGGAGGGCGGCGACGTTGGCCTCCTCAGCAGCCGGCGGCGATCCAGCCTGGGGACCGCATAGGGAAGACGAGACGCTCAAACGAGCGACGAAAGATCGAAACAGGAGCGGGATCAGCGAGCGGGACGAACGCGAACGAAAGCGAGGACGCGCAACGGCGACTAGGGCACCAACTCTGATGCCAAGCTGAACCGGATAATGAATTCCTTTATCAAACCAAAGGAGACCTTACTCATACATATACTTGAGTAAGGGGACCAAAAAAATACCAAACTACCCCAATCCGGGGTAAACACAAAAATGACGACTTGTAAATGATAATACAGGTTACAAATATAACAACCTCGGTAGTGGGTGGTTGGTTACTGCATTTACTGGCATTTTTTTAAGCAATTACAAGGTAGTTATGAGGAGTTATAGGTAGTTATTTGAGTGTAAGTTGAGGGGAGATGGAATGGCGGCTAGCCGTCCCCTTGGGGTGGTTTCCGGTGGCTAGGGAAGGGGGAAATGAGGGAATGACTAGCCAATGCATGGGTGGAGCGGATCTAGGCTTCAACACCTAGATTCCACGGCTTCAACACCGTAGAGAGATCGTGGGAACTTGAAATTTCTGTCCAAATTCTGCAGTCATCTGAAAATAGCCCATAAAATCCTAGATATAGGCTAGAAACAAACAAGAACGGATATGATTGCCCAATAAAAAATATACATGAAATGTGCTTAAATAAACTACATTAAAATATCCCATCCTTCTGAACATTACTACGGACTCGTTGTATACGACAATCCTATATGCGACGATTGCAGAATAAATTGAGTGTGCACTGAAATTAAACTGTCTGGCGAATAAATAACAAACATCCAAATAAAGAGCATAGTCGAAATTAAAGAGAGACAAATATTACTAGCAGTAAAAATGATATTCGTACACAAGTAATTAATTTGAAAATTAATGTGAAACTCACCAAGTAAAGGGTCATCTGCATAGATGCAGTAATCCGGTGGTTGCAGATGTGGGTTAGGTACTCCGGAGGATTGTTGGATGGGGAGCTGCTAGAGAGGGAGGATGGCTGTTTTGGGGTCAGTCTGGTTGTTTTGGTGATGGGGTGGCTGGTTGGGGATTTAGGAGGGTCGGTGCTTAGAAGGGAGTAAGGGGAGGGTCAACCAAGGCTCCCAGAGATTGGGAGGGGCTGTGGAGGTGGTGGCGGGCTGAATGTGGGCCGGAAAAGGGATGTGGAGGTGGAGACAGGCTGCTGAGGTCACAGGGGGTCTGCTGGAGGTCACATGGGGGCTTAGGAGGCTGTCCGGAGCTGGAGGCGTCGGCTGTGTCCGTGGAGGTGGGGAAGTGGCGTCCGGAGGTCGTAGAAGGCGGCAGACGATTACTGGAAGAGGATCTCTCGGCAGGAGCAACAACAGGAAATGGGATGTCGTCGAAACCAAAGAATCGTGGGACTCGGCTGGCTCGACGGTGGCTCTAGGAATGGAGTAGATGGGTTGGCGGTGGAGGAGGTGCCGACATTTGCAGTGGCGGCGACAGGGGGTCTCAGTGTCACCCCAAGAGGTGCGGGAGTTGGCATCTGCGGCTTGACCGAGCGACTTTCCCATTTTAGGAAGACCTAATTTCTCGATGGCTGGTAAAAGAAATTAATAAGGATATGTCCCTAACTTCCAAATTATAACTCAGAAAAATAAAATAAAAATACATAGAAATACGAAAAATCGAGCTTGTCGCAACTACTGTCTCCGATCACCCATATGAAAAATCCAAAATTGTCGACCCAGTCGACTCCTCCAATATCGCACGAACGATCCCCATCATAAATACTCTTGAATGCCGTCTTAGAGCTGAGCTTGCTTGCCTTCTTTTACCTGCTGTATACATATACTTTTTCTTGTTCTTACTTTTATTTGTAATATGTAATGCATATTAATTCAGTTCAATGAATTGAATTGCAGTCTAATTCTATAATTTTTTTAGGTGTTCACCCTTTCTCTCATTCTTAGAATGATGAAATTTTCTGCAATGATTTTGTATTTCTTAACCATGGTAAACAGTGGAGAATCATCTAAAAAGTGGACATAGTTTTTTCTAGATTGCAGGAAAATTGGAAAACTATACAACTTATATCCTAAAGTAGGACAGGGAAAGTTGCGCAATGATAAAAAAAATTCTTACTATGATTCCCTTTGCAATGAACAGTTTTAGTTTTTTTTCTTGGACTTGGTTTATGCTATTTGACTAGATCTCTGCTATTTTGATTTGTTTCTTGTAGCTGATAAGCAATCTTGGTTCACTGAAAAAAGTAGATGGTCCAGATCCAAATTACAAAGATATCTGTTTTGCTGGTGCTGGAAGGTTATAACGTAATCCAATTGATGAATCTTTTAGGCTCTGTTCTTTTGGATATAATTGAGCCATTAAAATTGGAATTGGAGATACAATTTCAATTCCAATGTTCGGTGACAAGACAAATGAAGGAATTAGAAATCATATCGAATTCCGTGAAATTCATTTTATGGTGATCTCATTTTATGGTGACATCAGTTCCTTCCTAATGACATTAGAATTGGTTAGGAATTGAAATTGATATCACTTCCAATATCAAATTCTAATTCTGTCCAACCAAATGGACCCTTAAATTCTTTTACATATTCTTCTTCACCCTCCTGCCCCTTCATGAATATTATTTATCGTGCTCCATTTTGTTTCAGAGATCCATCAAAGTCCTTCCCAGAGGTTGATATGGTACTAGGCAATGGAAAAAAGCTGAAACTTGTTCCTGAAAATTACCTTTTCCGGGTAATGTCAATATAGAATACTTGAGGGAAATGCAATTAATACCACTCTGTTTATTATACCATTTGCTTCTGCTGTTGCTAGGACGCAATTTTCCTTGCTCTGATGCATTTTTTCATACTTTTTTTGTCATGTAAAGCATTCCAAGATTGATGGAGCTTATTGCTTGGGAGTTTTTCAAAATGGAAAAGACCCAACAACACTATTAGGGGGTACGATTACCTTGTCTTTATTGGTTTGTTCTCAGTGGAATGCTACACTCTGTGCTTTATCCCTTTTCCATTTCATTGCTCTGTTTGGATTATGTTAAGGCAGACCTGTTGGGAAACATGGACTTCGCTGCTTTCAAATCACCAATGCTTATGTTTTGTTCATTTTAAGGAATTTTCAACACTAAAGAGCATTTGAAACATATATTGTCGATGTCATTAAACATGTGGCTCCATCAGTCTCCAAAAGCAGATGATATCTTTTAATTTTTCATGTTTTAATTGACAGGAATTATTGTCCGCAATACTCTCGTGACATATGATCGTCAGAACCGTAGGATTGGATTTTGGAAGACCAACTGTTCTGAATTGTGGGATAGATTACATATTACTAAAGAAAATTCAAAAAACCCACCATCATCTACGAACTCAACAATAGAACTTGCTCCTGCTTTATCTCCTAGTGGATCAAAAGACAATTTTCTGCCAGGTAAATGATCTTCTCATTGCGCCAAATGGCGAAAAGAAAGAAAATTTCTTGCAATTTCTGATATACACAAGTTTCTCCATCATATTTTTAAGTCATCAAAATATAACTCTGATTTACAATGAATTTGGACAATAACGTGATATATGTATAGTAAAAGATTTGCGGTTTGGTAGTGAATTTACCTTAATCTTTTCTTTATTACTCAGTGTTTTGTTTCCTTCAAACATGATATTTATTACGTGTTTGTTTTGGTTACTGTTTATTATGTGCTTCTTCTGGCACTTCTATCCTTTTTTTGGTCAATGCTCCATGACATGACTATTAATTGTGATGTCATGGTCATATATGATCAAGTATGAATTTAATTTTTTACTTTAAAAAGGTCAGTATTCTTTAAATTCAAATCAGGTGGTATTTTTGCTCCTTAACCTAGCAATTGTCACCGTCAGGTCGCCCAAAATAGGCATAGGTTCCATTTAGGTCTTTTTTGTATTTTTTTTTCCTTCAAAAAAATGAAAGAATGTATCCCTGTGGTTTTTATTTATCTTCTTTGTATTAAGTTTGAGGTTTTGAGAAGTATGACAACAATCTCTTTTTCTTATTTTAATTAACCCTACACAAAAGAGACAATGGCGGATGATCAGAGGTGATCAATTTTTTTGAATGGTAACTATTGGCGAAAAGAATTGGGTGGGCGACGAAACTACCTTAAAAACTACATCTCCAACACTATGTTCCAGGGATTACATTATGGATCAATTAGAAGCCTATTAATGGTCTAGATTTCCAGTTTGCAATGTTAAGATTGAAGCGGAAGACATTAGATTCCATAAGGGAAGACAAATTGTCAAATTGACACCTAAGGTGATGGAGAATTAAGCCTTCTTTCCATACAAGAAACACCTGAAATCAGCTTGTATAAAATAATTTTAGCTTTTGGATTGAACCTGGATGCATACGCTTTCAACAATAACGTGCATTACCAGTTACCACTGAGTTGCCTTTACACATGTATACAGATATTTTATGTAAGAATATGATTTTGATATGACATCGAAATAAAGTTTTATTTCTATGATTTAGATGCAAAGTAGATGTGTTTCTGAGGATCAAATCTGTAATTTATTATTGCTTTTTTAAACGCCAATTAGTTTAATGATCATGGATATAGGGTAATGCGATTAATAATTAAAATGCATAAAAATTTTAATATCATTTTATCTTGTAAGGTTCATAAACAGGCCTTTATAGTTAGGAAATCCTTATTTAGGCATACCTTCTTATATGCAGATTGGATAGAAGGGAGACATTCAGATGAGAGATTGATGTAGACCAGGATTAGGATTTTTCAAAATAGATATTTTTTAAGCACATATTTTATTCGTGATAAAATAATAGTAGAATTTTAATTTCGAACAGGAACCGGGTGGCCAAATCAAATTTTTGTGGCGCGCAAAACTACTCTTAACGATACACTTCAGCAAAACCGTTAATCGTTATTTAAAAAAAAAAATCTCGAGCGCGTAACGAACAAAGCCGTAGCGGGATTCGTACGAACACAAGCATAAACCACAACAATAATTTATGAAATAGCGGAAATTAAGGTAATACGAACGATCAAAGGCAAGCTTGTATTATTTAATTAGAGCACATAAAAATTTAGCTAAGGAAAGAGCAAGGATAGGGGTTAATTACGCAGGGACTGACCCAGTTCAACTTCAGTGGTCGCAAGGAATGATCGGGAGGCCTCTGTCAGTTGACGGAAGAAGTCCGTCGTCGTCGACATCAACGAACGGAGACGGAACCAGAGGGGTCGCCAGAGTTAAGCAGGGTAGTCGACAGCGACCGAGCAGATGGAGGCGAGTGCTGAAGATCTTCGGTGGTGCCGGCGCTGTTCCACGATGATGGATACGAGCAGCGTGCGGCCGAAAGAGGAACGTCGGGCGAACTGATGGTCTTCCAGAGTTTGCCGGTGCGGTTGATGTTGATTGCAGGGTTTCGACCGGGGAAGAAATAGGAAGGAGATGGATTGCGAGCGTGGTTGCCGGTATTACAGAGGGACGATGGTTTTATTCCCCCTTTATAACCCGGTCTCTTCTTTTCTCTTCCCCCGAGGTTTGCTTTTGTAGGCGGCAACCTTTTCCATGGCAGGGAGATGACAACACTTTCTTTCCAAATTTTATCTTTCCAAAGTTTTAACTTTCCAAATGTTGATAATAATTTCTTTCCAATATTAATATTTTCAATTCTTCATTTACAGCAGCTAATAAATATTTTGTGATTCCCTTTTCAAAGATTCTAATTCCTCTTTATTGATTCCGTTTAATGAATATATAGATTTATGCGTTCTTAAATAAATCCGAGCTTGCCTTTTCTCGTCCGAACTACCCTAAAATATCGGACCTTTTATTTAAGGTCTCATCGGGTGGTCAGACCGACGAGCCGAACAACTTCAAACAAAGCAGGTGTGCGACGAAAGAAATACACGATAAATAAATGCATAATAAAAATCTGCGACGTATGATGACGTCATGCAATTTTGGATGCGACGAAGGATGCATCAGAGATTAATATGCATGGAAGCAACTCAACACCCATGCCCGTCCGACCTAAACCTAGGTCGAGGGAATCATCATAGAGCCAACAATCTAATGGCAGACGACGATCAGCAAAGACAATCTCCAAAGACAATGGAGGAAGACACTCTCCGAAAACAATCGAAGACGTTGTGATGTCTAAGGTCGGCGAGGACGATTGTTGTGCGATTGAAGAAGTGTGTTATGTGCTCGCTGGAGTGGTGGCCGGATGTGAAGGGGATACTGCGGAGGATACAACGGAGCCGGAACCGTGGCTGCGTAAGCGGGGCTTGCTCAAGGGAGAGAGCTCCAAGGTCTCTTAATTTTATAGAAAAAGGACTTTCTTTCATTGATAATCATATACAAACATACTCATGCCCTTATATAGGCTTACAACGTGCTAAAAAATAATATTAATAAAAGACAAACAACAATGAAAGATAACAATAAAAGATAACAATAAATAACTTGGCCCGGTGCTCGAGACCCATAACATCTCTCCCGCCTTGCAAAAAGAGCTTGACCTCAAGCTTGAGGAAGATCAACGGCAGTAGCAGCCTCAGCTGACGCCCTCATCGTCGGAGTCCTCGACGTACAACCCGCGAGCATACTGCTCGTCGCAGTTATAACATAAGCCTTGCGCTCGCCGTTCCATCATATAAGTACGAGAGAGTTGGCGAATCGGAGGACCCTCAGTACGTCTTGGCAAAGCCCTTGTGTCAGTGGAAAAGTAAGCCTCTTCTGCTAGCTGGAGGCAACGGTCGCAAATACTAGCCAAACTCATAACAGTCATTAAGTCTCGAGGAGTCTCAAATTCGACATCCAGCCGTAGATGGTTGTGAATGCCAGCAGTAAAGATGGAGACCTGCATCCCAGGGGGAAACGCGACGTGTGTCAGGAGAAGATGAAACTGTTCCAGATAATCGTCCACGGATTTTGTTTGTCGTAAAGTCGTAAGCTCGCCAAAGGGGTTGCTGTGGGTGGGAGGGCCGAAACGCAGGTTGCAGAACCGCTTGAAGTCTTCCCATGTTAGACTTGGCTTGTCGGTGAGGAGACAAGTGGCCCACAACCGAGCCGAGTCAAGTAGGTGGAAGGATGCCAGATGAATCTGATCTGTTGCCAGTATTTGTCGGTGGGAGAAAAATTGTTCGCACTTAGTGAGCCAATCAATGGGTCAGTCTTCCCATCATAAGTCGGAAAATCCAACTTGGGTAGCGGGATAGTGTAACCACCTCACGACGTACGAGGGCCGGTGGCGGTGGCTCGTGGTAGATGAGTGGCGGTGGCAGTGCCACTAAAATTCGGGACGACATGGCCAGGCTTACCGCCATGCTTAATGAGCTGGCCTCCACCCTTCCCGTTGTTACTAATCCACCTACGGATCACGCGAGCAGCAGTCATGACGGTCTGCATCACGTCTTGGATAGCAGTCCGGCCGGGGCCCGACTTAGTTTTACCACAAATCAGCAATCCGGACGGGCCCCGTGATAAGGAGCAAACCAAGTAACGGTAATAAAATTGGTACATAGCATGAATAAAAGAAAAATGTTAAAGGAGTACTTACAAGGGAAGTAAAAAGAGCTAACGGTAAATGTGTACCTCAAAAATCTGAATTTCACAGAGCCACTAGAATTGAAAGAGTCAAATGCTTGAAATACTGAATTTTTAAACATAGTCTGATACAAAGAAACATTAGACAATTCTGATACATGCCCAAAATCACAATACAGTACTGAGAGAATAAATTACTAAGTGAAAACAAACTATACGAGCAACGTCTGCAAACATGCTCATCCTAAGCGCAACACCCCATCTGTGACCCCTGTAATAATAAAGCCCAAAAGAATGGGTCAGCCCAACTGGAGAGTAAGAAAAACCATTTCTCCTAGCGACACTAAAATATTAATAATTGAAGGCATGCGTGCATGCTAAATAAAGAAATACATGTCATACTGAAGAATGATTATACTTAATTTGTAAGCATGCTTTTCTATCAAAATGCTGTAAACATAAATGACTATTCTATTGTAATTAAATCATGTATTTCCCTTTATATGCTTCGGATAATATTTTCAAGGAATTTCTACACTACATCGTATGGTTGAATTTTGGGCATTCTAGATCTATTCTTATTCTCATTCTAGGATAAGTTATTTCTCATGCGCATTCTAACGATTCGAGTCTTTACTAACGAACGCATCATGTTCTATGTCCTACAGACTTGGACTCGTATCTACTAATTTTTTAGAGGATGTATTCTTTCCCCAAAAGTCGAGGCTCATAGGGACTACTACGCTCTATGAGTTAGATTGTGTGCCTCAATCTATCACGATCGAAATCATCATTCATGCCTCCTAATTAATTCCCGTTAATATTTGGATTTTTAATAAAATAATCTACTAGATGTTTGCGATCGAAACATTTATTGGTTGCCATGCAAGCGAACGATCTCTCGAGCAAAGAGTGCGGCCACAGACTCCCCGGTGTACGGATGGCTGAGTGCCAGGAAATGGCCATACTTGGACAGTTTGTCCACCACCACTAGAATGACAGACTTCCCTTTAGACTTGGGCAGTCCATCAATGAAGTCCATGGACACCGTGTCCCAAATCTGCTGTGGAATCTCCAACGGAACAAGCAGCCCTGCCGGAGAAGAGGTCTCATATTTCTGCCGTTGGCAGATCTCACAGTGGCGAACGAACTGCTGAATGTCCCGTCGCATGCCTGTCCAAAAAACGTTTGCTCGTGCCCTCTGAAGGGTCCGGAGCACCCCCGCATGCCCTCCTGTAGGCGAAGAATGGAACTCATGCTTCAACACGATCTTCCAGGCTGACTCGGCTGGCACGACCACCCGACCCCGATAGTAAAGCCGGCCATTACACAGGTGGTAGCCGGCTGCGACGGTCTCTCCCCGCTGTAAAGCCTCCACCAACGGACGCAGCGTGTCGGATCGTCGGACCTCTTCCTGAATATCCTCCACAGAATCGACCAACGACCCCGAAATATGAGCGATAGCAGCCTCTGGAAGACGAGAGAGAGCATCGGCGACCACATTCTCCTTGCCATGGCGATACACAATCTCGTAGTCGTAACCGAGAAGCTTAGTTACCCACTTCTGCTGTAGCGGCGAGGAGACCCGTTGGTCCAGGAAATGCTTCAAACTCTGGTGATCCGTCCGGATCTTAAAGTGTCGGCCCAACAGATATGGCCGCCAGACAGCCACCGCGTGAATAATTGCCAACATCTCCTTCTCGTAGGCCGAGAGGCCCAAAGTACGAGGGGCAAGGCCTTGCTATAAAAGGCTATCGGCCGCCCTGCCTGCATCAAAACCGCCCCGATGCCGACACTTGAGGCGTCCGTCTCCAGAACGAACTCCTGTGTGAAATCCGGTAATGCCAAGACTGGCGTGGTGGTCATGGCGCGTTTGAGGGCCTGAAATGCCTCCTCCGCCTCCTCACTCCAAGAAAAGGAGTCCTTCTGCAGTAGCTGGGTCAGTGGTCGAGCTATCTTTCCATAATCCTGGACAAACCGCCGGTAATACCCGGTGAGTCCCAAAAAACTACGCAAGGCGCGGACTGTAACCGGTCGCGGCCAAGACTGCATACTCTGAATCTTCCGTGGGTCGGCCTTGACGCCCTGACCGGAAACCAAGTGGCCCAAATACTCCACCTCCTCCTGACCGAAGGAGCACTTGGAACGGTTGGCATAAAGGTTGTGCTGACGCAGTCTGGCAAGGACCTGCTCCACGTGGCCCACGTGGTCCTCCCAGTTCGCGCTGTAGATGAGTATATCATCAAAGAAGATCAACACAAATACCCGCAGAAAATCTCTGAACATCTCGTTCATGTTGGCCTGGAACGTAGAGGGCCCGCCGGTCAGCCCATTGGCCATAACCAAGAACTCGTAGTGGTCGTCGTGTGTCCGGAAAGCCGTCTTGTGGATGTCCTCCTGTGCCATCAAGATCTGGTAATAGCCGGAGCGAAGATCCAGCTTGGTGAAACGCCGGGCCCCATGCAGCTCATCCAGCAACTCTTCGATATGGGGAATCGGGAAGTTATCCTTGACCATAACGCCATTCAAGGCACGGTAGTCCACACAGAATCGCCAGGATTCGTCCTTCTTCTTGACCAGAATAATGGGAGCCGAGAAAGAGCTCGTACTTGGCCGAATGATACCGGCCTCCAGCATCTCGCGGACACTGCGCTCGATTTCCGCCTTCTGAACGTGCGGGTAACGGTACGGACGAACATTTGTAGGCTCAGCACCCGCCTTGAGCGGGATACGGTGATCACGGAACCTCGGCGGAGGCAGAGTGCGTGGTTCCTGAAAAACATCAGCATAATCTGTCAGAAGTAACTGTAACTGAACCGGTACCTCCAAAGGCGTTGGCGCGCCGGTCGGGACCTCCCGAAGGACGGCCATAATCTGGCCGTCTCCGCTCAACCGCTGCATGCTGCGAAGAGAAACCTCCTTAATAGGAGATGACATGAGACCCTGCAAGCAAAACTGCCTGTCGCCATGCACAAACTCCATCGTCATGTGCTCCCAGTCGAAAGTCACCCGCTGCAACTGGCGCAACCACTGAACGCCCAGCACCATGTCGGAGCCCCGAATAGGCAACAGGTAGACGTCAGTCCGCCCCACATAGCCGTGTAGCCGCAGCTCCACGCCCTTCAACACCCCTTCGCATCGAAGCTTGCTGCCATCCGCCACCATAACATGAAAGGCCGCCCCCTTGTTAACCACGTGCCCAACTCGCCGGGCCACGTCGGGATGTATGAAATTGTGGGTGCTCCCACTGTCCACCAGAATAGTAACCTTCTCTTGGGCGACCCGGCCCGCCAGCCGCATAGTAAGCGGGGGAGTGCAACCCTTAAGAGCATGAAGAAAAACCCCGAACTCCGTCTCGTCCAAGTCCACCTCCAACTCCTCATCTGGAGTCGGCTCGTCGTCCCCATCCTGATGCAACATGAAGACCTGTATCTTCTGGCATTTATGGCCAGGTACAAACTTCTCATCGCAATTAAAGCAGAGTCCCTTCTCCTTACGAGCGGCCAACTCACCCCACGATAACCGAGTCACCGTCGGTTTGCTACCCGGAGGCTGCTCCCTTCGTGCTGCTGTGGTAGGAGCCAAAGGCGGTCTACTTGTGATGCATGCTCGCTGCCTGTTGAACCGCTCCTCCTGGATGCGCGCCAAAGTAATGGCGTGGTTCAAGGACCGAGGCATGAGTGCCTGCACCTCGTCACGAATGTGCTCCTTGAGGCCAGAGATGAAACAGCTGTAGAGTGTCCTCTCCGGCCACTGAATCCGATTGGCCAGCTTTTCGAACTCGGTGCGATACTCCAGCACCGACCCTTTCTGACGAAGCTTCTGAAGGAGGGCCTCAAAGTTCTCGTACTCAAGTGGCCCAAATCTGGCCGTAAATCCATCCACAAACTCTCCCCAAGGCACGTACTCCCGTCCCCGTAGGAACCACTGCGTCCACTGGAAAGCGTCCTCTTTCAAGTGGAAGGACGCTAACTGCACCCACTGTCCTTCAGGCACCTCTTGGTACTGGAAAAAAAGTTCAGCTTTTTGAATCCATTCCAATGCGTCGCCGCCCTCGAACTCCGGAAAGTACATGCGAGTTAATCCGGGCGTCAAGCGTTGTCCCCCGTGACCTCCTTCCCGTCTTGCAGGCTCACCTTGCTCGAATCCGCCGTAGCCTTGATGCGGAACGTTTCCCCAAGGAGGAGGTTGCTGCTGTCCGGCCCATGCTTGGCCAAATCCGGCCATGCCCGGCGGCCCAAACCCACGGGGAGGAGGAAGAAGCCCCCCCTTTGGTATCCCGCTGGATCGGGAGGTCGCCGGAGTCCAGCCGGATCCTCCCAGCCTCGACGAAGCCCTGCCGGCTCCCCCCAGCCCTGCCGGCCCTGTCCCCGGGCCGCGCCGGGGTCGGCGAACCCCGCCGCTGCAGCTCCAGGCGGAATCAGCCCCGCCGGACCCCCAAAAACTGCTCCCGAGCCACCCCCTGCCATGCCATAGGCCGACGCACTTCCCTGCCAGCCCGTGCCAGGCGGAAACCCGCCGCCCCTTGCGCGATCGTCGTCCGCTAGTCGCGCGGAATCGGCCCCTTGCGCGATCGTCGCACGCCGCCGATCGTCTTCCGCGACCCGTGCGTCCGCAGCGCCCAAATCGGCGCCCGATCCCGCCGAATCCTCACTCACCGATGCCTTCCCTTTCAGCAAGGCCTTCAATTCCTCCATCCGAGCGTCGATCCGTCCTTCCATGGCCGCCATAGAGTCGGTAAGGCCAACCATGTTCTCCTCTAGGGCTTCCATCCTTGAGGACTCTTCTTTTTCTTGAATGCGAGTGGTCACCATGGCGGAGGAGATCCTCTGATACCAAATGTTAGGGCAAAGCTACTAGAGAGACTAAAGAAGAAGATCTAGAGAAAGAGAGGGAAGATTAGGGTTTGAGAGAGAGGGAAAAGACTAACAAAATACTTCTTGCATAACCCCAACAAGGGGGCTGCCCGGGTATATAAACACCCGGGCAAGGAGGGGGCCGGCCGGCCCCTCCAAGGAGGGCTGAACCCGTCTGGTTCAGCCCTCGGCCGGCCGGTTCACTGAGTGGGGGCTGAACCGGAAGGTTCAGCCCCGTTGTTTAGCGCGCCTTTGTTCCTCCGTACGTAATGACGCCCCGTAAAGCGTAAAGGGGGCGTAACAGAAATGTGCAACCTTGGAGAGACGATCAACTATAACCCATAAAGAATCATTCCCACTCTGCAATCGGGGAAGACCGTGAACAAAATCCATCGATATATCCTCGAAATTCCATTCTGAAATAGGTAGTGGCTTCAACTTGCCTCCTGGCCTCTAGCACTCGGCTTTAACTAACTTGCAAGTTTCACACTTACCAACATACTCTGCCACGTCATTCTTCAATCTTGGCCACCAAACTAACTTCTTAAGATCTGCATTCATCTTTGTGCTACCCGGATGTATTGAATATCTGAAATTATGAGCTTCAAACAGTATGTCCTCTCGAAGGTGACTAACATCTGGAATGATCACTCTACTATCGTGCAGAAGTAAACCCTCCTGAATGCTGAACTTCTCCTTCTGACCTGCCAGAGTCAACTCCCAAATCTATACCATCTTCCGATCTAGGGATAAGGCTGTTCTGATCCTATCTTTAATATCACAAGTGATTTCCATCCAGCTTAAACTCGCAGAACAAAAGCTGGAGCGTGGTATGATCTCCAATCTCTCCAGAGCTCGCACAAGCTCCTCCTGCTGAGTAATGAGGGAATAACTCGAACCTCTTCTACTAAGCGCATCAGCTACCATGTTTGCTTTCCCTGGGTGGTACTGAATACCAATATCATAGTCTGAAAGGAATTCCACCCACCTACACTGCCTCATATTAAACTCTAGCTGTTCGAAAATATACTTAAGACTTTTGTGATCCGTAAATATCTCACAACGAACTCCATAGAGGTAGTGTCTCCAAATCTTCAGAGCGCGGATGACGGCTGCAAGCTCCAAATCGTGCACAGAATAATTTTTCTCGTGAACCTTTAACTGTCTAGAGGCGAAAGCTATGACCTTGCCATGTTGCATAAGTACACAACCTAGACCCTGACCTGAGGCGTCGCTATAAATCTGGAAGTCATTTGAACCTGAAGGTAGACTCAAAATCAGAGCGGTTAACAACCTAGATTTCAACTCCTAGAAGGCAAGCTCACACTCGACTGTCCACGTGAAGGCTTTCCCCTTCCTGGTAAGTGCAGTCATCGGTAAAGCTATTTTTGAGAAGTCCTTAATGATTAATGAATCTCCTGTAGTATCCTGCTAAACCGAGAAAGCTGCGAATTTCAGTAACTGCCTTCGGCCTTGGCCAATCCTTTATTGCTTCTATCTTTTTCGGATCCACAACGAGACCCTTCTGACTGCTGTGACCCTTCTGACTGATAACATGCCCCAAGAATACAACCTCTGAGAGTCAAAACTCGCACTTAGAAAATTTGGCATGCAGCTGATTCTTCCTGAGAGTGCTCAAAACTGTTATGAGGTGCTCGGCATGATCTTCTTGACTCTTTGAATACACCTAAATGCCGTCTATGAAGACGATAACGAATCGATCTAGGAATTCCCGAAACACTCTATTCATCAGATCCATAAAAGAGGACGGGGCATTAGTTAACCCGAACGGCATGACCACGAACTCATAGTGTTCGTATCTAGTGCTGAACGCCGTCTTCTGAATGTCCACATCTCGAATTTTAAACTGGTGGTAACCCGACCTCAAATCTAACTTGGAGAACGTGCAAGATCCCTCAAGCTGATCAAACAAATCGTCTATCCTGGGGATATGGTACTTATTCTTAACTGTTAGCTTGTTCAGCTCGCGGTAGTCTATGCACGACCTCAGACTACCATCTTTCTTCTTAACAAACAGTACCGGGGCACTCCAAGGTGAAGTGCTGGGGCGGATGAAACCCAAGTCGATCAATTCCTGCAACTGAACCTTCAACTCAGCAAGTTCTCTGGGAGCCATTCGGTAAGAACTCTTGGCCACTGGCGCAGCTCCAGGTACAAGATCTATTTGGAAGTCAATCTCTCTGGTAGGAGGGGCACTAGGTAACTCCTTTGGGAAGACGTTTGGAAACTCCTGAACCACCGGTACTTCTAGCAGATTAACCTTGGCTTCAGCATTCATCAGCACTAGAAAAGTTACACAATCCTTATTGATGCATCTAACATCCTTGATTGAGGAAATTATCAATTTGGAGACTCCCTTCATGCCCTGGAAGGTAAAAGCAACATGGTTGGGTCCTTCAAACTGTATCAGCTTATTCCTGCGGTCAATTTTTGCATTCATATTTGATAGTCAGTCCATACCCACTATCAGGTCGAATCCTTCTATAGGGAGGAGTGAAGTTTCTACAATGATTTCAGTTTCTCCAAACCGCACTGGAACTCTACACTTATTTCTGGTCTGCAAAAAGGATCTATTAAGCATTATAACCTTTAATGATGCTGACTCTGGAAGGACTCCTAAGTCCAGCCTATGCACAAGAGATTTTGCTATGAATGAGTGTGAGGCACCCGTGTCAAAGAGAATCTTGGAGGGGACATTTCGTATCATAAGTATTCCTACATGCATGAATGCAACATAGGTATAATTTTAGTGTTACTAAGGAGAGAAGTGCTAAATCGTCTAAGACATACACATATTTGTCACCACATCCTCCTGCTCCTTAGCCTCCTGCTGGCCTATTCCATAAGCTCTGGGTTGCACCGGACCTCGTCCTGAAGTTGGTTTCACCTCAGATCCGACATGTGCCTTTCCCTTGTCGGTTCTGCTAGGGCCATCGACCTCAAACTTCGACTACAAAAGAATCACAATTATAGGACCACTGTGGAAAGGGGTATAAATTAAGATGATTACACGAACGAACTTTCGTTACCTGAACCACAGGAGTTCCCTGGCAGTAACGGGTTATATGTCCCGGTTGCTGGCACTTGTAACAAACTCCTGCAACAGCTAAACACTCACCCAGATGGTGGTGGTAACATTTAGGACAGAGGGGGTAATCTTTGACCTTGGCCCCGGTCTGACCACCTCTCATATCATCAGTTCCCTGCTTCTTGTTCCAGTTCTTTCCTTGACTATTCTTGTTCTGCTACTGCTGTGGTGCATCCTGAGGCCGCTTTAAACGGAAGTTATTACGCTTTTGCACCTTCTGCTGATCAGCTTTCAGCTTCCTCGCAGTGTCCAACAAGCTTCTGTAATCGGCATTGACCATCGTCATCAGTGGCTGCCTCAGTGAGTCACGCAACCCGTCCACAAACCAGCTACACTTCTTGTTCTCATCCCTCTGCATAGTGCCCGCATAACGAGACAAGTGAGTCAACTCCCGCTCATAGGCTATTACAGTTTTGTCTCCCTGAATGAGTCTGAGGTACTTCTCTTGGAGACTGCGATGTTCGGACGGGGGTACGAACCAGCTTGCTAACGCCGCCGAGAAGTCGGTCCACGTGAACATATCTGTTGTACGACCTGACACAAAAGAAGCTCTCACTATCATTACGCAAAGAAAAAGCTAATGTAACCTAGGGCAAGGCTATTTGGTCTAAACTACTTACCAGCGGGGTCGTCCGCCAAATGTCTGGTCCACCACAGATTTGCCTCGCCTTTCAGGAGGAAGGTAGCTAGAGGAACTTTCTTGTTCTCTGGGCATTGTATTACTTCGAGCAAGTTGTGGGTCTTTATCAACCAATCATCGGTCTCCATCGGCGTTTCTTCCCTCATTAAAATTGGAGGGGTGGAGATCGCGGAAATTTCTTAGATAACGCTCCATTCCTAAGTCTCCGACAGCTGGAACAGGAACTGCTGCTGGATCTATTGCAGGCAGTCCATTTCTGAACTCCAACAGGGCTAAGGCCACTGCCCTGACAATGATGGCTGCCATGTCGGTAGGTTCTGCCACCGCTGGTGTTGTTGGTGCTGCTGGTGCACTACCGTCATCCATAGCAATTTCAGGAGTGATATTCTGATGCGATGGCTCGCCCGCCTCGTTGGTATGCGGTGCCTATAAGATGGAAGGAAAAGGAATTGAAATCCTAAGGCTCTGTGAATTTTTTGGGTCGTGGGATCCTAAACCTAGCTCTGATACCAATTGTTACACACCGACTTAGTTTTACCACAAATCAACAGTCCGTCCGGGCCCCGTGATAAGGAGCAAACCAAGTAACGGTAATAAAATTGGTACATAGCAGGAATAAAAGAAAAATGCTAAAGGAGTACTTACAACGGAAGTAAAAAGATAAGCTAAGGGTAAATGTGTACCTCAAAAATCTGAATTTCACAGAACCACTAAAATTAAAAGAGTCAAATGCTTGAAATACTGAATTCTTAAACATAGTCTGATACAAAAAAACATTAGACAATTCTGATACATGCCCAAAATCACAATACAGTACTGAGAGAATAAACTACTAAGTGAAAACAAACTATAAGAGCAACGTCTGCAAACATGCTCATCCTAAACGCAATACCCCACCTGTGACCCCTGTAATAATAAGCACAAAAGAATGAGTCAGCCCAACTGGAGAGTAAGAAAAACTATTTCTCCTAGTGACACTAAAATATTAATAATTGAAGATGTATGTGTGCATGCTAAATAAAGAAATACATGTCATACTGAAGAATGATTATACTTAGTTTGTAAACATGCTTTTCTATCAAAATGTTGTAAACATAAATGACTATTCTATTGTAATTAAATCATGTATTTCCATTTATATGCTTCAGATAATATTTTCAAGGAATTTCTACACTGCAGCGGATGGTTGAATTTTGGGCATTCTGGATCTATTCTTATTCTCGTTCTAGGATAAGTTATTTCTCATGCGCATTCTAACGATTCGAGTCTTTACTAACGAACGCAACATGTTCTATGTCCCACGGGCTTGGACTCGTATCTACTAATCTATTAGAGGATGTATTCTTTCTCCAAAAGTAGATGCTCATAGGGACTACTATGCCCTATGAGTAAGATTGTGCGCTTCAATCTATCACGAGCGAAATCATCATTCGTGCCTCCTAATTAGTTCCCGTTAATATTTGGATTTTTAATAAAATATTCTACTAGATGTCTGCGATCGAAATATTTATTGGTTGCCACCTTATGCACACGTTCATACAACTAAAATTTCCTGTTCTGTGTAGGTCTAGCCTTTTTCTAGAGATCTAACTATAAGAGCACATCAAAATAATGCTCTACTGCAATACTTTGAATGTCTGAAATATTTATCAATTGTACTAGCAATTATTAATTACAAACCTAAGCGCATATTTCAAATAAATTTCTCATATACACTAGAAATATTTATGCGCTGCTATGTGATATGTCTAACAAAAAGAAATAGAGTTTCTTACAACGGTATTCTGGTGCTCGTACACAAGACGAGGCGACATAGCTTCCTTTGAGAAATGTTTAAAAAGAGGTCATGGCAGGATGTTCACCCCGACCCGCACCTGCGATCCATTTAAGATCAAAAATTATTTACACACACGGCAAAACAATTTCATTAACCTAGGGTTTCACCAGAAAGTGCTCCGACACCCAAAGTTGACACTGCAACGAACGGAAGGGGACTTACCACTCTCCTACTAGTGGAAGATACTGATTTCTGAGGCGGAGACAACTGCACAGAATCTGAAATTGCCGGTCCCGACGATAACCTAGAAGATCTATTGATCGAGGTAGGGCTTAAGAAAAAATTTCGATAAACATCGCCTTACATGCAAAATCTGAAATTTCCAAAGGGAGTTTGACAATACCTGAACAAGAGTGTGCCGGAGGAAAGACGATCAAGACCAACAACCTCGGCTCGACTAGGGTTGTTGAGGAAGGCGAGAAGAACACCTATACTCCCAAAATCTGAGGATGAGGAACGAGAAATTATGGTTCTAATTTTGAAACTGAAAATAGGAAGCATAGAAATCAAGGGGAGGAAAGACCTTAGGGCCGCTACCTGGAAGACACGGCAATTTAGGAAACGGGAGGGGCTCTAGTCGACAAAACAAAGCACGGGAAAAGCACGACAGGGCTTCCTGATCGTCGACGACTGCTGTTGAAGGAGGAAGGATCGCCTACACCCTAAGCGGCGCCGATTAAAGGCGTGGCTAGCGCTGGCCTCCGTCGTCGATGGGGGAGAGGGTGTCGTCGACTGCCAAGAGCAAGAGGGAGCGTCCGCTCGCGGCGGTTTCGATACCCGGCTGAGAGGAGTTACGCGATACGTGGGGGGGGGGGGGGTGGGGGGTGCATGCTTTTAATCCGAGCGGCAAAACACGCGAGGGGGTGCGGTTATGGTAAAGGAGGGGTTTGAGGAATTAAAATCGCGGGTGCGGTTATTATATCCTGCGAGCCTCTAAAACGTGTCATAAACAAAATCATTACCTCAATTAAATTACTGATTAATTTGTACCTCGACATGACGTCTGCTCGGTCAATTGCGCTCGCGTTCGGGCCCTGCAATTAAATTTAAATCTCGTAAAAATTACGGATGTTATAGGATTTAGATTGCAAAATTACTTTATTGTGTCTTCTCAATTGAGTATAGGACCAGTGCAACCAACGAGGTTGTTTATTACGTCTCCATGCAAACCAAAGATACTACCTGATGGGGATCATATGTCGAGCATTGGTTGTCGCACACCGGGGTCGACACTTTTATTATCGCAGGAGACATTCATCAGATTGTTATTTGGATGATCCAAATCCGCAGTCGCATTCAAAGAGACATTTGAACATTTCTATATATTTTGTTTTGTTTTTTGGTGTTTTATTTAATGAGATCTGATAAATATCGTGTACAGGCAATCATAGCTGCACACGATGGTTTCTAGACATATTATCTTATAAATAAGGAGGGGCTGGTTGAGAGGTCTATGGTAGGTTTTGGAGAATATTATTCCCGAAATTTAGCGATCTCTCGTGATGCCGACACCACGGAACCCCAAGGGTTTGACTCCTTTGTAAGTTATCCTTGTTTCCTTTGATCTCACGTGCTGTCCGCCCCTTCCCTCCATCCCCACAACCCAGTCAACTTCAATCCCACAACTGCCCACCCTCCAACCACTCCAAACAGCAACCCACATCTACTGCAGCTGCACATTCCCTGGCCTCCTTAAACCCTACCGAACCATTTACCTTCAATCCTGCAACCCTCCCAGCCTTTCAACTACCCATTCCCTGCATCCCTTGCTCCAAATCCCTCATCCAACCATCAGTTTCAACCCTGCCTAGGGCTGTCCAACCTTTCCCCATACACCACATCTATGACTGTCGGATCTGGACTCCCTCGCCTATGACCCCTCATTTGTTAGTGTTTGTTGTTTGGGTCTTATTATTCTTCAATATTGGTGTACGGATGTGATTATTTATATGGTTATGAATTTCTTGCTCTGATAGTTTATTTGTTTGTGACTAAAGTCGACTTGTAGGACCTTTATTACTTACTCATATTAGCTTTTTGCCTCCAAACGGAGAAAAGTTTAACTTGCTCACTTACTAAAATTATTTGCAATTTGTTCATGATAATTGCGTAAAATTTATGCTTTCACTACTAACTTCAATTTATTGTTGGATTATCTTTTGCATGCATACATTATCCTAGGGTAGATAGGAGTTATTCATTGGCACTACACCAAGTGTTTGCATTGCTTAGAATCCACTTACACGGCACCCTTCGTCACTACCCTTTGCCATCTGACATCTCTAGACCATTTTGGCCACATAATATCTCTATCCAAGTCGAAATGGTTCGACATCCATGCCTCAGTTTCGTTATATCAATTTTCCTAAGCATACATAACTTTAATGAGTGAAAGAAGTATCGTGCACCCTATCAATTAGGGAAAAAGAAGAGAAGTGGATGATTTCTGACCCTACAATGGTAGAAACAAAGCTATAGGATTTAATTATGACGTAAAAAAAAACTTGCTCATGCTAGACATATGATGAGTGACATCAGAATCAACGAGCCAGCATGGTTGAAGGGATGCATGGTTACCTTGTATATCTGAAAGAACCGAAGGAACCACATCAGAGATAAAAGTTAAACTAGAAGTGATTAGGGCTCCGTTTGGCGCGGCGTTTTTGCTCCGGTGAGTTTGGAGAAAAACGCCACTGCCATAGAATGCTTGTTTGGTTTGGCTTAACACTGGTAGGGGAGGAGGACGACTTCGTGGGAAGTTGGACCGGAGGTCGACATGGCAAAACCGGATGAGAAGGGGCAATGACAGTGGAGAGGCTGGTGGAAGTCGGAGCCAGAGACGAGTGTTGGTAGTGGTCGGATCGTGGCTTGGATTGAAGAACGGCGGACTGGCAGGCGGAAGAAGAATCGAGAACATGCGTGGACATAGATGGTTGGATGGGCGAGGAGTGCTCGTGTTGGTTGTGGTACGTCTCTGGCATCTTCTTTTTCTTCGAGACACTGAGGTCGTGGGTGACGAGGGGTGCCCAAACCTTGAAAAGATGTTGTGGTTGTGCGCCGATCTGGTCTTTCTGTGTCGTGGACTCGCCGACAATTGCTAGCAGAGACAGTCGAGCAGTATGAACATGTAGGTTGAGATCCGACCAAGCTCTTGGAGGCTGGGTCCTCCAAAAAATTCTCCAAGTGAGATCCGCGAAGACTAAGATCCAAAAGATTATCAAACATTCATACCCCTCCCTTATATAGATGAGGAAGAGAACATATAATAAGAAATTACAAAATATTTTAATTACACAATTAATTAATTCAATAATAAATAATAATAATTAATCAATATTGACTAATTAATTAATATTAATTAATTACACAATTATATCCTCGCATATGAGCATTCAAGAGGGCTTCCATATGCGCTCTCAGTGGCTCCTCCAAGGGGGGACCGCTCGGGCGGGTGCCTATTTGTAACAATTTATCATAGGTAAATACAAGGATTGGAGGTTGGAACATAGCGTGTGGGAGAGCTAGTTGAGAAACACTAGGTTTGTTGTTAAATTTTACGGATCAGGAAAACAAAGGAAGTGACGCGCGGGGCGATGCCCGAGGAGAAGGAATTACCGTGCTAGTTTTGAACATAAAATAAAAGTGGATGAAGTTCCTTAGCTGAGGTTGGGCATTCATGAACGACGGTTCATAACCACCGCGTTCACGACCGCCACCGCCGCGCCAAACGGAGCATAGAAATTTGAGTTCATATTAAAAAAAGATGAAAACTTGCAGAGTATATGGCAAAGAACACAACCTCAAGCACAAATTACACGCTTAATCGAACATAGTTTTTTGACGTAAGGAGACCACCTAAATAATGAGTTTCTTTGTACATTAATGCGGCCAATTTCCAGAATTTAACAAGAAAGAGATTCAAGATGCACCCTTGGCTGCTAAGTTCTTCCCCTTCTCGCTATACTCATGAGTGCCGCTTGAAGAAAATAAAGAGGAGTCATTGCCCCCTCATCATTTAACACCAGAGAAGAGACAAAAGGTGCACAACGGACTACTAGATCGATGATTCCAAATCTTCTTCCTCTTTGAGCTGAGGTGGTGCCTTTGGAACTACAGTCTAGATAAGCCCGCATCTTCACGAAGAGACAATGAACTATAGTTGATGGGAGCAGTACCTTTAACACAGAAGATAGTGGAGGTAATGGAAACATAATAATTTCAAGAAGAGACAACGGAAGCAACACAACCCTCTCACAACAAAAGAAGACGAAATGATGAGGGATTAATTGCTGACGGCACAAGAAGTTTTCTTTCACGGTGGAAGTATCGGTTGGGGCGCCGAAGAAATTTGCATCTCCATCATGATGTAGGGTAGGCTGTGTAGTGGCGCTTAGGATGCTAGCTAGTGACGTGAGGGGACCGACTCAACCAAACCAACGACTATATGCAAGACACTACTGAACAGGCGAACTAATCAACGTAAGCAACAAGACCATTATAATATAACAGCATACATTCAAGCAAGATTAGCACTATTCTTTCGGCAGTTAGGCGCTAGCTTTCCTCCGCACGGAGAGCTAGAATAAACGCGCGGCGAATTAGGCAACCTGCAACGCAAGAGATTCACAGGCAAATACAACGTGCTAAAATTCCTTAGAGCAAAATACTACAGCGTGCACAATATATTATACCCAACAAAAGATTGTCACAAATAACAAGTACAAAATCTGAAATAAATCTAAGGGCGGCCGCAATCCAACACGGATCTGAAGTTTTGGAGATGGTATGGAACTTCCGGGTGGTGAAACGACTAGATCGGGTGCGGGGAATAGTGGATCCACGAATAGGGAAGGTAGGGCTGCGGGCACGGGGGAAGTTGGGGCTGGATCGGGGCTGGAACGGCGGACTGGACAGATCTGTCCTGGAATGGACAGATCCGATCGGAGGGGAGTGGAGGGGCGCTGAATAGGGCTGCTGTGGTGAGGAGGGGTGGTGGCGAGGTGGGTGGCTGCAAGGAGGGGCGGCGGGGTGCAGGGATGTGGGCGGCGGGTATGCTGGAGGGGAGGGCGGCGGCTGTGTACAGGAGAGGGGGCGGCGGGTATGCTGGAAGGGGGGCGGCGGCTGTGTACAGGAGAGGGGGCGGCGGCAAGGGGAAGGCAAGGGGGAGGTGCTGATGGCAGCGGGGAGGGAAGGAGGGGAAGAGGAAGAATACTTACCCAATGGAGTCGGCACCACGGGCTCCACGGCGTCGGCACCGCGGAAGGATCACCGGAAGCGAGGAAGATGAACTCTCCAAACTTCAGCAATAAGAAATCAGCCACCCTAAGACTCTTATTTATAAGAAAACAAAACTAGGGCACCCGGAATCGACGGCTATGATTGGCCGACGGTTCCGTTCCCAAAATTATATAAAATAATATCCGAAATACAAAAAGCTATATATGAAAGTGACTCGAAACGACGAGCCGGACGCATCCGCGGTAACGGATCGCCGATTCGATCAAGTCCGTCGGCGCGAATATACGAAGGTGGGGCCCGCCTTGCGCCGAGTTGCGCTCGATGGTCCCCCATCAACTCCCCCCGACTGAAAAGCTTTCATCTCCGATGAATGGAGACGATCGTACTGTAGTCGAAGCCCGGGGGCGAGTTGATCAAGCTCAGCAGCAGCAATCCAAGTGTCGTCGGAAGAAGAACGTCCCATCCAGCGAACCAAGTAGCGGCACACGAGTCCATCCGCGGCGGGGATGAACTCATGCGTAATGACCTCAGTAATCTGCTCGACCCTCTGCTCTCGGGAAAAGTGGTCCGGTGATGGTGGTGGTGCCACCGGTGAAGCCAATGGCGGTGAACTCCTGGGGAAGTGGGAATCAAGTGGAGGCTGGGTGGTGGGGACATGGGGTGGTGGTGGAGGGTCAGGAGGGCCGCCAAGGTAGGGGTCCGAGTACTCATGAGGTGGGAAGTAAGGCGTCAGGTCCTCAACATTGAACACGGGGTGGATACCCATGCTCGAAGGAATGTCTAGCTCGTAAGCATTCAACCCGATCCGCCTCAAAACACTGTAGGGCCCAATTCGCTTGGCGCTTAATTTCTTGGCAGGCCCCTGAGGGGGCCGTTCCGCACGAACTCGAACCAACACCTGTTCGCCAACCAGAAAATGTTTCTCCCGCCTATGTCTGTCTGCCTGTTCTTTATAATGTTCGTTGCTTAAATTGATTTTTCGCCTGACGGACTCATGCAACTCATGCAAATGACGCGTGAAAGACTCAGCAGACTCACTAGGACGTGACTCAGTCGGGACAGGTATAAGATCAATAGGCTTCCTAGGGTCATAACCGGATACTACCTGGAACGGACTCAGACCAGTCGACCTATTGATAGAACTATTATACGCGAACTCCGCTATGGGGAGCACCGAGTCCCAACTAGAAGCATGCTCTCCAACTAAACACCTCAGTAGGTTACCCAGACTTCTATTCACCACCTCAGTCTGCCCGTCCGTCTGAGGGTGGTATGCAGATGAAAACTTAAGGGTAGTTCCTGTTTTTCGCCATAACGTCTTCCAAAAATAGCTAACGAACCGCACATCTCGATCGGACACGATGGACTTTGGGAGACCGTGTAATCTAAAGACCTCACTCATAAATAGGGCTGCGACATGGGGCGCGTCGAAAGTCTTCCTACATGCGATAAAATGTGCCATCTTAGAGAACCGGTCGACCACTACGAATATAGAATCATGTTTCCGCAGAGTGCGCGGAAGCCCAAGCACGAAGTCCATACTAATGTCCTCCCAAGGACGATGGGGAACGGGTAAAGGAGTGTATAAGCCTGTATTCTATTTCGTTCCCTTGGCTGTCTGGCAGACACGACAGTGTCGGACTACGCGAGCTACATCTTTCTTCAAGCTCGGCCAATAGAAACGTTCCTCTACCATAGCAATCGACTTATCTCGCCCAAAATGGCCGGCGGCACCCCCGGCGTGTAGTTCCCAAACTAAATAATCACGGTATGAGGTATTGGGCACACACAAGCGGGAGCCCCGGAATAGGTATTTGTCGATGATCTGAAATCCCTCGACAGGATCAGGAGGGTCCCTCGATAACGCAGTATACGCCTCAGCAAAATCAGGACAAGTAGGGTAGTCCAGGATCAATCTCTCGAAGCCATCCACCTGAGCCCGCAGTGTGTGAAGTAGAGAGACTCGACGACTGAGAGCGTCGGCGGGCTTGTTCTCAACACCAGCACGGTGTTTGAGAACGTAGTGGAAATCCTGAAGGTACTCTACCCACTTCGCATGGCGGTGACTCAGCTTCCTCTGGGAATCGAGGTAGCGTAGGGCCTGGTGGTCCGAATACAGCACAAACTCCCGGGGAAGGAGGTAGTGTCTCCAATATCGCAGTGACTGGACGATAGCATAAAATTCCCGATCATAATTCGAGTATTTCTGCTTGGCTTCGTTCAGTTTCTCACTAAAGTAAGAAACTGGGTGTCCCTCTTGACTCAACACTCCCCCAATGCCCATGCCTGACGCGTCACAAGCAACCTCGAAGGCTTTACTAAAGTCGGGGAGTCGTAGAACGGGGGCGGACGTTAGCTTGTCCTTTATCTCTTCGAATGCTCGAGTGGCGGCAGGGGTCCACTGAAAATCTCCCTTGCGCAGGCAACTAGTGAATGAGGCCATAATCGAGCTAAAATCCCTAACGAATCTCCTATAAAAGGTCGCGAGCCCATGAAAGCTACGGGCCTCATGAATGGTCGAGGGTATGGGCCACTCACGGATGGACTGGACCTTCTCAGGGTCAACTGACACGCCTGAGGAGGAGATAATAAATCCCAGAAAGTGGACGGACTCAGATAGGAAGGAGCACTTCTTGAGGTTGATAAACAGTTTTTCCTTTCGGAGAATATCGAATAAGAGTCTCAAGTGCTCGAGGTGATCTGGCTCACTGTGGCTATAGATCAGAATGTCGTCAAAGTAGACGACGAGGAATTTGCCCATATAGGGTCGCAGTACCTGGGTCATGACTCGCATAAACGTGCTCGGGGCGTTCGAGAGCCCAAATGGCATGACCAGCCACTCGTACAAACCGTCTTTCGTCTTAAACGCCGTCTTCCACTCGTCGCCCTCACGCACTCTAATCTGGTGATACCCGCTTCGGAGATCGATCTTCGAGAAGATCTGAGCCCCGGACATCCTAGTAGGTCGTCCAGGCGAGGGATCGGGAAACGATACTTTACCGTAATTTTATTGATAGCGCGACTATCGATACACATACGCCAGCTTCCGTCCTTCTTAGGGGTAAGAAGGGCGGGGACGGCGCACGGACTCAAGCTCTCACGGATAAATTGCTTCCGAAGAAGCTCATCAACCTGCCTCTTGAGCTCAGCGTGCTCAACAGGATTCATGCGATAGTGTGGCAGGTTGGGGAGCGAGGCCCCCGGGACTAAATCGATAGCGTACTGAATGTCCCGCAGAGGGGGTAACTCATCAGGCAGCTCCTCTGGCATAATATCCGCAAACTCACCTAGTAAGGGTCGTACGGCGGGATGAACCTCGGGTGTAGGGCAATCAGATGCCATAGTGTCTGCCACTACATACATGATCCCCGCATCGGTGCTATCTCTCAGGAACTCACCACGCCTCAGAATGTGCACGGGTCTCGAAGCAATCGTGCTAGTGGATGGCTCGACCCGGCCCTTGGACCTCTCTCTGGGCTGGGTGGGAGATAAAGTGATCTTCCGCCCCTTATCATAGAAGACACACGTGTTTGACCGACCGAAACACGTGACATCGCGATCAAATAGCCAAGGGCGGCCCAGCAAGACGTGGGCGACATCCATAGGGATGACGTCGCACCAAACTCGGTCCTCAAAGGATGCGATGGTGATCGGAACAAGGCAGCGCTGGGTAACCTGGATGGCTGTCTTGTCGACCCAGATGACACGATAAGGGTGGGGGTGAGGCTCTGCCTTCACCTGCATGCGGTCTAGACCCTTCTGGGCCACGATATTCACACAGCTCCCACTATCGATAGCTAACTTGCAGGGTCCGCCTGCACTCGGGAAATATGTGTAGAAAATGGTAGTGCGGCGCCAATCCTCATCAGCACGTGGGGTGTGCAGGAAGCGCCTGACTACACCAACCTCTAACGACCGCTCAGCGTCGCTCTCCCATCCCTCCTCAACGGTGGCAGTGACCTCCTCAGTAATCTCCACATCTCCCTCTAAAGCGGTCTCCTCCTCATCAATCAACAGACTACGTGTGGGGCAGTGGGCCGCAACGTGTCCTCTACCCCCGCACCTAAAACACTGAATACCCCCAGGCCTCTGGCCCTCGGTAGCGACAGCCTTCCCCCTCAAATCAGGAGTGCCTCGGGGGGGTGGAGTGGCTGCAGCAGCCTGGGCTGGAGCGGGCTTCCTAAACGTCGACGAATCCGTCCGGGAAGGAAATTGCTTCGTGCTAGGGGCACGAAGGTACTGCTCATACTCAAGAGCGAGCTGGAATATCTGGTCTACAGTCTCCAAGCGGTGGGGAATCAGCTCTCTCCGGAGATCCGCACGGAGGCCAGCCTTGAATCGAGAGGCAGTGGCAATAGGTTCCTCCGAAATATCGCTCCTAACAACTAGCTCGTCGAATCGAGCCATATACTCAGCTACGGAAAGCGTCCCCTGACGTAAGCTCTGCAGCTGATCAAGTAGTTGGTCACGGTAGGAAGCGGGGAGGTATTTGTCCTTAAGCCTCTCCTTCATATCATCCCATCGGGTGATGGGATAGTAACCGTCACGATCTAAGGCTCGCTCAACACTAATCCAATACACCTTAGCCTGTCCGACTAACTTCATCTTGGCAAACCGGACACAACGATCATCACTCATGTCGTACCAATCAAAATAGTGATCCATGTCCAGGAGCCAGTCACTAAAGGCCTTCGGATCCAGGCGACCATCGAATGTCGGGGCATCGAGGCGAATCCTACGGGTGATGTCAAGTGCGCGATCACCTCTCCGCGGGTCAGGATAATCATCAAGATCGTCGTCACGCTCGTAATCGTGCCGAGCGGGTGGGGGTCCGCGCTCACGTCGTCCTGGTGGGTAGTACTCGTCACGATGCTGGTCATGACGACCGTGTGGAGGGGCACGGTCCCTGGGGCCAGGCTGACGTGGCATGCGGTAGTCTTCCCGCGGGGGCGGGGGGTCGGCCACGTGCTGGCTCAGGAGTCCGCCTTGCTGGCGGGGTGGGGGCTCTCACAGGAATCTCGCGGCGGTAGCGGTAAGCCGGCGGTGGGTCATCTCTGACCCGCTGACCACGGCGGGGAGGATAGCCCGGGTCATCCGCTATCTCATCGTCATGTTGGGAAGGAGTATCCCTAGCGTTCTCTATCCTATCTAGGCGACGGTTTACCGCGGCAATATCATGTTGCACGGCCTCAAACTGGGTGCCTAAAGCATCGAAACGGTCTAACATCAGACGCTCAAAATCCGTCGTGGCAGCGCTCGAATTCGAGCCTGCCGCTCGTTCGTTGGTGACCTGTGGATCTACCATGCTTCTAAATGACCTACCACTACGGAGCATGCAAACAACCCGACCTGGGCTCTGATACCAACTGATGTAGGGTAGGCTGTGTAGTGGCGCTTAGGATGCTAGCTAGTGACGTGAGGGGACCGACTCAACCAAACCAACGACTATATGCAAGACACTACTGAACAGGCGAACTAATCAACGTAAGCAACAAGACCATTATAATATAACATTGCATACATTCAAGCAAGATTAGCACTATTCTTTCGGCAGTTAGGCGCTAGCTTTCCTCCGCACGGAGGGCTAGAATAAACGCGCGGCGAATTAGGCAACCTGCAACGCAAGAGATTCACAGGCAAATACAACGTGCTAAAATTCCTTAGAGCAAAATACCACAGCGTGCACAATATATTATACCCAACAAAAGATTGTCACAAATAACAAGTACAAAATCTGAAATAAATCTAAGGGCGGCCGCAATCCAACACGGATCTGAAGTTTTGGAGATGGTATGGAACTTCCGGGTGGTGAAACGACTA
Source organism: Dactylorhiza incarnata (assembly GCA_033032865.1). Classification (NCBI taxonomy): domain Eukaryota; kingdom Viridiplantae; phylum Streptophyta; class Magnoliopsida; order Asparagales; family Orchidaceae; genus Dactylorhiza; species Dactylorhiza incarnata. The sequence continues at coordinate 3,173,724 of JAWHQI010000088.1, read as the reverse complement.
GATCGGGTGCGGGGAATAGTGGATCCACGAATAGGGAAGGTAGGGCTGCGGGCACGGGGGAAGTTGGGGCTGGATCGGGGCTGGAACGGCGGACTGGACAGATCTGTCCTGGAATGGACAGATCCGATCGGAGGGGAGTGGAGGGGCGCTGAATAGGGCTGCTGTGGTGAGGAGGGGTGGTGGCGAGGTGGGTGGCTGCAAGGAGGGGCGGCGGGGTGCAGGGATGTGGGCGGCGGGTATGCTGGAGGGGAGGGCGGCGACTGTGTACAGGAGAGGGGGCGGCGGGTATGCTGGAAGGGGGGCGGCGGCTGTGTACAGGAGAGGGGGCGGCGGCTGTGTACAGGAGAGGGGGCGGCGGCAAGGGGAAGGCAAGGGGGAGGTGCTGATGGCAGCGGGGAGGGAAGGAGGGGAAGAGGAAGAATACTTACCCAATGGAGTCGGCACCACGGGCTCCACGGCGTCGGCACCGCGGAAGGATCACCGGAAGCGAGGAAGATGAACTCTCCAAACTTCAGCAATAAGAAATCAGCCACCCTAAGACTCTTATTTATAAGAAAACAAAACTAGGGCACCCGAAATCGACGGCTATGATTGGCCGACGGTTCCGTTCCCAAAATTATATAAAATAATATCCGAAATACAAAAAGCTATATATGAAAGTGACTCGAAACGACGAGCCGGACGCATCCGCGGTAACGGATCGCCGATTCGATCAAGTCCGTCGGCGCGAATATACGAAGGTGGGGCCCGCCTTGCGCCGAGTTGCGCTCGATGGTCCCCCATCACATCATAGACAAGTAGTAAGTCTCGTCTCGACAGTTAATGGCAGTGGGCCTCTTCAATGGTTTCTACTATGGCTTCTGTAGACAGACGAATGCAAAGATAGTCGAGAAATAACAATTTCAGGAAGAGATAACAAAAACACACATGCCTTCTTGTTTGAGATTTACTGCTCATCTGCGATGATGACGAAGATTTCCTCCACACCAACACCTAGACTTCCACTGCAAAAGAAGACTTAATGTGTGATCTTACGACTAATCCGGAGACGAGAAGTCTCATGTTGATCGCACTTGAGCAGTAACTCTCACCTTGAACGGGCACGAGCAGTAAGTCTCGTCTCGGTCGTACACAAGCAGTAAGTTTTAGTCGAGAAATATCACATCGAAAGCTCTTTTCACAGAAGAGGAAGTTCCGATATCAAATGGACGACGGATCTGTCACAGTTTATGCCCGAAGTTACGACACATGCTGAGCGCTCTTGAGGATCGACAATAAAGATAAATACAATGCACAAAGGCACTCGAAGAGAAGATGAGAAGAGCGATCTGGATTGAGCAAGCATGCTATGATACCATGAAAAAACAAGGTACATGGTATTTCTTAGGCGCTCCCGTCGGTCCTCGTGCTTGATTGTTACAATTGCTATATGTTCTGATATCTAGCGCTTCTGCCAAAACTAAACATGCAATAGAGAGTTGAATTTACATATAAGCCCTTGGAGATATAATTATGGAAATTCCATTAGCTAGTTAGTTATCCTAACAACTACCCAGATAGTTGGGATAGAGCTATTTGATGATGAACACATCTGACGTAGGAGGGATGTCGCGAGTCATGTGCAATTGTGCCTAATGGAACTCTAATGAGTGGGTGTTAGTGGAGTGTCGTAGGAATCTAGAATGATGTGATGTGCAAGCAATTATGCAATAGTTAATTTAAAATAAATTCTGAAATTAATAAACAAGTCCGCAAACAATCACAATTGATATTAGAGTATTAATTCAACGAGCAATTTCTAGTTGAATTAAAGTTAAAAGTGCTTCAATTAAAGTCTACACAGGCAAATCCTGGAAATAGTACAAATCTTGGGCAAATATATACAAAATAATATCCAAAATAATGTGATTGTTTACCAAATACACAATGGTAAGTACTTTTGACTTCAAACTAGAACTTAGCAGGAGTTCTGGAATGCAGTATGGCTGTTTGCAGGGTCTGTCCAGTAATTCAGCAGTGGCTCAATGCAGTTTTCATGGGCTGGAGGAGTATATGAGAAGTCTATGAGGGCTTGGGTAGGGCATCATTGACTGTTGGAATGGGGGACAGATAGTAGGCCCGCTGGGAAGGGGAATGGAGGGGGTCGGCAAGGCTTTCTGAGTGCAGGAATTGAAACAGGAAGATGGAAGTGCCCAGTTAGAGAAGTTCCTGAAAATTTTGGAGTGGGCTGCAAGTTGAGAAGGCCTGGAATTGACGTGACATTACAAGATTTTCTGGATTTCTGTGTGCAGAATGAGGAGAAACTGCAAGAAAGCGGGCTGGGAAGTGGGATTTATGGCTGGATTTGTGAGTTCTGGATCTGGACGAGAGGAGAAATGGTGTGTCTGTCTTTAGGAGGCCGGGAAATTGGGATGGATTATGGCCTGGGTAGGAGTTTTGAAGGTTTTTAGTATCTGGAGATTAGTTGTCTGGAGATGAAATTTGGAGTAATTATTGGCTGGAAGTGGAGATCTGAGGAGAGGGACTATAAGCATGGCTATCTTTGTGGAGGAAGGGAACGGTTCGTTTGGCCTAGGAGGATCTTGGGCTTTGGATAATTTGGGAGGAAACAGTTATTAGGTAGTTATGGATTTGGTTTAGTGGAATTTAGGTAGTTATGGGGGTACTGAGTGGTGAGAGAAAAATACAGTGGTTTTATGGAGTGTGGATGTAGTTATTGTCACAACCCGCATTTTTCCCAATATATAAATATATTATCAGAGTGAGAGAAAATACGCGCCGTGATGTCACGCCGTGCAGAGGACAACTGCAGACAGTCAGGCAAAACATTCTCTTATTCTTTTTCATAAAAGACTTATGTAATTTCACATAAAGCATAATTTAAGTTTTAAAATTTCAGAGGTCGTGTCTCTCGGTTCAGTGGATCAGCTAGTCCACAAGTAAAGATATATATATATATACACACACACACATATACACAGCGGAAAATATAAGGTTTGATTCATTTTATCCTATATGAACATGAAGGACCAATAACCAACTAATGATATGCATGTTTCTAAATTTCATATAGGTAGAAAAGAGCTTTTACGATCTTTAAAGTATGGTGACATTTGATTGAAATCATGGTATGAGGAAAGGTGCAGATTTTATACACGTAAAATAACTACCGTGCATCCTAATATAAAGTCTTCTCAGAGAGCAATGCGTCAACAACAGTAAGTAGTAGTAGTAGCAGGAACAGTAAGTAAAGAGTCTACACCAAAGAAACAAGCTATGAGCGTCAACAATCTGACACGAACCCATAGAACTATCAGAAATGTAACCGAGATACACTGCAAAGTCAAAGATAAATACAACTAACAAAGTCTCATCAACGAGAAAAAGAAATCAACTACCGCGGTCTGGAAAAGACAGTCTGGTCAGCTCTAGCTGCTACTAATCCGAACCTGAGGCATTCAAAAGAAAAGAATGCCTCAGCACAAAGGTGCAAATGGCAGCTCAAACAAAGATTAAAGGATTAATAAGTTAAGAGAATTACCAACCCAACGAGAGTAACTGTGAATCATCAGCAAGCAAAAATCATATGAACAATATGCATAAATAATCAACAGGATTGACTATATAAGAGAGAAGTAGTCTTGCACTAAGTGTGACAAATATTCATAAGTTAATCATATATATATATATTAAAAGAGACGGATCAGCTCTAAAAGAAAAGGAATCATTAACATCGGACATAAAACGGTTCGGAGGAGGGACTCAGTTATTGCAACCCAACCTACAGTCCGCCACAAATCCACCGGATACAATGATTCACCAACTGGTAATGTGGTGGTGGTCATTCATTCCAACCCAACCAACAGTCCAAAAATAACCTATCATAACGAAAAGAATAAAAATCATAGAATTCCAAGTTTCAACAACCTTACACGACGAATTCGTCGAGACCACACGTCGAATTCGGCATGATCACTCGACAAATCGTCTAAACTACATGACGAAATCGACTAAGCTATTCGACAGACTCGACTACATTTACTCGACGAATTCGACTAGACCACTCGACGACTCAACGTGAATACTCGACGAATCAAAAATCATGATCACTCGCCGTCTTTTATCTTAAACTACTCAACTTCTCGACGAACTCGACGTATTCTCGCCCAACTACTCGACGAATTCCTGACTTAATTATTCGACGAATTTGACTTAAACTACTCGACTAAAAAACCCCAAAAACTAGAAAGTCTCATGCCATAAAACCCATGCCATACCAATAAGCTTAAGGAAGAGTACAAGGAAACTTAAACAAGAAAATAAAATAAACAGGGGCGGGGGGAGTCCACCACTTGTCTCAAATCTTTCGATTTCCAACCTCCTAAGCCCTCCACGCCAAGGATCGGCCGAAGAGAAGACTACGAGAACAAATTTCTGAAACGCACACGCGAAGAGCTCGGCGAGAGCTTTCCGAATCTATACTCCGGCGAAGATTTCATGCACTAGAGCTCCCACGGCGGTGATCGAAAGGTTCCCGGAAGCATGCCGATCTCCTCTCTGTCGCGCGATTCGCTCTGTTCAGCGGAAACGAAGAAGAAGAAAATGATAAAACCTAATTTCCTAAGGTTTGACCTTTTATATGAGAATAAAAATAATAATAAAAGTAATGATGATAAAAGTCTTTAAAAAAATTCACCGGACTCTCAAAATTGCTCGCATCGCAACGAAACTTCACGAACATGCTTGAAATTAATTAGTTTAATTTTCTAAAGTCTAAATTCTCCATTTCGACAAGATTCAGAACATGATCAAATTGACCGAACGGATGCAAAATCGCATGAATTACAACGCACCGGAAAACTCTGCGCAAACGTAACGCCATTACGACAATATTATGTCAATAACAAGATTAAAATAATTATCAGAAATTCAGGGGCGTTACAGTTGTGATTAGTGGGTTGGCGGGGAAGGTTGTTACATTGGCTTCGGCATCAAATGTCCATGAAATCAGCACCTTGGAGGGGATTGCAAGAGTCCAAAAATCTCTCCAAATTTTGCAATAATCTGAAAATCATCCCCCAGGGTCCTATATATAGGTAAGGATCCCACTTGGACGGCTACGATCGTCTAAAACATTAATGCATAGATTATGCTTAAATAAAAAAAATTCAAAATACAATAAAATACATAAAAAAAATATGTTGTCGTCGCTCTGAGCGCGATTATTGGCTCGTATGGTCCATATGACGATCTTATCTCCGGTATTGCGTATGTAAACCCGTGCAAGCTGCGGTAAGCGCCAGTAAGCCCTTGATCCGTGATACCCATCAATATCCTTATTACATTTATGCCACAAGGTACTAGTAGATGCCTAGACCTAACTAATCTCAGCAGTCATTTAGCCCTTCAAAGGAAAAAAAAAGTGTTATGGGCCGGGCCGCCGGGGCTCTGGGATTCTGGGCTTTTATCCCGCTCCCGCCCCCGGGGTTCGGGGCTTAATCCCTCCCGCCACATAACAGGCCCGCGGGCCATACACCCCAACCCCTTTCGGCACGTGTTCTCGGCACCGCGGGTTGTTGAGGCGGGGGCTCGATCCCCCGACCTCCTTGATATGAGCCCTTAACGCCAGCTCATACGGTGCAGTTGGATGATATGAGCTGGCGTTAAGGGCTCATATCAAGGAGGTCGGGGGATCGAGCCCCCGCCTCAACAACCCGCGGTGCCGAGAACACGTGCCGAAAGGGGTTGGGGTGTATGGCCCGCGGGCCTGTTATGTGGCGGGAGGGATTAAGCCCCGAACCCCGGGGGCGGGAGCGGGATAAAATCCCAGAATCCCAGAGCCCCGGCGACCCGGCCCATAACAAAAAGCTGCATCCAAATATACCAGCAGTTGAAATTCATTTAACTTCACTTAAATTGGTTCCACTGTACATCCTGAAATCCTGATCTCCAGCCCCACATGACATCAATTTTAATATCATAGATCACATGATCATTCATTCATGCATAAAAGCTTATTTTAATATCCACACGCTGACATTATTATTTTTATTATTATAGCATAAATTTTTATGTATGCTATAAGTTCATACTTTTTTGTCTGATACATATTTCTATCATCTTGATAATATAGATAAATTGCGTTCTTGTTTCCGCTTATGTATATGCACTTGATGTTTGTACTCATATCGTCGTCCCTTCTCAGGTCAAATCCAAGTTGGAATCATTACCTTTGATATGTTCTTAAATCTGACATACCCAGCCCTACTCCCTCATTTGAAGGAACTTGAAGTGCTCGTTGCTCATGATCTAAACATCACCTCATATCAGGTAAGATCAAGACCTTCAAACTCATGTTTTATTTACTTTATGTTGCAAATTTCAGTTTTCGTAGCTTCTATAGTTTCGATATCTTTTTTGAATCATCTTGATAATATAGATATTAAAAAAGTAGGGTAAAATTAGTATAATGAATGTTACACCAAAGGCTTCTCTTCCCTTATAGTAGTAGATGTAATGTTATATATATAACACTATTAACATAATCAAATTTAAAAAAAAAATTAAAATCATTTTCAAACTGGAGGAGACAGTGCACAGGCTGAAGGTGTCACTTCTCCCAAATTGCGAGATGACCCGAGTGTCAAAGCGTCTATTGGGGTACTTTCACCGTTATAAATTGTGGTTTTTTTATTTTCTATACCTCTTAAACCTACTCAAATAGTTGGGTCCTATGGGAGTACGTGAAAGAGGTGGTTTTTATTTTATTTTTTCTTTAGGATTTATTGTTCTTCATTTCTTTCTTTTTTCTTCCTTTTCAAATTAGTCGCACGGGCCAAACCCTTGAGCAGCTATTTGGTTTCGCATGGGTGAAGCGGGTGCACACTCAAAGCTTTCACGGGCGGGCGGAGCTATTTCGCAATCAAGAGCATTCGTGCACGGGAGTAGTACGGTGGGATGACAATGATGAATTCTCATTAAACTTTGATGACTTTCCCGAGTGTTTCAGTAAAGCTTGATTCTAAAATGTATAATATCCGGTGGAGCACTTGATTTTTGTTTGATCATAAAATTTCCGTGAAATTTGTGATTTTCTACTGAAACTCTCAAAACCAGTTGAAACCAATTGAAACAGAATATATTAATTAATTTCATATAGGATTCAACTGAAACTACCAAACTTAATGACATGGGTATAAGTTGCTGCTTAGGTGAAAAGATATACATCTGAGTCATGGAAATGATTCCCCCCCAGGTTCTATTAAGCTTCGCTCTAGGCCCCGTTTGGGTCGAATGCGCACTCCTTCGGAGCAGAAAATGGCCACCTCTTTACACATTAGTTCATCGTATTATATATTATTTGTTTTCTAGGCCATTGCCATCTTATACCGCTACTCTGTTATTTGCATATTTCCAGGTTCATCTGGTAGGGTTTACTGGTCAAGGGAATGGCACTCTCATAAAATGGGCTATATCTCCAGCTGCCACCTTTGACTTCATTTCTAATACAACAGCGATGGTAAATTCGCCATCTCGTTGGTATCTCATTTTACACACTTCCATCCTTCAATTTCCTTTTGTTCGCTGTTTCTAAGGATCTTGTGGATCCAGGGAATAATTGCTCGCTTAACCGAGCACCGGTTTCGTCTTCCGGAAACTTTTGGAAGCTATGAAGTGGTTCAATGGAATGTTGAGCCTCCGTCGAGACGGTAACTTCCTGTTTTAATATCGAATTCCTTTCTTAGGATTGGCTGCTTCATAACTTTTAGAAGAAAAAGAAAAGAAATTCCTCATACTATAAACTCACATTTATGACATATATGGGTCAACTTTTGATCTGAGCCAAACGAAATTCAATTTGGACCAAATCTCATCGGATGTTGAGTTGAATCGAACTGAAATATGGACTATATGTTACAGGTCGTGGTGGCAACAACACTTGTGGGCGGTGGGATTAGCTATTTCGGCTCTCGTGATGCTCAGCTTCACAATCCTGTCGGTTTGGTATTTGCGGCGGCATACGTCTTCTATGCAGGCCTACAGGCCTGTGGATGCTGCTGCTCCCGAGCAGGAGATGCAGCCTTTGTAACTTGTCAAGAGTATAGTTCTCGTGATTTGTAAAGATCTTTCTCGTAGGGACTTCTTGCAGCGTAAATTTACATGCGAAAATAACACAGATGGACTTTAAAGTGGGCAGGTCGTCGAGGGATTATGTTTAGAGGAAGTAGCATTGCTCGTTGATGACTGCGTTCGAGTAAGCAGAAGATGGCGCCATTAAAATTTGGGAAGAAGGGAAAAAAATATAGCACATCAGAAACAACAGGCAAAATTTTATTTTATCATGATACATAATTTTAAGAAGAGAGTTGCAGTCTGCATGCACCTGTTGAAGATAATATTTTATCATGATAATAGGCTATTGTTGATACAAATTTTTATTTTATCATGATAATAGGCTATTGTTGCTAAAAAGGTTTTTGGCAGGACACCAACAATAAAAGAAACATAAATAATTGAACTCAAAGAATATGAGTGTATCAAAGTATTTTGATGATGATGATGATGATGATATAATTAAAGATATTCAAGGGGTTCATTTGGCAGAGCTATGCCATAATTTAAAATTCGGAAATAATAGAGCCGACATAAATTTAGAAATCAAAATGGATTTATATTATTGATGTACGAGGAAGCTATTCACGACTCAGTTATTTATTTTGTCGAAAGCAAAATGTGTTTTGGACTTTGGACATAAATCAAACGGCAAAAAGCTATTTTAATGATGATAGTAAGCAACAGTGGTTTAGACATTTTTATTTTTATTTTTGGGTGGTTACAACTACTCGCCTTCATTGGTGCGTGATTGGATTGGATGCCCGCTCCTGCGTTTGGGCTTTGGACGATTGCTCCCTGTGCTTCGTGGGCTTTGTATGCTATGTTCCAAATTAATTCTCATTTAGGGTGCTATTATGCAGGCCAATTTTGATTGTATTGTATGCAGTCCAAGGATAAATGCAGGCCAAACTAAAAACCCATATAGACATTTTCAAATTGTGCAGCCTCTGCATATAGCAATTTTCAAATTGCGCAGCCTGCATATAGCTGAAGTCGGCCTGCATAAAATTATTATCAAAATTTGACAGAAATCAAAATGAATGCTGACTAGGCTCAAAGCTTACAAATCTACTACAAAAACCCATTTAGAGTCCAATTTGACTTGAAAGGGGGGTAACCCTGATTCGTGCACAAGCACTCGGATAAAAGTCAGCCCGGTGGATTCAAAGAAAATGAGGGCAAAAATTGCGACCACTGATGTTGGATATCACAACCATAGTCCAGGGTACAAAAAGCACAGCGCTTGATCCCAGCCACACCCCAAGGAGAGAAAATCTAGCAGCATTCCAACAAGCAGCATTCCAACAAGCAGAGAGAAACTCAAAGAAGCTAGAGAGAGAGCAGCAGCAGCAGCAGCAGCAGCAGTTTTAAAGGAACATACATACATACATACATGTATTATTCTACTTGAAGTGAGGATTAAGCAGGCCGGAGATTTCCAGGAACCCTACCCGATCTCTGCCTCCAAATATGCTCTTCAGCTTCTCATCGCATACTATGATTTTCTTGTTCTCTGGATCCTATTTTCATGTCAGCAACGCGCGCGCACACACACACGCGCAGTGTCAGCAACATACACACTATGCTGAATATCTATCTTATAATAAAAACATCAATATTACAACATGAAGTTCAGCAAAATTGCAGGATTTATATTAAACTATTAAAGAACATATACAAATAATATAATAAAAACTTCTAGTGAGGTCAGCTTTGAGTGTAACTACAAGTATATAGTTAGTTAAGTGCATATAATTCATTCAATCTAGGTCATAGTGTCATCCGTGATGATACATTAGTGCCGTTGGAAAAGCCTTAAAATCATAACAGCTAAATTACTTCCCCCCTCCGGATTAGCCGTCCATTTCTTATTTACTTAAAAACATACATACATTTTGACCCAAAATTCCAAATCTCCGTGGCGCATCAGCACCTCTGCATTGATATAATTCCGACCGCGCAGCTCCAGCATATATGTCCTGCACATGGCATCAAGTCTAGTTTTACCATAACCTCTCTCATAAACTTTGTTGCGAGTCCGTCCTTGGAACGAGGTACCATTTGTTGCTCATACACATCTTCTACCCCTTCAAAAGGGTTGCACATCCTAATCGTGAGGGACTGCGACATAGCCATCAAGCCACAACCATCATCCTTTTCATCACCCACGACGACACAATTGTCGCTGTCCAATTCGTTGATTTGCCACTGCCACGGGCACTTATACTATGTCGCCAAACCTATGTGATATAATCCCCGCTCCAAGGAGAAACCTCCACAACATCAAACTCCACTTATATCAGCCTACCCAGAAAAGGGGTCAAATTATTATGTACTCAACAATGTAATCTTCTATGTCATGGGCAATTCTCAGCGCCATATGCATCTCCTCGATTGGGACTATTCGTGAATAATTCGGGAATCGATTCGTGAATATTCGATTAAGATTTTTTTTCTTTCAAATAATATTATCTCTATTAGCAAGATTTGTGAATAGTCCGTGAATAATAGCAAAATCTATATTACATATAAAGATGATCATGGTTGTCCGATCAGAGTCGATTTGGTCCTTCATTTGAAGTGAATGCAAATTTGAATCCAAGTCCGAATCCAAATTCGAATTCACGATTTCAGGACGAATCCGAATTCAAATATTCAAACGAATATGATTTTTTTCATTCTATGACAAATTTGGATTCGATTGAAGAGATATTCGATTTGGTTCGTGAACACCCATACTCCTCTACCTCGTCAGTGTGATCTTATCCTCCTTGATCCACACTTCTTCCACCTCTCCACGATCCCCAGTCGTGAGCGGGCAATCCTTATTAACCTCAAGCAAATTCCATGTCGAGCTCCACCTGAATATAATGCACTTATAGTATCTCTCACTGCCACGGTGTCATATCCTTTAACAACAATGCTGGGTAGAGGCTTGATGTAAGCTGAATTTCAAATCCGATGTTGATGACCTGGTTTCAACACGAAATCCTTTCCGCCCTCAATTTCAAAGTAGGTAAGTATCCATAATGTTAGCAATCGATTTCGAGAGTGACAATCACATTTTCTCATGGGACAAAACTTAGCATGGGACAATGGAGGCTATAAATTCTCACGTCGAACGGATGACGGCCTCATTAGCGACACTAAGCTTAACGTCCATCGAATTTATTGGACTAAGTAATTAATTCGATTAAGGATTAATTAACAAATTAAATAAAGTGGGGAGTTGTTGTCCTAATGCTCCTGAACAAGTTAATTTTGGGCTCGAGGAGGGAAAGCGCCGGCTCGAGGAGGATGCAGATGGTTGGCAAGATGGATACGTGCAGAAAATGTGTGCTGATTGGCGAGCCCACGAGGCAAGGCGTCGTCGATTTGCGGCAGAAGACGGGTTGGATCTCCAATGCGGCTGCCCTATCCCGTCGGATGCTGGAGATGCAGAGCATGCCCGATTACTGGAGGAGACAAGACCCACAGACAAGATCGTCGTTGGGCGCGATGGGACACGACGTTGATCGGCGGAAGCAGAAACAGAAGTGCCACTACTGGTCGTGTGGGATTGTCATCGAAGCAGAAAGAACCAACAAATGTTGGGCGTGGTTGAAGTAGACGAGGGCCTTACTGGGAGATTTCAGAACGAGGAGGCAGTAGCAGAGGGTCGAAGGTGCAATCAGCCTGCTCGCAAGGAGGAAATGTTGTAGCCGCAGTCGTAGGATCGAGTATCTCTAATAACAAGATGTTATGGAACCCAAAGGTTGCCGCTTGTCGGAGGATGACCAGAGACGAGGATGATGGCGGAGGAGGATACAGTGAAGCCGGAACCGCGACTGCCTAAGCTTCCAAGATCTCATAAGGGGGACTAGGAATTAAATTTCTTTCATTGATTACCAAGGTAGACCCAAAGGGGTTCCTTAAATAGAACATACAAGGGCATTTATGTAAATAACCTGACGCTTAACAATAACAAAAAACATAAAGCAGAATACATAATAAGACTCGATTATAATGGGCTGCGAAGCCCATAACATAACGATAATCAAGGTTAATTTTGGAGTTCTAGGCACGCTCTGGATTATTTAAGAGACCCCAAAAAAACAATTAAAAGAATTGTAAGCAGTGTGAATAGGTAGATTTTACTGAGTAACAGCGGGCAACAACTGCAAGGAAAATTACCTCACAAAAAATAGTCACAATCACTGAGAATTTCTAGCGAGGAAATGCGGCAAGGAGAAATTGGTAGGGCGAGCCTCTAGGGAGGGCATCGAGCTCGAAAGTGGCCCGTAGAGGTCTTTCGCTGGAAGGGCAAGCCAATGGAGAGGCATCGAGGTAGACAGTGACCTGTAGATGCGCTTGATGACGGTGGGGGAGATGTGCTTGATGGCGGTCCCAGCATGAATCGTCGAAGGGAGTTGGCGTGGGGAAGTTGCTGCCGCAAGTGTTGATGTTCACAAGAGGTGAGAACTGATTCGTTGGAGTAGATAGCGCGAACAAAGAGGCGAATAGTGTTTTTCGGGACGCCAGAGAGAACGAGAGGGCCGTTGTCTCTAATTAATAGCCTCCCTTTCACTTTTGAGTTTGGTTCTTATATTTAGTGCCCAATATATCTTCTTTACTATAATACTATTCTTAAGATGAATTTCTTTCCTTTATCAATTTATTCTCGTTGTGAGCAATGATATGCTTCCTCTTTTTAATTTATTCTTTACTTAAATAATTAGAGCTTGTCTTTCTCTCCGTAGCTATCCTAAATTACCAAACCTCTATATTTATGATCTTATTGGACGGTCAATCCAGTAAATTGTCTTCAAATGTGAAACATACGCGTGCGGGAATTGAAACATACATAATAATATAATGTTGAAGATAAAATAACATAAATAAGGAGCCACGCTATGGTGTATCTCTGGATGCAACAAAGGATGCATTACCACTCTTTGTTGAATTCCATCTCACAGGGATGTGCTTGTTGACATCCATCTTGTTGGAACCGAGAAATTCGATTCACAAAGTTTGGACCAAGAAAGATGGTCGGAAGTTACTAGCCCCCGAATTAGCAGACATGGACATGAAGCGAACAAGAGAGAGGTCGCTACTATTTTTACTATTAGACAAGGTGGTCATGTTATATTGTGGAGGTCCCGCCGCATACCCATGAGTGTATAAGAACTCCCCCTCCTGAACCAAGTGTTGTGTGAGTTCGGGGGGAAACAGGCGAGGTTGCCAAATCTTCAAATGGGTGACTCTTCGCAGGGCGTGAACCGTCTTTCACCCGTTACAATGGAGTCCTATTTATAGGAAAAGATAAGGGATCCCCCCCCCCCCGACGAGGTGAATACAGAAGAACCTGAGGTGAATACTGGAGGCTGTCGAGGTGAATACTGGAGGCCCGTCGAGCTGAATACTGGAGGCCCGTCGAGTTGAATACAGGAGGCCCGCCGAGGTGAATACAGGAGGCTGCCGAGCTGAATACAGGAGGTATTCAGCAGGCCCGTCGAGCTGAATACAGGAGGCCCGTCGAATTGAATACTGGAGGCCCATCGAGCTGAATACAGGAGGCCCGCCGAGGTGAATACAGGAGGCTCGTCGAGGTGAATACTGTAGGCTGCCAAAGTGAATGTCGACGAGCTGAATACCTGAGGTTTCTTCCTTATGCATTTCTGATCTCGACGAATTACGGCTATACACATCTCACCATCCACCATATCATTTGGCTCTATTTCGTTGATTTATATTTTGTTGATTTAGATCCATTGCCCAATCCCATTTCGTTCTCAAAGCTAAAGTTAATCATGCACAACCTTAAGTTTGTGGGTGAGGGTTAGCATATCTAAGCCATTGTCGGGCAGAACTACTAAGTCCGAGCTAAAAAAGATCTCTCGTCTACCTAAATCTGGTCCACTTGATTTCAAATCTTCTCAACTTGACCAACAAAAGCTCTAGTTAGTTGAAAAGGCCTCTCACCGGCCTGAATCTCGTCTTGTGCCTACACTCAAGTTAGAAGTATTACTCTTACAATACCGACCCTCTCAGATGACAGAATATTTTATCCTAGATTATTAAACACCTCTCTTAGGTTATTGAATTTGTTCTAAGATTAAACTCACTCTCGAGCGTCTAAACCCCACATTCATGAGGCTAAACACTGTTATTTACAATGTATTTTTACGAGCTAAATTCTAGTTGTACCTCAAACAATAAGTTGGCACGCAAACATCTCTATTCTCACCTCAAGTTGGCATACTATGTGTTTCCCTGAATTTAAGAGGGATTGTTAGAGTATTTAGCTTCTTCTGTCATTGGTGTTTCATTAGAGAAGTCTCATAGCAACTATCAAATTATTTTGCACTGATTATAATTTTTGCAATTCATTTGTTGTTCGATAGATTATACATTTGTTATATAAAATAATTTACACCTTTTTCCTCAAAAATCCATCAAATTTTTTTTTTGCTAATGCTTTGCTTTGAATATTCATTGTGCTTCACCAATGCTCTGGATGCTGAATGAATGAAGCATGGTTATGTGCACATAAATCAAAATAGATTCTTGGGTCTGCCCTCTCTGATGTATTTGGCTTTGATTTGAGGGCATGATTCCGCAGCAAACGCGACAGTATAGGGGGCCACTATTTCAGTGGTACTCTGTGAGCAGCCACTTTGTGCATTTATTGTCAAAGGTTAGGTCTTTCTCCTCCGAGAGAAGCCACTTTGTGCATAGTGCCAAAGGTTAGGTTTGTTTCCAATCTTCCCCCGCCCATACTCCCAATGATTGGGGACTATATGGGTTCTGTTGTTGTTGTTGTTGCTTTGCTTTGAATATAGTAGGCATTCCTATGATTCTTATAACCCACAAACGTATGCTTCCCTCCTAAACATGGGAAGGAGCACATTTTTTTAACCTAGAAAAATACAAGTTAACTTAAGTTTTTGCATTATTTTACATAATCTTCACCTTAGCCATCAAAATCTATTCATCGACTAAGACTCCATTTGGCGCGAAGTTTTGCTCCGGTGAGTTGGATGAGAAGTTATTACTGAATTCCTAAAACCTCAGCATGAAAATATATGTTTAATTCTACCACTTAGACTGTTGTAAAAGAAGAGAGACGAATGGGTTATGCAACTTCCAAATTACTCCAAAACCGACAACAATACACCTATTAAAAATCTTAAGATAAAAATACTGCCTAAATGTTATTTTAGGGTTTTAGGATTTTAGCCTTTTTAGGGTTTAGGATTTAGAGTCATTGCACTAGCTTCTCTAGTGTATTTTTTTGTTTATGTTGTTGGTGGTAAATTGATTCAGTGATAAATATCAGGTAATTTAAGCGTTTGAAAAAATATGAATGAAATTTCCTTTACACAGATTACAGAAAAACAATCTGCATCTGCAAGACTGTTTTTACTTTAATGTCTGTTTTTTACTTTAATAATGGCATCAAACAAAGCGAACATCTACAAGAAGTTTTACTTTAATAATGGCTATCAATAACTAGATGCAAATTTCCTTGGTAAGCTAAATAGAATGTTTATCAGATTCAGCATAGTTTTGATAAGATAATTGAAGTGTTTTTAAATAAATAATCAAATATTTTGTAAAATTATCAATGTTGCCTTTAGATAGAACGAGATAAAACTTAAAATCATCAAAACCCTAGCAACTTTTTACGAGCTAAAGAACCCCTAAAACCCAGGAACAAAACATAACGAAATCCCCGGCGAAACTAAACAAAGGCAGAGCAAGAATAAAAAACCTGGAGGTTGTTCTCCTTGATATATGCCCAAATCTGCTTCAGGGCTTGGGTGCGCGGGATCTCACTGACTCCTAGAAAGGCCTGCATTGCAGGCGACACAGGCCTGGGCTTCGTTATGCCCCTCGCTGGCTTCTTAGAAGCCGTCTCCTCGGAGATGATGGAGGTCTTCGGTGATGCCGAGCCGCGAAGAGACAACGTCGCTCGCCTGCATATAGGCAACCGAATCGACGAGGAGAACAGAGCCGCGCGGTTGATTTCCGCCTCAGCGGAGACGAAGGACGTACAGCCGCCTAGCAAGATGAAGGCCGACATGATCGGAGATTTGCCGCCAACGGTACCAGGAGGGATTTGAGCGATTAACGAGGAAGAAGCAAGAAGAAAGTAGTTGGGCTTCTGGAGTTTCCGAGGGTAAAGATAAATGGGAGATAGGACACATTCAATCTCGGCCGTCTGTCTTTGAGAGTTTTCTTGATAGCTCTTTCCAGAAAGAACCGTGTTGGACGGCGGTGATTTGGAAAGAGCTAGCTGAGCTCTTTGTCTGGACATGAAGGAATCAGTTGCCAGACTGCTCTTTTTTTTTTTAATATATTATTTAAATATTTTGATTTCTGCACGTTTTTAGCTTTATGCATCATAATCTCAACTGGCAGCTTTTACTGAACATTGACCTAGATCGAGCACATCGACATCTCGCCGCTCCCATTACTATCAATGCATTTTTATCTCGCCGCTTCCATTAGACCTAGGTCGAACACTGACCTAAATCAATACACTTTTATCAATACAGCCTTGAAACGAGTCTATTGTAGGTATGCAGATCGAGCACATCGACATCTCGCCGCTTCCATTATTGAACACTGACCTAGAGGTCAACATCACCTTCCCTCCCGCCATAGAAGCCTTCCGCTGCAAGATCCTAACAGCCAATAGCATGCTCTTTCTCGGATAATTATCTTAACTCTTTCAGTTCAGAAAAATGATAAAGAGCACTGGTATCTCGTTACCCTAGTGTTTGGGCTGACAAGCCGGCGGTGGCGGGGAGGTCGCGGAGGCGGGAGTAGAGATTGATGAGGTAAGTGGCGAGAAGAAGAACGTCAGAAGAGCGGCCGGAGATGAGGAGAGAGTGGAGGATTCAGGCGGAATGGAGGCAGCTGCAGGAGAGGAAGCGGACTGCATGTATCTTACAAAAAAAATTTAATCAATATTTGCGGCCTACGGACAATTAAAATCGGCCTGCATATAACATCACTCTATAATCTAGAGATAAACTTATTTTTTTTATAACATCACTTTATATATTTACACAATTTTAAAATTACATAAATATTTTTGTTTACGGTCTCGGTCAAATTGTTGTCTTAGCTTTTAGACAAGATCGAACGCGCAAACTGTTGGAACATAGTTCAACCCTATTACTGATTTGGGCTAGGATGTCTATTTCTAGGTATAGGATTTGTTTTGACCTATCATGTATAGTATAAGGGTCATAGACTAAGCCTAGAAGAGTTTTGAAGATTAGCTAAGTCAAGGTGTTCGACGAACTTTGAACACGTTCGACGAATTCAGAATCCGTTCGACGGACTTGGTTCGACGAACTCCAAAGATCTGTTCAACGAAAGTTTCTTCTTGTTCGACGAACTTCCCAGTTTAAGTTCGACGAACTTTCCCTCAGGTCGACGAACTTCTTCAGAGTTTCTATATTCAGTGACCTCTTCTATTCAGAGTATTATTTTGGAGTTATCCTAAAGATTTCTTATGAAGGCTAACAACTGTTCTCATTATAATATCAGTCAGTTATTGCAGTATTTTCTATCAAAGATTTCATTACCGTTGCTGCATTAATTAAGGGCTGCGTGCAGATTATTCTATAAGGCAGATTGCAAGTTTCAAGGAATTTAATATATTGATATTCCTTTTCTGTCAGAGGCAAAATCTTTCCTTTTTGTCTCATTTCTTCCCAGCCATGTTTGAAATTTGAAAGAGGATCAACTCTCTTCCGTCCAGAGATTATCATTGCTATTTATTCTAGAGAAAGACACAGATACAGATATAGATAATCTTTTGCTACTCAGTTTTCATTCCTCTCAAGAACTCTCTCTGATTTTCTCTGAAGTCTTCATCTTCTCCAGACGCCTACTCTTAATCTCTAGGAATCATCTGCATCAATTCCTTCTAGAGAACTTTTGCTGGAGATACTCTGAAGATCAAGAAGACCTACACCCTGAGCAGATTTTCTCTCATGTTTATCTTACTCTTATTCACAGGGGGAGATCTGACAATCATTCAACAATCCACTAGTCTTCTCTGTTGTTAGAGAAAAGAGAAGACACCATCATCTTTATATACTTTTATTTTATAACTGTGTACAGGGTTGTAACTCTCTTCAAAAGTTGATTTTTGGTTTTGAGCACCTGATCAAAAGATCTGTGGTGGTTTTGAGCACCTGATCAAAAGCTCTGTGGTGAAGGCTCACCTGATAAAAAAAGGCATTAGTGGATTTCCTACCAGGGTGGTAGAAGAGTAGATGTACCCAAGTTGATTGGGGAACTACTATAGATCCTTGTGTCTTCTGTGTTTGCATTTATTATTTGTGTTGTGTTGTGTGTGCTGTGTTTTAGTTTATGTTTATATCTGTGCTGCACTCACTTACACATATACTTAAATAACTCAAATTGTTTTCTACAAATTTGTTTAAGCTAAGTAAAATTATTTTAAAATACTCTATTCACCCCCCCCCCCCCCCCCCCCCCCCCTCTAGAGTAATCTTGATCTATCCCCACTTTCAATTGGTATCAGAGATTGGGTTGGTTGTTATAGGCTAACACCTGGACCAACAGATCTGATAGATCTAGACTACTTTAAAAGTTTTTTTTTGTTTATTAGAGCCATGGCACAGAACAAAGAATATTCAAGCACAAGACCTCCTATGTGCAATCTGAACAAGTTTGCACTATGGCAAGCAAGGATCAAACTTTACATGAATTCTATTGATGAGGAAATTTTTAATTCTATTTTGACAGGACCTCCAACTGCATCAACCTCAACAACAACAGACACAACTGCTGTCCCTCCTCCAGAATGAACAGAAACACAAAAGAAACAGAAAACTGCTGATGCAAAGGCCATGAATATCTTGGCACAAACCATGTCTGATGACATATTTCAGAAGGTGGTTGACTGCACCTCTGCCAAAGAAATTTGGGACTCCCTCACAAGAATGGTGGCAGGATCAGCAGATGAGAGAAAGGACAGAAGATCACATTTGATCTCCCAGTACGAGAATTTCAAAAAGGGAGGATCAGAGACTGTTGCAGAGATGTACAACAGACTCAGCCTCATCATCAATGAGCTGAGAACCCTAGAGAAAGTGATCACAGTCACTGAAATTAATGATAAGATCCTGATGTGCTTCCCCAGCACATGGGACACAAGAATCTGGCCAATTAAAGATGCCAGAGGACTAAGTGAGATTACAACTGAGAATCTCCTTTGGAAGCTCAAATCTTATGAGCAGCTGATAAAGAGCAGAGAAGCAGAAGCATCTTCATCTTCATCCTCAAAGAAAGAGAAGAGCATTGCCTTTCAGGCAACAGAGGAGGAAGACAAGATTGGTGATCAGGAGATGCTGAGTCTCTTAGCAAAGAGATTTTACAAGATGGCAAGGAAGGACTTTAGAAGAAAGTCCAACAGGCACAATGAAAAGCCAAGATATGATAAAACTCCATCTAAAGAAATAATATGCTTTGATTGCAGGAAGCCTGGACACATCCTCACTGAGTGTCCAGAAGCTCACAAAAAAAGTAGGAGAAAAGAGCAGGAACACTCCAGCAAACACTCATCAAAATGGCATAAGAAAAGAGAAAAAAGCTTTGTTGCTGAAACCTGGAGTGACACTGAATCTGAGTCATCCTCCAGTTCCAGTGATGAGGAGAAGGAAGCAGAAGACAAGGAATTCTGCATGATGGCAATCAATGCCTCCTCATCAAATGACAACTCAGATGATGAATCTGAAGCTAATGGGGATGAGGTAATTTCCAGTTTTGATTTTCATTCAGAACAGTGTAAAGATGACTTTAAACAGTTGTGCAAAGATATGATTAGATCAGAGAAAGAAATTATTTCTCTGAGAGACAAGTTAGCTAAGATGGATGAAATATCCACTGAAAACACTAAGCTCAAAAATGAGCTAAGGATTTCCAGGGAACAAGTGAGTTCTCTAGAAACACAGCTAACTGAGGCCAAACAGCTAGAGAATTCTCTAAATGGGAGAAGTCTCAAGCTGATGGATATCACAAGCACAGTGAATGACAGGCTGAATGACAAACTGGGCTTGGGGGCATCATCTAATCAACTTCTTCTTTTGAAGAAGAATATGTTATCTACCCCAGTAAAATTTGTATCTGAAAAAGGGAAAGAAGTAATACAAGACAAAAGAAAAATTCCTGAAACAAATATTGCTCAAGCAAGTTCGTCGAACGCCGATCGACGAAACCAACAGGTTTTGTCGAACACAGAACGACGAAAACCAAGGCCTGAATCTAAGCAAAAAACCTGCTGCAAACAGGGCTCGATGAATGCCACATCTTTCGTCGAACCAGGTCGACGAACACAATAAAGTTCGTCGAACGCCAATTTTACTAAGGACCGACAACATACATCCTCTTCTAAACTGAAGAATTCCTTTAGTGATTGGATTATCCCTCCTAGAAGATATCACCCTCTAGGTTATCATAGTCAACCTGTTGTCTCATATATTTCTGCATTTCAAGGTTACAAGAAGCAACCCAAGGTAACCTGGGTTAAGAACACCTAACCCCCTTTATATTGCAGAAAAAGAACTATCCTACCACAGAGGAACAGTGGTACTTGGACAGTGGATGCTCAAGACATATGACAGGAACAAGAGCCAAATTAATCAACTATAAGGCAAAGCTTGGACCAAGAGTGATTTTTGGAGATTCCAATTGGGGACAAACAGAAGGCTATGGATCAGTCCAGATTGGGACAATCACATTCAAAAAGGTAGCCTATGTAAGTGGACTCAAACATAACCTCATCAGCATAGGTCAACTATGTGATGAAGGATATCAAGTTTGCTTCAAACAATCTAGATGCATTATCTTTTCTGAAAATAATATTGTTATTTTAGGAAATAGACAAGGTAATGTTTATTTAGTAGATTTTAATTCAGCCAAACCTGAGATCTGCTTGTTTAACCAAGTCAGTAAAAATACTGATTTGTGACATAGGAGACTAAGTCATGTGAACCATAGGACCCTAGCCAAGTTATCAAAGGGCAACCTTGTCAGGGGACTACCTTCTGGATCATACAAGAAGGAAAGCCTTTGCAGGGCATGTCAATTGGCAAAGCAGACTAAGAGCAGCTTTAAGTCACTATCTAAGAGTGATTCTCCTAGGATTTTGTACTTGTTGCACTTAGATCTGTTTGGACCCCTTCCCATACACAGTTTGGGAGGTAAGTCTTACACCTTAGTTATTGTTGATGACTTCTCTAGATTCAGTTGGGTATTCTTTCTGAGAAGCAAGTCAGATAACTTCAAGGTTCTTACAGACTTTCTCAGGAGCATCAAGATTGAGTATTCTACTAAGATTGCATTGATCAGAAGTGATCATGGCACTGAGTTTGAATCTCTTCTGATGAGAGAATTCTGTGAGAAGGAAGGTATTAGGCAATGCTTTTCAGCTCCTAGAACTCCTCAACAAAATGGGGTAGCTGAAAGGAAAAATAGAACACTGATTGAATCTGGAAGAACATTGCTTGCAGATGCTGTTTTGCCCCAATCCTTTTGGGCTGAGGCTGTCAGCACAGCAAACTATGTCTTAAACAGAAGTTTAATTCATAAACAAAAGGGCAAGACACCTTATGAACTGCTTAAAGGGAAGAAGCCTAGAGTAAATTACTTTAGGGCTTTTGGCTGTAAGTGCTTCATTCATAATAATGACAAGAAGCACCTAGGAAAATTTGAAGCAAAAGCTTCAGATGGCATTTTTCTTGGTTATTCAGTTAGCAGTAAAGCTTGCAGAGTATTTAACAAATCTTCTTTTAAAATAGAAGAATCTATTCATGTATCTTTTGATGAAACTAACTTGAGTTGCAAGGAGAGAAATATCTCTACCTCACAAGATGCACAGGTACCAATTCTCTGTGAGAAGTTGGATAATCTAACTCTACAGAAAGAGGATTTAATAAATCCTTCTCTATTACCTAATGAGGACAGTGAAGAAGAATGTCTTATTGCACCAACATTGGGTACATCAAATATTCCTATAAATCTTGAGGCTGTTAATGCTGAAGTTCAGGAGGACATAGAAATTCCTCATAGAGAAAATAAACAAGCTCAAGGAGAAGTTATTTTCCCTACTGATTATGTCAACATAAGAGATCACCCTAGATCTCAAGTAATTGGTGACATCTCAGTGGGTGTGCAAACAAGAAATCAACTAAATCAAAATAATTTGCACACCTGTTTCCTCTCTCAAATTGAACCTCAATCCATCAAAGATGCAGAGCAAGATCCCAACTGGATTACTGCTATGCAAGAGGAATTAAATCAATTTGAAAGGAACAAAGTATGGGAACTTGTTCCAAGACCCAAGAATCATCCAGTGATTGGCACTAAATGGGTATTCAGAAATAAATTGGATGCTGAAGGAGTCATAGTCAGAAATAAGGCAAGACTAGTGGCTCAAGGATACTGCCAAGAGGAAGGCATAGACTATGATCAGACTTTTGCACCTGTAGCAAAGCTGGAAGCAATTAGAATATTCCTAGCATTTGCTGCATACAAAAGATTCAAGGTATTTCAAATGGATGTTAAGAGTGCCTTTCTAAATGGAGATATCAAAGAAGAAGTATATGTGGAACAACCACCAGGTTTTATTTCTCCAACTCAACCCTCTTATGTTTTTAGATTACATAAAGCTTTGTATGGTCTCAAACAAGCTCCTAGAGCATGGTATGAGACCCTTACAAACTTTCTTTTGGAGAATAAGTTTTCTAGAGGCAAAGTAGACCAGACACTGTTTTTTAGAAATCATAAATCTGAAACCCTGTTGGTACAAATATATGTAGATGATATAATATTTGGTTCTACTGACTCTAAGTTATGCAAAAGATTTTCAAATCTAATGCATTCAAAATTTGAAATGAGCAGTATGGGAGAATTGTCTTACTTTCTTGGTTTGCAAGTTAAGCAAACAACAGAAGGCATCTTCATATCCCAATCTAAATATGCTAAAGAGCTTGTTAAAAGATTTGGGATGTCAGATGCCTCCCCCATGAAAACTCCCATGCCTTCAAATGCAGCTGTTGGCACTGATGAATCAGGAAAACCTGTTGATCAGAAAGTATATAGAGCCATTGTGGGATCTCGTTTATACTTAACAGCCAGTAGACCAGATATCATGTTTGCCACATGTATTAGTGCTAGATTTCAGGTAAATACTAAAGAATCTCACTATATTCTATTAAAAAGGATTTTAAGATATATAAAGGGTTGTCCAGATCTAGGACTCTGGTATCCTACAGAATCAGGATTTGAGCTAACTGGATACTCAGATGCTGATTATGCTCGATGCAGAATAGACAGGAAAAGCACCTCAGGGACTTGTCAGTTCCTTGGAGATAAGCTTGTGTCCTGGTTTTGTAAGAAACAAACCTCTGTGTCTACATCAACTGCAGAAGCTGAATACATAGCAGCTGGCAGTTGTTGTTCACAAATTTTGTGGATACAGAATCAGCTCCTAGACTATGGTTACAATCTAAATAATTCCAAAATCTTTTGTGATAACACCAGTGCAATATCAATAGCACAAAATCCAGTACTCCACAGTAGAACTAAACATATTGAGATCAGACACCACTTTATCAGAGATAATGTGGAGAAGGAAAAAATATGTTTAGACTTCATACCAACTGATTTGCAGAGAGCTGACATTTTCACCAAGCCTTTGGATGAAAAGAAACATCAATTCTTTATAAATCAGCTTGGAATGATACATGGGGAGTCAATCTAATTGGCAAAGTTTTCTACCCAACAAAATTTTTCAATATATTAAGGTTCAGAAAATTCGTCGAATGCGCTCGACGAACGACATCTTTTTCGTCGAACGAGGCCGACAAACTGGTCAGGATTTCTTTCTAAAGTTCTGAAGAATTTCCGTCGAACTCGATCGACGAAGTCTCGATTTCGTCGAACCCGATCGACGAAGTCTCTGACGCTCTATCTTCCTTACGAAAGAAGTTTTGAAAAGTAATTAGTCGAACGAGATCGACGAAATTTGTTATTCGTAGAACGGGATTGACGAAAGACAGCTTTTTATTTCCCGCTAACATGTGTCATCTCGTCAAATCCGTTTCTCGCAAACCCTCGTCTTCGCCGAACCCTAATATTTACTCTTTATTCGTCTGGATTCTGTCTTTTGCGCTCTCAAACTCTTCGTCTCCCTCCAGTTCCCTTTGCACTTGATCATTTTTCTTTCTTTGCAGGAACAATGTCGATCACTGCTGGAGTCCTCGCCTCAATAAAGTTCGATACGGGATTCGATATTGATCTGGAATCGTTTGCCCAGTCAGGAGAAGGCTTCACAAACATTATGAATCTCTTTGAAGACCCAAAGTTGCGCAAGTTTATGACTTGCCGGCCCAAGATTCATATCAATGAGATAAAGGAATGGGCATTCACTTCTGAGATTCGAAATGACACAGAAATTGTAGGAAAGGTTTCGGGGAATGAAGTTGTTCTGAGTGCTGCTGTTTTGTCTGAGATATTTGAATTTGAAAATGGAGATGATGATTTGGAACTCACTGAGGAAGAGTTCAATCTGATGCTGGACAGGATGGGGTACTTTGGGAGTAACCCTAAACATCTTCTTAAACGTGATTTTGCAGTGGAATACACCTTCCTGGCAGATGTTGTGGGAAAGGTTCTGATGGGGAAGAGCTCAGCACATGACTACATAAACAGGCAGCAATTTCTAGTCATGAGTACTTTGATTGAGAAGAGGCACATCAACTAGGGTCTGACTCTGTTTGATTCCATCAAAAAGAAAGTGACCTCAAGGAATGTAGGCTATGGAAGGATTCTGGGAATCTTCCTTCAGGCCATGTGTCCAGCCCTCTCAGTTTCTACTGCTGTTGGCATTAATGCCTCAAAGAAACTGACTCCCCTTCTTTTCAAGAAGTGGGATAGGGCATTCCAGAAGAAATCAGCTCCAGTGGCTCCAACAGTTCAAGCTTCTGAGGACACCAGGGCTGTAATAGCCACTCCCCCACCCCAGATTCCTCCTCCTCTCTCACAGACTCTTCAACATTCTGAAGAGCCTGCCTCCTCTTCTCTTCCTCCTCCACCTCCAGAAAACCTCTCCACTCTATCTCCACCTTCACCTTCTCAAAATTCTCCTCCTCCTCCACAAGACACTTCCATTCCAGACTTTTCTCAGGATGAAATCCCATCAGATTTCACTCCTCCTCCTCCTCCATTCACTTCTTGTGCTCATACCACATCTTCCAGCCCTTCTTCTTCTTCTTCTCACCCAACTCCAGATGTACTGGTTGTGGATGTCTCACAAATAGTCACCCAGGTGTTTGGTCACATAGCTTCTAAATTACAGGAGCTTATTGATCAAAGTCTGGCCCCAGTGCATTCTAAGCTTGATCTTATTCTCTCTCAACTTGCTTCTCTCTCCTCTTCCTCTTTCCCTTCATCTGGGGGCCCAGACTCTAGTTTCCCAGAGTCTAGGCAGGGGGAGATGTTCCAGGATGAAGCTCCAGAGGCAGAAGTTCCTGAAGAGCAAGGGTCAGACCTAGCTGATGTCAGCACAGTCTTGGTCTCCCTGGCTCAAAGCACAAAAGGTGCTCCTCCTCCTCCTCCAGAAGTTCCTCCCAGCAGTTATTTCAAATCCACCCCTCTAGTGGATCAGATTCTGCAGCTTACCATTCAGTCCCTCTGCTCAGACCCATCTTCCAAAGAATCAGCTGAAGACCTCTCCAAGGCCATTGTCTGCTATTCCCCAGACTTGGAAGCCAGACATGGAGATTTGCTAGTGTCTCCAGTTCCAGAGCCAGTTATTTCTAAGGCAGATCAGGAACCTGCTGTTCCTGAACAGGCAGTTCTTGATGAACAGATGCCTGATGCCTCTGCCCCCTCCTCTTCTTCTGAGCCTGCTGCTGCTGCTGTCAAGAATGTTGATGATGATTTAGAGAAAAGAAGGATTGAAGCATACAAGGAAATTGATGAAATGTATGAAAATGTGCCTTCATCTTCAAATTCTGATGATGATGATGACAGTGATGATAGTGATGCCAAAGTCAAATCCAAGAAAAGAAAAGCTCCATGCAAGAAGTTGTCAGCCCCTTCCAAAAAGCCTGATAAAAATGACATTCCCTATTATGTGCAGAAAAATCTCAAGCCTCATGAAATAACTCAACCTTGAATGCAATTCTCCAAGAATGAGTTGAAGAGAAGGAAGCTTGAAAGAAGATACCAGAAGGATCACCCTGCTATGTTTAAGAAACCCCCTCCTCATCCACCTCCTCCAGGTGCAGGTTCTGCAGGAGGACTTTCTTCCACATCCAGAACATCTTAGTCTGCTGGCTCCAAGCCATCTGGTCAATCCTCTTCTTACTGGGAAGGAAGATCTTCAGGCTATCAGGTTTATGAAAGAAAGCATAGCCAATTATCTGAACAAGAAATCGAAGATAAGGAAGCTGAAGATAAAGCTGAAGCAGATAGATTGTACAATATGGCAAGGTTTAGAGAGCATGTTGCTCTATCTCAGATGAAAGAGGCCAGAGAAAAAGGTATGGATACCTCTCATATTTCTACCATATCTCCCAATAGAGAACAGGAATTTCAACAGTACCAGGTGAAGAATATGTTCAACACTTCTGCCTACATGAGTCTCCACCCAGAGACTATTCGCCAACTATTTCCAAGAAGGTAACACTGGGTGATAAAGACTGCAAGCTAAGCAGAAAGCAATCTGAAGATACTAGCAGGAAAATAATCTTTAAGAAGTCATCTTCAGAGGACAGGAATCCTTAAAATTCTCTCTCTGGTTAATTGAGTCTTAATTACTCTGTGATGATATCTGCTTGTGACAATTGATTTATATCTGCTGAATTTCCTTTCTGTCAAATATTTTTCCTATAATTCTGTTATGCATATTTGTTTAGTTGATAAATGTTGTACATAGGATCCTAACCCAAATAGGGGGAGATTGTTGGAACATAGTTCAACCCTATTACTGATTTGGGCTAGGATGTCTATTTCTAGGTATAGGATTTGTTTTGACCTATCATGTATAGTATAAGGGTCATAGGCTAAGTCTAGAAGAGTTTTGAAGATTAGCTAAGTCAAGGTGTTCGACGAACTTTGAACACGTTCGACGAATTCAGAATCCGTTCGACGAACTTGGTTCGACGAACTCCAAAGATCTGTTCGACGAAAGTTTCTTCTTGTTCGACGAACTTCCCAGTTTAAGTTCGACGAACTTTCCCTCAGGTCGACGAACTTCTTCAGAGTTTCTATATTCAGTGACCTCTTCTACTCAGAGTATTATTTTGGAGTTATCCTCAGGATTTCTTATGAAGGCTGACAGCTGTTCTCATTATAATATCAGTCAGTTATTGCAGTATTTTCTATCAAAGATTTCATTACCGTTGCTGCATTAATTAAGGGCTGCGTGCAGATTATTCTATAAGGCAGATTGCAAGTTTCAAAGAATTTAATATATTGATATTCCTTTTCTGTCAGAGGCAAAATCTTTCCTTTTTGTCTCATTTCTTTCCAGCCCTGTTTGAAATTTGAAAGAGGATCAACTCTCTCCCGTCCAGAGATTATCATTGCTATTTATTCTAGAGAAAGACACAGATACAGATATAGATAATCTTTTGCTACTCAGTTTTCATTCCTCTCAAGAACTCTCTCTGATTTTCTCTGAAGTCTTCATCTTCTCCAGACGCCTACTCTTAATCTCTAGGAATCATCTACATCAATTCCTTCTAGAGAACTTTTGCTGGAGATACTCTTAAGATCAAGAAGACCTACACCCTGAGCAGATTTTCTCTCCTGTTTATCTTACTCTTATTCACAGGGGGAGATCTAACAATCATTCAACAATCCACTAGTCTTCTCTGTTGTTAGAGAAAAGAGAAGACACCATCATCTTTATATACTTTTATTTTATAACTGTGTACAGGGTTGTAACTCCCTTCAAAAGTTGATTTTTGGTTTTGAGCACCTGATCAAAAGCTCTGTGGTGGTTTTGAGCACCTGATCAAAAGCTCTGTGGTGAAGGCTCACCTGATAAAAAAAAAAGCCTTAGTGGATTTCCTACCAGGGTGGTAGAAGAGTAGATGTACCCAAGTTGATTGGGGAACTACTATAGATCCTTGTGTCTTCTGTGTTTGCATTTATTATTTGTGTTGTGTTGTGTGTCCTGTGTTTTAGTTTATGTTTATATCTGTGCTGCACTCACTTACACATATACTTAAATAACTCAAATTGTTTTCTACATATTTGTTTAAGCTAATTAAAATTATTTTAAAATACTCTATTCATCCCCCCCCCCCCCCCCCCCCCCCCCCCCTCTAGAGTAATCTTGATCTATCCCCACTTTCACAAACAGTCAAAAAAGAGTTAAAAATAAGAACTTTACATGGAAGGGCACGAAGCATGTTTTGAAGAGCGGCACGCCGGAGGGACGCTCGGTCCATAAATATGGGATCTGATAGTTTCTCAAGGGCCGCGCGAATTCTGTGAACAATACTTTAATTCAGTTAAAAGGAGTAAAGTTTATCTGACCAGTAACACTTTGGGGATTTGTACTGCATGCATGATCACCCCCCATCTCAAAAAATTACTCATTTTTTTCACATCCATGTCATTTATTTCTTATGTTTTGCTGTTTTTATTAGTAAGACTACAATGTTTGTTTCAACACTTACTGCATTCCTTCTGGTTGATGCCCTAGCTTCTCGTCGTGTACTGCCCCTCCGACATTCTCATAAATTGAGAAAAAAAAAACATCAATTAGGGTTGTAGTGAGAGCAATATTTCGATCCTGCAATGCACTGCAAATGTCCACGCTGCGGGGCCCAGTAAAAGATACCCTCCGACTGTTACTAACAACCAAGCAGCAGTCCGCGATTCAAATCGATCGTCCTCCAAGGGCCGTGAAAACCAAAACTATCAATCATGTGTTTTTGTAGGGCTGAACATACAATTTGGTTGAACTTCATGTTGTAATATTGATTTTCTTTTTAAACATAATAGATAGAAAATATATAATGGATAATAAATTATGAACTTGTATAATTTTGCAATCATAATAGATGATCAAATGCCGTTTGAAGTCGGAAAGAACGAACGGCCAAATGCATGTATGAAGGAGGAGAACATGATCAAGGTGGAGGAAACTTCAATCACACCTTGCTACGGCACGACAGGCAAAACATGAGAACCCGAGAAAAGCCGAAGACACGAAATATATAATGTGTAATAAATTATCATGAAATCATGTAATTTTACAGTAATCAATTATGTCGAAATAAATGATAGACTCTCGTAGATGATTTGACGAGTCGCATTGAGTTTATGGACGCTTGAATCTTTATAATCAAAGCTTCACGGTGCCCGGCAAAATGGACAATAAAATATAATTAGGGTTGTATGGGTCTGGACTGAACCAAGACCCTTATGCATAATAGGTTGATGGCCTTTAATTACATTGAATTAATA
The DNA here is from genome assembly GCA_033032865.1 of Dactylorhiza incarnata. Taxonomy (NCBI): domain Eukaryota; kingdom Viridiplantae; phylum Streptophyta; class Magnoliopsida; order Asparagales; family Orchidaceae; genus Dactylorhiza; species Dactylorhiza incarnata. The sequence continues at coordinate 3,144,093 of JAWHQI010000088.1, read as the reverse complement.
TATCCTCATTCTAAGCAACAATGTACATTTCCTAAGCATGAATGCCTATATTGAATAGGAGTGATAATCTAAGCAACATGCACATTTCTCATAAATCATAATTTAAGAGTATCATATCTTACTTGTGGAAGTTTTTACAAATATCAGTTATTTCAAAGATCTGTGGAAGGATTCAAATTATTGTTCTCTATCTTTCACTCTTCAAAATGTTAATGTAATATTTGATTTTTATAAGTATTTTAAGTATTAAATATTTGAGATCGAGTTGAGAGCTTGAGATTACCGTGTTTTGAATTAAAATTACACTGTTGTATATTTTAAAACAAATCAGATACACACAAACACAATTATACAAAATGAAACAATACATAGTCAAAATTTAAGTTAATAACAATAATAATGGACAAACATTTAAACTCATGCACGCTCATTGAACACATAACACACGTTCAAACATTAAACACAAAATTAATCAACACACGCTCACTAAACCCATAATATACACATAAACTCACTTAGCACACATGCACAAAACCCTATCCACCAAATTAAAATGTCAGAGAATACACATTGATACTAGCATCTAGTTCATACTAATTAATTTATTTAGTAAAACGATCAATGTCATTTTTATGGCATGTATTCTATGACGGTGACATTTTTGTCTAAGCTGACTGAGCAAAAAAACTACTTAACCTAAATTAATTACTTAGAAATCAATGCGGCTCTTTGGAGGCAGCAAAGTTCTACTAAAAAAAGTGAACGTTGAAAATAAAAAAACTCTCCAACGGTCAGTAGCAGCGCACATAAAATGGAAACATATTATTGATAACCGCCACCCATTTCTTTCCTGGACCCATTTATGACCGTTTGACACGCAGGCTGTCACCGGCGTCCTTTTTCAAGCCAACAACGGTCGACTGTCTATTCCTTCCTTACCATACAACGCCATCCACATCCTGCCACGTCCCCAAAACAAAATTTTCCCACCAAAAACCCTGTAGCCTCTAATGTAGCAACCTACAAACCCTTCTTTCGGCGCCAAATCCATCGCCTAGCCGGGGCCCGCTGCGAAATATACGGTGTAAATGCTACAGAAACGGCTACATTATCTATCATCACTTAAAACTGTGTTTCCCTCTCTTCCTCTTGCCTTCCTGAATCCTGATGGAGAGAGAGAGGCTACGTACGATCCTGCTTCAGTGGGTCCCCCCCCCCCCTGAGCTTTATGGGAGAACCCAGGAAGTGCCACGTGGGATGATATCGGAGTGTATGTCCCTTTTTTGGGTCATATTCTCTGTGCTTTTAAAAGATAACAATATTTCGCCCTGCGCTTCGCGAGTTCGCGGGCCAGACTCGAATCCGGTTCGCAGTGCCAGCCGTGCCAGAGGAGCGCATGTGAGCCGGGTCCCCACGGCCAGCTGTTGTCTGCGCCAGCGGACCGGCGCCGCACATTCTCGACCGCTCGCACGCTCACATCACACTCTCCTATTTATCACTCTCTGCTTTCTCTCTCACATCACTCCCTAGCTTCTTCTTCTACCTTTCGCAATGGATCTACGAGCAGTGTTCTTCCTCTCACTCCTCTGCTCCGCCGCCTGCGCCGCCGCCCAGGCCCCTTCATCCTCACCTCCCTCCACTTCTCCGGCAAAACCAACCGTCACCCCTGCTCCCACCGCCTCCTCGCCCAAACCCGACCTTACCGCCCCCGCCCCTGCCACTACTCCACCCAAATCCGTCGTCGCCGCCCCCGCCCCTGCAACCACTCCGTCCAAACCCGTCGAAGCCGCCCCCGTCCCTGCCACCACTACACCCGAACCCGTCGTATCTGCCCCCGCCCCTGCCACCACTCCTCCCGAAGCCTCAACCGCTGCACCTGCCGTTTCACCTGTCGGTTCGAGTTCCACCTCTTCGCCGGCATCGTCCCCATCCTCAACCAAAATCGTGGCACCGACTGCGGCTCCTCTCACATCCCCAGCCGCTTCGCCCCCAACAAAGGCCTCCCCACTTCTGTCGCCGGTCTCCTCCCCGCCAGCACCCGTCTCCGTGAGCTCCCCACCGACGGAAGCACCTGCATTGCCGCCTTCGACTCCTGCGCCGACAGTGACCCCAACTGCTTCCCCTCCGCAGCCGGCCGAAGTGCCCTCCCCTTCCCCCACCAAAAAAGGGAAGAAGGATAAGAAGAAGAAGAAGGCCGCTGTTTCTCCAGCCCCATCTCACGGTCCCGACGCATCCAGCGCCGCCTCATCACCGGAGGCTTCTACCCCTGGGCCCAGCGCTCACGCAGCCGCGGCCGACGAAGTGGTACATCCTCTTCCTCAATCTCCTCTCCACTTCTATACTACATCCGTTCAGATCTGACCGTTGATGCAGTTTATGACACTTGGAACAAACGACACGTCTCCTCAGATAGCCGTTAGATTGATTTATCTATTTAATTTTTTCACCACTCTCTCCCATCGAACCGCACAATATCAAAATCATCAATTACTCTCCCCACAGAGATAAAATTCTATTATTTCAGTATCATTCAGAATGATGTTTCCATAATTTCTTCATCAAAGAGAATGCATTTTGTAATTATTTCTCCTAAATATTACTTTGTACATAAAATATATTGCCGCCAAAATATTATTTCATTTTTGTAAAAGCATGCTCTACTTTATTGTCATAAATATTAATATGTTTTATATTTTGTGAAAAGCAGGGCGGAGCTGAAATGATGGTCGGCGGGATCATGTCAGCGGTGGCGATGCTGCTGTCGGCCGTTGCCATATTGGGGTAGATCGGCGGCGACATAAATAAATTAAATATAAAATTCCACTATTTTTGTACGTTGTTTTTGTGGTTAATGTCCTCTTCCCCGATGCGTCTGTTTTTAATATTGTTATGGTCCATTCTTGTACGGGATCTTAGCTGTACACTGATCACATTCACTTTGTATTTTTTAGCCCTCTGTAATATCATTTATTTGCCTTATTTGAGCATAATTTGGTACTTTTGCCTCATTTTCAATTATTTTTTCTATTAAAAAAACTCAGCTCTTTAGTGAGAGGAGCTATTTAGAGAGAGAGAATCCTAGATCAGTTTTATGGAAAAAAAATTGGGAAGATTTTTGTGTGCCTACATTTGAAATGTCATTTTCCACATTTGAGATGTCATTTTGATAGAAATATTTTGAAGAGATTTTTTATAAAGAAAATGTTTTAGTTGTAGTAAGTATTCCAATGAGAGACGATGGAGAGATATGTAACCACTAAACATAGATTTTTAGAGAGAATACCATCAATAAAACTCTTGTTTTTGAAATTGTAGATACGATAAAGGAGATTGGGAAGGCATTTTATCCCAGCAATATATACATAAGAATATATATACATATATACACAAACACGAGTGATAGGCACAGGCTCCGATCGTACACCCAATCCTGACAGGTACGGGGCTCCGCTTCAATTAATTAATTAATGCAGTTTAAAATAAACACTATCAATTAATTAATGTTAAAAGTCGCTATACACCAATTTTCAAATTTTATTAAAAATCATCTTAATGCATATATTTATCATGCATGTTAAATCAATTTTAATAAAATTGATGAGTTTAATGATAATTCCTCAAAAATAACACACATGATAATGACAGCCTTCCACGAAAAGACTAGTGATATGTCAAATGATAACTTATCATAATATATAGGTTTAGGAGTATTTGTTTTTCTTCAATTTTTTAAAATTTTGTTATTAATTTTAATTTGAAGATATGATGTAATTACTTGAATGATCGTTATATTTTATTTTTTAAAAATATATTACAATACATTTTAAGTCATTAGATTACAACAATAAAGTTATATTTGCCAAATTTTAATGTTTCATCAAAGTCAATTTTTCCCTTTTAATATTGTAAAGATATATGAGCAATATGAATGAAATAAAATAATAATAATAATAATAATAATAATGTATAAGCAAAAATTACAACATTTTCTTATTATTTAATTTTGAGTTAATCCTATGAATCACTTTTTCATGATCTAATATTCTAGCCCTCCTTCCAAGTGATCCCTTCCCTCTAGATCTGTTATGAGATAAAAAGGATCTGGCCCACCACATTCTCCTCAAACACAACCTTACTGGCTCCATTTGCGATTATGGCTTAGTTTGGCGCTGCTTATTTGCTCCGGTGAGTTTGGTCAAAAACGTCGTTATCATAGAATGTATGTTTGGCAAGACCGCTATAAAAAAAATAAACTAGTTTTGAACATAAAATGCATGAATTTTTTTTAAGTGAGGTCGGGTGTTCACAAACGACGGTTCATGACCCGCCACCACTGCGCCAAACGAAGCCTATGTTGCTAAACCCTAAACCCTCCTGCTTACCCTACTCTATTGCCGCCTGCCCTTTGGCCGCCGCCAATAATTTCGTTATGCTTCCAACCAGCTGCAGCGCCGTTCTTCTTAAAGAAGAGACTGGAGAAGTAACTCAAAAGAATGCTCATAAGTAAAAAAAACTCAAAGAATGCATCATCATTTTCAGCCACATTTGCATTGCTATATTTTTCGGGGCTTTTTAACCTTTTTTTTTCTATATTTTTCTTCACCATACACACAATGTTGTGGTAGCCTACTTTCATAAATCATCTATTACTATTAATGAGGTAAGCCGACACAACACCATAAATACAATAGCTGTCCAATAGAATTTTTTATAACATCAATCATCTTAAAAATGAACCCTAATTCCTAAAACAAAATAAATGAATAAATAAATAAAAATATTATAATAAGATTATTAATAGGATAAATCAATACTACATCAAGGTTAGCAGAGCAGTCCAACACTTTTTAACAGCATTATCACCTCTCAATTTCAAATAAAAATAAATGAGAAAAAATAACACCTGATAAAACAGTTAGGGTAAAAATCATATAAGTTTCAAGTTCAAATTAGTCACTAAAATTTTAATTGTGTATCAAAATAATCTTTGAACTTCTCATCTAGGGATCTTTTTTAGCCCTTGCATCACTCAAAATGAAGCTGGATGTTGGCCGAGAGGATGAAAATGACAACTTAAAAGTTTAGGGACCAAATTGACATTACCTCACAACCATAGGGACTGAAATGATTTTTGTCCTAAACAATTATGTTGTGATTAAACTTGTCTCCGCAGAGGCAGGGACACGCACGTGAGGAGCACCTGATACCAACTAAAGCTCTGCTTGGCTCAACTACAACGCTGAGAGAATCAGTGATGGTAAGCGGTGGTGGGAAAATAAACTGTTTTCTAGAGTGATTGGAAAAAAATAATTGAAACTGTTTGGAAGACATGTGTTTGCGATAAAGCTTGAATCCAAACATTACCATGAGAATGTGTAACCTTTGCCTGTGAGGAAACACAACCCTAACAGTGCCGGCGAAATGATCACACAGGAGGCATCAATGAGTATATCTTATCAAAGCAAAATCCTCAAAACAAAGTGTTGGTCGGTCATCGGAGCTGCAACTTGCCGGTATCGAGGAGAAGAGAGAAGATGGCAGCAAGAACGGTAGTCGGCGTAGCTGCTACGTGGTAGAAGTTGGGCAGAAGAGATCGGCGGAGCACCGGCGAGTCGAGCAGAAGAGAAATGACGGCAACGAACCCTAGCGAGGAGGACGCAATGTGTTACCCTAGCGAGGAGGACGCAATGTGTTACCCTAGCGAATGCAAAGGAGGTTGGGATGGTAGAACGCGAACCGCACTCGTGAACGTGGGTGAAGACTCACGACCTGGAATCCTGATATTTCCGCAATTTTGAGCGATGGATTTTCCCCAACTGATACCCTTAATTCGCAACGTTTATAAAAAATGCGGCACGCAGCTCCTGTAACGTGGAGCCAAACAGAGCCTAAAGCATGAACGCGTTGCAGCTTAAACACTACATTTAGCATCAATTATGAGTTAGCAGCAAACAGTTGATGCAATATTCTATTTTCCCTTGCTCACACTTTCACTATTTGCTACTTGGATGACATAGTAAAAAGTAAATCAGAAAATATAAAGAACTATGGCTCCATTTGGTGCGAGTTTTTTGCTCGTTATGACTGCTATAAAAAAAGAAAACTAGTTTTGAACATAAAAGTGGTTGAAATTCCTTAGGTGAGGTTGGGCGTTCACGAACGACGGTTCATAAAACCGCATTCGTGACCACCACCGCAGTGCCAAACGGAGCCTATATTAAAAAAAACAGTTCTATGTTTCATTCATGATTGTAATAATGTATAAGAACTTCAGATAGATAGCTACCTCAACAGATTATATCCTACGCTGAAGCTTCTTCCGTCTTTTCTTTGGTGCGGGCAGTTAACTGATTGGTTTCATCCTCATACACCCAGATTTCAGTAGTCAGCATGTTATCTGAAGAGTAGAATCATGAATCCATGAGCCCAGAATTCAGTAGTCAGCAGTACCTGAGAGTAAAATCATGAATCCATGAGCCTAAATTTTTGTTGGAAAACCTTTTAATTGTTTGATAGAAAGAACAGCCACTGGGATCGGTAATTCATATGTCCAATAAAATGCAAGGTGTTGAATCCATCTTTATTATATGATACAGCAACAACAAAATAATTAACATTACAAGTAATTAATTAGATGTGAATTGAAAATTGGATCGACTACACCAATAAAATGGACGGCAAAAGAAATAAAAAGTAAGACAAAAGTAATCAGGAAAAAAACGAAGCTTTCTTGTCGGCATCACCACATGCAAATAACCTTCTAAGTGCATAAGGCAAGCTCTCTTGAATGTTATTATCTTCTTCAAGAAAGCTATTAAACCTTCGCCTATAGCTTGCCGCAATTTTTCTTCTTCTCCAATAGTTAGAGCCTTATTCTGCCTTCTGCAACTGCATAGTTCTCTTTTCGAAGACTCTTAACCAAGCGTCTGCCCTGCTGACAGACTAAAGCAGAAGACATTATCACTTCTCTACAATCGTAGTTTGTCAATCTCATGCCCTACTCTTTGAGACTATCTACCCGAATTTAAAAACTCAGGTGTTTTTCTTCTCCATCTTGTGCATTTCTTCTCATAGTTCAATTATCAAAATTCCTCAATCACAATTTTCCATAGCAGCAATAGCCTTCCTATTTGTCCCCTGATGCAGAGAGATCTCCAAAGATTTTTGGGAAGAAGCTAGGGGACTAAACTTGGAGTGGTGTTCATGATGCTAGAATGGAAACATGTAAATTTTACTTGTGATGCATCTAATTATCCAATATTTATTGTCTTGATATTATTCTTGATTGGTTAACTAGAAACCATGTCTTGTATGTATTCTAGTATTAGGTATCATTTGTGTTGCAATCAAAGATCACAACATATCTATCCAATAGACTTGGTCTTTTTGATATATACTCTCCATGTCGAGGTGAAATTACATGAGGCCTCCATGCTAGCTTGAGAGGGGAGCGAAGAATGTTAAACAATGTATTTTTCGTATTTAATGTACATAAATCTGATTTCATTTGTATATTTCTATGCCTTAAGGAGCATTTTTTGTATATATAAGAGATAGGGAGCCTTGGCGCACCGGTTGAGGTGTTGCCGTGTGACCTTGAGGTCACAGGTTCGAGTCCTGGAAGCAGCTGTTATGGGCCGATTCGGAGCGGTGGCCGGAGTAGTGGTTGGAGGCGGACATGATGGTGATGGAGGATACAACGAAGCCTTAACCGCGTCTGCCTAAGTAGGGCTTGCTCGTTAGAGGAAAGAGCTACCAAGATCTCACATTCAAAGACAGGAAATTAGAACTCTTTCATTCGTTACCATATGAGACCCTTAAGGTCCTATAAATAGAGATACAAAGGGGCAAATATGTAACTTCCCCGACACAATAACATAATAAAAATACTAAAAGAACATATAACATAATAAGTGGGCCCAGAGCCCTCAGCCCATAACATCATCATTGGGCAAACAACCCAAAATATCTCTCTCGGCCTTCAAATCGAGCTTGTCCTCAAACTTGAATGAGGCTTGTACTGCATGATCGTCTGTGTACAACCCTCATTCTCCGAGGGTAGGCCCATTCAAAGCCACGTAGGCAGAAGTCAAGGTCAAAAGGTCAGCACAGAAGCCGGCAGTCCAAGACACAAGGCAACTCAGCCAGCAGGAGCAAGGGGCGAGCAAAGCGCGAGCTGGGCGAGCAAGGGGCGAGTTGGGCGAGCTGGGCGAGCTGGGCGAGCAAGGGGCGAGCTGGGCGAGCAAGGGGCGAGCTGGGCGAGCAAGGGGCGAGCTGGGCGAGCAAGGCGCGAGCTGGGCGAGCTGGGCGAGCAAGGGGCGAGCTGGGCGAGCAAGGGCCGAGCTGGGCGAGCAAGGGGCGAGCTGGGCGAGCAAGGGCCGAGCTGGGCGAGCAAGGGGCGAGCTGGGCGAGCAAGGGGCGAGCTGGGCGAGCAAGGGGCGAGCAAGGGGCGAGCTGGGCGAGCAAGGCGCGAACTGGGCGAGCAAGGCGCGAGTTGGGTGAGCAAGGGGCGAGCTGGGCGGGCAAGGGGCGAGCTGGGCGGGAAGGGCGCGAGCTGGGCGGGCAAGGGGCGAGCTGGGCGAGCAAGGGGCGAGCTGGGCGAGCAAGGCGCGAGCAGAGGCGAGCAGGGGCGAGCTTGGGCGAGTATCTCGCGAGTATGGGCAAGTAGCCCTTGTAACTCGCGAGCTTAGGCAGTATACTCGTCTGCCCCCCCTAGGATTTCTCTATAAATAGACCCCCAGGGGTACTAGAAATGACACTTTTGGAAGTAGGCGAGGTCCCCCCAAGCTGGATACTCGCCAAGTCCATGCTCGTCTAGTACCTCGCCCAGCTTTTGGTTGCGGAGGGGAAGTTTCTCCCAAACATCCGGGTATGTGGTGGGACCTCCCTGCTGAAGCACCTGGGGTGTGCTTGTAGTCATTTTTCTCTCTCCTATTTTAGCTATCCGAGCCGTGGAGTTGGACCGCAGGATCAGTAACCTCGGGCTGCATTGATCCGAATTTTGGAACCGGGATTTTCCAGGCTTCAACACTTTGGTGCGGTGAGCGTGGATCGTAGTCGGAGGAAGAAATTTTTGCGATAAGGCTTCATGGCTTAAAGTGGCGAGATGGAGGCCAAAGGCAGCAACTCGCAAGCATTCGACAAGTTGGGCGAGTTCCAGATGGCGACATCCTGAAGGCGAGTTCCAGATGGCGACATCCTGAAGGCGAGTTCCAGATGGCGACATCGTGAAGGCAAGTTCCAGATGGCGACATCCTCAGGCGAGTTCCAGATGGCGAGAAGACGAGCGCATGATTGGCGAATTCCATACTCGCCCATAGGTGAGTTGCATACTCGCCCACAGGCGAGTTCTAGTCGCAGGGGGACGAGACCGTGATAGGCGAGTTCTAGATGGCGAGATCCCTACTCGCCATAGGCGAGTTCTTGCAAGCGAGATCCAGAGATAAGTTCAGACCAGCGACTTTACTCGGAAGAGAGGCGAGCTTCTTGGGTAGTGGCGAGATCCTTCCTTACTCGCCCTCCTTACTCGCCCATAGGCGAGCTTCCTTGTTACTCGGCATAGGCGACTTCACGCGGGCGACGAACATCAAATTTGGCGAGATCCTTCCTTAGTCGCCCATAGGCGAGTTCATGCAGGCGACTTTTTTGCAGGCGAGCGAGCTTCTTCAATACTCGGCCATAGGCGAGCTTCTTCAATACTCGGCCATAGGCGAGCTTCTTCAATACTCGGCCATAGGCGAGCTTCTTCAATACTCGGCCATAGGCGAGCTTCTTCAATACTCGGCCATAGGCGAGCTTCTTCAATACTCGGTCATAGGCGAGCTTCTTCAATATTCGGCCATTGGCGAGATCCTTCCTTACTCGCCCATAGGCGAGATCTCTACTCGCGAGGGTGAGTTCTCTACTCGCAAGGTGGTGAGAACCTGGTGCCTAGTTCAAGAGTGGCGAGTTCCTGAAGGGCGATTTCAAGGTCTGGCAAGCGGAACCCCCGAACCCTCTACGTAGGGGTTCTTATGTCAAAAGGGACACTCCTCCTCCCCTCAGTTTTGTCCTTCTTCAATGCCAGTGATTTCCATACACCTATATGCTTACGGGTGCTTTGGTAAAGCCCGCGAGTGCTTTTGTCTGACTAACAAACATGATGATTCATGACGAGTTCGCCACCAAGGGAAAGCACATAACCTACTCGCGAGGTCTCCAAGTTGATGCTCGGCGAGCTCCTAGTCGCGATGGTCTTCTTCAACAACCTACTCGCGAGGTCTCCAAGTTGATGCTCGGCGAGCTCCTAGTCGCGATGGTCTTCTTCAACAACCTACTCGCGAGGTCTCCAAAATTGATGCTCGGCGAGCTCCTAGTCGCGATGGTCTTCTTCAACAACCTACTCGCGAGGTCTCCAAGTTGATGCTCGGCGAGCTCCTAGTCGCGATGGTCTTCTTCAACAACCTACTCGCGAGGTCTCCAAGTTGATGCTCGGCGAGCTCCTAGTCGCGATGGTCTTCTTCAACAACCTACTCGCAAGGTCTCCAAGATTGATGCTCGGCGAGCTCCTAGTCGCGATGGTCTTCTTCAACAACCTACTCGCGAGGTCTCCAAATTGATGCTCGGCGAGCTCCTAGTCGCGATGGTCTTCTTCAACAACCTACTCGCGAGGTCTCCAAGTTGATGCTCGGCAAGCTCCTAGTCGCGATGGTCTTCTTCAACAACCTACTCGCGAGGTCTCCAAGTTGATGCTCGGCGAGCTCCTAGTCGCGATGGTCTTCTTCAACAACCTACTCGCGAGCTCTCCAAGTTGATGCTCGGCGAGCTCCTAGTCGCGATGGTCTTCTTCAACAACCTACTCGCGAGGTCTCCAAGTTGATGCTCGGCGAGCTCCTAGTCGCGATGGTTTTCAAAGCTGGTGTTCCGCGAGCTTCTACTCGCGATGACCTTCATCAAGGACTTATGTTCCACGAGAATGCTTACTCGTGACGTCTTCAAGCTTGGTATTCCGCAAGCTCCATACTCCCGATGATTTCCTTCCGTCGCCTATGATTCATGAGGGGTCTTACTCATAAGGTGTTCCAGTTGGTATCCCCGGTGTTATGTTCTTACTCGTATAGCCTTCAAGTTGATATCCCTCACCTCCCTGAAATATGGGAGATTGTGAGTCTTTTGTCTCTTTCAGCTAAGCATTTTCAAAAGAAAGGAAGAAAGCAGGTGAAGTCGATCTCCACGGCAGGTTGGGAAACGGGCCTCCGACTTGATTTTCGTAAAACCCAGAGCGGATGATGGGATAATGCCTCGATTGAGCGTTCCCCTAAGTCCAAGCTTCTGCAATGACGGCCGAGATCAACTCCCCCCTTGCACATTGGCCGCGGTTCCCACCGACTGCATTTCTCATCCGACTGGGGAGATTATCAGGAAGAAGTCTGGGCGCCGACCTCCCAATTCGACGAAGAGATGATCGACTTAACCGATCAGGGGACCCTTGAATAAAGGTGTCGTGTACCCTCGAGGGCTAAGAGCACGTAACAAAGCGATTCGTTTCTGATTATTTCCTCCAATCGTGTGAGTTAATGTGCTTAAGTGTGCTTAACTCTCCGTTTAATTGTTGAGCAACAGGAAACAGGTTGGGTTGGCATTCAGCACCCAAGTAGGATGGAGACCTCGGGATGGTGTGTTCCTTTGGAACCTCCCCGACTGTCAGTCCCTACTTGACGTCATCCTTCAGCAACACCCAAGTAGGATGGAGACTTTGGGATGGTGTGTTCCTGTTCCCTTGGAAGGTGCTCCTTTGGAACCTCCCCGACAGTCATTCCCTACTGGGTCGATCTCTTCAACAACATCAACCAGAGCAGTAGGATGGAGACCTCGGGATGGTGTGTTCCCTTGGAAGGTGCTCCTTTGGAACCTCCCCGACAGTCATTCCCTACTGGGTCGATCTCTTCAACAGCATCAACCAGAGCAGTAGGATGGAGACCTCGGGATGGTGTGTTCCCTTGGAAGGTGCTCCTTTGGAACCTCCCCGACAGTCATTACCTACTGGGTCGATCTCTTCAACAGCATCAACCAGAGCAGTAGGGTGGAGACCTCGGGATGGTGTGTTCCCTTGGAAGGTGCTCCTTTGGAACCTCCCCGACAGTCATTCCCTACTGGGTCGATCTCTTCAACAGCATCAACCAGAGCCGTAGGATGGAGACCTCGGGATGGTGTGTTCCCTTGGAAGGTGCTCCTTTGGAACCTCCCTGATAGTCATTCCCTACTGGGTCGATCTCTTCAACAGCATCAACCAGAGCAGTAGGATGGAGACCTCGGGATGGTGTGTTCCCTTGAAAGGTGCTCCATTGGAACCTCCCCGACAGTCATTCCCTACCGTGTCGATCTCTTCAACAGCATCAACAAGAATAGTAGGATGGAGACCTTGGGATGGTGTGTTCCCTTGGAAGGTGCTCCTTTGGAACCTCCCCGACAGTCATTCCCTACTGTATCGATCTCTTCATCAGTATCAAGCACATGGATACCAGATGAAGTCTTGGGGGTACATGTCTCTAGACCCTTTTTTCATATACAGGTGCGAATATGTATGTGCGAGCATGCAAGTGCGAGTATGCAGGGGCAAGCAAACAGGTGCGCGTAGCTATATGCGAGCAAGGACCCCCCGAGTATCATTTGCCCCCTTCGGGTTTCTCCACCTCTAGTTGAGCTCGGCTCCTAGAAGGTGTCGACCTTCTATCCGCCTCTAGTTGAGCTCGGCTCCTAGAAGGTGTCGACCTTGTACCCGCATTTAGTTGAGCTCGGCTCCTAGAAGGTGTCGACCTCGTATCCACCTCTAGTTGAGCTCGGCTCCTAGAAGGTGTCAACCTTCTATCCACCTCTAGTTGAGCTCGGCTCCTAGAAGGTGTCGACCTTTTATCCGCCTCTAGTTGAGCTCGGCTCCTAGAAGGTGTCGACCTTGTACCCGCCTTTAGTTGAGCTCGGCTCCTAGAAGGTGTCGACCTTCTCTCCACCTCTAGTTGAGCTCGGCTCCTAGAAGGTGTCGACCTTCTATCCGACTCTAGTTGAGTTCGGCTCCTAGAAGGTGTCGACCTTGTACCCGCCTTTAGTTGAGCTCGGATCCTAGAAGGTGTCGACCTTCTATCCGCTTCCAGTTGAGCTCTGCTCCTGTGAAGTGTCGACCTCTCTTCCGCTTCCAGTTGAGCTCGGCTCCTGTGAAGTGTCGACCTCTCTTCCGCTTCCAGTTGAGCTCGACTCCTGTGAGGTGTCGACCTTTTCTCCTCCTCCAGTTGAGCTCGGCTCCTGTGAGGTGTCAACCTTTTCTGGAGACGAGGAAGTCCTCGAGCTCGGCGACTGCGCGAGCAGGAATCCGAAAAGGCGGCAGCAAGCCCAGGAGGTCGGCCATGTCAGCAGCAGCTTCCTCGGCAATACTACGCGACATCTTGAAGCGAGATCAAAAAAGCCTGCCATCAGAGACCCCTCCCCCTCTATGTATAGAGCCAGGGCGAAAGCAGCGAGATGCCGACTATAGACCAAATACTCGCCAGAAAAAAAGCTCGTCGAATAAGGGTTGGATGATTCTTTCCGAGCAACTACGTTACTCGCAAAGAGCGGGGATTGTGTACAACCTTCATTCTCCGAGGGTAGGCCCATTCAAAGCCACGTAGGCATAAGTCAAGGTCAAAAGGTCAGCACAGAAGCCGGCAGTCCAAGACACAAGGCAACTGAGCCAACAGGAGCAAGGGGCGAGCAAAGCGCGAGCTGGGCGAGCTGGGCGAGCAAGGGGCGAGCAAGGGGCGAGCAAGGGGCGAGCTGGGCGAGCAAGGGGCGAGCTGGGCGAGCAAGGGGCGAGCTGGGCGAGCAAGGGGCGAGCTGGGCGAGCAAGGGGCGAGCTGGGCGAGCAAGGGGCGAGCTGGGCGAGCAAGGGGCGAGCTGGGCGAGCAAGGGGCGAGCTGGGCGAGCAAGGGGCGAGCTGGGCGAGCAAGAGGCGAGCTGGGCGAGCAAGGCGCGAGCTGGGCGAGCAAGGGGCGAGCTGGGCGAGCAAGGGGCGAGCTGGGCGAGCAAGGGGCGAGCTGGGCGAGCTGGGCGAGCTGGGCGAGCTGGGCGAGCAAGGGGCGAGCTGGGCGAGCAAGGGGCGAGCTGGGCGAGCAAGGGGCGAGCTGGGCGAGCAAGGGGCGAGCTGGGCGAGCAAGGGGCGAGCTGGGCGAGCAAGGGGCGAGCTGGGCGAGCAAGGGGCGAGCTGGGCGAGCAAGGGGCGAGCTGGGCGAGCAAGGGGCAAGCTGGGCGAGCTGGGCGAGCAAGGGGCGAGCTGGGCGAGCAAGACGCGAGCAGAGGCGAGCAGGGGCAAGCTTGGGCGAGTATCTCGCGAGTATGGGCAAGTAGCTCTTGTAACTCGCGAGCTTAGGCAGTATACTCGCCTGCCCCCCCCCCCCCCCCCGGATTTCTCTATAAATAGACCCCAGGGGTACTAGAAATTGCACTTTTGGAAGTGGTCGAGGTCCCCCCAAGCTGGATACTCGCCAAGTCCATGCTCGTCTAGTACCTTGCCCAGCTTTTGGTTGCGGAGGGGAAGTTTCTCCCAAACTTCCGGGTATGTGGCGGGACCTCCCTGCTGGAGCGCCTGGGGTGTGCTTGTAGTCATTTTTCTCTCTCCTATTTTAGCTATCCGAGCCGTGGAGTTGGACCGCATGATCAGTAACCTCGGGCTGCATTGATCCGAATTTTGGAGCCGGGATTTTCCAGGCTTCAACAGTTTGACTCTTTGATTTCGCGCCAGAACAATTCTCAGTATCGCGTTGTTGTAGCGGAGACTGAGGTAGAAACGATGGTGATGAATGAGTGGAACGAGGGTGCCCGACTATGGTGGACAGTTGAAGGCGACGGTAGCTCCGGCGGAGAGCGAACAACGTCAAGCAAAGATGGCGGCACCGATTTGGGAACGACCGGCTGAAGAAAAGGATCATACGAGCGAACAACGTCGAACGAAACGAGTGGTGTTGCACTCGTATGGATCATACGAGTCTAATGCAACTGACTGAGGTCAATTTTGAGCTCGTTTGCTCAGAAAGTCATGTTTAGATTGTCATATAGCTCGATCTAACCTGAATTAGCCAACTTGTCATTATAGTTCAAAACGAGGCGTAATTGATGTTGTTGAGTTTGTTATGATTTCACGAGAGCACTATCACTGATTGAGATCGATTCCAAATTGATTTACTCAATTGTTTCTATCATGTCATCGTACCTCAAATCTACGTTAATATAAGATGGAGGTCGGGTTGTGGTTCACTGCGACCCTGACTAAGCTCCGTCAAGGGTTCAATTGAACCGGCTAGGACTCTTATCGAAGTTGGGATGTTATAGATTATCTAGGGGGGTCATGTAGCTGAAAAAAGTGAGCATTGGTAGTAGAGGTAAAGATGTTCAGCGATTTGGTTTTTCGATGGGAAGAGGATAAGAGAAGGTGTCGTGCAGGAGGACAATGCGCGGCGGATAAATGGCGGAATGAATAGATGGAGCGGGAATGTGGATTTAGGGTTATTGAACCAATCATGTGAGATTAAGGATTAGAAATTTGTCTAATGAGATCCCAAGGCTGATATTAAAAGTGTGGTGTTAGCAAAGCAAATAGGCATATTGTCTTATAATATTGTGTGTGCGTGTTTCATGGGTTAGAGTGAGAAATGCCGACACCTATGTTGGATGTGGATCTCACTAAGATAGTTTGGAGATGAGGGAGTGTGACGGGTGGAGCTAAGGGTTCTTGGAGTTGGTCAACGTTGTTGGTTGTTGGGGATGTGGTGGTGCGTTCTAGTAAGGTTCATGACAGAGGAGATTATACGAAAGACGGGATTATACGAAAGACGGATGTTGTATGAGGTCAGACTGTGGTTGATGGCTGAATTTGGACTTTGAGCACAAAAGGATGTTGTCGAATGAGTTTGGAGCAGTGTTTGATTTGCATCTTAAGAGAAAGAGAAGGGAGAGACATGTTGGTTGGACGGGGTAGGTAATAATGAAGAGCTCGCTTGGGAGTTTGAAGTTTTGATGTTTGTTGGATGGGCAAGTTAGTTAGAACATTGGTAGTAGAGATAGAGAAGCCTCAATTTCGGAACCTCGCTTTGATACCAAATTGATGCAGGACGACGCGTAGGGTTTACGCGCCTGTCGGCTATTTCAAGGAAATCCTAAATGCATGTAATTAAAAATTAAAATTTGAGCGGGCGTGCACGGACTTAAAGAAATTAAGCAACTAGGTTTTATAAAGCACAAAATTACTATTTTGTTTTTTAAAAATGAATTTTCCTGAAATATGGTTCAATTCTAGATCCGGGGAAGGAAGTTCGCAACTTCCGTTCCGTTCCCCTTGTTGTAGCAAACGGATGTCGTGAACTCCAAATACGTTTCCGTTTGGAATTTTCGACGTAGCGTTTGCTGACAAAATTCCGAGCGAAAACCCACAATGAATCTAATATCCTAAAGAGAAAATTTAGATGCACACAAAGGAAGAGAAAGGAACAAGTTACCCACGGAAAGAGGCGTCTTTCCGCAATCGAAGTCGACGGCGATCCCGCGAGGAATTCCTCGTCACCTTCGATCTCCCACGCCGAGGTCGGCCGCTATAGCACACAGGCACCCCGGAATAAATTCGCTCACTCTCACACTAAGTGGTACCACGGATTGTCAAACACTCACTAGTGTACGGAAGCCACAAACTAAACAACCTAATTTCACTCACTCTCTCACAGGGTGGTTCCAACGAAATCTCAAATCAAGTGGAATGAGAGACACAACTTCTCCTTTTAAACTCACGGCAGCAACAAGCCAAACAGCACAATTTATATAGAATAATTTCACTATTCCTTCAATAAGTCTAAGATTCAAACAGTAACATCAAAGTTACTGTTGATCATCTTTTCTATAACTTGACAACTGGGCTCGAACAGAAGCGATGGTAAAACTCCATCAGAAAACAACTTGCAGCATCTGGAATCAACTTCTACTCCAAGAAATCAAACATAGAATCACACGAACAGGAATGTAAACAGAGGGTACTCTAACATTAAACGCCACTGTTCATCTTCTTCTTCGACGGGATTTCACACAAAAAAAACAACAACCAACTTCAACTTACAGAATTCAAAACTCATAATCAAAATCAAAATCAAATCCTCTCCAGAACTCAAACCGACGCGCCCTCAATACCTTTCCTCGTTCCTCTTTATACTGCCACTGTTCTTCGGAACGAACAGTTGAAGGATGCGGCCATGGCAGACGCGCGAGTAACTGCTCCAACCGCCTAGAGACGTCGTGCTCTTCAATTGCGCATGGACACAGCAGAGTCGTGGGCGGATGAAGCGTTGGCGGCGGGGGTTTGTAACTGCCGATCAATCCGTGAGCGCCATGAACCGGAGTTTCTTTCCTACGAGCCCTAGCACGGGAACCGCCTGGCGTGCGACAAATGCTGACCGGCTGGGAGGGTTTTAAAACAGGGGAAAAATTTATTTATATATATATATTAATAAATGTATATATATATATATATAATTTTCTCAGCAATCACACACATTACAAAATGACACAAAATAAAAGCATAAATTGATGTCAAGGCCGATAAAGAGCTGGACGGGTGCGGCGTCGGGTACTTTTGCGTCGACCTGATCTGGGCTGGTCTTCACCAAAAGGGAAGTCATCGAGAGAAGCAAGAGAAGAAAAAGTGTCAGTCGATCAGCAAGCTTGGCCTAAATGGAGAGGGACCGGCTGAAAGGAAATCCCAAACTATCGTTCGAGTTCTCAAAAAAGGAAAGCCCTCTAATACTATGCCAATTGATTGATGAAAGTTTTGTGCTGCTCACCACTCCTCAAGTTCTCAAAAAGAAGAAAGCTTATCAATGAATCAGGACTCAGGCCATTCATCCAAATAGGTATACAGACAAGCATGAGAGAGAAAGAGATTCCACGCGTAAGGATGCGTCAGAAAGCGCTCTCTCAAAACAACATTCTAATCGGATTGGAGCCGACGCTATGAGAAGGTAGGCTCATACACCTTAACAACACTATGACCATCAATGGAAATGGAATGGATAGCTGAGTTCACCCTGGCTTGTGAAAGGGGTGAATCGCCTCTTTCGCCAAGAGAGGTAGTTCGAGGCGCGTAGCATCGCGGTTTTCTCTCAGACTAGCTGGCTCTAGCTCGGATAAGCCAAAAAGGTCTTTTTATCGTTCAGTCGGCCTGGCCTAGCCTTCCCTAGATAGTAAGGCTAGGGCAGTAGGATTTCTTGCATGAGTCTCGGCTCCTGTTGCCTCGGTGATGCTAGCGTGTCTCTATTCACTAACTCTTCGTCTAATATACATGGGGTGAAACTTGCCCCTTTCTTTCCCTTTCCAGACGGGATTTGCCTCTCCGGTGATTGTCCCCCACTTAAATAAGTTATAGCGGATACATTTGGATTATGACTGATCTAACAAAAGGGTTTCAATATTTCCCACTGGGCTATCCCTCCCTTATCGTTGGACAGTGGTTGCGCTGTCTACCTTTAATTTGACCTGATTTTCACCATGAAATATGGATGGACAAAGACACCTAGTGCCATAGCGGTCTTATCGTTCCCAAAATATCACACTAAAGCCGTTACAATTCAAGTAGCAAAGTTAAGCTTGAAATATTGAGCTGTATATAACCAAAGTCTGCTTTTGATCCAAATTTCTGTGAATTCTGAATTTTGACAAGTTAACTTATGGCATGCAAAAATCATATATACAATCGATGGAAATCAGATGGAAAAGACTTTCTTTATTATATTCATCCCGCAAAGGGGTATTTATAGGACTTACACAAGTCTAAGAAACAATAGGAGACGGTGTGAGACTACCCAGACATATAACATAAAAATAAGAAAATACGCAAATACCCACACCCCTCAAGGCCTCAAGTTGGGCGTGTGATGTTGACCATGCCCAACTTGCCAACGATCTTTGTTGAATGTAGAAATTAGGGCTTCTCTCTTTTCATTACACAGCTATACATATATATATACCTCTACACTTCTCTAAATGCACACCACACATAATACACGCCAACACTCCTCCTCAAGGTGGGTGAAAGATATTTACTAAACTCATCTTGTCAGAATTTCTAATCATATCCTTCGAGCTAAGACCTTTGGTCAAACAATCTGTGGCATGATCATTGCTCGCAATGTAACTAAGCTCCAGTAGCCCACTGTCCAGCTTCTCTTTTATGAAGAACCTATCAATCTCAATATGCTTGGTCCTATCATGTTGAACTGGATTGTTTGCAATGTTGATAGTTGTCTGACTGTCACACCACAACTTCATCTTATCTCCTCGATCCAATTTCAGCTCCATCAACATTCCCTTTAGCCACAGAAGTTCAACAACCCTCAATGTCATAGCTCTGTATTTTGTCTTTGTTGTCGATTTTGCCACTACCGATTGCTTCTTGCTCCTCCAGGAGACCAAGTTGCCTCCTACGAACATGCAATAGCCCGAGGTGGATCTCCTGTCGTCTATACAACTTGCCCAATCAGAGTCACAGTAGCCCTCAATCTTCATGTGCCCGTTCCTTCTGAATAATAGCCCCTTTCCAGGGGCAGTCTTCAAGTATCAAAGGATCTGGTACACAATATCCATGTGGCCCTTCCGAGGTCATGCATATAGCGGTTCACCACGCTCACGACAAAGGAAATGTTCGGACGCGTGTGGCTCAAGTAAATCAACTTCCCCAATTAGTTTCTGGTACATTTCTTGATCAACTGGTTCACCCGCCTCAGCATCCAGTTTACACTTCTGATCGATCGGTGTTGCAGCATGCCTGCACCCCAACATCCTTGTCTCTGTGAGGAGATCCAAGGCATACCTCCTTTGGGACAGAAAAATTCCTTTTGCACCATAGGCAATTTCAATCCAAGAAAATACCTTAGCAAACCAAAACCGTTTACTTCGAACTCCTTGCCCAATGCCTTCTTGAGGCGAACTATCTATTGTTCATCGTCCCCTGTGATGATCATGTCATCCGCATACACCGCAAGTATAGTGATGTGGTGGCCTTCATTTTTCCTGAAGAACACTGTGTGATCAGTATTGATATGTCGGTATCCCATCCCAATCATGGTCTTCCTGAATCGGTCAAACCACGCACGGGGAGACTGCTTCAAGCCTGTGAGAATTTGAAAATAACAGGAATTTTTATTTCCAAAAAACTGAGTATTACAAGAGTATTGCCTCCTTTATATAGACTAGGAGGGAAACAGTAAAATACAAATATACGATGTGGGACTAAATACAAATACACAATACTCAAGAGAGCTGGGCGGTCAGGGCGATCAGCAATATTGAGACCGCAGCGACCTCTGCGATCTGGAGTGAGATTCG
The DNA here is from genome assembly GCA_033032865.1 of Dactylorhiza incarnata. Taxonomy (NCBI): domain Eukaryota; kingdom Viridiplantae; phylum Streptophyta; class Magnoliopsida; order Asparagales; family Orchidaceae; genus Dactylorhiza; species Dactylorhiza incarnata. The sequence goes on along the minus strand of JAWHQI010000088.1, from coordinate 3,123,726 downwards.
GCGGTCACACGACAGGAGAAAGGTCGTGTGACAGAGGAGACCGTCGGACGGTTAGATCGTTGTGGCGAACACTCCCCCATAATGGAGAGACCGGGAGGGCCAGACCGCTTCTCTTCATAAGACGCGCTCTGGTACATCCGAAATAAATCGGCAGTCTGGAGCATGGAGACCGCTGAGACCGCTGGCCCTAGACCGCTTGGAGAGACGGAATGATGCTGACCTTTATGAGACGCGATCTCGCATGCTTAAGGAGAACTGGCGGTCTGATTCTGGGAGACCGCACAGACCGCGGTTATCAAACAGTTGTCTGATAGGGCTGGAGATCGCCGACCTTTATCTTGCACAATCTCGCATATCTGAGGAGCAGCGGTCTGATTCTGAGAGACCGCTGGCTTCAGATCGTGCGGCTTCAAACCTTCGAGACCGCTTGGCTTCAACACTCCCCCGCAAGCTGGAGCATATATATCAATCATGCCTAGCTTGTTACACACATCAGAGAAGGATGAAGATATAGGTTTGGTGAAGATATCAGCCAGCTCTTTATCCGAAGTAACGAAGGGAGTGCAGATTTGTTTCTTCAAGATTTCTTCCCTGATGAAATGACAATCCACTTCAATGTGTTTGGTTCTCTCATGAAAGACTGGGTTCTGAGATATATAGATTGCAGCTTTGTTGTCACAGAACATTGGTAATGGATGATTGTAAACTTCTCCTAAGTTAAGAAGGAGAGTTCGTAACCACTTTAACTCGCATGTAGTTTGGGACATGCTCCTGTACTCGGCCTCAGCACTTGATCTGGAAACTACTGCTTGTTTCTTGCTCTTCCAGCTTACCAGATTTCCTCCCACGAAGGTACAGAACCCAGATGTGGATTTCCTGTCCCCTTTATCATCAGCGTAGCTAGCATCTGAGTAGGCTTCTATCTTGAGATGGTTGTTCATTTGGAACAAAAGTCCCTTCCCTGGAGATCCCTTAACGTATTCTAATATTTTTAAAGCAGCTTGAAGATGACATTCCTTCGGAGCTTGCATGAATTGGCTGACCTTTCCAACAGCATAGCAGATATCAGGTCTTGTTACAATTAGGTAGATGAGCTTGCCTACAAGACGACGATATCTAGTGCTATCAAGTAGAGGAGGAGAGTTATCAGTCCAGAGTTTGCGTCTCCAATTGTCATTGGATACTTAGCAGGTTTAGAACTCAGAAGACCTGTTTCCTTTAGAAGGTCAATAGCATACTTCCGTTGTGAGAGAACAATGGAGCTATGCTTCCTTGAGATTTCAATGCCCAGAAAGTACTTGGGAGTCCCCATATCTTTGGTCACAAAGTGTTGGAGAAGATGTTTCTTTGTAAGGGAGACACCTTCGACGTCATCACCGGTGAGAAGGATGTCATCAACGTATACAGCCAGAACAACCATTCCACGAGATGTCTTGCGAATGAAGAGAGAGTGATCCGCAGAACTACGGACAAATCCAATGATCTTGATAACTTCGTTAAATTTTTCGAACCAGGCGCGAGGACTTTGCTTAAGACCATAGATGGCCTTCTTTAGCTTACATACACGAGTCTCCCCCGGAGCAACATACCCTGGAGGTTGCTCCATGAAAACAACCTCTTGAAGGTCACCGTAGAGAAAAGCATTCTTGACATCTAATTGAGAGAGTTGCCATCCTTTGTTGACAGCCACAGAGAAGAGGACCCAGATGGTCGTAAGACGAGCGACAGGTGAGAAAGTGTCAAAGAAGTCTACTCCATATGTCTGAGTAAATCCTTTGACAACCAAGCAAGCTTTGTAGCGGTCAACAGAGCCATCAGCACGATATTTTATCACAAAGACCCATCTACACCCAACAACATCCATCCCAATAGGTGGAGGAACAAGAGTCCAAGTGTCACGGTCCTGAAGGGTGGAGATTTCCTCATCCATGGCAGCCTTCCACTGTGGGATGGCAAGAGCTTCCTGATAACTGGTTGGGGTGGTTGTATCTGTAATAGCAATAGCAAATGCCCTAGCAGAGGGGGTAAGTTGAGCATAAGTTACAACATCGTGAATAGAATGTTGCGTACATGAGCGAACTCCCTTTCGAAGAGCAATAGGAAGGTCTTCAGTGGTGACTGTATCTGCAGGAGAGTCATCATCGGAAGAAGTTAGTGCTGGCCCAAGAGTTGGGAGAGAAGGCCCCGGAGTAGGAGGACAGGTGGAAGGAGATGCTGGAGGTGGTGGAAGGAAAGGAAGAGGAGGAGGAGATGGGAGAGTAGGTGGTGGTGGTGGAGAGTAAATCAGCGGTGTTGTCAGACTAGGCGTAGGAGGCAGCGAGGTGGAAGAGGTAGAAAAGTATGGAACATTTTCAAAGAAGGTGACATCAGCGGAAACATATTGTTTGCGAAGAAGGGGGTCATAGCACCGGTACCCTTTCTGAGTTGGAGAATAACCAACAAAGATGCATTTAACTGCCCGAGGAGAGAGTTTGTCGCGACCTGGGGAAGGAATGTGGACAAACGCAGTACAACCGAACACCTGGAGAGCTAAGGAGAAGGGTTGTGAAGTGGGATAGAGTATAGAGAAGGGGGTGGAGCCTTGAAGAAGGGTGGAGGGAATGCGGTTAATGAGATAGCAGGAGATGAGGATGACATGACCCCAATAGGTTTGGGGCATATTCATCTGGAAGAGTAAGGTGCGAGCCATGTCGAGGAGGTGTCGATTCTTACGTTCCGCTATCCCATTTTGTTGAGAAGTATAAGGACAACTAGTCTGATGTATAAGACCATGGAAAATGCAAAACTCAGAAAATTGATGAGAAACATACTCTTTAGCATTATCAGTGCGAATAGCCTTGATAGATACTCCAAACTGAGTGAAAATTTTATTATAGAAAGATTTAAAAACAGAAAAAAGTTATGAGCGTTCTTTTAACAGATACACCCAAGTACATCGAGAGAAGTAATCAATAAAAGTAACAAAATACAAACTACTCCCAACTACAGTCTTGGTAGGAGAAGGACCCCAGATGTCCGAGTGGAGGAGATCAAAGGGACGAGTCGAGCTACGTCCATGTTTGGCAGGATAGTAAGCCCGATGGTGCTTTCCTAGTTGACAAGCTTCACAGTTGAGAGGAGAGGTATCTCTGGTGAGGTGAGGTAGAAGTTGATACAGCAGCCGAGGTGGAGGATGACCAAGACGGAGGTGCCATTGATGGAGAGAATCTGAGACGGTCGAGGCAGAGTGAGCAGCAAGAACGTCAAGGAAGTAGAGGCCTCCACTCTCAGTCCCAGTAGCAACTATCTCCTTCGTATGAAGATCCTGAAAATAACAGTTAGTCGGAGTAAACATAATAGAGCATTGTAATTGTTGAGAGAGAGTCTTCACTGATAGTAAGTTGCATGGAAAATTAGGCACATAAAGAGTGTTCTGAAGAGAGATAGTCGGAGTGACTTGAACTATGTCAGTCCCACACACATGTGAGGGGGAACCATCAGCGGTGAGAACCGGAGGTAAATTCTTGTGCTCTAGTAATTGGGAGAAAATGTGAGGGTTCCCTGTCATATGATTTGTTGCACCAGAATCAATAAGCCATTTGCCTTCAGTAACCACGTGCACGCTACCTGAGGAGGTAGCAACAGAAGCAGACGGTGATCTAATATCCGGTGAAGAGGCAGCAGCCAGAGGGCGAAGGTGAGGATGCTTGAGATAACAACGATCAATTGGGTGACCCCTCCGACCACAATGAGAACAGATGTGTCGCGGAGGTCCACGGCCACCAAGAGAACTACCACGGCCACCAGGGTGACCACGTTCAGCCCGGTGAGCAAAGTTCTCTGGAGGAGGAGGGGAAGACAACAAGGGTCGTTGGAGAAGGGAGGTAACAGCAGAGACCCGAGCAGCGGTGGCATCAAGAGTTGGAGATTCAGCTTCTCCAAGGATTTGTTGTCGTATCATATCATAAGACTCCGGAAGACGGAGAAGGTAACACACAACCAGGAGCTCTTGGAAGTGTTTATGTTGTTCAGTGAGATCAGCAGAGAAGGGGCGATGTTGAAGGAGTTCAGCCCCAAGGGCCTGAACTGCTTGATATGCTGTGGTGGGATCCATGGTTGGGCGGGCAAAGAGATCAGCATACAAGGTGTAAATGCGGGAGGTTTTGGCGCCTTTGGAGTAAAGGGCCGCAAGATGCTGCCATGCTGCCTTGACTGTCTCATCATGACGAATGATAGGAAGACACTCATCAGAGAGACTGTTAGCGAGCCAGGTGCGGACCAGAGCATCGCTAGCATCCCAATCATCAAAGGTAGCAGATCCTGTGGGAGGGGGATCATCGGTGAGATGGTGGCGTTTGCGTTGAGAGCGTAAGAGAAAGGTGAAGGAGACACTCCAATCAGGATAATTAGCTCCAGTGAGCTTGGATGTGGTGCCAAGGTTGCCCGAGGAAGAGGTAGAAATAGCCACAGGAGTGGGCGGGGGTGGAGGGGGGGTGGGGTAGCATTCACAGAAGGGTACCCATGAGAGAGATCGCGTGGTCTCGAGGATATAAGGGAGATCGCGCGAACTAGAGGAGGAAGAGAGGAGATCGCACAGAATGTGCGGTCAGAGGAAGATGAGACCGGTCGAAGAGATCGATCGCTCTGATACCATGTGAGAATTTGAAAATAACAGAAATTTTTTATTTCCAAAAAACTGAGTATTACAAGAGTATTGCCTCCTTTATATAGACTATGAGGGAAACAGTAAAATACAAATATACGATGTGGGACTAAATACAAATACACAATACTCAAGAGAGCTGGGCGGTCAGGGCGATCAGCAATATTGAGACCGCAGTGACCTCTGCGATCTGGAGTGAGATTCGGCGGTCACACGACAGGAGAAAGGTCGTGTGACAGAGGAGACCGTCGGATGGTTAGATCGTTGTGGCGAACACTCCCCCATAATGGAGAGACCGGGAGGGCCAGACCGCTTCTCTTCATAAGACGCGCTCTGGTATATCCGAGATAAATCGGCAGTCTGGAGCATGGAGACCGCTGAGACCGCTGGCCCTAGACCGCTTGGAGAGACGGAATGATGCTGGCCTTTATGAGACGCGATCTCGCATGCTTGAGGAGAACTGGCGGTCTGATTCTGGGAGACCGCACAGACCGCGGTTATCAAACAGTTGTCTGATATGGCTGGAGATCGCCGACCTTTATCTTGCACAATCTCACATATCTGAGGAGCAGCGGTCTGATTCTGAGAGACCGCACAGACCGCTGGCTTCAGATCGCGCGGCTTCAAACCTTCGAGACCGCTTGGCTTCAACAAAGCCATAGAGGGACTTCTTCAGTCTACAGACTCTGTCTTCGGTCTCAACTGGGCCTAACCCTGGTGGTATCTCCATGTACACCTCCTCCGCTAGCTCTCCATGAAGAAACGCATTCTTCACGTCTAGTTGATGCAACCTCCATCCACCATTGTCTCGTCATAATCAATGTCATAGGTCTGGCAATACCCCTTTGCGACCAATCGAGCCTTAAAGCGCTCGACAAGACCCTCCGGGTTCTGCTTCAAAGTGAAAACCCATTTGCACCCGACAGCCCTCTTGTTCTTTGGTAGGTGTGTCAACTCCCAGGTTTTGTTCTTCTCAAGAGCTCTCATCTCCTCCTTCATTGATGCTTGCCATTTCAGATCAGTTTTAACAGCCTGCCAATTGTTAGGTACAATAATACTATCCAAAGAGGCAATGAATGCTCCATGAGAAGAAGAGATATGATCATAGGAGACAAAAGAAACAAGGTCCCAACCGTATCTGTCTGAAGGGTTGCCCGCATTGCTGCGAGTAGTCGGCCAGGAAATGGGGTTTCGAAGAGGCGGAGGGGTTGGGCGAGGTGAGGTGGAGAGGGGGAGGAGGAAGGGGACGGTGGCGGGACGGAGAGTTCATGGAAGTGGATGTTGAGGAGGAAGGTGGAGTTCCGGCCATGGAGGCGGAGCTGGGCTTGCCAGATGGAGGAGGGGTAGAGGGAATGATCTCACCAGAAAATGACTGTGGTGATGGAGGTGCTCTAGGAGTAGAGACTGGCGTAGACGAGGGACTAAGCACTGGCATTCTAGGCACGGGTACTGGTTCAACAATCTGTTTCCCTTTCCTATGATATGTAAGCAGTTCCCCCAGAGTCGTAGGCCTCACGCCTCTCACTTCCTCCTCCTGCTATTCAAGACTCCCATGCTCCTCCACTGATCCTTCATGTCATACTTCCAGATCTGTCACCAAACTCTCCCTCTCTCGCCTCATTCTTTCGGTATTTGGCAATTCTGGTGTGAGTTGGACCCATTCCTGTCGGTAGTACTGTTCCAACTCTCTGAAGTGGACATCCATGCTCACAAAACTTCTCTTCTCGACTGCACTCCAGCACATGTACCCCTTCTGAGTACCAGAGTAGCCCACAAAGATACACTTGAGTGCCTTCGCATCAAGTTTTCCAACACTCGGTCTATTATCCTTCACAAAACACACACAGTCGAAAACTTTTAATGGGAGCATCCCTTCATTGTGTCCCTGCAAATTCTGACACGGGGATTTCCACCCGAGAATGCGTGATGGCATTCTGTTGATCAATTGTGTTGTTATTAACACAACATACCCCCATAAGCTCTGAGGGACTTTCATGTGGTGCATCACACTCAAATATTGCACGCCCCCTTCCCGACACCTGCCCGCATCCTCCTTTGCGATGCTCTGTCACCTAGGAACGTATCATTGCCTACCCCATCGATGGTTCCTTGTCCTCAAGGAACGGGAAATGTGGGTAGCACTTTTGTAAGAGTCATAGATCCTCCCATGTTGCTTCTTCTACAGTCCTGTTGTGCCACTGAATCAAGATTTGAGAAATGACCTTGCCCCTTTGGAATGACCCGACGATTCACGACCCTCCTGGGCTCCAACAACAAGTTGCCCTCAATTGTCACCATGGTTGACAGGGGAAGATGTTGAATTGGCAATTCTCCCATGTGTTCTCTCAATTGGGAGATGTGGAATGTGTGGTGAATTTTGGCGTCGGGAGGTAGATCCAGACGATAGGCAACTGTGCCTATTTTTTCCATGACTTGGAAGGGTCCAAAGAATTTGGGACAACTTATGAAAGTCGTGAGTTCGCATACTTGTTTGTTTGTACGGTTGAATGCGGATGTTGAGCCTCTTCTTATTGGCGATTACCCAAATCCTATTTTGAGTTTGGGTCAAGTTGTACTTCAAAATTGAAATGACCCGCTCCTGGGCCTCCAAGAAGCGATCAACCTCCTCAACTACGGCCAACCCTTCTATGTATGGGGTGTGTAGAATAGGCTCTTGCCCATACACCACCTCGTATGGGATCATCTTTGAAGCACTATGGAACGTCGTGTTGTACCACCATTCCGCTAAGGCAAGCCACCTCGTCCACTGCTTCGGCCGTTCAAAGCACATGCATCGCAAATAGCTCTCTGGGCACCGGTTGACCACCTCTGTTTGGCCATCCGTTTGCGGATGATATGTCGTCGAGAGGTTCAATTGTACCTGGAAAAGGTGAAACTCCTGCCAAAATTAACTGAGGAACACCGTGTCACGGTCACTTACAATAGTAGTCGGTAATCCATGCAAACGGACAATCGAGTCCAAGAAAACATGCTTTATGGACTCCGCCGTGTAGGGGTGGGTGACGGCGACGAAGTGGGCTTGTTTGCTCAACCGGTCCACGACCACTAGGATGGTGGATTTCCCATTGCTTTTGGGTAAGCCTTTTATGAAGTCAATAAAGATGTCCTGCCAAATCCGCTCGGGAATGGGCAGCGGTTGGATCAAGCCAGCTGGTTTTTGGTGGTCCGCTTTGCATCTTCGACAAACATCACATCGTTGAATGTACGTGTAGACTTTCGGCTTCATACGTTTCCAATAAAACATTTTCTTCATACATTGATACGTGGCGGTGATACCTGAATGTCCTCCCACCGCCCCGTCGTGGAAGAGTTACAGTAGTTTGGTTTTAAGAGCCTCATCCCGACCTACAACTAGCCGCCCCTTTCTCTTTAGAATGCCATGTCGCCACTGATAGTTCGGTTTTGAGTCCGGGTTTGCCTCTCTGGCTTCCATTAGTTGTTGGAGGTAAGGGTCATGTGCCCATGAAGCCTTGATCCAGTCTAAAATGTCTGATTATAATGTGACCATCACATACAACTCCACATCGGGGTTGTCATGTTGTCGAGACAAGGCATCGGCGCACATGTTCTCCTTTCCTTTCTGGTATTGTATTTGAAAGTCATGCCCCATGAGCTTAGATATGTACTTTTGTTGCGCGGGTGTGGCAATTTTCTGATCCAAAAGGAACTGTAGGCTTTGGTGGTCGGTCTGAAATCCGAATGATAAAGTGGCAGCCCACCAAGTAGTGCCCCAATGTTGCACGACCATGACTATAGCGAAGAGCTCCTTCTCGTATGCGGAGAGGAGGGAGTTCTGCGGTCCCAAAGCTTTGCTAAAATACGCAATAGGTTGCGCCTCCTGTGACAAAACAACCCCCACTCTGGAGTCCGTTGTGTCGGTCTCGACCAAAAATGTCAAGGTGAAGTCGGGCAGTAGCCGCTGACCGGCGGTTGTGAAACAACTAATTTCAGTTTTTGGAAGGTTTACGCCGCTGTCGATGTCCACTGGAAGGATTTATGTCTTAACAAGTCGGTGAGTGGCCTTGTAGTAGGTCATACCCTTGGATAAACCGACGATAGTACCCCGTGCGGCCCAAGAACCCCCGTATGTTGTCGACACCGACCATTCGAACATAGCTTTTATTTTAAGGGGATCTGTTGCCACTCCCCCGTCTGAAATTAGGTGACCCAGATAATGAATTTGTTGGAGCCCAAAACTACATTTGCTCCTCTTTAGGCAGAATTGATATGACCGCAAAGTGCGAAATGTAAACTCAAGATGATGAAGATGGTCCTCCCAAAATTTACTAAAGACCAAGATGTTGTCGAAGAATACCAAAAAAAACTTCCGTAACTGATGCTCGAACAGCCGATTTATCAATTCTTGGAATGTGGAGGGCGTGTTATTAGGCCAAAAGGCATAACTAAGAACTCATAGTGCCCCTGGTGCGTCTGGAACGATGTTTTGTAGATGTCGTCTTCCGCCATTCGGACTCGGTGGTAAGTTGGTAACCAGCCGGGAGATCCAACTTGGAGAAAAATATGGCCCCATTGAGTTCGTCCAACAGTTCTTTAATTATAGGGATCGGAAACTTGTTTTTTTATGGTATGTTTGTTCAAGTGTCTATAATCGATACATATGCGCCGCATGTCGTCACTCTTCTTTACCAAAACAACCGGCGAGGCATACTGCCCGGAGGAATTGTGAATAGTTCCTGTTGCGAGCATTTCTTGAATCAACTTCTCAAATTCAGTTTTCTGCAGCAGCGGGTACCGGTATGGGCGGATGTTGACATCAACAGGGCCCTCCTTGAGGGGAATGCGGTGGTCCTGGTCACGAGCTGGTGGTAGGCCTTCCGGTTCCGCAAATAAGCCCTCAAACTCGGCTAATAACCCATGCAGTTGCTGATCGGCCTCCTTGGGTAAGGATGGTTCCGTGAGTATGCAAGGAGGATGGAAGGTGGTCTCATCACCCTTTCATGAAGGAATGGACTCTTAAATGTTGCAAAGCGCCATTATGCGGGTTTCACCAACAAGTTCTCCATCCGTTGTGCTTCATCACCGTCCTGGCTAGGTTCTTGGATCCTTGTAACGAGAGTGTCTTCCCTTGACTTGTAAACTCCATTGTAAAGTTGTTGAAATCCCACTGAATCACCCTCAATGTAACCAGCCATTGAATTCCCAAGACAACCTCGCACCCGCTCAGTGGAAGAAGTAGCATGTTGTTAAGAACGAACTAGAGAACGAGAGAAATCTAGAAGAAGAAGAAGAAGAAGGTAGACGGCTAGGGTTTAAAAGAGAAGAGGGAGAGGGAAAAATACCTTGGAATAATTCTTGCATAACCATAATAGAGAGGGGTCCGGGTTATATATAACCCCGGACCCAAGGCCGGCCAACCAAGGGGGCCGGCCGGCCCCTATGGGGTTGAACCAAATGTGGTTCAACCCCCTTGGGCCGAGCTTTTAAGAAGAGGGGGCTGAACCAGTTGTCGCCTTTAATACGCCTTGGCCGTCGCTTGTAATGTTACCCAAATAGCCTCGCCTCGTCCGGGGGCGTAACATTCCCTTCCCCATCAAAAGCCAGCTTGTCCTCAAGGTGGTAATCGGGGTAAAGCTCCCGAAACTCCAGCAAATCCACCCAAGTATTGTGCTCCGCTGAGAGATCCTTCCATTTGACCAACAGCTCTGGACAGTGCGTCGTGCCCCGACGTTTCCACTTGATCAACAGTATATCTTCCGGAATAGGGCGCAGTTCGCCTCCACTAGTAGCCTCGGGCAGAACGGGAAAGACTTGAACAGCATCACCAAGCTTCCGCTTTAACAAAGAGACATGAAAGGTAGGATGAATCCTTGAACCCTCGGGTAACGCCAAAGTATAAGCAACTAGACCGACCCGCCGCGTGATCCGAAATGGCCCATAGTAGCGGGGTGCCAGCTTCTGATTGGTCCTCTACGCCACAGACAACTGCCGATAAGGGCGAAGTTTGAGGAAAACCTCCTCCCCCACTTGAAACTCTCTCTCAGTCTTATGCCGATCTGCGTGTGCCTTCATACGATCTTGTGCCGCTCGAAGATTCTCGCGCAAGGTGGCGAGGGTCCGGTCACGATCACGGAGTGCTCTATCCACGGCTGCCACCGCGGTGCTGCCTGATTCATAACTGCTCAATGAAGGAGGTGGCCGACCATACACGACCTCAAAAGGAGTGAGCTTGCTAGCTGAGTGATACGAAGTGTTGAAGCAGTACTCCGCCCAATGTAGCCAGCTGGTCCACGTCCTCGGCTCATCCATGACAAAGCAACGCAGGTAAGTTTCCACGCCTCGATTTAAGACCTTTGTCTGTCCATCGGTTTGAGGATGGTGAGCCGTGCTGAAACGTAAGGAAGTCCCTTGCAATCGAAAGAGTTCCTTCCAAAATCTACCAACAAATGTAGGGTCCCGATCGGAAATGATCGCCCGGGGAATCCCATGTAATCGAACAATCTCCCGAACAAACAAAGCCGCCACAGACTCGCCGGTGTAAGGGTGGCTCAGAGCAAGAAAGTGCCCATACTTGGACAACTTGTCCACCACTACCATGACAACTGTTTTACCCCTTCGACTTTGGCAACCCATCGATGAAGTCCATAGAAACCGTATCCCAGATCTGATGCGGAATCTTCAAGGGGGTGAGTAGCCCGGCTGGAGAAGTAGTCTCATATTTCTGTCTCTGGCACACATCACATGTCTGCACAAAGTCCTGAATGTCGCGGCGCATCCCCTTCCAAAATACATTTGCCCGGGCCCGCTGGAGAGTGCGAAGAATGCCGGCGTGACCTCCCGTCGGCGACGAATGGAACTCATGCATCATCACTGTCCTCCAAGCTGACTGAGCAGGAATGACAACGCGTCCCTGATAATATAGCCGGTCATTTTGTAGGTGATAACCTGGGGCTGCCTCACGAGCCTGCCGCAGGTCCTCCACAATAGCCTGTAACTCGGGATCTCACTGCACCTCGTCCTGAATCTCATCCAATGACTCCAACTGTGGCATAGAAATATGCGCCAAGGCACCCTCAGGTAAGCGGGAGAGGGCGTCAGCCACCCGATTGTCCTTCCCAGGACGATACACAATCTCATAATCATATCCCAACAACTTTGTGACCCACTTCTGTTGAAGGGGAGAAGAGATCCGCTGCTCCAGAAAATGTTTCAAGCTCTGATGATCTGTCCGTATTTTAAAATGACGTCCCAGCAGGTATGGGCGCCATAAAGCCACCGCATGAACAACGGCCAGCATTTCCTTTTCATACACCGAAAGCCCTAGCGTCCGTGGGGCCAAAGCCTTACTGTAGAAGGCGATCGGACGTCCGTCCAGCATCAAGACCGCACCCAATCCCACTCCTGAGGCATCCGGCTCCGCCACAAACTCCTTAGAGAAATCCGGAAGTGCCAGCACTGGAGTCGTCGTCGTCGCCCGCTTCAGCGCCTGAAAAGCGGTCTCTGCCTCATCCTGCCACGAGAAAGCATCCTTCTGTAGCAGCTGTGTAAGTGGCCGAGCAATCTTCCCATAATCCCGTACAAAGCGCCGGTAGTAACCAGTGAGGCCCAAGAACCCCCGCAGCGCCCGAATGGTCTGAGGCCGTGGCCACGAAATCATGCTATCGATCTTCCGGGGGTCGGCCTTCACCCCTTCAGCTGAAACCAGATGCCCCAAGTACTCCACTTCCTGTTGTCCAAAAGAACACTTGGACCTCTTAGCATATAGCTTGTGGTGTCGAAGAATAGAAAAGACCTGAGCCACATGACGTAAATGATCCTCCCACGTGGCGCTGTAGATCAGAATGTCATCAAAGAAGATCAAGACGAAGTGCCGCAGAAGTGGGCGAAAGATCTCGTTCATGTTGGCCTGAAAAGTAGACGGTCCACCTATCAACCCATTCGCCATCACTAAGAACTCGTAGTGGCCGTCATGAGTCCTGAAAGCTGTCTTATGAACGTCCTCCCCCTTCATAAGAATCTGATAATAGCCAGATCGCAAATCCAGCTTCGTGAACCGAGCGCCCCATTCAACTCGTCCAACAACTCCTCAATCACGGGAATCAGAAACTTGTCCTTCACGGTAACGTTGTTCAAGGCCCGGTAATCCACACAAAATCGCCAGGATCCGTCCTTCTTTTTAACCAGAATAATCGGTGCCGAAAAGGAACTGGTACTAGGGCGTATGATACCCGCATCAAGCGTCTCCTTCACACTGCGCTCGATTTCCGCCTTCTGCATGTGGGGATATCTGTAGGGACGAATATTGGGCGGTTCCGCCCCGGTCTTTAGCACAATCTGATGATCACGGAATCGTGACGGCGGAAGTGTACTCGGCTCCTGAAAGATGTCATCATACTCCTCGACCAACGCACGCATCTGGACAGGGACCTCAGTCGGTCCTTCCTCATCAGACCTCACTCCCAACAGAACTGCCATCAGACTACTGGACTCCTCAAGCTGTTGTAAGCTACGAAGGGAAATCTCTTTGACCGGAGAAGATCGGAGCCCTTTCAAACAGAACTGTCGCTCCCCCTGCAAGAACTCCATCGTCATCTGGTCCCAATCAAAAGTCACCCTCCTCAACTGCTGCAACCACTGCACTCCCAGCACCATATCTGAGCCCCGGATCGGTAAGAGATAGACATCCGTGCACCCCACATAGCCCTGCATCCGAAGCTCCACCGCCTTCAGCACGCCCTGGCACTGTAATTTGCTGCCGTCCGCGACCATAACCTGGAACGCAGCTCCTGTATCAATCACGTGCCCCACCTTCTGTACCACATCTGGATGAATAAAATTGTGAGTACTCCCGCTGTCTACCAGAATAGTCACCCTCTCCTGCCGAATCTGTCCCGTCAGCCGCACAGTAAGCGGAGGGGGATTGCACCCTTCCATGGCATGTATGGACACACCCAACTCCGTCAAATCCAAGTCCCCCTCAGACTCCAACTCCTCCTCCAGACGCACGTCCCCCTCAAGCTGATCCTCCTGGTGCAACATAAAGACTTGAACCTTTTGGCACTTGTGACCTGACGTGAATTTCTCATCAACAATTAAAGCAAAGGCCCTTCTCCTTCCTTGCTTGTAACTCGTTCCAAGACAACCGTGTCACCGTCGGTCGGCCGGCCACTGGAGGGTCCCTCCTGGGAGCGGCCGGTGTCGTAATATGCTTCGTTGTACTGCGGGCTCGTTGCCTGTTAAACCGTTCTTCTTGGATGCGCGCCAAACTGATCGCGTGGTTCAGACTACGGGGCATGTAGGGATGAACCTCATCGCGTAAGTGTTCCTTCAGTCCTGACACAAAACAGCTGAGGAGTGTCTTCTCTTCCCACTGCACCCGGTTTGCCAACTTCTCAAATTCCGTCCTGTACTCCATCACCGTACCTCTTTGACGTAGCTTCTGCAAAAGAGCCTCAAAGTCCTCAAATTCCAGAGGCCCGAACCGGGTCGTGAACCCTTCAACAAACTCCTCCCACGACACATAATCCCGTCCCCGCAGGAACCACTGTGTCCACTGAAAAGCGTCATCCTCCAGATGGAAGGATGCGAGCTGCACCCACTGAGCTTCCGGCACCTCCTGATAACTGAAAAACAACTCAGCTTTTTGTACCCATTCCAAGGCGTCGCCCCCATTGTACCGAGGGAAATTCATCCGAGTCAATTTTGGAGGCATGTAAGGCCTGTAGCCGGCCTGGCCACGCCACCCGGCCTCTTGTCTTCGTGGATCAGCGCGTTCCCCCGCTACGCCTGGAAACTGTTGGAACTGTTCCGCCATCGGAGCACCGTGGTGGAGAGGTACCCTTTCTCCCCACTGCACCCCTCTCCCCAAGCCCGGTGGCTGCCCTCGTCCTATCGGTCGAGGTAACAACCCATCCCAACCTTGCCTCCAAGGAATGTGCTCGGTAAAAGCCCCACCCCTTCCATCAACACCAATTCCACCCCTTCCATCAACACCCATTACACCAATTCCCGCAAAGCCACCATTACCGATCATTCCCATACTTGTCGGCACAAATCCAGCCCTCACTATGCTTGCCGGAATAGGTTCCGCCATTCCGACGCCACCCCCGACCATGCCGAAGCCACCCGTGCCAAATCCGGCCACCACGTGGCTCGCCGCTCCAGGTCCGGGCCCCACGGAGGCCGCTGCTCCCATTCCGACCCCGCCGTTCGCCGCCCTGATTCGGCCCAGCCGCCGCCGCCAGTGGCCGATCCGGCCCTCACGGTGTTCGCCGCCCCCGATCCGGCCAGGCCGCAGCCGTCACTAGCCGATCCGACCCCTCCAGCGCCCGATCCGGCGTTCCACGCACCCGATCCGCCGTTCCAGGGCATTTCAGGCCTCATTCCCGTAGATCCGCCCGGGTCCTCCGCCACCGCCTTCCCCTTCAAATTTTGCGCCAATAGGGCCATGATATCGTTCAAGCGGACATCGATTCGCTCTTCCAACCTTTGAGCGGAGGTTTTGACATTTTCTTCGATGGCGGCCACCGAATCGGTAAGCCCCACCACATTCTCCTCTAGGGTTTCCAAACGGCCATTCTCGTCTTGCAAGCGTGTAGTCACCATGATGGAGGAAGGAATCCTCTGATACCAAATGTTAAGAACGAACTAGAGAACGAGAGAAATCTAGAAGAAGAAGAAGAAGGTAGACGGCTAGGGTTTGAAAGAGAAGAGGGAGAGGGAAAAACATTGGAATAATTCTTGCATAACCATAATAGAGAGGGGTCCGGGTTATATATAACCCTGGACCCAAGGCCGGCCAACCAAGGGGGCCGGCCGGCCCCTATGGGGTTGAACCAAATGTGGTTCAACCCCCTTGGGCCGAGCTTTTAAGAAGAGGGGGCTGAACCAATTGGTTCAGCCCCGTTGTCGCCTTTAATACGCCTTGGCCGTCGCTTGTAATGTTGCCCAAATAGCCTCGCCTCGTCCGGGGGCGTAACACATGTCGGATGCGAACGTTACACCTTGCATGCGCAAACGAAAATCTGCAATCTTGTGGGAACTGGAGATGTGTTTCCCGTCCGCCATCGCCACATTGAAAGATGGAATCAAGGTTAGCTTAGATTGCAGTCCTGTTGCCGCCGTGCTGTCCAAAAAATTATGGGTGCATCCCCAATCGATCAACATGCTAATAAGTCATCCCTGGTAGGAGGTTGTGACCCGCATGGTATAGAAATGAGGTATGCCCATGAAAGCATGCACGGAAAGTTGGGTCACTGGCTGGTCGTCTCCATGCTCAACTTCCATAATCAGCTCCTCTTCATGCATAACAACCTCTAGTTCCTCTTCATCATCGTCCGGTACAATTTTGATGGCATACGACTGTCTTCGACTAGGGCATTTATGTCCCAGAGTGAAGGGGCAGTCACACCAAAAGCAAAGCCCTTTGCGATGCTTCTCGTCCATTTCCGCCGATGTGAGCCGTCGGCCGTGCTGAGGCCTTGCCAATGTAGCAGCTGGGGTTGTAGAAGGTAGAGAACTAGCTGCGGTTTTGGGTGGGAACTGAAACGAGGGTGCGAGAAGTCGATCACCCCGGCTGTGAAGAGCTGAGGTCGCGAAGGGTGGTGCCGAAGAGGGTGGCCGCTTGCTTCCCAGGGCGTCACGGTGTTCTTGTAATCTGGCCAGAGAAAAGACCTCAAGTAGCGTCTTGGGTTGGAACATCTGAGCGCCATACCCAATCTCATCTTTAAGGCCCGCCAAGAAAAAACTAATTGCATGATCCTCTAGAATGGTGACCCTATGAAGGGGGAGATCAAACTCAACGATATGCCTGAACCGAGGTACGTTACCGGAGATTTTTGAGTTCACTCATTGGGTCGTCGAATAGGATGCATTCAAAGCGGTTGTGTAAGGCCTAACTATACTCTTCCCAAGTAGGCCATTCCCGCGTGAGACGCGCCTTCATATACGCTTGATGCCAGTATAAAGTTTTCCCTTCCAAATGGACTAAAGCTACCTTGACCTTGAGATCTGTCGGGGTGTCGTCGATTTCAAAAAATTGGTCGCATTTGTAGACCCATTCCAACAGGCCCTCGCCAAAGAAGCAGGGAAACTCAGTCACGCCAGCCTTGTAGCGAGTTGTGTGGAGGGAGATTGCTGCGAGCGACCTTCAGAGGGTGAAGCAAAGGGCCCTGAGTCGACCGAGCGGTCAGCGCGCCAGCTACCAAACATGGATCTAACTTCCTCCAGGGTGTGGCTTTGCTGAGGCTCGAGCATGGCCTTGACCTCCTCGAGGTGGCGGTGTTGCTGGTCCGTGAGAGATTGGATGGATTTCGTCATGGTTTCTTGTTGCGACTTGAGAGCATTCATATCCTGGTAGAGATCCTTCAAAGTTGGCGGCATTGTAGAGGTCGGAGGATGAGAGGCTCTGATACCTTGATAAGAACTCACTTGCTAAGAACTCACTTGCTAAGGAGCAAACACATGGCCTTAATATTGATAACTTCCAAGGAAAACAAAGTTCTACAGCTTAAGCCAACAAAACACAGAAAACAGAGGTGATTCCTGAGATCCTGCTCTAAGGATAATCACACCAGGAGGAAGACAGTCTCACTCCACCACCACACTAGGCATAACATTCAGACAGATAAAAACAGTTAGGGTTATAACACCTTATATAAAGCCATAAAAATAGACAAAACTACCCCTTTCCTCATCTAAATATTGCACGCCCCCTTCAGGCCACTTGCCTGCATCCTCCTTTGAGATGCTCTGTCACCTGGGAACGTATCACCCCCCCCCCCCCCCCCCCCCCCACCCTCCCAAACCACCCTAACAACCCTCACCAATTCCCCAAGCAATCGTCGTCATCCCCGGACAACCACAACACCTGTCCATGACCAAAGGATCTCCACCTCCTTCGTCTACAACTCCCTATGCTTGTGCGTTCGTAGTTTAGATTTCATTTTCTCCATTGTTGCATGGACCAGATTGTCTATATCATTATGAATACATACCTCTGTCATTGTACTTGTTTTGTAATTGATCTTGATTTGCAAAGCTTATTCAATAGCGTATTAAATTAAAGCACTCCAAACGAAAGGAAAATCTAAGTTGTTAGCTCATTAAATTTTATGTGATAACTTGTGTTAGTTGTTAAATTTTATGCGTTTTAATTATTATTTGTCAAATTTGTCGGATCAACCCCCACATGTGTACAACCCTCATATTTTCCGAGTCGGTGCGACCCGACGCAGATGAGGTCGTGGTAGGGAGAGTGACCGCGACGCGCCAAACCAAACCGGAGGTTAAGGTGACCGAGATGAGCAGGTCGACCTCTCGGAAGCGACCAAGACCAAATAAGGCTAGGGAATGACCCGAGGGAGGAAAAAAAAGGCTTGGCAAGGCAAGTGGGGGCAGCCCCCCACTCGGCCATTCCCCCTTTTTGGGGGGCGAGTGGGGGCAGCCCCCCACTCGGCCATTCCCCCTCTTTGGGGGGCGAGTGGGGGCAGCCCCCCACTCGCCCATCCCCCCTCTTTGGGGGGCGAGTGGGGGCAGCCCCCCACTCGCCCATCCCCCCTCCTTGAGGGGGCGAGTGGGGGCAGCCCCCCACTCGCCCATCCCCCCTCCTTGAGGGGGTGAGTGGGGGCAGCCCCCCACTCGCCCAACCTCTCCTAAAGGAGGGCGAGTGGGGGTAGCACCCCACTCGCCCGACCTCTCTAAAGGAGGGCGAGTGGGGGCAGACCCCCACTCGCCCAACCTCTCCTAAAGGAGGGCGAGTGGGGGTAGCACCCCACTCGCCCGACCTCTCTAAAGGAGGGCGAGTGGGGGCAGCACCCCACTCGCCCGACCTCTCTTAAGGGGGCGAGTGGGGGCAGCACCCCACTCGCCCGTTTCCTCTCTTTGGGGGGATTCTGGCTATTCGCAGTCCGACTTTGGCTATTCGCAGTCCATTTTTGGGAAAGTCTATAAATAGACCCCCATGGGCACCTTGGGAAAGGTTGGTTCCTACCCCTCCCTCGCGTGGTCTTGTGAGCAAGCACCCCCCTCCCCTTGTCATCGAAGGTTGACGGTGAGGTGGTTCTTATTGCTCTCCAGGGTGCCCAGGCTCAGCATTGGCTTTGGAGGGGAAGCGCTCTAAGATCTTCCGGGTATGTGGTGGGACCTCCACGCTGCAGCTTAAGGGTCCGTTCGTGGACTTAGGTGTTCTTTAAGGGCAAGGTTCTTTGGTTCTTAGTGACCGGTCACGGGTCTCGCTCAGATCAAGTAAGGGTTAGCTGCATCCCCCTTGCGAACGTCGAAACCGGGTTACTGGTTTCAACATTATGGTGCGGTGAGCGTGGAAGCAGCTAGTTCGGAAAGCTCTGGGCAAGTCTCATGACTGGAAGCGATGAGCTGGGGGACTCACCCCTGTCGGGGAGTGCATGAAGAAAGGTGACTTCGAGGAGTTCAGGAAGTCAATCCGGGAAGTCTTGCGGTTTGCACTCCCCCCTCATGGCGAGTACACGGCATCGCCAACACCTGTGCTCGCCTCGTCGTCTTTGATGGAGATAGAGCAAGCGTGTTGGCAAGGAAAGGGGTCAGCCTCGGAGGAAGGTTCGAGCCTTCAAGCGCAAGCGCTCTTCAACAGCTCTCCTGGGGTCAGCTGCCCCGAGTGAGGGGGCAGGGAGGATGCCTCCGTCTCACCAGGAAGGGGACGTAGTCCCTGTTCCTGATTCAACAAAACACGGGGAGGCGCAAGGAAGCTACGCAGATCGGTTCCAGAGGCAAGTCTCCCACCTGCAGGTTGACCAGGGAAGCAGGAAGGACCAGGAGAAAGGAAAGGAATGAGAAGACAGAGAAAGTGGAGGAGATGATGAAAGAGATGGTCAAGGTGCATGTGACCAAGTAGGCCCAGAGGGGCGCGTTGTAATAAGCAGGTAGCTCCTCGACGATGAATGAAGAGGTTTCAGGTAACGCCTTGACTAAGTGGACTGGGAAGGCGTTGAGTTCCTCTGCCTCTGGGTGAAGGTAAGCACCTAGGATGCGGATGGGTACTTCCACCTCCAGTCAGATCGGGAAGGCGCTGAGTTCCTCTGCCTCCAGGTGAAGGTAAGCACCTAGGACGCAGGCGGGTACTTCCACCTCCGATCGGTAAGATCCCCGACTAGAGACCATTCTCCCGGGCTCAGTCATGCCGGCAAATGGGAGGCTCATCGGGTCGACTCGCTACTTGGTAGCTGGACTGGGAAGGCGTTGAGTTCCTCTACCTCCAGGTAAGCTAGGCCCCTAGGACGTGGATGAGTACTTCCGCCTCCAATTGGATTGGGAATGCGTTGAGTTCCTCTGCATCCAGGTGAGCTGAGCCCCTAGGACGTGGATGGGTACTTCCACCTCCAGTCAGGTTGGGAAGGCGTTGAGTTCCTCTGCATCCAGGTGAGCTAAGCCCCTAGGACGCGGACGGGTACTTCCGCCTCCAATCGGTAAGATCCCCGACTAGAGACCATTCTCCCGGGCTCAGTCATGCCGGCAGATGGGAGGCTCATCGGGTCGACTCGCTACTTGATAGCTGGACTGGGAAGGCGTTGAGTTCCTCTACCTCCAGGTAGGCTAGGCCCCTAGGACGTGGATGGGTACTTCCGCCTCCAATTGGATTGGGAAGGCGTTGAGTTCCTCTGCATCCAGGTGAGCTAAGCCCTAGGACGTGGATGGGTACTTCCACCTCCAGTCGGACTGGGAAGGCGTTGAGTTCCTCTACCTCCAGGTAGGCTGGGCCCCTAGGACGTGGATGGGTACTTCCGCCTCCAATTGAATTGGGAAGGCGTTGAGTTCCTCTGCATCCAGGTGAGCTAAGCCCCTAGGACATGGATGGGTACTTCCACCTCCAGTCAGGTTGGGAAGGCGTTGAGTTCCTCTGCCTCCAGGTGAAGGTAAGCACCTAGGACGCGGACGGGTACTTCCGCCTCCAATCGGTAAGATCCCTGATTATAGACCATTCTCCAGGCTCAGTCATGCCGACAGTTGGGAGGTTCATCGGGTTGGCTCGCGGCAGGTAAGATTTCAAGAAGGACGATCGGTTTGGTAAGATGGTTGAATCCCTCCGTCCCTCGGTGAGGGTAAGCACCTGGGACGTGAACTGGTTCTCCGCCCCCGGATAGTTCGGGAAAGTGTTGATTTCCCTCCCCCTCCAGGTGGGCTCGGCTCCCTGGTAGGTGTGGAGTTCCCTCCCCCTCCAGGTGGGCTCGGCTCCCTGGTAGGTGTGGAGTTCCCTCCACCCTACAGGTGAGCTCGGCTCCCTGGTAGGTGTGGAGTTCCCTCCACCCTACAGGTGAGCTCGGCTCCCTGGTAGGTGTGGAGTTCCCTCCCCCTCCAGGTGAGCTCGGCTCCCTGGTAGGTGTGGAGTTCCCTCCCCCTCCAGGTGAGCTCGGCTCCCTGGTAGGTGTGGAGTTCCCTCCCCCTCCAGGTGAGCTCGGCTCCCTGGTAGGTGTGGAGTTCCCTCCCCCTCCAGGTGAGCTCGGCTCCCTGGTAGGTGTGGAGTTCCCTCCCCCTCCAGGTGAGCTCGTCTCCCTGGTAGGTGTGGAGTTCCCTCCCCCTCCAGGTGAGCTCGGCTCCCTGGTAGGTGTGGAGTTCCCTCCCCCTCCAGGTGAGCTCGGCTCCCTGGTAGGTGTGGAGTTCCCTCCCCCTCCATGTGAGCTCGGCTCCCTGGTAGGTGTGGATTTCCCTCCCCCTCCAGGTGAGCTCGGCTCCCTGGTAGGTGTGGAGTTCCCTCCCCCTCCAGGTGAGCTCGGCTCCCTGGTAGGTGTGGAGTTCCCTCCCCCTCCAGGTGAGCTCGGCTCCCTGGTCGGTGTGGAGTTCCCTCCCTCTCCAGGTTAGCTCGGCTCCCTGGTAGGTGTGGAGTTCCCTCCCCCTCCAGGTGAGCTCGGCTCCCTGGTAGGTGTGGAGTTCCCTCCCCCTCCAGGTGAGCTCGGCTCCCTGGTAGGTGTGGAGTTCCCTCCCCCTCTAGGTGAGCTCGGCTCCCTCGTAGATGTGGAGTTCCCTCCCCCTCCAGGTGAGCTCGGCTCCCTGGTAGGTGTGGAGTTCCCTCCCCCTCCAGGTGAGCTCGGCTCCCTGGTAGGTGTGGAGTTCCCTCCCCCTCCAGGTGAGCTCGGCTCCCTGGTAGGTGTGGAGTTCCCTCCCCCTCCAGGTGAGCTCGGCTCCCTAGTAGGTGTGGAGTTCCCTCCCCCTCCAGGTGAGCTCGGCTCCCTGGTAGGTGTGGAGTTCCCTCCCCCTCCAGGTGAGCTCGGCTTCCTGGTAGATGTGGAGTTCCCTCCCCCTCCAGGTGAGCTCGGCTCCCTGGTAGGTGTGGAGTTCCCTCCCCCTCCAGGTGAGCTCGGCTCCCTGGTAGATGTGGAGTTCCCTCCCCCTCCAGGTGAGCTCGGCTCCCTGGTAGGTGTGGAGTTCCCTCCCCCTCCAGGTGAGCTCGGCTCCCTGGTAGATGTGGAGTTCCCTCCCCCTCCAGGTGAGCTCGGCTCCCTGGTAGGTGTGGAGTTCCCTCCCCCTCCAGGTGAGCTCGGCTCCCTGGTAGATGTGGAGTTCCCTCCCCCTCCAGGTGAGCTCGGCTCCCTGGTAGGTGTGGAGTTCCCTCCCCCTCCAGGTGAGCTCGGCTCCCTGGTAGGTGTGAAGTTTCCTCCCCCTAAAGGTGAGCTCGGCTCCCTGGTAGGTGTGGATTTCTCGCCTTCCACCTCAGGCCGAATTCAGCTTGACCAGAGGTGTTTAGTTTTCCTCCACCTCAGGTCAAGTCTGGCTTGACCGGAGGTGTTAAGCCTTCTCCACCTCCAGTTGAGCTCGGCTCACAGGAGGGGGGAAAGTTCGTTCCCCACCTCAGGTCAAGTTCAGCTCGACTAAAGGTTTTGAGTCTTCCTCCACCTTCGGTCGAGTTTAGTTCGACCTAAGGTGTTGAGCTTTCTCCACCTCCAGTTGAGCTTGGCTCATAGGAGGGTTGTTAAGTGGAGAAAGGTTTGCCTTCCACCTCAGGTCGAGCTCGGCTCAACTAGAGGTGTTAAGTTCTTTTCCACCTAAGGTCAAGTTCAATTCGACCTAAGGTGTTGAGCTTTCTCCACCTCCAGTTGAGCTCGGCTCATAGGAGGGTTGTTAAGTGGAGAAAGGTTTGCCGTCCACCTCAGGTCGAGCTCGGCTCGACTAGAGGTGTTGAGTTCTTTTCCACCTAAGGTCAAGTTCAATTCGACCTAAGGTGTTGAGCTTTCTCCACCTCCAGTTGAGCTCGGCTCATAGGAGGGTTGTTAAGTGGAGAAATGTTTGCCTTCCACCTCAGGTCGAGCTCGGCTCGACTAGAGGTGTTGAGTTCCTTTCCACCTAAGGTCAAGTTCAATTCGACCTAAGGTGTTGAGCTTTCTCCACCTCCAGTTGAGCTCGGCTCATAGGAGGGTTGTTAAGTGGAGAAAGGTTTGCCTTCCACCTCAGGTCGAGCTCGGCTCAACTAGAGGTGTTGAGTTCTTTTCCACCTAAGGTCAAGTTCAATTCGACCTAAGGTGTTGAGCTTTCTCCACCTCCAGTTGAGCTCGGCTCATAGGAGGGTTGTTAAGTGGAGAAAGGTTTGTCTTCCACCTCAGGTCGAGCTCGGCTCAACTAGAGGTGTTGAGTTCTTTTCCACCTAAGGTCAAGTTCAATTCGACCTAAGGTGTTGAGCTTTCTCCACCTCCAGTTGAGCTCGGCTCATAGGAGGGTTGTTAAGTGGAGAAAGGTTTGTCTTCCACTTCAGGTCGAGCTCAGCTCAACTAGAGGTGTTGAGTTCTTTTCCACCTAAGGTCAAGTTCAATTCGACCTAAGGTGTTGAGCTTTCTCCACCTCCAGTTGAGCTCGGCTCATAGGAGGGTGGGTAAGTAGAGAAGGGTTCTCCTTCCTCCTTAAGTCAGGTTCAATCGATAAACTCGGCAGGAGTATCCCGTTGGCAGGGCCCATCGTGGATTCCCCTAAGGTCCCACCTACTCGTCAAATAGGTGGGTTGGACTTTCTTTCCGAGCTTGAGACAAGCTCGAAAAGAGCGGGGATTGTGTACAACCCTCATATTTTCTGAGTCGGTGCGACCCGACGCAAATGAGGTCGTGGTAGGGAGAGTGACCGCGACGCGCCAAACCAAACCGGAGGTTAAAGTGACCGAGATGAGCAGGTCGACCTCTCGGAAGCGACCAAGACCAAGTAAGGCTAGGGAATGACCCGAGGGAGGGAAAAAAGGCTTGGCAAGGCAAGTGGGGGTAGCCCCCCACTCGGCCATTCCCCGTTTTTGGGGGGCGAGTGGGGGCAGCCCCCCACTCGGCCATTCCCCCTCTTTGGGGGGCGAGTGGGGGCAGCCCCCCACTCGCCCATCCCCCCTCTTTGGGGGGCGAGTGGGGGCAGCCCCCCACTCGCCCATCCCCCCTCCTTGAGGGGGCGAGTGGGGGCAGCCCCCCACTCGCCCAACCTCTCCTAAAGGAGGGCGAGTGGGGGTAGCACCCCACTCGCCCGACCTCTATAAAGGAGGGCGAGTGGGGGCAGCCCCCCACTCGTCCAACCTCTCCTAAAGGAGGGCGAGTGGGGGTAGCACCCCACTCGCCCGACCTCTCTAAAGGAGGGCGAGTGGGGGCAGCACCCCACTCGCCCGACCTCTCTTAAGGGGGCGAGTGGGGGCAGCACCCCACTCGCCCGTTTCCTCTCATTGGGGGGATTCTAGCTATTCGCAGTCCGACTTTGGCTATTCGCAGTCCATTTTTGGGAAAGTCTATAAATAGACCCCCATGGGCACCTTGGGAAAGGTTGGTTCCTACCCCCTCCCTCGCGTGGTCTTGTGAGCAAGCACCCCCCCCCCCCCCCCTCCCCTTGTCATCGAAGGTTGACGGTGAGGTGGTTCTTAGTGCTCTCCAGGGTGCCCAGGCTCAGCATTGGCTTTGGAGGGGAAGCGCTCTAAGATCTTCCGGGTATGTGGTGGGACCTCCACGCTGTAGCTTAAGGGTCCGTTCGTGGACTTAGGTGTTCTTTAAGGGCAAGGTTCTTTGGTTCTTAGTGACTGGTCACGGGTCTCGCTCAGGTCAAGTAAGGGTTAGCTGCATCCCCCTTGCGAACGTCGAAACCGGGTTACTGGTTTCAACAACATGCATGCATCATTATGGGTTTAGGTAGAATTTTTTTCTACACTACACATAAGGCTTGCATAGTCTAGAGTTACATATTCACATCCCTGCCTTGCGTTAGGAATCAATTGCTCCTAGGTCTTCTCACTCTCCCTCTCAATCAAGAGTACAAGATCTTGAACACATGGGCAACGGAGCACTAGAACAAAACGACACCAAAACAATCACAACTTGTTATTTCCAAGGATGAATACAAATAAGAGGATACTCCCCCTTTAATATGGCTCTAAGGAATTTCCCATCAAAAGAATGGACCCGTCAAAAATTCTCCATATATTGGAATCATCTTCCACCTTTTAGACTCTTCTACATATATCTACATGCTTCTAAAATATTCTAGGTATAAGTGGTTTCTACACAATTCCAATATCTTCCTTTTGTCCTTATTCTCCTTTGCTCTCCACCCTTCTAGTCTTCTAAACAAAAGGCTGGAGCAATGTGTCATGTGGGATCTAGCCCTCCAGGGAATATATTTCCCCCATAACACCAAATTGTGCCTCTACCTCTCTACCTAATACTAGTCTATCAAGTATACTAAATCAGGCTAAGGCATTACTCCATATCATTCATAGCCTCTACTCTAGTCGCCATTGTTGGACTTTTCGTCAAGTAAACTTGTTTTAATGATAAAATAATATTTAATTTTAATATTCTAAACTTGTTTTAATGATAGAATCTTAGCTCTTAAATTAATCGTAGGAAAGAAAACTATTAATGTAATTAGTGCTTATGCGCCACAAGTAGGATTAAGTGAAGCTATTAAAGTACAATTTTGGAAAGACTTAGATAATTTGGAAAGAGAAATGCCACAAAGCGAGAAAATTTTCACTGGAGGAGACTTAAATGGACATGCAGAGAAGAAAAATATGGATTACAAAGACGTTCATGGAGGATTTTGGTATGAAAAAGGAAGAACCATTCTAGACTTTGTCATAACACATAAGCTAATTGTGACAAATACATTCTACATGAAGAGGGAAGAACACTTAATTACGTTTAAGAGCTGACAAAATAAGTCACAAATTGACTATTTTATTACTCGCAAAATGGATAAAAAGATTTATAAGGAATGCAAAGTCATACCAGGAGAAAGTTTGACAACGCAACATAGGCTAGTGGTGTTGGACGTGCAAATTAAATATAGTAACTTTAAGAGAAAGACAAAATTGTTGCCAAAAATTCGCTGGTAAAACTTGAAGAAGGAAAAACAAGTTGTTTTCAAGGTAGCGATTATAGAACAACTAGTTCATGATCCTTATGTTGATCCTAGTGTCACATGAGAAGTTATGTCTTCTCATTTAAGGATAAGTGGAAAGAATGTACTTGGAGAGTCAAAAGGTCGTGCACCCCCACATAAAAAAACTTGGTGGTGGAAAGAATAAGTGCAAGACAAAGTGATGGCAAAGAGAGTAAGTTACAAAACATTATATGTTTGTAAGAATGATGAAAACTTGATAAAATATAAAGTCGTCGAGAAAGAAGCTAAACATGCAGTAAGTAAAGCAAGAAGTCAAGCTTATGAAGAATTTTACAAACGACTAGATACCAAAGATGAAAAGCGTGATATATATATAATTGCTCGAGCTAGAAAGAGGAAGACGTGATTTAAAAATGAAACAGATACAATTTTGATGGATGATGCGGCTATTAAGTAGCGATGGAAAATGTATTTTTATCAACTATACAATGAAGGAAAAGACAATGAACTGAACTTGAAAGAGTTAAGTAAATCGTAAAAGCATAGAAACATAACTTTTTATCGTAAAATTCAAGCATCAGAGATAAATGACGCTCTAAAGAAAATAAAAAATGGAAAGGCGGTTGGGTCAGACGATATACTCATTGAAGTATAGAAATGCTTAGGGAGAGAAGAAATTTTATGACTAACAAGTTTCTTCAATAAGATACTGAAGACAAAGAGGATGTCAGATCAATGAAGAGAAAATATTTTGGTACCTTTATATAAAAATAAAGGAGATATACAAAATTGTGTCAATTACATGGGAATTAAATTAATGAGACATACTATGAAACTATGAGAACGAGTAATAGATAGAAGAATAAGACGAAAGACTAGCATCTCAGAGAATCAATTTGGATTCATGTCAGGGGGGTCAAAAATGGAAGTTATACATCTCTTGAGGAGACTCATTAACAACTATCGGGAAAGACAAAAAAATTTACATATGTTGTTTATTGATCTGGAAAAGGCTTATGATAGGGTTCCAAGAGATGTCTTGTGGAGAGTCTTAGAAAAGAAAGGTATAAATATATCATAATTGACATAATCAAATATATGTATACAAATTCAGTGACCAGGGTGAGAACAACTGGAGGATTAACACAGGAATTTCCTATCGTTGTTGGCTTACATCAAGTGTCAGCTTTAAGTCATTATCTCTTTACCTTTATCTTAGATGAGCTCACCGGGCATATCCAACAAGCAATATCTTGGTATTTATTATTTGCAAATGATATTGTTTTGGTCGATGAGACGCGCGAGGGTGTAAACGTGAAACTTGAATCTTGGCGAGAAACTTTAGAAAATAAGGGTTTTAGGTTGAGCAGGGCAAAGATGGAGTATATAGAGCTTAAATTTAGTGGTGCAAGAAGGTCGGATGACTCCGTCATTAAATTGGGTGACAAAGATATTTCTCGCAGTGAGTGCTTTAAATATCTGAGATTGATAATTCAAAACGATGGAGGTGTAGATAAAGATGTGATACATAGAATCCAAGCAGGTTGGTTGAAGTGGAGAGGCGCGTCTGGGATCTTATGTGATCGTAAAGTACCATTAAAACTTAAAGGCAAGTTTTATCGTACTGCAATTAGGCCAACAATGATCTACGATTCTGAGCGTTGGGCAATGAATGGTGTACATAAGCAAATAATGGGAGCTGCGCAGATGAGAATGCTTAGGTGGATGTGGTCACACGAGACTGGATAAAATTAGGAATGAATGTATCAGGGATAAGACAGGAGTGACACCAATTTTAGAGAAGATGCGAGAAGCTCGTTTAAGATGGTTCGGACATGTACATAGGAGACCATTAGAGACACTTGTTAGGCGTTGTGTTTAGTCACTAGACATGTTAAACAGGGGAGGGGTAGACCAAAAAAGACTTGGAATGAAACTATAAGGAAAGACATGATGTACTTAGGCATTAGTGAGACTGTGATTAAAGATAGGGCGCAATGGCGATAAAGGATCCATATTGCCGACCCCACTATGGTGGGATTAAGGATTGAGTGTTGTTGTTGTTGTTTATTCTATTTTAAGTGTCGGTGCATGTATTTATCCAATGACTCATGCTGAAATGAAGAGGATTAGAAAAAGGAGACGAATCGAAGACTTAAAAAAGTTTCAAGTCATTTTATATAAGAATACAAAATTTTCCGAGATCATGAAGATCTAATTGTTCTCTAGGATTATAGATCCAGGTCATAATGCCACTATTATTATCAAGCTTTTGGGGTCATCCTCTGAGATTGCAATAACTAAATTCGCCAATTATATAAACAACTCGAGGTCATACTTACATCCGCTAAAATTGCTACCTTCTAATGTCTCTTGAACACGTTTGTTTATAGGAATGTTGTTGACAATAAAATAAAAAAATATAAGATAGCATGTGTGATATGTTAATTAGCCAAATATATAAAACTCACGTGGAATAAGATATAAGTACAAACATGACACGGCCACACAAGTGCAACAGTAAGAATTGTTTTTCAAAAATTAATTTCCTTTGAGCAGATAAAATTGTGTAATAACTAACAATAAAATACTTATTGCCATTCACATCCCCTATATTCTACACCGCAAATTAAAGAAATCGCACTGAATAGAAAATTCACTTTATTATACAACTGTTTGAACCTACAACAAAAAAACTCAACTAAAACAAAAACAAATTTTCCCACAGACCCTAGAGTATTAATCATATTAGAGAATCACCACTCATACACAAATTTGTATAATTGCATGTAAATTTGTATAATTGCATGTAATACAGTCATACAGATCAATATGTATTAATAGAAGTAATGGAATTGCAAATTAAGTTTTCAGTCATTTGCAAATTTTATAGCATCAAGCATATTCCCATTTCAATCTAATCAATTAACACTAAAATCTATTTATAGCAGGAGTAAGGTGACAGTTAAACTGATAAAGCTTTTAGCCCTATTTGTAGAAGGAACTATCAAATTAAATGTTCATTTCTAAGACATTCACCCTAATATCGTATAGTGACATGAAGCGGACAATTAGCTACGCCAATTGTGAAGCTCGATATTCCTTCTAGGACAAGGTCTATAAACTTATATATATCATGTCATGAAAAATGTCCTTAATTTCAAATAAAATGTTTTGTAATACTTGATCTCGATCTAATTGAGACGAAGATGTACACAAAAATCCACATACTGGAATAAATGACAGTGATATATAACTATCTTAGGACCAGGTATCACAAAAAGAGCATCTTAATGCTATTACAAAACAAAAGCATACCTTGAAATCTTGTCATCTCCGGTTATAAAGTCTACAAAATCCTGCAAATTTCAATAAAATAAAGTATAAATTAAAGTCACGATGGTGTGGTGATCAATCTCATTCTCCAATTCTTATGGAGGCTAATAGATGGCATAACCCAACATCCAAAATTCTCTATGCATACAGATGCTAGAGTTTTTGAATGGATGAGAGGAACCCAATTTCTCAGACAAACTTTTATTTTATGAGCAAGCCAATCAGTCAGCACAAATTATGTTACAGGCCATACACCTTTTCATCTTTGACACTTTATAAATTTATAGAGAAATACAAATCAATTGTAGCCTATAACAAATATATTCTAACATTTTATGAAATGAATGCGCATTTTCAAACAATCCTCCTCACAACAAGAGAAGATTCGGAACCGTCTCTCCAAGCTTACCGTTTATGAATATTTTTTCAATCAGTGTTGTGTCATTATATAATGTCTTTAAATGACATTTTGATAGTTTACCTTTGAGAGTGCTATCTACCTATCTAAGAGAATATGGGTGACTCTTATATGGATCATGTTAAGTCTTTTGTGAGCTTTATTGAAGATGAACTCATAAAGGAATCAGCCCTGAAGAATGTTAGTGCGAGAATGTCTCCCGAGTTTGTATCACTTTTCGGATATAGTGCAATCAGCTCTCCTTTGTATCAACTGGTCCAATCTGCCGCTCTCACCTGCGGTTTTCTTCAGCAACTAGGATTTTTCGACTAGGACCAAACCACAATCCCCACTAAATTCCACCACATTAGATGGTTTCCATATGCACGGATATTTGCTCGCTATGCCGAGATCTTCAAAACACACTTGCAACCAAGACTTCAACTTAACTGTGATCTCCACCTCTTCCAAGGATATGACTCCCTTGCCATTGCAACTCCAGACACTCCTCCCGCATCCCAGCCAACCTAACGCATTAGAAACACAACTTAAACACCAATTCCCATAACCTTAGACCAATGCTCCCAGGGTCACGTTATCTTCCCCCATTGTTTCTAGGATTCATCAGAAAATTGTAGCATCCACGACACCATTTTTGCTGCCAGCAGAATAGCAGATGCGCCCTGTGTACTTCCGCTGCTCCATCTGACGCTCGAAGCCCCACCAAATCCACCCAACATCCACCATGGACCCCAACTTTTGCTCTCCCATCCCTCTCTATGCTTACAGCACCGATGTCCCATATAGAAGTTTTCAGACAACTTTTTCACTCCTCGGCGCAATCGTGTTTCTCCTCCCGGAGCCTCATCTACCTACTCCTCTTGGTTCCTAGTTTCCCCTCATCACCCAGCCCGGCCCCCAGATCCCGCTTCCACCACCATACCCCCTTGTAGTCCCTGCATCAATATTCCCAGAGCCGTCCACAGCCGAATGGTTGTCCCTTCCCCTATCCGCTAGTTCCACGCATTTCCCCTGCCAGACACCCCCACAAGACCCATTCCACAACAATTGGTTTTTTGCTTCCCTACAGGCTACATCCTCTAACTTACCGTAGACATCATCTTAACAATGCAATGCACACAAAATTTCATATTCAAGACCACATACGCCAATGCTACACCCACCATTTCACCCATAGACAATATCAAAACCCTTTCAAATTTAACACACCCACTCCCACCCCAGCAGCCTCTCCTCTCTACACCACTTATATATGCATTCCACCCCGCCACTATCATCTGCTCGTCATTCAAATTTTCTGATCGCCAAAATCATTAAAGATCCAGACAAATGCACTCAGTCATCGACAAGCGCCAAAAGACACTCATCGCACATGTTGTGTCGTTTCCCATCAACCAAACTAGAGCATGACGATGCACACATTTTTCAAAAGCTCGACAACGAGCACAAAGTTTTCAAACGAGCGTATTGATACGAATACACACTTTTGAATGACCCTCACCACGACGAGAAAATTCAGAGCCGTCTCTCTAAGCTTGTATTTTATCAATATTATCTTTAATAAGTAATGGATCTTTATATAACGTGTCTTTTACATTTTGGCAATTTAGTTATAAGAATGTTCTCTTGTTATACAACGGAGGATGGTAGGTCATATGTTGATCATGTGAAGACTTTTGTAAGCTCTCTTGGAGAAGAACTCTTAGAGAGATTCAACCCCCAGAGCATTGGCGTGAGCATGTCTCACGAGTTTGCATCTATTTTCTATTTATAATGCAGTGATCTTTTCCTCTTCATATAATTTTAACGTAAGAAAACATAAATGAATACTTCAAATATATTGAATATATCCTTTTCACGGCTGCCTGAGATACAAAAAGGGCACCATCTCACCGCCATATAAAGACTACTCAGTTCTTTATTTACAGTTTTAGAGAAGATTTTAAAAATAGTTTCTTGCATCAATAGATGATTTGAAAAGGAGAACAGAATATGATGAAAGGAATCACCAGGCAAACATTATATACAGATCAAAATATCCATCCTTTGTCTGTTTCTGGTACCAAACCGCACAGGAGTCCAATCCAAGGTCAAAATTCTCATCAAACAATTTGCCGAGATCAACATGTGGACCTTGCTAACCGTTCAGATAATCTAACAACTTGTTCTTTTGAAATGCCTGGATTGAGTTGTTGAAGATCTTGAACAAAAGCACTAGCTTCATCTCTTCTCCGTTGCTTACAATACCCGTCCACTACTGAGTTGTATGTGTTATCATTTGGCCTACATCCATGTTTTATCATGTAGATGATTACATCAATGGCTTCCACAAACATCGAATTGGTCACATAACTTGCAACAAATATATTATAAGTAACGATATCAGGCTTAAGCCCTGAAGCCTGAAGCTCGGAGAATATCCTGGCGGCATCTTTCATTCGACCCTGTTTACCATAAGCATAAATAACAGTGTTGTAAGAATACAGATCAGGTCGCTCGCCCTTCTCCTTTATCTCCTTGAGGGTGGCATCAGCCCTCTCGAAATCCCCCAATCGGCTATACATATTAATCAAGCTATTGTGCGTAGACAGAGTGGGAGTGAAACCGCTCTCTCTCATAAATTTGAGGATCTCATTTACCTTTGAAACCATCTGCCTCCTCCCATAGATTGACACCATTGCATTCAAAGTAGTTATATCAAGGGAGCATCCTCTCTTCTTCAACTCCAAGAAAGCCCGCTCCGCCTCTGGTAAAAGATTGTTCTTGCTGTTTACCAACACGAGCGTTTTGAAAAGAATGTTGCGTGGCTCAATGATCTTAGCATATATATCATCTTCGACGGATTTCATCCGTTCAAGCTCCTTTGCATTGGCATATGCATGCAGCAAAGAGCAAAAAGTTAGCTCATTTGGCTTACATTTGAGACCCTTCATCTCCGCCAGTATCTTCTCGGCTTGCTGCCATAGTTTTCCTCGAGCCAATGCAGCCATCACGGCATTATACGTGGAGAGGTCCGGCCCAATTCCTGCGGTAAGCATGTTCTCATAAATCTCCATAGCCAGGTTGAATAACCCGCATCGGCTATAAGCACTAATCAGGGTATTGTAAGTCTCCCTCTCCGGCACAAAACCAGCTTTTCTCATCTCCTTGAAGATGCCAGAGACTTCTGTGTCCATCCCATTCTGACCGAAAATGGCCAACAAAGAATTCCAAGTAACAATATCCGGCGTGAAGCCATTTGACCTGAGCTTCTCAAAAACATTCATCATATCCTGAAATTTTCCTCGGTTGCCATGCATCTTAATCAAAGCATTGTAGGTACAAAGATTTGGGCGGCATCCTCTCCTCTCCATCTCCTCAAAAGTGTGCATGGCAAGCTCATCCTTCCCAGCCTTCTCAAAACCTGATATCAGAGTAGTGTAAGTAATAACATCAGGCTGAATCCCCATGGCTTCCATCTGCACCTTCAGCTCCATTGCTTCTTCTAGAATCCCGTCTTTTGCGTATGCAGAGATCAAAGAGTTGTAGGTGACTATGCTCGGAGGAAAACCATTTGCATCCATGTCCCTTAGAACCGCCATGGCTTCCTCGTGCTTCCTAGACTTCCCATAGACATCCAGCAGCGCATTGTATGTGACTTTATCGGGAGCTAATCCAACTGACTTCATTTCCTTAAATAAATCAATGGCTTCTTCGTGGAGAGATCCCCGGCGGCAGCAGCTGATCAGGGTATTGTAAGTGTAGCGATCAGGAGAAATCCCATCTCTCTTCATGACTTCAACAAGGGACATGATTTTGTGCCAGGGCATGAAGAGCTTACCATATATGTTGAGGACGATGTTGTAGGTGACAATCGTTGGCTTGATCTCCTCCTCTTCCATTTGACGGAACACAGAAACGGCATCACGGAAGCGCTCGTTCCGGGCGTAGGCAGTGATCAGTGAAGTGTAGGCGTAGACATCGGCGGGGCAGCGCTGGTTGCAGAAATCATCGAGGAGGGAAGCGGCGTCCGAGAGCTGTCCATGGCGGCCCATTATGCCAATTACGACGGGCACCACGGCCGATGAGGAGAGGAAAGAATCTCCATGAGCACGTCGAGCTGTCTCAAAAACGGCGAGGGCAGTCGCGGACCGCTTGT
Organism: Dactylorhiza incarnata; assembly: GCA_033032865.1. Lineage (NCBI taxonomy): Eukaryota > Viridiplantae > Streptophyta > Magnoliopsida > Asparagales > Orchidaceae > Dactylorhiza > Dactylorhiza incarnata. Next base: position 3,089,895 of record JAWHQI010000088.1, on the reverse strand, counting down.
GGAAGTCAAGGCCCTCGACGATGCCGAGGAGGTCGGCGAGGAGGGAGTTTGGATCGTCGTCGCATGTGGGGTTGAGCAGGGGTCGAAGGATGTCTTCGAGGTTGGGAGAGGCGAGATCGATGAGGGAGCGGAGGATCTGGTGGCCGCGGAGGGAGACGCGGGGGTCGACGGACCATGGCTTGCCGCGGTTAGGGTCATGGTGGCGGCCAAGGCGTGGCTTGCGGGAGGTGCGCGGAGGACGGCGGGACTCAGTAGCAGAAGGGAGAGCAACGGAGGAGTGGCGAAGGAGGTCTTGGAGGAGAGGAGAGGGAGAGGGTGGAGGGCTGGGCATGCTCTTTGGGATATTGAGGGAGAACGGCCTGGGAGTAGCAGGGTTGGGGGCACGGATGGAGAGGGGAAGGGAAGGGGAGAGCTTCTCGGCCGCCATGGCTAAAGCTCGTCGAAGTGGAGTGGGACTACCGTCTGTGCTCGCCTGTGCTCGCCTGTGCTCGCCTGTGCTGGGGTTAAGGATAGGGCTTGTGGTATAAGATCGAGCCTGGGACGAGAAATTAACAGTATTCTCTTCTTTTGACTTTAATTAATTTAGGGCGCTGCTATTAGCACCGCAGCTTTGGCTAGTCGCACCGACTCTTCTAATTTTTTACGTTTTTTGGAAATACGTCTTGTACATGCATTTTTAGGAAAATTGTCCTACACAAAAGTTGTAGATTTCGACGAGATCTACAACTTTCGTGTTGAACACTTTTCCTAAAAATGCATGTACAAGGCGTATTTCCAAAAGGCACGAAACCTGGACGTATTTCCAAAGTACGTCTTGTACATGCATTTTTAGGAAAAGTGTTCAACACAAAAGTTGTAGATCTCGTCGAAATCTACAACTTTCGTGTTGGACAAATTTCCTAAAAATGCATGTACAAGGCGTATTTCCAAAAGAAGCGAAAAATTAGGAGAAAATGCGGTGCGACTAGCCAAAACTGCGATGCTAATAGCAGCGCACTTAATTTATGGATGAATTGACGGTTTCACTAATCTCATTTTTTTAATAAAAAAATTGATAAAGTAATAATCAATCATCATTATGAAATTGACCTCAATTTGGGACCCGTCATTTGGGACCCGGGATCCCGAAGACGAGAGGATCCCCAAGATGAGAAGAGTTGGGCTGGGAATATTGAGAGAAGGGAAGAACCGAATATGGTTTTTTTTAGAGTGACCTAAAAGTTCCAATTTAGGACCTAAAATGTCGTTATTAAAACACCAAATAAATCTCTAATGGTAACATAGCCCCCATCACCTTTACAGCCCGCCCCTTTTGTTCTTCTCTCCCACGTGATTGCAGGACATCCCAGTCGCATTCCTCCAGTCCTCGACTCCCACATCTAGACTTCCACTGTTGCCATAGCAGCTACTGGGGTTCAATGATCGCCCGACCCACCATGACAAGGGAAAGCCCTCTGCATGGATCTATGAAACAGCATGCCCAAGTCAAGCAAGAGCCTAAATGTGAGGAGGAGACAGTGATCTGATATCTGAAGGAGATTTAAGGGATGATCTCATCAGTGCTTACATGAATCTAGACAACTTGGACACTCTTAGCTCTTCAGGCACCGAAGAAAAGCGTGATGACTTAGACACAAGGCCAGCGGCTCCAAAACGAATGGTGCAGAGAGCAGCGACAATAAAGCTAAGAGTAGCATGAATGAAGGCATGAGCAGAATGGTGGAGAAGAAGGATAGGAACCATAGAAGTGTGCCTGATGATTTTGCTCCAATCAGCATGGCTTTCCAGACATTGCTGGAGTATTTCCATGGATACTTTTATGGGCGATTTTAGCTTTGGAGAGGAGTTGTAGAAGCTGCCACCTTCCCATGGTCCTAAGTCTTGCTACTATTCACGCAGTGAATCGATGGATGGGACTTAAAGTGCAATCATCTTGGAATTTGGTAATGGAGAATTCAGTGGGGCTGAGATGAAGAAGATCATGGCTAATGAAATGCTTGCAGAGATAGCCATGGCCAATCCTAAGAGAGCAAATAGGTACTTAAATTGTGTCGTTCTTCTCATTCTTGTTCTCTACTTTGATCACAATAACTTTGGTGTGACAATAACATGATGTGTGTAAGCATACAACTATGAGAAATATTGCGCTAAAGATGAATCAAGTGTGTCTGTTGATATGATTGGGAAAGTTGAAAACACTTTGCAAAACTCTCACGAGAGTGAAGAGATTCAGGTATTCATGTTCTTCATTTCTTTCATCTTTTGCCTTTTCCCCTCCGATTGAGCTTTACAATAACTTTGTTAAGGTGTTCCCTTCGTGTTATCGTGTAGGGCAATGAAAATAATATGGTAATGTTAGATATTCGCCTATGATTTTTTTTCAAGCGTTTCTCAATTTGAAGGTAGTTACATGACTTCAGATCTCATCTATCGGCCAATGTAGACTAAACTTCTGCCACAAAATTTCTCAAAGAAATTTAATGCTTAACTCATGGTACAGTTGCCTATAATTTACTACATTTGTCTAATATATTTGTTTAATGCTTAGATCTCATTTATAGATTAAATTTATCTAACAAATGTATCTTCAAATAGAGTTTCAATTTAAGTTTACTTCCATCATTCCTTCAATATCAACTTTTTTAGTTTTTAAGACTTGTGTGTGCTACTCAGCTAATGATGATAGCTTAAATGAGGTTGCACAGACTTCAGTTATTGTTATGTGTTTATCTTTGCTAATATTTTTTCCCAGTGTGTATGTAATTGTCAAATGAATTAGTGCATGTATATGATTACTCTGATAAATGGCAATTATCTTATCCATGTTAAATTACTAATCAATGATAAAAATGAGTTTACCTATTTTCCTCCAATCATCTTACTTCCAGTAATCTTCATGTCAACAAGCATAATCGGACATTCCAGGGCCAGAAAGTCAAGCCAAACATTTATAGTTAAGTTCAATTGGTATAATGTACGTAGTATAACTCATGTTGTTTGATCTTTACCAGATTATCTTTCATGCTTTATTATTGTTTTTGCATTTGATTGATAAGTATTAAATGAGAAACAAAATAGCAAGTGTGATTCAAGTTATCCTTCACTCTTGCATGTGCATTTTGTGTTCTCTTTTCTAATAAAGTCGCATCAGAGAGATGTGTGTTTGGAGACCATCGAGTTTGTAGAGAAAATTAATGGAACTCCATTTCAAGTTCCACCACTCATCAAAGAAAGTTATGCGAATTGACGCATCTGTAGGAATGATTCTTATTTTGCACAGAGAAGTTCGAAGCACTCTGGTTTTAAATAAAAAGAAATTAGTGAAGTGTTGTAGATCGAAGGTAAGAACAACCTGGCTGCATTCTTGCATCAAAACTGCAACCTGGTTGCATTCCTGCAGCATCACTCCATCTTGACTGCAGTTATGTTGCAGGTGCAGTTCAACACTGCAGCAGAAGTAGAAATGTAGCTCAGTTGCAGTGTTGAACTGCAGCCCAACAGTAGTTCAGCTGGTGCTGAATTGCATTGCTACAGTTCACCTAGTGCTTATATGCAGTTTAGCTTGGCATTCATTCGAATCAAAATAGTCTTCAAGGCATTTTGATCCCTTCCAACTAATCCAAAGGGTGGACACAGTAGCTTATAAACTGCAACTACCTACAAAGTCCAAAATTCACAACACTTTTCACATAGCCCAACACACTCAAAGAAGCACGAGCTTGGGAGTCCATGATGCACTTCCTTAAAGAGAACTTAATTAAGGCGCAAACAAAAGGAATGATTTGGCAAATCAAAAACATATTGATATGTAATTCGAAGAAGACATAAAATGATTAGTGATTATGTAATTCCAATTTTTTTATCTTTGCTTTTCACTTCTTACTTCAATAGTGTAAAGCGACCTTCGTGAAACTGAACTTGGTCAATGAATAAGTTCACTAGTAGATAAATTCCTGAGATAGAATATGAGATGCAACTAAAAAATTTCCAACTCATTAATATTTGTTCGAGTTTAAGACTAGCAAATATTTTTTAAAATATATATACAGTTTATTATTTGTCAAGGTTTGAAACCGTGACAAATAATCAAATCAATTGCAACGGCTTAAAGCCAAAATTGTCCTTTTTACTGATATTGAATAGCATTTGTCATGAGTTAAAACCGTGACAAAATGTTCTTGTATTTGCCATGATAATATTTGTGCATAGCTAATACTTTTTTTTTCACGAACAATTATTGACTAAATACCTTTCTCCGACCACTTGACCTTTAGCCACAATATTTTACTGTGGCTAGACCGTGACAAAAGATCTTAAGCCACAATTTTTTACTTTTTGGTAGGGCAAATTGTCTTGACTAAAACTCAATTTTTTGTAGCGATGACTCTCCTATGTTATATGATTCATATTGACTGTATGTTTTGCAAGAACACATGAACTTGTCTGATGTAAGATAAGTAATGAAAATTATAAAATTTGTGCATACATTCACAGGAGAGAGCATATCTTTAGAAAATGGAAGCAAGTGATGGTTATAGTTAATGATGTGAGATTTCCTCTGTCAGCATCAGCAAAATTAAATGTTAGAAGAATGAGCCCTTACACATTAATATAAGAAATTGGGTCGAATGTTTACGAATTAAATATCCTTAAGAGTATGCGAATTCATCTTGTATTTAATATTGAAGATTTGACTTGGTCATATTATGAGACTCACAAGTATTTGAGTTCATTCCCCGATACTACCTTGGAGCCTCAACCACCACTTACACTAAACACACCTAGTCAACTCCTGCCTCAGCTCACTACCCAACTATCAACATACTCATATGTTTCTACTTTAGCACATGTTTCTCGTTCGGCACCCGAGAGCATATACTCTTCCACCGAGAGCATTCCAGACCTTGTGAGCCATGACATTTCAGCGACACCAAACGACTCTGTAGTACGATCCCTGGTTCAGTGAAGCAAAGATGACCTACCATTGATGAAACATGGGTGACGCCATAAGAGCTCGACTAACTACCCATTTTTCTGGAATAACCACTCACTGCTATGAAATAACCGCAGACTAAAAGACGGTTACCTCTGCTTCCTGCTCTTCTCATCCAACTGAGACTCATCACCATCCATCAAAAAAACTCTACAACCCAAACCCTCTCTCGTCTAACTACACAGACTCCTAATCCAACTCAATAACCACTCCACTTCAACTACAAAGTCATTCGAAACAAGCGTATTCTCCATATCCATCCTTTCCTTGCACAAGCGAGCTGTTCTCATGCCAATTAATTTACCCCCACCTATCCATCCCACCTCAAAAAAAGGGCAATGATATTCATACCCTACTTATGTCTATTTGTACTCATTTCTTTTCAAAAAAGAGGTATTATTAAAGCATAAAATAAACCTAATTGTACCCACCTCTTCTCCTCACTCACGGTTTTTACAGAACACCGCTCCTCGACTCCCCCTTTTCGCATCCGCCTGGCCCCCTTCCGCTGCCCGCCTGCCCCCCTTCCGCTGCCCTCCTGGGTGGTTTTCGGCCAAGTTTTTGTGGATTTCCTCTCCTTTCCACCATTAGGACTACCTCCTTCCTCTCCGGTAAGTTTTTTTTCTTCTTATTTAGGTTTTTGGGGGACGTCTGCAACAAACGGCGACTATTTGATATTATCGATTATATGAATGTTAGAATGAGAAAATATATTTAAGTGTATTTGTGGAACTTTTTATTTTTTTGGGAAAGATGTTCAATATATATGCTTACTTTTATCTATAGTTTTTTTTTAAAATTTATTTTGGGTACAAATAGCGTTGTGGGTTATAAATAGCCAAACTTGAGGTACGAATAAAAGTGGGTTATAAATAGCCAAATTTGAGGTATGATTATCAATGCCCAAAAAAAAACCTCACTTGTTAACTTCAGCTAACGTACTGGCTTTGAATTGAATAGCACCACAGTTCCAATTCCCGTTCTTATTCGCATCAATTCTCAGATCCGCACATACTTCCGGCCCCTAATTCCAAGTCAAACATGAACCGTAAGCTCATATCACCCCTGCCTTACAAACTCCAGTGAACCCCCACCCGTCCCGCACTTGCTAATTTACGCACTAATTTACTTGAATTTAGCAACAAGTGAGTTACCCGTTCCTCTATGCTTATGTAAGCTCGTGTTCGAAGTCATTATTACTTATTGTTGCATATTTGTTGAATAAATACATTATTACTTTCAAATGTGAATGAGCATGAACTATTAATAATTTCAACACTTATTGCAAATGTTAGTCAACATATTTCTCTTGTGCATTGCATCATCTCTAAACCACTTGATGGGGTTGCCCTAAACTACCCGCAACACCACTAAAACACATCCCTAACATGTGTTCATTAGAGTTCTTTTAGGGTTGCAGTACACACCCTCTGCAACTGTCCTGCATGATGAATAATTATATTATTATTAAAATACTATTAACTACATATATTATTAAATTATTTATACACTATATTAAAGAAATCTACTATTCTTTTCTTCCATATTCCTTTTTTACCATTTGCTTTTTTATATACTTACACATCTTAAATATAATTATTAATTATAATTATATATTATAATATGCTTAAATATTAACTGTAACTGTATAATTGAAATATTAAAATAAATGATATAAATATTGTTGTACACCCGTAAAGGCCTTAGGACGCACCCGAAGAAAGCCCCGGAAAAGAGAGGAGGGGTCGACAGTCAAAGAGCGCGGTAGCACGCAGGCTGCACCCCCCGACCGCACCGCCCTTAGGGGTGCGGCCGGCCAAGTCGCACCCCCCAAGGGGGTGCGGCCAAGCCGCACCCGTTGGGGGGTGCGGCCAAGCCGCACCCCCCTTGGGGTGCGGCCAAGCCGCATCCCCCCTTTTGGGGGGTGCGGCCAGGCCGCACCCCCTTGGAGGGTGTGGCCAATCCGCACCCCCCCCCCTTGGAGGTGCGGCCAATCCGCGCCCACCCCTCCTCGGGGTGCGGTCCGGCGCCCTCTCCTCGCCAAAGGACCCAGGCCCCCCAAGAGGCAACTCCCCGTCCGCCGTCCGCACGAGGCACCCCCGTGGTTCGTTGCGCACTTGGAGCACTTCGGCGCTAGCGCGCGCTCAGAACATTTCTGAGCGCGATCAGGAAGTTTTCTCACTTTTTGTCTTTCCGGCTTCTCGCTTTTTGGGTTTCCGGCTTCTCACTTTTTGGGTTTCCTGCTTCTCACTTTTTGTCTTTCAGGTTTCTCACTTTTCAGGAACAGTCGGTCGCCTTTTTCGCCTCCAACAGAGCTGCCCGAACTGCCCGAGCTGCCCAAGCTGCCCGAAGGGCAAGGTGGTCATTTACGAAAAATGGCGATCCGTGTGCCCCAAACCGGAAAATATGATTCGTCCACCGAGCATTTATGGAAACTGCCAACGACAAGATTACTACACTACCCCCGGCCAAAGCTATAAAAAGGGCCCTGGGGCTTCATTTGAGAGGACCTTGACTTCTGGACCTGGGAGAGCTCCTTGCAGACTTTTGCGGAATTCTCCTTCGGTGCTTGAAGATCTCATTCGTGGACTTGAAGATCTTCATCATCCCGAAAGGCGATTAGCCTTCTCACTTCCGAAAGGCGACTAACATTCTCAGAAGAAAAAGGCAACTAGCCTTCTCACTTCCGAAAGGCGACTAGCATTCTTAGAAGGAAAAGGCGACTAGTCGTCTCACTTCCGAAAAGCGACTAGCATTCTCAGAAGGGAAAAAGACTTAGTTTTTCCGAGAGGTGGTCTGTCACCCTCGGAGCTCGTTCTCTCTCTCTCCAAATATTGTAACGAGCAGCGGCCTGTCGCGCTCAAGTTCTAGTTTCCAAGTTGTAACCCCCAGAAGATAGTGAAGTTTGGTCGGCACAGCTCCGGTCGCGTGGTTTTTTACCCTTTCCGGGTTTTCCACATTAAAAAGTCTCTGTGTACTTAGCAAATCTCTAATTGACCGTTTGCGCGCTTAGTTCGCTCACGAGCTAAGGTGGTTCAAGTGAACCGGTCTACCACGAGCCCTAAGCGTTCCGCAACAGTTTGGCGCCGTCTGTGGAAAACTTTCCCGAAAAACTCTTCGAGAGCCAACTGCTATGGCGAGAAAGAGTGCTCGCATTACTGAAGGATCGATGCCGGAAGGACGCGTCGACCCAGCTCTTTCCCACTCACTTATCAATGCACCTCCCGCGGAGGAGGCGCTGCCAGCACCTGCAGCAGATTTGGAGACGCGCATGCAGCAGATCGAAGAACTTCAAGCAGAAATGTTGGCCCTCGTGAGGAATCTTGGGGCTCCCCAAGTTCCGAACCAACCGCCTGCTTTAAACGCACCGCCGCCCCCGGCTCTGAATCATGCCCCGAACGGGGAGGCTGTCCAAGAAGACGAAGCTTCAGAAGGATTCTCCAATGCGGCAAATACCGCTCACCTTGGCCCACCAGCTGGAGGCCCAGAAGCTGATCACCGCTGCCACCACCACGGAAGAGCTGCCCCTGTGCAAGCAGTGGAGAGAGCTACGAGGGAAGAGATACGCAACATGATAGAGGAAGAGTATGCCCAAGCAGGACGACGCGCCGCTCTCACCCGCCGTCCCGCGCATCATGACTCCCCGCTATCACCTCAAGTCTTAGCCCATCCAATTCCTAATGGCTTCAAGCTTCCCAACATCGAGACGTTCGACGGGACGGACGATCCACTGGAGCACGTCAATCACTTCACCACCGTCATGAGGATTTACAGCGCCCCTGATCAGCTCCTCTGCCAAGTGTTCCCAGCAACCTTGAAGGGACAAGCACGCACTTGGTTCCATTCCCTGTGGAATGGGGCCATCAACAACTTCACAGAAATGGCGCAGCAGTTCGTGGATCAGTTCATTGCCAACCGCCGAATTGTCCGTGATCCCTCCCACCTCTCAGGAATCTGCCAGAACGACGGAGAGACACTCAAAGATTTCTTCCGACGCTTCACTACCGAGGCTCGACAGATCCCAGGAGTCGACCCCGAGCTCCTGCGAGGAGTTTTCCTGAGAGGACTCCGCCCAAGTGGCTTCTACTCGGCTCTCATGAGAGAAACCGTGCCAAGTTATCCCGACCTCGTTCATCGGGTTGAAGCACAGATAGCTGCAGATGAGGCTATCGAAGCACACCGACGACAATTCGAAGGAAGCCAGGGAAGGAAGAGGGGATCAGATCAAGCCCCTCGCGAACAAGAAGAACGTCGCGGCGGGGAGCATCGCGGCGATGAACGCCGGCGTAACCACCAGAGGGATCTGGGACCACAGCCGCCCAGGACCTACACCCCGTTGAACACCACTAGAACGAATGTGCTCTACGCCATACAAAACAACCCCGAGCTCCGCATGCCCAGGATACCCCCGCCAAATCCAAGGGGCGACCAGTCCAGGTACTGCGAGTTCCATCGGGGAATCGGGCATACCACTGAGGAGTGCACCAGACTCAAAGACGAGATCGAGCGCCTCATCCGCCAGGGACTCCTGGGAAGATTCCTACAAGGCCAGATTCCCAATCAGCCCCAGCAGCCTAGGGGTGCAGGGGAGCAGCCTCCCGCCCCCCGAGGCGCGGGGGGAGGAAGGCCGATGGTAGGAGAAATCGAGACGATCGCCGGACCCCCCGTCTCGGCATCACAAATCCTCTCAATTGCCCAGCCCGTAAGAGACCACGAAGACAAAAAACTCAAGCAAGATATTACGATAGCTTTCGGAGACGAAGACTTGCAAGGGTTGCGGCTTCCGCACCAGGATCCACTCGTGATCAGCGCAGGGATCGGGGATCCCTGCTTCAAGGTGAAGAGAATACTGGTCGACAATGGAAGCTCGGTCGATGTCTTATTTCTCTCCACTTTGCAAAGTATGAAGCTCACAAAAGACCAGCTTAGTCCTGCGGCCGGGCCCGTCTACGGCTTCGATAACAGACCTGTCCCGGTGCAAGGCATGATCATTCTCCAAGTCACATTGGGCGAATTTCCAAGACAGTCAACGCACAACATCCAGTTCATGGTGGTAGAGTCCACCTCCGCCTACAATGCCATCTTCGGGAGACCGCTCCAGTCGATCTTCGGGGCAATCCCCTCCATTCCACACCTAGCTATGAAGTTCCCTACTGTCGCAGGAATAGGAGTCGTAAGAGGAGACCAAGAGGCAGCCAGGACCTGCTACCTGAAGCAGGCCCAACCAGCAAGGGCGACCGCTCTCAACATTAATAACTTCGACCTGCGGGACGAGGCTACTTTGCAACGAGGAGCGCACGTTGAAGGGCTGGTAGAAATACCACTCTCCCGGGGAGACCCGACTTGAACTGTTCAGGTCGGGTCACTCTTAACACAAAAAGAGCGAGAAGAGTTCACCACCTTCCTGCAGAAGAACGAGGACATTTTCGCTTGGAGCCCGGAAGACATGCCCGGGGTAGATCCTAACGTTATATATCATTCGCTAAACATCAACCCCGCCTGCAGACCTGTGATTCAAAAGAAGAGGAACTTTGCTCCCGAGCGTTTAAAGGCGATCGAGGAGGAGGTAGCTAAGCTCCTAGAGGCACGATTCATACGCGAAGCAGAATACCCCACATGGCTCGCCAACGTAGTCATGGTGAAGAAGGCCTCGGGAAAGTGGCGGATGTGCGTTGACTATGTAACATCCCGATTCGAGCTAGACCCCTTGTGCGCGTTTTTGAGTCACGCGAGTTGACTCGGGCTCGGGGTGTACTGAGGGCCAGGCTTGCAACTGAGCCGGGGAAGTGCACTCGACGAATGCGGCGAGTACCAGTTCTATTCTTTGTCCCGACGTTTGCTGTATCAGGATCCGAGCCATCCGGAGAGCATAACTTGAGCGATAAAACTCGAAGGAGGCGTACCGCCTCGAAGGAATTATAGTGCGTACGTTAGCTCAAATGTCATGGTGTTCAAATAGCGTATATATGAAGTTGACCAAAACAGTCGCCTTGAGCTACGCGACGCCTCAAATATGACTATTGTGCAAATGACCGCATAATCGGCCTTAGTTGATTTTGTTAAACTCGTAAAGTTGATACCAGTCCAACGAAGTCGACTGCACTCAATTCCAATGTGTATCGGAGAATTAGTCGCGTCGACGCGACTCTAAGTAACCTATTTATCCAAAGCGGTGAAATCGAGCAAACGGTCTCGGTATTCACCCCAGTCAGTTTTGTTAGACTCGTGAAGCCTATACGAGTTCAACAAAACTGTCTGCGCTCGATTCTGATGAGAATCGACGATTTTATTAGTGGTCTGCGAATAACATATTTATCCAAAATGGTGAAATGGACCAAACAACCTCGCAATTGACCCCAATCAGTCTTGTTAGACTCGTAACGATAGTATGAATTCAACAAATTTATCTGTTTGCGATTCCGACGTCGTTTAATTGAGTTTTGACGTTTACGTATATTAGGCCGTAAACGCTCTGTCAAGCATAAAATGAGCAAACGGACTCGGAATTGATTTCGGATCGTCCCGGTGAATGCGTGTCGGCGAGACGGTCGTAACGAGCCCGTTCGGGGCAAATTCCGAGCCCTATAGAGCGAGATACGAGCCTTTGAATCCATTATTAATAATAATGAGGATAATGATAATATTGATAATGATAATAATAATAATAATATACTATATATATATTTTTAACTTAGGTTACGATTTTTACCTTCTCCATTTCACCGAACCAGCAGCCCTCCCTGTACTCGCGCCGTCAAGCTTCTCTCCCATGGCCGACCACCAGAGCTCCTCCAGTTGCCGCTACTCCAAGCCATGGCCAAGCTCCTCTTCTCCAAAACTCTAGTCGAGCCCTCTCTCCTCCCTATCCGAGCAGCTCTCCCAAGGTCGATCTCCTCTCTCTCTCTCTCTCTCTCTCTCTCTCTCTAACCCCTCCATGGCCGAGCTCCTCTCAAACCGAGCCACCTCCACCTTCTCCCTCCAGGCCGGCAACCTCAAGATCCTTGCCCGTCCACCCTTGCCAACCGCCGCCTCTCTCTCTTTGTTGCCACATGGCCGACAACTCCAGATTTGGACGAGATCCTCCTCCCTCTCCATTTCCGGCGAGCTCCAAACTCCGGCTCCGGCAAACTCCATGGCCGCCGACCTTGCCGAGCTTCTCCGTTTCAGATCCGGCAAACCGGCGAACTTCACGTCCGGAAGCCAAAACAGCCCACTCGAGGGGCCGACTCCTCTTCGACGACGTCCGATGAGATCCGGATCGGCGAGATCCGGCCATAACCGGGAGCGACGGACAAATGTCGCGTACGCGGCTATTGGGTTGCATGCATGGACACTCAGGTGACTTCCTCCCCTCTCCCTTGGTGCTAGTTTTCTTAGATCCATTAGGCGAGGCATCGACTCAATTGAGTCGATTTGGGAGCGAAATGAAGTTCCGTAGGTTGAGGCCGCGTTAGGGTTTTTCGCCGTAGGGCGTCGATCGCCGCGAAAATACCCTCATTCAACTCCCCGCTTCAATACGAACGTGGGACGTTGGTTTCGTGAGACGTGGTGGCCTCGTGAGGGTGCATGGGAGGAGAGAAGGTGGCTGCCTAAATTAATGCTTGATCAATTAATTCAATTAATGCTTGATTATTAGGATTGTTAATTATGTGGAGGAGAGAAAGGTGGCTGCCTAAATCCATATGGGGTTTTAATTTTGTTCCCTGTTAGGGGAATTCAATATATATATATACATATATATATATATGATTATTTAATGCTTGAGATTTGAAGAGATAGTTTCCTGTTATAGGATTTATTAATTATAACTTGCATAAATGTGATGAATAATCCTCTGATTATTAGGATTGATAATTATATGGGATAAATGTATTCATAACTTGCACTTGGTTATTAAGGAAATTGTGCGCAGCTGGGTTCGAGCCAGTTTTTAGGCTTGACCCCGCTGGAATTAGACTTCGGGCTCAGCAAGGAAGTTGTAGCCCTCGGAAAGAGCTTTCCAACGATAGGTTACACGTTTTCTAGGGTGACCTTTAGCTCTCTAGATGTCCAGTCGAGTGGACTGTCCAGAGAATTAAATCAGGATTTTGTGCTCTGTTTTCTGTCCAGATTTGGGCTGTTGACTTCAATGAGGATTTTGGGTATGAAACACTAAGTTCTGGGTTTTTGAGGTAAACATAAAAGTTGTAGCTCTTCTTCTTAGCTTTCCAGATTGGGGTTAATCATAATTTTTGGTTGAGTAGAGCTTTCTGAATGTCTGTTTTACTGAACAGTGTCGTATCACACTCGATTACGGTAATTTATGAATATCTCCCAAAATATTGCTTCGACGCTCATGAAAATTGGTGGAGTGATTATTATCAAGATTATAATCATCCATGTGAAGTTTTGTAATTTTTGGGTGCGTCGTTTTTAAAGTTATTAATCTTCCGTTGAATGTCTTAATTGTGGTGTAAATGCTAAGTCGGAAGCTCGGATAAATTAAAGTCATATACGAATCATGTTATAGATGATGAGACACTGTGACAGTGATTTTAGAGATATTGATGTTGGGATAAATTCTTAAGGGAATGTGCATGATTGAAAATGCGCACTAGTAGTCCCGTAGAATCATGATAGAGAATTACCATGTATGAACACGCTATCGCCCTACTTTTGTTGAAACGTTGTTGAACGTTATGTGCAGGCCGGTGGTGCCTTGAATTGTTTATGCGCAGGCCGGTGGTGCTTTGAAATGTTTATGCTAAGGCCAGGGATGCCTTGAGATGTTTTGCGAAGCATGATAAGAAGGGACTAAGTTGATGTCCAAGGGTGCTTGATAGCACAAGGTAATTACATTGTATTGCTTGGGTGAGTTGATGTTCATGATTGCATACGGTGGGATTACTAGAGGCCGGTTTCTCAGTTCTTGGAGCGAACATGAAAGTTGTAGCTATCAGAGAGACCTTTCCAAAATGGGGCGACACGATATTTTCGGAGGAGTGTAGCTCCCCGAAATCCAATTCTCGAGGGCTGTCCTGTTTGGGTACCTCATTCTGAAATTGTGATTTATTAATAAAATGTTAGCGGACAGATCATAGATTTAGCACTTCGCGGATGATGTTCGAATGTGCACCTCGATGATGCGATAACAAATTAAAGTATTGTTATAAATGCTTAATCCTTAGGATCGCAAGAAATATAGTTGAACCGATGCTGTGATAATCATTGAAGGTATTTGTCACTAATGATGATTGTTTATGATTACAATAAATTTAGTGGGTATTCTCGTACGGATTTAAGGTGATTTATCATCCGTAATTGAATAAGAAGACGTCGGTAATGATTGTAGTATATCGAAGGGATCACGTGCAAGATCCTCGGAATCATGTGTGAGATTAGGATGAATGCACAAGCAGTCATGTGCAGAGTTGAGGTTATGAGTTCCCTAAACGAGTAGGCATCGTACTCAAATGTGATATAACAAGTAATATGATCTTCTGGAAATAGTGATTTTATGTTCATACGAAGCTACTGTAATTTTCCCAGAATTTTAGGAAGCCAAAATCTTGTACTTGATGTGTAAAATTATTTTTCCATTCATTCATTGAAAATTAGGGATTATGATTATTTGATTGCTGGAAAAATATGAAAACTTGGAAATCTTTTTATCATGTCCCACTTCATCTCTGGAAGGATATTTAACAAGTTTGAATTCATTAGCATGATACCTCCTTCACACCTTAGATTCTGGTTAGTAATTAATAAATATTTTTAGAGGGCAAAATTATATGAAACATGTTTGGATTTTGATTATTCCTCATTTTTGTCCATTATGAACCTATGATAATAATTAGAAGTCATTTGGAAGTAATTTGATCAAGGTTCCACCTTAGGAATCTAAGTTAGATGTATGTCGTGGTCTGCGGATAGTAAAAACTCATTATGATGAATAGGTCAATATAATCATAAGAAAATCGGGGAGAATTGGATTACAATAAGAGATGAGTTTAGACCACTTGGAGGACTAAGAGTTATTAGAGTTGAGTCCGAAAGATTGATTTGCAGGAGCTTGTGTAGCTTTCTGTCTTTCTTATACTCTGATTTGGACATTATTACTTATTGTGAATCTTTGGTTTTTAATACATTCTTTCATTGATGGGTTGGCGCTGTGTAGTTGGTTTAGCCGGCAAGATAGGCGTCTTGTGGGGGAGGCTAGCTCGTGTGCTAGCGCTTCTGCAAGGCGGCTGTCCTGGGCATAAGACTCCCCTCGACCGTGTTTTGTGTTCTGGGAGGGGGATCTTACAAATGGTATCAGAGCGCAACGATCCTGAGATAAAGAAGTCCATTAGAACACTAGGTCACCCCTGCTAGCTAGATCAGTTTGAGGACAAACTGATGCAGCGGAAGCGGTGGTGTGCCCATGTGTAATTCACAATAAGTATGTCCGCTTTTTCCTATAGATAGTGCCAACCTAAGCCAAACTCGTACCCTTACATGCAAATGCTGGCTCTCTCCGAGACAGTAATGGGTATTCCCATTCCAACCATTAGAGTTGGTTTGGCATAGGATTGATGCCAACCTAACTAGGATACCATTTTAGTCGACTTAGCAGGATAGGTCGTGACGTATCCTAGACTTATACGGATCTTGGGGATGATTGGGCCAAACAATAAGTGACCTTGAGTGACTAAGAGAAGAGTTTAGCGTAAGTGTAAATGCTGGAGACTCACACCCTGAGATTTCTACCCTAGATATGGAGTAATATGATCACCTTACACAAAAATTAGGCCAATTTCAACGAGAGTGGTGCTTGTAGTCTATTACCAGCTTAGTGAGAGACCACCAAGCATGTCTTTTATACTCTACGTGGATACCTCTCACTTCTATTTATGTAGAAAGTTTCATATGAAGGAGATATGATAAGAATTCGGATCCAGAGAAGACTCATTTTGGGACGAATGTGTTATATTGGTGGTAGAAGAAACTCAGTCGAAGAGATACGAGGGCTTATCTCTTCGTTTATTGGGCTAGTTATGTACCGTCTTGGATCCCTTGAGGAGTTAGAATCTTTGTAATTTTTGGCATTGGAAGTTTTGACCCCTGAGAGTTAATTTACCTTAAGTAAAGCAGACTACTAAGGCCATGTTTGGGTTGATATGAATTTTATTAGCGGAATAAGAGAGGAAAAATATTTTTGAAGGTGATTATTTTCTCTATATTGTTCTAAGATTATGTGGATAGGTAATGAGGAGAGTAGTAAATCTACATTTTGGGGATATGCGGCGATGTTATAATAACATTATAGCTGAGAAGTTAATGAACCTTTGTGCATGCATTGTTGGTATGATGATAAACTACTCCTGGGTTTGGAATTTTTTTTGGCAAACATTCCCTTAGTGTTGTAATTACTTGGCATTGTAAATTAATAAGTGTTTGGCGATGGAGTCGACAAGATTAATATGAATTGTTTGATGATCTAAAATCATAAAAGTTTTATAAATAAACATGCATGCCATGGATGATCGTTGGCAGAGATGGTAGGGCTGTTGTAGTGGATTTGATTGTGTTTATCACATGTGAAGTATGCCCTACTTTTGGTAGTCTGCATAACTTGTGTCGAAGGGAAGATCATCCCGAGCATTGCACCTTAGTTCATGTTAAGTTCAAACATATATAAGTGTACCGGGTAATTGGATTTTACTGGTGCATGCTCTCATTACAATGAGATGCAGCTTGGTCGTCACCGTAAAAATTTGATTTTCTACATCCCGGTTGGTATTTGAGTGCGTCGTTGCGGGGATCTATAGGGTAAGAACTCTAAGTCGAGGAAGGTATGCCCCTAAGGTTTGTGTCCATATGTGAGATGAATGTACCATATGGGCGGTGGAAGAAATTTAGTCCAAAAACGTGTGGGGGCTAATCCTATTTCTTCGTTTATTGGCCTAGCTAATGGACCAACTGAGGTTTCACCGGGGGTTAAAAAAAAGATCTTTGCAGACTGCTTCGCTTAGCCTTGCTATCATGGTGTTTTCTCATCTAAGTCGTTACAAGTCGACGATATCAGAATTAGGTACACCTTGATGAATGAGTCATTTTTTAAGCAAGGTGGATGGTTAAACACCAAGTTTTGGATTACGTTGAGTCCCCTACCAGAATGACAGATGTGAGTACCTAAAGGATGGTTATGCCTTCACTCTGATCGAAGGTTATGCGGAGGAGTAGACCAAGGAGAAATGGTGATCTAAAACCTTTTGGGATATACACCGAGGTTGTCGAGTTTTCATACATGAACTCCTGGATAAATCATATAGCTGGGTAATTGAGGATATGAATACACCCTGCTGAGTGCCAATTAGGACCTTTGTGGGTGACGATGAGTAAAATTTAGCACGGTTTTAGATGGATGTCAATACTATGTGAAGGATGCAATGACATCATGATGCGATGGTAAGGACTTGAGTTGGCAGTCCTTGAGTGCTGCTATGCACTAGTTGGATCTTGACAAGTACTTGGATGACTTAAGGACTTGGTGGTAGTCCTTAGGTTCTGATAGCATGAGTTCCATCATTAGAACCTCATGGGTGTAGTTATGTAAAATCTTGGATCCTCTTGATAGTGTTGTAGTGCCTCTCAGTGATCAATGGTCGGTCCGACGACCGCGCGACAAATTTTGGGGGATGCCTTGAAATTTGTTGAGTTGGAGTTGTATTTGATTGTTTATCAAAGAGGTGTGTTTAAAAGTGACATATTTAGGATAACCGGTTTAAATCGTAGCATTCTTAGCGCCACGGTTTTGCAACGTGGTTGTTAAGTTAACAAATTCACACCAGTGGTGTCTATGCACTGGTTTGCGTACATTTATAATGATATTGTAAACTAAATAAAATTACCGAGGATGTGTGTTGGAGACTCATGGCAGAAAGGTATGATATTGATGCAAGACGACTGATGATGACACCTGCTATAGAGATATAGTGTTTTGAGATCCAGTCCTGCAAGGTGTAAACGAGCTGGTGGCTCGACAGTCATGTTGGTTCATAGAACCTGGTTAGCGATATAGATGTTGGTAATGGTTGTCGGTTGCATCGTGGTTCTATAAACAAATAGCCTGCTTGATGCCGTTCACACCAAACCTTGTTAAATGTTCCCTTGTATGTTGTGTGCTTGAGATTAAATCACAACATAATCAGTTAGACTGATGTAGTGGTTTTTGAAATAGTGTGTCATTATTAGTTCGTGTGACTTCACAGGGCAAGAGTGCGCATGCAATCTAGTTCCTATGTATAAATCACAACAATTGAGAATGCATATATAAGCTTGAAATTATTATGGATGAAGTGCCCATGAATGAATATGATGAGTATATTTTACTCTCGTTCAGAAAATCCTCATAGCCTCAACCTAAAATTTTGGGGACGAAATTATTTCTTCGTTTATTGGATTTGTAACATCCCGATTCGAGCCAGACCCCTTGTGCGCGTTTTTGAGTCACGCGAGTTGACTCGGGCTCGGGGTGTACTGAGGGCCAGGCTTGCAACTGAGCCGGGGAAGTGCACTCGACGAATGCGGCGAGTACCAGTTCTATTCTTTGTCCCGACGTTTGCTGTATCGGGATCCGAGCCGTCCGGAGAGCATAATTTGAGCGATAAAACTCGAAGGAGGCGTACCGCCTCGAAGGAATTATAGTGCGTACGTTAGCTCAAATGTCATGGTGTTCAAATAGCGTATATATGAAGTCGACCAAAACAGTCGCCTTGAGCTACGCGACGCCTCAAATATGACTATTGTGCAAATGACCGCATAATCGGCCTTAGTTGATTTTGTTAAACTCGTAAAGTTGATACCAGTCCAACGAAGTCGACTGCACTCAATTCCGATGTGTATCGGAGAATTAGTCGCGTCGACGCGACTCTAAGTAACCTATTTATCCAAAGCGGTGAAATCGAGCAAACGGTCTCGGTATTCACCCCAGTCAGTTTTGTTAGACTCGTGAAGCCTATACGAGTTCAACAAAACTGTCTGCGCTCGATTCTGATGAGAATCGACGATTTTATTAGTGGTCTGCGAATAACATATTTATCCAAAATGGTGAAATGGACCAAACAACCTCAATTGACACCAATCAGTCTTGTTAGACTCGTAACGATAGTATGAATTCAACAAATTTATCTGTTTGCGATTCCGACTTCGTTTAATTGAGTTTTGACGTTTACGTATATTAGGCCGTAAACGCTCTGTCAAGCATAAAATGAGCAAACGAACTCGGAATTGATCTCGGATCGTCCCGGTGGATGCGTGTCGGCGAGACGGTCGTAACAAGCCCGTCTGGGGCAAATTCCGAGCCCTATAGAGCGAGATACGAGCCTTTGAATCCACTATTAATAATAATGAGGATAATGATAATATTGATAATGATAATAATAATAATAATAATATACTATATATATATTTTTAACTTAGGTTACGATTTTTACCTTCTCCATTTCACCGAACCAGCAGCCCTCCCTGTACTCGCGCCGTCAAGCTTCTCTCCCATGGCCGACCACCAAAGCTCCTCCAGTTGCCGCTACTCCAAGCCATGGCCAAGCTCCTCTTCTCCAAAACTCTAGTCGAGCCCTCTCTCCTCCCTATCCGAGCAGCTCTCCCAAGGTCGATCTCCTCTCTCTCTCTCTCTCTCTCTCTCTCTAACCCCTCCATGGCCGAGCTCCTCTCAAACCGAGCCACCTCCACCTTCTCCCTCCAGGCCGGCAACCTCAAGATCCTTGCCCGTCCACCCTTGCCAACTGCCGCCTCTCTCTCTTTGTAGCCACATGGCCGACAACTCCAGATTTGGACGAGATCCTCCTCCCTCTCCATTTCCGTCGAGCTCCAAACTCCGGCTCCGGCAAACTCCATGGCCGCCGACCTTGCCGAGCTTCTCCGTTTCAGATCCGGCAAACCGGCGAACTTCACGTCCGGAAGCCAAAACAGCCCACTCGAGGGGCCGACTCCTCTTCGACGACGTCCGACGAGATCCGGATCGGCGAGATCCGGCCATAACCGGGAGCGACGGACAAATGCCGCGTACGCGGCTATTGGGTTGCATGCATGGACACTCAGGTGACTTCCTCCCCTCTCCCTTGGTGCTAGTTTTCTTAGATCCATTAGGCGAGGCATCGACTCAATTGAGTCGATTTGGGAGCGAAATGAAGTTCCGTAGGTTGAGGCCGCGTTAGGGTTTTTCGCCGTAGGGCGTCGATCGCCGCGAAAATACCCTCATTCAACTCCCCGCTTCAATACGAACGTGGGACGTTGGTTTCGTGAGACGTGGTGGCCTCGTGAGGGTGCATGGGAGGAGAGAAGGTGGCTGCCTAAATTAATGCTTGATCAATTAATTCAATTAATGCTTGATTATTAGGATTGTTAATTATGTGGAGGAGAGAAATGTGGCTGCCTAAATCCATATGGGGTTTTAATTTTGTTCCCTGTTAGGGGAATTCAATATATATATATATATCTATACTATAAAGGGAATAGTCATATCTTTGCTAACACCATGGAATCAATATGAACCGTCCGATCCAAGCTGCATCGAATATTAGCCATCTGATTCAATGGAGGAGGGCTGCATATAGTGATTCCTGCAGAAATGGCACTGTTCATCTCCCACAAATTCCCGTTACTCCCGTTTCCCCACCCGCGCCTTACATTTTGACGACAGCGCCGGCGGCGGAGCCGCCGGAGGCCACACCGGACCCCACCGGGGGGTTCGCCTGCCTCCGACGAACCTGCCGGAGGTTGTCCGGTGGGGAACGGGCAGGGCCACCGCCGGCGGTGGCCCTGCCCGTGAACCCCAGCGCCGTACATTTTCACCACAGCGCCGGCGGCCACACCGGACCCCACCGGGGGGTTCGCCTGCCTCCGGGGAACCTGCCGGAGGTTGTCCGGCGGGGAACGGGCAGGGCGAAATCGGGAAGGGGCGGCGGAGCTGGGGATCGGGGGTGAAAAACTGCATTTCTTTAGTCCCACATCGCGGGATTTCAAATATTTCTGGACTATATATGATACCTTAGTCAGCATTAGATTGAAATGAATTAATATTGGAGATTTGGCAGGCCTGCTTCTCTTGCTCTTCTGTTGTACCTGTTACTACTACTGTCCCACTGCCTCGGGGAGGCTGCTGGCAGCCCTTTTTTGGGCATTTTTTTTTTCCATTTTTCGAAGTTTTTTACGGCGTCCTTTATTGAAAAAGGGTATTGATAAATAGACATCATATTTGGCTATTTGGACCCCAATTTTAATCGGACACAATTAATTGATCATTGTACAGCACACCGCTATTTGTACTCAAAATTAAAAAAAATTATTTGATTTTATAGATAGAAGTAGGCATAATATATAGCAGTCTTCCTCACAAAAAACATAGAAATCTGTATTTGCAATCTTAAAAACGTTCTGATTCATAATATGAAGCAGTTGTCGATTGTTTTAGCCGTTTCTCAAATCACCTAAAAATGAAGAAGTGAACATCAATTAGCATTTTAGGCTCTGGCCCTGTCACAACATCCGGCGAAGCCCGCCTTAAATAGGTTATGGGGCCGAATACCGGCGAAGCCCGCCTTGAATAGGTGACGGGGCCGAATATCGGCGAGGGGCGGGCGAAGCCCGCCGACGCCGACAGGGCGGGCGAAGGCCGCCTTGAATGCCAAGCGGGCAAAGCCCGCTTGGTTGCGGGCGAAGCCCGCATTGATGCGGCCGAAGGCCGCCCGAGAGCATCGAGCATGGGCGTAGCCCGTGCGAAGATGCTCGTATATACATATATATATGATTATTTAATGCTTGAGATTTGAAGAGATAGTTTCCTGTTATAGGATTTGTTAATTATAACTTGCATAAATGTGATGAATAATCCTCTGATTATTAGGATTGATAATTATATGGGATAAATGTATTCATAACTTGCACTTGGTTATTAAGGAAATTATGCGCAGCTGGGTTCGAGCCAGTTTTTATGCTTGACCCCGCTGGAATTAGACTTCAGGCTCAGCAAGGAAGTTGTAGCCCTCGGAAAGAGCTTTCCAACGATAGGTTACACGTTTTCTAGGGTGACCTTTATCTCTCTAGATGTCCAGTCGAGTGGACTGTCTAGAGAATTAAATCAGGATTTTGTGCTCTGTTTTCTGTCCAGATTTGGGATGTTGACTTCAATGAGGATTTTGAGTATGAAACACTAAGTTCTGGGTGTTGGATCTTGTGGCGCCCTTAGAGGGGGGGGGGTGAATAAGGGCTAAAATTTACTTTGAAATTTTTCTAATATATTATGATAATTTTAACGGATAAACAAGTAGATTTTTAGACAACCCAAATAAACACTTAGAAAATCATAAGAAATTGGAAATCAAATTTATTTCCACAAGTGATGAATACAAAGGATTGTCGATCTTAATAAAGCTTAAAATCAAGGCTATAATAAAAATAAACTTTTAACAATTTGAGTTTACCAATCCTTCTCCCAAGGATCGGAAGGCTATCACTTGTCTCTCCCTAGACCAAGCCCAAGCCTATCCTCTAGATCTTCCCAAGATCTAGACGTAGCACACAAGGCCACGATTTCCCACCAAGCCACGCAAGGACTTGGACGCTCCGCACAAGGAAGCGATTTTCCCCTAAGCCACGCAAGGACTTAGACGCTCCGCACAAGGAAGCGATTTTCCCTACCAATACAAAGTAAAATGTATATAAATGAAAATACAAGATAAAATAAGAACTCCCTAGAAATTCAGATCTCTGAAAGGACGGTTGAGGCCTCGAGATGATCGTTGATGTAGAAGCGCGTCCGATCTCGTCTTCAATTTCAAACCTTCTCAGCATAAATGGGAGTTCATGAGGTTCTGGAGCTCTCTGGATGGAATGCACTCAGGAAGGGACTTAGAAACTTCAAAGCTCTGAAATCCATGAAGTTTTGAACCCTTTTAATAAAAAAGAGCTGTCGGATTTCCGATAGCTACTGTCGCCGGAATCCGATATCTCCAGAAGCTGCCACGTGTCCCACTAAAACGAAGTTTCTGCGTGAAGTTGAGGTCGTGGTTGAGACGTGAGCTGTCGGATATCCGATAGCACTGTCGGATATCCGTTAGCTAAGGTAACTGCTGCACGTCCTAGCGTTATTGGAAGATCGTGGGCTGTCGGAAATCCGTTAGCGATATCGGAAATCCGATAGCTAGGTATCGGATTTCCGATACTGCTGTCGGAAATCCGATAGCTCCACTTCATTTTTGCCATCTAAAACTTCTCCAGAGTGTAGATGGAGTCGTTCTCATCTCCGAAATGGGGTGGCACGTTCCGTAACTCTTCCTGGATTGAAAGTTATTGCCGTTTGAAGTTTAACATACAAAACTCGTCATTTTGTCTTTTTGATCCATGAACGAGGACGTGTTTCTTTATTTAACATGTATCACCTGTACACTATAAACACACAAAAGAGTAGATCAAATACATCATGGTATTTGTTATTCTCAAACCAAGAGATATTGCTCGATCATGACAACCCACTTTTGGTAATAACAAAAGGGGGAGAATAAAATGAGAAATCTAGTGACATAAATATTTAGGGGGAGCAAAATATATCACGCAGTAATCCTTATAAAGAGTTTTGTCTTTGTGTAGTAAATCTATCACGCAGTAAACCTTTTATTCATGCATATCTTTTATCGCACTTATCTATAAACTCACTAATTTCTCATATGGGTATTTGTTATTCTCAAACCAAGAGATGCG
Source organism: Dactylorhiza incarnata (assembly GCA_033032865.1). Classification (NCBI taxonomy): domain Eukaryota; kingdom Viridiplantae; phylum Streptophyta; class Magnoliopsida; order Asparagales; family Orchidaceae; genus Dactylorhiza; species Dactylorhiza incarnata. The sequence continues at coordinate 3,066,164 of JAWHQI010000088.1, read as the reverse complement.
GAAAGCAAGCTCCAACAATCTCCCCCTTTTGATAATAACAAATACCCATATGAGAAATTAGTGAGTTTATAGATAAGTGCGATAAAAGATATGCATGAATAAAAGGTTTACTGCGTGATAGATTTACTACACAAAGACAAAACTCTTTATAAGGATTACTGCGTGATATATTTTGCTCCCCCTAAATATTTATGTCACTAGATTTCTCATTTTATTCTCCCCCTTTTGTTATTACCAAAAGTGGGTTGTCATGATCGAGCAATATCACTCCCTCTACATAGACGCTTTCCATGAAAACTTTTTAATATACTCCCCCTAAATTGTATTCTCCCCCTAAATGTATGCTCCCCCTAAATGTTATAATTAATTGCAATGGTGCATTCTGAAAAATTGAGATTAGTAAGAGATTTCTTGAATTTATATTTCTCCCCTTTTTTATATTATCAAAAGTTATTTTGAAATAAGGAATGAATAATGATGAAGAAATAATAAATATGGGAGTATATAAGAGTAATAGATTTTATGTCGAGAAGAAAAATAGGATGCAATCAAAAGCTTGTTAAATACTACTTGTTGAGAAAAATATAAGCATGATGTAACATAAAGTAGTAAGCAACATAACTAACATGATAAAGTAAGCATTCTATTTTAAGATACCACTTGCTTAAAAAAAACACAGTGTTAAAAATAATAAGCACTCTTAAACATAAACATCATTTTAGAAGATAAAACCATATAAAGGATAATGAGTTTTAAATTTGAAAAACTGATGTTTGAGTTAAAGATTGAAGAGATGCTATTCCATTAAGATAAAAAAATTGCAAGCATGATTTCATAATATCAAGAAAAGATACACAAACTACAATTTAATAAAATTTGCATTTCAAGTAAACATAAACATTGTAGTGGTCATGCTTTGTTATCTAGTGCATTTACTTAAGTTTGTAGAGATTTGAGTAGATGAGCATTAGGATCCAATTCTCATGAGTAGAAGTTTTATGAAAGATAATGATGTGTATAAAGTAGTGTTTTGATAAAGTATACAAGTGAATCAATCAAAAACACATGACATATATAATGAAATAACACAACATTAAAATACGCAAATAATATTACTTCCACACTATTTCAATGCACATGAATAAATAGTACAACTACCAAGGTGCTCTGTACGCACAATGCTTATTAAGACTTATCAGGGTGCAAAGTAGTGCTTGGGGGATCACTTTTATAATTTTTAGCTTTATTTTCAATTTTTTTGTGATCCGGTGTACTAAAGAGAAGTGGTGTATAAATTGTTTGTTACAAGACACTTTACAATTCTTAGCCAAGGTGCTCAACCTCACAATGCTCATTAAGACTTATCAAGAGGGTGAGTAGTGCTTGGTGGAGTTTTCCTTGTCATTTATTATTTGCTTTTTAGTTTAGTGACTAAGGACTCCGAATTCACTTGTTTTGCAAACATAGCATTTTAAACCACATTTCTCTAAAGAATAAGTGCTTGAAAGACAAAGAATTGTAATAACCAATTCAATGTTGTGTAGGTAATCTATTTAGGCATTTTAATTATTTATGTTATTACACTACACAATCATGGAAGAATAAGATTGTAAACACATGTAGGTTATCAAAAATAAGTGAGTGAATGAATCATTATCAAACATAATACATTACTCATACTTAGAGGCATGCTAAACATTTCTACACATGTTTATCTACAATCAATTTCATTGCACATAACAAGATAATTTTCAAGGCATGAAAAATACAAAACAATGTTTTTAAGAAACTTGAAAGTTAAATTAAACATTGTATTTAATCTTTAATTGATATAATTAATCATCCATCCTTGACAATGACAATGAATAACAATCAGTTTTTTTTTAATAAATTTTTGAATTTTTTTTTGTATATATGCACAAAACAATAAACACACATAAAGAAAAACATATTTTTGTTCTTTGAAATTGTTTTGTAATTTTATATTTGTTTATATATATATATATATATATATATATTCTCTAGAAATCATAGAAGTCTTTAATAGCTCTTTCAGTAAATGATATTCTATGCCTGAGAAATAAACAAAAATAATGTATGAGAAAATACATATATATATTATTATTTTTTTAAGAAATAAAATTTTGTTTTAAAAGGAATAAAAAGATAGAAAACTTTTTACAAACACACAAAATGTTAAAATAATACCAGAAATAATTCAAAACAAACAAAAAAATATTTTGGAGCAAGGGAGCTAACGCCAGACATTAACTTCTTAACGCCAAAACAGAACTGCATTTCTTGATGTTTTGAAAAATATTTTTCTCAATTCATTTGTATTATAAAGAGACCTTCCTTCAGTTGAAATTTCAGAGTATATTGATTAGATTTGAAGGCTCTTTTAGCATGTATTTGGTGATTTTTCAAATACTTGTGTTTGGTAAAATCATTAAATCTCAAAATATTAAAATATGCAAATACATGATGCAATGTTAGAATAAAAAAATATGCATGATTTATGTATTAAGAGTGAGATAATATTCATGCAATGAATATAATATAAGTATATCTAAAATCAAGATACCTTAACTACATGACTACACTCTAGCCCCGTACTAAGTGACGGATGGGCATGAGGAGCTGCACACATGCCGTAGGTTGGGGTGTTAATCCCATATGCATACAAAAGACGACGCTCAACCTAGCACTCTTTCCCCCCAGTGCCTCTCAAGGCCCCACTGGAACCCTCCCCGGTTAAGGACAAGACATGACTTAGAGGTTGGGTCTCTAATGCACACAATCCTACGCCCTCGCTATTGTGAGACACATGTCATAGGTTTATTGATTATGGACATACTAAGCGTATAAGCCTTACATATATTAACTGTGTTATAATTTCATGATTAGTTTTGGATTTACAATTTTATCGAAGATTGTTGATTTTAAATCCATTTAGAAAAGTTTTATTCATGCAAATAACTACAAAGGAAAATAAGATTTTCATATTTTAATGATATAATTTACTTTAGCATTGCAAGATATAACTAGCATGAGCATTGATTTCTATCTATGGTACGTGATAATGCTAGTGTGATGAATTAGGACAACATGGTGCAAAGCTAAGTAAAGATGGACAAATATAAGATTGAGTTGCATGTATTCAAACATAGAGTTTTGAATTTTCATAGACCTAGAAAGAAGTGACAATTCTATTTGATTTCATCTTGTTGATATCAAGTTAATTCATATGTCTAAAGATAATGAGATTCATGCAAACAATAAAGATGCACATCACACACACAAAACAAGATATGAAACTATAATACCAATGCAATCATATATTTCATAATTCCTAAGGTTGATAGAATTAGTTGATTTAAGATAGGTCTTGATGGATCATGAATTATGATATATGATTATAGTAAATTTTAGCATAGGATATTAATAGATCATGGTGGTGATTGTGAAATCATATTTATCATTTTTGAAAAATTTCTTTTGATTTTCATTTTTAGAAATTAGACTAAACAAATACAAGGTATTTGACAATTATGATAATAAAAATAATTTTTCTCGATTATGATTTTCAATATAGGGGCTATTATATGCAGCAACGAAAAATAGGCAAATATGCAATTAGTTGCGCATTTAATATTTTAGCCTAAGACCCCTAAAAATCCATTTAAATCCAATTTTGAAAGTAATTTCATTAGTCTTGATAATATCATTTAGAAAATTTAGCATTCAATTTATAATGATAATATAAGACATTTATAGGCAAAGGATTTAAAAAGGATAAAACAAAAAGAAAAGATAGATCACTTAAAAATTATGACTTTATGTTTAATTTAATTCAATTTTGATTTGATAAACATTATGCTTAAAATATAAAAGTCATATTTCATAATATATCTAAGTGACCTTAGCGTGTTGGCTCAAAAATAAGAAAACAAACAAAAGAAAAAACAATTAAGCATATCATGAAGTAGAGAATTGATATTTCATTTTTAATTGTTTCTACTTCATGCAAATGATAGGATACTAATGAATAAGAGATTTAGGTATCCAAAGTTGACCATGTGGGATGGTTCCTTTGGGTACCCAAATACATCGTGATGGCTTTTGAGAAGATAATGATGAATGAGCCCTTTTAATTAATGTTGATGTATCATTTTTCTTTAAGGGTCTCCATTCATACTTTGGTTGTTTTTCTTTTAAATTCATATTATGATTTTTTGACATCTTTTGGGAATGATAGTTGTTTGAAAAATAATTCATTTGGGATTTATGTTTATTCAAATTATTTTTCAAAATAGATTGATGTTGATAATCATAATGATTTTCATTATATGGATTCTTTGAAATTTTATAAGAGTGATTGTCTTTCTTTAGAAGTGATTGTTGAAAGAGTGGGTTACAATATGTTTTAAAAGATTGATTATCATTTTGATGATTTTCATTTACACTCTTTCTTATAAACATACTCTTAGGATGATATTTTGAATTTTGATTTTCATGAAAAGGAGTTTTTAAATATGAGTCATGATTGAAAATATATTGAGACCTATAATAGTGACTCTTAAGAATTTTATGAGGATCATAATTCCTTTTGAAACCAAACTCCTTTTGATTTAATGTGTGAAAATGGTCCTTTTTAGAAATGATTTTGTAAGTTAATTTATCCTTGTTATTCAAAATCTTATGATGAAATTTATTAGGTGACATTTGAAATTTTTCAACAAAAGATTTTAATTGTTTTAACTTACAAGTTAAAGCATCATTTTCAACTATCAATTTTTCATTATGTTCTTTTGAAACTAAGAGCCCTTTTTCAATTTCCTTGAATTTTTCTTTAAATAAATTGCAATCAAAACAAGGAGTAGGAATTGTAACTAAAGAGCATGAAATAGAATTTAACACATCAATATTTGTTTCTACTTTATCGTTTGCTTTTAAAGATTTATTTTCTAAACGTAATTTGGAATTAGCAATTTTTAACTTTAAAATTTTACGTTTAGCAATTTTAAGCATACGAGAAGTAGAAATAGAATTCGTTACAAAAAGAGAAGATTTAGATTTTTTTACCTTGTTATAGTTTCCGTCTTCTCTTTTGCTTGATGTGTTGCCAACAAATGAGTCCAACATTGTGACGTTGTATTTTTCTTCCTCCAAGCATGAGTCCTCATCGATTTCTTCTCTTGGATCCATAAGGAATTCCTCGTCGATTTCACTCTTAGATTTATCATCCTCCAAGAGTGAGTCCTTGTCAATTTCTTCTCTTGGATCCATAAGGAATTGCTCACAGGCATCATCTGCGGAAGGAAGACTATAAGAATTCTCAAGAAATTTCCAAACTTCATAAGCATTAGGAAGTGTATAAATAAGTTTGAAAATATTTTGATCTAATGCACAATATAGACTATTCATTGATTTGGCATTTAAAAACATTTCATTTTTATTTAAAATATTTAGGGGCATTTTAATTGTAATATTCCAAACTTCAATATCCAAGGATTTAAGAAATTTTTCCATAAGTATTCTCCACCCATTATAATTTTCACCCATAAATAATGGTGGACATAATGATTTTTCATTTTCATAAAAATTATCCCCTCTAGAAGATGCGAGATCATGAAGCGCCATTATTCCCGATTGTGAAGCCGTATTGGAATAACCTCGCTCTGATACCAATTGTTGGATCTTGTGGCGCCCTTAGAGGTGGGGTGAATAAGGGCTAAAATTTACTTTGAAATTTTTCTAATATATTATGATAATTTTAACGGATAAACAAGTAGATTTTTAGACAACCCAAATAAACACTTAGAAAATCATAAGAAATTGGAAATCAAATTTATTTCCACAAGTGATGAATACAAAGGATTGTCGATCTTAATAAAGCTTAAAATCAAGGCTATAATAAAAATAAACTTTTAACAATTTGAGTTTACCAATCCTTCTCCCAAGGATCGGAAGACTATCACTTGTCTCTCCCTAGACCAAGCCCAAGCCTATCCTCTAGATCTTCCCAAGATCTAGACGTAGCACACAAGGCCACGATTTCCCACCAAGCCATGCAAGGACTTGGACGCTCCGCACAAGGAAGCGATTTTCCCCTAAGCCACGCAAGGACTTAGACGCTCCGCACAAGGAAATGATTTTCCCTACCAATACAAAGTAAAATGTATATAAATGAAAATACAAGATAAAATAAGAACTCCCTAGAAATTCAGATCTCTGAAAGGACGGTTGAAGCCTCGAGATGATCGTGGATGTAGAAGCGCGTCCGATCTCGTCTTCAATTTCAAACCTTCTCAGCATAAATGGGAGTTCATGAGGTTCTGGAGCTCTCTGGATGGAATGCACTCAGGAAGGGACTTAGAAACTTCAAAGCTCTGAAATCCACGAAGTTTTGAACCCTTTTAATAAAAAAGAGCTGTCGGATTTTCGATAGCTACTGTCGCCGGAATCTGATATCTCCAGAAGCTGCCACGTGTCCCACTAAAACGAAGTTTCTGCGTGAAGTTGAGGTCGTGGTTGAGACGTGAGCTGTCGGATATCCGATAGCACTGTCGGATATCCGTTAGCTAAGGTAACTGCTGCACGTCCTAGCATTATTGGAAGATCGTGGGCTGTCAGAAATCCGTTAGCGATATCGGAAATCCGATAGCTAGGTATCGGATTTCCGATACTGCTGTCGGAAATCCGATAGCTCCACTTCATTTTTGCCATCTAAAACTTCTCCAGAGTGTAGATGGAGTCGTTCTCATCTCCGAAATGGAGTGGCACGTTCCGTAACTCTTCCTGGATTGAAAGTTATTGCCGTTTGAAGTTTAACATACAAAACTCGTCATTTTGTCTTTTTGATCCATGAACGAGGACGTGTTTCTTTATTTAACATGTATCACCTGTACACTATAAACACACAAAAGAGTAGATCAAATACATCATGGTATTTGTTATTCTCAAACCAAGATATGCGGAAAGCAAGCTCCAACACTGGGTTTTTGAGGTAAACATAAAAGTTGTAGCTCTTCTTCTTAGCTTTCCAGATTGGGGTTAATCATAATTTTTGGTTGAGTAGAGCTTTCTGAATGTCTGTTTTACTGAACAGTGTCGTATCACACTCGATTACGGTAATTTATGAATATCTCCCAAAATATTGCTTCGACCCTCATGAAAATTGGTGGAGTGATTATTATCAAGATTATAATCATCCATGTGAAGTTTTGTAATTTTTGGGTGCGTCGTTTTTAAAGTTATTAATCTTCCGTTGAATGTCTTAATTGTGGTGTAAATGCTAAGTCGGAAGCTCGGATAAATTAAAGTCATATACGAATCATGTTATAGATGATGAGACACTGTGACAGTGATTTTAGAGATATTGATGTTGGGATAAATTCTTAAGGGAATGTGTATGATTGAAAATGCGCACTAGTAGTCCCGTAGAATCATGATAGAGAATTACCATGTATGAACACGCTATCGCCCTACTTTTGTTGGAACGTTGTTGAACGTTATGTGCAGGCCGGTGGTGCCTTGAATTGTTTATGCGCAGGCCGGTGGTGCTTTGAAATGTTTATGCTAAGGCCAGGGATGCCTTGAGATGTTTTGCGAAGCATGATAAGAAGGGACTAAGTTGATATCCAAGGGTGCTTGATAGCATAAGGTAATTACATGGTATTGCTTGGGTGAGTTGATGTTCATGATTGCATACGGTGGGATTACTTGTGGCCGGTTTCTCAGTTCTTGGAGCGAACATGAAAGTTGTAGCTATCGGAGAGACCTTTCCAAAATGGGGCGACACGATATTTTCGGAGGAGTGTAGCTCCCCGAAATCCAATTCTCGAGGGCTGTCCTGTTTGGGTACATCATTCTGAAATTGTGATTTATTAATAAAATGTTAGCGGACAGATCATAGATTTAACACTTCGCGGATGATGTTCGAATGTGCACCTCGATGATGCAATAACAAATTAAAGTATTGTTATAAATGCTTAATCCTTAGGATCGCAAGAAATATAGTTGAACCGATGCTGTGATAATCATTGAAGGTATTTGTCACTAATGATGATTGTTTATGATTACAATAAATTTAGTGGGTATTCTCGTACGGATTTAAGGTGATTTATCATCCGTAATTGAATAAGAAGACGTCGGTAATGATTGTAGTATATCGAAGGGATCACGTGCAAGATCCTCAGAATCATGTGTGAGATTAGGATGAATGCACAAGCAGTCATGTGCGGAGTTGAGGTTATGAGTTCCCTAAACGAGTAGGCATCGTACTCAAATGTGATATAACAAGTAATATGATCTTCTGGAAATAGTGATTTTATGTTCATATGAAGCTACTGTAATTTTCCCAGAATTTTAGGAAGCCAAAATCTTGTACTTGATGTGTAAAATTATTTTTCCATTCATTCATTGAAAATTAGGGATTATGGTTATTTGATTGTTGGAAAAATATGAAATCTTGGAAATCTTTTTATCATGTCCCACTTCATCTCTGGAAGGATATTTAACAAGTTTGAATTCATTAGCATGATACCTCCTTCACACCTTAGATTCTGGTTAGTAATTAATAAATATTTTTAGAGGGCAAAATTATATGAAACATGTTTGGATTTTGATTATTCCTCATTTTTGTCCATTATGAACCTATGATAATAATTAGAAGTCATTTGGAAGTAATTTGATCAAGGTTCCACCTTAGGAATCTAAGTTAGATGTATGTCGTGGTCTGCGGATAGTAAAAACTCATTATGATGAATAGGTCAATATAATCATAAGAAAATCGGGGAGAATTGGATTACAATAAGAGATGAGTTTAGACCACTTGGAGGACTAAGAGTTATTAGAGTTGAGTCCGAAAGATTGATTTGCAGGAGCTTGTGTAGCTTTCTGTCTTTCTTATACTCTGATTTGGACATTATTACTTATTGTGAATCTTTGGTTTTTAATACTTTCTTTCATTGATGGGTTGGCGCTGTGTAGTTGGTTTAGCCGGCAGGATAGGCGTCTTGTGGGGGAGGCTAGCTCGTGTGCTAGCGCTTCCGCAAGGCGGCTGTCCTGGGCATAAGACTCCCCTCGACCGTGTTTTGTGTTCCGGGAGGGTAATCTTACAGACTACAGCAATTTGAACCAAGCGTGCCCGAAGGACAGCTTCCCCCTCCCAAGGATTGACCAGCTTGTCGACGCTACGGCAGGCCATGAGCTGCTCAACTTCATGGATGCTTATTCAGGTTACAACCAGATAAGGATGAACCCCGCAGACGAAGAACATACTGCCTTCCGCACCGACCGGGGAGTCTACTGCTACAAGGTGATGCCTTTCGGCCTTAAAAACGCCGGAGCCACCTACCAAAGGCTAATGAACAAGGTCTTCAAGGACCTCATCGGAGAAACGATGGAGGTTTACGTGGACCACATGCTAGTAAAGAGCGTCCACCGGCGCGACCACTTGGAAGACTTGGAAAAGTGCTTCCAGCTTCTCCGTCGCTTCCAGATGCGGCTCAATCCCTGCAAGTGTGCGTTTGGTGTGATGGCGGGGAAGTTTCTAGGTTTCATGGTAACCCATCGGGGAATTGAGGCCAACCCCGAGAAGATCAAGGCGTTGGAGGATATGTCGCCACCTCGCTCAATTAAGGAAGTACAACGCCTAAACGGGAGGATCGCCGCTTTGTCCCGTTTCCTATCACGAACGGGAGACAAGTACCTCCCCTTCTTCAAAATCCTCCGGGGAGCGCGCCATTCAGGTTTCCAGTGGACGGACGAGTGCCAAGTGGCCTTCGAGCTACTCAAACAGTACCTGGCTTCGCCACCGCTCCTGTCAAAGCCCACCCCCGGGGAAACTCTGTTCTTGTACCTGGCCGTGTCGCCTACAACTCTTAGCTCAGTGCTCGTGAAAGACGAAGGAGGGGTGCAGCGACCGATCTACTACCTCAGCAAAGTCCTCACTGACACCGAAACCAGGTATCCGGCAGCAGACAAGACAGCCTTGGCTCTTATTTTCTCAGCTAGAAAACTTAGGCCCTACTTCCAGGCCCATGCAGTCAAAGTATTGACGCAACTCCCATTGCGGGCAATCCTCCAGAAGCCGGAAGTCTCGGGGAGACTTGTAAAGTGGGTCGTAGAACTCGGCGAGTTCGACATCCAATTCCTGCCTCGGCCCGACATCAAGTCACAGGTGCTCGCCGACTTCGTAGTGGAATACACCATCCCGCCAGAAACAACCCTCATTAAAGACACCACCAGCCCCCGTTGGACCCTCTATGCCGACGGCGCCTCTGGAGCTGAAGGGGCCGGAGCAGGATTGCTACTCATAAGCCCCGAAGAGATCACCCTGGATTACGGACTCCGGCTAAAGTTCCCCGCAACAAATAACATCGCGGAATACGAAGCACTGATCGCCGGACTCCGACTCGCCATCGACTGCAAAGTCGAGAGCCTAACGATCTATACATACTCCCAACTCGTGGTCTCACAGTTTGAAGGAGATTACGAGGCTAAGAGCGAACAGATGGCAAAGTACCTCGCATTCGCGAAATCACTTCTCCAGAAGATCTCATCGTATCAGATTCTACACATCCCCCGAGAGCAGAATTCCAGGGCGGATGCTCTATCCAAGCTCGCCACCTCACCCTCCAGCTACCAGTCTCGAAGACGCCGAATCGAAGAAGTCGTGATCCCAAGCATTCAAGGGTCATGGGAAATCGCAGCCATCCACCAGGAAGAGTCATCCTGGATGACCCCATTGCGAGCTTACCTCGAGCAAGGGCACTTTCCCGAAGATCGCCTAGAGGCGCGAAGGCTACGAATGCGGGCAGCATCGTTCACCATTATAGACGGGGAGCTTTATAAACGGGCATTCTCAGGACCATATCTAAAATGCCTGCCAGCGGGCGAGGCGGACTACGCCCTCAGGGAAGTACACGGAGGAGTCTGCGGAGAGCACCTAGGCGGAAAGGCATTAGCGCGGAAAATACTGCGTCAAGGCTTCTATTGGCCAACAATGAGGAAGGACGCGACCGACTTTGTCCAGAGGTGCAAAAGCTGTCAGCTGCACGCCAACATGCCTCATCAACCCCCGGTCTCACTTTCCACGCTGCAGAGTGCGTGACCATTCGCGCAGTGGGGGATCGATCTCCTCGGTCCCCTACCTCTAGCATCCGGGCAAAGGAAGTTCATCATCCTAGCCATCGACTACTTCACCAAATGGGTGGAGGCGGAGCCCCTGGCCAAAATTACGGAAGAAAACGCCAAACAATTCGTCTGGAAGAACATCGTCTGCCGCTTCGGCATCCCGGCTGCGATCATTGCCGACAATGGCACTCAATTCACTGGGAAGTCCTTCACCAAGATGTGCGAGGATCTGAAGATCAACCTGCGTCACACGGTCGTGGCACATCCGCAAACCAACGGACAAGTAGAAGTCACAAACCGCACCATCCTCAAAGGACTGAAAACACGCTTGGAATAAGCCGGGGGACAGTGGGTAGACGCACTCCCGAATGTGTTGTGGGCGTATCGCATAACAGAGAGGACTCTTACAGGGGAGACACCTTATAACCTCTGTTACGGAACCGAAGCTATCATCCCCGTCGACATCGGCGTTCCGAGTGCTCGAGTATTAACCTTCGATCCCAGCAAGAATGATGGATTGCTCCGAGAAAACCTCGATCTAATCCCAGAAGTTCGAGACAGCGCTGCTCACCGTGCTGCACTCTACCAAATGTGTGTCGCCCGGACTTACGACAGGAGGGTAAAGCCCAGACCAATCAATGTAGGAGATCTCGTCTTACGCAGCATCGAGGCCACCGGTAAAGGCCCCCAAGGAGATAAGCTCTCACCGGCCTGGGAGGGCCCGTACGTAGTCACCACAGTCGTGAAACCCAGAACATACAGGCTCAAGACGGCGGAAGGGAAGACTTTGCCACGCACCTGGAACGCTCAAAACCTGCGCCGCTTTTACCAGTGATCCAGGGACCTCTACCATGTACTAAGCCACGAGCTCAAGCTCGTGCAAACTTATCTTCAATTTATGTACAAGCCGCGAGCTCAGACTCGTGCACCTATCTTATATTACATGTTATGTAAAAGCCGCGAGCCCAGACTCGTGCACCTATCTTATCTTACATAAAGCTATGCACCAAATGATTTCATACTGTAAAACCATATTTTGACACTTACACTCACTTAAGGAAAAAACTTTATAAAGAGGCCCTGCCTCGGGGGCTTTGCACCGCCGTCGATTGAAGGCTCGCACTTCTCCTCCGCCGTCGAGTCCCAACGTCGTAGGGGCCTGCCCCCCCTACGTTCGCCCCCGGTTTGAATACACCAGCTATTCACCGGCCACTTCGAGGCCCTGCCTCGGGGGGCTTTGCACCGCCGTCGATTGAAGGTTCGCCCTTCTCCTCCGCCGTCGAGTCCCAGCGTCGTAGGGGCCTGCCCCCCCTACGTTCGCCCCCGGTTTGAATACACCAGCTATTCACCGGCCACTTCGGGGCCCTGCCCCGGGGACTTTGCACCGCCGTCGATTGAAGGTTCGCCCTTCTCCTCCGCCGTCGAGTCCCGGTGACGTAGGGGCCTGCCCCCCTTACGTTCACCCACAGTTTGAATACACCCGCTATTCACCGGCCAAGCCGCGAGCACAGACTCGTGCAAAAAGCCGCGAGCACAGACTCGTGCAAAAAAGCCGCAAGCACAGACTTGCGCAAACTAATTTTCTATTGTGTAAAAGCCGCGGGCTCAGAACCGCGCAAGCTAATCTGTCATTTTGCAGAAACCCCTCAGCCCATACGGATATCAGAGCCGGGCAGCAAGCCCACAATGACCTCGGAAAACCAACACCCTCCGACATCAGCTCCTACCAGAAAAGCGCCGCACAGAGGACAATGGGTAAAGCCGCCGCAGAAAAAATCAAAACCTTTGAACTCCTCGCTACAGAACTCGGACTCCGAAGGTTTAGGGGGCTTATGTTGTACACCCGTAAAGGCCTTGGGACGCACCCGAAGAAAGCCCCGGAAAAGAGAGGAGGGGTCGACAGTCAAAGAGCGCGGTAGCACGCAGGCTGCACCCCCCGACCGCACCGCCCTTAGGGGTGCGGTCGGCCAAGTCGCACCCCCCAAGGGGGTGCGGCCGAGCCGCACCCCCCTTGGGGTGCGGCCAAGCCGCACCCGTTGGGGGGTGCGGCCAAGCCGCACCCCTTGGGGGATGCGGCCAGGCCGCATCCCCCCTTTTGGGGGGTGCGGCCAGGCCGCATCCCCCCTTTTGGGGGGTGCGGCCAGGCCGCACCCCCTTGGAGGGTGTGGCCAATCCGCACCCCCCCCCCCCTTGGAGGTGCGGCCAATCCGCGCTCACCCCTCCTCGGGGTGCGGTCCGGCGCCCTCTCCTCGCCAAAGGACCCCGGTCCCCCCCTTGGGGGGCAACTCCCCGTCCGCCGTCCGCCCGAGGCACCCCCGTGGTTCGTTGCACACTTGGAGCACTTCGGCGCTAGCGCGCGCTCAGAACATTTCTGAGCGCGCTCAGGAAGTTTTCTCACTTTTTGTCTTTCCGGCTTCTCGCTTTTTGGGTTTCCGGCTTCTCACTTTTTGGGTTTCCGGCTTCTCACTTTTTGTCTTTCAGGTTTCTCACTTTTCAGGAACAGTCGGTCGCCTTTTTCGCCTCCAACAGAGCTGCCCGAACTGCCCGAGCCGCCCAAGCTGCCCGAAGGGCAAGGTGGTCATTTACGAAAAATGGCGATCAGTGTGCCCCAAACCGGAAAATATGATTCGTCCACCGAGCATTTATGGAAACTGTCAATGACAAGATTACCAGACTACCCTCGGCCAAAGCTATAAAAAGGGCCCTGGGGCTTCATTTGAGAGGACCTTGACTTCTGGACCTGGGAGAGCTCCTTGCAGACTTTTGCGGAATTCTCCTTCGGTGCTTGAAGATCTACTTCGTGGACTTGAAGATCTTCATCATCCCGAAAGGCGACTAGCCTTCTCACTTCCGAAAGGCGACTAGCATTCTCAGAAGAAAAAGGCGACTAGCCTTCTCACTTCCGAAAGGCGACTAGCATTCTCAGAAGGAAAAGGCGACTAGCCGTCTCACTTCCGAAAGACGACTAGCATTCTCAGAAGGGAAAAAGACTTAGTTTTTCCGAGAGGTGGCCTGTCACCCTCCCAGCTCGTTCTCTCTCTCTCTCTCTCCAAATATTGTAACGAGCAGCGGCCTGTCGCGCTCAAGTTCTAGTTTCCAAGTTGTAACCCCCAGAAGATAGTGAAGTTTGGTCAGCACAGCTCCGGTCGCGTAGTTTTTTACCCTTTCCGGGTTTTCCACGTTAAAAAGTCCCTGTGTACTCAGCAAATCTCTAATTGACTGTTTGCGCGCTTAGTTCGCTCACGAGCTAAGGTGGTTCAAGTGAACCGGTCTACCACGAGCCCTAAGCGTTCCGCAACAAATATGAGATTTTGAATAGTTTTGATAACTAATTTAATATAATTGTGTATGATATTAAACTAAATTTAATATAAATATGCTCATGTTCTGTTCGCCATATATGCAAAATAACAATGAACAATATGTTGTTGGAGATTATACGCGAGGAGATCACGTGCAAAGATGTTAGTTATTACATAAATTCTATTACTTATTGTTGCGGTCTATTCGAGGCTTCTAAAATCGGTCCAGAATGAATCGTCTTAGCCCATTAGCGCTCGAGTGTGCAAACAGTCACAAAAATGGAAAAGCTGACAAGACAATTTTTCAGCGTGAAAAATCCCGAAAAGGGGTGAAAAATCACATGGCCGGATCTATATCTGTGTCGACCAAACTTCCACTATTTGCTGGCGTTGTACAGAGCCTTTAAGAGGAGGCGAGGGCGACAGACCGCTCCTCGTTACAATTGTTGGGAGCGAGAGAGGTGCTCGGAGAGTGACAGACCACCGCTCACGAAGCTAAATTTTTTGCATGCTGCAGAAAGGGATGTTGCGCTCTAAGCACTCTGGGCGCTCTGGAGCTTTCGATTGTTGCTTGAAGGCTGGATTGGTGCGTTCTGTACGTCTTTGTCTCTGTCGCTTGCCTCCTGCAGCGTGAGAGGAGTCTGGAGTGAAGATCTTGAGTGTGCGGAGTGCTTGTTGTTGCGTACGTGGGGGTGCGCTTGGAGCGGTCTTGAGAGCGAAGCGCACGACAACGCGCTTGGAGCGGTCTTGGGAGCGGAGCGCGCGAAGACGCGCTTGGAGCGGTCTTGAGAGCGGAGTGCCCAGATGCGCGCTTGGAGCAGTCTTGAGAGAGGAGTGCCCAGATGCGCGCTTGGAACGGTCTTGAGAGCGGAGCGCATGGAAGCGCGCTTGGAGCGGTCTTGAGAGCGCAGCACGCGGAGGCGCACTTGGAGCGGCCTTGAGAGCGGAGCGCGCGGAGGCGCGCTTGGAGCGGCCTTGAGAGCGGAGCGCGCGGAGGCGCGCTTGGAGCGGCCTTGAGAGCGTAGCGCGCGGAGGCGCGCTTGGAGAGCTCTTGAGAGCGCAGCGCGCGGAGGCGCGCTTGGAGCGCTCTTGAGAGCGCAGCGCGCGGAGGCGCGCTTGGAGCGCTCTTGAGAGCGCAGCGCGCGGAGGCGCGCTTGGAGCGCTCTTGAGAGCGCAGCGCGCGGAGGCGCGCTTGGAGCAGAACGTTTGCTCGAAGGGGGGGGGGGGGGGAACGCCTTCAAAGGATCTTCAAGGCGCTCGAAGATCTTCGAAGGAGTCTTCGAGGAGCGGAGAGAGGATGAAGATATCTGAGCCGTCTTCGAAGTGCTTGAAGGATGTTCAAGGGCGTCTTCGAGGAGAGGAGAGAGGATGAAGATCTCTGAGCCGTCTTCAAAGTGCTTGAAGGATCTTCAAGAGCGGCTTCGAAGAGCGAAACGCTTCCTTGAAGGAGGATGAACGCCTTCAAAGGATCTTCAAGGCGCTCAAAGATCTTCGAAGGAGGCGAAGATGATCTTCGAAGGAGGCGAAGATGATCTTCGAACTAGGCGAAGAAGATCTTCGAAGGAGTCTTCGAAGAGAGGAGGGAAGATGAAGATCTCTGAGCCGTCTTTGAAGTGCTTAAAGAATCTTCAAGGGCGGCTTCGAAGATGAAGGGGATCTTCAAGAGAGCGATCTCTTGAACTTAGGAGGAAGGAGGAGGAGAAAAAGATGGAATGGAAGGAGAGCCCTGAGGTCTTATTTATAGGCCCTAGAGGTGGTTACAGTAGTTATCTGGTTATTCGTAGACCGTAACCACCATAGTTGCTATGCGCAGGTCGGGCTTATAAGATTTGAGACACATATTATTTTGGTATTATTCTATGCGCAACCCGATATGATTTTGGACATTTACACCCACCCATAGTGGGTGGTTACGGTGGTTATGCGTGTTGAAACCAAGACTTGGGAGCGGGGCGAGTGGAACTCGCCCCCTCCTTGGGAGCGGGGCGAGAGGAGCTCGCCCCCTCCTTGGGAGCGGGGGTGAGAGGAGCTCGCCCCCCTTGCTGAGAGCGGGGTGAGTGGAGCTCTCCCCCTCCTTGGGAGCGGGGGCGAGAGGAGCTCGCCCCCTTTGCTGGGAGCGGGGCGAGTGGAGCTCGCCCCCTCCTTGGGAGCGGGGGCGAGAGGAGCTCGCCCCCTTGCTCGGAGCGGGGCGAGAGGGGCTCGCCCCCTCCTTGGGAGCGGGGGCGAGAGGAGCTCGCCCCCCCTGCTGGGAGCGGGGCGAGAGGAGCTCGCCCCCCTCTTGCTCGCCTCCTACACGAGCTGGGCGAGCGGGAGGTCTCTACCTCCACCGCTCGCCCTCCTCTCTCCCTGCTCTGGAACATACTAAAAAATGATATTCTACAAGACCTCTTTGGTCTCGGGAACCCATTCGGCGAATACAGGGTTGTACACAATCCCCGCTCTTTTCGAGCGAGGTACACGCTCGGAAAGAAACATTCAACCCTGCATATTCGACGAGTGGCGCTGAAAATCCGGCTAACGGAGCTGCCTCGGGAAAAAACATATAGCCTCCCCGAGAGGTCCACCCACCCTGCCGGCTAGCGAGAGCCCGCCTAATGAGAACTCCTCGGGGGAAAAACACTTAGCTTCCCTAGGAGGTCAACCTGTCCTGCCGGCTAGTGAGAGCCCGGTCAGCGGAACCATCCGAGGGAAAAATTCTGACCTCCCTGGGAGGTCAACCTGCCATGCCGGCTAGAAAGAGCCCGGTCAGCGGAACCATCCGAGGGGAAAAATTACGACCCTCCCTGGGAGGTCAACCTGCCCTTCCGGCTAGAGAGAGCCCGGTCAGCGGAACCATCCGAGGGAAAATTTTTGACCCTCCCTGGGAGGTCAACCTGCCCTGCCTGCTAGAGAGAGCCCGGTCAGCGGAATCGTCTGGGAGAAAGAAAACTTTGCCTCCCTGGGAGGTCAACCTGCCCTGCCGGCTAGTGAGAGCCCGGTCAACGGAACCATCCGAGGGGAAGAGAACTTTGCCTCCCTGGGAGGTCAACCTGCCCTGCCGGCTAGAGAGAGCCCGGTCAGCGGAACCGTCCAAGGGAAAGAGAACTTTGCCTCCCTAGGAGGTCAACCTGCCCTGCCAGCTAGTGAGAGCCCGATCAGCGGAACCCTCCGAGGGGAAGATAACTTTGCCTCCCTATGAGGTCAACCTGCCCTGTCGGCTAGAGAAAGCCCGGTCAGCGGAACCATCCGAGGGGAAGAGAACTTTGCCTCCCTGGGAGGTCAACCTGCCCTGCCGGCTAGAGAGAGCTTGATCAGCGGAACCATCCGAGGGGAAGAGAACTTTGCCTCCCTGGGAGGTCAACCTACCCTGCAGGCTAGAGAGAGCCCGGTCAGCGCCGTCCGAGGGAAAGAGAAATTTGCCTCCCTGGGAGGTCAACCTGCCCTGCCGGCTAGAGAGAGCCCAGTCAGCGGAACCATCCGAGGGGAAGAGAACTTTGCCTCCCTGGGAGGTCAACCTGCCCTTCCGGCTAGAGAGAGCCCGGTCAGCGGAACCATCTAAGGGGAAGAGAACTTTGCCTCCCTGGGAGGTCAACCTGTCCTGCCGGCTAGAGAGAGCCCGGTCAGCGGAACCATCCGAGGGGAAGAGAAATTTGCCTCCCTGGGAGGTCAACCTGCCCTGCCGGCTAGTGAGAGCCCGGTCAGCGGAACCATCCGAGGGGAAGAGAACTTTGCCTCCCTGGGAGGTCAACCTGCCCTCCGGCTAGAGCGAGCCCGATCAGCGGAACCATCCGAAGGGAAGAGAACTTTGCCTCCCTGGGAGGTCAACCTGCCCTGTCGGCTAGTGAGAGCCCAGTCAGCGGAACCATCCGAGGGGAAGAGAACTTTGCCTCCCTGGGAGGTCAACCTGCCCTGCCGGCTAGAGAGAGCCCGGTCAGCGGAACCATCCGAGGGGAAGAGAACTTTGCCTCCCTGGGAGGTCAACCTGCCCTGCCGGCTAGAGAGAGCTCGGTCAGCGAAACCATCCGAGGGGAAGAGAACTTTGCCTCCCAGGGAGGTCAACCTGCCCTGCCGGCTAGAGAGAGTCCGGTCAGCGGAACCATCCGAGGGGAGGAGAACTTTGCCTCACTGGGAGGTCAACCTGACCTGCCGGCTAGAGAGAGCCCGGTCAGCGTAACCATCCGAGGGGAAGAGAACTTTGCCTCCCTGGGAGGTCAACCTGCCCTGCCGACTAGAGAGAGCCCGGTCAGCGGAACCATCCGAGGGGAAGAGAACTTTGCCTTCCTGGGAGGTCAACCTGCCCTGCCGGCTAGAGAGAGCCCGGTCAGCGGAACTATCCGAGGGGAAGAGAACTTTGCCTCCCTGCGAGGTCAACCTGCCCTGCTGGATAGAGAGAACTCGGTCAGCAGAACCATCCGAGGGGAAAAGAACTTAGAAAGACTTTTATTACATTAGTCATCCGGTTACATGCAAGAAAAACTAAGTAAGGAAATAGACCATCATATTACATGGATTTAAAGAAAAAGCTAAGCACGGAGACCGGGACTTGGACTTCTACTCCCAGGCATAGTCCTCCTCGACCTCCTCTGGTTGCTGACGCTGCGACTTCGGACCCCTCGCCTCCCTCATTTCCAAAAACTCGGGGCAGGTGGATGTCGCGTGACCCTCCTCGTCGTGGAAGTCACAGTAAGGTAACTCCGCCCGGACTCCTCCTCTTCCTCCCTTACGGTTTCTTCATCTTCTATAGCCGATCGCCATAGTTTGCTGAGGTGGTGGAGAGGGTGCCTTCGGTCCCTGCCTCCACCCTGGGAGGTCGGGCCCCTCCTCCTGGGAGTTGTCCTCCTCTTGGTCGAACTTCCTCTTGGGAGCCCCTATCCACCCCCCTGCTGCCTTGCCTCTGACTCACTTAGCTTGGCCAATTTTCTTGCGAATTCCGGGTTGGCCTCCTCACTCTCAACTTCTTCTATCACCCTTTCCATCAACTCCTCAAAAGACAAAGGAGCTCTCCTCTTGAGGTCCATCTTGAAGAATCCCCCCTGCAGCCCCACGATGAAAGCGAGCTGGAGGGTGTAGCCTGACACCTCTTGGGTGAGGAGAACCTCCTCCTAGAACCGGTCAACATAGTGAGCCAGTGACTCCCCTGGTTCTTACTTGATCTTGAAAAGTGCTTCGGCATCTTGCTTTCTCTTCCTTGATGTCGAGAAGCGCAGTAGGAAACCTCGACGCAAGTCTTCGAAAGCATAGATGGATCCCGCAGGGAGCTGGTGGAACCAATCTCTAGCCTTCTCCTTCAGAGTTGTCGTGAAGAGTCGACACTTGAAAGCGTCCGACATGGGCCTGATGGAGACAATGTCCTCAAACCACTGCAGGTGCAGGACAGGGTCATCCTTGCCGGAGTAGGGAGACATCTCCAGCCCTCCGAACCCCTCTGAACTGGGGCCGAGAGGATCAGCTCACATAAAGGACTTCCACTGCTCGCCCCCCTTTGGGGCTGGGCGAGTGGGTGCTGGCTGCCTCCCCACTCGCCCCCTTGGGGCTGGGCGAGTGGGGGCCTGGCGCCTCCCCACTCACCCCCTTGGGGCTGGGCGAGTGGGGGTCTGGGACCTCCCCACTCGCCCCCTCCTAGGGGACTGGGCGAGTGGGGGTCGAATGCCTCCCCCCCACTGGCACCTCCTTCCCAGATTGCTGGCCGAGAGTGCTCTCGCCCACCTGCTGAGGCGAGACCTCCAGACCACTTCCTCTCTTACCTTCGCCTATCGCGGCGAAGGTTAGCTGCAAGGTCTGCAGGACCTCCCGCTTGAAATTTTCAAACATCTCCAACATCACTCCAACCACTGGGGGCTGCGAGTGGCTTGGGTCGGATCCTCCACCTCCAGCCATGGAGCTCATCTTGACAATTTCTTGAGTTGGTCACTCTCTACACTCACCGCACCATAAATGTTGAAACCAAGACTTGGGAATAAGACTTAGTCTCTGTAGAGTTCGGGCCCTCAACAAGTTGAGGGGTGACCTCACACTTACTACTCCCAAGGGAGAGATCTAGGCTAAGAGGCTAAGGACAAGACCAAGGGCTTAGCGAGGAGGTCCCACCACACACCCGGAAGATCGTTGAGTGCTTCCCCTCCCAAGCCAATGCTAAGCTTGGGCACCTTTTGGAGGCTCTCCTCACCCACTAAAGAGACTTGGGGAGAGAGATAGCCAAAAGAGAGATCTAGAGAGAGGTCCCTCCAAATGGTGCTCCCTTGGTCCTATTTATAGGATTTTGAACTTGGTCTGCCAATAACCACAATCTAGCCTACGAGATTACCAAGATACCCTCGGACTTGGCCTGCGTACAGCCAAATCCCGTTGTTCCGAGGCGCTAAATGCAGACCACTCCCTCTCTTCGGGGCTAGGCGAGGCGAGCTGGAAGGGTGTCTCCCTCCTGAGCTCGTCCCCTGCTGGGGGCAGGGGCGAGAGGAGCTCGCCCCCCTGCTGGGGGCGGGGGACGAGAGGAGCTCGCCCCCCCCCCCCCCCCACCTGGGATCCCCCCTGCTGGGAGCGGGGCGAGAGGAGCTCGCCCCCTCCTTGGGAGCGGGGGCGAGAGGAGCTCGCCCCCCTTGCTGGGAATCGAAACCGAACCGGAACCGCAAAGAACCCAACCGAACCGTTCGCAAATTATTTGGGTTCCGGCTTGAATTTTGAAACAATGAACAACATTGGTCCGGGTGTGGTTCTTTCATTTTATTATCCGGATCGGAACCGCAATATACAAGTCTCAAGCGGTTTCAAAAATTTTAGAACCGATCCGAACCGGACCGAAGCAAAACCGAACCACAACCCGTTTATTATTATTATTATTATATTGTTATTTTTTATTATATATTTATAATATCTATACTTACTATTATAAGGTGAAACTGGCGCGGTTTGAACTCAAACCGCAATCGGAACAAAGGGGGTCTGTTTTGGAGTGAAAAAAATCTCACCGCACCAATACCGTGCTGCGTGGTTTGACATTGGTGCGATTTAGAGTCAGTTTTTGCGGTGTACTTTCGATTTTTATACAGTCATATAATGTATTTTCAAATTTATTCACATATTTTTCTGAAATATTTTGTTTTAAAAATATAGAAGATATACAACTACTATTTAATAGTAATCATGAAAGACAATTATAATTGTAGCTGATAAATTAGTCAAATTGAATTAACTAATATATTCTTCAAACAAATTTTTTATTGTAAAATAAGATTCAAGAGTAACAATTCAAAATTATTTACCTTATGTTGAGTCGTGATCTTCAACAACATGAACATTGCATTAACATTACATGATCGTGATCTTTGAATTTTTAAAATCGGCGCGATCTGCTGCAATTTTGTGGTTTTAGTTTAAAACTTTTAGCCTGACTTACTATATATTATACAAAAAGTACTCCCCTTAGTGTAACGCGAAATTTCTACGCCCAGGTTTCAGACTTCGAAGTCCCTCTTGCAAAAAAAACTAAACGGGTATACTTTTTCCCTCCAATATTTTATTTTTGACCTCTCTCATTCATTCCGTCAAGTTTGATTTTGGTTCTAGTTAGAACCAATTGGAACCAGACCGAACCGCATAGAACCGTACCGAACCGTTACTAACCGGTTTGGTTTTGGTTCTTGTTGAACCGTATCCGTAACCGTTAACACGATGGTTCCAAATATTATGCTGGAACTGGAACCTGAACCGAAACCGATCAAACCAAATACAGTTTTGGTTCTAATTTGAAGAACTATTACCTTAGCGGTTCGGTTCACAGTTTTAGTAGAATCGTAACCGAACCGGAACCGTGACAGCTCTAAGTACACCTAATGCAGTCGGACTCCACAAACTAATAGTGACACCGTCAAATTCATCACAATCATCAAGGTGTTCTACCATTATTATTATTATTATTCAAACTAAAATAGAATAATAGATATTATTATTTTTATCTTTATTTATAAATGAATATAGATATCTTGCCAGGCACACCATGGATCGGATATCAGCCGTTCGATTGAAATAATTTTCGATTTCTCTTCAAGCCGTGCCACGGATCGCATATCAACCGTGATTCCAAATCCCTCTTCAAGCCGTGCCACGGCGACACCTGGCGCTGCCGCCTTCAACCCCGTCCTTCCCTCATCCTCGATTCCCGTCGCCTGCCGCTGCCGCCTATGCGAAGTGCCACGGCGACGAAACCGCCTAAGATTTCTGCCCTCGCATGCCTGTCGCTGCCGCTGCCCCTCCCGCCTACTATTCCGCTGCCGCTGAAGGACACTGTGTATGCCGACAATGCCCTTTCCCCGGTATTTCATCCCGCCGCTCTTCCACTGGATCGTTACCTCGCGTCCACGCCTCCGTTCTCCTCCCCCGCAGCTATCTCTTATTCCTCGCCTACGGCCGCCTGCGTCGCAGCTCCTCAACCCCCTTGCGTCTCTGCGCCTCTCTGCTCTGCGCCCTGCTACGTCGCCGCCCGCAGCTAATTTCTCTGCCTCTATCTTCTCTGTGACACCTGCTCCGCCGGGTTTGTTCTCATTTGGTTAATTTTGTTCATTTGCTTACTGATTTTGTTGCCTTATGATTTGCAAACCTATTTGATTTCCTTGCCGCAGTCGACTCCTCTCGCCTGCAACTTCACCTTCGGCTTCTCACCGGCCTACCAACCCATCCTCATATCTGCACTCTGTGGCAGCATTTTCGACGACGCCTGCTTCGCAAGAACTCGAACTCGATCGGTCAGCTGCCTCCTTTCTGTACCTATGTTTTTTCAAATGACAATTTTCTCCTGCTTATGTTCAATTTGTTGTTTCAGTTTATAGTGAATCCTATGACAATTTTCTCCTGCTTATTTTCGGTTGTTTGTTTCAGTTTATAGTGAATCCTATGACAATTTTCTCCTGCTTATGTTCAATTTGTTGTTTCAGTTTATAGTGAATCCTATGACAATTTTCTCCTGCTTATTTTCGGTTGTTTGTTTCAGTTTATAGTGAGGCTTACATAATTTCTTGCAGTTTGTTGTGAATGATTTGGTTTGTTCATCAGTATTATGGTAGACTGCTGTGTTGTTGGTTGCAGTTTTTTGTGAAATCAGTTGTCATGTTGCTCTCACCTATAACTATTACCTTTTATTGATACACTTTCATTTCCCTAATCTACACTGTGCTGAAGCAGATGCACCAAAGGGCACACCTTCCCAATAAAGTGTGACCAAATCCAGTGCTACTCTTTACTTTACCAACTGAGACGTCATTCCTATCTTTTGAAGTGATTTCATCCTTATCCATCCCATTTCTACGAAAAGAAATGCAGCCCACCTATCTTACATCAGAAGAAAATAAATTATGATCAACTACAACTCTTACTAAATCAAACAATCTGACAAAACCTATTTCTTTCACATCCCAACTCATAATTTAATATTCTACTCCAAACCCCAATCAACAAAATGAAAGTAATATATTGTACAAGTCTCGATATTGTATGTGATGCATTTATGAGTCTTATACCGTTGAGTCATTAGGAACTAAAACCACATAAATTGACCTGAACTGATAGTGAATAACTTTGTTCTGCATCTCTTTATCTATATATACACCCCTCTATGGGATGAATAAATACATTAATTATTCTCTTTACTGTTTAACAAGGCATCAGAGCCCACAACTATCAGCACACTGATAGGATCGCTGGTAAATTGAGGCAACAACAATCGCAATGGCGAACACAATTTCACAATTGCTTTATATCAACAAGCGCCTGAAATCCTCATGAGTAACAAAGACCAAGCATAACTTGCCACCATAATTACATTGGAGAACAATAAGTACCCGTATATACAAAATGTCCCTGCTGTTCGAAGGAAAAAAAAAAGATAAATTCAGTGAAATCATCCTGGCATTACAAAATTATTGGCAAGATTATGGTTGTGCAATTTAACAGCCATATGATTCCCACGTTGGGGTTGGACCTTTTCACCCTGCTACTGTATTGCGGTGGCAGCTATCCCCTCCGTCACGTTTCCGCGCGCTGGCAGCGATTGACCTCCATTTCATCTTCAGCGGCGCCGTGCTCTGCCACAGTGCAACAACACGCTTCTCGCCGCCGCTCTTCTTCGCGCCGACTGCTCTCTCGATTCTCTACCCTCGCCTTATTGCGATCCTCCAACAAGTTTTGTCCTCCCCTCCCATGCATCAACTCTCAGCTCTGATTCTCTCCTCTTGCCTTATTGTGATCCTCCAACAAGAACTACTTTTCCTGCATTGTTAGGCATTCCTTTCCCTACTATTACTATTTTTTATTATTATTTTACTCATTGGCATATTACCATGTTGAAGTTTTCTTCTGTATTTCATTTATGTTTTACTTCCAAATTAGCTTTCAGTCAAAGTTTGTATTAAGCAATGTCGATTATGGATTGATCAAAACTAAGCAATACACGCTAACTCCATGTTCTTAGTTTTAAAGGTAACAAGCAGGAAAATGATGATCAATTACCATTATCAATTTTATTGTTGTATATATTTTTATATGTTTTAGAAATTGTTCGATATGTTAAACATTTCTTCTACAGGTTGAACATATTGTGTGCCTACTAAATTTAATTACGAATCTGTTCTGAAAGAAATGGTTTTGGAAGAAATGGTTGTGGATTAGGTCCATTGTTTTGTTTACCGTGTTTGTTTCTCATAAAACTTGAACGATATAGCCGAATACGAGAGTCGACTCATCCCGTTCCCTTGCATAATTAATGATGCAGAGTTTATCCACTTTTCATGAATATAAGAAACTGTTTGCCCTGTCTATTAGTTTTAATCAAGTTTCCTTCCTATACAAAGCCTGATCATTGATCGTTCAAAGATTCCCGTTTAACAATCAGAACTCATTACAACCATCAACAATGGAAGACACAGGAGCCCAAGAACTACTTCAAAATCTAATTACTGCAGGTACTATTTGTGATACTTTATAATCATCCTTAATCACAATATAATATATCGTGTGAATGCAACACAATAATAACACACGTACAACTACCAGACACCCGTACACGCTTACTGCACCGCGAATCTACCCGCGTACGAAGAAGTAATATGACTGCTCAACAACGTGCTGCCGAAAATACAAGAAGACGAGAACAACGCCATTTGCGTGAGGCTCAACAAACAACATGTTCCAACGCTGTGGCAATGCAGTCAACTTTTGAAATAGGTGAGAGCTCAACAGCAACTCCAACAATGACCAGCCAAGAACTACTGCAAAATCTCCTAACTCCAGGTATTACCTACCCATATTTAGAAAATATCCTCATTATATGTGCATGTAACACTTCGTTAACACACATACATCTAGCAGAAAGTCGTGCTCGCTTACTACACCGGAATTACACCCGCATACGAAGAAGTAATATGACTGTTCAACAACGTGCTGCGGAAACTACTAGAGCACAAGAGCAACGACGTTTCCGTGAAGATCATCAGAGAACAATGTCCAATGTTGTGACAACGCGTTCAACTTTTGAACGAGGCGAAAGTTCAACATCAGCGCGAGCTACAATAATTACTGACGGTGCACTGAACTAATTTTCTCTTCATGTTCAGTACTTTATGTATTTGCATTGTCCGTACTGATCACTGAATGCGAGATTTATTGAAACCAGCTGCTGTCAACGATGATAGCTCCGATACAGAAAATGACAGTGCAGAAGAAGACGGTGAGGACGATGTTATTGGAATCACAAGGACGTATATTCAACATAATTGCGCTAGAAATTTCTATCCAGCGCACACTGAAACACGCTTTGAGCTACACTCACCGACAAACTGTCCCCACTGTCGTGCTAAACTATTTCAACGCGAGACAAACACAATGTGTTGTAACAAAGGAAAAATATCCCTACCTGAAATCCCAACAACATCTGAATTACTCAATCTCTACACCGACCAATCTGAGGAAGCTCAACATTTCAGGCAACATCTGCGTGCATACAACCATGTTTTCTCCTTCACGTCATTCGGTGTAACGCTTGACAACACGATTGCCCCATTTCACCAAGGAATATATAGCTTCCGGGCACACGGATCCATATATCATCGCATCGGCAACCTAACACCAAATGATGGGCAAAGACCACGCTTTCTACAACTATTCATCTACGACACCGAGCATGAGACAGCAAATCGACTGCAAGAAAATAATGAGCTTCGTATTGAGCTCCTACAGAAAATAACACGCATACTGGATATGCACAATTCCTACGTTTCAAAGTTTCGACAACTATCACGTCAGCCAAACATACATGAATGCAAGTTGGTTATAAGAGAACGCCCTTCTAATCAACTTACATACAATATGCCTTCTGCATCTCAAGTTGCAGCTATATTAGTTGGAGAAGAAGACGGAGAACAAGCGCAGGAAAGGGATATCATTGTTCAAACAACTGGAGGTCATCTTCAAAATGTCCAAGAATACTCTGGCTACTACGACCCACTTCAATATCCATTGTTGTTACCACTTGGGACGTTTGGCTGGTCTTGCAATTTACATTCACTGACAAACTCAAAAATCACATGTTGTGATTACTATTCATACATGCTTCAGGTAATCACCCCTTATTAGACACGTGAACGCATATGTCAAATGTTTACTTCTCTGAATTTGTTATAAATATTTATTCATTTCTCTCTAGATTCGAGAGAGTTCCAATTCGATCTTACTGCGCAGCGGAAGGTTACTTCAACAATATGTAGTTGACAACTACGTAAAAATAGAAAATCAAAAATTTCGTTTTATTAGATCACATCAAAGTGATCTTCGCGCAGAACTTTATTCGGGGTTGCAAGGTTGTTTTTCTGCTGGCGAAAATAATGCTGGTACAATAAAGAGCTACTTATTGCAAAGTTTTTTTTAATATTACCCATTACTGCCATGTTCATAACCCTCCTCTTTCATGCTCTTTCAAATTAGGTAATGTAGGAAAAAGAACCATACTCCCATCTTCATTTAATGGCAGCCCACGAGATATGTATCAGCGGTATCAGGATGCTGTGGCAATTGTTCAGCACAATGGCAAGCCAGATTTGTTTATAACCATGACATGCAATCCAGGATGGAAGGAGATTACGAATGAGCTCATGCCAGGACAAGCTCCACATGATCGGCCAGATTTGCTAACTAGGATATTTCATTCTAAATATGAGGAGCTGAAGAAAGATATATTCCACAGAGGCGTACTAGGAAGAGTAGTCGGTCATGTGCACGTCATTGAATTCCAAAAAAAGGGATTACCACATGTTCACATGTTGGTGTTATTGGACCCGGTATACAAATTAAGCTCCCCTGATGAATACGATTCAGTTGTAAGAGCTGAGATACCGTATAGAGACGAAGAACCTGCATTATACGAGTCTGTATTAAAACACATGATTCACGGACCATGTGGATCTTACAAACCAAATGCACAGTGTATGAAAAACCATATCTGTAACAAAAGTTTTCCTAAACAGTATGCAGATGCGACAATACAAGGGAATGATGCTTACCCAGTGTATCGAAGAAGAATGGATAACAGAAACATTACTTTAGGCAGCAATGCAGCTTTCAATGTTGATAATAGATGGGTTGTTCCCTATAATCCATGGTTGCTTCTAAAATATGACTCTCATTTGAATGTTGAGATATGCAGCAGTATCAACAGCATTAAATATTTATACAAATACGTCTATAAAGGACCCGATCAAATTTTGTTTGAAGTGCGTCCTGGTGGTAATCATGACGAAATCAACAATTATGTTGACGGCAGATGGATATGCCCGCCTGAATCATTATGGAGAATGTTCAAGTTCCAAATGAGTCGAATATATCCGTCGGTAGAACGATTACAAATACATCTACCTAATAAACATCAGATACATTTTTGTACTGAACGGTCAATATCATCGATATTACTGGACAACCAAAATTCCAAAACAATGTTGACCGAGTTTTTTTGTTGTATACAACCAACAAAGAGAGGAAAACCTTCATTTGTATAGAGATTTTCCAAAATATTATCGGTGGTTCAAACAATAAAAAATTTGGAGGAAAAGGATCAGAAATCGAAGGGTGATTGGTCGAATTTACTCAGTCCCGCTTGCTGATAGCGAAAGATACTATTTGCGCATGCTACTAAATCACGTACCGGGCCCAAAATCGTTCGATGATTTATTGACTATCAACGGAACACACTGCATCACTTTTAAGAATGCTGCACAGAACTGTGGTTTGCTTGAGCACGACAACAGTATTAGAGAATGTCTACATGAGGCTCGCGTATTCAGAATGCCATCCGCGTTAAGATGGCTGTTTGCTACTATATTGATCTTTTGTGAACCAGCCGATGTAAGAAGTATTTGGGATGAAAATTATTCAAGCATGGTCGAAGATTATCCAAGTTCTACCACGACCAACGAGTTCTACATTATGAATAAGCTACTTCATAGCCTCAATGATATCCTTCAACAGCATAAACGTTCTATTACAGATTTTGACTTACCACCAATAAATGAATCATTCAATGATTTCAATAACTTATCGAGTCTTATTGAAGATGAGTTGTCAATACCTATTACACAAGATGATCTTACGGCTGCTACGTTGCTCAATGAAGGTCAATTACATGCTTACAATACGATCAGCGAGGCAATAAAGAACAAAACACATGAGTACTTTTTTGTTGATGGACCTGGTGGAACTGGAAAGACATATTTGTATCGTGCAATTCTTGCCACTTTTAGAAAAATGGGCTGCATCATTATAGCTATAGCTACTTCTGGTATCGCTGCTACTCTTATTCCGGGAGGTCGAACTGCACATTCAAAATTACAAATACCCATCAAATTAGATTACAAATCATTTTGCGGTTTTCAGAAACAGTCAGATTTCGCAGAAGTCATCAGACATTCAACGGCCATAATTTGGGATGAAGCACCAATGGCTGATAGATATGCGTTCGAGACAGTTGATCGTTCATTTCGTGATGTTACTGATGTAAACATGCCATTTGGCGGGAAAATTGTCATTATGGGAGGAGATTTTCGGCAGGTCCTACCAGTTGTTGTCAATGGAACAAGATCACAAATAATTAACGCAAGCATCGTTCAATCGTATTTATGGAGTCATGTGAAGATATTAACTCTAACAGAAAATATGCGGGCCAAAAATGATAAAAGCTTCTCTGAATATCTCCTCAGAGTTGGAGATGGGGTGGAATTGACCATACAAGATGATATGATTAGGATCCCCGATTGCATGTCACTGTCATGGGAGGGTGAGAAATCAATTAATGATTTAATAAATGTTACATTTCCAAGTTTAGAAGCACACGTTGGCGATACCAACTATATTCGAGACAGGGCTTTATTAACCCCTCTAAATGAGCATGTGAATATGTTGAACAACATCACTCTTCTACAATTCCCAGGCGAGGAAGTTATATACTACTCATATGATTCGGTCGTTGATGACAGGCGAAATTTGTATTAACCTGAATTTCTAAATTCATTGACACCAAGTAACTTACCACCTCATAAGTTAAAGTTAAAAATCGGAGCTCCTATCATGTTACTCATAAATATTGACCCAAAGATAGGTCTATGTAATGGAACGAGACTTATTTGTCATCGATTTGCTAAAAATGTAATAGAAGCAGAGATTTTAACAGGTCACTTTCAAGGATACTTAGTCTTCTTGCCACGGATACCATTGAAGACAGCTGAAGATATTAGACTCCCATTTCAATTAACACGCAAACAATTTCCAGTGAGGCTAAGCTTCACACTGACAATTAATAAATGTCAAGGCCAAACAATCGAAAATGTTGGAATATATCTGCCAAATAATGTGTTCAGTCATGGCCAGTTGTACGTGGCTTTATCGCGAGGTGTGTCCCGTGACAAAACAAAAATTCTGATAAAGAATGGCAGAATAGATGGTTACGAAGGCATGTACACAATGAACGTTGTTTACAAAGAAATAGTTGCACATCTTAGACAACAACATACAACGTTTCTTCAAGGTATGTCATTTACTAATTGTTTTCACAACACAACCTATTGCAATAAACCGCTAAATTATTATTTATGGTTTTGCAGATTAGAAGACCATCATCGGTGTTGGTTGTGAAATGATTTACAATGTGGCTGTAATATTCATTATATAATACAAATTCATTTGCTGTCTCAATCAGGTTATCATCATATAAATGTGTTATTTGTTGCTTTGTAGCATTCTCAATGTATTCTGAGTTGGCACCTAATATATATACATGTATGCATCAAAACAATCAGCTTTGCCTGTTGTCGTCGCCACGCATAATATGCTTGCGAGCACAAGCTCTTTTTTTCTGGCAAAACCCGTTTGGATGCGTGCGCAACCCGAGTTGCCACATGTACAACAATGAGGCAAATCGCCCTCATACGAGGCCACATCCTGCTCATATGCGGGTGCAACCCGCTCGAACGCGTGCACACCTTTCAATCAACAACGAATACCGGCGAGAGGCGGGCGTATACCGGCGAGGGCCGGACTAAGCCCGCCGACGGCGAGAGGCGGGCAAGTACCGGCGAGGGTCGGGCGAAGCCGGCCGACGCCGAGGGGGCAGGCGAGGCACGCCTTGAATGCCAAGCGGGCGAAACCCGCATGGATGCGGCCGAAGGCTGCCCGAGAGCATCGAGCGCGGGCGTAGCCCGTGCGAAAATGCTCGTAATAATATAAAAAGTTAATCATTTCCATCCTCACCATCACATTGATATAAGCCTCTTTCACTAAGTTGTTAACACTAAACTTTAGAACAAATTAATAATGCTTGAAAAATTTATGGGCTGTGCTTTTCTAGAGCATTCTATAAGATTTTAGAATATTTTAAAATAGTATAAAATATGATGGAAACTTCTAGAATTTTCTAAAGAATTAGAGTCTACTATGAAGTTCTAGATTGAAATATTACAAGTGATTGTAGTACTTTAACTAAAGTTATCTCTATAATGTTTTTTTTTTGTAACTTTCTACTCTAATTATATTGTAATCAACTATTCTTTTGAAACTTTCCTCTTCATAATAATTTTATCATACTCACTACACAGTACATACTAGCTCCAAAATATGAGGAATGTCAATTTTTAAGCAGAATATGTGGAAAAGTAAATATTAAATGCCACAAGGGCACATATATATACACATGTACACGCTAAAATATAAATGGAGTTGGCGCGGGCTCTTCATCTTCGCGCAAGAAGTTCGCGCGGGTCCGCGCGGTCTCCTGCGCTGAGAAGCTTTTCCCCTTCATTGGCTTCGACGAGGAATTGAAGGATGCAGTGTGAGGACCCTTGATGGAGTGGGATCGCGAAGTCCTTGATGAAGTGGGACCGTGAAGGCCTGAGCGTGAGCGCTGCTCTTCCTATCTGGAAGGAGAGTGAGCGCATCACCTCCCAAGCATTTGAGATTAGCTCGGTGCTTTATGGGAGGCGGGTTCTGAGCGAACCGGAGAAAGTTCCCACGGACCACATCCCTTACATTATGGCCTCCCAAGCCACATTGAAGGAGCATTATCCTCGACCACCACACCGGCTTCGAGCTCAACAATGCGCTGGACAAGATCGATTTGCAGAAAAAGCATATCGATCTCAGGCAAAAACAACTCGATGTGAGTATAGCTTGCATTAGTTGTTGCGGTCATGAGTTACATGTCCACGCCCACTAATGATTTGTCATCTCATTTTAATTTGTAGTAAGCTTAATTATAATGTCTATAATCCTGCCTTCCGCAAGGTTATGTTCAAATCAATGCCGTGGATATCGACCGATATATATATATATATATCTTAAAAAAAAATAGGATCTAGTTTTTTATATGAAAATATGTATTCAATTTATTAGTATTTTGAGTATTATTATTAAAAATATAATACAATTTACATTTTTTTTTTATTAGAACACGAGTTAGAACTTAGAACCGATCGGATTATTAAACTTTGCTTCTTCTGGTAATAAATATTCTTATTTTATAGATATTAAAAACATCTCAACCACGAACGCAATGATAAAAAAAAATCACTTTACAAATAAAAGAAAATAAAAATTCCCTCTTTCCGTCTCAAAGAGCGCAGAGCCATCATCAATCTTGCGTGAAAGAGAACTAATCACTAATCTTTGGCCCCACCTGACGTCATCAACAATGAGGCAGAAGGACCACTAACATTTATAATTTAGGTATGGCCCCCCACGCCCAGCGAAAATTCTTGGGACCATATTCGGATACAAAAATTTGCAATGGCTTCATTTGAGGGGATTTATTTTCACCGATCAAACGGTTGGGGGAACTTATTATCATTGGTCAAGCGGTTAACTGTTTGCAGTTAATCGCTTGACCGGTGAAAATAAATCCGCCTAAACGGAGCCAAGGTCTCCTGATCTTCTAAAATCACTTTCTCTCTGTATCTTCAGCACACGCGCAATAAGCGTATCGCAGTTGTCCCCTCTTCAGCACACGCGCAATGAGGTCTCCTGATCTTCTGCACTTTCTCTCTCTTATCTTTAGGGTAGCGCAGGCGATAGTGGTTGAAGCGGTCTGACGGTCTGCAACTGGCGGTCTCGTCGGTTGAGTGTGCGAGCTCGCGGTCTGAGAGCTAGCGCGGGTGCTAGCGATATCGTCGGCGGTAGTGAAAAGAGGAGAACCTTATTCGTGACCAGTTGTTTTTCTTTGTATTCGCCTGTTGTAAGTCAAGTTATATGCAACTTGTATTCAGTCATGTCTCTTATAATTGTTGTGACTATTTGCCAAATAATAAAGATGTGTTTTTGTTCATTCTTGATATGCGTGTCTAGGTGTTCCATTGTTCATTCTTGATAGCTAAAGGTAATGTATGATTGACCAGGCAATGGAATAATTCCTCTTTGACCAGGCAAGCCTTCCAACATTCGCACCCGCTGACCTACATTTCCATATATGTAATTATTATTATTATTATTTTATATTATAAATATATAAATATACAGTTAACATTGGTATTAAGCTTATGTAATCACATTATAGAATAATCACTTCTATATTTATCGATAAATCCACTCTACTTTTGGCGAGTTTGTTGGACAAAGATGTCATCTGTGCTTTAATTATTATATTTGCAAATATTTAAATATATACTTTTTTTTATAGAAGTATAAAGAATATGATATTCCACGACATCATCATGATAAGAGTACAAAAAAAAAAAAGATAAGATAAATTAAATTGTGCTGACTTTTTATAAACAATTAAGCATGGTTTATCATTATAGAAGTAATCAATTATTTTATATAATTTTAGATAAACCTGCTCTTTTAAATAATATATATATATATATAAATTTATTCATTTTTTTCAACCGTCGGTGGGAATCAATTTAGGATTTTAAAAAATTGAATATCCTACTTATTAGGAATAAATATACTTAATTATTAGGATTTTTGAGGAGCAGCAGAGATTATATATAGGTCAAGATAATTTACCTAATCTTTGAAAAATTAAAAGATATATATATCCTACTTAGGATAAATCAAAATTATTTAAATATGTTGCGGATTGATCAATGTTCTTCTTAAATCGAGAGTCAACTGATCGAACGGGCATATCGTCAATTTAGAGTCAACAGTAGGCATCAGAGCACAGAACGGGAGCAAACACTAGGCGGCGTGTGCACCGGAGAGTTGTGCATGTGGTCGCCCTAGGGAAAGCGTCGTACGAGAGGGTGCTAGTTGACTTTAATTGAAAGTTTTTTTGGTGTCGCAAAGCAAATGCGGCCACTAGAAATGAAGGATTAGATCCACTTTTATAGGCTTTAAGAGGGTACACAAGTAATTATACCTTTTAATCATTTGGCTAACGAATGAGAATGCCAAGATTTTTATTGTCCGACGACTTTGCCCCTCTGGGTGGACTCGGGCAGCCCGGTTTGGTTCGCCGGAGTACTGACGACGGTGAGGGCCGTCTTGCTGGAAAAAAAAATGCTCTGAACTCAGATGAATTTTTTGGGAAAGCTTTGTCTCATCGCTACCGGTCCGCCTGTGACGACGAGTTCTCGATCGGAGTTCAAGAACTCTGACAATTGCCGACTTAAGGGACGTTAGAGCGAAATAATCGTCCATAAAACTCTACGGAAACATTTGATTGAATGGCCTATCTTGTAGGTCTTTACGAGTGAAATTAAATCTGGAGCCATTTTCAAATAGAAGTTTTGTTAAGCGGCTAAAAAGTTACGAGTTCTCAAAGTTCCGGATCTTAATCTCCATTACTTGTGGTTATAGAACCTTTTGGAGGTAGAACGGGGGAGAGGAGGTCCACACAGCCCCGGGAGGGGTCAGGGGCCGGGCAAACCTCCCCTATTAAGCCGTCCGGCCGCCGATTGGCGCCCGGAATGAGGAGCCGAATCGTGAGGATGGAGGAGACCGGCCCGGGCCGGTCCAATTCGGGTTAGTTCTCCATGTTTCACTCTGAGGGCTGTTTGAGACATCAAACGAACTCAGAATCACATGAACTTGATCCCATTAGGATCGTCCCGTCGATCTGTCAAGGTCGTTGCGACCACTTTATTTTCTGTAGGGAACCCCATCAGTACATAAACTAGAAGACCAAAAGCATCGCCTTTGTTCCAACTTGAAAGAGTACCGTGAACTCTTAGAAACGAATGGTTTAATTAGTGTCCTACAAAATAAAAAAAAAATAAAAATATTGTCAAATGCATAGAGATCATGCTCGAAACCATTTACAAGTTTGCCCTTTCAAAATAGAAGGAAAGATTTGATTTTGAGAACACGATTATCCCTACGACAATACCGTGAACTCTTAGAAACGAATGGTTTAATTAGTGTCCTTCAAAATAAAAAAATAAAAATATTGTCAAATGTATAGAGATCATGCTCGAAATCATTTACAAGTTTGCCCTTTCAAAATAGAAGGAAAAATTTGATTTTGAGAACACGATTATCCCTACGACAATGCATGTGATGTCTATATATAAGCTCATAGAGGTTAGAAGTACGATCATAATATTCGGAGACTGACACCACGTATCTTTAAGGTACGTGGTGCAATGACACCTGCTCGATGAAGGGATGATGCTTTGAAAAATACGATAACAAGAAAGAGTCAACGATAACTTTTAAACGTAAAACCCTAAATCTTGAAACCAACCACATAGGTAATGCTCTTTTTTTAGGAATCGAAATCGATCAATATGCACATTGTCTAGAACCAGATAAGAATTCATACTTCAAATGTAGGTTATGATCGCCGCAAAGTAAAAAATACTAGTTTTGAAGGTGAAAGTGGATTAAGTTGCTCAGTTGAGGTCGGACGTTCATGATCGACGGTTCATAACCACCGCCATGGCAAAGGAGCCTTAATTGACACTTAAACCCCTTCCCAATTCTTCTTTAATAAATATATATATGGAACTTGAAAAGCTAATACATGCTTTGACATGAAAGCATGTTACCAAAAGTAGGAACACAAATTATAGAAATTATATGATAAGAGCCATGTAAGAAAAGGGATGAAGGGGGAATAATGTCAGATCATAATGAGGATTGCAGCAGTAAGTTCAGAAGAGGAAACAATGTGATTAAATTATGTAATTTTCCATTTATTTTAAGGATTCTTGATTTATTTTGGTGATTGTTATCCGCACTACAGTTTTGGCTATCCGCACTCTTTTTGTATAAGTTATTACGCGTCTTTAGGAAATACGTCTTACACATACATTTTTAGGAAAAGTGATCAACGCGAAATTTGTAGATCTCATCGAGATCTACAACTTTCGTGTTGAACACTTTTCCTAAAAATGCACGCACAAGACGTACTGCCGCCCTGATTGAAACATGTGCGTAACTATAGTTGATTTTTGGAAATATGTCTTTTACATGTATTTTTAGGAAAAGTGTTCAACATGAAAGTTGTAGATCTCGACGAGATCTAAAACTTTTGTGTTGAACACTTTTCCTAAAAATGCATGTACAAGACGTTTTTTCAAAAAGCGCGTAATAACTCATACAAAAAAAGTGCGGATAACCAAAACTGCAGTGCGGATAACAATCGCCTTTATTTTTAGGGCGATTGATTCTTGTTTTTGGGACACGGTTCTTAACCGAGAACCTCAAAAACCGATCGAAATTGATCGGATGGTTCAATATTTCAGGTCGGTGCCTGATTCTTCTATTTTTTCCGCACACCCATAGTGCAACCCTCGCTCCGTCGGATTTGCCATATTTAAGTTGTTTTGTACGGCACGTGTTGGTTCGACTAGACTAGCCCCAATTTAGCTAAATTTTGGTGTACATGTATCTTGAAGCTCACCATTGTTTCCATTAATTACATGAACTTTGATATCATATATATATATATAATATACAAGATACAACATTAGAATTTTGTATCAAACCTTTTATTTTATAATAATACAAAAAAAAAGTATGAAAAGAGTAAAATAATAATACGAAAAATAAAATTGTGTGACATATTGACGATTCAGAAGGCAGAGGAGGCCAGAGAAGGCAGGCCCTGCTCCTCCTCCACGATGCTTCTGCTCTCTCTCTCTCTCTCTCTCAAACATTCCAAACGGAATTCAGTAAACGACAAACTGCCGAACACCTGCAGCAAACATTGTCATAATAAATAAAAAAAATAAAAAAAATAAAAAAAATAAAGAAAAAGATAAAAAATAAATAAAGTAAAACGACAGCATACTAGTCTAGTAGTGACCTCTTCATGACTTGCTGCTGCTGCTCCTCCCCCCCCACTATCGCTGCCGTCCTCCTCCACTTTCCCTTTCACTCCACTACTTATTATTAGTTTTAATTTAATTATAATTATAATTATTAGAGGAAACACGGGAAACAGACAAATCTCTTTATTATTAAATAATAATTGATTTTATGTTGATGACTCGGACTCCACAATTAATAAATAAATAAATCATATGTAATTTTACTGTTTTAGTTGTTTGTTTATATTACATAAATAATATTTCTTTATTATTATTTCAGAAAAGTTTACTTAATAATCCGTCATCTTTCAATTATATATATTTATAAATTGGTACTAACTATATATATATATATATAGAGCCCTCTCATCTCACCGAGAGGAGCCAGGGCCAATGGCGGAAGAAGCTGAGTGGGTGACCTTCGGCTCCGGCTCCGACAGCGACGACGACGACGACGAAGAGGCCCTCTCCTTCTCCAACCTGCCCGTCTCCGAGAGCGACAAGGAAAGGCCGGAAAAGGCCTGCTCCTCCCCTGCAAAGGATGAGCACTTCGAGTTCCGAACCCTCGGAGGCGCCGGCGACATGTCGTCGACGGAGCTCCTGGTCATGTGCGCCGCAGAGGACGTATTCTTCCACGGGCAGCTCCTCCCTCTCGGGACGACCCAGCCCGTATCTCGCTCCGACTCTTCCGCAAGCATAAGCTTGGACAGCAGCAGCTGCGTCAGCCGGAGCCTTTCGTCGAACAGCTGCGCAAGCAGCTCGGACGCCCGACCGCGGCGGCGCAGAAGTTCGAGCGCTTTGTACGCATATCCAAGCCCGAGCCCGCGGGTCACCCCTGTTCGGAGGAACGGTGGTTCCGGGAGTGGGAGGAGGAGCACCGGATCGGCGCCGCCGGTGGGGTGGGGGTTGCTGAGGCTAGGAGTCGTCATGGCGCCGGAGATGGAGATGAGGGATATACGGTTGAGGCGGACCGGCGGTGCCGGTACGAAGCTGATGAGCGGCGCGCGCGGTTGTGTGATGGACAGGGAAAAGAGAGGGGGTACGGTGTGGAGGTTGCTGGGCGGCGGGTTAACGGGGTGTAAGTGTTCGCCGGAAGATGCTGTTGCAGCGAAAGTGGGGATGGGGAAGAAGAAGAAGGGGAAAGGGAGAGGCGGAGTTGCCGGCACGACGGAGAGAAGGGATAGAATGTTCGAGTGGTTGGAGGAGCTTTCACTGGGAAAAGAGCCGTTGATCGGCTAATTGATGCATGGCGGAATTATTTTGATATTGACTTAACGGGAGTTTGAGATCAATCGTTTCCTAAATTTGTGTTCTTCACCGATATCTGTTTTTTGTTTTTTAAAATTCAAAAGGAGAAAAATGAGGGGCTGGCTGCTCGATCTCCCTCTCTGTACAGCAGGTTGAAGGAAAGTGAAGATGCTTCCTGCAAAAATGGGAGTTTTTTCTACTTTATCTTCTTCTTCTTCTGTCTTTGTTCTCGTGGGTGATATGGAAGTCATGATAGATGCGTGACTCTTTATGAGGGGAGATTTTTTTGGGTCCATTGAAATCAGGGCCATTGAAATATATTGGGATAAAAGCCTTAGAAATCAAGTCCATTCAAAGAAAAAAAATTGCTTTATGAGGGGGGAACTGAAGGGGCTAATGCTATAATGTAAAGTTGGACTCTTTTTCATGCCAAAGAAAAAAGGGCTACTTTTAAAATTTTAAGCTCAGCCTCCATTTGTTTGAAGAAAATTTCTACATTACATGTAAATACTATTTTTGCTCATTTGAATCTCATAAAATGATATTTTACTCAATATTTCAAGCGCGAGGGAGCTCCATTCAAGAACACTATTTTGTTTTCATCTCAAACCGCTCTATCTCCAACAATCAACACTCACCCAACAAACCCTAATTAGTTGAGCGTAGCCTGAGCCTAGACATGCATTGTGAGACATGTCCAAACTTATCTCAATTTAGATTGGTTAAGAGATATTTTTTTCCCACTTTTATTATGTTTCAAAATGTGACTTCAAGGTAGTTTTAAGAGTAGGAGTGATCCAACAAACTAGCAAAAATTCTTGGAATTTTAAGGTGTTGAGGTATATTGAATATAATGGGTTAACGGATGCTAAGCGATAAGTTATGACCTATTAGGGATCCATGCACCCGCCGGGGAATTATGGTTTGCCTATAAATATCATGCTAGGGGCAACAAGTAGAGTGTTCCAAACTAGACACTCACCCGGATGCTTCGAGCATCATTCTAACATAAGGTACTTGTAGATTGAATCAATTTTGCTTCGTTTTTAGTTGATTGATCTTTTGGGGGATCGTTTGTATTAGCTGTTGCTATGAAATATGGTATTTTCGATGTAAATAGTAACGGTCATTTTCGGTTGATGATGTCTTAATAATATTTTATATATTAAGATTTAACAAATTAATATTTTAATAAAGACAAGACTTTAACTTGAGACGAAGAGTATTTTATCCACGCCTTTTGCCAAATATACTAAAATAACTCTCATGAAAATTATGCAAAGAATTTATATATTTATGTACGAGCGACAATACTACATCTATCAAACACCATGCAACGAAAATATCAAGTGAAGCAGTGATAATGGCGTCGCCGCACACTACTGTAAAGGGTGCAAATGATCAATAGGAGATAGCGTCACGTCTTCACGAGGAAAACCCTTGTTCACTGTCACTGTGTGTATGTGTATGTATATATACAAAGGCAGGCGACTGTTCAACTAAGTACTTTCATTTGTTTTTATATATCTTCTTATTATTGTCTACTTACAATTTAAATAATATTAAACCACTAAAATAGTTTCATTATCATATCCTTTCTGCCAATATTTTTTTTGGCACGTTGTGTGTGTCTATATCTTTCACTACTATCAGGAAATATGAAATGGAGGCTTTGTAATACATATGTGAGACACGATTTTAATCAGGTCCGTCTGATTTGATCGAAACATAAGATCTACACCGTTCAATCACAAGAACGAATCAGGACCGTCCAAATCTTTTTTCTAGACATCCCAAACCTAGGAGAGTAGGGTGTCCTAAACCTACAAATTTTGTAGGGCTCTTTATCCTACACTATAATTTTACCGCTCTAATCTTGAAAAAATATAAATTTTAATATAAATTTTGTAGAGCTCCCAGATTTAATAGAACCCAAGCCTAGCATAGCAACGCCACAAACCAATCTTTTCTTCATTCAACATATCATGATATATATTTCAAAATCCCATTTATTTTTGCGATGTGGGACAAAAGCCAC
Source organism: Dactylorhiza incarnata (assembly GCA_033032865.1). Classification (NCBI taxonomy): domain Eukaryota; kingdom Viridiplantae; phylum Streptophyta; class Magnoliopsida; order Asparagales; family Orchidaceae; genus Dactylorhiza; species Dactylorhiza incarnata. The sequence goes on along the minus strand of JAWHQI010000088.1, from coordinate 3,025,680 downwards.
CGTGTATTTATTTTATAATTATTATAATATAATATAATATTATTAAATATTATATAAAGTTATAAACAGGCGGGTGAACAGTGACGTGAGTCATTGTACACCCGCCTTCTATTACATTATAATATAACTTTATTAAATTATTAAATATTAAAATCCCATTTACATTTTAATATTATTAAATATTAAATTAGTTTGATTGTTGTGGCGTGAAAGCGGGCGAAGCTCGCCGTGGGCGGGCCGCCGGGGGGGGGGGCGGGCGAACGGGGCGGGCCGCCGGGGGGCGGGCGAAGCCCGCCGGGGCCGGTCTGGTACTATTGCGCGCTGGTACTGTTGCGCGGGGCACGACGGCAGGTTGCGCGCCGGGTGCGGGCGAAGAGCGCCGGGTGCGGGCGAAGCCCGCCGGGTGCTGGTAGAGTACTGTCGCGCGGGGCACGGGGGGCCCCCCGTGCACTGTCACTCGTATATATATATATATATATAGGGGCGGACCTATATTAGGGTGAGAGTGGGCGGCCGCCCACACTGGAATTTTTTCGGGGAATTAGGCATTGTGATTCCGACTGCGGGAGCGAGCGAAGCGAGCACGATATTTTCCTTCCTCTTCTCGCCAGACGCCAATCGCGGAGGTTCTGCTTTTCTTCCTCCTCGTTGTTCATCTTCCCAATTATCTTCTCGCTGAATCGCGGAGGTAGTGAGGTACCCTAACTTCATCTTCTCGCTGAATCACTGAGGTACCCTAACTTCCTCTTCTCGCCAGTCGCAGATCCGCAAAGCCGCATGGGTAACCTAACTTCCCTTCCCTGTTCGAGTTTCTGCCCTCTCGTTGTTCATCTTCAGCAATCAGCACTGCTTATCTTCTTCCGCGTATCTCGTTTTGCAGAAGCTATTGATCTTGCAGAAGTCCTAGTTTTAGAAATAGCTGCTCCCTCTGAGATTCTTAGGTAACCCCTTTCTGTAAATTTCAGATTTTTTTTGGAGGTTCTGCTTTGCTTGCAGTTTGTCCGTGAATACTACAATTTCTGTTTTCTTCAAACTATTGTTTGATTTGTTTCTGTACATTTCAATGATTTCATACTATGCCTAATGCCTTGTTTGGCTGTTTCTGTACATTTCAGAGTATCAGACTATGCCCTGTTTTCCTACATTTCAGACTATGCTCTGTTTAGCTCTTTTCCTACTAATTTCAGACTATGCCTAATGCCCTGTTTGATAAATGTTTGTTTGATAAATTTTATTTTAAGTCATCATGGACAAATATTTTAAAAGGAAAACTAGTGAAGAATCCGCCGGTTTTTCTAGTTGAGTTGTATGTCCGCGATTAGAACTCAATTTAGATCATCTTCCCACGGACCCGGGATTACGAAAGAGTATTTATGATTATGATCCCAATGATAGGTAGAAGGTTCGAAGATGGTATCTACAAAAAAAACTTTTCTAACCAAAAAATCATAATTTCCCAATTAGGCTTATTGGAAACGATACGCAGAGATTTATTCGTTCTTGGTTTTAGGAATACAACTACTGGTTGAAGTATAGCATAGTAAAAGATGCTGCATTTTGTTTATGTTGTTATCTATTCAAGCCCGAGCATGGTGACCAAGGCGGAGGAGATGCTTTTGTTATTGGAGGATTCACAAATGGGAAGCATAAAGACAGATTTGATGTCCATGTTGGAAACCACTGTAGCATCCATAACAAATATTTGAAGGCTTGTCTTGCCTTGATGAACCAAAAACAACCCATTGAAGTTGCTTTGTGCACTCAATCTGACCAAATTAAACATGGTTATCACATCCGTCTGGAAGCTTCATTGGAGTGCATTAGATTTTTTTTAAAGCAAGGATTAGTGTTTCGGGGTTATGATGAATCTGAAGAATCTGATAATCAAGGAAATTTTGTAGAACTCCTTCAATTTCTTGTTGATCATAATGAAAACATCAATAAAGTTGTATTAAGGAATGCTCCTGAAAATCTTAAATTAGTAGCACCAAGTATATATCCATCGAGATATTGTACAAGCTGCAACAACAGAGACTACAAATACATCATTAAAGATATTGTAGATGCTGAGTTGTTCTTTATTTTAGTTGACGAAGCTCGTGATTTACCTGTTAAATAACAAATGACTATTGTTCTACGCTATGTTGATAAGAAAGGAATGATAATTGAGCATTTTTTGGGCATTGTCCATGTTGAAAATACGAGCGCTTCATCACTCAAGCTAACTATTGAGCATTTTTTTGCTAAAAATGGATTGAGTATATCAAGCTTATGGGGACAAGGATACGATGGAGCTAGTAATATGCAAGGTGAATTCAATGGTCAAAAATCATTGATTATGGCGGAAAATCAATCCACTTATTATGTCCATTGCTTTGCTCATCAACTTCAGCTGACACTTATTGCGGTTGCAAAAAACACAAAAAGATTTGTTCTTTTTTTGCATGGTCACAATTATAACAAGCATTATTGGGGCATATTGCAAGCGTAGAGACATTCTCCGGGAGAAACAATTTATAAATGTTATTGAAGAAATCTCTAGTGGTGAAGTTGTAACAGTGAGATGTTTGAATTAAGAGAAAACTTTGAAAAGAGCAGGAGACACAAGATGGAACTCACATTATAAAACTCTTCTGAGTTTAATTTGCTTATTCTCATCAGTTATTGATGTCCTTGAGATTATTGAAGAGGATGACACACTTTCAGAGCAAAAAACTGAAGCGAGTGAATTATTGAATGGTATGCAGTGTTTTGAATTTATATTCCAGCTCAACTTAATGAGAACTATCTTAGGGATCACTAATGATTTGTCACAAGCATTGCAAAAGAATGATCAATACCTTGTAAATGTCATAACTCTTGTCAGAATTTCAAAGCCACGACTACAAACATTGAGGGACAATAAATGATAATCTTTACTTCATGAGGTAACTCTCTTCTGCAATAAACATGAAATTGTTGCTCCGAATATGGAAGATAAATTCGTTGCACGCGGGAGATCAAGACATAAATCTGAAGATACTTCAAACCTTCATCTTTATCGTGTGGAATTATTTTATGCGATCATAGATCTACAACTTGTCGAGCTAAATAATCGATTTGATGATGTGAATACTGAATTGCTCTTATGTATGGCTAGTTTGGATCCAAGTAATGGATTTTCTGCATTTGATAAGCACAATGTGATTCGATTTGCTGAGCATTATCCCATGGACTTTTCTCCAGTTGAATTAATGGAGCTAGATAATCAGCTTGAAAATTATATTTTAGATATTCACTCAAATGATGACTTCGCAGAGGTGATTGAGCTTGGAGGATTAGCTATGCGACTAGTCGAATTGAAGAAGGATGTTCTTTATCCATTGATTTATTTGCTTGTGAAGCTCGCACTATTATTGCCTGTTGCAACTGCAACTGTAGAGAGAGCTTTTTTGACAATAAAGATTATCAAATCTTCACTACGTAATCGAATGAGGATGAATGGATGAATGTCTGTTTAGTGATATATATTGAAAAAGATGTATTTTCTACCATCGACAATGAGCTGATAATGAAATGCTTTCAAAACATGAAAGCTCGAAGAGGTGTTTTATAAGCAAGGTTATTCTGCAAGCTACTCTTCTTTTGTGTATGATGTTTCAGCCTTTTATTGCAATTTGAAGATTATGTTTCATAGATTATATTGTGGTTGCTGAAATTTTCTTTTATGCCTTATACGTTCTTGTTGTGAAGTACATGTTCTTGTTGTGAAGTACATGTTCTTATTAATGTCATATGTGTATCGGTTATAGATGTCTATTAGATGTAGATATGTCTAGTAAGTAGGTTTGATCATTCTTTGTATTGCAAAATTTTATCACAAGAAAAAAATTCTTGCATCCGCCACTGTGTGTGTATATATATAAACACACGAGTGACAGTGCACGAGCCCCACGTGCCCCGCGCGACAGTACCCTGCCCGCCCCCGGCGGGCGGACAACCCCCCCTCCTGGAGGGCTTCGGCCGCCCACGGCACGCACTCAGTTCCCTTTTTTTTAAAGAAATTTTTTTAAAAAAAATCTGTATTTTATTTTTAAAATTTTTAAATTTTAAATTATATATATAATTATGTATTATATTGTATTGTAATTTATATATACAATTATATTATATTTAATAAATATTTTAACCCGGCGGGCTTCGGTTGCCTCCCCTTCCCCGCCGACACCGGAGCTACCGCCGGCCTGACCGGAGCCCATCGCCGTCGGTGGCCCAGCCGGAGCGCCGCCGGACCAACCCTGACAGGTTCGTCGGGATCCGACGACTTTGCCGGTGGGCTCCGGTCAAGCCGGCAGTGGCTTCGGCGGCGGCGGACGACAAAGGGGGGAGGCTTGCGATCGGGATTTGATCGGGAGGAGGGAATTCAGAAAAGCCATATATGGCTATTTGCAGGCCACATAAATCGGAATATGGCTATTTGCAGCCCAAATCGCCATGATCCAACGACTGATATTGAATTAGTGGTTCTAATTGAGCCTCAAAATGAGCCTGAAAGTATTTTTTTTATATAATGTAGATTATAAGAAAAATACTTCAAAGTTTGTGCCTAGCTGGCATGACGTTTGAGTCTGTCACTTAAAATCAAAAACCGTAAACCGAACCGGAACCGCAAAGAACCAGACCGAACCGTTCATGAATTATTTGAGTTCCGGTTTGAATTTTGGAACCGTGAACAACATTGGTCCGGGTTGTTGAAACCAAGACTTGAGACCAAGACTTAGTCTCTGTGGAGTTCGGGCCCTCAACAGGTTGAGGGGTGACCTCACACTTACTCCTCTCAAGGGAGAGTTTTAGGCTAAGAGGCTAAGGAACTAGGAACAAGACCAAAGGCTTAGCGAGGAGGTCCCACCACATACCCGGAAGATCGTAGAGCGCTTCCCCTCCCAAGCCAATGCTAAGCTTGAGAACCTTTGGAGGCTCTCTCCACCCAACAAAGGAACTTAGGGGGAGAGGAGGTCAAAAAAGAAATCCCCTTCCAAATGGTGCCCCCTTGGTCCTATTTATAGGATTTTGAACTTGGTCTGCCAATAACCACAATCTGGCCTACAAGATTACCAAAATACCCTCGAATTTGGCCTGCGAACAGCCAAATCCCGCTGCTTAGAGGTGTTAAACGCAGACCGCCCACTCAGGGCCGGGCGAGAGGGGGCTGACCTCCTCCCCTGCTCGCCCCCCTCACTGGGCTGGGGCGGGGCGAGCTGGGAGCAGGGGCGAGAGGAGCTCGCCCCCGTTGCTGGGGAGCAGGGGCGAGAGGAGCTCGCCCCCTGCTGGGGGCGAGGGCGAGAGGAGCTCGCCCCCTGCCTCGGGATTTCCCTTCATTGCTGGGGGGCGGGGGCGAGAGGAGCTCGCCCCCATTGCTGGGGGGCGGGACGAGAGGAGCTCGCCCCCTGCTGGGGGCGGGGGAGAGAGGAGCTCGCCCCCCGCCTGGGAACTCGCCCCCATTGCTGGGGGGGGGGGGGGGGGGGGGGGGGGGGCGAGAGGAGATCGCCCCCCCCCCCCCCCCCCCCCCCCCCCCCCCCCCGCCTGGAATCTCGCCCCCATTGCTGGGGGTGGGGGGTGGGGGGGGGGGTGCGGGGGCGAGAGGAGCTCGCCCCCCGCCTGGGATCTCCCCCCCATGTCTCCCTGCTCCGGAACATGCTAAAAGATGTTCTAAAAGAACTCTTGGGTCCCCGGAGGCCACTCGGCGAATACAGGGTTGTACACAATCCCCGCTCTTTTGCGAGCGAGGTACACGCTCGGAAAGAAAAGTCCAACCCTGCTTATTCCGCGAGTGCCTTCCTGAGGGCCCGGCTAGCGGAGCCACCTCGGGGGAAAAATACTTAGCCTCCCTGGGAGGTCAACCTGCCATGCCGGCTAGAGAGAGCCCGGTCAGCGGAACCATCCGAGAGGAAAAATACTTACCCTCCCTGGGAGGTCAACCTGCCCTGCCGGCTAGAGAGAGCCCGGTCAGCGGAACCATCCGAGAGGAAGAATACTTACCCTCCCTGGGAGGTCAACCTGCCCTGCCGGCTAGAGAGAGCCCGGTCAGCGGAACCATCCGAGGGGAAAAATACTTACCCTCCATGGGAGGTCAACCTGCCCCGCCGTCTAGAGAGAGCCCGGTCAGCAGAACCATCCGAGGGGAAGAATATTTTGCCTCCCTGGGAGGTCAACCTGCCCTGTCGGCTAGAGAGAGTCCAGTCAGCGAAACCATCCGAGGGGAAAAATACTTACCGTCCCTGGGAGGTCAACCTGCCCTGCCGGCTAGAGAGAGCCCGGTCAGCGGAACCATCCGAGAGGAAAAATATTTTGCCTCCCTGGGAGGTCAACCTGCCTTGCCGGCTAGAGAGAGTCCAGTCAGCGGAACCATCCGAGGGGAAAAATATTTACCCTCCCTGGGAGGTCAACCTGCCCTGCCAGCTAGAGAGAGCCCAGTCAGCGGAACCATCCGAGGGGAAAAATACTTAGCCTCCCTGGGAGGTCAACCCGCCCTGCCGGTTAGAGGGATCCCGGTCAGCGGAACCATCTGAGGGGAAAAATACTTACCCTCCCCGGGAGGTCAACCTGCCTTGCCGGGTAGAGAGAGCCCGGTCAGCGGAACCATCCGAGGGGAAGAATATTTTGCCTTCCTGGGAGGTCAACCTGCCCTGCCGGCTAGAGAGAGCCCGGTCAGCGGAACCATCCGAGAGGAAATATACTTACCCTCCCTAGGAGGTCAACCTGCCCTGCCGGCTAGAGAGAGCCCAGTCAGCGGAACCATCTGAGGGGAAAAATACTTACCCTCCCTGGGAGGTCAACCAGCCCTGCCGGCTAGAGAGAGCCTGGTCAGCGGAACCATTCGAGGGGAAAAATACTTACCCTCCCTGGGAGGTCAACCTGCCCTTCCGGCTAGAGAGAGACCGGTCAGCGGAACCATCCGAGGGGAAAAATACTTACCTTCCCTGGGAGGTCAACCTGCCCTGCCGGCTAGAGAGAGCCCGATCAGCGGAACCATCAGAGGGAAAAAAACTTAGCCTCCCTGGGAGGTCAACCTGTCCTGCCAGTTAGAGGGAGCCCGGTCAGCGGAACCATCCGAGGGGAAGAATATTTTGCCTCCGTGGGAGGTCAACCTGCCCTGCCGGCTAGAGAGAGCCCGATCAGCGGAACCATCCGAGGGGAAAAATATTTTGCCTCCATGGGAGGTCAACCTGCCCTGCCGGCTAGAGAGAGCCCGGTCAGCGGAACCATCCGAGGGGAAAAATACTTACCCTCCCATGGAGGTCAACCTGCCCTGCCGGCTAGAGAGAGCCCGGTCAGCGGAACCATCCGAGGGGAAAAATATTTACCCTCCATGGGAGGTCAACCTGCCCTGCCGGCTAGAGAGAGACCGGTCAGCAGAACCATCCGAGGGGAAAAATACTTACCCTCCCTGGGAGGTCAACCTGCCCTGCCGGCTAGAGAGAGCCCGGTCAGCGGAACCATCCGAGGGGAAAAATACTTACCCTCCCTGGGAGGTTAACCTGCCCTTCCGACTAGAGAGCCCGGTCTGCGGAACCATCCGAGGGGAAAAATACTTACCTTCCCTGGGAGGTCAAACTGCCCTGCCGGCTAGAGAGAGCCCGGTCAGCGGAACCATCAGATGGAAAAATACTTAGCCTCCCTGCGAGGTCAACCTGCCCTGCCAGCTAGAGGGAGTCCGGTCAGCGGAACCATCCGAGGGGAAGAATATTTTGCCTCCCTGGAAGGTCAAACTGCCCTGCCGGCTAGAGAGAGCCCGGTCAGCGGAACTATCCGAGGGGAAAAATATTTTGCCTCCCTGGGAGGTCAACCTGCCCTGACGACTAGAGAGAGCCTGGTCAGCGGAACCATCAGAGGGGAAAAATACTTACCCTCCCTGAGAGGTCAACCTGCCCTGCCGTCAAGAGAGAGCCCGGCCAGCGGAACCATCCGAGGGGAAAAATACTTACCCTCCCTGGGAGGTCAACATGCCCTGCCGGCTAGAGAGAGACCGGTCAGCAGAACCATCCGAGGGGAAAAATACTTACCCTCCCTGGGAGGTCAACTTGCCCTGCCGGCTAGAGAGAGCTCGGTCAGCGGAACCATCCGAGGGGAAAAATACTTAGCCTCCCGGGGAGGTCAACCTGGCCTGCCGGCTAGAGAGAACCCGGTCAGCGGAACCATCCGAGGGGAAGAATATTTTGCCACCCAGGGAGGTCAATCTTCCCTGCCGGCTAGAGAGAGCCCGGTCAGCGGAACCATCCGAGGGGAAAAATATTTTGCCTCCCTGGGAGGTCAACATGCCCTGCCGGCTAGAGAGAGCCCGGTCAGCGGAACCATCCGAGGGGAAAAATAATTACCCTTCCTGGGAGGTCAACCTGCCCTGCCGGCTAGAGAGAGCCCGGTCAGCGGAACCATCCGAGGGGAAAAATATTTAGCCTCCCTGGGAGATCAACCCGCCCTGCCGGCTAGAGGGAGCCCGGTCAGCGGAACCATCCGAGGGGAAGAATACTTACCCTCCCTGGGAGGTCAACCTGCCCTGCCGGCTAGAGAGAGCCCGGTCAGCGGAACCATCCGAGGGGAAGAATATTTTGCCTTCCTGGGAGGTCAATCTGCCCTGCCGGCTAGAGAGAGCCCGGTCAGCGGAACCATCCGAGGGGAAAAATACTTACCCTCCCTGGGAGGTCAACCTGCTCTATCGGCTAGAGAGAGCCCGGTCAGCGGAACCATCTGAGGGGAAAATACTAACCCTCCCTGGGAGGTCAACCTGCCCTGCCGGTTAGAGAGAGCCCGGTCAGCGGAACCATCCGAGGGGAAAAATACTTACCCTCCCTGGGAGGACAACCTGCCTTGTCGGCTAGAGAGAGCCCGGTCAGCGGAACCATCCGAGGGAAAAAATACTTACCTTCCCTGGGAGGTCAAACTGCCCTGCCGGCTAGAGAGAGCCCGGTCAGCGGAACCATCAGAGGGAAAAAATACTTAGCCTCCCTGGGAGGTCAACCTGCCCTGCCGGCTAGAGGGAGCCCGGTCAGCGGAACCATCCGAGGGGAAGAATATTTTGCCTCCCTGGGAGGCCAATCTGCCCTGCCGGCTAGAGAGAGCCCGGTTAGCGGAACCATCCGAGGGGAAAAATATTTTACCTCCCTGGGAGGTCAACCTGCCCTGCCGGCTAGAGAGAGCCCGGTCAGCGGAACCATCCGAGGGAAAAAAATACTTAGCCTCCCTGGGAGGTCAACCTGCTCTGCCGGCTAAAGGGAGCCTGGTCAGCGGAACCATCCGAGGGGAAGAATATTTTGCCTCCATGGGAGGTCAACCTGCCCTGCCGGCTAGAGAGAGCCCGGTCAGCGGAACCATCCGAAGGGAAAAATACTTACCCTCCCTGGGAGGTCAACCTGCCCTGCCAGCTAGAGAGAGCCCGGTCAGCGAAACCATCCGAGGTGAAAAATACTTACCCTCCCTGAGAGGACAACCTGCCCTGCCGGCTAGAGAGAGCCCGGTCAGCGGAACCATCCGAGGGGAAAATACTAACCCTCCCTGGGAGGTCAACCTGCCCTGCCGGCTAGAGAGAGCCCGGTCAGCGGAACCATCCGAGTGGAAAAATACTTACCCTCCCTGGGAGGTCAACGTGCCCTGCCGGCTAGAGAGAGCCCGGTCAGCGGAACCATCCTAGGGGAAAAGTACTTAGCCTCCCTTGGAGGTCAACCTGCCCTGCCGACTAGAGGGAGCCCGGTCAGCGGAACCATCCGAGCGGAAGAATATTTTACCTCCCTGGGAGGTCAACATGCCCTGCCGGGTAGAGAGAGCCCGGTCAGCTGAACCATCCGAGGGGAAAAATACTTACCCTCCCTGGGAGGTTAACCTGCCCTTCCGACTAGAGAGCCCGGTCAGCGGAACCATCCGAGGGGAAAAATACTTACCTTCCCTGGGAGGTCAAACTGCCCTGCCGGCTAGAGAGAGCCCGGTCAGCGGAACCATCAGATGGAAAAATACTTAGCCTCCCTGCGAGGTCAACCTGCCCTGCCAGCTAGAGGGAGTCCGGTCAGCGGAACCATCCGAGGGGAAGAATATTTTGCCTCCCTGGAAGGTCAAACTGCCCTGCCGGCTAGAGAGAGCCCGGTCAGCGGAACTATCCGAGGGGAAAAATATTTTGCCTCCCTGGGAGGTCAACCTGCCCTGACGACTAGAGAGAGCCTGGTCAGCGGAACCATCAGTGGGGAAAAATACTTACCCTCCCTGGGAGGTCAACCTGCCATGCCGTCAAGAGAGAGCCCGGCCAGCGGAACCATCCGAGGGGAAAAATACTTACCCTCCCTGGGAGGTCAACCTGCCCTGCCGGCTAGAGAGAGACCGGTCAGCAGAACCATCCGAGGGGAAAAATACTTACCCTCCCTGGGAGGTCAACCTGCCCTGCCGGCTAGAGAGAGCTCGGTCAGCGGAACCATCCGAGGGGAAAAATACTTAGCCTCCCGGGGAGGTCAACCTGGCCTGCCGGCTAGAGAGAACCCGGTCAGCGGAACCATCCGAGGGGAAGAATATTTTGCCACCCAGGGAGGTCAATCTTCCCTTCCGGCTAGAGAGAGCCCGGTCAGCGGAACCATCCGAGGGGAAAAATATTTTGCCTCCCTGGGAGGTCAACATGCCCTGCCGGCTAGAGAGAGCCCGGTCAGCGGAACCATCCGAGGGGAAAAATAATTACCCTTCCTGGGAGGTCAACCTGCCCTGCCGGCTAGAGAGAGCCCGGTCAGCGGAACCATCCGAGGGGAAAAATACTTACCCTCCCTGGGAGGTCAACCTGCCCTACCGGCTAGAGAGAGCCCGGTCAGCGGAACCATCTGAGGGGAAAATACTAACCCTCCCTGGGAGGTCAACCTGCCCTGCCGGTTAGAGAGAGCCCGGTCAGCGGAACCATCCGAGGGGAAAAATACTTACCCTCCCTGGGAGAACAACCTGCCTTGTCGGCTAGAGAGAGCCCGGTCAGCGGAACCATCCGAGGGGAAAAATACTTACCTTCCCTGGGAGGTCAAACTGCCCTGCCGGCTAGAGAGAGCCCGGTCAGCGGAACCATCAGAGGGAAAAATACTTAGCCTCCCTGGGAGGTCAACCTGCCCTGCCGGCTAGAGGGAGCCCGGTCAGCGGAACCATCCGAGGGGAAGAATATTTTGCCTCCCTGGGAGGCCAACCTGCCCTGCCGGCTAGAGAGAGCCCGGTCAGCGGAACCATCCGAGGGGAAAAATATTTTACCTCCCTGGGAGGTCAACCTGCCCTGCCGGCTAGAGAGAGCCCGGTCAGCGGAACCATCCGAGGGAAAAAAATACTTAGCCTCCCTGGGAGGTCAACCTGCTCTGCCGGCTAAAGGGAGCCTGGTCAGCGGAACCATCCGAGGGGAAGAATATTTTGCCTCCATGGGAGGTCAACCTGCCCTGCCGGCTAGAGAGAGCTCGGTTAGCGGAACCATCCGAGGGGAAAAATACTTACCCTCCCTGGGAGGTCAACCTGCCCTACCAGCTAGAGAGAGCCCGGTCAGCGAAACCATCCGAGGGGAAAAATACTTACCCTCCCTGAGAGGACAACCTGCCCTGCCGGCTAGAGAGAGCCCGGTCAGCGGAACCATCCGAGGGGAAAATACTAACCCTCCCTGGGAGGTCAACCTGCCCTGCCGGCTAGAGAGAGCCCGGTCAGCGGAACCATCCGAGTGGAAAAATACTTACCCTCCCTGGGAGGTCAACGTGCCCTGCCGGCTAGAGAGAGCCCGGTCAGCGGAACCATCCGAGGGGAAAAGTACTTAGCCTCCCTTGGAGGTCAACCTGCCCTGCCGACTAGAGGGAGCCCGGTCAGCGGAACCATCCGAGCGGAAGAATATTTTACCTCCCTGGGAGGTCAACATGCCCTGCCGGCTAGAGAGAGCCCGGTCAGCTGAACCATCAGAGGGAAAAAATATTTTGCCTCCCTGGGAGGTCAACTTGCCCTGCCGGCTAGAGAGAGCCCGGTCAACGGAACCATCCGAGGGGAAAAATACTTAGCCTCCCTGGGAGGTCAACCTGCCCTGCTGGCTAGAAAGAGCCCTGGCAGCTGAACCATCTGAGGGGAAAAATACTTAGCCTCCCTGGGAGGTCAACATGCCCTGCCGACTATAGGGAGCCCGGTCAGCGGAACCATCCGAGGGGAAAAATACTTAGCCTCCCTGGGAGGTCAACCTGCCCTGCCGGCTAGAGAGAGCCCGGTCAGCGAAACCATCCGAGGGGAAAAATACTTTCCCTCCCTGAGAGGTCAACCTGCCCTGCCGGCTAGAGAGAGCCCGGTCAGCGGAACCATCTGAGGGGAAAAATACTTACCCTCCATGGTTGGTCAACCTGCCCTGCCGGCTAGAGAGAGCCCGGACAGCGGAACCATCCGAGGGGAAAAATACTTACCCTCCCTGGGATGTTAACCTCCCCTGCCGGCTAGAGAGAGCCCGGTCAGCGGAACCATTCAAGGGGAAAAATACTTACCCTCCCTAGGAGGTCAACCTGCCCTCTCGGCTAGAGAGAGCCCTGTCAGCGGAACCATCCGAGGGAAAAATATTTTGCCTCCCTGGGAGGTCAACCTGCCCTGCCGGCTAGAGAGAGCCCGGTCAGCGGAACCATCCGAGGGGAAAAATACTTACCCTCCCTGGGAGGTCAACCTGCCCTGCCGGCTAGAGAGAGCCCAGTCAGCGGAACCATCCGAGGGGAAAATACTTACCCTCCCTGGGAGGTCAACCTGTCCTGCCGGCTAGAGAGAGTCCGGTCAGCGGAACCATCTGAGGGGAACAATATTTAGAAATACTTTTATTACATTAGTCATTCGGTTACATGCAAGAAAAACTAAGTATGGAAACAAAACCATCATACTACATGGATTTAAACCAAAAAGCTAAGCACGGAGACCGAAGCTCGGACTCCTACTCTCAGGCATGGTCCTCCTCGACCTCCTCTGGTTGCTGACGTTGCAACTTCGGACCCCTCTCCTCACTCATTTCCAAGAACTCGGGGCAGGTGGATGTTGCGTGACCCTCTTCATCATGGAAGTCACAGTAAGGTAACTCCGCCCGGACTCCCCCTCTTCCTCCCTTACGATTTCTTCTTCTTCTGTAGCTGATCGTCATCGTTTGCTGGGGCAGTGGAGAGGGTGCCTTCTTTCCCTGCCTCCACCCTGGGAGGTCGGGTCCCTTTCCCTGAAAGTGGTCCTCCTCTTGGTCGAACTTCCTCTTGGGAGCCCCTACCCTCCCCCCTGCTGCCTTGCCTCCGACTCACTCAGTTTGGCCAACCTTCTTGCGAACTCCGGGTTGGCCTCCTCACTCTCAACTTCTTCCGCTACCCTTTCCATCAACTCCTCAAAAGACAAAGGAGCTCTCCTCTTGAGGTCCATCTTGAAGAATCCCCCCTGCAGCCCCACGATGAAAGCGAGCTGGAGGGTGTAGCCTGGCACCTCTTGGGTGAGGAGAACCTCCTCCTGGAACCGGTCAACATAGTGAGCCAGTGACTCCCCTGGCTCTTGCTTGATCTTGAAAAGTGCTTCGACATCTTTCTTCCTCCTCCTTGATGTCGAGAAGCGCAACAGGAAAACTCGACGCAAGTCTTCGAAGGCATAGATGGATCCCGCAGGGAGCTGGTGGAACCAATCTCTAGCCTTCTCCTTCAGAGTTGTTGCGAAGAGTCGACACTTAAAAGCGTCCGACATGGGCCTGATGGAGACCATGTCCTCAAACCACTGCAGGTGCAGGACGAGGTCATCCTTGCCGGAGTAGTGAGACATCTCCAGCCTTCCAGACCCCTCTGGAACTGGGGCCGAGAGGATCAACTCACACAAAGGACTTCCTATGCTCGCCCCCCTTTGGGGCCGGGCGAGTGGGTGTTGGCGGCCTCCCCACTCGCCCCCTTGGGGCTGGGCGAGTAGGGGTCTGGGACCTCCCCACTCGCCCCCTTGGGGCTGGGCGAGTGGGGGTCTCGGACCTCCCCACTCGCCCCCTTGGGGCTGGGCGAGTGGGGGTCTGGGACCTCCCCAATCGCCCCTCTTAGGGGACTGGGCGAGTGGGGGCCGAATGTCTCCTCACTCACCCCCACTGGCACCTCCTTCTTGGATTGCTGGCCGAGAGTGCTCTCGCCTACCTGCTGAGGCGAGACCTCCAGACCACTTCCTCTCCTGCCTTCGCCTATCGTGGCAAAAGTTAGCTGCAAGGTCTGCAGGACCTCCCGCTTGAAATTTTCAAACATCTCCAACGTCACTCCAGCCACCGTGGGCTGCGAGTGGCCTGGGTCAGATCCTCCACCTCCAGCCATGGAGCTCATCTTGAGAGTTTCTTGAGTTGGTCACTCTCCACGCTCACCGCACCATAAATGTTGAAACCAAGACTTGAGACCAAGACTTAGTCTCTGTGGAGTTCGGGCCCTCAACAGGTTGAGGGGTGACCTCACACTTACTCCTCTCAAGGGAGGGCTCTAGGCTAAGAGGCTAAGGAACTAGGAACAAGGTCAAGGGCTTAGCGAGGAGGTCCCACCACATACCCGCTTTTAATTGTAAAATAAGATTTAAAGAGCAATAATTCAAATTTTTTACCCTATGTTGAGTCGTGGTCTTCAGTAATATGAACATTATTGCATCAGCATTACATTATCGTAATCTTTGAATTTATAAAATCGGCGCAGTCTGGTGTAATTTTGTGGTTTTACGGTTTCGGTTTTTAACTTTCAGTCTGACTTACTATATATTATCCAAAAAGTATCTCACTTGGTATAACACAAAATTCATGCGCCCGGGCCTCAAATTTTGAAGTCCCACTTGCAAAAAATATCGAACGCGCGGGTATACTTTTCCCCTCCAATTTTTTTATTTTTGACCTCTCTCATTCATTTCGCTAAGTTTGGTTTTAATTCTAGTTGGAACCAATTGGAACCGGACCGAACCGTTAGTGACCGGTTTGGTTTTGGTTCTTGTTGAACCGTAATCAGAACCGTTAACACGACAGTTCCAAAAATTATGCTGAAACCGGAACCAGAACCGGTCAAACCAAATATGATTTTGATTCTAATTTGAAGAACCGTTACATTAGCGGTTCGGTTCACGGTTTTAGTAGAACCGGAACCAAACCGGAACCGTGACTGCTCTTTTACTCATTTCAATTTTTTTACGAGAGATAGTGCAACAAATAATAATAAATAAAACCGAAATTGAATCAAGCAATTCAACTGGATCAGTGCTAACGGTCAATTGCCAATTCCTATCCATTGAGATTCACAGATAATCAGATTAATATTTAGGGATACATCTTACCTCTCCTTTTATTCCCTAAAATAAATTGAAATGATGGAGGTTTTTCTATTTTAATTCCTATTACTTTAATATGATTATTGGTAACTGCATAGTTGCAATACAAACACCACGCTCATTTGGACCATTGATTAAGTCATCGGTTCGGATCCGAGTCCAAAAAACCAACTCTTCTACCCGAGACCCGGTCGCTCACTCCTATAGCTTTCATTTGCTATTATAATTATGCGAGCTTTAGGCATTAACATGCAGAAATCTATGAAATTATAACTGCATGTGTATTTACTAATCCATATATCATGCTTTCAGCAATACTACAACCATATTGTGTGCTGCCAAGTTTATACTAATTTTGAACATAAAAGTGATGGAATTCCTTATGTGAGATCGGACGTTCACAAACGGCGGTTCATAATCACTGTGCTCACGACTTCCGTTCCAAACGAACCCTAAGATCTCCATGCTCAATTTGTTCTCAAGGACGCCGACCTTGAGGACACACCAAACATTATGAAGTTTGTATCCCTATGCCATGAGATAATCAATATTTTCAACCACCACGAGATCATTACTTCAATTCATTTGTTAGACGCGAAGTGCGAATCTATGTCAATTTCATAAAGTCGACTGAAATTAATCTCGTCAACCAATCCATATTGACAGATCAAGGGGTTGGGTTTGGCGGTAGTGGGTTAACAAGGCCGCGCAAAAATGATTATAATTTAGACAGCTCGTGGATATTAAATGATCAATAATAAGAATCAATTACAACCTTTTGAGGATCAACTCCAGTTAAAACTATATGACCAAACACACAGCAAATCTATACAAAACAGCCTTATAACCACCTATAATTAAAAAAATGGTCGTTTACCGGGAGCTCCCCTGTAAGTTTGCTAAATTATAGGTTGTACCCCGCTATCTTTTGAAATTACAAAAATCTCCCATGTAAGTTTACATTTCAAAACATTCAAGCACAAAAATACTCTCATCAGGCTTCCCTTCAGAGGGTATTTTGTGAATGCATGTTATGAAATATAAACGTAGATGAGAGATTTTTGTAATTTCAAAAGATAGAGGGGTGCAAGCTGTGATTATGCTAAACTCCCGAGGAAATTTGGGTAATTAATAGTTAAAAAATGGTAGCCAAACACTTACTGGCCAACCGTCGGATAAAGAAGCAACCGACAGGATTGGTTCAAAACCTACAGATCTGTCCAGCTAATACATGCAGCCCGCGCCTGGTACAGAAAATGAAAGAACATGATCAATGAAATAGCCAAATAAAACAATGGAAGGAGAAAAATGAACCCTTGGATTTGGATCCTCTCCAATGTCAATAATAACTGCACAATGTGCCTCATCCATCCTGATCATCCAATGTGGATTGGATGGATAGGATTAACTTTATGAAAGACATAATAGTAGGTGGAGAAGGAACTGTTCTTCGTTAACTTAATCATGGCCATGAAATATACAATGAACAGGATGGGTACACCTTGTGAAATTTCCATGGTATAACTGGAAAGAGGGAATATAGTAAATGCACAAATGAGCTACTTTTATAATATATAGTAACAAAATAGATGGCGCTCTTAATTTTCTTAAGAAGAAAATAGATGGCGCTCCTAAGTTTTTTCAAAAGAAAATAGATGCCACCCTCTTTCAATAAAACTTAGTCAATGCAAGTATAGGGCAAACAGAATTTTCTATTAGAATTAACACATTTGAAATAAATAGTATTTTTTCTAAAAAAATATTAAATGAAGAATAGGAAATATCAAAATGAAAAAAAAAATTTGCTTGCATTGCTCTGTCACAAAATATGAGTGATTTTATCAATTGATGAAGGGCAATTTGGCCGACACTGTCGCACATCTAAATGTTGATTAGCGAAAAAATTAAATAGGATATAATAGTCTTTCTATCTTCACACATGGACTCTTGAAAACTTCCAGTTGACAGCTTCTATGATCACATCCGACCATTAACATATCTAATGTGTCATCGAACTTTACTTGTTGGTGCGGAAATTGTACTCCACAAACTCACGCTTTGCTAAGAGGGGGAATGAGGGGTAAGCTTAGAGCGGTCGAGTACTTCGCGGTTTCCACGAGTGAGCTGAAGAGAACTAGAAAGATGTCGCAAGCGGTGAGATCAGACTTCCCGCAACTATAACTCGTAGGTGATTTTATTGATTACTCATAAAAAGTTACACATGAGAGGTCATCCACTAGGAGAAGCTCGCAGTATGCTAGAAGGGCACAAAATTGAGTTCTCAGCAGGCAGGAGTTGGGTCTCAGATCTCTTTCTCTGTACTGTTCACCCATATTTATACTAGTGAGGGTCTGCCCGAACGGGCAGGTAGCAAAAAAGACGGGCTACCCGGATTACAGGAGAAACAGACAGGGATGAGAGGTTATATGGTGTGCAAATAACCTAAAAAGCTAGATCATGCATGCGGACACGACATGAGTGTCCGCACGACCTTAGGCAAAAAGGGTTGCACTAAGAGAATAAAACTAAACTAACTACGTGGTTGAGCGGACTCTGAAGGCTGACCGCTCGAGTTGATGACAAAGAAGCCATCTATCCTGGGAAGCCTGGAGCTGCTGAGCTGTACGGACAAGGAAGGCATGTCCGCCTAGGCCGCAGAGGAATGCCTGTCCGCCCAGGCCGCAGAGGAAGGCGCTGGCTTGCTTGGAGAGAACTGGAGCTTTGGACCGTGTGGACCACGACAGAGCCCGCCTGGGCTGCTGAGGAACATAATGACTGGCTTCCGGGTAGCTTGGGAACTAGGCCGATTCTGAACTCTCCTTAGGACGTTGTGGTAAGCACTTCCCTGACCGCATGATCAAGCCTCATATGATATACCTCCCTAAGCACTTCGCGACAACTGAGGATCGGAAGGGAAAGAACGTTGTGGTAAGCACTTCCCTTCCCTCTTGGAAGGATGAGAAGGTAAGCCGTCATGCCGGCATGGTCACGGCGGTTTTGTATGGAAAGAAGCTCTGCGAACTGCAGAAAACTCCATTGGTGGGCCTTCCTGCTATGGCGCCCAAGCAACGACGAGGAGTGCGGTCATGAACCATTACATGGGTTGCGAACTCCGCAATGCACTATCAGTGATTGAGACATGCGGGAGCAACTTAAAGTAAGCATAGTTTAAAGTGGATATTGCGGTTACACAAACCTGTTTGCACAGGCTAATGCTTTGTTTTGTTTTGTTTTTCATAACACGCATAATGCGGAAAATCCTCTCTTTCGCAGGACGAGCTTTAAGTACAACAAACAATCATCTCAAGAGACTATTGTCCGGTTAAAAGGTCAGAATGTGATTAAAGATGAGTTCGCGAACGTAAGCTTCACATCCATAAATCCTGGTATCGCGGATATAAGCTTTTCTGGCGATGATCGCGCGGATTCTGGTGATGAGGAGGAAGCAGAAAAGAAAGAGGAAGAAGGAGAGGAAGAAGAAGAGGAAGAAGACGTCGACGATCCCAAGCCGAAAGTTGGGATCCCACCCCAAACTTTGATGACGAGGACGCAGACAGCCGGGAGACAAAGGTCTCTAGCAGTTCAAGTGGGTCTTCCTCCAGCTCTTCAAGCTCATCGTCTTCAACAAAGAGTCCGCCCAACCAAAGTCCTAAAAAGACAAACAAAAGGCGGACTAGGGCAAAGACAAATGACAAGGGGATTAACTTTTTCCTTTTTAAGTATTTTTTTATTTTTAAGTATTTTTTATTTTATTTTGAAGGTTGTCTGTCTGCATGACATTTTTTGTAAATGCGGGCACATGGATAATGTATGGATTTTCTTCGACAGAAATGAAAACAAAGTTATTTTAGCATCATGTTGACTTGTTTGGATACTGTCCGCATTACATGTTGACTTGTTTGGATGCTTGCCTGTGTATTGACCTTTATATAGCCTGAGCAGACACGTCTTCACCGTCCATAATATGTTAAACAGGTGATGATAACTTCTTTAGCCGGAGGCTTATACATATAATTGGCGCGGTCTCAAGGTGAGTGTTATCCCAAGCTGATATGAAATTAATATATATGAAACTAGGGTGAGGCGGACTTAATGATGATTGTCCACGGATTTCATAATACTTGAAGTACTGATAATATTACGAAGTTAAATTAGATGCAACTCCAAGCGGACATAAAATTGTTGTCCGCCCTCGATATGTATACTTTGATATTTCATTTGCCGTGTCCAATAGTTTTATATGTCGCGGTCTCGAGATGGGTGTCTGCCCAAATTCATATTCAAAGAGAGTTGTGTATAAAATCAGAATGAGGTGAACATAATGATAACTGTCCGTGAATACCATGATATTCGAGAGAATATCTTCGATTCTTCCTTTATGAGATTGAATGAGGCCTAGACGTGATGAGTCTGAGCGGACATGATAGTCTGTCCGCTTCCAATTTGAGTACATAGATTTCTTTATATTAGGTATTCATAGTCATAACCACAACTGTCTCAAGATGAGTGTCCGCATTTTTCAAGTATATGTAATGCTTTGATTATCTCAATGTAATAACTACAGTGAAAACCAGAGTTCGATAGGGCCTGCGGGAGCATGCTCATTGAGGCTGCATAAAGTAAGAGGTATGGATTGTGATAACTCTATAAATCGAATATAACCAACACGTGCGAACGCACTGACACTGTTTGCAACATATATTATAATTCCAAGTAAAATAACTCTAACATCCACCCCTTTGATTTCGAACTCAGGAGAACAACCTTTTTCAAGGCTGAACCTGATGTTTTCATCTTAGGGAGATGCTTAGAGCTCATTATGTTCATCTTTTTTAATTAGTGATATCTATGCATGATGAACAGAAATTGAAAAAACGAAGGATGTTCTTTATTAAAAGAAGGATCTCTTCAAATCATCTTTGTACAACCCCGTATTCGTCGAGTGGGTCCCCGGGTCCCAAAGGGTCAATGGGCATGCAAGGTAGGTCAAGAAGAGCATTCACTAAGAGTGCTGGGGGATCACTCGCCCAGATCAGGAGAGGCAGGGAAGCCTCATCCGCAAAACACTTGCTCGCTTAGGAGTGCGAATGAGCGGGAGGTCAGGCGAGTGAGGGCGGAACCCCACTCGCCCAGCGAACCAAGCATCTTGCGAGTGGTGCCCCTACGGACCACTCACACAGTGGAACCTAGAGAGTCCAGTGCGCGAGAAGTCTGGCGAGTGGTGCCTCCATGGACCACTCGCCCAGAAGGCTCTAGTGAGGAAATTACCTAGATACCCTTCGTGGGCTGCCAATAGACCTTCAGAACAGGGGAGTTTGGCTGTTAGCAGACCAGTTTGGGGTGCGATTAGTAAAACTAAAAAGGCGGATTTACGTTATTTGCAGACCAGACTAGAAAAACTATAAATAGGCCCTTAAGGGCACCTTGGAGGTGATCCGATCTTTTGGGTTCTCTCCTTCTGACTAGTATTGGTTGGCTCGTATTGCCCTCCAAGGTGCCCAGTTGAGCATTGGTTTGGGAGGGGAAACTCTCTAAGATCTTCCAGGTGTGTGGCGGGACCTCCTCGCTACAGCTTTGGGTCTACTTGTTTTTCTTCATCCACAATCAAGAGTGTCAGTGAGGGAGAAGTAGGTGTACGCTACACCCCTGTGGGTCCGAACTCAAGAGACTGGTTGACGGTTTCAACATCCATGATATCCTGCATGTTTCCAAGCCTTCTCCTCTCATCGTCGACATTATAGATGAAGAGGGGTCATACCTGTAGAATCCTTTTATAAGATTATATAGCATAAAATAAACCATCATAACTTAGGAGTAAGAGGCCAATAAAGAAACCCAATTTGGGAGAGTATTCGATTACTGATCTTTATAAGGGTTATCCTATCACTTTCCAGGATGCTATGTGGTGGAGACCAGCCCCAGCCCAGATCAGGGTCGACGCAAAAGTGCCCGCCGCCGCACTCGGCCCGACCTCTATCGATCCTGAGTCACGGCATTTGTCTTTTGTTATCTTGAAATATATCTATATACATATATATATTTATATATTATATATAAGTTATATATATATATAAATTCAGCAAAAATGAAATATTTATATACATAAAAGTTCAGCAAATGCCCTTTTATTCCTCCCGTGCTGCCCCAGACCGGTCCTCCCTGTTCTTCTTCAGCCGCTGGAAGCCCTCCCGGTTCAATCAAAGCACGAAGGAGATTTCCAATCCGCTGGTCTCCCGATCTTGGCGGCTCCACACGTTGCAGCTTCCGCCCACGCCCAACCGCCTCCATGCGCGATGGCAGAGCACGCCCTCTCCCCGACGGTTTCAGCGCCTATCCAGGCTTCTTCCATGGCCACGATCTCCCTCCACGACGCCATTGATTCCGCTGGAAAGCAGGGGTGATTCTATTTTCATTTTTAAGTGTTGATTTTATTTCTTGTCAGTTGGATGTTAACCCTATATAAGGGGATTCGTATTTTGTAAAAGGGGATGAAGAATGAACTCCTGTGTAAGAACCAACATTTGACGTTTCATTATGCTTCCCTGTAGGTGATAGAGGTGATGAATAGTGATTAGGAGAAGGTTCGTTTTGAGTTTTGCAAGTTCCTGTTGCTAGGAAGAGCTGTCCCCGTGAGATTGCTTTGCTTTCCTTTGAAGAAAACCAGTGAGAGTTTGTATTTATTAAAATTTTGTTTGTTTGTTTTATGGATGAGGGGGAAGATGAACAGTGCCCCGCATGATTGGCTATCGCCTATTGAAAATTGATGAACAGTATTATCATATTTACTGTTGGATTTTCTTTAAGTTATATTGTTGCTGCTTGAGGAGTTTTGGGCTGAATGTTGAAGATGGATAGCTGTTTGTATGCATTCTTTTCCCGTTGGGGGGATGAGGAATAGTGAGTTGTCGTGAGATTGGAGAAGAAGAACTGAGAAGCTAGTTTTGCTTCCGTGAGTTAGGAGTTAGAAGAATCAAATTGTTAGAGTATTTAGAGATTACGCGGAGCCTCTTTGTGTGACTAGAGAGTGAATTTTAGTTCTTGTGTTAGAAATTTCGTTAGAACCACTTCGTGTGAGAGCGAGTAACTGTTAGGTTGTTCAGTTTGTGGCTTCTCTAGAGATTGAGTGAAATAGATTTCGTGGATCCATTTTTTTAGTGTGAGAGCGAGCGAATTTCTCCTTGGTGCCCGTATGCGATAGCGGCCGACCTCGGAGCAGGAGATCGAAGGTGACGAGAAATTCCTCGCGGGATCGCCGTCGACTTCATATACGAAAAGACGCCTCTTTTCGTGGGTAACTTGCTTCAATCCCTTCCTTTGTATCTAAATTTTCTCCTTAGGATATTAGATTCATTGTTGGGTTTTCGCTCGGGTTTTGTCAGCGAACGCTACGTCGAAAACTCCAAACGGAAATGTATTTGGAGTTCACGATTTCCGTTTGCTA
The DNA here is from genome assembly GCA_033032865.1 of Dactylorhiza incarnata. NCBI lineage: Eukaryota > Viridiplantae > Streptophyta > Magnoliopsida > Asparagales > Orchidaceae > Dactylorhiza > Dactylorhiza incarnata. The sequence goes on along the minus strand of JAWHQI010000088.1, from coordinate 3,002,963 downwards.
CAACAAGGGGAACGGAACGAAAGTTGCGAACTTCCTTCCCCGGATTTAGAATTGAACCATAATTTCAAGAAAATTCATTTGAACAAAAATTAGTAATTTTATGCTTTACAAAATCTAGTTGCTTAATTTCTTTAAGTTCGCGCACGTCCGCTCAAATATCAATTTTTAAATTGCATGCATTTAGGGTTTCCTAGAATTAGCCGACAGGCGCGCAAACCCTACGCGCCGTCCTGCATCAATTTGGTATCAAAGCGAGGTTCCGAAATTTTCTAAATTTCGAGATCCGCGCTGCGTAGATTAGGAACCCCGCATAGCATTTGCTAATTTTATTTTCAAAAAAAAAGAGAGTTTTTTTTAAGCATTTCATACACTTGCATATTTGGTACTTCGAAGATGAGTCGAGTTGGATATAGTCAACCGAGTCGTGGAGACGACGAGAGTGAACCACCCCCGTGGTTTTTATCTTTTGTCCACCAAATGACAGAGATAACTGAAAGTATGCATTATGTGCGAAAGGGGTTCAGGAACCTTAGTGTTAGGTTGAGTAGTCTAGAGGATTCTCCCCGAGCGTCAGTTCCACCTCCAATTGGAGATGGGTATTTCGCTGAACCCTATCACGAAACCCCACACCACCACTCCGAAAGACCCACACTTAGGAGAAATCCTTTATTTGGGGATCACGAGTCCACTTACACCCACTCTCCTAGAGTTCCTTACCACCCCTATCATCGATACTACACGTCTCCACTGTATGAGTCTGAGTCCGTATATGCGCATCCACCACCTTACGATCGTAGGACTCACGTCCAACCTCGAGCACATGATTATGTTATGGATGATCGTCGCGATGACTCTCGAGTATCCTATGTAGGACACTCTCGTCCAGTTACCACACTTAGTGATCCTCCTAGTGCGAAAAAGAACTTGACGAAGGTCGTTAAGGGACAGGAAGAGCGCCCTATTTCCCAAAACAGGGAAACCTCGCCTTCTCTGTCACTTACTCGATCTGATATTTTAGTACAGGATGTGTGGAGTCGATCCCCACGTGAGTCTACTCCACCTAGTGAGCATAACCTTGAGTCTATATCTACTAGCTCACTATTGAGTGTAGATTCTTTGCACACTTCACCCGATGGCACATCGAGTCACATCACTTCACCCGATGACACATCGAGTCGCTTTACAAAGCTCAGTAGTGATCTCGAGGTAGCCACTCCTACCCTATCTGTGAGCAGGACCCCTTCTGAGAGTTCGCTTCTGGAGGACCATCACTCCACTGATGGGTTCTTTGATGACCCTCCTAGTGAGCCTCCAGATAAGTCACCTCGACCACGTGTAGATGAGATTCATGTGAGTGACGCATCTATATATTTTAAAACTTGGATACCGTTTTCCTTAGCTCCCTTGATGTCGACAGTGCTCCAGAGAGATGAATATGAGTGTGACATCCATGTAGTAGGGCTTGATTGTAGCCATCTGGCTACTAGCAGTTTAGTTGAGTTATGGGACACACCACTTGTTGATCATCGTATTCACGATGAGTTTTATTATGTCCCACCCGGTGAGCCCCCTGATGCCTCACCTGACTTTATTATATTTGTAACTGATGTCACACTGCACGAGAGTTATCGTTTATATGAAAGCACTTCCTATGTATTAGGAGTCAACGTCTGTACTTGTCGTATTTGCGACGAATTTTATTATACCCCTCCCGGTGAACCCCCAGATGATCCACCTTTGGGTTCACCACACATTTGAGATGTATCTATCCTTAGTTGCACAGTTGAGTTTGAAGGTGCACTCACTGATTCGTTGATTTTATGTTTTATCACCCGCGCTCGTAGAGACAGTTCGCGCACCATGTTGACACACCTTATCACTGATGTCTCCGATTTTCACTTAAGTGTTCATCACCCACGCGATGAAGTATTTTATGATCCACCTTCGGAGCCTCCTGATCACGTACCTATCTCAGGAGTTGATGTTAGTAACTAAAACCTTCGGTTTGTGGAGTCAGTCGTGTTAGTAGTTCATTTCTTTGCATTTGCATGATTTGCATGAAAACTGAGCGGAAATTGCATAGTACTTTTGACTTAAAGGCAACTCAAGCTAACAGGCATAAAAGAGCTACTAGTTTCAAAATGGATGACTTGGTAATGGTTCGGCTAAATCCGAAATGGTTATCTTCGGGTACCGTAAAGAAGTTAGCTGACCGTAGAACTGAATCCTTTAGAGTGGTCAAGCGAATTGGGCAAAATGCGTATGAACTTGAGATGCCTTCCGTTTGGGGAGCAAATCCGGTTTTTAACGTAGCCGATCTGACTTTATTCCACGATTATCCACACGAGTCTTTAGATTTTTCCATTGCCTTCTCCTCCATTTGATTCTTCTGGGTTGGTGAGTTTTAGTGAGGAGCCACATTCAGGACACACTGATTCTTATTCAGTTTATTGACACCACCACCAGTTCTATCGTTTTCCGTTGAAAGTTTTCAGAGATACTTGGTTCGCTGGCATGGTGGACCAGAGATCGAGACCAGCTGGGTCTTGGCCGAGGAGTTACAACGTATGGATGCCGACCTTCTACAACACTACCGGTCGGAACACTCACCAGAGATGAGTGATTTCGAGAGGGGGAGAATTGGTGGAGACCAGCCCCAGCCCAGATCAGGGTCGACGCAAAAGTGCCCGCCGCCGCACTCGGCCCGACCTCTATCGATCCTGAGTCACGGCATTTGTCTTTTGTTATCTTGAAATATATCTATATACATATATATATATTTATATATTATATATAAGTTATATATATATATATATAAATTCAGCAAAAATGATATATTTATATACATAAAAGTTCAGCAAATGCCCTTTTATTCCTCCCGTGCTGCCCCAGACCGGTCCTCCCTGTTCTTCTTCAGCCGCTGGAAGCCCTCCCGGTTCAATCAAAGCACGAAGGAGATTTCCAATCCGCTGGTCTCCCGATCTTGGCGGCTCCACACGTTGCAGCTTCCGCCCACGCCCAACCGCCTCCATGCGCGATGGCAGAGCACGCCCTCTCCCCGACGGTTTCAGCGCCTATCCAGGCTTCTTCCATGGCCACGATCTCCCTCCACGACGCCATTGATTCCGCTGGAAAGCAGGGGTGATTCTATTTTCATTTTTAAGTGTTGATTTTATTTCTTGTCAGTTGGATGTTAACCCTATATAAGGGGATTCGTATTTTGTAAAAGGGGATGAAGAATGAACTCCTGTGTAAGAACCAGCATTTGACGTTTCATTATGCTTCCCTGTAGGTGATAGAGGTGATGAATAGTGATTAGGAGAAGGTTCGTTTTGAGTTTTGCAAGTTCCTGTTGCTAGGAAGAGCTGTCCCCGTGAGATTGCTTTGCTTTCCTTTGAAGAAAACCAGTGAGAGTTTGTATTTATTAAAATTCTGTTTTTTTTTTTATGGATGAGGGGGAAGATGAACAGTGCCCCGCATGATTGGCTATCGCCTATTGAAAATTGATGAACAGTACTATCATATTTACTGTTGGATTTTCTTTAAGTTATATTGTTGCTGCTTGAGGAGTTTTGGGCTGAATGTTGAAGATGGATAGCTGTTTGTATGCATTCTTTTCCCGTTGGAGGGATGAGGAATAGTGAGTTGTCGTGAGATTGGAGAAGAAGAACTGAGAAGCTAGTTTTGCTTCCGTGAGTTAGGAGTTAGAAGAATCAAATTGTTAGAGTATTTAGAGATTACGCGGAGCCTCTTTGTGTGACTAGAGAGTGAATTTTAGTTCTTGTGTTAGAGATTTCGTTAGAACCACTTCGTGTGAGAGCGAGTAACTGTTAGGTTGTTTAGTTTGTGGCTTCTCTAGAGATTGAGTGAAATAGATTTCGTGGATCCATTTTTTTAGTGTGAGAGCGAGCGAATTTCTCCTTGGTGCCCGTATGCGATAGCGGCCGACCTCGGAGCAGGAGATCGAAGGTGACGAGGAATTCCTCGCGGGATCGCCGTCGACTTCATATACGGAAAGACGCCTCTTTTCGTGGGTAACTTGCTTCAATCCCTTCCTTTGTGTGTATCTAAATTTTCTCCTTAGGATATTAGATTCATTGTTGGGTTTTCGCTCGGGTTTTGTCAGCGAACGCTACGTCGAAAACTCCAAACAGAAACGTATTTGGAGTTCACGATTTCCGTTTGCTACAACAAGGGGAACGGAACGAAAGTTGCGAACTTCCTTCCCCGGATTTAGAATTGAACCATAATTTCAAGAAAATTCATTTGAACAAAAATTAGTAATTTTATGCTTTACAAAATCTAGTTGCTTAATTTCTTTAAGTTCGTGCACGTCCGCTCAAATATCAATTTTTAAATTGCATGCATTTAGGGTTTCCTAGAATTAGCCGACAGGCGCGCAAACCCTACGCGCCGTCCTGCATCAATTTGGTATCAAAGCGAGGTTCCGAAATTTTCTAAATTTCGAGATCCGCGCTGCGTAGATTAGGAACCCTGCATAGCATTTGCTAATTTTATTTTCAAAAAAAAAAAGAGTTTTTTTTAAGCATTTCATACACTTGCATATTTGGTACTTCGAAGATGAGTCGAGTTGGATATAGTCAACCGAGTCGTGGAGACGACGAGAGTGAACCACCCCCGTGGTTTTTATCTTTTGTCCACCAAATGACAGAGATAACTGAAAGTATGCATTATGTGCGAAAGGGGTTCAGGAACCTCAGTGTTAGGTTGAGTAGTCTAGAGGATTCTCCCCGAGCGTCAGTTCCACCTCCAATTGGAGATGGGTATTTCGCTGAACCCTATCACGAAACCCCACACCACTACTCCGAAAGACCCACACTTAGGAGAAATCCTTTATTTGGGGATCACGAGTCCACTTACACCCACTCTCCTAGAGTTCCTTACCACCCCTATCATCGATACTACACGTCTCCACTGTATGAGTCTGAGTCCGTATATGCGCATCCACCACCTTACGATCGTAGGACTCACGTCCAACCTCGAGCACATGATTATGTTATGGATGATCGTCGCGATGACTCTCGAGTATCCTATGTAGGACACTCTCGTCCAGTTACCACACTTAGTGATCCTCCTAGTGCGAAAAAGAACTTGACGAAAGTCGTTAAGGGACAGGAAGAGCGCCCTATTTCCCAAAACAGGGAAACCTCGCCTTCTCTGTCACTTACTCGATCTGATATTTTAGTACAGGATGTGTGGAGTAGATCCCCACGTGAGTCTACTCCACCTAGTGAGCATACCCTTGAGTCTATATCTACTAGCTCACTATTGAGTGTAGATTCTTTGCACACTTCACCCGATGGCACATCGAGTCACATCACTTCACCCGATGACACATCGAGTCGCTTTACAAAGCTTAGTAGTGATCTCGAGGTAGCCACTCCTACCCTATCTGTGAGCATGACCCCTTCTGAGAGTTCGCTTCTGGAGGACCATCACTCCACTGATGGGTTCTTTGATGACCCTCCTATTGAGCCTCCAGATGAGTCACCTCGACCACGCGTAGATGAGATTCATGTGAGTGACGCATCTATATATTTTAAAACTTGGATACCGTTTTCCTTAGCTCCCTTGATGTCGACAGTGCTCCAGAGAGATGAATATGAGTGTGACATCCATGTAGTAGGGCTTGATTGTAGCCATTTGGCTACTAGCAGTTTAGTTGAGTTATGGGACACACCACTTGTTGATCATCGTATTCACGATGAGTTTTATTATGTCCCACCCGGTGAGCCCCCTGATGCCTCACCTGACTTTATTATATTTGTCACTGATGTCACACTGCACGAGAGTTATCGTTTATATGAGAGCACTTCCTATGTATTAGGAGTCAACGTCTGTACTTGTCGTATTTGCGACGAATTTTATTATACCCCTCCCGGTGAACCCCCAGATGATCCACCTTTGGGTTCACCACACATTTGGGATGTATCTATCCTTAGTTGCACAGTTGAGTTTGAAGGTGCACTCACTGATTCGTTGATTTTATGTTTTATCACCCGCGCTCGTAGAGACAGTTCGCGCACCATGTTGACACACCTTATCACTGATGTCTCTGATTTTCACTTAAGTGTTCATCACCCATGCGATGAAGTATTTTATGATCCACCTTCGGAGCCTCCTGATCACGTACCTATCTCAGGAGTTGATGTTAGTAACTAAAACCTTCGGTTTGTGGAGTCAGTCGTGTTAGTAGTTCATTTCTTTGCATTTGCATGATTTGCATGAAAACTGAGCGGAAATTGCATAGTACTTTTGACTTAAAGGCAACTCAAACTAACAGGCATAAAAGAGCTACTAGTTTCAAAATGGATGACTTGGTAATGGTTCGGCTAAATCCGGAATGGTTATCTTCGGGTACCGTAAAGAAGTTAGCTGGCCGTAGAATTGGACCCTTTAGAGTGGTCAAGCGGATTGGGCAAAATGCGTATGAACTTGAGATGCCTTCCGTTTGGGGAGCAAATCCGGTTTTTAACGTAGCCGATCTGACTTTATTCCACGATTATCCACATGAGTCTTTAGATTTTTCCATTGCCTTCTCCTCCATTTGATTCTTCTGGGTTGGTGAGTTTTAGTGAGGAGCCACATTCAGGACACACTGATTCTTATTCAGTTTATTGACACCACCACCAGTTCTATCGTTTTCCGTTGAAAGTTTTCAGAGATACTTGGTTCGCTGGCATGGTGGACCAGAGATCGAGACCAGCTGGGTCTTGGCCGAGGAGTTACAACGTATGGATGCCGACCTTCTACAACACTACCGGTCGGAACACTCACCAGAGATGAGTGATTTCGAGAGGGGGAGAATTGGTGGAGACCAGCCCCAGCCCAGATCAGGGTCGACGCAAAAGTGCCCGCCGCCGCACTCGGCCCGACCTCTATCGATCCTGAGTCACGGCATTTGTCTTTTGTTATCTTGAAATATATCTATATACATATATATATTTATATATTATATATAAGTTATATATATATATAAATTCAGCAAAAATGATATATTTATATACATAAAAGTTCAGCAAATGCCCTTTTATTCCTCCCGTGCTGCCCCAGACCGGTCCTCCCTGTTCTTCTTCAGCCGCTGGAAGCCCTCCCGGTTCAATCAAAGCACGAAGGAGATTTCCAATCCGCTGGTCTCCCGATCTTGGCGACTCCACACGTTGCAGCTTCCGCCCACGCCCAACTGCCTCCATGCGCGATGGCAGAGCACGCCCTCTCCCCGACGGTTTCAGCGCCTATCCAGGCTTCTTCCATGGCCACGATCTCCCTCCACGACGCCATTGATTCCGCTGGAAAGCAGGGGTGATTCTATTTTCATTTTTAAGTGTTGATTTTATTTCTTGTCAGTTGGATGTTAACCCTATATAAGGGGATTCGTATTTTGTAAAAGGGGATGAAGAATGAACTCCTGTGTAAGAACCAGCATTTGACGTTTCATTATGCTTCCCTGTAGGTGATAGAGGTGATGAATAGTGATTAGGAGAAGGTTCGTTTTGAGTTTTGCAAGTTCCTGTTGCTAGGAAGAGCTGTCCCCGTGAGATTGCTTTGCTTTCCTTTGAAGAAAACCAGTGAGAGTTTGTATTTATTAAAATTCTGTTTTTTTTTTTTATGGATGAGGGGGAAGATGAACAGTGCCCCGCATGATTGGCTATCGCCTATTGAAAATTGATGAACAGTACTATCATATTTACTGTTGGATTTTCTTTAAGTTATATTGTTGCTGCTTGAGGAGTTTTGGGCTGAATGTTGAAGATGGATAGCTGTTTGTATGCATTCTTTTCCCGTTGGAGGGATGAGGAATAGTGAGTTGTCGTGAGATTGGAGAAGAAGAACTGAGAAGCTAGTTTTGCTTCCGTGAGTTAGGAGTTAGAAGAATCAAATTGTTAGAGTATTTAGAGATTACGCGGAGCCTCTTTGTGTGACTAGAGAGTGAATTTTAGTTCTTGTGTTAGAGATTTCGTTAGAACCACTTCGTGTGAGAGCGAGTAACTGTTAGGTTGTTCAGTTTGTGGCTTCTCTAGAGATTGAGTGAAATAGATTTCGTGGATCCATTTTTTTAGTGTGAGAGCGAGCGAATTTCTCCTTGGTGCCCGTATGCGATAGCGGCCGACCTCGGAGCAGGAGATCGAAGGTGACGAGGAATTCCTCGCGGGATCGCCGTCGACTTCATATACGGAAAGACGCCTCTTTTCGTGGGTAACTTGCTTCAATCTCTTCCTTTGTGTGTATCTAAATTTTCTCCTTAGGATATTAGATTCATTGTTGGGTTTTCGCTCGGGTTTTGTCAGCGAACGCTACGTCGAAAACTCCAAACGGAAACGTATTTGGAGTTCACGATTTCCGTTTGCTACAACAAGGGGAACGGAACGAAAGTTGCGAACTTCCTTCCCCGGATTTAGAATTGAACCATAATTTCAAGAAAATTCATTTGAACAAAAATTAGTAATTTTATGCTTTACAAAATCTAGTTGCTTAATTTCTTTAAGTTCGTGCACGTCCGCTCAAATATCAATTTTTGAATTGCATGCATTTAGGGTTTCCTAGAATTAGCCGACAGGCGCGCAAACCCTACGCGCCGTCCTGCATCAATTTGGTATCAAAGCGAGGTTCCGAAATTTTCTAAATTTCGAGATCCGCGCTGCGTAGATTAGGAACCCTGCATAGCATTTGCTAATTTTATTTTCAAACAAAAAAAAAGAGTTTTTTTTAAGCATTTCATACACTTGCATATTTGGTACTTCGAAGATGAGTCGAGTTGGATATAGTCAACCGAGTCGTGGAGACGACGAGAGTGAACCACCCCCGTGGTTTTTATCTTTTGTCCACCAAATGACAGAGATAACTGAAAGTATGCATTATGTGCGAAAGGGGTTCAGGAACCTCAGTGTTAGGTTGAGTAGTCTAGAGGATTCTCCCCGAGCGTCAGTTCCACCTCCAATTGGAGATGGGTATTTCGCTGAACCCTATCACGAAACCCCACACCACTACTCCGAAAGACCCACACTTAGGAGAAATCCTTTATTTGGGGATCACGAGTCCACTTACACCCACTCTCCTAGAGTTCCTTACCACCCCTATCATCGATACTACACGTCTCCACTGTATGAGTCTGAGTCCGTATATGCGCATCCACCACCTTACGATCGTAGGACTCACGTCCAACCTCGAGCACATGATTATGTTATGAATGATCGTCGCGATGACTCTCGAGTATCCTATGTAGGACACTCTCGTCCAGTTACCACACTTAGTGATCCTCCTAGTGCGAAAAAGAACTTGACGAAAGTCGTTAAGGGACAGGAAGAGCGCCCTATTTCTCAAAACAGGGAAACCTCGCCTTCTCTGTCACTTACTCGATCTGATATTTTAGTACAGGATGTGTGGAGTAGATCCCCACGTGAGTCTACTCCACCTAGTGAGCATACCCTTGAGTCTATATCTACTAGCTCACTATTGAGTGTAGATTCTTTGCACACTTCACCCGATGGCACATCGAGTCACATCACTTCACCCGATGACACATCGAGTCGCTTTACAAAGCTTAGTAGTGATCTCGAGGTAGTCACTCCTACCCTATCTGTGAGCATGACCCCTTCTGAGAGTTCGCTTCTGGAGGACCATCACTCCACTGATGGGTTCTTTGATGACCCTCCTATTGAGCCTCCAGATGAGTCACCTCGACCACGCGTAGATGAGATTCATGTGAGTGACGCATCTATATATTTTAAAACTTGGATACCGTTTTCCTTAGCTCCCTTGATGTCGACAGTGCTCCAGAGAGATGAATATGAGTGTGACATCCATGTAGTAGGGCTTGATTGTAGCCATCTGGCTACTAGCAGTTTAGTTGAGTTATGGGACACACCACTTGTTGATCATCGTATTCACGATGAGTTTTATTATGTCCCACCCGGTGAGCCCCCTGATGCCTCACCTGACTTTATTATATTTGTCACTGATGTCACACTGCACGAGAGTTATCGTTTATATGAGAGCACTTCCTATGTATTAGGAGTCAACGTCTGTACTTGTCGTATTTGCGACGAATTTTATTATACCCCTCCCGGGGAACCCCCAGATGATCCACCTTTGGGTTCACCACACATTTGGGATGTATCTATCCTTAGTTGCACAGTTGAGTTTGAAGGTGCACTCACTGATTCATTGATTTTATGTTTTATCACCCGCGCTCGTAGAGACAGTTCGCGCACCATGTTGACACACCTTATCACTGATGTCTCCGATTTTCACTTAAGTGTTCATCACCCATGCGATGAAGTATTTTATGATCCACCTTCGGAGCCTCCTGATCACGTACCTATCTCAGGAGTTGATGTTAGTAACTAAAACCTTCGGTTTGTGGAGTCAGTCGTGTTAGTAGTTCATTTCTTTGCATTTGCATGATTTGCATGAAAACTGAGCGGAAATTGCATAGTACTTTTGACTTAAAGGCAACTCAAACTAACAGGCATAAAAGAGCTACTAGTTTCAAAATGGATGACTTGGTAATGGTTCGGCTAAATCCGGAATGGTTATCTTCGGGTACCGTAAAGAAGTTAGCTGACCGTAGAATTGGACCCTTTAGAGTGGTCAAGCGGATTGGGCAAAATGCGTATGAACTTGAGATGCCTTCCGTTTGGGGAGCAAATCCGGTTTTTAACGTAGCCGATCTGACTTTATTCCACGATTATCCACATGAGTCTTTAGATTTTTCCATTGCCTTCTCCTCCATTTGATTCTTCTGGGTTGGTGAGTTTTAGTGAGGAGCCACATTCAGGACACACTGATTCTTATTCAGTTTATTGACACCACCACCAGTTCTATCGTTTTCCGTTGAAAGTTTTCAGAGATACTTGGTTCGCTGGCATGGTGGATCAGAGATCGAGACCAGCTGGGTCTTGGCCGAGGAGTTACAACGTATGGATGCCGACCTTCTACAACACTACCGGTCGGAACACTCACCAGAGATGAGTGATTTCGAGAGGGGGAGAATTGGTGGAGACCAGCCCCAGCCCAGATCAGGGTCGACGCAAAAGTGCCCGCCACCGCACTCGGCCCGACCTCTATCGATCCTGAGTCACGGCATTTGTCTTTTGTTATCTTGAAATATATCTATATACATATATATATTTATATATTATATATAAGTTATATATATATATATAAATTCAGCAAAAATGATATATTTATATACATAAAAGTTCAGCAAATGCCCTTTTATTCCTCCCGTGCTGCCCCAGACCGGTCCTCCCTGTTCTTCTTCAGCCGCTGGAAGCCCTCCCGGTTCAATCAAAGCACGAAGGAGATTTCCAATCCGCTGGTCTCCCGATCTTGGCGGCTCCACACGTTGCAGCTTCCGCCCACGCCCAACCGCCTCCATGCGCGATGGCAGAGCACGCCCTCTCCCCGACGGTTTCAGCGCCTATCCAGGCTTCTTCCATGGCCACGATCTCCCTCCACGACGCCATTGATTCCGCTGGAAAGCAGGGGTGATTCTATTTTCATTTTTAAGTGTTGATTTTATTTCTTGTCAGTTGGATGTTAACCCTATATAAGGGGATTCGTATTTTGTAAAAGGGGATGAAGAATGAACTCCTGTGTAAGAACCAACATTTGACGTTTCATTATGCTTCCCTGTAGGTGATAGAGGTGATGAATAGTGATTAGGAGAAGGTTCGTTTTGAGTTTTGCAAGTTCCTGTTGCTAGGAAGAGCTGTCCCCGTGAGATTGCTTTGCTTTCCTTTGAAGAAAACCAGTGAGAGTTTGTATTTATTAAAATTCTGTTTTTTTTTTTTTTATGGATGAGGGGGAAGATGAACAGTGCCCCGCATGATTGGCTATCGCCTATTGAAAATTGATGAACAGTACTATCATATTTACTGTTGGATTTTCTTTAAGTTATATTGTTGCTGCTTGAGGAGTTTTGGGCTGAATGTTGAAGATGGATAGCTGTTTGTATGCATTCTTTTCCCGTTGGAGGGATGAGGAATAGTGAGTTGTCGTGAGATTGGAGAAGAAGAACTGAGAAGCTAGTTTTGCTTCCGTGAGTTAGGAGTTAGAAGAATCAAATTGTTAGAGTATTTAGAGATTACGCGGAGCCTCTTTGTGTGACTAGAGAGTGAATTTTAGTTCTTGTGTTAGAGATTTCGTTAGAACCACTTCGTGTGAGAGCGAGTAACTGTTAGGTTGTTCAGTTTGTGGCTTCTCTAGAGATTGAGTGAAATAGATTTCGTGGATCCATTTTTTTAGTGTGAGAGCGAGCGAATTTCTCCTTGGTGCCCGTATGCGATAGCGGCCGACCTCGGAGCAGGAGATCGAAGGTGACGAGGAATTCCTCGCGGGATCGCCGTCGACTTCATATACGGAAAGACGCCTCTTTTCGTGGGTAACTTGCTTCAATCCCTTCCTTTGTGTGTATCTAAATTTTCTCCTTAGGATATTAGATTCATTGTTGGGTTTTCGCTCGGGTTTTGTCAGCGAACGCTACGTTGAAAACTCTAAACGGAAACGTATTTGGAGTTCACGATTTCCGTTTGCTACAACAAGGGGAACGGAACGAAAGTTGCAAACTTCCTTCCCCGGATTTAGAATTGAACCATAATTTCAAGAAAATTCATTTGAACAAAAATTAGTAATTTTATGCTTTACAAAATCTAGTTGCTTAATTTCTTTAAGTTCGTGCACGTCCGCTCAAATATCAATTTTTAAATTGCATGCATTTAGGGTTTCCTAGAATTAGCCGACAGGCGCGCAAACCCTACGCGCCGTCCTGCATCACTATGCCTTCCATTAATTATTTGTGTTGGAGATTCTGTATTTGTTATGTTGTGTTATTTTATATTTTTGTCCATCTTTACCGTCTTTACCCATGTACTCTTTTTCCCACTCCTATATATTCAGGAGTGGTGCTGAACAATAAACTAATTCTCTCTTTTCAATCGACAATATGGTATCAAAGCCTTAAGGTTCTCGTACCTCCTCCCGATACCGCCGATATCATTGACACTACCTGATAACACTTCTGTCCGGGATTCCGCAGCCACTCCCGTTCGCGATACCGCCGTCAATCCCTCCTGCGATCGCTCTCTGCAGCTGATTCTTCCGCTCCCGCGCGCACACCCGCGTCCGCCCAAGCTCGCGCACGCCGCGCTTGTGTCGTCCGCCCCTTCCATCCGCAACCACACCTTCCGCCGACTCCAGCCACTCCTTCCCGCGCCTCCAGGCAACAGTATCGTTCGTTTCGCAACCAGCGGGAGGTTCTCTCCCGTCCTCTAGGAGCGTCAGTGCCATGGGCTCTTGATTCCCCTGTTCCGGCGTTCCCTCTTTGTTTCCTTCCATCACTATTGGAGTTATGGTTCCTTTCCCTCTTTCTATGAGGGCGACTCTTATCTTGTGATACCCTTTGTTTTTCCGTGTGCCTTCACCTCAATTTCTATTCGAGGATTTCTATGTTTGCGAGTGTCACTTGCTTCAAGCTTCATGACTTCCCTTCTCCAAAAGGCGGCCTTGCACCTCGTGGTGGTCGTGGTTCTGGCCGATCCCAGACTAGATCATCTCTGTCCAGATCTGCACACTTGTCTGATGCTGTGGAGGACACCTCTGTTCCTCACTCTCTAGATTCAAATGCACCCCCCCTGCTCTCTCTGCTGAAGAAATCCTGGATTTCCGTCGCTTGATGCATGGTCCACCTGCTGAGCAGTCAGTTCATCATCCTCTTTCTATGCCCACCAGGGCCCTCCAGGTGCTCATTCCGCTTTCACACTCCTGTCCTCACAGTGGATCATTGACTCAGGAGCTATTGACAACATGACTGGGTCAGCCACAGGTTTTGTGTCTTACACTCCCTTGTCTGGCAGAGACAAAGTGAGCATTGTTGATGGATCTCTCTCCCCCATTGCTGGGAAGGGATTTATTCCTTGCTCCTCTCTTACTCTCTCATTGTTCTTCATGTTCCTGCATTCACTCAAAATCTTCTGTCTATTAGTCATTTGACTAACTATATGAACTGCTCAGTAACCTTTTTTCCACCTCTTGTGTTTTTCAGGACCTAAAGACGGGGTCGGTGATTGGCTCTGGTAGACTGTGCAATGGGCAATATGTGTTCGACCCTTCCACCTCATCATGCTCTAGCCTCATCCAGTCTCCAACGACTCATCATGCGGATCGGCTCTCTGATTTAGATGTCTGGCACCGTTATCTTAGTCATCCCCCTATCTCTACTATGAAATTTTTGCTTCCTACTATGTCTACTGCTTGGTTTAAAGTTTTTCATTGTGATGTATGTGAACTTGGTAAACATCATCGTAGTTCTCTTCCTCTTATGTCTCCGCGTAACTCTGTTCCCTTTGCTCTTATTCATACTGATGTTTGAGGTCCTAGTCCTACTGAGTCTATTTGTGGTTGCTCATGGTTTTTTTCGTTTATTGATTGTTACTCTCGTTGTACTTGGGTATATTTGATGAAGCATAAAAGTGACGTGTTTTCTCTTTTTCAACGCTTTCATAAGATGGTCACTACTCAGTTTAGTGCTACCATTAAGGTCTTGCGTAGTGACAATGACCGTGAGTATATTGACTCACATTTTGAGAAATACCCGAGTGATCTTGGTATCATACATCAAACTTCATGCACTTACACTTCAACTCAAAATGGGATTGCAGAGCACAAGAATCAGAAACTCCTTGAGGTTGCCAGATGTCTCCTCCGAATGAACCTCCCGAAATATTATTGGGGTGATGCAGTCCTCACTGCTGTCTACCTCATCAATCGCATGCCTACTAGTGTTCTTGGGTTTCAGACTCCTCTAGCCACTCTCGGGGTTAGTCCCACTTCTCTCTCGCCTCGTATCTTTGGGTGTGTATGTTTTGTGCACATCCATCCCAAAACCAAACTCGACCCCCACGCTATGAGGTGTGTTTTTATTGGCTCCTCACCCGACCAGAAAAGTTATAAGCCTATAAGTGCTTTTATCCCATCACCAAGCGGACATTTGTCACTATGGATGTCACTTTTCGGGAACCCGAAGCTTACTATGAGACCTCTCTTCAGGGGGAGACAAGTACTAGGGAAGTGTGTTCCTCTGCTTCTGTTCCCTTGCCTATTCCTCCTGCTTCTGTTCTCTTGCCTATTTCCCCTGCTTCTGTTCCCTTCTGTTCTCTTGCCTATTTCCCCTGCTTCTGTTCCATTGTCTATTTCTCCTCCTCTTATCCCTAGTGATCCGGTGATGCCTCTTCCTCCCATGCCTCCTCCATTGTAGGTTTACTCTCACCGACGACGGGGCACGAACACACAGGCCTTACGCACACTACCTGGGCCACCACTTGATCCATCTTCCGATACTGACAGAGGTAATTGTATTTCTACTCAGGATCCTCTTTCCCATTTTGTGACCTATGACTCTTTGTCTCCTTCACATAGAGCATTCGTCACCTTCTTGTCTTCCATATCTATTCCTCGTTCTTGGCAGGAAGCTCTTGAGCACAGTGAATGGAAGGCACTATGTTGGAGGAAATGGTGGCCCTTGACAAGAATCATACTTGGGATCTTGTTCACCTGCCTAAAGGGAAAAACGTTGTGGGTTGTAAATGAGTCTTCTTTGTGAAGCAGAACTCCCAAGGACTGGTTGAACGGTACAAAGCTAGGTTGGTTGCTAGAGGATACACTCAAACAGCTAGCATCGACTATCAGGAGACATTTGCTTCGGTTGCTAAAATGAATTCAATCCGGATATTGCTTTCTTGTGTCGTGTGCAAAGGGTAGAGTCTCAGTCAGTTGGATGTGAGAATGCATTCCTTCACAACGATCTTGAGGAGGAATATTGGGTGTGGTTCCCATCCGAGTCGGACAAAAACCACCGGGTACACGATAACCCGTTATTATTTTTTTGTTGTTGTTAATTTTTGTTTAAAATTATAAAAGAAAAAAAAATAAAATTAAAGTGGGGAGGGGCGGCAGCCAAGAGACAAGAGAAAAGAGGATATATATAAAATTATATATCCTAACCTCTCTCCCCACTCTCTCTCTCCCGTATTCTCTAAAATGAAAACTGTCAAAGGCCTTTCTCTCACCTCTCTCTCCTGTGCTTTTCAAAAATGAAAACTGCCAAAGTTTTTATTCCACTCTCTCTCTCTCGTGCTTGCAAAAACACAGCAGCACTCCCTTCTCCCTAGTGTTTTTCTGAAACCGACTGGAGATTTGTTGGAGGAGGCTGCCTGGAGATTTGTTGGAGGAGGCCGGCTGGTTTGTTGAAGTCGCCGTCTGGAGGTGTTTGGAGAAGGGGCTGATGGCTGGTTTGTTGAAGTGTCGCCGCTGTTGGTGTTAAGGGCTGCCGCCGCTATTGGAGGGGTTGCCGAGTCTTGTTCGTGGCTTGGAGATTGGAGAGCGGAGTTGGAAGGGGCTGCACATAGACATCCTTCTTCGTGGTTTGGAGAACGTCATCCTCGACGTTGGGACGGATTGCTCAATCCGTCCGGGTAACGACTCCGTCATCTTTTTTTTTTCTTTACAATATTGTGCTTGTGTGTGTATTGTTGGAGAGAAGGTTGTGTGAATCCTGTGTGGATTGTGTTTGTGGTGGAGTAGTGGAGATCCTTTGTGGATCGGTGGAGGGAAAGCCTGTAATCGTGCGTGTGATTTATCACACCTTTTTAGTGGAGGCTTTCCGGGTTGGAATCTGATCGTCCCGTGGTTTTTCACCCAATTGGGTTTTTCACGTTAAATTTTCTGCGTGCTTTATTATTTTTGCATTTTATTGTTTTTGCGAATTTGCATACCGCTCAACGCGGTCGCACAGGCGCTCGCTCAAAGTTGCAACAGGTGCTCTGGTCGGGAGTGTTTGCTCTCATTCCCAACAAGTGGTATCAAAGCGAGGTTCAGTGACAGAGCCGTTTCAGTGACAGAGCAGATACCGGGCTGACCTTTTGGGTTTTCAGGACGAGTCGATTGTTATCTCGGGTGTGCAATTGGGAGTGATAGTTTACGACCATTGGCCCGCTGGCTATCCTCTCCAGTTGTATACTTTGAGATAGTCGACTCAAAGTTCAGTGGTCGGTCCGGCCAGTTGGCAGAGCAGGATGGAGTCTACATCAGGTTCGGAGCAGATGGTAAAGTTGAATGGTGCCAATTACCACCAGTGGCATCTTCTGATGGAGGATCTGATCTACGTGAAGGGTTGGCATGCTCCTATCTTTGAGGAGATGCCGGAGGACATGGATCCGGCGAAATGGAAGGTGGAGCATCGGAAGCTGTGTGGGTTTATCAGACGGTTCGTGGAACCGAACGTCTACAATCATGTGGCTAGCATCACTGATGCAAAGGTACTGTGGACGACTCTCGAGACGTTGTATGCCAAGAGCACGGGCATCAACAAGCTCTATCTGCTGAAGAAGCTTGGAGAGTTCAGGTACCGGGAGGGCTCACCTATTTTGGATCATGTCAACAAGTTCCAGGGGATTATCGATCGTCTGACTGCCATGAAGGTGACTTTTGAAGATGAGGTGAACGCATTGTGGCTACTCAAGTCACTTCCTGATTCTTGGGAGATGGTCAGAGTTTCTCTGATCAATTCTTCCCCCCAGGGGATTGTTTCCATGGAGATCGCCAAGAGTGGGATCTTGAATGAGGAGGTGAGACGAAAGTCTCAAGGGACTTCGGGCTCTTCTTCACGAGCCGACGTTCTATTTACTGAGCCCAGGGGGAGAGGAAGGAGTAAGAGCCGAGGCAGGAAGGAGGACAGGAGTCAGAGTAGGGGCAAGTCGAAGTCACGTTATCAGAACGTGGAATGCCACTACTGCCATAAGAAGGGACACATAAAGAAGTTTTGCTACTCGTTGAAGAACGATCAGAAGAAGAAGGGGATTGCCACTGAGGGCAAGGATGAGGGTCACACGGCAGCTACTGCTTCTACTGAGGAGGACGACGTCATTATTGTTGGCGACGACGTCACAGCTGCACTTGCGTGTGACGACCGATGCTGGATCGTTGATACTGGAGCCTCTGCGCATGTCTCCCACAACAGGGAGTTATTTGCCACCTACACCACTCATGACTGTGGGGTGTTGAGGATGGGCAATGGGGATACGTCTAAGGTGCTTGGGCGTGGAGACATGCATTTGAAGACGAGTACTGGTGCCCAACTAGTTCTGAGGGATGTTCGACACGTGCCAGATATTCGCTTCAATCTGATATCTGTTGGCAGACTTGGAGATGAAGGACACCTGAGTGTCTTTGGAGGAGACTTCTGGAAGTTGATCAGGGGATCACTTGTGATGGTCAGGGGTTATAGAGATTCTGGACTATATTACATGGGGGGGAGGCCTGAAGCTGCTCAGGCCAACTCCGTCAGGGATGAGACATCCACTTCTTTATGTCACAGGAGGTTGACACATATTAGCCAGAAGGGATTGGGATGTCTGGCGAAGAAGAAGTTGATTAGTGATATGTCTGATGGTCACTTGCAGAGGTGCGACCACTGTATGGCTGGGAAACAAAACAGGGTTTCATTCCACAGCCACACGTCCACCAGGAGATCGGAGCCATTGGAGCTTGTTCACACTAATGTGTGCGGACCACTGAAGGTCCAGACTAGAGGAGGAGCATCATACTTCGTCACTTTCATTGACGACCATTCGAGAAAGCTTTGGGTCTATGTCATCAAGACCAAAGATCAGGTCTTCGACACTTTCAGGAGATTTCATGCTGAGGTGGAGAGACAGCCTGGGAAGAAGCTGAGATGCATCAGGTCCGACAACGGGGGAAAGTACATTGATCCGTTTGACGAGTACTGCAGGGACCATGGCATCAGACATGAAAAAACCCCGTCGAAGACGCCGCAGCTGAATGGCGTAGCTGAGAGGATGAACAGAACACTGATGGAGAGGATTCAGTGCATGTTATCTGAGTCGAAGCTGCCAGAGATGTTTTGGGGCGAGGCTCTTCTTACTGCAGCGCATGTCATCAACCTCTCGCCGAGTTCAGCTTTGCAGGAGGATGTCCCAGATAGGGTCTGGTATGAGAAAGACCCCTCTTATAGTCACTTGCGGGTATTTGGCTGCAAAGCCTTTGTGCACGTTCCCAGGGACGAGAGATCGAAGTTGGATTCGAAGACCCGGCAGTGTATTTTCTTGGGGTACGACTACAGTGGAGAGTTTGGGTACAGATTCTTTGATCTAGTCGAGAAGAAGCTTGTACGTAGCCGTGACGCTGTTTCTGTGAGGATCAGACTGTTGGTGATCCTGAGGAGACTGTTGAGTTTGAGGTTGACTCTCGCATTGCTGCAGAGTCACCTGTGGTTGGAGATGACGACACTGAAGAGGCTACTGAGCCTGAGCCAGCACAGGGTACTGATACCCTTCCGGATCATGATATCACCACTGATGGTGAACCAGGAGTCGCTGAGGACATTACTGATGATGTGCCTGCACCGGCCCCTGAGCCTGCCTTGCGGAGGTCAGATCGAGTCAGGCATCCTTCCACCAGATACTCTGCATCAGAGTTCATACTTCTGACTGATGCGGGGGAGCCTGAGAGTTATGATGAGGTTGTGGAGAGTACCGAGAAGCGTCAGTGGATGGCTGCTATGCAGGATGAGATGCAGTCGCTGCAGAAAAATCACACATATGACCTGGTGAGATTGCCTAAGGGCAAGAAGGCCTTGAAGAATCGGTGGATCTTCAGGGTGAAACAGGGAGATTCATCTACACCTCCCAGGTACAAGGCCAGACTGGTGGTGAAGAGTTTTGGACAGCGACAGGGTGTTGACTTCGATGAAATCTTCAGGAAAGAGATTTTCCCACTCCTATATATTCAGGAGTGGTGCTGAACAATAAACTAATTCTCTCTTTCAATCGACAACAATTTGTTTAGAAAAAAAACTATTAATAAAGAGATTGATTCTATTATGACTGATAGAACTTGGAGTTTGGATTTATCTCTCTTCTGTTTATAAACTATATATTCAAAGCAATTGCCAGTTTTTCAGGAAAGAGGGCTCAAAGATAAAATGTCCGTCTAGTACATGTTTCGTGGACAATAAAAACACAAATTTCTTTCTGGCATACGCAAGTTCTTCAGTCCTCACAAAGGCTGAACATGGCAAAGGAGGAAAGGAAGCATTTTTCTTTGTTCCCTAATGCAGAAAGTACAACATACGGGCGCTAGATTATACTGTGTAACATGTCATGCTAGATTATACTGTGTAACATGTCACGAAGAGTGAAATAAGATTTTAGCCATTCTGAGGATGTGGAAAACATTCCTGAGCAAGCATGTGTTATTAATAAAAGTTGATAGCATGATATAAAATGAGACTAAGTTCAGGAAGCACGAATGGGAGTATGGGGCATACCTTGTGCTGCTTAAATGAAAAGGGTGAAACTCCAAGGACTGGAATCCACTATGAAATGGTAGAATAAGAACTTCCGGACTGTTTAACTCACATGCAATACCAAAATGACTGCCAAAATGAATCCAATTGTTATTATTCCAGATAAAAATATCTAGGGGAATTTCGACAACCCTAACAAGTGAATATCTGACTAACAAATAAATCTGGACAGAAACAAGTGAAAGTTGCAGAAGATTTAAAGCACACCAAAAAGTCACATTAAGAACATAAGGTAGTAATCCTTTAAAACCCATGAGCGGAGCTGCAGAAGCGACTATGGGTTACCAATAATAACCACCATTCCAAGCTGCGCAGCGATGAGTGCTTTTTTTGGAGGTTTTTGAATCGTGATCAAACACATAAGCCTCATGAAACCTTTTGTGTCTAATTTGTTTCATTGAAACAATTTGGAAGTTAGTGGATCTCAACTTCAAAAGTAAATTCAAATATTTGTTTAGCTGAAATTGATATTGAGACTCACCTTTAAACGTGAGAAATGATTTTCGATCTTGAAATTTAGAAAGTCTGTCTTAAATTCTTCCATCATAATATAAATAAAATAGTATCAAATTGATTCAATGATGGGTTAGAATAGTTATTTAAATCATAAATAATAATGACAGAATGAATAAGTAAAAAACAGCATGTGCATGCCTTGGAGAACCGTTGTGTATGGACCCCACTCACCAAGGAGGAATATGATTCCCTTGTGGCGGATAACTCAAAGTCTGAGTTTCATTTGATTTGGATTTCATATGAACAAATTGGGCAATCTCACGTTTAACCTAAAGTCCTTAATTATATGCACGCCTTGTTTCTCCTTAATGCACTTTAACTTGTGTGTTTTTCCTCATCTTACTCACAAGGAAAACAATGTTTATTTTATATCAATAAGCTTACGTTTTAAGTTTTGCACCATTCCGAGTTAATTTGGAGACGTTACATCCCTCCAAAGTCCGCCCTGAATGTGGTAAACTTTCTTAACAAACTTGTATAGTAAACTAAATGTTACTTTTGCTAATGAGCCCAAATTATTTATGCCCTTGATGGATGTTGTCCATCTCGGCGCAAGGAACCCAAGGTTTCATTCCATTAAAAATATGAAGTTGTGAGTACCCTAGTTAGGCATTGTTAACTCAGCTTGTGTCAATTTTCTTAAACCCCGGGTTAAGTACACTAACTTTTGTCGTGTCCAATATGAATGAGATTCATATTGGGACCAAGGTTGTGAGTCTCAAATATTTTATCAGACTTAACAAATCATACTAACTTTGTCGAGACAAATTTGATAATCTTGGGACACAATGCTAATATTTGTTGGACTACAACTCACACATCCACTCTTGTAAGAGTAGCTATGGTCAGGAGTTTGTATTAATACTGATATGCTTAATATCTCCACTAGGGAAGCTATGCTTAATATCTCCACTAGGGAAGCTATGCTTAATATCTCCACTAGGGAAGCTATGCTTAATATCTCCACTAGGGAAGCTATGCTTAATATTTCCACTAGACAAGTGTTATCGTAGTGACGGACTAGTATCTTTAGTACTGTATTAATAGCTTGATGTGTGATTGTTGTGGTGGATATCGGTCACTCTCCCGGGCAGTTCGTACTGACGGGAGACTTTTGACGACTCTTGGGCCTAGAGAGTAAGACCCCTTTAGACTGCCCCAGCTTAGTTGTGTTCCTAAGTGTTAGCGTCTTGTTAGGGGTTTACTCTGCTAATAGACGGTTAAAATTGAATATCAGTGACAGAGAGAGGGTGTCTCCTACACCCAGAGCACGCAGTGACATACGTGAAATCCTAGGTTCATAGTACGAGACCAACTTAGAAGTGGAAAGACCGATCGCCGTTACTGTCTTGCCACGATAGTGAGGCCCGTGAGGTTAACTACCCACTTAAAGCGAATATCAAACTATGTCGACATAGGGTATTGTAACGGGCCATGAGAATCCGTAGTACATATGCTTCTTTATCACAATTACCTGCTTAGATAGTTTAAATTATGCTAGACTCTAATCATATAAGCTTGTATGAGCGTTTTTATAAGATTAGTTAATTATATGCTACTAATAGCTTTACCTGTTACTTGCATACATATTGTGCTTCGGTCATATAACTTTCTTTGCAGTTGTTTAACGGTAAGTATTAGACATTCGGTTCTCAAGTCGGATCTTGGGTACTCAACCGCAAAAACCGAGAACCGACCCAAAAGTCGGTTCTTGCCTTTCTAGAACCATGCCAACTGCGACCATACTAATAGATTTATGCAGCTTACGCCAAACGTTTATTCGTTGACCATGGGAGCTTCTCCCCAAACAATGAGATTTAATTAATAATATAAAATTTCAAAGATGCATTCCCAAAAATAACTAATTCTAGCACTAAGCAACAGTCATAAGGTGTCATCTGGCCTCTATCTAAACTAGGAAAAAAATTCGTCCGCCGAACGGACTTAAAGGAAGGTCCGCTCGGCCAATGAAAACTCCTCATTTGGTTGGGCCACGGTGCACAGATTTACTGTGCACCGCGGACCCCACAAAATTAAAGGCTTCTAGTGTATTTGATTGGTGGGGACTTAGAGGAAGGTCCGGTTGGTGGACCGTATTTTTGCTCCTAAACTAGACAGGCCACCATTAACAAAAAGTTACTGGGTCTGATACAAAATACAATCCTTTCTTTAATCAAAATATAAGTATTTTTGTGTAGAAATACTGCCAATTTTTGGAGAGATTATTGGGTCCAGAGCCCGGTTCTAATCGGGATACATTGGGCCCTTGAAATTCATGGGGATATGAGCTTGAAAAATCGAGACCCTTGAAGTAAAGCACACTTTACACAAGACTTGATATTATTGGCGGCGGTTTTCTCTCTTCTCCGGACCCAATAATTTCGCCTACTTGGGGTCTTCATAATAGTGTAATTGAATGTCGACTAACCACGATCTGAAGTTTGAATGATCAAAAAAATGATCAAACTAGTCATATTTCAACGAAAAAATTGAACATATTTCAACAAAAAAAAACTTAGTATCTCCACAAAAAATAAGCATATTTTGTGTTAAATTAAACTATGGCAACCATTTCTAAAAATTCAGGCCATGGCCATCTTTGGCGCAACCACCTTTTCTTTTAAATCTAGATTAAAAACAATTCAAGTAATAAATTAAAAAATTAAGTTGAAAAGAAGACAAATGAACTGAAGGAACTCACCAACCAATAATACAGTAGCAAAAGTCCAAACAATAATTTGAGTAGGTCGGCCATATTGTATCTGATATTGAGACCTCTGTATCCGTCTTTGAAATGCTCCAAACCAGCCATGGAGTTGCTTGCTGTAGGACTCATCATCGCAATCGCTAAGACAGCTCTTACTCTTCTCATAGGAAGCACACATGCCCTAAGTTTACAAAAAAACAGAAGATCTAAATGATATATATTTCTAATTATACGAAGATTATCAAAAAGAAGAATCATGGAGTTCCATTACCCGAAGCTGATGATTCCGCAATGGCAACTTCTCCTCAAGATTTTCATGGCTAACAACCTTCCACTTCCCAAACCGATATCTATACCATTTAGGCTTAGTTGATGCTTCCATGCTTCTTAATTCAGAGAGACTAAGTATCCTTGCAATGGGCAGAGCAGGTTCCTTCCGTGGAGATCGCTCGCTGGAAACTGAAATCTTCCATAACCCTAAATCGGAACAAGAACTAGCTACCCGCCGGTAACCATTCGGATTCTCCACCTTCATCTCCGGTGGACTTGAGTCGTTGGATGTGCAGGGGATACTGAAACAAACAGAAGTTTCACCGTTCGTTCTGCTTCCTGACTCATGGAAACTAACTGTCGGTGACGGTACCACCACCTCCGTTTCAGTTTTGGGAGGCGATAAGAAAAGAGCGAGCTCATCCCTTTCCCCTTCGTCCAGCCTTACCCACGACAAAGCACTGCGCCCAACCTCCTCTTGATTCAATTCCTTCAGTGCATTCTCGACTATTGATATTTTGCTCGAAATTGCTACAATAAAATCGCTGTGCCGATTTACGGTGGATTCGCCGGCAGAAAGGGAATGATCGCTGGACCTTACGGCCCTCTCCAACTCCTCCAGCTGAAACTTACGCAGA
The DNA here is from genome assembly GCA_033032865.1 of Dactylorhiza incarnata. Taxonomy (NCBI): domain Eukaryota; kingdom Viridiplantae; phylum Streptophyta; class Magnoliopsida; order Asparagales; family Orchidaceae; genus Dactylorhiza; species Dactylorhiza incarnata. The sequence continues at coordinate 2,978,428 of JAWHQI010000088.1, read as the reverse complement.
ATAAATGTTATCCCATCGTGTAGAAATAATAGTTTAAAAAGACATAAAATATCATAATAAACTACCGGACCTGCCATTTCGCAGTGCCCAGGGCGGTGCTAAGCTCCCGCCGGAGCTCTGTGACAGGTGAATCTGCGACACCACCGGTCAGTTTTTTCTCGTGAATTATCCATTGCCGGTAAACTGATTCGAGCCTGCAAAAGGAAACAGAGGGAATTAAAAACAAAATAACAAGCGTAGCTGAAAACAGAGACTAGGCTATGATCCGACACCTATCGGCGGATTCCTGCACCTCCTCGGCAGCATAGAAGAATGGGTCCTTCTCCCATCGATCGAACGCCGTCGCCATACAGGAAATACCGAATTAAAACCAGGGATCTAAACAGCACAAATCCAGGAGTTCGGTCGGAAAAAATTTCCTTCGGTTAATGGCGGTAGGGCGTAAACCGCCGTCGGATTCGGGGAATCAAATTCTTTGCAAAAATGGCGTCGGTGAGCGGATGGTGGTGATTAGGCCCGCTTGCCGCTCATGTAGGTCGGCCGTTGCAGCCATTGGGCCCGCTCTGGTAGGTTGGCCGATGCAACCATTAACGTGTGTGATTTACAAGTACGTGTGAACGGTGAATTTTAAGCGAAGTGGAGAAAATTCTGATCGCAATAATCTCACTATTCTCACTTGTTGTTCCAACTTTTTTCTCGACACAGTCTTCGTAAGTATATTTGCTCTATTTTAGCATCTGTGTGCTCCTTCTGCAAATTCAACTCTCTTTGCTCCAGAGTGTCGCGTATCCAATGATACCGCATGTCGATGCACTTGGACCACGAGTGGAAGATAAGATTTTCCCCAAATGAAATGTGATCTGACTATCGCATTAAAGTGTGTAGCGCACTTAAGTGAAACACAGTTCTTTATCTCTTCATCCAAAGAAACTCTTTCTCTGCCTCAGTAATCACAATAAACTCTTCATAGTCGATAGTGCAACACATTTCTGTTGTCTTGACTACCATGAAGTTAATCCCCCGACAAACAAAACCAGTACCCAGAGGTCGATCTTATAGAGTCTAAGTCTCCAGTCATATCAACATCAGTATAACCCAGTAACTCTGACTTACTATCTTCAAACATAAACGTCAAATCAAACTTTCCATGCAGGTACCCTGGAATCTACTTCATATCTTCTAATGTTCTCTCCCAAGATTTGAGAGAAATCTACTACATGTGCCAATTGCGCGTGTTATGTCAGGGCATGTACACATCATCACGCACATGAGACTACCAACTACAGATGCATACATAACCTTCTACACCTTCTCAAACGCCTTAGTTTTGCTCGTGCATGTAAGACCCTTTTTTCCTTCAAAAATCCGGGTCTTATGCCCAGAACTGCCGATTGCGGTGACACCTTCACTCGGAAAGGTCGCCACTACAAAACGCCGATCCTGTCGGCCATATCGATCACAGAAGAAGAAAAGCATAAACGAACAAAATGAAGTTCAAGTCCACAATCACATGCTATATATAATAAATGTCCACATGGTATAACTGAAATAACAAGGGTTACAATAATAAAGGGCTCATGCCCTGTACATCATGTCTTCACTACAAGATCACTCGCGGAAGCTAACTACTAATCACTCACTGATCCTGAATCTTGTGCTCCTGTACTAGACTGGCCCGCCTTCGTCTGCACCAGCCTCTGGTGTTGTTGCGTCTCCTCGAACCCCTAAAATGATATGGTCCACCGACCGTTAGTCAAAAAGACTAAGCTAATCCCCCACCCCTCCCCCGGTGACTCCTAGGCACCGTGTAACATCCCCCAAACTGCTAGACCCCTAAGTTGGTTTTGTCATGACTAAGCCATGACAAAACCATAGGAAGAGCCTTTTGACCTTGAGAACTTAGGAAAGGAGGAAGGAGCCACCTTGGTCTGCAAATAGCAATTCCCATCTTCCAAGCTTGGGATTGGAATTTAGTGCTTCAACTCAACCCTTGGACCCCACCTTAGTGTCCCTAACCCTTTAGGGGTCCCCTTAGGGCACCAAGGGCCCATTGAAGTCAACCTAAGAGGCCAATTTGACCAAAGTCAACATAAACCCTCAAATTGGTCAAAGTAGCCCATTTAGAGCCAATCAACCCTCACCATGTCAAATTGATCACACTCCTAGGTTTATAATACCATTATAGACCTAATGGACCCAAAAGCCCCATCATGGGACCCCCAGGGGTGCAAATTGACCAAAATGCCCTTTTAGGTCAAAATGACCTTTCTTCTCAAAGTACCCCAATTGACCTCCACCACATTAAATTGACCTCACCCCTAGGGCTATCATGTCATAGGGGAGCTAGTGGACCAAAAAGCCCCATGACCAAGTCAACCCTAGGGCTCAATTTGACCAAAGTCAAATTAGCCTATTTTGGTCAAATCACCTTAGATTGGGTCAACCAAGAACCATATGACCAAATTGACTCCACCATTAGTTCCTAAACTTAATTTAGAACCTATTGAACCCAAAAGCCCCATCCTAGGGTTCCCCAAATTGACCAATTTGGCCAAAAGTCAAAATTGCCCAATTTAGGTCAAAATGCTCAAACCTAACCCAATCTCTTTGGGCTAACTCAATTGGGTGGTCAACCAGCCCATGTGGGCCCTCATTAAGCTCAGGAGAGAGGGTAGAAACCGACCATGGTGGTTAGGAGAGAGAAAATGGGGGTTTCACCATTTTTGGAGGAGAGAGAAGAGGCCATTCATGGCCATTAAGAGGTTTTACCTCTTGGCTCCCCCAATTGATGCCTCCATTCAACTCCTCAGCCAGCTGGGAGGAGTTTCCATCAGTTACACAAGGGAATTAAGGCAGGGGAGATGGAGAGGGGCCGGCCATGGAAGAAACCGAAGAAGTCATTAATGGCCATGGAGCTTAAAGCCATCACCACCCCCAATTGAACCCCCCTTCACCTTCAGAGACCTGAGAGGAGAGAAACCCCTATCTTACCTGGAGATTTCGTGCACTGTAGGAGGGAATCGGCATGGCTTCACAACCGGCGGCAGCTCCCATGGTGTACTCAAGGTTGACTCGACGGCAAGCCCTCCAACAGGTCCCGTTCTCCTCCCTGAACTCTAAGGGTTAGATCCAAATCGACGGCGGCTCGAATCGTGGTCAATCGGCCGTGAATCGAGTCGGCCAATCCTCCCGTTGATCGGGTTGGGTATCCTCCTACAGATCATGACTCCGGCCACCTCCGGCCGATCAAACACCGCTCATCGCCGGCCCCCACCTCAACGGAGGTGGTGGTGGCGTTGGTCGGCCGGGGCGGCGCTCAGGTGGCCGGGAAATCACTCACTAAGGCGGCCCAGGCGCGGTGAATCTCTGCCGTTGATTTCCTGGGGACGATGACCAGGCGCCTTCCGATCCGCTTTAGGATTCGTGCGCTCCCTTAAGGATTTTGCTTATTCTTTTGATTAAAATGCAGCTCCTAATTAAATCTGGGAAAAATAGTTAGAGGCCGAATCATGAAAAGTGGTCAACATAGAAAATGTAGCCCTTTGGGTCTAGTTTCATACAAAATTGAAATCACTCAATTTGGAGTCCTGGTTAGGGCTCAGCACTCATTCTAGTGGAGGCTGTCTTTAGGGCTAATCAGAACTCATTTTTGATGCCCACCCCATTATAGAACTCCAAATGACTTGATTTTTGGGGTGTAGTCTAGTCTTGTGCATACTTAGGTCATGTCCAAAGATCACAAGGATTGGAGAAGTTTTCTTCTTAATTTTTGGGAAAGACCAATAATCCTAGTTTAACCTAATTAGGTGTCCTAAACACCTCAAAACCCTTCCAAACTTGGATGGGTGGTCCTAAGGGGTATGTATAGGCCCTGGTTAAAATATCATGATTTATGGAGTTGTTTTGGTAGGGTATTCCACCAAAATGGCCTTAGGCTCCCTAGGTTTGGGCAAAACTTTGGGTGAGTGCCCCCACCTTCCCACAAGGTCTTTTGGCTCCATATTTGGGGTGCACCTCACCCTCCCCCATGCCAACCTATGGTCCAAGTTTGGTGGCCATTGGAGGAGTTTTGCCCTAGTAAATCAAAAAGGGGCTAAATTGCTATTTGCACCCCAAATAGGTACCCATTGGAATTCCACCCCTCACCAATTATTGGTAGGATCTTAGGTGGTCTTCCACTGACCTATGGTCAGTATAGTGAGTGGTATGGGTATGGGCAAGGTAGGGAGTCCCCTTGAGAATAGTTGGCCTAAAAGTGATGTTTGGGGCAAAAGTAAACATAAGAGAACTTTGGGGTGTGGAGGGGTTTCCTCCCACTGATTGATGGGGTGACCTTGGTCACTGCCTTGGGAGGTATGAGAAATCTCAAGGAGTAGCTTTGAGTGGATTTGGAGATGCCTAGACCCTAACCCTAGGATAAACCCTTAAGGGGTGCAAATAGAGGTCAATGAAGGGAGTAGGGTCAAACCCTAGTGGTTTGACCTAAAGTTTTGGTGGGTAGGTCATAGTGACCAGAGAAGACTCCCTTGTGAATTTGAAGAGATTTGGAGTTGTCTAACCTAGGTAATAAATCCTTGGGTAGATTTGTAAATAATTGGAATTTGGAGATCTAGGAAGAAATAGCACTTAGGGAATCACCATCTTCTGTCACCCACTTGTTTTTGAGGTTATGAATCTCTGGAGTTCCTACTAGGGCTGTTGGAGAAGGTTAGACCCTAACCCTAGGCTAAACCCTAATGGGGTGCAATTAGAGGTTAATAAAGGAAGAGGGGTCAAACCTCAGTGGCTTGACTTGAAATTTTGGGTAGATGGCCTTAGTGACCAGAGAATGCTACTGTAGGAGTTTGGAGGGATTTGGAGTTGCCAATCATAAGTAATAAACCCTAGGGTAGATTTGTAATTATTTAGGGTTTGAGGTTTTAGGGAGAAATAGTATTTATCAATTTACCATCTTCTGTCATAATCATGGTTTTTATGTCATATATCTCTGGAAGAATTGGTTAGATCATGAGTTAACCCTTGGAGGTCCAAATTGTAATATTCCTCATTGTTGGCAATTTTTGGGTTGGTTAAATTTGTGATGATAAATTACTGTAATTGCATGTAACTTTGCTGGATGTCTTTTCATAACAATATATAACCTCTGTAATTTTCTCATAATTTATAGATCAATATTTTTGGTACCTCTAGTTCATTTTGAAAGAAATTGCAAATATATCCTTGGATGGAATTACAAACATAACCTCTGAATAGCATGGTCAAACTTTGTAGGATTAAATATTTTATTAATAAGCACCACTGTGTTAATTTGCACAAGGATTGGAGTTCATATGAGGGTACCTCCTTTGGAAATTATTGGAAATAATTGTGTTTTGGAATTTCTAAAAATAATAAATCTTGCTGGTTTTCCCTAAAACTTTATATCTACTGTTTATTAGGTACCCTTGATTTATGAATAAATTGGAGTGGGCATTGGAGGTCAGAAAAATATACTTGTAGTTCAAACCTTAGTAATATGGCCATTTGGAAAATTATTTAAAATACAATTATTAATGGGAAATTATGAAACCCTAGATTTGATCTGAGGTAGGTAGTATGGGTCCCCAGTAAATCCCTTGGGTCAAGAAGTTGGATATTTAGTGTACCTCTCTTCATGAGCATCAAAACGTTAAGGGTGGTCTGCGTTTAGCAATTTGACAACTTTGGGGTTAGAGGTCAATCTGGTTGTCTAGGGTCTGAAGTGATGAAGGATGGGTGGTAGCCTTGTATTATGTATGGGTCTCTAGAGAAGTTGGGGTTTGGTAAGTCTTAGGGTGGTGGGGTGCCACCCTCGGCTAGGTCGTCCGGGAATTGACGAAAGATCGTCTTTTCTTGTTAGCATCTTTTAGCACCTGAGTTTCTAAGGCAGGAAAGTCACTCTGAGAGTGTGCTTATGGAAGTCTAGCCGGTTTAGTCCGGTGATCTTTTGTTTCTGAGATATTTATTGGTGACGGGCGGGTTAGCCCGGGGAGCTTGTAGCTCGGTATTGTTGGAAGATAATTTGCATGTGCATAAGGTGGTGGGTCCTTCGTGTTGGCAGTCGTTGCACCGACGTTAACACTTGGGCTCGGCAAGTGTGGTATTTACACTTAGCCATAAAAGTCTGGCGGTCCAGTCAGTAAGAGTACGCAGACGCTCTGCGGGTTTGTGGAGGCGTACGATAGGTCTAGGTCGGGTAGTGCATATACCAACCTAGAGGTGGGCGAGGCCCAACCCACCGCTTCCGTTTGCCACTACGGGAGTATCCTGAGGAGTCTAGCTCGCTCCAAAAAGAGGGAACTAAAGGTCTATGCGCATAGAGTCGTAGTGGGTGAGTTGCACTTGTTTGATCACCGCATAATCACATACTTGCATGACATAGCATAATCATTGCATTCAACCCCTGACACCTATCGTATAAATTGGTATGGGACTTTTTATACGATAGGCCCTGCTAAACGACCCCTTGGTCTATAGGTTTGTATGGGCACTCCTATAAATCAATGGTTAATATTATAATATTTAGATTGTTTCTACATTTACTCATTACTGCTTTACCTTTACTTTACCCTGCTGTTTCTATTTTGTTTCATTTATATATATATATCACCTGTGTAGAGTAGATATTACCTTGTCACCTGCATTTGTTCCTACCCCTTGTTTGTCCTCCGCTTCCTCCTTTCCATCCGGTGCCTAGGAGCCCTGGGGGGAGGGGTGGGGAATTGGCTGAGTCTTTATGACTGACGGTCGGTGGACCTTATCATTTTAGGAGACCGCGGCGACGGAGCAGCACCAGAGGCCGGTGCAAATGGAGGCGGGGCAGTCTAGCTCAGGAGCTCAGATGACAGGATCCGTGAGTGTTGGTTTAGTTGTTTTGCTTCCGCGAGTGAATCATGTAGTGAGGATCTGATGTATTGGGCAAGGCCCTAGTTATCTTGTTTTCCTTTCTTTCAGTTATGGTTGTGGACATCTTTTGATGATTTATTTGTATATGTGATGTGGACATGTTTTGCTTGCTTTCTTCATGCTAGCTTACTTTTCTTGTGATTGATTTGGCCGGCAGGATCGGCGTTTTGTAGTGACGACCTTCCCGAGCGAAAGTGTCACCACAAAACGGCGGTTCTGGGCCTAAGACCCGGTGGTTTTTGCAAAAAAAAAATAGGGTCTTACAAGTGGTATCAGAGGAAACATCGATCCAAGGAAAAGAAGTCCACAAACCCTGGGCCACCCCGCGCGAGCTTAGTTTGCGGACAAACTAGCAGCGGAAGCAATGGTGTGCCCATAAGGGAAATCACATGTAAAAGTCCACTTATAACTGAAATTTTTCTTCCCTTTAGCTAAGTCCCTTATAAGTGCAATCTTTCTTGTGTAGCCGGCAACGGAACCTTCACCGCAGCATGGAGTCCCGCCGACTCCGAACGTCGTTCCACCACCATCGGCTCCGACTCCGTTCCAGCAGACGGAGTTGGGGCAGACTCTGACTGCCATCTTGGAGACATTCAGAGCACAGCAGGCACCGGCTCCTCAGCAAAACCCTGGGGCCAACTGGCTGAGCATCTTTCGGGGTCTCTCCCCACCAGCATTCATCGGGACGGAGACTGTTGTGAGGACCGAAGAATGGGTAGACATCATGGAGGAGATGTTGTCAGGAATCCAGTGCCCGGCAGACATGGAGGTGCCACTGGTGGTTTCATGCCTGGAATCCCATGCTAAGAGGTGGTGGAAGAGGTTCCTGGCTACATCGTACCCGGGATTAGAGGCAGCAGATGTTGCTTAGGATGATTTCAAAGCGGCGTTGTTGGAGCATTTTGTGCCGCAGTCGGCAAGAGATGACTTGGAAGATAGATTTCTGCAGTTGCGGCAGGGGAGTAGATCAGTGCTGGAGTACCATCAGGAGTTCACCCACCTGTCCCGGTTTGCGGTATCCTACCAACTGGACGATGCGGGATATGCTAAGAGATTCTATAAGGGCCTCCGTGACGAGTTGAGGCAGGCCCTCCTCTTTGTCTCCGACGGTTGTATGTCCAGGATTCTGGAGATGGCGAAGAAGCTGGAAGGAGACCAGCAAGTTGTTCGTGGGAGGAAGAGACCCATGGAGGACCAGGGAAGAAATGGCAGGAGAGATCAGCCGAGAAACAGAGACGCTGGAGAAGGAAGGACGGAGGTCCGACCCCGTCAGGGGGAGAGGCAGGAACAAAGGGAGCCGGTAGTTTTGACTCCTCAGCCTCTGCAGATGAGGGAAATGCCAAGGATTGGAGGAGGTGGGCAACCTCCGGAATGCTACCACTGCCACCAGGTCGGCCACATCAAGAGGAACTGCCCCCAGAGGAATGCTCTTCCAGCACCTCAGGCAGCACCTCGGGGTCAGCATCCCGGAGGCCGAGGACGTGGTCGAGGCCGTGGATTTCAGGGTGACGATCGGAGGCACTACAGAGAGCAGGCTTATGCCTTAGATTTGGCCAGGCCCCGGGACCCGGCAAGGGTCATCACAGGTACTGGTCGCTTTTCTTTTAAATAGTTAATGTTTTGAAAGTTTCAGCTTTACCTTAGCTTTGAACCAATCGTCAAACCCTTCAGGTTTAGTTTCCATTTTCGGCAAACCTGCTTTTGCCTTGTTCGATACGGGTGCCTCGCACTCGTTCGTCTCGGCCAAGTTTATCGAAGACCTAGACCAAGTCAAGCACCTCAAAAGCGACTATAGGAGAGTGAGATTTCCGGACGGATCAGAGGTCTTAACAAATTTAGCATGCCTAATAAGTCTGGAGATTGGGGGAAGACTGTTCGAAGTCCCGGCAACTGTTCTGAAGATGAGGGATTACGACCTGATCCTGGGCATGAGTTGGTTGTATGAGAACCGGGCAAGGATTGACTGCCCGGCAAGGCGGATCGTGCTAGAGCATAAAGACGGGGTTGTGGCGTTCGAAGGTACTCAACTTACCTCTCGTCTCTTTTTATCTCGTCCATTCAGGTCGTTAAGGCCCACCTGCAGGGAGACGAGGTTTACCAGGTGCTCTTCGAGGCGACTGAAGTCAAGGACTCAGTGCCTAGTATCCCGGTAGTTCGAGATTTTGCGGATGTCTTTCCGGAGAAGCTTCCTGGGCTACCACCGCACCGCGAGAAGGATTTTCAGATTCAGCTGGTGCCAGGGGCCAAGCCGGTGTCCAAAGCTCCTTATCGGATGGCCCTGAAGGAGTTGGTAGAGTTTCGGAGCCAGCTGCAGGAGCTGGTGGAAGCCGGGTTCGTTAGGCCGAGTTCCTCACCTTGGGGAGCTCCGGTGTTATTTGTGAAGAAGAAGGATGGGACGCTCCGACTGTGCATCGATTACAGAGCTCTGAATAGGCTGACGGTGCGGAACACGTACCCTCTGCCAAGGATAGACGAGCTCTTTGACCAGCTAGAGGGAGCCCACTGCTTCTCGAAGCTGGATTTGAGATCGGGATATTATCAGCTAAGGATCCAAGAGGAGGACATCCCGAAGACGGCTTTCAGCAGCCGGTATGGATTGTACGAGTTCACGGTGATGCCGTTCGGGCTCACAAATGCACCTTCAGCATTTATGAGCTTGATGAATCGGGTGTTTGAGCCTTACCTCGACATCTTTGTCATAGTGTTCATCGACGACATCCTCATCTACTCGAGGACGGAGGAGGAGCATGCGCAGCATTTGGCATTAACCTTGGGGAGGCTGCGGGAGCATCGGTTATATGCTAAGTTCAGTAAATGCCAGTTCTGGTTGAAGGAGGTGGCCTTCCTGGGCCACATCATCAGTGGAGCAGGCTTGGCAGTAGATCCAGCAAAGGTTCAGGCAGTGCGGGACTGGCCGCCGCTGAAGACGGCCACCGACGTAAGAAGTTTCTTGGGACTTGCCGGCTACTACCGGAAGTTCGTTCAGGGATTCTCTCAGATAGCCCTCCCGCTTACCGCTCTGACAAGAAAGGATGCTGTATTTTCTTGGACGCCGCAGTGCGAGACAGCTTTCCAAGAGCTGAAGGGTCGGCTCACTTCAGCTCCCATCCTTGCCCTTCCGTCGGGGAAGGAAGGATTTCAAGTGTATACGGATGCATCTTATCAGGGGATGGGTGCCGTTCTGATGCAGAACGGGCATGTGATAGCTTATGCCTCCCGCCAGTTGAAGGACCACGAGCGGAACTACCCAGTGCATGATTTGGAGATGGGAGCAGTCGTTTTCGCTCTTAAGATCTGGCGACACTACCTCTATGGTGTCCACTGCGACATATTCTCAGATCACAAAAATCTGAAGTATGTAGATACGCAGAAGGAGTTGAATATCCGACAAAGGCGATGGGTGGAGTTCCTATCAGATTACCAGTATACGATGCATTACCACCCAGGGAAGGCAAACGTAGTAGCAGACGCTCTGAGCAGGAGAGCTACCACATCAGGAGCAGAGCCTAAGTTGATGGCCATGGAGTTGGTACGAATGTTCGAAGATATGCAGATCTCCCTGGTATCGGAAGATGATCCGGAGCTGTACAAGGAGTACCTAGCGGCGATTGGTGCCACATATGACATTCGAGACCGCATCAGGGAAGGGCAGAGGCAGGATGCCAAGCTGGAGCCGATATTCAGAGCCTTGGAGGAAGGCTCAGCTGGAGATTATTCGATGAAGGACGGCCTGTTGAGTTTTAGAGGTCGGGTGTATGTGCCGGCAGGAGATCAGATCCGGGAAGATATTATGGCAGAGGCTCACTGCAGTAAGTATTCAGTGCACCCGGGCATTACCAAGATGACGGCAGATCTGAAGAGGACCATGTACTGGCCGGGTATGAAGAGGGATATTATTTATTTTGTGACCCACTGCGAGACCTGCCAGCTTGTGAAGGCGGAGTGTCGGAACCCCGCAGGATTATTGCAGCCACTCCCAGTGCCGGAGTGGAAGTTCGACGATATAGCGATGGATTTTATTCATGGTCTTCCCCGATCTCGTACGGGGAATGACTCGATTTGGGTGATTGTCGACAGGCTGACGAAGGTGGCTAGATTCATTCCGATCAGGAAGGATGATTCAGTCAGAGTCTTGGTTCGAAAGTTTGTGGAGCAGTTTGTCCGTTATCATGGTGTGCCAAGGACGATAGTTTCCGACCGAGATGGACGTTTTACGTCAAGGGAGTGGAGAGCGGTGCAGGCCTATCTAGGCACCCGGTTGACCTTCAGTACAGCTTTTCACCCCCAGACAGATGGGCAAACGGAGCGCACCAATCGAACCTTGGAGGACCTTTTACGTCTTTGCATTCTAGACCGTGGGGAGCCTTGGGAGAGACTGTTGCCGTTGGTCGAGTTCTCTTATAACAACAGTCACCAGGCTAGCATAGGCAGAGCACCTTACGAGGCATTATATGGACGGAGGTGCAGGACACCGTTATCTTGGATTCAGGATGAGGACCCCAAGGCTCTTGGCTCAGAGTTCGTGGAGGACACGGAGGCCCAGGTGAGGTTGATTCGAGATAGGATGCTGGAGGCCCAGAGCAGGCAGGCCAAGTATTACGATGCGCGTCATCGTATGGTAGAGTTCCAGGTGGGAGACCGGGTTTTCTTGAAAATACGTCCGATGCATGGAGTCTCGAGGGTTCGCGCCCGGAAGAAGCTCAGTCCAAGGTTTATGGGACCCTATAGGATCCTGGAGCGGATCGGCCCCTTGGCTTACAGACTGGAGCTACCGCCGGATTTGGAGGGACTGCATGACGTATTCCACGTCTCTTCACTTAGGAAGGCTTTACTTCGGCCTGAGCAGCAGGTGTCTACTTCTGAGGGGCCAGTAGCTACAGATCGATCGATTCACTTGGAGCCGGTTCGGATAGACGACACAGAGCTACGAGTCTTGCGGCGCAAGAAGGTCCCACTGGTCAAAGTCCTGTGGAGGAATCATGGACAGGAAGAACATACTTGGGAGCCACTGGACTTGATGCAGCGAAAATATCCGCAGCTTTTTACGACAGGTACAACTTACTTTTCTGGGATGTTACAGTTTTTCCTCTAGTAGAAACCCCCATAGGCTTGTCTGAATTTCGGGGACGAAATTTTTATTTTTATGTATTGGGATTTGTAACATCCCCCAAACTGCTAGACCCCTAAGTTGGTTTTGTCATGACTAAGCCATGACAAAACCATAGGAAGAGCCTTTTGACCTTGAGAACTTAGGAAAGGAGGAAGGAGCCACCTTGGTCTGCAAATAGCAATTCCCATCTTCCAAGCTTGGGATTGGAATTTAGTGCTTCAACTCAACCCTTGGACCCCACCTTAGTGTCCCTAACCCTTTAGGGGTCCCCTTAGGGCACCAAGGGCCCATTGAAGTCAACCTAAGAGGCCAATTTGACCAAAGTCAACATAAACCCTCAAATTGGTCAAAGTAGCCCATTTAGAGCCAATCAACCCTCACCATGTCAAATTGATCACACTCCTAGGTTTATAATACCATTATAGACCTAATGGACCCAAAAGCCCCATCATGGGACCCCCAGGGGTGCAAATTGACCAAAATGCCCTTTTAGGTCAAAATGACCTTTCTTCTCAAAGTACCCCAATTGACCTCCACCACATTAAATTGACCTCACCCCTAGGGCTATCATGTCATAGGGGAGCTAGTGGACCAAAAAGCCCCATGACCAAGTCAACCCTATGGCTCAATTTGACCAAAGTCAAATTAGCCTATTTTGGTCAAATCACCTTAGATTGGGTCAACCAAGAACCATATGACCAAATTGACTCCACCATTAGTTCCTAAACTTAATTTAGAACCTATTGAACTCAAAAGCCCCATCCTAGGGTTCCCCAAATTGACCAATTTGGCCAAAAGTCAAAATTGCCCAATTTAGGTCAAAATGCTCAAACCTAACCCAATCTCTTTGGGCTAACTCAATTGGGTGGTCAACCAGCCCATGTGGGCCCTCATTAAGCTCAGGAGAGAGGGTAGAAACCGACCATGGTGGTTAGGAGAGAGAAAATGGGGGTTTCACCATTTTTGGAGGAGAGAGAAGAGGCCATTCATGGCCATTAAGAGGTTTTACCTCTTGGCTCCCCCAATTGATGCCTCCATTCAACTCCTCAGCCAGCTGGGAGGAGTTTCCATCAGTTACACAAGGGAATTAAGGCAGGGGAGATGGAGAGGGGCCGGCCATGGAAGAAACCGAAGAAGCCATTAATGGCCATGGAGCTTAAAGCCATCACCACCCCCAATTGAACCCCCCTTCACCTTCAGAGACCTGAGAGGAGAGAAACCCCTATCTTACCTGGAGATTTCGTGCACTGTAGGAGGGAATCGGCATGGCTTCACAACCGGCGGCAGCTCCCATGGTGTACTCAAGGTTGACTCGACGGCAAGCCCTCCAACAGGTCCCGTTCTCCTCCCTGAACTCTAAGGGTTAGATCCAAATCGACGGCGGCTCGAATCGTGGTCAATCGGCCGTGAATCGAGTCGGCCAATCCTCCCGTTGATCGGGTTGGGTATCCTCCTACAGATCATGACTCCGGCCACCTCCGGCCGATCAAACACCGCTCATCGCCGGCCCCCACCTCAACGGAGGTGGTGGTGGCGTTGGTCGGCCGGGGCGGCGCTCAGGTGGCCGGGAAATCACTCACTAAGGCGGCCCAGGCGCGGTGAATCTCTGCCGTTGATTTCCTGGGGACGATGACCAGGCGCCTTCCGATCCGCTTTAGGATTCGTGCGCTCCCTTAAGGATTTTGCTTATTCTTTTGATTAAAATGCAGATCCTAATTAAATCTGGGAAAAATAGTTAGAGGCCGAATCATGAAAAGTGGTCAACATAGAAAATGTAGCCCTTTGGGTCTAGTTTCATACAAAATTAAAATCACTCAATTTGGAGTCCTGGTTAGGGCTCAGCACTCATTCTAGTGGAGGCTGTCTTTAGGGCTAATCAGAACTCATTTTTGATGCCCACCCCATTATAGAACTCCAAATGACTTGATTTTTGGGGTGTAGTCTAGTCTTGTGCATACTTAGGTCATGTCCAAAGATCACAAGGATTGGAGAAGTTTTCTTCTTAATTTTTGGGAAAGACCAATAATCCTAGTTTAACCTAATTAGGTGTCCTAAACACCTCAAAACCCTTCCAAACTTAGATGGGTGGTCCTAAGGGGTATGTATAGGCCCTGGTTAAAATATCATGATTTATGGAGTTGTTTTGGTAGGGTATTCCACCAAAATGGCCTTAGGCTCCCTAGGTTTGGGCAAAACTTTGGGTGAGTGCCCCCACCTTCCCACAAGGTCTTTTGGCTCCATATTTGGGGTGCACCTCACCCTCCCCCATGCCAACCTATGGTCCAAGTTTGGTGGCCATTGGAGGAGTTTTGCCCTAGTAAATCAAAAAGGGGCTAAATTGCTATTTGCACCCCAAATAGGTACCCATTGGAATTCCACCCCTCACCAATTATTGGTAGGATCTTAGGTGGTCTTCCACTGACCTATGGTCAGTATAGTGAGTGGTATGGGTATGGGCAAGGTAGGGAGTCCCCTTGAGAATAGTTGGCCTAAAAGTGATGTTTGGGGCAAAAGTAAACATAAGAGAACTTTGGGGTGTGGAGGGGTTTCCTCCCACTGATTGATGGGGTGACCTTGGTCACTGCCTTGGGAGGTATGAGAAATCTCAAGGAGTAGCTTTGAGTGGATTTGGAGATGCCTAGACCCTAACCCTAGGATAAACCCTTAAGGGGTGCAAATAGAGGTCAATGAAGGGAGTAGGGTCAAACCCTAGTGGTTTGACCTAAAGTTTTGGTGGGTAGGTCATAGTGACCAGAGAAGACTCCCTTGTGAATTTGAAGAGATTTGGAGTTGTCTAACCTAGGTAATAAATCCTTGGGTAGATTTGTAAATAATTGGAATTTGGAGATCTAGGAAGAAATAGCACTTAGGGAATCACCATCTTCTGTCACCCACTTGTTTTTGAGGTTATGAATCTCTGGAGTTCCTACTAGGGCTGTTGGAGAAGGTTAGACCCTAACCCTAGGCTAAACCCTAATGGGGTGCAATTAGAGGTTAATAAAGGAAGAGGGGTCAAACCTCAGTGGCTTGACTTGAAATTTTGGGTAGATGGCCTTAGTGACCAGAGAATGCTACTGTAGGAGTTTGGAGGGATTTGGAGTTGCCAATCATAAGTAATAAACCCTAGGGTAGATTTGTAATTATTTAGGGTTTGAGGTTTTAGGGAGAAATAGTATTTATCAATTTACCATCTTCTGTCATAATCATGGTTTTTATGTCATATATCTCTGGAAGAATTGGTTAGATCATGAGTTAACCCTTGGAGGTCCAAATTGTAATATTCCTCATTGTTGGCAATTTTTGGGTTGGTTAAATTTGTGATGATAAATTACTGTAATTGCATGTAACTTTGCTGGATGTCTTTTCATAACAATATATAACCTCTGTAATTTTCTCATAATTTATAGATCAATATTTTTGGTACCTCTAGTTCATTTTGAAAGAAATTGCAAATATATCCTTGGATGGAATTACAAACATAACCTCTGAATAGCATGGTCAAACTTTGTAGGATTAAATATTTTATTAATAAGCACCACTGTGTTAATTTGCACAAGGATTGGAGTTCATATGAGGGTACCTCCTTTGGAAATTATTGGAAATAATTGTGTTTTGGAATTTCTAAAAATAATAAATCTTGCTGGTTTTCCCTAAAACTTTATATCTACTGTTTATTAGGTACCCTTGATTTATGAATAAATTGGAGTGGGCATTGGAGGTCAGAAAAATATACTTGTAGTTCAAACCTTAGTAATATGGCCATTTGGAAAATTATTTAAAATACAATTATTAATGGGAAATTATGAAACCCTAGATTTGATCTGAGGTAGGTAGTATGGGTCCCCAGTAAATCCCTTGGGTCAAGAAGTTGGATATTTAGTGTACCTCTCTTCATGAGCATCAAAACGTTAAGGGTGGTCTGCGTTTAGCAATTTGACAACTTTGGGGTTAGAGGTCAATCTGGTTGTCTAGGGTCTGAAGTGATGAAGGATGGGCGGTAGCCATGTATTATGTATGGGTCTCTAGAGAAGTTGGGGTTTGGTAAGTCTTAGGGTGGTGGGGTGCCACCCTCGGCTAGGTCGTCCGGGAATTGACGAAAGATCGTCTTTTCTTGTTAGCATCTTTTAGCACCTGAGTTTCTAAGGCAGGAAAGTCACTCTGAGAGTGTGCTTATGGAAGTCTAGCCGGTTTAGTCCGGTGATCTTTTGTTTCTGAGATATTTATTGGTGACGGGCGGGTTAGCCCGGGGAGCTTGTAGCTCGGTATTGTTGGAAGATAATTTGCATGTGCATAAGGTGGTGGGTCCTTCGTGTTGGCAGTCGTTGCACCGACGTTAACACTTGGGCTCGGCAAGTGTGGTATTTACACTTAGCCATAAAAGTCTGGCGGTCCAGTCAGTAAGAGTACGCAGACGCTCTGCGGGTTTTGTGGAGGCGTACGATAGGTCTAGGTCGGGTAGTGCATATACCAACCTAGAGGTGGGCGAGGCCCAACCCACCGCTTCCGTTTGCCACTACGGGAGTATCCTGAGGAGTCTAGCTCGCTCCAAAAAGAGGGAACTAAAGGTCTATGCGCATAGAGTCGTAGTGGGTGAGTTGCACTTGTTTGATCACCGCATAATCACATACTTGCATGACATAGCATAATCATTGCATTCAACCCCTGACACCTATCGTATAAATTGGTATGGGACTTTTTATACGATAGGCCCTGCTAAACGACCCCTTGGTCTATAGGTTTGTATGGGCACTCCTATAAATCAATGGTTAATATTATAATATTTAGATTGTTTCTACATTTACTCATTACTGCTTTACCTTTACTTTACCCTGTTGTTTCTATTTTGTTTCATTTATATATATATATCACCTGTGTAGAGTAGATATTACCTTGTCACCTGCATTTGTTCCTACCCCTTGTTTGTCCTCCGCTTCCTCCTTTCCATCCGGTGCCTAGGAGCCCTGGGGGGAGGGGTGGGGAATTGGCTGAGTCTTTATGACTGACGGTCGGTGGACCTTATCATTTTAGGAGACCGCGGCGACGGAGCAGCACCAGAGGCCGGTGCAAATGGAGGCGGGGCAGTCTAGCTCAGGAGCTCAGATGACAGGATCCGTGAGTGTTGGTTTAGTTGTTTTGCTTCCGCGAGTGAATCATGTAGTGAGGATCTGATGTATTGGGCAAGGCCCTAGTTATCTTGTTTTCCTTTCTTTCAGTTATGGTTGTGGACATCTTTTGATGATTTATTTGTATATGTGATGTGGACATGTTTTGCTTGCTTTCTTCATGCTAGCTTACTTTTCTTGTGATCAATTTGGCCGGCAGGATCGGCGTTTTGTAGTGACGACCTTCCCGAGCGAAAGTGTCACCACAAAACGGCGGTTCTGGGCCTAAGACCCGGTGGTTTTTGCAAAAAAAAATAGGGTCTTACACACCGTGCGGGAAGGATGAAGCGGAGGACACCAAGGGGTGTAAACAATAGCAGGTGACAGGGGTAAAGGGAATGTTTGTACACTACACATGTATATATATATAATTGAAGTAGTAAAAAAGCATAGTGAGAGAAGGTAAAGAATATGTAAAGTGCAGTAAGTAAAAACATGTATATAATAGAAAAGTAAGGAAAAGTAACCGTTGATTTATAGGAATGCCCACACAAACTTATAGACCAAGGGGTCGTTTAGCAAGGTCTATCGTATAAGAAGTCACATAACCGACTTATACGATAGGGGTAGGGGTTGAAATGCAATGTTTATGTCATGACATGCAAGGTATGTTGTTTATGCTATGTTCATACAAGTGCAACTCACACACTTCGACTCTATGCGCACAGACCTTTAGTTCCCCCTTTTTGGAGCTAGCAAAACTCTCAGGATACTCCCGTAGTGGCAAACGGAAGCGGTGGGTTGGGCCTCGCCCACCTCTAGGTTGGTATTCACACTACCTAACCTAGACCTATCGTACGCCTCAACGCAAAACCGTGGAGCATCTGCGTACTCTTACTGCCTGGACCACCAGACTTTCATGGCTAAGTGCAAATTCCACACTTGCCGAGTCAACGTATTGACGTCGGTGTGAATGACCATCCAATACCAGAGACCCACCACCTTTATGCACATGCAAACATGTTCTACTATATTCCGAGCCATAAAATCCCCGGGCTAACCTGCCCGTCATCAATAACCTTCCGAGCCACCGGCTCGCTGGACCAACCCGTCCGTACCAACAAACACTACTGATTCACAAGCTCACCGGACTAACTAGTTCGCTGCTTCAACCACCGAGCCTACCGCTTGTAAAACCAAACCAACCTCCCGTAACCACGAGGTGTGGGTGTAAGACCCCCCCCCCCTCCAGAATCAACGGTCCGACCGGGGGATCTTATCGCACACCACCCTTTAGCATGACGCCGAAGCGATCCCGAAGGGTGAATGCACTAGTTTCTCCAACCCTTTTTCCTTGGACACTCCGTTGTCACGCCTAGGGGTGGTGTTAAGCGAAAGTCACTACACACCAACAGAGTAAGGAAACAGTATTTTAGCGGAAGACAATATTAAAGAGTGCGCTTTGTTACCCTTAGCGGAAGACAATATTAAAGAGTGCGCTTTATTACCCTTAGCGGAAGACAATATTAAAGAGTGCGCTTGTTACCCTTAGCGGAAGACTAATTATCACAGAAACCAAAATTTCAAAACCTGTAGAGGTAATATCGATTTCGCCGCCGCAATGAATCCTAAGCATCATGGCTTCATTGCATTAAATATACATACCCTGAGATAGGGCACAATCAAAAGGAGGTGCGACTTAATAACGTATACCTGATGTAGCCTGCTCTGTGGCCTTATCCACACACAGTCGTTGTCACTCATCCGCACCTGTCACCTGTACCACAGACAAGTCATTAGAACTATAAACAGAATCCAACTCCTACTGACCCCCAAACCTAATATAACAATTATAAGGAAGGGGATATCCGGACTCTTATTGGGCCGAGGCGGTCTTCCCACGACCACCGCCTACGTACTCCGTATCATCCTGCATACGGCCTCAGACCCACGTAGTTCTATTAGTTTCGCACGGGTTGCCCTCCCAGACCGTCCATCGTGCGGGTTGCCTTAGAGCAAAACTCATAGGCCATCCGATTTTATCCCTTGTCACTTTCCCGAAGGCAACATATCATTCCCGTAGGAATCACTTTCTCGAAGGCAACATTTCATTCCGTAGGAATTACTTTCTCGAAGGCAACATTTCATTCCCGTAGGAATTACTTTCTCGAAGGCAACATTTCATTCCCGTAGGAATTACTTTCTCGAAGGCAACATTTCACTCCCGTAGGAATTACTTTCTCGAAGGCAACATTTCATTCCCGTAGGAATTACTTTCTCGAAGGCAACATTTCATTCCCGTAGGAATTACTTTCTCGAAGGCAACATTTCATTCCCGTAGGAATTACTTTCTCGAAGGCAACATTTCATTCCCGTAGGAATTACTTTCTCGAAGGCAACATTTCATTCCCGTAGGAATTACTTTCTCGAAGGCAACATTTCAT
Organism: Dactylorhiza incarnata; assembly: GCA_033032865.1. Classification (NCBI taxonomy): domain Eukaryota; kingdom Viridiplantae; phylum Streptophyta; class Magnoliopsida; order Asparagales; family Orchidaceae; genus Dactylorhiza; species Dactylorhiza incarnata. The sequence goes on along the minus strand of JAWHQI010000088.1, from coordinate 2,958,848 downwards.
TCCCGTAGGAATTACTTTCTCGAAGGCAACATTTCATTCCCGTAGGAATTACTTTCTCGAAGGCAACATTTCATTCCCGTAGGAATTACTTTCTCGAAGGCAACATTTCATTCCCGTAGGAATTACTTTCTCGAAGGCAACATTTCATTCCCGTAGGAATTACTTTCTCGAAGGCAACATTTCATTCATAAGAGGAGAAAAGAAAACTCCTTTAAAGCTTAACAATATATCCACCCGTAGTTTGTTGAAGAAGAGAAGACGAACTCTTTATAAGCTTAGCACATCGCTATCCGAGAAGTACCACTAAGTTAACTCGACTGGCAATCAAACCCAAGCCATCCACAAGCTTTATGTTCATTCATAGGCACAAGAAGTAGCACTGTAGTGTGAAAGAGAGAAATAAGATGAAGAGAGATGAGGTGTGTATCATCGTAAACCATGGGTGATCAACTCCCATAGTTATTCCATTCTCTCACGAATTCGTTACCGCATCCAAAATGCCACTTTTATGTATGACCGACTCAACCTCTAATAGTGAAGCTCCTGGAAGAGTAAACCAACAGCCATCCTCCTTTTCAACAAAGAGAGGAGCAGCCCCAAAACAACAAGGAAAGGGGCAGCCCCATTTCAACAAACCCTGCAGTCCAACTCCACGAGGAGCAGCCCCCCCCCCCCCCCCCCCCCCAACCTTTTCAAATGAAGCCCAAGATAGGCCTCTTCCTGAGCAAGCTTACAACTCCTATATAGAAAGATATAAGAGCTTGCATAGACATAGGGAGAGAAAGAGAGAGAGAGAAAGATATTAGTACATCCACTATATGTAACTATATATTTATGTATCAAAGTTTGCATGGACAGAGAAAGGCGAGCGAGGGAGAGATGATCTTTATTTCTTTTCCAAAGACCAAGAGAGGGAGGGAGTGGGAGAGAGAAAGAAATGTGTAAAGCATTTTTGAAGTGAATATAGCCACCCGAATTAGTTACAGCTCTTATATATTCAGCCTATTCATCGCTATCAGAGAAGGGAGAGGCTCAAATAGATAACACTTGATATCTCCCATGCAGGAAAAAGTCACTCATTTGGCACACCAACTTTCTCAAGTGAATCCCCATGATAGTGTCTTATGTGCATGTATGTGTAGGAATACATGAAAATATATATGTATATATATATTTAAATCTTGCACAGATGGGGAAAAAGAGTGAGGGAGAGAGATGGGGTTTAGGGCAAACCATTAATTAGAGGGTTGTAATTAGTGTTTCAGGAGTCCAGGGAGGAGTAAGAGTAGGGAGGAGAGGAGATGAGTTATAGACTTTCTAAAGGGGCCCGTTGAGAAACTCTTAGCCTTGGGTTTGCTCTCCCCTCTCGCATTTCCTCTCACTTTGTTGTGAAGAAGAGAAGAAGAGAAAGAGTAAGAGGGGGAGAGAGTTTCGCACATATTGCCCAATTATCTGTGCCATTCCTGATGTGCAACACCACTACCACTTCGAGTTCAGACATGATTCCCCTATCCTCAAGGTCATCCTAAACTGAGAAAGAGAAGAAGAACAGCCCCCCACTTGAGTATAAGCACATGCATATAGGGCAGCCCCCAATGGACAAGAAGAAATATATATATATATATATATATATATATATTGCAGCCCCAAATAATAGGTATTATAGGAGCAGCCCTCTAAAAAGAATCCCCACTGGTTGGCACACAGCAGCCCTAACTAGATTATAGGCACAAGTACATAAGGCAGCCCCCACTTTAACAAGGAGCAGCCCCCAACATCAGCAAGTAAAAGAGGCAGCCCCAACCAGACAGCAAGCATAACAGCATGCAGACCACGACAACAGGTGCAGCCCCCCCCCCCCCCCCCCCCAGCAACTCAACTCAACAAGGAGCAGCACCCAATTGCAACTCACAAAAAGGCAGCCCCCCAAATGCAATGGAGCAGCCCCCAAGCAATACTAAAAGGCAGCCCCCGAATGCAATGGAGCAGCCCCCAAAAGAACTACATAGCAACCACCCCAAATTAAAGTTCACATAGCAGCAGCCCCCATTAGAGTGTGATAAGGCAGCCCCCCCTCTAATAAATAGAAAAGAATAGCAGCATCCCAACTGAATTAAAGGAAAAATTAGCTCCGGGAAGGGTACCCCAAGCAGCCCCCGTCTAATAAATAGAAAACCAAAAGGCATCAGCCCCCCCCCCCCCCCCCCCCCCCCCCTCACTAGACAAAAACCAAGAAGCAGTAAATTAAATCAATAGCTGCCATAATAACCAAAGAGGAGATTTCTCCATGAAAGCACCAAAAAAAATTCATCAAACCATACCCAGCTAGCTGATACGAGAGGGCCAACACATACCATGCAACAGGAGAAGCAGCACACCCACTTTATCAAGACCAAAGGCAGTGAAGAAATTAAGAGTGTGAGAAGGAGGAAGTGTTTCCTTGCCATACCTTGCCGTGAAACCCTTACCATGACAGAGCTTCGAGGAGGAGGAAGAGGGAGAGAGGAAGAAGGAGAGATGAGGGCGAGGAGACCTTGCCGTGAAACCCTTACCATGACAGAGCTTCGAGGAGGAAGAAGAGGGAGAGAGGAGGGCGTTCTTACCGTCCACACTTGCCCTGGAAGAGGAGAAGCCTCCCTATGTAGCCGACGATGCCCAATCCCGTGCCCCCACGAGCTCGCCCATGGTATTGCTCCAGTGCTTTGATCGCTCCTCCCGGTTTTGGTCTCTCGATGGTTTTTGATTAGCAGTTTTTTGTGCACGTATATACATATATACACATAACATTTTATACATATGTATATACACACATATATATATATTATAGGCTAATAACTCTTCGGATAAGCTTAGGAAAAATGCGCAGAGGGTATCGTTGTGTTTGTGTCAACCATACGAAGCTAACAAACTCATTCGAAGTTGATTTTTGGTCCGTTTACTCATAATTATTTGTTTGAATTAGTGCGCAGCTCAAAATAGGTTATTTCGGCTAACTTCTCAAATCTCATCGAATTTGAACGAAACGGAATGCGTTGCGCTCGTATCGATCATACGAGTTTAATGCAACTGACGGAAATCGATTCGGGGCACGTATGCTCCATATTCTAAAACTGCGTCGTTGTGACGCGCTGCGATACTCAAAACGGTCACTTTTACCAAATGACTTCTGATCGAAACGAAACGAGTTCCGTTGCACTCGTGTCAACTATACGAGTCTAACGTAACTGACGGAAGTCGATTCAGAGCACGTATGCTCCATATTCTAAAACTGCGTCGTCGTGACGCGCTGCGATACTCAAAACGGTCACTTTTACCAAATGACTTCTGATCGAAACGAAACGAGTTCCGTTGCACTCGTGTCAACTATACGAGTCTAACGTAACTGACGGAAGTCGATTTGGAGCACGTATGCTCACTATACTACTTCAGTGTTATGGCGAAGCACAATGCTACCTAAAACAGTCATTTCTCTAAATGACCACCTCTATGTGGTGAAGGTCGGTTCGTGATTGCCTTATGACCTGGCCTAGATTCCTCCAAGGGTTCAACTGAACCGGCTAGACCCCTTTTCAAAGTCGGGATGTTACAATCCAATAAAACAAAGAAAATTTTCGTCCCTGAAAATACGAGTGGGTCATGGGGATTCAAAACGGGACATATTGCAGACCACTAGACGTGTCGCACGATCCCAACTTTTAAGGATTTCTAGGTTTGGTTTTACCTAACGAGCTATGTTGATGGATCCTGCCATGTAATATACAAGTAGCTTTTACGTGAACTACGGGGTAGCTGGAACGATTAAGATTGATCTAATCGTGAGAAACAAGAAACCCTTCATCACTCGATACCCCTCTCGTGAACCGAGCTTAACGGGAGACGAAGGCAACTCAACACCTTCCAAGGTTTGCATATCTGAAACGCGAAATTTATGAGTTGTGTTTAAAAGTAAAAAATCCATCAATATATAGCTAATTCTTTTACGGGGTCACGTGTCAGTGGAACATATAAAAGTTATAACTTGCATAAGCTTTTGTAAAATCCATCAATATATAGCTAATTCTTTTACGGGGTCACGTGTCAGTGGAACATATAAAAGTTATAACTTGCATAAGCTTTTGTAAAATCCATCAACATATAACCGACTCCCATACGAAGGTTAAATGTTGACGGAACAGATGAAAATTGTAAATAAGTAGAGTAAATCCATGAACATATAACCAACTCCCATACGAAGGTTATATGTTAATGGTATATGCAGATATGTATGTTTTGATGCAAATGATGCATATGCGAATATGTATATTTTGATGCACATGCAAGCCATGCATAACGAGTACTCATGACTCAATCACAACGCACAATGTTGAAACAGTTTGACCGCTTTTCTTCCAGCAGGGTTGCGACCCCCGCGGGCCTCACCGATGTGGCCGTCGGTGACAGTGGCCGGTCCTGCCACTTCTGGGTGTGGACGTACCGCACTACCCAGGCCCTAATGTACAACCCAGTGTACTCCTGGATGTGAGCAACATCCGTCAATTACAAAATTCGGCTATCCAGCGGAGGGACCCTGCGGGGAAATAATCTCCCGGGGTTCACACACTCCCTAGTGCCTCATGAGTCGTCAACCTTCCCACTCGTGTATGAATGGTCCTTAGGCATGATTGTCCTGCCACGGTACTCACATATAATGTTTTACCAGTTTGCTCTTTATGTTGACATATTTTGACCGCTTCTTTTTGCAGGGTAGCGAACCCCGCGGGCCTCACCGATGTGGCCGTCGGTGACAGTGGCCGGTCCTGCCATTTCTGGGTGTGGATGTACCGCACTACCCAGGCCCCATCGTACAACCCCGTGTACCCTCGGACGTAGGAGACATCCGGCAATAACTGGATTTGGCCAACCAGCGGAGGGACCCAGCGGGGCATATAAGATACAACCGAGCTCCCGGGGTGCACACCTCCCTGTTGCCTCGAGTCGTCAACCTTCCCGCACCGGTACGTACGGTCTACGGGCATGACCGACCCGCCACTTTTCCTAATGCAAGCAAGCAATAAAATAGGTAACCATCACCTTCGGGTCCTCAGTGGCTTACCCTTTTCAACAAGGCTTCCCGGCTGGCTGAGTATGCAAACATCGCAAATCCCGCGAATGTTAACAATGTACTTTTATGATGGTTTGTAGACAAGATTTTATAAATTTGCCACCAATTTACCTCATTCCAGCACGTCGCCTCAGTAATCATTTCCTGATGAAGACTAACATTTTATCATAGTTCTTTTACGATTGCACGAATTTATTTTTAAACAGATCGTCAAATTGATCAAGTCAAAGCATACTTCATATTTGCAATCGTTAGAGCAATTTTCCATATTCACACAAAATTTCATTTGATTAGCTTATCTCAAATGAAATTTTGGAAAGTAAGAATTTTAATCCCAATAAAACAAAGAGGCTTAAACCTGGGATTAAAATTAGTAATCAAAACCTCATATTGTACACAAAATTTGATTGGTTTACCTCAAATGAAATTTTGAAAACGAGTATTTAATCCCAATAAAACAAAGACGCTTACACCCGGGATTAAAATTATTAGTGAAGTTCTTACATTTGCACATAAAATTCCATTTGATTAGTTCACCTTGAATGGAATTTTGAAAACGAGCATCTACTCCCAATAAAACAAAGAGGCTTAAACCCAGAGTTCAAAATTTAAAATGATCGTTTGTAGAGTTTAAAGAAAGTGTTTTATGGAAATAAGATAGATGATTGTTCGAGATCAGATGTAGTAAAAGACATTTAAGTGTCGATCTGAGTTATATAAAAGTATTTTGCATGACCAAAACTGAATTTGATAAGTTCGAGTGAAAATGTTCATATATATGCTAAGTTTGTTGCCAACTTTTACCTTCTAGGTCCACCACCGCTTCCGCTGCAGTGGTTCGTCCCGAACCACGCTACAGTGATTAGCGTAGCAATAAGTGTTTCTGTGATCATGAATAGGTCGAAATATCGGTTACGCTCTGATCCATTTGTAAGACCCCCCCCCCCCCTCCAGAATCAACGGTCCGACCGGGACGACCTCCCTCTGATACATTTGTAAGACCCCCCCCCCTCCAGAATCAACGGTCCGACCGGGGGATCTTATCGCACACCACCCTTTAGCATGACGCCGAAGCGATCCCGAAGGGTGAATGCACTAGTTTCTCCAACCCTTTTTCCTTGGACACTCCGTTGTCACGCCTAGGGGTGGTGTTAAGCGAAAGTCACTACACACCAACAGAGTAAGGAAACAGTATTTTAGCGGAAGACAATATTAAAGAGTGCGCTTTGTTACCCTTAGCGGAAGACAATATTAAAGAGTGCGCTTTATTACCCTTAGCGGAAGACAATATTAAAGAGTGCGCTTGTTACCCTTAGCGGAAGACTAATTATCACAGAAACCAAAATTTCAAAACCTGTAGAGGTAATATCGATTTCGCCGCCGCAATGAATCCTAAGCATCATGGCTTCATTGCATTAAATATACATACCCTGAGATAGGGCACAATCAAAAGGAGGTGCGACTTAATAACGTATACCTGATGTAGCCTGCTCTGTGGCCTTATCCACACACAGTCGTTGTCACTCATCCGCACCTGTCACCTGTACCACAGACAAGTCATTAGAACTATAAACAGAATCCAACTCCTACTGACCCCCAAACCTAATATAACAATTATAAGGAAGGGGATATCCGGACTCTTATTGGGCCGAGGCGGTCTTCCCACGACCACCGCCTACGTACTCCGTATCATCCTGCATACGGCCTCAGACCCACGTAGTTCTATTAGTTTCGCACGGGTTGCCCTCCCAGACCGTCCATCGTGCGGGTTGCCTTAGAGCAAAACTCATAGGCCATCCGATTTTATCCCTTGTCACTTTCCCGAAGGCAACATATCATTCCCGTAGGAATCACTTTCTCGAAGGCAACATTTCATTCCGTAGGAATTACTTTCTCGAAGGCAACATTTCATTCCCGTAGGAATTACTTTCTCGAAGGCAACATTTCATTCCCGTAGGAATTACTTTCTCGAAGGCAACATTTCACTCCCGTAGGAATTACTTTCTCGAAGGCAACATTTCATTCCCGTAGGAATTACTTTCTCGAAGGCAACATTTCATTCCCGTAGGAATTACTTTCTCGAAGGCAACATTTCATTCCCGTAGGAATTACTTTCTCGAAGGCAACATTTCATTCCCGTAGGAATTACTTTCTCGAAGGCAACATTTCATTCCCGTAGGAATTACTTTCTCGAAGGCAACATTTCATTCCCGTAGGAATTACTTTCTCGAAGGCAACATTTCATTCCCGTAGGAATTACTTTCTCGAAGGCAACATTTCATTCCCGTAGGAATTACTTTCTCGAAGGCAACATTTCATTCCCGTAGGAATTACTTTCTCGAAGGCAACATTTCATTCCCGTAGGAATTACTTTCTCGAAGGCAACATTTCATTCCCGTAGGAATTACTTTCTCGAAGGCAACATTTCATTCCCGTAGGAATTACTTTCTCGAAGGCAACATTTCATTCATAAGAGGAGAAAAGAAAACTCCTTTAAAGCTTAACAATATATCCACCCGTAGTTTGTTGAAGAAGAGAAGACGAACTCTTTATAAGCTTAGCACATCGCTATCCGAGAAGTACCACTAAGTTAACTCGACTGGCAATCAAACCCAAGCCATCCACAAGCTTTATGTTCATTCATAGGCACAAGAAGTAGCACTGTAGTGTGAAAGAGAGAAATAAGATGAAGAGAGATGAGGTGTGTATCATCGTAAACCATGGGTGATCAACTCCCATAGTTATTCCATTCTCTCACGAATTCGTTACCGCATCCAAAATGCCACTTTTATGTATGACCGACTCAACCTCTAATAGTGAAGCTCCTGGAAGAGTAAACCAACAGCCATCCTCCTTTTCAACAAAGAGAGGAGCAGCCCCAAAACAACAAGGAAAGGGGCAGCCCCATTTCAACAAACCCTGCAGTCCAACTCCACGAGGAGCAGCCCCCCCCCCCCCCCCCCCCCCAACCTTTTCAAATGAAGCCCAAGATAGGCCTCTTCCTGAGCAAGCTTACAACTCCTATATAGAAAGATATAAGAGCTTGCATAGACATAGGGAGAGAAAGAGAGAGAGAGAAAGATATTAGTACATCCACTATATGTAACTATATATTTATGTATCAAAGTTTGCATGGACAGAGAAAGGCGAGCGAGGGAGAGATGATCTTTATTTCTTTTCCAAAGACCAAGAGAGGGAGGGAGTGGGAGAGAGAAAGAAATGTGTAAAGCATTTTTGAAGTGAATATAGCCACCCGAATTAGTTACAGCTCTTATATATTCAGCCTATTCATCGCTATCAGAGAAGGGAGAGGCTCAAATAGATAACACTTGATATCTCCCATGCAGGAAAAAGTCACTCATTTGGCACACCAACTTTCTCAAGTGAATCCCCATGATAGTGTCTTATGTGCATGTATGTGTAGGAATACATGAAAATATATATGTATATATATATTTAAATCTTGCACAGATGGGGAAAAAGAGTGAGGGAGAGAGATGGGGTTTAGGGCAAACCATTAATTAGAGGGTTGTAATTAGTGTTTCAGGAGTCCAGGGAGGAGTAAGAGTAGGGAGGAGAGGAGATGAGTTATAGACTTTCTAAAGGGGCCCGTTGAGAAACTCTTAGCCTTGGGTTTGCTCTCCCCTCTCGCATTTCCTCTCACTTTGTTGTGAAGAAGAGAAGAAGAGAAAGAGTAAGAGGGGGAGAGAGTTTCGCACATATTGCCCAATTATCTGTGCCATTCCTGATGTGCAACACCACTACCACTTCGAGTTCAGACATGATTCCCCTATCCTCAAGGTCATCCTAAACTGAGAAAGAGAAGAAGAACAGCCCCCCACTTGAGTATAAGCACATGCATATAGGGCAGCCCCCAATGGACAAGAAGAAATATATATATATATATATATATTGCAGCCCCAAATAATAGGTATTATAGGAGCAGCCCTCTAAAAAGAATCCCCACTGGTTGGCACACAGCAGCCCTAACTAGATTATAGGCACAAGTACATAAGGCAGCCCCCACTTTAACAAGGAGCAGCCCCCAACATCAGCAAGTAAAAGAGGCAGCCCCAACCAGACAGCAAGCATAACAGCATGCAGACCACGACAACAGGTGCAGCCCCCCCCCCCCCCCCCCCCCAGCAACTCAACTCAACAAGGAGCAGCACCCAATTGCAACTCACAAAAAGGCAGCCCCCCAAATGCAATGGAGCAGCCCCCAAGCAATACTAAAAGGCAGCCCCCGAATGCAATGGAGCAGCCCCCAAAAGAACTACATAGCAACCACCCCAAATTAAAGTTCACATAGCAGCAGCCCCCATTAGAGTGTGATAAGGCAGCCCCCCCTCTAATAAATAGAAAAGAATAGCAGCATCCCAACTGAATTAAAGGAAAAATTAGCTCCGGGAAGGGTACCCCAAGCAGCCCCCGTCTAATAAATAGAAAACCAAAAGGCATCAGCCCCCCCCCCCCCCCCCCCTCACTAGACAAAAACCAAGAAGCAGTAAATTAAATCAATAGCTGCCATAATAACCAAAGAGGAGATTTCTCCATGAAAGCACCAAAAAAATTCATCAAACCATACCCAGCTAGCTGATACGAGAGGGCCAACACATACCATGCAACAGGAGAAGCAGCACACCCACTTTATCAAGACCAAAGGCAGTGAAGAAATTAAGAGTGTGAGAAGGAGGAAGTGTTTCCTTGCCATACCTTGCCGTGAAACCCTTACCATGACAGAGCTTCGAGGAGGAGGAAGAGGGAGAGAGGAAGAAGGAGAGATGAGGGCGAGGAGACCTTGCCGTGAAACCCTTACCATGACAGAGCTTCGAGGAGGAAGAAGAGGGAGAGAGGAGGGCGTTCTTACCGTCCACACTTGCCCTGGAAGAGGAGAAGCCTCCCTATGTAGCCGACGATGCCCAATCCCGTGCCCCCACGAGCTCGCCCATGGTATTGCTCCAGTGCTTTGATCGCTCCTCCCGGTTTTGGTCTCTCGATGGTTTTTGATTAGCAGTTTTTTGTGCACGTATATACATATATACACATAACATTTTATACATATGTATATACACACATATATATATATTATAGGCTAATAACTCTTCGGATAAGCTTAGGAAAAATGCGCAGAGGGTATCGTTGTGTTTGTGTCAACCATACGAAGCTAACAAACTCATTCGAAGTTGATTTTTGGTCCGTTTACTCATAATTATTTGTTTGAATTAGTGCGCAGCTCAAAATAGGTTATTTCGGCTAACTTCTCAAATCTCATCGAATTTGAACGAAACGGAATGCGTTGCGCTCGTATCGATCATACGAGTTTAATGCAACTGACGGAAATCGATTCGGGGCACGTATGCTCCATATTCTAAAACTGCGTCGTCGTGACGCGCTGCGATACTCAAAACGGTCACTTTTACCAAATGACTTCTGATCGAAACGAAACGAGTTCCGTTGCACTCGTGTCAACTATACGAGTCTAACGTAACTGACGGAAGTCGATTCAGAGCACGTATGCTCCATATTCTAAAACTGCGTCGTCGTGACGCGCTGCGATACTCAAAACGGTCACTTTTACAAAATGACTTCTGATCGAAACGAAACGAGTTCCGTTGCACTCGTGTCAACTATACGAGTCTAACGTAACTGACGGAAGTCGATTTGGAGCACGTATGTTCACTATACTACTTCAGTGTTATGGCGAAGCACAATGCTACCTAAAACAGTCATTTCTCTAAATGACCACCTCTATGTGGTGAAGGTCGGTTCGTGATTGCCTTATGACCTGGCCTAGATTCCTCCAAGGGTTCAACTGAACCGGCTAGACCCCTTTTCAAAGTCGGGATGTTACAGTGGGTGTGTGTATTGTTAAGTTAATCTTGTACAACATCTTACTCCTAAAGTTTATGGTTAATCTTGGACTTCCCGAGGATTACCTTGTAAGGGGCTCCCTACGGTACTAGAAACTGTAATGGGATGACACCCCAAAGTTCCCTTTCTCAAGATACTTAGTGTTGTTGGTATCTACCCATAAGATTACCCCCTCCTTTTTATTACACTTGGATTACCCTAAGTATTTTATGACCCGCTAGGGGAAAGACGATCCTTCGTCAACCCCGATCACAACTTTACCCTTAACTCACCAAGCACGCCCTCATCACCTAAACTCCTTTTGGTGACCTTCAATCTCTTCAACCTGACCATGTACACCAACTACATGCCACTTCCACTCGGTAGACCCCTAAATACCCGAATTTCACATTTTTACTATACACAGACCAAACTAACTATATAAAACTTATAAGTAGAGGTACTCCAAATATTCATCCAACTGACTCAAGATATTTACTGGAGGTCTATCATGATGTTTTAGAACTAAATCCAGAGATTCATATTTTTCCTTAGTTATTTGCATTTATTATCATTTCTCCAATATCTGCCAAGTATGAATATGAACATGAAGTGTAAGGTATTCTCAATACATGATCTTCATAAAATTCAGATAAATCTATCATGCCAAAAATAACAGTAAATGATGAATATCATAATTTTACAGTAAGGAAATGTCCTCTATTTTTAATATTTAACTTCTATCCAAACTTGAAGATTTATGAAGGAACTACCAAGAATACTTATGTCAAAATTATAGAAAAATTACCAGACTTCTATTATGTCCAGAAAAGCTTAATTACAAAGTTTCACAAGTTATGAGAATCATTTCCTCACTGAAATAATTAATCCAAATAATTCCTAATTTGCACATGTTGTGAAGTAGCCTACTGGTATCCATTTCCAAAAATTCTATAAAAATTCACAGAACTTCCTAGTGCTCTGAAATGTCCTATCACCAAGTTGCACATTTTTCCGGAGAGTTTTGGACCCTTAATTATATTTCTTAAGATTGAGACAAAATAGGTGCCTTGAGGATGAAGTACTAGTTAAATCATAAAAATAAATTATGCAAAAATTACCAGGGGTCTAAAATATGATTAAAAATGCACCACCAAGATTTCATCTTCATCCAAGATCATTTGTGCATGTAAATATCTCTTAAAAGAAGTTTACCTAAAGGGGTTATGACCTAATTTAGGGGGAATAAATTCTCCTAAAATTCTCTCAAAATTCCCTAGGGCATAAATACATCCCATGAACATATCTCCTAAGTTTCATGACCATTCTACAGCTTTTGACCACATGTCCTTCACAAGGTTCAAAGAGCAACCCTAAGGTTAAAACTAGGGTCCTAGGGCATATCCACCTCTATACCACCCCATCTTACTCATGAAGGTGTTTTAGGTGATCCTAAACTAGTGGCCAAGGTTTCAACTCATGGTGATGAGCTCTGACCACCATACCCCAAGATAAACGCCATGCCCTAACTTTGACCCAATTTGACCTAACTTGGGTTGACAAATTACCCAACCAAATCAGTTTCAATTGGGCTGAGATTTTTACTAGGGTCATATGATAACCCTAAGAAGCACTCACCAAAATTTGGAGGGCATTGGAGGTCATTTGACCCAATAATTAATTAATATTTGATTTATGAAATTATTTCAAAAACCTTATAACAATGTTCTCCTGAAATTCCCATTTTTGGATATGATGTGTGTGTAGGTGTAAATAGCCTATGTTTCAATTTTCAGGTGATTCCCATAACCCAATCAAAAGTTATTCAAGATATGGTGGCTGTCCTACACTAGGAACCAGTCCCACCAAAATGGACCTATAGGAAGCTACAGAACTCCTTCTGGGGTGAAATTAATTTTAAAATAAACTAGACTCCAAGGGATACAAATTGGTGTTGACCACTTTTTCTGTAGAGGGCCCTAAGTATTTTCTATAATTATTTCTAAGTACAGCCAGTAATAAGAAAATAATTATTATAAAATACAAGTCTCTGCGTTCGACGAAATCCAGTCTGCGTTCGACGAATTCTGTTCTGCATTCGACGAACGCCGTGCTTCAGTGCGTTTGACGAAATCCGATCTTCGTTCGACTAATTAATTCAGTTCAACGAATTACTTTTAGCTCGACGAATTAACTCCGTTCGACGAACTCCGGCTTCGACGAACTCAACTATTATTTCGATGAATTAATTCTGTTCGACGAACTCCGGGGTCAGTTCGACGAACTCAACAATCAGTTCGACGAACACCAGAGTGTGTTCGACGAATGAATTTCGTTCGACGAACTCCGGGTTCCGTTCGACGAACTCAATTATTAGTTCAGTGAATTTCTTCTACTCAGGTCGACGAATTAATTAAATAAGAATATAACATAATCATTTACTCCGGATTTAAAATGAAATAACATTATAACATATAACATAATCACTTAAATCTTGCTGATCACGGCAAATCCGACAGTTCTTGGTCATCGTCCCCGTTGGACGGACGGCGCGCGCCAGCCCGTCCTGGGCTTCTTTGCGGGATGATTTCCCGGCCACCTGTGCCGCTTTTCGGCCAGCCAGTGCCACCACCACCTCCGTTGAGGTGGTAGCCGGCGATAGAGGGTGGTTGGCCGGCCGGAGGTGGTCGGAATCAGAGTTTTGAGGAGGGGAAAGAGAGCTCAAACCGAGCCCTTTCGGAAGCATGATCCGAGCCCAATTGAGCACGAATCAAGCCCCAAATTATGAAAAGATCTAGCACTAAGGGAGATGAGGCAGATCGGACCTGTGTGGGGGCTTGGTGGCGCGTATTCCGGCGAGTTGCCATGGACGGAGGTGGAGCTTTCGGCGCCATGTCGATCCTAGCTTCTGGTGCTCGATTTCTTCGGGGGAAGAGGGGGTTTCACTCCTTTCCAACCTCTGAAGATGTTAAATGGGTCAATTGAGGCTAAGGGGGAGGAGTTACTCGGATTGCCATTAATGGCCATTAGTGAACGCATCAGTTATACTTGGGGGAGTGAATCTGGGCATCAATGTGGTCGGGGAATGGTTGAAAACTTCTCCTCTCCCCAAGGGGAGATGAAAGGTGCCATTAATGGAGGAGATGGAAGGTTTCCTCTACCTCTCCATTAACTCCCCCTTCTTTCTCTCTCTTCCAAATTAGGCTCTCTCTCTCTCTCCTGGATGATTTCCCTGAAAATTAAATGGTCTAATCAGTAGCACTCAATCCCATTTGGTGGTGGACCACCTCAATTGGGTCTAGCCCAAATGGATTGGATTTAATTTGGGGAAAATTGGGTTATTTTGACCTAATTTAGGATAAGGTTGACTTTGGTCAAATTGACCAATTATGTTGACCCCACTTAGTGTCTTAGGTTCCACTGGCCTCCCTTAAGGGTTAGGAAGGTGTAGGTGGAGTCAATTTGGCAAGGTGAGGGTGAATTGCCCCTTTAAAGGGCACTTTGACCGAAACTAAGGCTAATGTTGACTTATGGTAAATTGGCCAATTTAGAGGTCCCATGATGGGGCTTTTTGGTCCATTAGGTTCCTAATATCCCTATAAGGGTAGGGGAAAGGTCAATTTGGCATGGGGGAGGCCAATTGACCCTAATTGAGTTAGTTTGACCAATTTAGGGTTAAGGTTGACTTTAGCCAAATTGGCCTCTTTGGTTGACCCCAGTGGGTCCTTAGTGCTCCAAGGGGACCCCTAAAGGGTTAGGTATGCTATGGTGTGGTCAAAGGGTTAAGGTGAGGCCCTTAAGTCCAACCTTAGGCTAGGTATCTGAAAACTGCTATATGCAAACCACTGAGATTTCCCCTTCTCATACAAGCTCACATGGTCTTAAGCTCTTCCTATGGTTTTGTCATGACCTAGTCATGAAAAAACCAACTTAGGGGGTCTAGTTGTTTGGGGGATGTTACAAATCCCAATAAATAAAAAAATAATTTCGTCCTCAAAATTTAGGCTAGGCTCGCGGGGTTTTCACCGAGAGTGACTAAACGTAACATCCCATAAGAATTGAAGTTATTTCTGACTCGAAGAGCACCGACTATCTCTGCCACACCAGTTCTAGTGGCTCTCAGGGGAATCAATCGATCGGAGGCTACCGGGCCATCTATAGTAGAAATTTGCTGCTTCACCCGTAGTAGAGCTCTCCTAAAGGAGGAGACATGGAAGACGTCGTGCAATCCCGCTAACTCCGGTGGCAACTCCAGTCTATAGCCAACGGGCTGATCCACTCCAGGATCCTGTAGATCCCCATCTATCTCAGACTGAGCTTCCTCCGCCTGCGAACCCGCAAAACTCCCTGCATCGGACGTATCTTCCGGAACACCCAGTATCCAACCTGGAACTCTACTTGACGATACCACACATCGTAATACCTGACCTGGCTGCTCTGGGCCTCCAGCATCCTAACCCAAATCAGTCGCACCTGGGTATCTGTGTCCTTCACAAATTCAGAGCCGAGTCTCCTTAAATCCTCTTCCTGGGTCCAAGGTGGTGGAATTCTGCGCCTCTGTATTTCTGAGGGTGGAAAGCTGTGTTGAACGCCAACTAAGAGCTGAGATAAGCATGGACTGATCTTCACTCTTGGAGATAACCTGTTCATCCCGATCCGACACGAGCGTCCTGGTCACACCACGATAACGGACAAACTACTCAACAAATCTCATCAAACACCAACGAGAGCGTCCTTCCAGTCCAGGGTGACCCTAGCTACCTTGGTTAATCTATCCTCGTTGTTCCAAATAAGACTGTGTTCGGAGTGGTAACCTGTGTGTGAAATCCATAGTTGTGTCCTCGAACTCCACTCTAACACGGGCAGTGACTGAGGTAGTTCTCCAAAGACTTTTGCACTTGGCCTTCACCGTGCATCACAAAACTTACGATGTCTTTCTTCATTTCAAGGAAATATACATTCCGCAATACACCATTTTTCCGGTGACTAAAGCTCTTGTTAATATGGGTAGACAATGCTTCTATAATGTTTTCTCCGCATGTTTAGGTTCTTATTCCTTCAAGTACGTCCGAGTGATCAATCATCTCCACTCTACAACTTATCCAGTTCTTACCATTGGTGGAACTGATCAGATCATCAAGCATCCCAATCATCCTCAAAATTTTATGGTGGTGCACTTGTGAACTTATGAGTATATGTTAACCAATCTTTATTAGTATTCCTTTTTATAAGATGACTCCCAATCACTTTCTATGTGGAGTTTGATTCATAAGGTATACGGGTAAAATTCTTTTGAAACCCTTAGATTTTCACAAGTCAATTTTATCATGGAAATATCATCACGTTTATTTCACAAATTCCTATCGCTTCCACATATGCTAGACTTGATCACTTTCGGATAGTCCAAAGTAAGATAAACTTAGATCGTTCTTATCATAGTAAACTCAAACACTATATTTTAATTCCAATAAGTCATCATCCAAGATCTCGGGTTATTCATCGTCATAGCTCCCAAGGTATAAGGGTTATTATTGTAGTTAAAATTTTCTATCATAACAGGGCATGATTTCTAACAATTCATGAGTTAATTACTTCTGAATGCCCCAAACTACTAGAACTTTCAAATATAACTACAACTTGTAAGATCTAATTTTTGTCCTCAACTTCTAGACTAAGACATCGACATCCTTAAGTGATTAATCCTGGCGACTTTACATTTCCAATGATTCAACTGAGGTCAAGTTGTTGTTTGATCAACGATGTTTATCCATTGTCCTGGTAATACTTCAGGTCATTATTCCAGACCTACTTTTACACTATCTCATCCTTGCCCGAGTAACGTCGAATATGATCAACTTCAAAATCATTATGTTCACGACGTAGCACTTTCTAAATTAAATCTAAGGGAAACTCAAGTCAGTCATTAATTTGCCCAATAAACAAAAGATAAGCCCCAATAAACAAAAGATAAGCCACCATCTATTTTGGGTTGAGTATCTTCAATATCACCAAGTTATATTCGTCCCAAGTATGCAAACAATTATTAGGGCACACAACCTTAGATGTGGGGTTCTATCTTGAGGCTCATTGGTATACTCCACACCTTAGACTCTTCTAGGTACCTTCTACAACAACCTTATCAGGGTCAATATGTCACCCAATCCCAAACGGGTCCCTTCTGAACTTCAATTCTTATCCGACCCTCGGTGTTTGTCGTGGTGGTTGTCTCAATGTAATCATGTCACCGGTACGAGGGTTGAGATCTACGAGTCCCCTACCATTCTGTTTATGTGTCAATCTCTCTTTCTCTAGCCTCTTTGGGGTATCCTCGTACCTTCACCAAAGTTATACATACGGTCTATTTCAGGGCTAGGGCATGATATAAATTGTCATGGTAAGTCACGTGTCCTAGTGAAAGTTAAATCTAACTCATTTACTAAAGGACTATCTAAAGAGATCTTTGTAGCCGGAGGTATTCCCTACTGGGGGCAGGGTTCGCCGCAGGCTACAAAAGAAAACTTGCCACTTGTAAGGAGATTTGGCTAAAAAGATTCAGTTAAAAGTGGACTTTTTTCATGTGATTTCCCCACATGGGCACACCATTGCTTCCGCTGCTTAGTTTGTCCTCAAACTAAACTTGCGCGGGGTGGCCCAGGGTTTGCGGACTTCTTTTCTTCAGATCGAGGTTTGCTTTGATACCCTTTGTAAGACCCTTTTTCCTTCAAAAACCCGGGTCTTATGCTCAGAACCGCCGCTTGTGGTGACACATTCACTCGGAAAGGTCGCCACAACAAAACGCCGATCCTGCCGGCCATATCGATCACAGAAGAAGAAAAGCATAAACGAACAAAATGAAGTTCAAGTCCACAATCACATGCTATATATAATAAATGTCCACATGGTATAACTGAAATAACAATGGTTACAATAATAAAGGGCTCATGCCCTGTACATCATGTCCACACTACAAGATCACTCGCGGAAGCTAACAACTAATCACTCACTGATCCTGAATCCTGTGCTCCTGTACTAGACTGGCCCGCCTCCGTCTGCACCAGCCTCTGGTGTTGTTGCGTCTCCTCGAACCCCTAAAATGATATGGTCCACCGACCGTTAGTCAAAAAGACTAAGTCAATCCCCCACCCCTCCCCCGGTGACTCATAGGCACTGTGCAGGAAGGATGAAGTGGAGGAAAACAAGGGGTGTAAACAATAGCAGGTGACAGGGGTACATGGAATGTTTATACACTACACATGTATATATATAATTTAAACAGTAAAAAAGCATAGTAAGAGGAGGTAAAAAATATGTAAAGTGCAGTAAGTAAAGACATGTATATAATATAAAACTAAGAAAAAGTAACCGTTGATTTATAGGAATGCCCACACAAACCTATAGACCAAGGGGTCGTTTAGCAAGACCTATCGTATAAGAAGTCCCAAAACCGACTTATACGATAGGGGTAGGGGTTGAAATGCAATGTTTATGCCATGACATGCAAGGTATGTTGTTTATGCTATGTTCATACAAGTGTAACTTACACACTTCGACTCTATGCGCATAGACCTTTAGTTCCCCCTTTTTGGAGCTAGCAAAACTCCCAGGATACTCCCGTAGTGGCAAACGGAAGCGGTGGGTTGGGCCTCGCCCACCTCTAGGTTGGTATTCACACTACCTAACCTAGACCTATCGTACGCCTCAGCGCAAAACCGCGGAGCATCTGCGTACTCTTACTGGCTGGACCACCAGACTTTCATGGCTAAGTGCAAATTCCACACTTGCTGAGTCAACGCATTGACGTCGGTGTGAACGACCGTCCAATACCGGAGACCCACCACCTTTATGCACATGCAAACATGGTCTACTATATCCCAAGCCATAAACTCCCCGGGCTAACTTGCCCGTCATCAATAACCTTCCGAGCCACCGACTCGCCGGACCAACCCGTCCGTACCAACACACACTACTGAGTCACAAGCTCACCAGACTAACTAGTCCGATGCTTCAACCACCGAGCCTACCGCTTGTAAAACCAAACCAACCTCCCGTAACCACAGGGTGTGGGTGTGTGTATTGTTAAGTTAATCTCTTCAACCTGACTGTGTACACCAACTACATGCCACTTCCACTCGGTAGACCCATAAATATCCAAATTTCACATTTTTACTATACGCAGACCAAACTAACTATATGAAGCTTATAAGTAGAGGTACTCCAAATATTCATTCAACTGACTCAAGATATTTACTGGAGGTCTATCATGATGTTTTAGAACTAAATCCAGAGATTCATATTTTTCCTTAGTTATTTGCATTTATTATCATTTCTCCAATATTTGCCAAGTATGAATATGAACATGAAGTGTAAGGTATTCTCAATACATGATCTTCATAAAATTCAGATAAATCTATCATGCTTGTTGAAGCCTGGAAAATCCAGGCACCAAAATTCAGATCAATGCAGCCGGAGGCTACTTGCCTAGCGGTTCAACGAGAAGATTTGGTTAGCCACGACGAGCGAAACGGGGAGATATAGGACACAACCCCAGGTGCTGCGGCAGGGAGGTCCCATGTAACACCCTGCCAGTACGAAAAGTATAACAGCGGGTCCGGCCGGGACCCCACGCCATACAAACCACACTAGCTAGGAGTTAAAATGTGATAAACAGAAAAGAATACAACTACACGAGAGTACAAAACGTAAGCGGAAGCATTTGATTAAAAACATTACATTTAGAACTGTCCACTATCATAGGAATGAAACCATAAAGTAGAGTTACGGCCTTAAGGCCTTACATTTAACCAAATGTAATAAAACTCCTTAAACATACATCGGCACGCAGGCCGGCAATACATGGAAAACAGAAAAGAGGCTGGCCTTCGAGGACCAACTCAGCAAAAGGGGTCACCGCCCGCTATTTTCCGCTAGGCTCACCTGCACCTGCATAAGAACATTCCACCAAGCGGTGGCAAACAAGGTAACGGTCAGCAAAGCTGACCAAATTATAACGACCCCACCCCTTTCCCGGGGTGGCGGAGCTTCTACCCTGCAAGCAAGCCAAACTAGCAACAAGTACTAATAAAAAGAAAGTGCAAACTACACAAGGTGAGGTTTCAAGCACAATCAATCTTCTAGGTTGAGCATCAAAAGAGAGGGGAACCTAGGTATGCACATGATGTTGGTTGGGTTCACCCGAAGGTTCCCCACAACCGCCTAAGCAATCGCATGAGGCTAATCATAATATCAATTCCACAACACTCCACCCTAAGGGTCACAGCCTTAGGTGGGAACAAGAGCTTTTGGTCGGTTTAGGTATGACACCTTCCACGACCTCTCCCATGATCACACGGCTTACATGAGGAAGGGACCTCTTACCGATCTGCATGGAAACGGGTTCGGTTTAGCTTTGCCCGTGCTCTAACCGTCGCGATCTATCGCACGACGCAGGTACGGCTTCACCTCGGCCCGTAAGGGTTTAGCACTTTCAAGTGCTACACTAATTATACACTACGCACCTAACCCCTTCACAAGGATCTAGGCTTCGCGAATACTCAACAAGGGAGGTGCAATACGCTCCGCATCAATTTCGTGGTGAAGGTTTGCCTTCAACCAATCTCAAAGCATGGGGCTTTCGTTAGCATCTTCACAAGACGCCTATACTTATTTCCCGCACTGCTATAGATGATTTCACGGAGTCATTCTCCGGCACGCATTCTAGGCCTAACCTAAATGCAACGTCGCAAATCAAGCATCACCGATTCGGGCTCACGGCCACGAATAGGCTTCACACAAAATGCCTAAATCCGCACGACTACCGGATTTTCTACATGCAATAATGCCGGGGACGGACACAATCTACCCGGAGTTCCAAAGAACTTGAGGAAATCCTACACTTCACCCATTTGGTGAAAGGGATTCCTCATGCAAGCATAGAAAGAGGAATGAAAGGACAAATACAAGTCCAAAGTTCGGGAGGAAGAATCGTTACCCTAGAAGCGTTCTTCTTAGCCATGGATCCAAGATTTCACACGGAGGGAAAGGACCGCACCGGGCTGCACTCTCCAAATCTGGAAACGGCTCGCGAAACGGAGCTCCGGAGCTCCGTCAATGGCGGGATCTCTCCTTCTTCTTCCTTGCCTCCTTCTTCTTTCTCTAGGTTTGGAGAGAGAAAGGCTTAGAGATTATGAGGATTCAACTCCTCTCATCAGCCCTAAAGACCTTCAGCATCTAATCCTAGCCATTGGATCGGATTCCAAAGGATTTGGACGGACCGATCTTCTTCTCCGCTCAAAATCGCGGAGCAGAATAAACAGGGCGCACGATCACAGGCGCACGGTCAGTGGTCGTGCGCGAAGAGGGAAATGGTCGTGCGCACTGTCCGGGATAGAACTCGATTCTCTTCTGAATTAACGCACGATCGCTGGCGCACGATCACCGGTCGTGCGCGATGAGGCCACTGATCGTGCGCTAAGAGCAGAAAGGGAAAAGTTAGCCTGCTTCAAGTGCAACACTACCACTCCGCCTACTTCGCTGAACTACGATTTTTGGGGTGTTACATCCCACCACGTACCCAGAAGCTCAAGAGAGTCTTCTCCTCCAAAACCACGAGTGGCCGAGCTTGGTACTAGGAAGGCACTTGTTAAGGAAGATCCTCCTCTGTAAGGGGGGGGGGGGGGGGCAACTCTGATTTTTTGACAAGTCCTCTTCCTGGTACCCCTGGGGGTCTATTTATAGACAAAACCTAGGGGGGATCGGGCGACTATCCCTGACCCCCTAGAGTTGGCTTTAGACAAGACAATAGGTTGGCGAGCAGGTAAGGACCTCAGCCTAAAATGGCGAGTTGGTTGGCTAAGTCGCCTATAAGCGAGCATGTCCAAACCTACGACCTTCTCGCTCGGCCGGGAAGTGAACTCCGGGTAGGGCTTTCCTCCTCGTCATGGGGCGAGCAAGTGCCTACTCGCACAACGAAGTCTCTTGATCTCTCTTCGTTCGATGAACTCCGAAAGCTTGCGTTCGACGAACTCTGAAGAACTGCGTTCGACGAACTCTGAAAGCCTGCGTTCGACGAACTCTGAAGAACTGCGTTCGACGAACTCCGAAAGCCTGCGTTCGACGAACTCTGTAGGACTTCTGTGTTGACCTTGACTCCTGCCTACGTGGCCTTTAGACGGTCCCACCCTCGGAGAATGAGGGTTGTACAATGCCAAAATAACAGTAAATGATAAATATCACAATTTTACAGTAAGGAAATGTCCTCTATTTTTAATATTTAACTTCTATCCAAACTTGAAGATTTATGAAGGAACTACCAAGAATACTTATGTCAAAATTATAGAAAAATCACCAGACCTCTATTATGTCCAGAAAAGCTTAATTACAGAGTTTCACAATTTATGGGAATCATTTCCTCACTGAAATAATTAATCCAAATAATTTCTAATTTGCACATGTTGTGAAGTAGCCTACTGGTATCCATTTCCAAAAATTCTATAAAAATTCACAGAGCTTCCTAGTGCTTTGAAATATCCTATCACCAAGTTGCACATTTTTCCAGAGAGTTTTGGACCCTTAATTATATTTCTTAATATTGAGACAAAATAGGTGTCTTGAGGATTAAGTACTAGTTAAATCATAAAATAAGTTATGCAAAAATTACCAGGGGTCTAAAATATGATTAAAAATGCACCACCAAGATTTCATCTTCATCCAAGATCATTTGTGCATGTAAATATCTCTTAAAAGAAGTTTACCTAAAGGGGTTATGACCTAATTTAGGGGGAATAAATTCTCCTAAAATTCTCTCAAAATTCTCTAGGGCATAAATACATCCCATGAACATATCTCCTAGGTTCCATGGCCATTCTATAGCTTTTGACCACATGTCCTTCACAAGGTTCAAAGAGCAACCCTAAGATTAAAATTAGGGTCCTAGCTTTTAAAACTAGGGTCCTAGGGCATGTCCCTTAGGTTCCTAATATCCCTATAAGGGTAGGGGCAAGGTCAATTTGGCATGGGGGAGGCCAATTGACCCTAATTGAGTTAGTTTGACCAATTTAGGGTTAAGGTTGACTTTAGCCAAATTGGCCACTTTGGTTGACCCTAGTGGGTCCTTAGTGCTCTAAGGGGACCACTAAAGGATTAGGTACGCTATGGTGGGGTCAAAGGGTCAAGGTGAGGACCTTAAGTCCAACCTTAGGCTAGGTATCTGAAAACTGCTATATGCAGACCATTGGGATTTCCCCTTCTCATCCAAGCTCACATGGTCTTAAGCTCTTCCTATGGTTTTGTCATGACCTAGTCATGACAAAACCAACTTAGGGGGTCTAGTTGTTTGGGGGATGTTACAGTGCACTAAACAATAATAAGTTTGATGCGAGCCACGGGCGATGTACTTACATTCTTCTCCTGATCGATACTGAAGTTGTACAACACCTTCCGGATATACCTCTCTTGCGATAACCAAAATAAATTGGAGCCTCTATCTCTCCAATTATGCATCCCTAGCTAGGATGGTCAATGGTTTCAAATCCTTCATCATAAATGTGGAGCTCAGCAATGGGTGCAGTGCTCCTCCCAATTATCAACATGTCATCCACATATAAGAGTAAAATGTTAAAATCCTATGGAGCATACTGCTTCACAAACACGAAGTGATCAAGACTAGTCCTTATGAAGGCGATCTCCTCATAAAAGCATCAAACTTCTTGTACCATTATCGCGGTGCCTATTTTGGGACATATAAGCTCTTCTTCAGGTGATATACCAAACTCTCATTCCTTTTGACCTTGAATCTCTTAGGTTGCTCCATATAAAGCACCTCCTTAAGATCATTGTTCATAAAAGTTGTCTTGGCATCCATCTACTAAACTTCCAGGTCTAGCCTCAAGACCAAGAATAATCTAGATAGACGACATTTTCACAGTGAGAGATTTTTTTTTCCAGTGAAATCGACTCCATGTTTTTGATTGAAATCCTTCACCACTAATATGGTTGTGTATCTATGTGGTATAAAAGAGTCTCCATGCTTCACTCTGAAAGTCCAACGAGTCTCCAGAGTCTCCTTACACTTAGGCAATCTCATTAGCTCATAGGTATGATTCTCTTGCATCAACTACATCTCCTTTTGCATAGCAACCATCCACTACTTCTTCTCCGAGCTCTTCACTATCTCGTCATAACTCCATAACTCTCAGGCTCCCTCACATCATTCAATAAAAATATACTCAATAGTAGAGTATTTCGAAGATGGATGTCTTACTCTATCAAACTTTCATAGAGCGAGCTCGACTGCTGGTGTAGGTATATCATTAATAATCTTCTTTACAACTTTAAGCACTATCAGTAGTATCATCATGATCTGGAAGTATTTCAGTACCCTATATTACCTCAGACTCTACAACCTCCTCAGCTTCATCACCTCTAATCATAGAAGACATTGCATCAGTGCGAGAGTCCGCCTTCTTTGTCTTCCTCATAAAATATAGCGTCACGACTTTGTACAAGTTTTTTGTCAACTGGATCAAGGAACCTGTAGCCAAATTTACCAATGCGTTCATATCCCAAAAAGACGCGCTATCAGTTCTTAGAACCCAACTTTGATCTTTCATCCCAAAGGATGTGAACAAGGACTCTACAACTAAAGATCCTTAAGTGACTATCAGTGAGATCCTTTTTGTACCATACTTTATCGAAAACATCCCTTTGTGATGTAGAACTGGTTGATAGGTTGATGATATGTGAGCTAGACAAATTTGACTCAAACAACATGCACCTCACCCTCTCCATCAAAGTTTATTCATTCTTTTCAACAATGTCATTCAACTACGTACGATGTACTGGGCAAAGTCTTTTCATGTATGATCTCTTGCTCTCTATAGTACTCATCAAAGAGACCAATATACTTCCCCCATTATCGAACTTGATGCACCTTAGTTTCTTTCCAAACTGCTTCTCCACCTCAGCTTGAAATCTGTAAAAAGTATCAAGGACCTCATCTTTAGTCTTAATAGCATAGATTCAACGTTTTCTGAAGCAATCATCAATGAACATCACGAAGTAATATGCTCCTCTTATTTTTTGGGCATTTAGTGGCTAACAGATTATAATGCCACAGTACCGTGGGTGCGCTATAGGTATGCAGACCAGTGACCCCAACCCCTCTCCAATGATCTGATTAGCCACAATCGCTAATTCTAATGGCTGGTTATTGAGGCTGGGGCTTGAACCCCAAACTTCCTAGATAATTAGATCCTTGGAGATGAGTTGGGGTCACTGGTCTGCAGACCTATAACACACCCACAGTAGACCGTGATGTTACATAAACATCAATATGTACGAGCTCTAATAGCTCAGATCTCTAATGAAAGTGTGGCTCTGAAATGATACTTTGCTCTTATTCTTAACCATACATTGGTCGCATCTCTCCAAATGATCAACATATAGATCATTGATCATCTTATTCTGGGAGAGACATCACATGCCCTTCTTGCTAATGCAATATAGTCTCCTACATCATATGGATACAAATGCTTCATCTCTAATAATGTTGACATGAGCAGCTTCAGGCCTCCCCTCCATGCAGTATAGACCAATTTCTCTATAACCTCTAACCACTACTAGTGACCCCTTGATCATTAGCTTTAAAAAATTTGTACCAAGGACACTCAAATGTCTCTCATCACCAAACTTCCCAGTTGAAATTAGGTTGAAGTGGATGTCGGGTATGTGTCGCACATCCTTTAGAATTAGTAGACCTCCTATACTTATCTTCAGATGCATGTCTCCTCTCTCGATAACTTTAGACATTTCATTGTTGCCCATCCTAAACACTCCACAGTCGTGAGTGATGTAGGTGGAAAATAACTCTTTATTATGAGATACATGTGCAGAATCACCTGAATTAACAACCCAACTCATATCATCAAATGATAGTGCAACAATGATGTCATCTCCAACAATAATATCATCGTCCTCCTCCATATATGTAATAGCTGCACTATGACTTTCCTTCCTATCGGTATTTCTTGTGGCAGTAATGATATTCCACATTTTTGAAGCGGGACATAAACTTTCCCATGCTCTGACTTTTCTAACTCTTTCTTCCTTTACTCTTGTTCATGCCTCTCCCCTGGACTCAGTGAAGAGGACACATGCAGCTCGTGAAGAAGATTCTAAATTTTCTTGAGACTTCCTTCTCACTCTTCATTTAAAATGCTAATATTAGCAATCTCCATGACAACAAGCTGTTGGATCTTGCGGCGCCCTTAGAGGGGGGGGGGGGGGGGGGGTGAATAAGGGCTAATATTTACTTTGAAAATTTTCTAAAATATTAAGATAGTTTTGCCATGATAAACAAGTAGATTTTTGCACAACCAAAATAATCACTTAGAAAATCATGAGGAAATTGGAAATCAAATTTTATTTTCACAAGTGATGAATACAAAGAACAATTGATCTTAATAAAGCTTAAGATCACGGCTATGATGAAAATAAACTTCTTTTAAATTTACCGGTCCTTCAACCAATGACCGGCTGGCTATAGCGTATCTCTTCCTAGATCTTACTACTAGCCTCCCCCTAGATCTCTCCACGATCTAGACGCTGCACACAAGATGGCGATTTACTCCTAAGCCTTACAAGGACTAGACGTCACGCGCAAGGCGGCGATTTCCTCCTAAGCCACACACGGACTTAGACGCCACGCACAAGGCGGCGATTTTCTCTACGGATTACAAGATGATAAAATAAATTACAAAATAGAGATTAAGATATGAGAACTCCCTAGATCCACAGCTTTGAAAACAGCGTCGAATCCTTGCAAAGGTTGCCTGAGATACCGCGCATGAACCGTCGCTCCTTCGATCTTGAACGCTCTTGCCGAAAAGGGAGTTCTCGAATTTCTGGAGCTCTCTGGATGAAAGGCACTCGGGATTTGGTACTCCAAAATAGTGTGTAACTACTCCTCCACGAAAAATGAGTCAATATATAATTTGTCGATGTTGTCGACTACATCTAGCTGTCGTCCGCCGACGTTATCTCCTCCAGTTGCCACGTGTCCCATGCGAACGAAGTTTTTGCGCGTCGTGATGGTTGCGGTTGAAACGTGGGCTGTTGAATTCCGATAGCAATGTCGGAATTCCGACAGTGGACGAAACCGGCAGAACGTACGGTAACCGTTGAGCTATCGTCGACGACATCAAGATATCGTAGACGACATTGATGTTTTCCTGACTTTAATTTCTGAGCTCCAAATTAAAATTAGCATAGTCATATACCTATTATACCTGCATACCATAGATAAAATAAGATCAAATACACCATGGATTTGTTATTAGCAAACCCAGGAGGTCGGAACGCATGCTCCAATAATCTCCCCCTTTTGATAATAATAAATCCACTTTGAAAGAAATCATAGTATCCTATTAAGTGATATAACATAAGCAAGACTAAATAAGTGGGTGTGCAATAACGTCAATTGGATGAAGCTCCCCCTACATGTATTCTCCCCCTAAATATGATAATCAATTAATGAGTTTAGTAATGATTTAATAATGATGTCTTACAAAGAATAATTCTCCCCCTTTTGGTATTATCAAAAGAAATTGGAGGGTAGAAAGGGTCATTTCGGAGAGAAACGGTAAGAATAGTGGTGAGCAACTAATAAGGGAAAGGTCATGAGAGCGTGTAAACAAAGAAACCTAAACACCATTATGTGTAGTCAAACAAAATATCATTAGAGAGATACAATAGTATAAGGATTGCTGAAATTATTTCGGTCCAATTCTCATGAGAAGAAATGTTATATATAATAATGAAGTGTTTGTTGAAATCAGTTTCCCGGTTTCAGCGTTCGAAAGGGGGTTGCGACTAACTCTTACTTGACCTAAGCCTTGACTCCTGACCGGTCACTAAGAACTAAGAGACTCAGACTTGGTAACAACTGGAGTCTAGGAACAGACCCCTTAAGCTTCAACGTGGAGGTCCCACCGCACACCCGGAAGCCCACTCGGAACTTCCCCTCCCAAGCCAATGCTGAGCCTGGGCACCTTGGAGGGCACTAAGAACCACCTCACTGTCAGCTGAAGGA
Organism: Dactylorhiza incarnata; assembly: GCA_033032865.1. Classification (NCBI taxonomy): domain Eukaryota; kingdom Viridiplantae; phylum Streptophyta; class Magnoliopsida; order Asparagales; family Orchidaceae; genus Dactylorhiza; species Dactylorhiza incarnata. The sequence continues at coordinate 2,930,808 of JAWHQI010000088.1, read as the reverse complement.
TGACAAGGGAGGGGGGGTGCTTGCTCACAAGACACACACAAGGGGGGGGGGGGGGGGGGGGGGTAGTGACCAACCCTTCCCAAGGTGCCCATGGGGGTCTATTTATAGACTTTCCCAAAAATGGACTGCGGATAGCCAAGATCCTGCTATCCGCAGTCCAACCATGACCACAAACGATCAACGCATGAGGGGGGGGGGGGGGGGGGGGGGGGGGGGGGGGGGGGGGAGGGGGGGGGGGGGGGGGGGCGAGTGGGACTCGAGATGTCCACTTCCCCCCTCACGGGAGGCCATACCGGCCTCCCCCCAATGTGCCGGGCGAGTGGGAGAATTCCTCCCACTCGCCCAAAGGGGGTGGCGAGTGGGAGGTGTAACATCCCGACTTTTATTGGGCCACTAGACCCTAGTGAGCCCAATAAAAGTAGGCCCGAGCAGTAGAAAACGACCATTTCGGGTATCGTAGCGCGCCACTACCTCATTATTGTAAATAGCGGCCGAACGAACCCCGAATTGACTTCCGTCAGTTCCGTTGGACTCGTATGGACAATACGAGCGCAACGGAATTCGTTGCACTTCGATCCGAGGTCGTTTGGAGAAAACGACCATTTCGGGTATCGTAGCGCACCACTACCTCATTATTATGAATAGTGGCCGTACGAACCCCGAATTAACTTCCGTCAGTTCCGTTGGACTCGTATGGACAATACGAGCGCAACGGAATTCGTTGCACTTCGATCCGAGGTCGTTTGGAGAAAACGACCATTTCGGGTATCGTAGCGCACCACTACCTCATTATTATGAATAGTGGCCGTACGAACCCCGAATTGACTTCCGTCAGTTCCGTTGGACTCGTATGGACAATACGAGCGCAACGGAATTCGTTGCACTTCGATCCGAGGTCGTTTGGAGAAAACGACCATTTCGGGTATCGTAGCGCACCACTACCTCATTATTATGAATAGTGGCCGTACGAACCCCGAATTGACTTCCGTCAGTTCCGTTGGACTCGTATGGACAATACGAGCGCAACGGAATTCGTTGCACTTCGATCCGAGGTCGTTTGGAGAAAACGACCATTTCGGGTATCGTAGCGCACCACTACCTCATTATTATGAATAGTGGCCGTACGAACCCCGAATTGACTTCCGTCAGTTCCGTTGGACTCGTATGGACAATACGAGCGCAACGGAATTCGTTGCACTTCGATCCGAGGTCGTTTGGAGAAAACGACCATTTCGGGTATCGTAGCGCACCACTACCTCATTATTATGAATAGTGGCCGTACGAACCCCGAATTAACTTCAGTCAGTTCCGATAGACTCGTATGGACAATACGAGCGCAACGGAACTCGTTGCGTCTCGATACGAGGTCGTATGGAGGGTATGCCATTTTAGTCCTATGCAGATCGCCTCAGTGCAACGCACGAAATATAAAGCACACGAACCCGGCATCGGCCCCGGCGACTCTTATCATGTCCCGGGAGCCGAGGAAGACCCCGCCCTAAGTTGACTTGGTCAACCCCCCCCCCCCCCCCCCCCGGTCTGAAATTACTTGGGAGAGAGACGAAAAGAAAAAGGGGGGGGGAGAGAGAGAAGCCCCTCCCCCAAAAGGAAGGGCTGCCCATTCATGGGCAGCCCCCCCTATTTGGGCAAGAGGGGGGCAGGAGAGAGAGGAGGGAGGGGAGGGGGAGAAATATCTCCCCCTCCCTTATCCCCACGTGGAGGAAAAGGAAGGGGGGAGGAGAGCTTCCCCCTCCCTATAAAAGGAGGGGCAGCCTCCTCCATTTCCCCCCCCCCCCCACACACACCACCTCTCCCTCTCTCTCAGTCCTCCCCTGACGGCAGCCCCCAGCCAGCCACCTCCTCCTCCTCCCCCTTGCCGGAGCAAGCCTAAACCCTAGGCCGACCACCTCCTCCTCCTCCTCCATGGCCGGCCACCACCACCAACCCCCAACCCCTCAGGTAGAGATCTCCCCCTCCCCTTTCCTACCTCACGGAGGAGGCGTCCAAGCCGCCGGCAGGCACGGCCGGCGGCGGCCGCGTGTTTTCCTTCCTCCCCGCGTGCCTGGAAGGGTTCCTTACCCTTCCCCGGCGGCGGCCGGCGGCGCCAGACCGCCGGGCCACCGCCGGATGGCCGCCCCCTCCCCGGCGCCCCGACCAGGGACAGCAGGGAGGGCTGCGCGCGAGGAGGCGGCGGCGCAGCAAGCCGGCACGACTCGGGCTGGCTGCGCCGCGCCTCCCCGTCCCTTCTGCCCTGTTTTCCGGTGGGGTCCGGCGGTGCCAGGCCACCGGGCCACCACCGGAGATGGCGTCGGCCCCCGGCGCACCGACCGGGGGCGGCGCCGATGGCCCCTCGACGGCAGGAGCAGCGGCAGCGGGCCTGCATGGCCCATGCAGGCCACGCCGCCGCCGCCCGCCCCTATATATCCCTCCCCCGGCGGTGGCCGGCGGTGCCAGGCCGCCGGACCACCCCCGGAGGAGTCGCCGGCCCCCGGCGCACCGGCTGGGGGCAACCCCCACCCCACCCCGCCGGTGGAGGCGGTGGCAGCAAGCATGCAGGAGGCGTGCGGGCCGCCACCGCCCCCGTGCCCTTACAGCACGAACCCCGGAGGTGGCCGGCGGCGCCAGGCCGCCGGACCACCACCGGAGTAGTCGCCTGCCCCCTGCGCGTCGACCGGGGGCGGCGCCGGCCACAGCCGGCCGCTGCCGGCGGCGGCAGCGGCCGCCTCCCGTCAGGATTAACGGGAGCCGCTCGATCTCCCCCGGGAGATCAAGCAGCTCCCGCAATCTTAATTCCCGCCCCCCCCCCCCCTGCATGAATATGAGTGCCCCCACAGCGGATCCGCTGTGGATCCGCTGTGGGAGCCAAGGACAGCGCCCGGTGTGGCGCCCCCAGGTCCCTCCCTGCCTCTATTTGCACCCCAAAAACCCTTAAAACTTCCCCATTTTTCTGAGGAAAAATGGGGCCCTTTCAGGAAAACTTTTCTATATGAAAAATGTGCCTCACCCTCAGGGGCACCCCCAGTAATTTTTTGGGATTTTTAGGAGGGTTTTTACTATTTTTAAAACCCAATATAAAGTTTACTTTAGGTATTAAAATACCCAAATGGGTCTCTAAAATTCCCCAAATATTCGGGATACTAAATATAGGTATTTTACAAATACTATCAAAGATAGGGGGTGTGGACTTGTGATTTAACCCCTCAAAAGCCTTTTCAAACAAAAATAGACGCCCGGAAAAGAGCGAAATTCATTAAAACGAATCGGCGTCTCCTCAACGCATATCTTAAATACTTATCCAAAATTATGCGTATTAAACTAAAAAGATCGACTAAGCTCGGAGAAGCAACGCAAAAATCGGAACGACATCGCGACGCAGCACCAAAACGTAACCCCGCCGCGACAATAATAAAAGAACGGAGTCGTCGCTCGAAGCCTCCTCTTATGGAGTGATTGGACTACTAACCATTTCTTCTTATGCAATTACTTTCGTTTAAATCCAGTCTCGCACTGGTCCCCCGTACTTATTTCCTGTACTTACAATTAAATCCAGTCTCGCACTGGTCCCCCGTACTTATTTTCTGCATTCTCAATTAAATCCAGTCTCGCACTGGTCCCCCGTACTTATTTTCAGCACTTTCGTTTAAATCCAGTCTCGTACTGGTCCCCCGCATTTACATTCAGCACTTTCGTTTAAATCCAGTCTCGTACTGGTCCTTATTACATGGCCTTTGCTTTCGGCCTACCTTTCTGTTTATTACATGGCCTTTGCTTTCGGCCTACCTTTCTGCTTATTACATGGCCTGTGCTTTCGGCCTACCTTTCTGTTTATTACATGGCCTTTGCTTTCGGCCTACCTTTCTGTTTATTACATGGCCTTTGCTTTCGGCCTACATTTCTGTTTAAATATTATGGCCCATGCTTCGGCCTAATTCATTTACTGGTGCAGAGCTGCCGTGGCAACAAATGCGGTGCTTATCCTCCCTTCGGCGGGGCCTTAGTTGGGGAAAACTCGGAGTTGAGTCTCTCCTCCCAAGTTAGCCCCAAGCAAGGAGCACTCATACCACTAAGCCTCCCGGTCCAAGGTCATGCAACCGGTCGAGTATGAATTGCCACGTGGCCTAAAGGTTCGTTTAAAAATAAGCGGGTGAAGATTGTTTGGAAGTGGCGGGTCGGTCACGCTCGCAGACCGTTCGTACCGGTGCGGGTGAGTTGACGACTCATGGCGACAGGGAGATGGGCACAGTGGGTTATTACCCTCTGAGCCTGCAGTATCGCCTCCGCTGGTCGGCCTAAAAATCGGTTCGCCGGATGTCGCTCACATCCATTCAGTACACCAAGCTGTACGGGAGGGCCTGAATGATACGGTACGACTACATTCAGAAGTGGCAGGACTGGCCACTGTCACCGACGGCCACATCGGTGAGGCCCGCGGGGTTAGCTCCCCTGCTTGAACTAAAGCGGTCTAAAACTGTGTCGACACAGGGTCTTTTGTGTGTGTACAGGTCTTGAGTACCTGGGTGTGTGTATGCGCGCGATAGTGCTAGATATTTACTATACGGCGCGATTATGGTCATTAGGGCAGGAGCCCCGCTATATATATATATATATATATATATGTATATATACATGTTTACCTGCTGCTAACTCTTCCTTGCTTCGGCTATTTCAATTCTGTCTTTTAGCCGCCCCCTGGATACGGATCCGGGGAGGGGGATGTGTTTTCTGCTTAGCTCTGTGACTAACGGTTATTTCTTATAACCAATCACAGGAGACGGGACAGCGTGAAGCCCCCACATCACAGGTTGACCGGGAAGCCTTGGAGATGATCCGTTCGATTACCCCAGCCTCCCCTTCTATCTTCAGAGATGTGAGTACGAGTATATAGGGACGAGCCCAGGACTCCCTTTTGTCTTAGCATATGTAGTCTACGGACAATATTTTGTAAACGATAGGCTTCGGCCCCGTTAAGTTGTAAATATAAGCTGCATGTTTGGTTTGCCCATCTTTTGATTGCTTCCGCTATGTGTTCTGATGTGAGGTTATGATTCTTGTGCCTGACAAGGAGACCGCTCAGCGCTCGAGGGGGGATGGGACGTCACCACCCGGGGAGCGTTATGGGGTCATTCTTGGGCAGTAAGATCCCCCCTCCCTGAACCCGGTACAGATTGGGGAGGGGGGGTCTTACAGGAGGGCCCCCTCCCACTCTCCCCCAAGGTGGCCGGCGAGTGGGAGTGCCTGGCGAGTGGGAGGGTCCCTCCCACTCGCCCGGGTGAGTGGGAGAGATCCTCCCACTCCCACCACAAATGGCCGGTGAGTGGGAGGGTCCCTCTCACTCACCCAAAGGTGATTGGCGAGTGGGAGACTCCTCCCGCTCGCCCGAAGGGAGTCGGGGGAGCGGATGCTCCCCCCGCTTCCCCCGCGGCCTCTCTTTGCCTTGATCGGTCTCGACCGCTTATGCGTGGTTGTTTTGCCCATCTCGACCACCTTCACTGTCTTGGTCTCATCCAGGTCCGGTCACACCGACTCGGGAAATATGAGGGTTGTACACAATCCCCGCTCTTTGCGAGCTTGTCCCAAGCTCGGAAAGAAAGTCCAACCCAGCTATTAGACGAGTAGGTGGGACCCGGAGGGAATCTTCGGAGGGCTTCGCCCGATGGCTATATAAAACCCCTCGAAGAGGGAGGTAAGAAGAGCACCATTCCTGAGAGCTCCCTCTACTTCCCCTCTTGAACCAGATGGATCCGCCTCGAGACTTCAGGGCTCGCTTCAAGGCTCTTGCTGGGAAGGGTCCGTCCGACCTGACGGAGCTTAAAGCTCTAATCCATGGCCCTTCATCCTCTCCTACCTGGTCCGCGGTGCGATCACCTCGGAAGAAGCCCCGCCCCGAGTTGGTGAAGGAGGTTGCGTCGTCATCCTCTCATGGGGCGACCGAATTCGTCCGAGGCCTGGATATGGATACGGTATCGATTCTCCCATCATCTCTATTTCACACCTGCGGTTATACATGACCATGGTGACGTGTTTCTTAATTGACCACAACTTCTCGCGGAGGACCTCAAGGGGGTCCGAAGAATGGTAGAGGGAACGGGCGTAGACGCTCGGGTGAGCCCTGTCTCTCTCGCTCGGGAACCTGCCGCCCTCTCGACTGCTCACGATGACTCTTCTGCTGGAGGGAACCAGACCTCGACGGGTCAATCGAGCCGAAGGGAAGTCTCGACGCCACCCCGCTCTCCTACTGCAGTCATGGAGCCTGTCGAGGACCGATCCGACGTCTTCGAGCGTTTGAGCCGCTTGGAGACCCTTACCCAGGAGCTGCGGGAGGGGAGGCTGTCTTCCGGACCCGACCCCCTCGCCCGTGTTTGCGTGCTGGAGCGTCGGGTCGAGAGGTTGGAGGCTGAACTCAACCTCCTACGGGGAGAGGTCCGGCTCGCATTCGGGGGCATGACGACACCGTTCGAGGATCACTTTCGCAGGGTGGAGGCCTCCGTGCGCACCGTGGGCGAGGAGCTCTCCTCAGCCAAGGCATGCTTCGAATCCACGCGTGGGGGGGTCCCCTTCACCCAGGACCAGGGCTACTGGAAGTGGACGGCGCGTTTGTTACCCTTTTTTCGGGGATCTACTATTTGTTATGTAATAATAAGGATCGGCTTGCCATAGCAGTTCGTCTACTTCGCGACCGGACTATTTGTTTCGTTATGTCTCCCTTACGTTTGCTTCAATAACCCCGCTGATTTATGTCTCGCTTGAGTTGCTATCTTTTGGTTAACTAACATGTATGGTGATCGTAATGATGCTGAAACAGCTGACTAACGGGCAGGAGATAGAGGCCTCGAAAGGACAATCCAGGGACGAAGCGGTCGGGTGGTGTCAGGAGGAGGCGTAGGTGAAGGGGACCCCTCGGTCCGTATCCTTACACCAGGCGAGAGGACCGCAGGGCCCTCCCTCCTCTACCGAGCGAGTGGACCATGAGGTCCACCCCCGTGCACCGGGCGAGTGGACCTCAAGGTCCACTCGCCTGTGCTCGGGGCGAGTGGGCCTTGCGGTCCACTCGCCCGGGGCGAGTGGACCACCCGGTCCACTCCCCCTCCATGCCCTTGGGCGAATGGACCCACGGTCCACTCGCCTTCTCTTTTATCCCCCCTATAAATACACCCTCTTCTACCTCTAGGTCCTCACCTTCCTCTCTCCCCTTGCCTTGCCTTCCTCCCATAGCCAGCTCTACCTCTTCCTTTCACTCCTACAAGATGGCATCCAACCGCCCACCTGTCAAGAGGAATGGCCGGGAGCAGAACGCGGCCAACTTTTCAGGGTGTTTTTTTCCCTGTGGGAAAGGTATCCAAGGAGGACCTCTCGGCCTTCCGAAGTTCCTACCTCCCCGAGGGGTTGTCATGCAGACGCACGTCAGGGGGTAAGACCATCAACTCCTTTTACGATGATTGTCTTGCATTCCCCTCCCTCACTTTGAGGCTGGGCTACGACTGCCCTTGTGGCCTGAGGTGAAGGAGTTCCTGGACTACTTCGGCGTAGTACCGGCTCAAGTCAACACGAATGCGATTTCGATGTTGACAGCTTACGCGTGCTACCTGCGGGAGGAGAGGGTGGTGTTCGACCTGAGCGTGTTCCGCAAGGTCTTCATCTTCCGAGCAACCGCCGATGGGGTTTGCTTCCTGACCGGCACACACGTGGACGTGCATGAGACCTCCAACAAGGTCCATCACTGGAACGACTCATTTGTGTTCGTTCGGGGTGACCTGGACGACATCCCTTTTTCCCCCACACAGAGATCTGAGAAGGTCTGCAGACCCCCCTCGCTACGTGGGGAGGCTGCTGAGCTGCACCGCTTCCTTAAGGGCGCGAGCTTCGAGGTTGAGCACCTCCGGAGGAACATTAATCGGCTCACCTACGTGGAGCCGGGGACAGGTACTTGGACCTCACCAACTCGTCTCCTTTATGGTTCATTTCTTCCTATGGTTGCTTAACCCGTCCTAACTTGTGCAGGTGAACGGTCCCTTCCTCGACACCTCCCCTTTGCGGGGGGAAGTTCCTCCCTCGCCCATGGGCTCATCGGGGAGGTCGCAGCTGCCTCTGCCTCGGCTCCGAAGGTGTCCGGGTCGAGGCAGAGGAAGGATAAGGAACAGGTGGGAGAGGAGGGTGTGTCCTCCTCCCCACCGAAGGGACCGAGGATGCGGCGAGGGAAAGTCATCTGTCGGAGGGACTCTGGGGCGCCGGCTATGGAGAGGGGGGAACCGAGTGACCCCAATGCGTTGGCCAACCACCCCAACTTTGAGATGGGGGGGGGGGGGGAGGCCACGGACCTTCTCGGCGAGCCCGTCATCCATTGGGATGAAACGATGAACCGGGTCTCCTTCTCCTCCCAGCGACCTTCGTGGGTCGAGGGGGACGTCATCGACGACGTGGTACATAGCTTTATCTATGGCATCTACGGTCGGCAGGACGCTGCATCCTACAAGGAGATGTCCATGCGTGACCTTGCGTATGCGAGCTCCTAGGCCCAGCTCCGCGCGACCGAGCTCTCCCACATGGCCGCCCGCCGAGGTCTTAGTCTCTCGCACAGGTCGATGCAGGCGGATGCGTCGAAGCTGGATGCAGAAGAGAAGGCCACTGACCTTGCGGCTCGCTTGGCCACTGCTGATAGACTCCTGGAGGAGTCATCCGGAGGCTTGGTTCGTGCCCACCTTAATGAATTTTCCTTTTCTCTTTTTAATTCCTTATTATTCGTAGGTTCTAATTTATTTGCCTTGCCGGCCTGCAGGGACCCGGTGCCGCTGACTCGCTCAGGAGACGATGTGAGGAGTCGGACCAGGAGGTGCAGGACCTGAGGGCTCAGCTTGCCGAAGCTCATAGGCAGTTAAGGGAAGGGAGAAGAGAAGGAAGTGCACCTTCGAGGGCGGCGATGCCGGTCCCACCTCAACCTGCTGAAGTCGAGCGCGCTCGGGGGAGAATCATGGCGTCAACGGCCCGAGCCATGGTGAGTCGCCTCCATGACGTGGATGCTCTTCGAGATAGCTGGAGGGGGGTCTCCGCCAGCGACATCCTGCCTGAGTTCTTTCCTTCACCTGGGCGATCCGGCTCGCCCCCTAGCAGCGGCGGCTACTCTCCATGGTCGTGAGGGTGGCCTTTGACTTCTTCTTTTCTCCCGTTCCTCATGGGAGCTATGTACCCTTTGTGTTTGCTTTTCTCCTTCAAGCATGCGTGTACTAGTAAGAGTGAAGCAACAACTCATGTAACATATGTTATCAATGAATCAGTAGTCACTTAAACGAATTTCCTCAGCTTACTTTCTCCCTTTACTGCTTGAGGACTTGATACCTTACTTGAATCGAGCACCGAGTGGTTGATTGGCCCGATGAGTCTCCCATCTGCCGACATGACTGAGTCTGGGGAGTGGCCTTTTTTAGTCTGGGATCCTACCGATTGGAGGTGGAAGTATCCGCCTGCACCCTGAGTGCTTACCTTCACCCGGAGGCAGAGGAACTCAACGCCTTCCCAATCTGACTGGAGGTGGAAGTACCCATCCACATCTTAGGTGCTTAGCTCACTTGGAGGCAGAGGAACTCAACGCCTTCCCAGCCTGACTGGAGGTGGAAGTAGCCATCCACGTTCTAGGTGCTTAGCTCACCTGGAGACAGAGGAACTCAACGCATTCCCAATCTCATTGGAGGCGGAAGTACCCATCCATGTCCTAGGGGCTTAGCTTGCCTGGAGGCAGAGGAACTCAACGCCTTCCCAGCCTGACTGGAGGTGGAAGTATCCATCCGCGTCCTTGATGATTAGCGCACCTGGAGGTAGAGGAACTCAACGCCTTCCCAGTCCCCTTACCGATTAGAGGTGGAAGTACCCATCCGCGTCCTGGGTGCTTACCTTCACCCGGAGGCAGAGGAACTCAACGCCTTCCCAATATGACTGGAGGTGGAAGTACCCATCCACGTCCTTGGTGCTTAGCGCACCTGGAGGTGGAGGAACTCAACGCCTTCCCAATCTGACTGGAGGTGGAAGTACCCATCCACGTCCTTGGTGCTTAGCGCACCTGGAGGTGGAGGAACTCAACGCCTTCCCAATCTGACTGGAGGTGGAAGTACCCATCCACGTCCTTGGTGCTTAGCGCACCTGGAGGTGGAGGAACTCAACGCCTTCCCAGTCCCCTTACCGATTGAAGGTGGAAGTACCCATCCGCGTCCTGGGTGCTTACCTTCACCCAGAGGCAGAGGAACTCAACGCCTTTCCAATCTGACTGGAGGTGGAAATACCCATCCACGTCCTTGGTGCTTAGCGCACCTGGAGGTGGAGGAACTCAATGCTTTCCCAATCTGACTGGAGGTGAAAGTACCCATCCACGTGCTTGGTGCTTAGCGCACCTGGAGGTGGAGGAACTCAACGCCTTCCCAGTCCCCTTACCGATTGGAGGTGGAAGTACCCATCCGCGTCCTGGGTGCTTACCTTCACCCGGAGGCAGAGGAACTCAACGCCTTCCCAATCTGACTGGAGGTGGAAGTACCCATCCACGCCCTTGGTGCTTAGCGCACCTGGAGGTGGAGGAACTCAACGCCTTCCCAGTCCCCTTACCGATTGGAGGTGGAAGTACCCATCCGCGTCCTGGGTGCTTACCTTCACCCGGAGGCAGAGGAACTCAACGCCTTCCCAATCCAATTACCAAGCAGTGAGTTGTCCCGATGCATCCCTCATCTACCGGCATGACTTATCCCGGCGGAGGGTCTCTAGCCAGGGATTTTGAACCTGGATATCTTTCCAGAACCCCTTTCTCATTCATAGTTTTTACCTATTACAACTTGCCTACGCTACGCCCTCTTGGGCATCCTGTTACACCTCGCCCTTTTCTGGGCCCCTCTTTACATCTCGCCCCCATCCGGGCACTTCACTAAACTTCGCCCCTATCTGGGCACGCCGTTACACCTCGCCCCTCCCTGGGAACTTCCTTACACCCCGACCATTCCGGGTTCACTCGGCTGCCTGCTCCTTGGTCATCTCTGCCATCGCTTCTTCCACTTCCTTAGCTGCTTGCATCCATCCGACCGTGTTGACCACGGTAACATAACACTGGCGCGCCTCCCGGGGATCCCCTCTGACTCTCACCTGGAGATCTCCGGAGTTGTACTTCAAGCACTGATGGTAGGAGGAAGGCACGCACTTGTACGCGTTGATGAGGGGACGCCCAAAGATGGCGTTGTAACTGCTCGGCACATCCACGATGACGAACCGGCAGTTCTTTGAAGTTCCCCCCAGGGTGACGAGGAGTTCGACTCCTCCTTCCACGTCCTTCCTCTCCCCGGAGAATCCGAAGAGTGGTCCATCCGACGCCAGCACTCGCCTTGCTTCCACCTTCATCCCTTCAAAGGCCTTTTTGAACACCACGTTCACTGAGCTCTTGTTGTCGACTAGGATTCGGGAGACGGTGTAGTTCTCGATTGCCGCCTTGATGACCAGCGCGTCGCAGAAGGGGTCCTCATGGGCCGGCAGGTCTTGGGTTGAGAAGGTAATCTTCTCGCTTGAAGGTGGGGATCGGGAGGTCGAAGCGATGCTCCGACGGTATATGGCGTGGAGGCTCCCCTTCCGGGTGGCCTCTTTGCCTGCTCCCCCGTGGATGACCCTGATCCCTCCCAGGGCCCCTACATCGACCCTCTCTTCACACGGATCATCCTCTTCCTTGTTCTTCCCCTTCTCCCCTGCTCGCGGTCCTTCCAGACACAACTGCTTCCCCCCTGCTGGGGCTCTTCCTCCTTCCCTCATCTCGAGGAACTCTGGGCAAGCCGCGGTCGCGTGACCTTCTTGCTGATGGAAGTCACAGTATAGCAGCGCCAGCTCGCCCCCCCCCCCCCCCCCCCCCGTTTCTCCCAACGCTCCCTCTTCCTTCCACCTTTCTTCCGGCCGATGGCCATGGCTTGCAGGGGCTGGACTTGCAGCGGCCCTGAGTTCTGTTGCCACCCTGCCGGGTGGAACCGCCCGTGCCTCCCCTGATAACCCCCTCCTCCTTGGAAGTGGCCCCTTCTTTGGCCCTGAGGGGGACCAACCTGTGACCTCCAAGTTGGTCGGGCGGCTGTCGGTTGCGACTTCCAGCCTTGGTCCTGCCCAACGGGAGGTCCCTGTTGTCCCTGACTCCTCACTTCCTCCTTCTTTCTTCCTCCACTCTCTCTCCTTTCCTCCTCTGCTACCTCGGCTAACCTAGCCACGAACTCCTGATTGGTAGCCTCACACTCGGTCTCACGATCAGCACGCTTCATCAGCTCTTCGAAAGACAGGGGAGGGTACCGAGTCAGACTCATCCGAAACAGCCCAGACTGTAGCCCAAGGGTGAAGGCTAGCTGCAGGGTGTGCCCGGGCACTTCGACGACAAGAAGGACCTCCGCCTGGAACCTATCCATGTAGCTAGCCAGCGTCTCCCCTGGCTTTTGCCTGACTGCGAACAAGGCCTCCATGCTCTTCCTCCTCTTCTTCGAGGTAGAGAACCTTAACAAGAAACTTCGACGCAGATCCTCGAAGCGGTAGATGGTTCCCGCCGGAAGCGAGTGGAACCAATCCCTCGCCTTTCCATGGAACGTGACGACAAAAAGCCTGCACATGAAGGCGTCCGACATTTACCTGATCGTGGTCATGTCCTCGAACCACTGAAGATGTTGGAGAGGATCGCTATCCCCCTCGTAGTAGGACATGGCAGGATCGCGAAACCCATCCGGAACGGGGGCTGACATGACCAGCTCGCAGAAAGGGCTTCTCCATTCTTCTTGGTTGGGGGGAGGCGCTCCCATCACTTCCCCGTCGGGGCAGCTGGTCCGGGGCGAACTGTTGAAGAGCACTCGCGCCTGGAGGCTCAAGCTCTCCTCCGAGGCCGGCCCCTTCTCTTGCTGACTGCTTCTCACTTCCACTAGGGGGAGTGAGGGGATCCTAGGTGCAGGTGGTGTTGAGCACTCGCCGCGAGCAAAGGATGCGGCCTGCATGAACTCCAGGATCCTCTTGCTGAATTCGTCGAAGTCGCTCTTCTTCACATACTCGCAAGGTGGAGGCGGGTCTCCCAACTCGTCGCTTCCAGCCATGAGACTTGGCTCAGAGTTTTCCGAACTAGTCGCTTCCACGCTCACCGCACCAGAATGTTGAAACCAGTTTCCCGGTTTCAGCGTTCGAAAGGGGGTTGCGACTAACTCTTACTTGACCCAAGTCTTGACTCCTGACCGGTCACTAAGAACTAAGAGACTCAGACTTGGTAACAACTGGAGTCTAGGAACAGACCCCTTAAGCTTCAGCGTGGAGGTCCCACCGCACACCCGGAAGCCCACTCAGAACTTCCCCTCCCAAGCCAATGTTGAGCCTGGGCACCTTGGAGGGCACTAAGAACCACCTCACTGTCAGCTGAAGGATGACAAGGGAGGGGGGGTGCTTGCTCACAAGACACACGCAAGGGGGGGGGGGGGGGGGGGGGGGGGGGGGGGGGGGGGGTAGTGACCAACCCTTCCCAAGGTGCCCATGGGGGTCTATTTATAGACTTTCCCAAAAATGGACTGCGGATAGCCAAGATCCTGCTATCCGCAGTCCAACCATGACCACGAACGATCAACGCATGAGGGGGGCGAGTGGGACTCGAGATGTCCACTTCCCCCCTCACGGGAGGCCATACCGGCCTCCCCCCAATGTGTCGGGCGAGTGGGAGAATTCCTCCCACTCGCCCAAAGGGGGTGGCGAGTGGGAGGGCCCCCTCCCACTCGCCCCCAAGGTGGCCGGCGAGTGGGAGTGCCTCTCCCACTCGCCCGACGAGTGGGAGGGTCCCTCCCACTCGCCCGGGTGAGTGGGAGAGATCCTCCCACTCCCACCACAAAGGGCCGGTGAGTGGGAGGGTCCCTCTCACTCACCCAAAGGTGATTGGCGAGTGGGAGGCTCCTCCCACTCGCCCGAAGGGAGTCGGGGGAGCGGGTGCTCCCCCCGCTTCCCCCGCGGCCTCTCTTTGCCTTGATCGGTCTCGACCGCTTATGCGTGGTTGTTTTGCCCGTCTCGACCACCTTCACTGTCTTGGTCTCATCCAGGTCGGGTCACACCGACTCGGGAAATATGAGGGTTGTACAGTGTTCAAGTGAGATGTTGAGATAATACATATGATTCCATTTAAGTCACACATGAATATGAGTATCATAACTATCATAAAAAAACATAAAAATCTGAAATAGAAGTCATAGCACAAAGTTCCGTGAAGTACCATGTAGTAGTTGTACAAGACACTTTACAATTCTTTCCAAGGTGCTCTACCTCACAATACTTATGAAGACTTATCAGTAGGGTAAGTAGTGCTTGGTGGAGTGTCCTTGTCATTTCATTGAAGTAGTATTTGTTTTTCTTTATCACAGATTGAGTGATTGTTAACATTGATAACACGTTTTTTGTTGTTGTGTGCTTATTTGCTTCTTTGTGATTTTGACAAAGGACCACCGAATTCACTTGCATTACAAAAGCATGATAAACATATTTGATTTATGCGAATAAATTCAAGGATAAGACTGTCATTTATGAATGTTATGGGATAACAATCAAGATTCATGTAAGAATTAAGTAGAATGTCACATGTAGCAAATTAATGTAAGTGAATGTGATTGTTCATTATCGTATATAAAAGATTTCTCATACTTAGAGGCATGCGATAACAATTTTTGTAATTCTCGTGTACTATTTGATAAGATCGATGATATCGTGAGAATGACTAAGCAATAACAATGTTAGAAGGCTCTTAGAGAGTACGAAATTTTATGGAGAAACGTTGTAATTATGATAAAATTGATGGAATGAGGTAATTTAACGGAAGTGCACTGAATAGAAAACGTAAGAAATGAGATCGTACGGTAGGGAGATGTCGTCAACGACATCAAGATGTCGTGGACGACAGCGAAAAAAGTATAAAAGCTTGCGAATCTGAGGAAAAACAGATCTGGAGGCATTTCCTGGAGGGTTTCACGAGAGAGAGTGTCGGAAGTCGGAACGCATGATCCAACACAAGCCTTTAGGAGGAAAGTTGATTAGAAAAAGCCTAGCTAGGAGCCTCCGACTCTTAGCGTGTACAGCAATCAGAGAAGGCAAGGATTTCATAGTTGAAGTTTAGAGAAATAATGTTTGACTTCTTGCTGGCTTTGGAGAGATGTCGTCGATCCTTGTGAGGTCACAGAGATTTGAAATAGGTGCAGAGGAAACTGAGGCGTAGGTGAACCTGAGAAGAGGAGAAGAACTATGAGGGACAGTCGATGCCCTAGGAGATATGAAGAAGAAGGACCACTGATGTGAAGCAGTTCGCCCGTCAGTCGTGCGTGATCCACGTCGTCATTGCTTCGTAGGGCGTTAGCAAGATGAAGATGTGGGAGGTTAGGCAAATCCGGTGTCGTGGCTGTAGAGGAGCGGAGAGGGACGACATAGTTTGTGGATGCGGCACGAGCGGGCTCCAGAAAAATGAGTACGTAGTTTTCGTGGGTTAGGATAGTATAAAATTCTTGAGGAGGATTTTGAATCAACGATTCTTAAATAATCACACCATAATTGACGGCCCTGGGTTTTTACATGAATTTTTTCTCGCAGGCCACATTATTTCTTTTTAATATATATATATATATATATATATATATATATATATATATTCTATCGTTAGAAATAACGTCACAAAACATAATAATGAATAAGAGTAATGTAAGCAAGCTAATTTATTTATTTCTAAATGTGCAAGTTTAATAAGAATTTTGTGATATTAATATAATATCGTTAATTTGTCGATTATTTTTTAAAATAGTGTAGAGTTCCGCTCACATAGAAATAAATTTCTGCGTCAATCACTGAACACACAATCATGCACACACAATAACCATATACACACACAAGCTAGCATACATGCAACGATTCACACACCAAATATACAACAATACAAAAAAACTCAAACAACCACATGCACACACACATACATGTATCTATGCACACAGTCATGCTCGCGCACACACATACATGAACACTAACACATACATATACAAAGACACATGCCACACTCCTATGCACACAACCACGTGGACTTCCATATATGCACACACATAAACAAATTATACAAACCTAAAACACACATACACGTACAAGTTATACATACATACATGCACACTTACATACACATAAGTACACACATGCACACTAAGGCATACCCCCCCCCCCCCCCCCCATACCACAAGCTTATGTGCACAACCATATACATGCATGCGCGCGTGCATACACACACATACAAGCATGCATACTAGCTCATTCACAATCTAAAATGACTATTAGGAGTCGATCAATAATAGAAAATATTGAGAGAAGTACCACGCAAATTGAAAGGATGATAATAGGAACCCTAAACAGCAAAAACAAATGAAAATAGGAAAAGGGAGAACTCGAAAAGGGTTAATTAATTGCTAGAAAGTCCTATAGCAGAAAAAACAAGGTCGTATCGGTTGCAAAGAAACCCTAGAACAATAAAAATCATTGAAATGGAGGAAAATGGGAAAAAGAGGAATACCTTTGTTGCTCGCGCACTCATGTGTCGGAGACGAAGGATGCCTCAAAAAATGTGCGGTCTCCTTCTAAGGAGTCGGTGGCTTGATCTGAAATGCATGTGGGGGATGGTCGGTCGGAGGGAGAGCTCGAGATATAAACTAGCGGGGAAGGGTTCAGTGTGCAGAATTTCGAGAGAGAAACTTTCTAAGGGGGTGTGGGAGTTCACAATCCAATTTTAATATAACTTAGCCGAACATTGTCATTAATTATAATCGTTTTAATAGAATGATTTTTATTTAGAAGGGAAGTTATGAAATATTTTTGTTTAGGAGGGAAGGTTCAAATTTTTTGTTGTTAGTGACCTAAATTTTCAAGTGTTTCCATTAGTGACTAAGGCTCGGTTTGCGTTACCGGTGCCGTTTTAAAAGGAAGCAGTGTGAAAGAGAGATGATAAACTGTATTTGTTTGGGAAATCGCCGTTCCAGTGGCGGTTAAAATTAAATATGCCGCAAATATCTCAAAGAAAATGTAACCAAAGTTTTTGTTAGGAAATTTAAATCTAAACTAAATTATCATAAAGGTAAAAATGCAACATATTCAACTTCAATGTTCGGTTGCCTCGTATAGTTGTTTGTCAATGGAGTCACGCAGCACAGCCATTTGAGTCAATTCACTCCTTGCACCCTGATAGTTTTGTTGTTCACCATCCTTTCCCTACTTGCCATGTGTAGTAGTCCTTCCCTGATCTCACGCGCCTCAGGGTAGACAAAAGTCTCATCATGATCATATAGGTAGAAATCTGTGTCTCCACATGAATGATGTATGTGCATAAAATTATGCAATGTCATCGTAGAGACAACAATATTCCGCTGTTTTTTGAAACAATACTGCGACATATCACGATGGATACATCATCTCTTCTTCCACCTGCCAAACGTTCGTTCTATAACACTGCGCAATGATGAGTGTGCCTGATTGAATATTTCTTTTTGTCCTTGTACTAGACGCTGACCACTTGCAAAGTCTGACAAATGATACCTCGTTTCTGCGTAAGATTTTGTTGCGGAACGCTTAGGGCTCTTGGTAGACCGGTCCAATTGAACCACCTTAGCTCGTGAGCGAACTAAGCGCGCAAACAGTCAATTCGAGATTCGCTGAGTACACTGAGACTTTTTAACGTGGAAAACCCGGAAAGGGTAAAAAACCATGCGGCCGGAGCTGTGCCGACCAAACTTCACTATCTTCTGGGGGTTACAATTTGGTAGTTAGAACTTGAGCGCGACAGGCCGCTGCTCGTTACAATAATAGAGAGGGAGAAAGAGCTCCGGGGGTGATAGGCCACCTCTCGGAAAAACTAAGTCTTTTTCCTTCTGGGAATTCTGGGGAACAAAAGTGAGAAGGTCCGGAGAACAAAAGTGAGAAGCCTCCGGGGAACAAAAGTGAGAAGGCGTGTCGCCTTTCGGGATGAAGAAAATCTTCAAGTCCCTGAAGGAGATCTTCCAGCGCTGAAGGAGAATTCCGCAAAAGTCTGCTAGGAGCTCTCCCGGGTTCTCAAGTCAAGGTCCTCTCGAATGAAGCCTTGGGGCTCCTTTTATAGCTTTGGCCGAGGGCAGTCCGGTAATTTCGCCGTTCGCAGCTTCCATAAATGCTTGGTGGACGAATCATATTTTCTGGTTCGGGGCACACGGATCGTCATTTTTCACAAATGACCACCTTGCCCTTCGGGCGGTTCGGGCAATTCGGGCAGTTCGGGCAGTTCCGTTGGAGGCGAAAAAGGCGACAGGTTGTTCCTGAAATCTGAGAAACTGGAATGATAAAAGGTGAGAAGCGGGAAAGACAAAAAGTGAGAAGCTGGAAAGACAAAAAGTCAGAAGCTGGAAAGACAAAAAGTGAGAACGCTCCCGAACGTGTTCGGAAACGTTCTGAGCGCGCGCGAGAGCTAAAGTGTTCTGAGCATGTAGTGGATTACGGTGGCGCCCTGGGCGGACGGCGGAGCGGGGAGTCGCCCCCCACGGAGGAAAGGGGACCCGACGCACCTGACGAGGGGGCGTCAACGCGGCGGGGGCCCCTTCGAGCCCACCTGGGGAAAAAGCGAGAGGAGGGGGCCGGACCGCACCCTAAGGGCGGTGCGGTTGAGCCGCTCCCCCCGGGGGGGATGGATGGCCTGGCCGCACGCCCCAAGGGGTGCGGCCGGGCCGCACCCCAAGGGGGGTGCGGCTTGGCCGCACCCCCTTGGGGGGTGCGGCTGGGCCGCACCCCTTGAGGGGTGCGGCCGAGGCGCAGCCGGATCGCTCCCCCGCGATGGGGGGGGGGGGGGGGCGCTGTCCGCGCGCTACTGCGCGTGACTCTGCGCGCGGTAGCGCTCGTACCTGCGGTTCGCTCCGCGCATGCTTTGATCGCGGCGGCTGGCGGTGGAAATGGCGGGCTCGATCTCTTTAAATTAAGCGATTATTTGATGACCGTTGACCCCACCTCTCTTCAGCAGGACTTCCTTTAGACGCACCCCAAGGCCTTAATGGGTGTATAATATAAGCCCCCCAAACCTTCGGAGTCCG
This sequence comes from Dactylorhiza incarnata, assembly GCA_033032865.1. Taxonomy (NCBI): domain Eukaryota; kingdom Viridiplantae; phylum Streptophyta; class Magnoliopsida; order Asparagales; family Orchidaceae; genus Dactylorhiza; species Dactylorhiza incarnata. Next base: position 2,911,738 of record JAWHQI010000088.1, on the reverse strand, counting down.
AGTTTCGGTGCGACGAGTTCGGAGGTTTTGATTTCTCTGTGGCGGCTTTATCCGCTGCCCTCTTTGCGACGCCTTGGGTAGGAGTTGTTGTCGAAGGGCGTTGGTTCTCTGATGTTGTTGCTGGCCTGCTGCCCAGCCTTGATATCCGTATAGGTTGAGTGTTTTCTGCAAAATAACAGATGAACTTGCGCGGTTCTGAGCCCGCGGCTTTTATATAATATAAAATTAGCTTGCGCAAGTCTGTGCTTGCAGCTTTTTTGCACGAGTTTGCGCCCGCGGCTTTCTGCACGAGTCTGTGCTCGCGGCTTTTTCGCACGAGTCTGTGCTCGCGGCTTCTTTGCACGAGTCTGTGCTCGCGGCTTTTTTGCACGAGTCTGTGCTCGCGGCTTTTTGCACGAGTCTGTGCTCGCGGCTTGGCCGGTGAATAGCGGGTGTATTCAAACCGTGGGTGAACGCAAGGGGGGCAGACCCTAACGTCACCGGGACTCGACGACGGAGGAGAAGGGCGAACCTTCCATCGACGGCGGTGCAAAGTCCCCGGGGCAGGGCCCCGAAGTGGCCGGTGAATAGCTGGTGTATTCAAACCGGAGGCGAACGTAAGGGGGGCAGGCCCCTACGACGCTGGGACTCGACGGCGGAGGAAAAGGGCGAACCTTCAATCGATGGCGGTGCAAAGTCCCTGAGGCAGGGCCCCGTTACAAAGATTTTTCTTAGATGCAGGTGTCAAAATATATATATGGTTTTATAGTAAGAAATCATTTGATGCACAGCTTTATGTAAGATAAGATAGGTGCACGAGTCTGAGCTCGCGGCTTTTACATAACACGTAATATAAGATAAGTGCACGAGTCTGAGCTCGCGGCTTTTACATAAGTCATAAGATAAATTCGCACTAGCCTGAGCTCGCGGCTTGGTACAAAAATTTAAAGATAAGTTCACACGAGTTTGAGCTCGCGGCTTAGCACATGTAGAAGTCCCTGGATCACTGGTAAAAGCGACGCAGGTTTTGAGCGTTCCAGGTGCGTGGCAAAGTCTTCCCTTCTGTCGTCCTGAGCCTGTATGTTCCGGGTTTCACGACCGTGGTGACTACGTACGGGCCTTCCCAGGCCGGCGAGAGCTTATCTCCTTGGGGGCCTTTGCCGGCTGCCTCGACGCTGCGCAAGACGAGATCTCCTACGTTGATCGGTCTGGGCTTCACCCTCCTGTCGTAGATTCGGGCTACACGCATTTGGTAGGATGCGGCATGTTGGGCAGCGTTGTCCCGAACTTCAGGGATTAGGTCGAGGTTTTCCCGAAGCAGTCTGTCATCCTTGCTGGGGTCGAAGGTTAGCACCCGAGTACTTGGAACGCCGATGTCGACGGGGATGATAGCTTCGGTTCCGTAACAGAGGTTATAAGGCGTCTCCCCTGTAGGAGTCCACTCTGTTGTGCGATACGCCCACAACACATTTGGGAGCGCGTCCACCCATTGTCCCCCAGCTTCTTCTAAGTGTGTCTTCAATCCTTTGAGGATGGTGCGATTTGTGACTTCTACTTGTCCGTTGGTTTGCGGATGCGCTACGGCCGTGTGACGTAGGTTGATCTTCAGATCCTCGCACATCTTGGTGAAGGACTTCCCAGTGAATTGAGTGTCGTTGTCGGCAATGATCGTAGCCGGGATGCCGAAGCGGCAGACGATGTTCTTCCAGACGAATTGTTTGGCGTTTTCTTCCGTGATTTTAGCTAGGGGCTCTGCTTCTACCCATTTGGTGAAATAATCGATGGCTAGGATGATGAACTTCCTCTGTCCGGATGCTAGGGGCAGGGGGCCGAGGAGGTCGATCCCCCATTGCGCGAATGGCCACGCACTTTGCAGCGTGGAAAGTGAGACCGGGGGTTGATTAGGTATGTTGGCGTGCAGCTGACAGCTCTTACACCTTTGGACAAAGTCGACTGCGTCCTTCCTCATTGTTGGCTAATAGAAGCCTTGACGCAGTATTTTCCGCGCCAATGCTTTCCCGCCTAGGTGTTCTCCGCAGACTCCCCCGTGCACTTCTCTGAGGGCGTAGTCGGCCTCGTCTGCTGGTAGGCATTTTAGATATGATCCTGAGAATGCCCGTTTGTAAAGTTCCCCGTCTATAATAGTGAACGATGTCGCCCGCATCCGTAGTCTTCGCGCCTCTAAGCGGTCTTCAGGAAGGTACCCGCATTCGAGGTAAGCTCGTAATGGGGTCATCCAGAATGACTCTTCCTGGTGGATGGCTGCAATCTCCCACGACCCTTGAATGCTTGGGACTACGACTTCTTCGATTCGGCGCCTTCGAGACTGGTAGCTGGAGGGTGAAGTGGCGAGCTTGGGTAGAGCATCCGCCCTGGAATTCTGCTCTCGGGGGATGTGTAGAATTTGATACGATGTGAGCTTCTGAAGGAGTAATTTCGCGAATGCGAGGTACTTTGCCATCTGGTCGTTCTTAGTCTCGTAGTCTCCTTCGATTTGCGAGACTACGAGTTGAGAGTCTGTGTAAATAGTCAAGTTCTCAGCTTTGCAGTCGATAGCGAGTCGGAGACCGGCGATCAGCGCTTCGTACTCCGCCATGTTATTCGTTGCGGGGAATTTTAGCCGAAGACCGTAATCTAGGGTGATCTCTTCGGGGCTTATGAGGAGCAATCCTGCTCCGGCCCCCTCTGCTCCTGAGGCGCCGTCGACATAGAGGGTCCAACGGAGGCTAGCGGTGTCCTCGACAAGAGTTGTTTCTGGCGGGATGGTATACTCCACCACAAAGTCGGCGAGCACCTGCGACTTGATGTCAGGTCGAGGTAGGAATTGGATGTCAAACTCGCCGAGTTCTACGACCCACTTTACAAGTCTCCCTGAGACTTCCAGCTTCTGGAGGATTGTCCGTAAGGGGAGTTGTGTCAACACCTTTACCGTATGAGCCTGGAAGTAGGGTCGAAGCTTTCTTGCTGAGAAAACAAGAGCCAAGGCTGTCTTGTCTGCTGCCGGATATCTGGTTTCGGTGTCGGTGAGGACTTTGCTGAGGTAGTAGATTGGTCGTTGCACTCCTCCTTCATCTTTTACGAGCACCGAGCTAAGAGCCGCAGATGATACGGCCAGGTACAGGAACAGAGTTTCTCCGGGGGTGGGCTTTGACAGAAGCGGTGGCGAAGCTAGGTATTGTTTGAGAAGCTCGAAGGCCACCTAACACTCGTCAGTCCACTGGAAGCCAGAGTGGCGCGCTCCCCGGAGGATTTTGAAGAAGGGGAGATACTTGTCTCCCGTTCGTGACAGGAAATGGGATAACGCATCGATCCTTCCGTTTAGGCGTTGCACTTCCTTAATTGAGCGAGGTGGCGACATATCCTCCAACGCCTTGATCTTCTCGGGGTTGGCCTCAATTCCCCGATGGGTTACCATGAAACCTAAGAACTTTCCCGCCGTCACACCAAACACACATTTGCTGGGATTGAGCCGCATCTGGAAGCGGTGGAGAAGCTGGAAGCACTTTCCCAAGTCTTCCAAGTGGTCGCAACGGTGGACGCTCTTTACTAGCATGTCGTCCACGTAAACCTCCATCGTCTCTCTGATGAGATTCTTGAAGACTTTGTTCATCAGCCTTTGATAGGTGGCTCCGACATTTTTAAGGCCGAAGGGCATCACCTTGTAGCAGTAGACTCCTCGGTCGGTGCGAAGGCGGTATGCTCTTCGTCTGCGGGGTTCATCCTTATCTGATTGTAACCCGAATAAGCATCCATGAAGCTGAGCAACTCATGGCCGGCCGTAGCGTCGACGAGTTGGTCAATCCAGGGTATTGAAGATGGGCAATGGGGGAGTTTGCAAAGCTGTTGGTGTCGGTGATGTGCACCTGAAGACGAGCACGGGTTCTATATTAGTGCTCAAGGACGTCCGTCATGTTCCTGACATCCGATTCAATTTGTTGTCTGTTAGTCGATTGGATACAGATGGTTATGCCAATATATTTGGTGATGGACGATGGAGACTGACCAAAGGTTCTTTGGTCATAGGCCGTGGTAGCATGATGTCCGGCCTTTATAGTTTGGAGGCGAGAGCTGTAGGTGCGAGAGAGCACAAGGTCAGAGGTGACAGAGCCACCGGTGTGTGGCGTGGGCAGCGCGGATTCTTCAGTGCGAAGAAATGTTACAGGCAAGTGAGACGAGATGTCTCAAAGTCGACGATGATAGGACATGAGAGCGGTTCTCATATTGTTGCTGGCCAGCGGCGTCGGGTGACTTTTGATTGTCACGATCCTTCATCGAGTTCGACGATTTGTGAGAGAAAGATGTAGAGTTGCAGTGATGGTTCTCTCGGATTGATCGCCAGTTTGGCGAGTTCTTCCTCCTAGTCGGGAAGGGGGAGATTGTTGGGTTCGGGTTCCCTCCTAGGTGGATAAAACCCGCGACGACGGACACCGAGAGGTTCGTATAATGAATTGGATGTTTATGGTGTGCGGATATCCAAGCAAAGGGGGAGGCAATTTTTTTTTGCTATATATATGTTTATATATATTTGGTTATATATAATAATATCAAAAATCTAACCACCTCCCCACTCTCTCCCCTCTCTCTCTCTCTCGTGGCTCCAAAATAAAGAAACAAAAACTGCCATTTTTGACAACTCTCCCTCTCTCGCTCCTTTTTCTGCAACTGCCGCAGACCTCCGTCTCCCTCTCATTTTTTCTGCCGCCTGGAATTCTTGGAGAGGGATTTGCCGCCTGGAGTTCTTGGAGAGGGATTTGCCGCCTGGTGTTGAGAAGAAGAGGCCGCCGCTGCCGCTCTTGGAGGTAGATCTCGCCGCAGCCTGGAGGTGCCGCTGCTGTCTTGGAGTCCGGCCATCTGCTTTGTTGGAGAAGGAGATCCGGCCTGTACTGTTGAAGAGGAAGTCCGGCCGCTGCTGTTGGAGGAGATCCAGCCGCTCTCTGTTGTGCGAGGGCTGTTGCGGAGGCGGTGGTGGTGCCGTGCTTGTGTAGCGGGGCTGCAGTGCTTGTGTGCGGGGGAGCCGCGTAGGCGGAGGCTAATTTGAGCGGAGCCGGTGAGGCGTTGTTGCGGTGTTTGGAGACGTTGTTTGGGCACGGGGGAGCAAGGACCGCTGGGGCTTCAACGGTGTTGTCGGACCACGATTGTGGAGGTGCAGTGGTGCAGTGGGCGCGTCTTGCGCAAAAAGGACGACGGTGTGCAACCGTCGTATTGTACTCGGGCGAGTACATTGGGCCGCATCTGCGGCAAGTGGCGTTCAGCGCAGGGAGGCATCTTAGCCTCAAGTGGACGTTGGTGGCGAGGCATCTGGGCCTCGAGCGGGGCAACCTACTAACGGGTTGCAGACTGATCGGAGTGCGCCGACGACGTCGTGTGTCGACGTAGGCGAGACAGCTTGACAATATTGAAAGATCTTTGGAGGACTGTAGACCGTTTAGAGAACCAGTTCGGAGCGAGTCATTCTGACTCGAACTTGGTCGCATTTGTCGGTATACCTGTACCTTTCTCTTGTCTTTATATTTGTCATAGTTGTAGGATCCATCTGGGGATCGCGGGGAAAGCCATTGTACTTTCATATCATTTAGTGGAGGCTTTTCGGGTTGGACTCCGATCGTCCCGTGGTTTTTTACCCTGCTTTGAGGTTTTCCACGTATACACTTTTGTGTCTGTGTGATTGTGGTTACTCTTGCGTATTTCGCTAACGCTTTTGCAGGTATCTTAGTTCTAGTCCGTAAGTGCACTCAGGTCCGGGAAATCGTTTTTCCCAACACAAATAGTGATGAAGTAAATAACTTTCGTGATCAAATTATCGTCACTATTTCATTACAGATTCATTGATGTGCATTTGTTTGGTCTCTTATAATATACGTTTAGTGAATTAAATGGTCACTAAATCAATTTAGTGACGGTTGGTCAATAAAAATATACCTTTAGTAATGAAAAAAATACCGAGCCTTTAATTAAATTTAATGATCGGGCTGTTTGCACTCAATTTGTGATAATCGAATGAAATTTGTCACTAAAAAAGTCTTTAGTGACTAAAATAAACATTTATTTCCAAAAAAATTTGCCACTAAAATACAATTTTATTGTATTAAGCGTAACATTAAATGTTCGGATAGAAAAAGTGAGAGAGCCAAACAAATACGCAAAGATATTTTAGTTTTATTAACATTTAGATAATAAGTAAATCTTAGGATTGAAAAATAATAATCACAAGCCTATTCCAAATCTTAAAGAATGAGTTAATGAAATAACTAATTGTACAACATATACTATGAATTAGAATGGAACATTAAATATTAATAGAATTAGATCAAAGAGAAATCGAACTAAATATTTGGATAAGTGAATTATTTAGATAATTAATTCAATGAGAAGCTAGCTTCTCTCTTAGCTATGAATATATGGTTGAAGCATGCACATGAATCACGGTATCATATGCCTTTTCATGAGCATATGGATTAATATTCTCAATCAAATTAACATATATAAATTGATATATTTATTGTGATAGAATAATATATTTTGCATAATTAGTCAATAATATTGTAATATGGCGTAATTAATGCTTGCCGATCTTCTCCCTCTAATATATGTTCTATATAAACATCTTATTTTTGATGCCCAAAGAGAAGCAAACAAAATATTATCTTTATTTCTCAACTTCGATCTTGTGGTACAATATAATTGTGAAAGCTATCTTCCCCTTGCTCTCTTCTCTCCCAATGCTATGAAGTAGTTCTCAAAATACTTCTTGTCAAAATGAGGAGGAATGTTGAACAATGCCTACCGAAATGAAGAGGAATTTTTAGAATATTCAAAGCCCCAAACCAAAGAGAAATTAAGGCATAACATTGGAGAAATTCGGATACCCAAAGCCCTAAACCAAAGAGAAATAGAGATAAAAATCAGAATATTGAAACGGTGGGCATTACCTGAAACTGTAATGGATGATGATATCCTTCGGCGACCCAGGGGTACTGAACCTTCATCGACCTAAGGATGAACCTTCGGCGGCGACCCAGGGATGAACATTCGTCGGCAACATAACAATTAAAAAAAACACTTAACGAGTTAAAGACCCACCTAAGTTCTCATATTAGTTGCGGAATGACAAGCGCTTTGTCTCTCGACCATCCATGGGCCTTTGGCATTCTAGGTATCGTTCTTCTTCTTTTTTCAAATTTTCTCAATAATGCTAACTACTGATCAAGTTAGAACAAGAGCTAGCAAATTAATTAGTTTTGAAATCAAGATTTGATACATAATTAATTAAGTTTTCAAATGCATATATATTAACAGAGGTTTTATTGGTCTCTTTGATAGCTCTATGCGCCCTTCTCGGGTATAATCCCACAATTCGTCTCAAAATTCTTGGGTGGATCCGTATCGTATTCTCTTTCAGAATTTCCGCCATCCCCGTGAGCATCAATATTCTATCTTTAAAAAACGCAATTATAATTGATCCTCTTAATTAAGAGAGCTAACTTAATTGAAACCTCATTCACTAGAACACACAGATTCCTCATCAGAACACAATGGAAGAAGTGTGATGCCGGAGCATGCAATTGAAATCCGATTGCCCATTCCTATCATTGGAGTTGATGCGGTGGTCATGACACCGATTGCTTGCGCCGAGGCAGCGGACGCCGGTGGGTGCAATGGTGGCGGAGAAGGTATAATGTGAGGCGTACAGACCTACGGTGGTGTGTGTTAGAGAGAGGGAGAGAAAGAGTGGTTGGTGACTATCTAGCTATTTATAAAGTGTTCTGTTATGCACGATTCAACTAATGTATTCTATGAATTCTTGAATGTGATTTACCGAAATATTCTAATGATCAGTCAATAGTTGACAATAATCAATATCAGCACATTGCAACATATATGACCCACAATCGGAGTCATGACCGCCGCATCAACTCCAACGATGGGAATGGGCACTCGGATTTCAATTGCATGCTCCGGCATCACACTTCTTCCATTGTGTTCTGATGAGGAATCTGTGTGTTCTAGTGAATGAGGTTTCAATTAAGTTAGATCCCTTAATTAAGAGGAACATTTATAATTGTGTTTTTTAAAGATAGAATAGTGATGCTGACGGGGATGGCGGAAATTCTGAAAGAGAATACGATACTGACCCACCCAAGAATTTTGAGACGAATTGTGTGATTATACCCAAGAAGGGCGCATTGAGCTATCGAAGAGACCAATAAAACCTCTGTTAAGATATATGCATTTGAAAAAATATTAAGGCAGAGATGAAAAAGACCAACCTTAATAATTATCATGCATATTAAAGACGTACCTTGTTCTAACTTGAGTAGCTAGAATAACATTGAGAAAAGTGAAAAAAAAAAAAGATACCTAGAATGCCAAAGGCCCATGGATGGTCGAGAGACAAAGCGCGTGTTATTCCGCAACTAATTGCGAGAACTAATTAGTTGGTTAAGTGATGTTTTATAAGTACTTTTATTCACCTATTTTACATCGTTAATCTTTAACTCATATCTTATCTTTATTACTATATGAAGAAAACTTGGGACTAGTTCTGCAATTTGCTTGTCGGTCCGTAGTTTCTTTTTCAAATAATTAGCGATGTCACTGAGAAAATTGTTCACTAACTGTTATATTTTGTACTTGCAAATATTTGTCTTGATTCGATTTATACAGTTTTGGCAAATCGGTGTGATTTATTAGAGCCATTTTTGGGGTGTGGTTTCAGCTTTTATATATACAATTTTGAATAGGTGACTAACTTAATGGATCATTGCAGTGATTGATATTTTGCATGTTTTTTTCTCATATTTGTTTTTGGTTCATATAAATAAATATAGAGCGTTGTTAATAGACCCCGAATTAGGATATTAGCAATTCTAAAATTATTCAAATCCCTCTTTTTTTTTTTTTAAGAAAATTACTCCTCCAAATAACGTTGCTAATAGCACCCCTCTTTATATCCCAAAACTCTCAAGCCCTAACACGCAAACCCCGCTCCCTCTTCCTCGCTCCCGAAACTGCCGCTCCCAGTCCGCGAAAAATCCCGCCTCTCCTCCACATCGTCGGCGGATCGAGGCATTCTTCGGCATTTCGAAACCTCCTCCAGCATTTTATTGCACCCTTCTCCAGTCCTATCGAGGGGCCCTCTGGTGTAAACGCGCGTCCGGGCAAAAAAAGACCGCCCAAGCGAAAACTGCTGCCCAGGGGAAAAACGGCCGCCCAGGCGGAAGATGGACGGGCGGGCGGAAGACGGCCGGGCGGGCGGTAGAAGGTCGCCCGGGCAGAAGACGGCCGGCCGGGCGGAACACGGTCGCTCGGGCGAAAAAACGGCTGCTCGGGCGGAAAACGGCCGCTCGAGTGGAAAACGCGCGCCCGGGAGAAAAAACCCGCGTCCAACCGAAGAATGGCCACCCTGGCGAAAAACACGTGTCGGGGCGAAAAACGGCCGCACGGGCGAAAAATGGCCGCGCAGGCGTAAAACGCACGCCCGGGCGAAAATGGTCTCCCTGGCGAAAAATGCTCGCCCGGGCGAAAAAAACGAGCGCATGGGCAAAAAATAGCCAGCCTGGTGAAAAAAACGGTTGCGCGGGCAAAAAACTAGTGCCCGGCCGAAAACGCAAGCTCAGACGAAAATGTTTGATTGATATGTAGCGACTAGCGAAATAGAATTAATAAAAAAGAAAAAGCTAAAAAGCAGATAAATCAGTTTTTTGAAAGTTATGTTGGAGTGATTTCTCAAAAAGCCTCTAAAACTAATTTTTTGAAAAAACTCTTTTGAAAAAAATTGTTTATTCAAATAACAAAAAAATACTTTTTGCTGTTCGAATAGAACTTTTTGAATATAAAAAGTTGTCTCAAACAGAGTCTAATTCTAAACTTTTTTAATAAAGCAAAGTACATATCAAAATTAACATAAATCTTTAACATGTTTAATTTGCATGTTAGCTTTTCCATATATGATTGCTTTGTGAGGTACTGTGTAAAACGTACGGCGACAAACGTGAAACTGCAGGAGCCCTTTTTTAGAATTGATATTCGCAGTCTGCAAATTGATATTCGCAATCCATTGTTATTTGTTGTCCATTAAATTTATTTGGTCCTAAATTATATGCAGTCCAAAAATTTGTAGTATCTTCTATGATCTTAAGAAGAGAATCCACTCTTTATATGCCTTGAAACATCAATGACAGGAATAATTAGATGAGACAGTTATGATTAAATTAATCAGGAACATTTTTTTATTAAACATACATATACACAACTAATATAAGACATAATCTATTAACATTTGCAGTTTGATTTGATTAACTATATATACAAGAGTACAATATAAACAACACAAACAATAAAATGAGCATATTGTTGACTCTAAATCAACGCCGTCATCGTTACGATCATCTGCAACAAGAAGGAAACAAAAAAATTGATCAAACACTCACAATAAACCTTGCAATAGGACAAACATAGCAGTCAAATACTCACAACAAAATCTGTCATAGGGAAGCAAAACTAGTAATAATCCAACAAGAATGTGGAAGCTCAACCTTCTGCTATCTGAATTAATCAAACGACTCCAAAATTTGACTGTGAATCCTTTTAGTTGACTGCCAACAATAGAGAAGGATCACTATGAGAATAAAATGAGTATTAAATCATTTGCTTCCAGATAAAATGAGTATTGAAAAGTGTAAAATAAGAAGATCCCAAATTAGAATGAATATACAAATGTAGTTTTGAGCTTCCAACATCAAACCATTTCTCTTTGAGCTTCCGGATAGAATGAAAATAAAATTATTAGAATAAAATGAGTAGAAAAAAATAAACTATTTTAAAGTAAGCTACATGTTATCATTCATAAGTTGCAGAAAGAACTACAAACAAAATAATAGATTTGTCTTGAAGAGAGACAACTAGTATTAAATCACCTTTCGAGGAGTAATTAGCCCCCCTTTAGTTTAGCATCAGCTATCATATTGTGACCAATCCTGAAGACAAAAGCAAGTCTCTTGGGTCTCCATGACATGTTCTCATTTCAAAACAAGCATATAGGTAATAACTGTTAGAATTGAACTGAGCTAGCGTCAGCGCTAGCGCTAGCGCCAGCGCTAGCTCATACTTGCCACCCCCCTTGTTTTGCCTATAAATAGAGGGGTACCCCCCTCTAAAGACGATCGATTCTGGAACTGGCGAGTATCATCAACTTTGAGCGAGTTAGAGATACCAGAGCGCCACCAGGCGAGCATCGAACTTGGAGTAAGTTCGCGAGGCGAGTTACCTACTCGGGAGATAGCGCCGGCGATAGCGGATAGCGCCTGCGTTAGCGAGTAGAGAAGGAAGGAGCGAGTACCTACTCTGGAGATAGCGCCCGGCGCTAGTGGCTAGCGCGCGCGGTAGCGTGTAGCGAGGAAACGAAGCGTGGCGAGCACACGAGTAGCTTGGAGTGCGAGCAGCGAGCTTGCGAGCAGCAGAGCTAACGCCCGGCGCTAGCGATACCGCCGGCGGTAGCGAGGAGCGAGTTGCGGTAGCGAGGAGCGAGTATTGGAGCGAGTATCACCTGCGCGGTGTGCTCTGGAGGAGAAGCGGACCTTGTCCGTGACCAAGTTCTTACCTACTATTGGCTGTTGTGATTCAAGTTGTATGCAACTTGTATTCAGCCTTGTTCAGTTGTAACTAGCTACCAGAGTTATTATTGTGAAAGATTGTGTTCATCTATTTGGTGTCCTTATTCTCCCGTTGGTTGACGTGTTCTTCCAACTTCAAAATATTTCACATGGTATCAGTGGGAGGTTGGGAACAAGGACGAAGCAACCAAGATAGACGGTGGAGGAGGGTATGCTAGGGGACTTGGCATTGAGCTGCTTACTCAAACCAACTACAAGAAGTGGATGTCTTGTATGGAGAGTTACCTTCTTAGAGAGGATCTCTGAGAGGTTGTTGGTGGTGGGGAGCAAGAGGAAGTAGTAGCTGCCGGAGATAATAGTCCAGCTGTGAGAGCTTGGAGGAAGACCAACGCCAAGGCGGAGTTCTCCTTGAAGAGAGCCATATCACCTGACTTGTTCGACCACATCATAGGTTGCAAGTCAGCGCCTGCGATCTGGATAGCCCTCGATGGGTTATTCAACAAGAAGAATGTGGCACGGCTACAATTCCTAGAGAATGAGTTGGCAAAGTCGACTCAAGGCGAGATGACGATATCCACCTTCTTCCTGAAGGTGAAGAACCTATGTGGGGAGATCTCGGCCTTGGATCCTGAAGAGTCAATCTCAGAGGCGAAGTTGAAGCGGCACATACTCCGAGGCTTGAGGAGGGAGTATGTCCCCTTCGTTACTTCCGTGCAAGGATGGGCTACTCAGCCCTCCCTTCTGGAGCTAGAGAACCTGCTATCGTCACAGGAGAGCTTGGCGAAGCAGATGGTGGAAGTATCCATCTCAGGTGGAGATGACGAGGCCTTGTTCTCAGGAAAGAGGAGATCCTAGGACAAGAGAAAGAAGAACTCCGGAGATGGACCTTCAACGTCCTCTCAGGGAGATGGGAGGAAGTTCCTCCCTGCTCGCGATGAGAAGGGGAGATCCCTTTGCTTTGCCTGTAAGAAGTACGGGCACATAGCAAAGGACTGCCGGTCCAATCTAAAGGCCGGTCATGATGCTAACAAGGAGGGAGATCACCAGAGAGGTGGAGGAAGAGGTGGAGGCCACCAGGGCGGTGAGAGGGGGGACAATTGTTTCCTGACAGAGATGACGGCAACGTCAGTCGATGTCTTAGCCTCCATCAACCTCGAGAACGACTGGATAGTGGATTCCGGTTGCGGGCATCATCTCACTGGAGATATGTCCAAGTTCGACTCCTTGGAAGCGTATGAAGGAACTGATTTTATCATCATTGCGGATGATACGGTACATCCCGTGGAGCGAGAAGGGAAGGTGTCCCTTGGGAGTAGAGAGAAGCCAGTGACACTGAAGAGTGTGTATCACGTGCCTGGCATGAAGAAGAACCTCTTCTCGGTGGCTAACGCAGTGGATGCTGGATACCACGTGCTGTTTGGACCGAAGGAGGTGAAGTTCCTGCAGAACCTATCATCTGTCGATGCTGACGTCACGCTCACCGGGAGAAGGGTGAAGGATTTGTATGTCCTGTCTACAAATGCCTACGTGGACAAGCTGAAGACAAATGACAGCGCTGTGATCTGGCATGAGAGGCTGAGTCATGTGGGGATGGACAAGCTGAAGATGATGGCGGCAAAGGGCCTAGTGAGTGGCCTGCCTCATCTCTCTTCCTACGACGATGGCCATGTGTGCGACGGATGCCAATATGGAAAGTCACATCGACTTCCATTTGACAAGTCGGAGACCAGGTGTAAGACTGATAACTTCTCAAAAAGAAGTTATTAACTCTTTTAATTTAGTGAATATTGAGAAATTATATGAAAGATGACGATCAATTGACTAATAAACTTCATATCTGTATTTGTGGACAGTTTATCGGCGAACATGCAGTATATTTGTGCAGGAGTGCGAGAAATCCATGAAAGAGCGGACAACTTTAAGCAGAAATTATAATAATGGGAAGATTATAGCAGTTTGGTCATAACCTGGTTGTAACAAGGCGGTTTAAATTGAATACGCTGAACCAAAAGTACAACATTTCGAAATAATAAAAAATAGGCATGCGGTTCCTTGTTGAAAGGACGTGACTTTTCGGCTTTGGACTGTAGCGTGGCAAATAAAAGAGGATTTTGGCAGTTTCAAAGAGGAAGAGAGAGATACGGACGAGACTTTTAGAGAGAGAAAAAGGAAAAGAAAAGAAGAGTTTTTTTTGGAGAAGAAGAAATAGAAAGCAGATTTGAGCGGATTTGGCAACGAAAATGACAAATTCCTGCGCTTAAATTTAAACTCCGAACAATGTCTTGTAAGATCTTTTCAATTTTGTTTGTCATTTCAAGGATCATGAACTAATTCTTCGTATCTTGTATGTCGTGAGTACTAGTTTTTGTTGTGATGTTTAATTTATAATTTTTCCGTATGATTTCTTGGTTTGCTATCTTTATCAATGTTATGATTTATCGCGAAAGATTTGAATAATGTTTATTTTCAATATTTCGTGGTGAGATTCGAGAGAGGAATCACGATTTATTTAAGATAAATACTTAATGTTATGCGGCGAGATTCGAGAGATGAGTCGCATGAATATCTAATTTAAATCTTTACTTTTATACTATGCCGCGAGATTCGAGAGAGGAGCGGTGTGATTACATCATAATTTTGATATAATAAAAGAGAGAGGAAGAGATTCCATCATCTTAATTATTAGCAAAAGCGATTTGAGCAATTTAATTTACCTAGCATTTTTCTAAGTTAGAGATAACTAGCGAAATCTAGGTTATGAGAATTCATAGATCGAGAGATCATGATTCCTAGTTTTTAATCGAGCAAGATAGTGAAACAAATATAATGCATCGGTATATTTAGCAAATATCACAACAGATCTAGGAAAGCGATATACAAGATTCCTTTCTCTAAAAGTTGATAAAATAAAAATAATAATTTAAGTACTTTTAGCATTTTAAAAATTAGTTTTAAATATTCTGCAAATTAGTTTCGTCCAACCAATCGAATTATTTAACTTGGATTTAAGGAAAAGAGTAAACTAATATTCATAAGCGTTAGAGTGTTCACTTCTCCGAGGGAACGATCTTAACTCACTATTATATTACTTGAGCCGGCACGTATACTTGCGTATATACACTAAAGGCGTATCAAGTTTTTGGCGCCGTTGCCGGGGAAGCGGCTATCTAACGGTTTATTTCTTACGATATTAGTGAACTCTTAGTAATTAGAGACCAAGTCGTTATTTTATTTCACTTTAAACTTTTGTCTAGTGTATGTCCCGATTGCGTAACATTGAAATATTACCTTTGAATTTAGAAATCGAACGTACTTGTAGACGGAATAGACAAATTGTTAGAGCGAACACTACTATTCATCAAGAGATGGATAATAATCAGCACGGTAATGCAAATGATCCCGAGGGTCAGGTGGACCCTAATGGTCAAGTCGAACATAATGGTCATAATGTTCAAAATGCTGCACCACGAATGACTTGTCGAGACTATAACGCACCGTTAAGAGGAGGTTTGCAATTTAGTATAGCGCGACCCACAATCGCCGCTAATAATTTTAAAATGGACTCTACCACAATGCAACTAGTACAACATAACAAGTTTGGGGGTCTAAATCATGAAAATGCAAACGCTCATTTAAGAACATTTTTAGAAATCTGTGATATGTACAAGGTCAATGGGGCTTCAGATGAAGCTATTCAATTGAGGTTATTCTCATTTTCTTTGGAGGGAAGAGCTAAAGACTGGCTTGATTCTCTACCACCCGGTTCCATCACTACGTGGGATCAATTGGAAGAGAAATTTCTGAATAAATATTTTCCCCCTTCAAAAACAGCTAAGTTAGTTAGAGACATCACCACTTTCGTCCAAAATCATGGCGAAACACTTTATGAAGCGTGGGAAAGGTTTAAGGAGATGCTTAGGAAGTGTCTGCATCACGGGTTGGCGCAACACCAACAAGTAACCGCTTCTTATAACGGTTTACAAACCACTACGATGATCCTAGTTGACGGAGCCGCGGGAGGGTCTTTATTAAAGAAATATCCAGAAGATGCTATGGAAATTTTAGAAGATCTTACTTCTAACAATTACCAAGCATTCGAAAGGCAAGGTAATAACCAACCAGCCGGTATACATCAAGTAGATCAATTCACTGCGTTAGCAGCCCAAATGGCCACTCAATTTAATTTAATAAATAAGAGGTTAGATTCTCTATCTACCCCTTCAACAAGTGCACCAATGACAGTGGAACAATTAAACTAAGTAACTGAAGAAGTACATTATTTAGGTGGCCAACAAAGGCAAGGACCTTCAAATTTCGGAAATCATTATAATCCAGAATGGCGAAATCATCCCAATTTTTCTTGGAAAAATTCACAAAATGCAACTCAACCACCAGGTTTTAATCAAAACATTAATCCTATACCAACCCATATGCTTAATCAACAAACCAATAATAAGAAATTGACTGATGAGTATATTGTAGGTTTGTTTCAAAAGAATGAATCTAGGATAGGTGGTATTGAGTCTTCACTCCGATCTTTAGAATCCACAATTGGCCAATGCTTTAACTCAAAGAACAATAGGATCGCTACCATCGGACACCACACTTAATCCAACAAGAGAAGAACCAAATAATCATTGTAAAGCTATTGCATTAAGGAGTAGGGTAGAGATCTCTAGTGGGGATGGATTACTAGAGAAGTTAAAGGAAGAAGAGGCAAGAGAAAATACAATTATGAAAGAAAAGTCTATAGAAATTAAGGAGCCAGAGGAAGTGGAAGTAAATCCACAAAATAATAAAAAGAAAGAAATCATTTACCCTCCTCCACCTTTTCCATCTAGATTAAATAAAACAAAACTTGACAAACAATTTCAAAAATTTATGGAAATTTGTAAGAAGCTTACAATTAATATTCCATTTGCCGAGGCATTAGAGCAAATGCCTAGTTATGTCAAGTTTATGAAAGATATTTTATCAAAGAAAAGAAAATTTCTAGATAAAGAAATAGTTGCATTAACGGAAGAATGTAGTGCAATTTGCAAAAGAAATTGCCTCAAAAACTTAAGGATCCCGGTAGTTTTACCATACCTTGTTCTATAGGAGTAAAATTTGTCGGGAGAGCATTATGTGATTTAGGTGCAAGCATTAATTTAATGCCCTTATCTATATATACAAAGTTAGGTCTAGGAGAGATAACTCCAACAACTCTCACTCTCCAATTAGCCGATAGGACTTTAGCATTCCCTAAGGGAATAGTTGAAGATGTATTGGTTAAGGTGGAGAAATTCATTTTTCCGGCCGATTTCGTAGTGTTGGACATGGAAGAGGATAAGGACGTACCCATAATCTTAGGGAGGCCATTTTTAGCAACCGGAAGGACTTTAATTGACGTACAAAAAGGAGAGTTAACAATGCGAGTTAATGAAGAGGAAGTAACATTCAATATCCTAAAAGCTATGGCATTTCCAAATGAAAAAGAAGATTGTTACTCTATTGAAGAAGTGGAGATTAAATAACAATTAATTAAGGGTAATGATGATGACCTAGAACAAAGACTTCTCACAATTTTGACAAATGAAGAGTGGGATGATGATTTAGAATTGGATGAATGCGTTAAAGTTTTAGAATCCCATTATAAATTGCCTATCTTTAGGAATTTTGAATCTATAACTAGGTCAAGTGAACCAAAAATTATGAAACCCTCAATTATTGAACCTCCAACTTTAGATTTGAAACCTCTTCCGGAACATCTTAAATATGCTTTCCTTGGAGAAGAAAATACTCTTCCGGTAATAATTGATGCATCATTAAAATTTGAAGATGAAGAAAAACTACTTGTTTTGAAAGAATTTAAAAAGATCATGGGATGGACTATAGCAGACCTTAGTGGCATTAGCCCCTCGATTTGTATGCATAAAATCATATTAGAAGATGAAGCTAAAGGGTCAATTGAACATCAACGTAAGCTTAGTCCACCTATGAAAGAAGTAGTTATGGAAGAGATAATAAAATGGTTAGATGCAGGCATTATTTACCCTATTTCGGATAGCAAGTGGGTAAGTCCGGTACAATGTGTAACGAAGAAGAGAGGAATTACGGTGGTGAAAAATGATAACAACGAGTTGATACCAACTAGGACGGTTACCGGTTGGAGAATATGTATGGATTATAGGAAACTAAATAAATCAACTCGGAAGGATCACTTCCCATTACCTTTTATTGATCAAGTACTTGACAAGTTGGCGGGAAATGATTATTTTTGTTTCTTGGACGGGTATTCCGGCTATAATCAGATTATGGTTGCTCCGGAAGACCAAGAAAAGACCACATTTATATGTCCTTATGGTACGTTTGCGTTTCGCAAAATGCCATTTGGATTATGTAACGCACCCGCCACTTTTCAAAGGTGCATGATATCTATTTTTACTGATTTAATGGATGACGATATAGAGGTGTTTATGGATGATTTCTCAGTGTTTGGGAAGTCCTTCAACTGCTGTTTAGAAGTCCTTAGGAAAGTATTAACAAGATGTATTGAGACAAATTTAGTGCTAAATTGGGAAAAGTGTCATTTCATGGTGAGAGAGGGAATTGTCTTAGGCCATAAAGTATCAAGCAAGGGTGTAGAGGTAGATCGGGCTAAAATAGAAGTTATTGAAAAGCTTCCACCCCCTAAGAATGTCAAGGGTATTCGTAGCTTTTTAGGCCATGCGGGATTCTATAGAAGGTTTATTAAAGATTTCTCTAAAATATCAAAACATTTCTGTAATTTGTTAGAAAAAGACACTCCCTTCTTATTTGATGATCATTGTTTGCATGCTTTTAACACATTAAAGCACACGTTAGTTTCTTCACCTATTGTCACAATACCGGATTGGTCGTCACCTTTTGTTCTTATGTGTGATGCTAGTGATTATGTCGTAGGAGTTGTCTTAGGACAAATCCGGGATCGAATTTTTCATACAATATATTATGCTAGCAAAACACTTATTGATGCACAAATAAACTACACCACAACCGAGAAGGAACTCTTAGCCGTAATGTTTGCATTCGATAAGTTCCGTTCGTATTTAATAAATTCTAAAGTGATAGTTTATACGGATCACTCGGCGATCCGATATCTTTTGGAGAAGAAGGACGCCAAACCTAGACTAATTAGATGGGTCCTCTTACTTCAGGAATTTAATATTGAAATCAAAGACCGAAAAGGAGCGGATAATCAAATAGCAGATCATTTATCGAGATTAGAACAAAGCGATGAGAGAAATCAACAAGTAGGGATAAGAGAAAATTTCCCGGACGAACAGATATTAGCTGTCTCTGTGGGTAGTATACCATGGTATGATGATTATGTGAATTACATAGTTAGTAATATAGTACACCCGGATATGGACTATCAACAAAGGAAAAGGTTCCTCCAGCAGGTGAAATATTACCTCTGGTATGAGCCATACTTATATAAAATTTGTTCGGATCAAATTATCCGGAGATGTGTTGCTGAAGTAGAGGTTCTTAGTATCATAGAAAAGTGTCATTCATCATCTTATGGAGGACATTTTAAGGGAGACCGAACCGCGGCAAAAGTTTTGGAGTCGGGTTTTTATTGACCCACCTTATTTAAGGATGTGCACTTATTTGTGAAGAGTTGTGATAAATGTCAAAGAACAGGAAACCTGAGTCGTAAAGCGAGCATGCCAATGAATACCATTTTAGAGGTTGAAATTTTTGATGTTTGGGGGATTGATTTTATGGGGCCATTTGTTAACTCGGATGGCAACTTATATATTCTACTAGCAGTCGATTACGTGTCAAAGTGGGTCGAAGCTATTGCTACGCACAAGAATGACGCCAAGGTCGTATTAAAATTTTTAAAAACAAATATTTTTTCAAGATTTGGTACACCTAGAGCGATTATTAGTGATGGCGGAAACCACTTTTGTAATTCACAATTTACAGCATTACTAAGAAAATACGGAGTGACGCATAAGATCGCTTTAGCATATCATCCCCAAACTAATGGTTTGGCCGAGGTTTCCAACAGGGAAATTAAATCCATTTTAGAGAAAACGGTAAGTGCCACTAGGGAAGATTGGTCGCAGAAATTGAATGATGCGTTGTGGGCTTACAGGACTGCATTTAAGACGCCCATAGGACTGACCCCGTACAAGATGATCTATGGAAAAGCCTGCCACCTTCCTGTTGAGTTAGAACACAAAGCTTATTGGGCTACTAGAAAATTAAATTTCGATTATAAGGAAGCCGGTAAGAATATGTTGTTTTATCTCAACGAACTTGATGAGATGCGATTTCATGCATATGACAATGCAAAATTATATAAGGAAAGAACAAAAAAATGGCATGACGCTCGAATAGAGAAGAGGGAATTTATTCCGAATCAATTAGTGTTACTTTACAATTCTCGCCTTAAACTATTTCCGGGTAAATTGAAATCTAAGTGGTCCGGTCCGTTTCGAGTTCAAGAAGTCCATCCTTTTGGGGTAGTTTCCATTTGTAATGACAAGGACGGTTCTATTTTCAAAGTAAATGGGCAAAGACTTAAAGCTTACTACCATAACAATGAGCCGCGGGAGGTGATGGTAACGAATTTATCTGTCTAAAGAATGGATGAGTCTAGCCGAGACGTTAAATAAAGCGCTAATTGGGAGGCAACCCAACTAAAATTAATTAATTAAGTAGTAACTATAAAGGTTAAAGGTTGAAAAGCGTAGGAATGTCCATAAAAATTTTCTGCACTAAAATGTCATGACATGGTTACAACCAAGGTTCTAACTTTTTATTCTCTGTCCTTTTGACTAAGAGAACAAGCAAAAAAATTTTAAATAAAAGGGCGAACCGAATACGTTGGTCTATAATAAAACATGTAACGTCGACCGGCCAGCTTGCGGAAATATCCTGAACCGCTGGCTAAAAAGTTCTCATATCAATTAGAGTAAACCGCCGGTTCAACATGAGGTATTTAACGAAATGAAAATCGGTTCAGGTCTTATTTTCCCCTCCCCTGGTTCGACGGCTGCAGTTTAGGAACCCTATCCCCCTTTTCGACGAAGAGCAGCGGCGACTATTCGAACGACGAGGCGGCGAGCAGCATTCGAGTTCTCATCCCGATCAGGCGGCGTCCGCGTTTGAGTCATCTTCCAGACCAGACGGCGTCAATTTCGAGTTCTCTTCCAAACCAGGCGGCGTCGATTTCACCTTGGAGTCGGTAACAGTTCACAACACCCTTCTTCCTTACGAAAAGATGACAAAATCCTATAATATTCTAGGGTTCTTACTCGTATCCATATAATTTTTGTTTTTTTTTTAATATCAGAACATGTCTTCTAAGCGTAAAGTTAAGAGCAAACCCACACCAAGTCCTCGTAAGGATTTTCGATTTATTAACGATGACGCAAAACTGAGATATGAAGGTTTACAAGATAAGCCTTTCATTTTCGAACGAGGATTTGAGATCGAACAACGGGCGTGGAGTATGGAATATGTCACAAAAATGAAAGATCTTGGATGGGAATCATTTTGCCACCCCTGAAAGGAAGCAGTGTTGCCTTGGATCTATGAATTTTATGCTAATGCGCTTACCGTTGATGAGAGAAAAATTTATGTGCGAGGTCATTCTGTGGATTTCTCCGGTAAGGCGATTAACAGCTATTTTGGCATGACGGTTCCGAATGAGGAAGAGTATATGCGTGTACAAGCCACAACACCGCCATCCGTCATTGCGGAAGAAATCTGTAATAACGTCGAGACAGCCTGGATTTCAACGGAAGGTTCCAATTTGAAGGCGAATAGTTTAAAACGGGAGGCCAAGGTGTGGCTTTTATTCATAAACACAAGCATAATCCCTACCAAAAATACTACACGCGTCGCTATGGACCGTGACATTTTAATTTACTGTATTTTAAAGGGCATTCGTTTTGATGTTGGGAAATAATATCAGATCAACTTCAGAAGAGACTCCTTGCTATGGATATGTTGCAATTATGGTTCCCCACTCTAATTACTGAACTTTGCCGTGTTAGCGGAATGTGGGGAGACAAGGAAACTTTGATTACCAAAGTTGGACACCATATTACTAAGGTAGTAATTACAAGCAATATTCGGGATAGTTCAGATAATCTTGAGAGCACACCGCCTCCTGCTGGTAATACATATCCTGTCCCCAAGCCCGCGGCGAGTACTCCTTCTTCTTCCACCGCACCAGCACAGGTTGATTTATCAGAGATCATTGATAATATGGTAAGAGCAACAGAAGAAAGGGAATATATGAAATGTTATCAGCGATTCAGTCATCTACTCATTAATGAAAAATGTGATGATCTTCTGCGGAATCAAGCACGACTCATGGAGGATGCTGGTTTGGATACCGTGAAGACCGTCTATAAATACAAATCGAGATTTGATCAGCAAGGTTATTTGCTTTATCCAGATGGCGAGCGGATTGATATTAGTGAAGCCCACGGCATGGATGACGAGATGCCCGATGCTTAGCTCTTCTTAGTTATTACTTTAATCAGACAATGGTGGATTATTATTTTGTTATTTTGTTATTATCAAGACTTATATGCTACTCCTAATATGCTCCTATGCTACTTCTAATTTGCTGCTACTTTTCGGTTACTTCTACGTTGCTGCTACTCTATTACTGCTATCGCTACTTCTATGTGGTTATGCTACTTCTATTGCTACTATGATTTTCTTCCTTTTAAGAGGAGTTTATGATATTCTTACAATCTGTTTTAATTTTGCTCCTCTTATTTGATGATAAACTGATATTACTTTCCTGCCACTTTTCTTTGATGTTTTGCTGTTATAATGTTATTCACCTAAAGGCGAAATATATTCTACCGTTATGCTTCATTTGCATTCCTTACATCCTGATTAAATGATTTATGTGCAATGCCAAGAAACAATCGAAACTGTCCCAATCATAAAATTGCTTATATGGCTAATTGACTACTGTGAATGTCTAATAAGTGTTTTGCTTTTATTTGCATGAGTTTAATTTGTATTGTTTTATTTATATCGACATTTAATTTGGAATGCTCTGCTTATATCTGCATAAGCTTTATCTTCATGTTATGCTAAATAATTGATGTGTGGAGTGTGCTATAAGAGTGTCCTGCTCCCTAATATTAGCATTATCACACTTCTTGCTTCACTATTTTTGTGCTCTTCAAATTGCAGTTCATATTATGCCCTAATGATTAGCTCTCCGAATTTTGCCACACAAGTAATGAAGCATCTTTACGGCCAAAATTACTGGGAAGTGTTGTATTTTCAATTAATATTTTCTTTGGATTCTTATTTTAATTTATTTAATTCACTACGTTCTCAATGAGGTCTCTGCTAGGGTCTAGCAGCTCATTAAGTGTGGGGGTGACGTCAGTTGTCCTCCGTTTATTTTCACTTAGAAAATTTCTATTCATGGCACTTTACAATAATTTCTTCATTTTTGTTACCAACAGATGGGTTACTAAAGTTACTTCGTCTTACACTAATTGACAGATTAATTAATATGGTGATTTCAAGTAATGAATTTAAAGTTAGTAAGATGCGGTTATAGCTCTCTTAAGTATTTCAATTATGCACTAGATTCTTTAAAGAATTTGCTCTCGACAAAATAATTTATTAACCGGTTAACATAATTATGGAAGGATGAGCAAGAACTAAGTCAATGTTGTAAGCTAAAACATAGAGTGTGTAGTAATTTGATAACAATGAGTAAGGTCACCTTTGGATCAGATCACACCACAAAACTATTTTTGCTTATCCATCAGTCTTTGAGCTTGAACTTATCATTTTGATACCATTTGTCCAAGCACAATTTCCCAATAATTTCACTAGTTACTTCTTAGTTAACTTTCCGACTTTGGGGGTTTAATTAAAAAAATGTGTGTGAGGCATAGTGATATGTGACCTAAGTGTGTGTACACCTACTTAGAATGATCCCAACTATGATCATAAAGTAAAAGCAAACTTATAAAAAAAATTGATGAGAAAAATGTATAATAACATAGTGATATGTGGCCTAAGTGTGTGTACACCTACTTGGAATGATCCCTACTATGTTCCTAAAAAAAAAAATTTGATTAAAAAATAAACCTCAAAGTATGGCGAGTCATTAAGAATGTTAACTAGAGAAATTCCGCTCTCTATCAAAATTCATTCATCAAATCTTCATCAAGCCAAAGTCATTCATATTGTAAGCCCTTATGATTTCTTATCAAATTGAACTACTAAACTCTTGTGGAGGTATAAAACAAAGACTCGGCAATTTCTTACCCTTTCCAATTATGAGCATGTTTAATGAGTTAAATTGTTGAGAGTGAACAATTTTAAGGAAGCACGCACACAACATAGAAATATTGAGGGAGTTGCACTTGTTATCTAACTAACGGAATTATAAAAGGTTGAAACATTTTTTAAGAGATTTGCCTTAGTTAATTTGAAATCCTTAAGTAAGCCTAAGTTGATGTATGTAAAGAAGATGATTCGTGCCTTGTTTCAATAGACGTTTTCATATCTATTTATTAAAACTGATTTAATTCTTGCTAGGGACTAGCAAAAACTTAAGTGTGAGGGTGTGATAACTTCTCAAAAAGAAGTTATTAACTCTTTTAATTTAGTGAATATTGAGAAATTATATGAAAGATGACGATCAATTGACTAATAAACTTCATATCTGTATTTGTGGACAGTTTATCGGCGAACATGCAGTATATTTGTGCAGGAGTGCGAGAAATCCATGAAAGAGCGGACAACTTTAAGCAGAAATTATAATAATGGGAAGATTATAGCAGTTTGGTCATAACCTGGTTGTAACAAGGCGGTTTAAATTAAATACGCTGAATCAAAAGTACAACATTTCGAAATAATAAAAAATAGGCATGTGGTTCCTTGTTGAAAGGACGTGACTTTTCGGCTTTGGACTGTAGCGTGGCAAATAAAAGAGGATTTCGGCAGTTTCAAAGAGGAAGAGAGAGATACGGACGAGACTTTTAGAGAGAGAAAAAGGAAAAGAAAAGAAGAGTTTTTTTTTTGGAGAAGAAGAAATAGAAAGCAGATTTGAGCGGATTTGGCAACGAAAAGGACAAATTCCTGCGCTTAAATTTAAACTCCGAACAATGTCTTGTAAGATCTTTTCAATTTTGTTTGTCATTTCAAAGATCATGAACTAATTCTTCGTATCTTGTATGTCGTGAGTACTAGTTTTTGTTGTGATGTTTAATTTATAATTTTTCCGTATGATTTCTTGGTTTGCTATCTTTATCAATGTTATGATTTATCGCGAAAGATTTGAATAATGTTTATTTTCAATATTTCGTGGTGAGATTCGAGAGAGGAATCACGATTTATTTAAGATAAATACTTAATGTTATGCGGCGAGATTCGAGAGATGAGTCGCATGAATATCTAATTTAAATCTTTACTTTTATACCACGCCGCGAGATTCGAGAGAGGAGCGGTGTGATTACATCATAATTTTGATATAATAAAAGAGAGAGGAAGAGATTCCATCATCTTAATTATTAGCAAAAGCGATTTGAGCAATTTAATTTACCTAGCATTTTTCTAAGTTAGAGATAACTAGCGAAATCTAGGTTATGTGAATTCATAGATCGAGAGATCATGATTCCTAGTTTTTAATCGAGCAAGATAATGAAACAAATATAATGCATCGGTATATTTAGCAAATATCACAACAGATCTAGGAAAGCGATATACAAGATTCCTTTCTCTAAAAGTTGATAAAATAAAAATAATAATTTAAGTACTTTTAGCATTTTAAAAATTAGTTTTAAATATTCTGCAAATTAGTTTCGTCCAACCAATCGAATTATTTAACTTGGATTTAAGGAAAAGAGTAAACTAATATTCATAAGCGTTAGAGTGTTCACTTCTCCGAGGGAATGATCTTAACTCACTATTATATTACTTGAGCCGGCACGTATACTTGCGTATATACACTAAAGGCGTATCAAAGACACCCCTTGAGTGCGTACATGCTGACGTTATGGGGCCGTGCGCCACCCTTACTTATGGAGGCAATAAGTATGCGCTGGTTCTGGTGGATGACTACACCCGCTATACGTGAGTATACTTTCTGAGAGAGAAGTCAGAAGTATTCAACAAGTTCCTCGAGTGGAAGGAGCTTGTGGAGGGGAGGCTGAACCGCAGAGTGAAGAAGCTGAGAAGCGACAATGGAGGGGAGTTTACCTCCAATGAGTTTGCTTCTTTCTGCAGGAGGTTCGGCATTCGGCGGGAGCTCTCCTGCGCTCACACCCCCGCAGCAGAATGGGGTGGCAGAGAGGAAGATCTGCCATCTGGTGGAGACTACCAGGAGTTGTCTACATGCCAAGAGCATTCTCAAGGCCTTATGGGCGGAGGGAATGGCGTGTGCTACTCATGTGATCAACAGGCTACCTCTGAGTCCTAACAGGATGGTGTCTCCACACCAGCTCATGTTCGGAGAGAAGACCAATGTGGGTCACATGAAGGTGTTCGGTTCTACCTGCTTCGTGCACGTCCCGGACGCTCAGAGAACCAAGTTGGAGCCGAAAGCGAGGAAGTGTATCTTCATCGGCTACGATGAGCAGATGAAGGGGTGGAAGTGCATGGATCCGCAGACCCACAAGTTCGTCGTCTCGCGCGACGTTGTGTTTGACGAACTAGTCTCATACCAGGGAGTCTCTTCAGTGGAGCTGCCGGAGAGTGGAGAAGCTAGCAGGGAAGAAGAGTGGGTCACTGAGGACCCTACTGTGGAGTTGGAGCTATCTCCCAGTGCTCCATCACCATCTGGCTCAGGAGGAGCATCTGGCTCAGGAGGAGCATCTAGCTCGGGAGGAGCTTCTGGCTCAGGGGGAGCTACGAACTCAAGAAGCAGGGAGAGCACCGCTTCAGGAGGAGTTCAGAGAGGAGCTCAGAGAGGAGCTCAAGCAGAGGAGTCTACCGGAGTGGTAGATAGTGGCCAAGCCTTGAGGAGGTCGAAGAGGACGATCGTCCCGCCTGCTCGCTATAAGGAGGGGAACTTCGTGAGTTTGGTTTCCTGCTTCTTCGCAGGACCACTCGATGAGAGGGAACCTGCCTGCTTTGAGGATGCAGCTGGCATCAAGGAGTGAGACGCGGCCATGATCGAGGAGATGGAGGCCCTAGAGAAGAATGAGACATGGGACCTGGTTCCCATGGTGGAGGGCATCAAACCTGTCACCTGCAAATGAGTGTACAAGGTTAAGAAGAGAGCGGATGGAGAAGTGGAGCGGTACAAGGCGAGGCTTGTCACTCGGGGCTTCTCACAAACCTACGGAGAGGACTACGAGGAGACATTTAGTCCTGTCGCAAAGATGACGTCGGTGAGGACGATCATCGCTCTGGCGGTGTGCCGAGGTTGGAAGCTGTGGTAGCTTGATGTGAAAAATGCGTTCCTATACGGAGAGATAGACAATGACATATTCATGGTGCAACCACCTGGATACGTGTCCAAGTCTCAGTCACGTCATGTCTGCAAGCTGAAGAAGGCCCTCTACGGGTTGAAACAGGCGCCGAGAGCCTGGTATGGGAAGATTGCGGAGTACTTGCAGTTCTCCGGCTACGATGCCTCAGACTCAGACTCCAGCATGTTCGTGAAGAAGAGTGAAGGTCTTCACGTGCTGGTGCTGCTATACGTCAACGACATGATCGTGACAGGGAACAACCCTGAGGAGGTCGCGGCGCTGAGACAGCAGCTTTCCATACGTTTCGAGATGAAGGATCTTGGTGAACTGCACCATTTCCTTGGCCTCCAAGTTGAGAAGAGAAGAGGCGGGCTGTATGTTTCCCAGACGGTGTATGCCGAGAGGATCGTCGAAAGATTCGGCATGAAGGAGGGGAAGAGCAGTTCCGTTCCTCTGGAGGCTGGGCTGAAGCTTCGGAAGGAAGAAGGGAGGATTCTTCCTGATCCGAAGATCTTTCGGGCACTGATGGGAGTCTTATCTACTTGACTATCACGAGGCTGGACATCGCCTTTGCTGTCGGCCGAGTTAGTCGGTATATGCAGGAGCCGCGGAAGCCTCATCTGGAGGCAGCCAAGGGGATACTGAAGTACGTGAAGGGCACCCTTGAGATGGGGTTGTCCTATGAAGAGAAGTCTGACTTCAAGCTGCATGGGTACACGGATGCAGATTACGGAGGTGACGCTGATAATCGCAAGTCGACGTAAGGTTACATGTTCTTGTGTGGAGCAACTGCTATCTCGTGGTGTAGCAAGAAGCAAGACTCTATTTCCCTTTCTACCACGGAGGCCGAGTACAAGGCGTCGTCCTTAGCAGCTCAGGATTGTGTCTGGGTAAGGAGACTAGTGGAGGGTGTGGACGAGGAGGTCAGCGGACATACTGTGCTACGTGGGGACAACGAGAGTGCATTGAAACTGGTAACCAATTCAGTATGTCATGCAAGGACCAAGCACATTGAGGTCGAGCATCACTTCTTCAGAGAGAAGGTGTTGGGTGGCTTGATCGCTGTGGAGCATGTGGGGAGTGAAGACAACCTTGCAGATATATTCACGAAGCCCCTATCTGCGGGGCCGTTCCGGAGGCTTCGCTCGTTGCTTGGAGTTGTTCCCGGAGCTCACTTCAAGGGGGAGTGTTAGAATTGAAGTGAGTTAGCGCCAGCGCTAGCTCATACTCGCCACCCCCCTTGTTTTGCCTATAAATAGAGGGGTACCCCCCTCTAAAGACGATCGATTCTGGAACTGGCGAGTATCATCAACTTTGAGCGAGTTAGAGATACCAGAGCGCCACCAGGCGAGCATCGAACTTGGAGTAAGTTTGCGAGGCGAGTTACCTACTCGGGAGATAGCGCCGGCGATAGCGGATAGCGCCTGCGTTAGCGAGTAGAGAAGGAAGGAGCGAGTACCTACTCTGGAGATAGCGCCCGACGCTAGTGGCTAGCGCGCGCGGTAGCGTGTAGCGAGGAAGCGAAGCGTGGCGAGCACGCGAGTAGCTTGGAGTGCGAGCAGCGAGCTTGCGAGCAACAGAGCTAACACCCGGCGCTAGCGATACCGCCGGCGGTAGCGAGGAGCGAGTTGCGGTAGCGAGGAGCGAGTATTGGAGCGAGTATCACCAGCGCGGTTTGCTCCGGAGGAGAAGCGGACCTTGTCCGTGACCAAGTTCTTACCTACTATTGGCTGTTGTGATTCAAGTTGGATGCAACTTGTATTCAGCCTTGTTCAGTTGTAACTAGCTACCAGAGTTATTATTGTGAAAGATTGTGTTCATCTATTTGACGTCCTTATTCTCCCGTTGGTTGACGTGTTCTTCCGACTTCAAAATATTTCACAATAACACATACCTATCCTTCACACTGGAGCAGGGCTCCTTAATATCAAGCAAATAGGTAAATTATAGAAGCTTTAACAACATTTTGTGCATTGAAAACTACAATATGAAGCACCAAAAACTATTAAAAGGGCAAAATTAATGATTTTGAAACACCGTCATCATAAATACGTTCATCTGCATCAACAAGAACACACATTTAGTAAAGAATGTTATAGAGAAGAGAGAAGAAAACTTCACATGAGAGTATTATGTTTGAGTTTAAAACTTAAATACATGGCAAAATAAATGATCATAAATGAAGTTCTCAAAAACAACAAACATTCATATCGTTTGTCATCTGCATCAAGTAGTAATGAGATAATTATTTTCAAAATTAATGTCGTTTACAAATGAATACATACGAATTATTAAAAACCTTAATGCATACCTTGCCATCATGGATCACCCAAATTAATGATCGAGCCCGCATGCTTGGTACATTGCGTAGCTCTAAACCGTGGAATGTATGGTATTTCCCATGCTTCTGCCACTGAATAATGATATATTTGCCATATTGAAATAATAGGTGGTAGTGGACAATTTTCATCCATTAGTAATTGAATGAAATGATTCTCGTTGACAAACCCAGTATAAATTATCTTTCGAACTTCTGGAGGTGCTGAATGTAGCGGGAGAAACGTGAAGGACTGAAATCGTGAATAATGAACCAAAGCAACATTGTAGCACGATGCAATGAGCAATCCCATATCCGGCATGGACATCCACTTCTCAAATGGTGCTGGCACTAGATTGCAATCAAGAGATAATAGTAATTCTTGCTTCCTTACACTTCCATATATGTTTGTGTACAAGCTCTCGTGATTGCAGAGTTCCAGTGAAAGTTCTTCACGAACTTGCAACCAATTCTCTCCTTTATCTAATGCTAGACCTAGAACCCGAAAACCACAATGGCCATCTCCGAGCACATTTATGGCATCCACTATATAATTTGAGATGTATGGTGACATTTCCTCACGAATGCTATTCAAAAAGTTGTTGCTACCAGAACTTTTACGTGCAATCCTTTTTGTTGGCTTTTTCTTCTGTAGAGGTTGTTGATCTTTCAAAAGAACATGCTCAAATAAAGCGAGTTCTTTTTTAGTTGATTTATAATCCACATCACACTTCTTTGTGCTTCCCTTAGGCCTACCTTTAAGTTTTCTTGGAACTAGAGGTTCAACAGTTTGCGATGTTGTTGGACTCTCAACATCTCCAGTTGTGGGCTTGGGAAATTCCTCGGTCGTAATATCCATTTCAATAATAGAACTGGAAAAACAACATTAAAATCAACACATGATTTATACTACTCAGAATTAAAATCAACACAAAATTTATGCAACAGTAACATTGGCATTTAATCATGATGGTTAATTATCTCCTTAAAAATGGATGTTCAAACAACTACAACAAATGTTTTCTGATTCGATCAAATGTATACTATATTATCAATGTAGAAAGTGGAGAGACGTCTAATCTAGATAAATTCAAATGTACAAAAAAAATTCAAGTATGGTTATGTAACAGACAGGTTTTCTGATTCGATTATAAAATTCAAAAACTTGCTAAGATTGTCTGCCAGGTAAAGCACTCTACCTCCGCAATTCTCTGTTTCTGCATGACTTCAAATTTTTGTAGTTAAATATTTCAAATGTATACTATATTATCAATTTAGAAAGTGGAGAGAATCCAGATAAATCCAAATGTACACAAAAAATCCATATATGGTTATATAATGGACATGTTTTCTGATTTCAAAGGGTTTTTTTTTGTAGTTAAATCTTTCAAATGTATACTATATTATCAATTTAGTAATGAAAGTGGAGAGACAATACTATATTATCAATTTAGTAATAAAATTAGAAGAACATGTGGCTTGGAAGTGACTTGATTGATTTTTTTTTTCAT
The DNA here is from genome assembly GCA_033032865.1 of Dactylorhiza incarnata. Taxonomy (NCBI): domain Eukaryota; kingdom Viridiplantae; phylum Streptophyta; class Magnoliopsida; order Asparagales; family Orchidaceae; genus Dactylorhiza; species Dactylorhiza incarnata. The sequence goes on along the minus strand of JAWHQI010000088.1, from coordinate 2,880,870 downwards.
TTGGTAGATGAGTTTTAATTTGTTTAATTTATCATCATTCCAAGCCACAAGAAAGAAATTAGAAGAACTTGTGGCTTGGAGTGATGATAAATTAAACAAAACTCATCTACCAAATGAAAAAAAAAAATCACTTGTGAGCATTCACTTGTGGCCAACACTCATGCGATATGATCTAAGCCAAAAGTGTATAGCCACAAACACAAAAACCTAAAAACCCTTATCTATTTTTCATCTACTTGTGTGGGCTTAGTGCGGAAATTGTAGAGGAAGATTTGAAGGAGACGAGTTCTAGGATCGAAACAGTTTTCTGGAAAGCTAGAGGAAGAGGGTCGCCGTCTGGATGAGGAAGAAGAGTAGACGCTGGGTTTCTGTACAGGGCCGAACACCGGAAGTAAGGGCTCACCGTCAGCGAATCGCTAACAACATCACCGTCGGAGAAAGCGAGCACCCTATCACCGCCGGAGAAAGCGAGAGGAAACACTGTTGGGGTGCGAAATGGGGGATGGAAATCGAAATCCTATCGCGAGCGGCAGGGTGCGAGCATGAAAATAGAAGATTTAGAAATGACAGTTATTTCTTTTATTTGGAGGATAACGACATGCGGACTGCGAATATCAATTCTTTTTTAAACCTAAGAATCTTATAAACTTTTTTTAATCTAAGAATCGAACGAGCTATGTTGCTATAAGTACAATTTTATAGGTGTAAACTGTGTACAACAAATTTGGTAGCATGATTTACATAATATAGTTTATGAATCTAAAATATATTGCATGCCTTCTAGAAGAAAAAATTATGCCAAGAAGTATTTTGAGAACTACTTCATAGCATTGGGAGAGAAGAGAGCAAGAGGAAGATAGCTTTCACAATTATATTGTACCACAAGATCGAAGTTGAGAAATAAAGATCGATAATATTTTGTTTGCTTCTCTTTAATTTGGGCATCAAAATTAAGATGTTTATATAGAACATTAGAGGACCGGAGAAGATCGGCAAGCATTAATTACGCCATATTACAATATTATTCACTAATTATGCAAAATATATTATTCTATTATAGTAAATATATCAATTTATATATGTTAATTTGATTGAGAGTATTAATCCATATGCTCATAATTAAAAAGGCATATGATACTGTGATTCATGTGCATGCTTCAACCATATATTCATAGCTAAGAGAGAAGTTTCTCATTGAATTAATTATCTAAATATTTCACTTATTCAAATATTTAGTTCGATTTCTCTTTGATCTAATTCTATTAATATTTAATGTTCCAATCTAATTCATAGTATATGTTGTAAAATTAGTTATTTCATTAACTCATTCTTTAAGATTTGGGATAGGCCTGTGATTATTTTTCAATCCTGAGATTTACTTATTATATAAATGTTAATAAAACTAAAATATCTTTAGTGTATTTGTTTGACTCAAGATTTGTCTCATTTCTTCTATGGGAACATTTGATGTTACGCTTAATACAATAAAATTGTATTTTAGTGGCAAAAGTTTTTGCCAAATAAATGTTTATTTTAGTCACTAAAGACTTTTGTAGTGACAAATTTCTGTCGATTATCACAAATTTAGTGCAAAAAGTCTGACTATTAAAATGCCCCCGATTAACTACCGTGTCAAGTGTTTCTGACAACTCTGAAAGGGTATGCTCGCACCTAGTTTCATTCTCCGAAGGATGGGGAGATTGACAACTTCACAGAGCTGACTCAGCTGTTTGCCGGCCAGTTCAGCACCAAACGCCACCGTTTGAGACCTCTCCGGAATCCATCAAAACGATCGAGGGAGACACTCAAGGAGTATTTTCGTTGTTTCACTACTAAAGCACCACAGATCGAGGGAGACGTCGTTTCCCCCGAGCTTCTGCGCGGCTTTTCCCTTTAAGTACCTCGTCCCAACAGCTTTTACTCATCACTGATGAGGGAAACCGTTCTCAGTTATCCCAACTTCGTCCACCAACTACAAGAAGAAACGTCTACCACAACATTTTGGCTCTGTTTGGCGCGGGGGTTGGGAGCGCCGATCCTCCATCCGCAACACCCTTCCACAACCGCGGCAGCTCCCCTGCGGTTGGAGGAGCGCTTTTTTTCCCGTTTTCAGCAGCGGGCGCTGCGATCCGCGCCTGCCAAACACCGCCCCAAACGGCGGTGAACTGCGGCTGCGGATCGGAGCGTGGATTCCTGATCCGCAGCCGCCGCGCCAAACAGAGCCTTTATTTTCGGCGTTTTAAAAAAAGCGGCGAAAATATTTTTACTTTAAAGCGTGGTAACCAAAATCCCGCGTATATTTTGCTTTGGCGCGCCCTAATTAAACTCCAAGCGCTACCCACCTCCGCTATTGAAGCTGCCGCAGAGTGCCAGATCCGTGCCCGGCCCCTTCGTTTCTTCTTACCGATGAGTTACTCCCGTCCCTTGACCGGCGAGATCGAAGCCTCCAAGCGCTACCCCTACACATTTTGAGTTCCGCACGTTCATCTTCTTCGGGTGCCGCCGAAGTTCCGAGCCCGACGCTACCCTATTTTTGTTCCAGGTACCTTATTCCTTCTCGGTGGAGCCCATCATCTCCTCTCTTGCTCTCTCTGCGCTTGAAATTTTACTCTGAAGAAGAAGAGGAGGAAAAGCTCGATCCTTGGAATCAATCGTTTTCCTCTTCTTCTTCCTTCGTCTACCCGCTCTCTCTTGCTCTGCTTTTCAGAATCAGAACTATCTCAGCTCTGAAAGTGAAATGCAAACGAAGATGACTCAAAGCGAGAGCCACAACGTGCAAGATAACATCCCCGGAGGCGGTGTGGTTGCCGGCGGACCTGATTTTCCAGAGTTGAATGTTGAGTAACTGAGTATTCTGATATTCGGGGCGTTCAACTTTTGTTTTATGTAATTCAAATTTAGTTCATGTGACTCCGCACATCCTCCGTGTAATTCAACTTTTGACTGATTGATTTTTTTTCCACTTAGGTTTAGACCTGATTTTCCATAGAGTTGACGGTTGAGTAACTGAGTAGGCTGATATTCTGGGCGTTCATGTTAAGAGGCTGCAGGAAATAAGAACGGAAAAGGAATCGCAGAAATTGAGAGCGGGAGAAAAAGAATTTCATTGAAGACTAAAACAGGTAGTTCTCTATTACAGGAAGAAGAAGAGTGGCCCCTGCTATTTATAAGAAAGACAATGGCCTAAGGACTAAAACACAAAGTAAAAATAACGTAACTAAAATACAAAATAATAAAGGAATTTCAACACCCCTTCTCAAGTTGGTATTTGCAGACCATTGCAAATGCCCAACTTGCGGAGTAATGTTTGCAATGTAGTCTTTCCAACAGCCTTTGTAAAAATATCTGCAAGCTGAAATTTGGTCGAAACATATTGCGGAGCAATCATCTTGGCTTGTAACTTTTCTCGAACCAAGTGGCAATCTAGTTCTATGTGCTTAGTCCTTTCATGATATACGGGATTGGACGCAATATGTAATGCGGCTTGATTGTCGCAATGTAAGGAGACAGGAGTTAATCCAATAACTTGCAAATCAGCGAGAAGATTAAGAATCCAGGTTAACTCGCAACAGACATTTGCCATGGCTCGATATTCAGATTCCGCAGATGATTTGGACACGGTATTTTGCTTCTTTGTTTTCCATGAAATCAAACTCCCACCAAGTTTAATGCAAAAACCGGAAACAGATCTGCGTGTCATAGGACAGGCAGCCCAATCAGCATCGCAGAATGCTTCTAATTTTAAATCATCATTTGTTGCTGGAAAAACTAAACCCCGACTGATGGTTCCTTTAATATATCGAAGAACTTTGAGAGCCATATTCATGTGTGGAATTCTTGGTTTTGCCATGAATTGACTTAAGATATGAACAGAGTATTGCAAATCAGGCCTGGTAACGGTCAAGTAAATAAGCTTCCCTATGATTCTTCGATATAAGACTGGATCTTCAATAAGTGTTCCATCATAGTCATTGAGTTTGTGATTTTGTTCTATTGGTAAGTCACTGGTCCGGCAATTAATCATTCCAGCATCTTTTAAAATGTCATAGGCATAAGTTTGTTGATTCAGGAAGATGCCTTCATCATTCCTGACAGCATTAATGCCTAAGAAGAAATTTAGGTGACCAAGATCTTTAATTCTAAACCTGGAGTGTAGAAAAGACTTGATAGTAGTAATAGCTTGAGGATTGCTTCCTGTAATCAATACATCATCTACATAAACCAATAGAGCAGTGAATCCATCTTCAGTCTGTCTGAGGAAGAGAGAGTGATCACATTTAGATGAAACAAAACCAATTTCTTCTATGGTGGATGAAAATTTTGCGAACCATTGACGAGAGGCCTGCTTTAAACCATAAAGTGATTTAGTTAAGCGACAAACCGACTTTTTATAATTTCCTGAGAGTATAAAACCCGGTGGCAATTTCATATAAACTTCTTCGTGTAATTCTCCATGAAGAAATGCATTGTCAACATCAAGTTGCATAATAGGCCATCCTCGAGAAGCTGCAACTGCAATGAAACATCTGACAGTGGTCATTTTAACAACGGGAGCAAAAGTGTCTTGATAATCCAGACCTTCTATTTGAGTAAATCCTCTGGCAACTAAGCGCGCCTTATATCGCTCAATGGTCCCATCAGATTTAAGTTTTATTTTATAAATCCATTTGCAGCTAATGGCTCGCTTTCCAACTGGCAATTCCGTTACATACCAAGTTCGATTATCTTCCAAAGCTGAAATTTCTTTAGCCATGGCTTCCCTCCATCGAGGATCTTGATAAGCTTGATGATAATTTTCTGGTTCTGTAGGTATTATGGCTTGCTGAACAGGAGTAGATGAATTCAAAGAACATATATAATCCTTCTGCCAACATGGTGTTGTAGTTAATCTAGTCGATTTTCTCAGTTGGGAAACAGGAGGATTGGTAGGATGTTGCGCTGGTAAGGTTGAATAATTCTCAGAAATTGTGGTTGGATTAGTATCAGCAACATTGTGTGGGTGATCAGCAAAAGAATTATATTCAAATTCGGTTGAATCAGAAGGAAAAGGCAAGCAAGATTCAGCAGTACTGTTGTTATTGTGGAATGGAAAGATGTGTTCAAATTCAGTTGAATCAGAAGGAAAAGGCAAGCAAGATTCAGCAGTACTGTTGTTATTGTGGAATGGAAAGATGTGTTCATAAAATTTTACATCTCGACTAATGAAAATTTTATGGGTAAGAATGTCATAAAGTTTGTAACCCTTTTGGCCATGTGGGTAGCCGATGAACACACATTGTCGAGCACGAGGAGCAAATTTATCTCTATCATGAGTATTTGTAGAGGCAAAACATAAACATCCAAAGACTTTGAGATTGTCATAACATGGAGGTTTATTGAATAAGACTTCAAACGGGGACTTATGTTGTAGCACACTGGATGGGGTTTTATTAATAAGGTAAGTTGCAGTAAGAATACATTCTCCCCAAAACTGGATTGGTAAATGGGCTTGAAACCGTATGGCTCTAGCAACTTCGAGAACATGCCGGTGTTTTCTTTCAGCAATTCCATTTTGTTGTGGTGTGTAGATGCAACTGCTCTGGTGTATAATGCCTTTGTCTAAGAAAATGGTTTTCAACTTGTTAAAAAATTTTGTACCATTATCTGTGCGGCATATTTTAACTGAACTGTTGAATTGATTTTGAATCATTTGCAGAAAAGCTAACATAAGAGATGGAACCTCTTCTTTTGAATGCATCAAATAAGTCCATGTGTTCCGAGAATAGTCATCAACAATGGTTAAAAAATATTTAAAACCAAAATGAGTGGCAACTTTATATGGTCCCCAAGTATCACAATGAATCAAATCAAAAATATGTGAAGAAGAACTATCACGTTTATTGAAAGGAAATCTAGATTGTTTGGCCAATGGGCATATATGACAATCATAGTATTTGAGATGCTGTAAATCAGAAATTGATGTTGACAAAAGTTTAAGATTGGGATGCGAGATATGCCCCATTCTATGGTGCCAGAGAATAGTCTTATCAAGACTGACTTTATTTGCAGCAGCAGTGTGAAGTCCAGAATTTTTTGATGAATGTTGATCAAGATAGTACAACCCACCCTGCTGTGTCCCGAGCTTGTTATGTTTCTTCTTCAAAAGGTCCTGAATCATACAACAATTAGGATCAAAATTGATGGAGATGCATGAATCTGAGCTAAGCTTGCTGATGGATATCAAGTTATGATGAAAATTTGGGACATATAGGACATTCTTTAAGATAATGTCATTGGATAAATGGATAATTCCTGTGTGAGTAATGTCAGCTGATGAGCCATCTGGAAGATAAACTGGAGTCGGCGTAGATAAACGTTTGGGCTCATGGAGAAGATGAAAGAGATGCGTGATATGATCTGTAGCGCCGCTATCAAGGATCCAATCTTTTTTGTTGTGAGAAGAAGAAAAACAGTAACTAATACCTGCTAGGCGCTGGCCATGATCAGTATGAGATTGTTTTGGTTGATTAACCAATTCAAGAAGCTTGGCAATTTGATCTGGAGTGAATTGATGAGCTGAAGTTGAATCAGAAATTGTGGAGTACTGGCAAGAAGTGCTTGTCTTATCATTGGTAAGGCCATGCTGAAGATCTTGGCGATTGAAGTCCGCAAAATTTCCTTCAATTCGTTGTAAATTTGATTTAGGAGGAGGCTTCTTGTTTTTACCTTTGTAGTTTGGTGGATAACCATGAAGTTTAAAACATTTGGCTTTGATATGTCCTGGTATTTGACAGTGTTCACACCATAGTGATCGCTTTGTGTCAGCATTAGTATTCCAATTCGATCGTTGATTGGAAAAATGTGAAGAATTCCCAGAGTAAAAAGCATTGGCCATGTTTTCCAGGGGTATATTGTGTGAAATCGTCATTTGACGTTCTTCTTGCTGGATCATTGAATAAGCATCGTCAATAGAGGGTAAAATTTTCATCAGTAAAATTTGACCACGGAGAGGCTTAAAGTTATCATTTAGCCCCATCAAGAATTGCATGAGTTTTTGTTCCTCCAATTGATCGATCCATGCCTTTGCGACTTCACACTGGAGATCTGATTTGCAAACAGGAATGGAAGTGACAGCTTCAAGTTCATCCCATAACTGTTTAAGCCTTGTAAAATATGCCTCAATGCTAAGGGTTTCTTGTATGCAGGTAGAAATGGCTTTACGAAGGGTATAAACCCTGGAACTGTTGCTATTAGAAAAACGTCGGGATAAATTCGACAATATGATCGCCGCCGTATTACCATGGAGAATCGATTGACCAATTTCTTTGGAAACAGCGTTAATCAACCATGAAATTACCATGTTGTTAGCTTGTTCCCAGTGAGCAAGATTCGGATCAGTAATATCTGGCTTCGGTGTTGATCCATTAACAAATTCAAGCTTATTCTTGGAAGATAAAGCAATCTCCATGGATCGTTTCCATGGTATATAGTTGGCAGTGCCAAGAAGAACCTGGGTGACGAGAATCATACCAGGAGAATCAGAATGCTGTAGAATGTATGGATCCGTGATTTCTCTGCGATCTTGATCTGGTAGAAAACTGGTAATGGATTGATACGCCATAACGATCCAAGATGACGATCGAAGATGACGACCCTAGATGCTGGATCTCCTACCTCTGATACCATGTTAAGAGGCTGCAGGAAATAAGAACGGAAAAGGAATCGCAGAAATTGAGAGCGGGAGAAAAAGAATTTCATTGAAGACTAAAACAGGTAGTTCTCTATTACAGGAAGAAGAAGAGTGGCCCCTGCTATTTATAAGAAAGACAATGGCCTAAGGACTAAAACACAGTAAAAATAACGTAACTAAAATACAAAATAATAAAGGAATTTCAACAGTTCAACTTCTGATTTATGTAATCCAAATCATAAACCCTAACTGCATGCCTTTTCTTGAGCAATTTGTACCGATGTCATAAATGAGATCTATACAAACACTGTTTAAAAATCATATAAAATTATACATCAGCACTTGTTTACTCATCTTGTAACAAAGTTAAATCCTTTCATCAATCACGAATAGCAATATTTTTTTTTATTTCAACCGGAGCAATTGCGGCTCTTATTTGAAAAGCGCCGCAGTAGGCCAAAGGCCTATTGTCACGCTTCACACTTTTCGAAGAAAGTGTTGCCGTAGCCTCAATAGTCTATGGCGACTTCAAAAAATGCCGCGTAAAGCGACGGCGACGATGGCACCCGCGGCGATTTTGCGGCGTTTCTACAAACTCCGCAAAATCATTAGTGACTTTCTAAAAGCGCCGTGAAAACTCCAAAAAAGTGCTGCTGTAGGACTACAATGTTGTAGCGACTGAGTCGAGGCCCAAATCACAGCAGATGAAGCAATCAAAGAGCACATGCGACAGTTTGAAGAAAGGAGCAGAAGCCTTCGTTTTTTCAGAAGAGGAACGATGAGCGTCGTGGCGACTCCCGCCAAGATAGGGGGCCGTCAACATCAAAATTTTACTCCCCTTAACACCTCCCAGACCAATGTACTTTCTGCTATCCGCGACTGTGATGCTCTTTGAAGGCCCATGTCGCTCGCTCCGAACACATCCGACCAGTCGCAATATTGCGACTTCCACAACGGGCGTGAGCACAAGATCAAAGAATGCACTCGGCTGAGGGATGAAATCGAGTGTCTCGTCCGTCAAGGGCTTCTCGGGAGATTCCTGAAAGTGCAAGGGCCAAATCAGCCAGCTCCGCCTGAGCCAGTAAGAGATCAGCCTCCCGCATGCCAGGGAGTGCAGGGGGCAGACCCATGATTGGAGAGGTAGAAACCATAGTCGGGTCCCCCGTCCTCTTTGCGCAGATTTTCTATGTCACCCGGCCCGAGAGCGACCATGAAGACAAGAAGGAGCGTCGAGACATGCAACATCATCAACTTCGGAGATAAAGACTTGGAAGACTTGAAGGGTTGTGACTGTCGCACAAGTCTACCCTCTTGTTATCAGCACAAGGATTGAGAATCTCTTGCTTTAACGTCAAAAGAATCGTTGTAGACGGTGGGAGCTTGGTGGATGTCTTATTTATGTCCACACTTCAGAGCATGAAGCTCACCAGAGAGCACATCAGCTCACCAGAGAACACACCAGACGATATACGATTTCGATAATTGCCCTGCCTCGGTACAAGACATGATCACTCTCCCAATCACTATGGGCGAATTTCCAAGGCAGACAACCCACAACATTTAGTTCGTGAAGTCTGACTCAACCTACAACGTCAACTTCGGCCGGCCCCTCCAGTCCCCTCCATACCGCACCTTGCAATGAAGTTCGTCACTCCTGAAGGGGTGGGCGTTGTGCGAGGGGACTAAGAGGCAGCACGATCTTGCTACATGAGGAAGGCTCAGCCGAGGCAGAATACAACTCTGAACATTGACATTTTTTATCTTGCGGACATCCCCAGGGAGGACCCGCAGGTAATGTCCCGATCACTAAATATTAATCCTGAATGCATGCTCGCAAAAGGATAAACTCTCTTCTGCGTGGGAAGGAACGTTCGTTGTCACCACGACCGTGAAACATGGCACACGCAAGTTAAGGATTCTCCCTCACATCTGAGGCGCGCAACACCTGCACCATTTCTATCATGCATTAGTTTGTCAATGTAGTTGCTCTAGTGACTGCATGTACAGATGGTGAATCACCTACAACCCCTGATAAAGTTTTTGTATTAATAGCTCTCTATCCTTTTGATTTTGCAGTACATGAATTTCCTCAAGTAGAAATCTGTTATACTCTGAGGGAAGCCCTTCCCGTCAAAAATCAAGTTTTGCATGCTGTTTCTCTTAACCGCCCAGTATTCGTAACCGCCTCTTCCTAGCCGCCCATTCTAAACCGCCCCTCTCTTTCCTAAAATCATTCTCCTCTGTCCAAGCGTTTGGTTGTCCACTCACTCTCCTAACTGCCTCTTCTTAGCCATCCAAGTGCATGGTCATCAACTAATTCACGCTCTTGCATCCAAGTGTATGGTCATCTAATAATTCACTCTCTTCCATCCTAGTGTATGGTCATCCACACCGTCTTAATTGCCGCCTCCTAGCCACACACCTCACCGCATATTCTCTCCCCTCTCACCCCTACTGTACCCCCTCTAAGAAAACTGCCCCTCCTTTTAAATAAAATGAGTGGTTGTTCTCTCTTTTCCAGTTAGTTTTTCTTGCTCCTTCCCAAGTTCGCAAATCACGTTGTGCGTTTGGTTTTTTCTCAAGTTTATGTTTTTTTTTATTTCTCTCCGGTTGTAAGCATACTTTAAACTTTAATTTCAAGTTAATTGTTAATTTGTGTGGAGTTTATTCCGGTTGGCTTTATCAATTGTTGATTTTATTGCGATTGAGATTGGATATTGTGTAAAATTGTGAAGTGATCCTGAGTACATAAATTACACTTCCATCATGGGTGGAAGGAGAGAGAGAGCTCTACGCAGCAACCTTCACAAAAAAAGGTTTGCTTGGTGCAACCATTGCTGCTAGTCTGCTATTAATGTAGCTAAATACATGCACAAATTCCTGAAAACTGAGACCAACCAACGAATAAATGGCTTCTAATCAATCCTCCGTTCTTTGGTTTTTCTTTGTTACTCCACATTATCTTCTTCACATTCTGGGTAGTGGCATAAATGGCACATGAGGAGAGAGCCGAGTTTACTATCAATGGTTTAGTTTTTTGCATTTGTGGTGGCGTATAGTCATGCACCAGACATGTGCCGGAGAGAATAGTTTGGCATGGGCGAAGCCCGTGATCCATGGACGGCCGAAGCCAAATCCTACGGCGCTCGGCCACTGACAAAAACAATTCACACCCAAAGCAACCCATGGACGGCGAAGCCCAATCACAAGATTCACAACCAAGACCACTATGGCACAGGCATATATAGCCCCGTGGACAACTGCTAGTATGTAAAGACAGATTACTCAAATCCATGACTCAATTCATGTTTGATTTTAGCAATTCCTCGGCCGTCAGACCAGCCTTTTGAAAATAGAAAGATCTTTATTGCTTATATCTGAACTCACAAAAGTCAAAAAGAGAATACGCACAGGTAAAGGAAAAACAGGTAATTGAAAAATACATTCTTAAAATACTAATACACATCTGTTTTTATAGTGCAGAAAAAGTACAACAATAACAGTGATTCATAAGGGCAGCGACTGTTGGAATCGTCACCATCGCCTCTTGCTTCTTCTCCACTCCTTTGTGCTTTTATTTTCTCTTGCACCGATTTGCTCTGATGCTTATCTTTGTAGGTTGAGCTGCCACTGGACTGAACTCTTCCGCATGCATCTCTTCAGCTTACTACTTTCACTCCTTCTTAAGTTGAGAGATCTTGCGCACCGATAAGATAGCGCAGTTCTTCAAACCTAGCTTTTGGCAATGGCTTGGTTAGGAGATCTGCAAGTTGATTTTCCGTATTTACATATTCTAACTTTATTTCCCCTTTCTCAACATTCTCGCGTATATGATGAAAACAAATTTCAATATGCTTGCTCTTTTTATGGCATACCGGGTTTTTTGCCAAAGCAATAGCAAAGGTGCTATCACACTTGATGGCTGTAGGTTTTGCATCTTCTTCTATTTCTTCGACAAGTCTTTTAGCCATATCCCTTCACTCACAGCTGAGCTTAATGCCATATATTCTGCTTCAGCTGTGCTTAAGGCTACCGTTTGCTGCTTCTGGGATGACCACGAAATTGGATTGCCCCCTTTGAAATAGATAAATCCATTGGTACTTCTTCTATCATCTATGCAGACTCCCCAATCTGAGTCTGAGTAACCTATCAGTGCGTTAGTTTGGGCAGGCTTATAATATAAACCATATGATTTGGTACCTTGGATATATCGTAAAATGCATTTGGCTGCTCCCAGTTGTAGTTTGGATGGTTTACTCATAAACCTGGATAGAAGATTTACGACATTTTCTATATTTGGCCGAGTATTTGTCGAATAGATTAGTGATCCAATTAGACTTCTATAAACTCTTTCGTCTACTGTCTCTCCTTTATCTTCTCTGCTTAACTTTTCTGAAGTTGCCATTGGAGTAGAAATAGGATTACAGTTTTTTAATTTGAATTTTCGTATCAAATCATTTGCATATTTTTCTTGAGATAATGTAATACCTGTTGTTGTATGCTTGATTTGAATGCTGAGGAAACTTCAGCAGGCCTAGATCTGTCATTTCATACTTCATCTTCATCTCTTTTCTGAATTTCTCTATAAGCAGAGGGTTATTACCTGTGACTATCAAATCATCACATAAAGACATAATATTAGTGTATTGCATTTGTCCTTTTTGATATATACAGTAAGTAGGAGTCTATGTTTGAATGTCATGCCCTTGGTGCTTGCTTCAAGCCATAGAGAGCTTTTTGTAATTTGTATACTTTGTGTTCTTCCCCTTCTATCTCATAACCTCTTGGCTGGTGAACATACACATCTTCTTCAATTTCTCCGTTTAGAAAAGCTGACTTGACATCAAATTGATATAACTTGAATTGATTTTGTGCTGCATAAGATATACTAGCTCGAATTGTTTTTAATCTAGCTACTGGAGCAAAAGTTTCATTGAAATCTACTCAAGGAATTTGGGAGTATCCTTTAGCCACTATCCGAGCTTTATATTTATAGATAGACCCATCCTCATTTTCTTTTATCTTAAAGATCCATTTTAGACCAATTATCTCTTTATCAGGTGGAGGATCAACTAGTGTACATGTATTATTTTTCTCTACCATCTTTATTTCTTCATCCATGACTGATCTCCATATATGTTATGTTGCTGCTTCAAATGTTACAGGTGTTGTTGCTGAAAAGGCTATATCACATGCTTGATAGACATCACTTAATAATCTCATTCTTTTGGGTGATGATGATTCAAAACTAGAAGAGTCTGGAGAATTTGGGTATGTAATTATATCTTGATCTGACTCTAAGGGAATAGTCTCATTTGATTCAACCGCCAATGATTCATTGGAGAGGATGGAATCAATTGAAATTCCTGATGTTGTGGCTGTTTCAGAATCCGATGCCCAGTCCCACCTCTCTTCTTCATAGAATAACACATCTCTGGAAATAACAAGCTTGTGTAGATTTGGTTGATAAATTCTATAACCTTTTGATTCATCACTATAGCCCAGAAAATCCCTTTCTCACTTTTCTTTTCTAGTTTATTAGTTCTTTCATCACTATGGATGTATGAGTAGGCTACACATCCAAATGTTTTCAAATGTCCTATTCTAGGCTTTCTGTTTGTTAATGCTTCATAAGGTGTAACATCCTTTAAGGCTCGAGTGGGAGATCTATTAAGAAGATATATGGCAGTGTTAACTGCCTCTGCCCAGAATTCAGTGGGTAGTTGCTTGTGCAATAGCATTGTTCTTGACATCTCTCCTATAGTTCTAATCCTTCTCTTACTACCCCATTCTGTTGAGGTGATTTAGCAACTGAAAGTTGTCTCTTTATTCCATTGAAACAACAAAATTCAGAGAATTCATTAGAAAGGAATTCTCCCCCTCTATCTGTTTTTAACATTTTGATAGAGAAGTCAAACTGCTTTTCAACTAAGGCTTTAAATTGTTTAAAATAGTGAAAAGTTTGTGATTTATTTTCTAGGAAATAAACCCACATAAATCTAGTACAATCATCAACAAACAATAGATAATACCTTTTTTGTCCCATAGATGGTGTTGATGAAGGTCCCCATAGATCTGCATGAATTAGTTCTAATGGCTGAGAACTCCTCCACTCACTTGCATTTGGAAATGAAGTTCGTTGATGCTTTCCTAGAGCACATCCTTCACAGTGAATGAAAGTCCCTTTTGGTATTGGTGGTAACCCAAGAACAACACTATTCTGATGCAATTTTCTCAAATCTTGAATATTCAAGTGACCATATCTCCTATGCCATACTTGAGTAATTGAGTTGTTTGGAGCAATACAAGTGAGGGCCAAATCCTTTCCTGGTTTTAGAGTAAAAGGAAATACCCTTGTTGGGGTCCCCCTAAAAGGGTTCAGGTTGAGTCGGACCAAGTGTTTCTCATCACAGCCTCACCCGGATCCGCTTGACAGCCCCAATTTTATGTCCGTTCTTAATCCCGCAGCTAAGCAGCTTCGCGCTTCCACTTATTCCTTAAGAATAGCTCAAGAGCGCTTCCGCTCGCTCCTGCTCCGTAAGAGCACTTCCGCTCGCTCCTGCTCCGTAAGAGCGCTTCCGCTCGCTCATGCTCCGTAAGAGCGCTTCCGCTCGCTCCTGCTCCGTAAGAGCGCTTCCGCTCGCTCCTGCTCCGTAAGTGCGCTTCCGCTCGCTCCTGCTTCGTAAGAGCGCTTCCGCTCGCTCCTGCTCCGTAAGAGCGCTTCCGCTCGCTCCTGCTCCGTAAGAGCGCTTCCGCTCGCTCCTGCTCCGTAAGAGCGCTTCCGCTCGCTCCTGCTCCGTAAGAGCGCTTCCGCTCGCTCCTGCTCCGTAAGAGCGCTTCCGCTCGCTCCTGCTCCGTAAGAGCGCTTCCGCTCGCTCCTGCTCCGTAAGAGCGCTTCCGCTCGCTCCTGCTCCGTAAGAGCGCTTCCGCTCGCTCCTGCTCCGTAAGAGCGCTTCCGCTCGCTCCTGCCCCGTAAGAGCGCTTCCGCTCGCTCCTGCCCCGTAAGAGCGCTTCCGCTCGCTCCTGCCCCGTAAGAGCGCTTCCGCTCGCTCCTGCCCCGTAAGAGCGCTTCCGCTCGCTCCTGCCCCGTAAGAGCGCTTCCGCTCGCTCCTGCCCCGTAAGAGCGCTTCCGCTCGCTCCTGCCCCGTAAGAGCGCTTCCGCTCGCTCCTGCCCCGTAAGAGCGTTCCGCTCGCTCCTGCCCCGTAAGAGCGCTTCCGCTCGCTCCTGCCCCGTAAGAGCGCTTCCGCTCGCTCCTGCTCCGTAAGAGCGCTTCCGCTCTCTCCTGCTCCGTAAGAGCGCTTCCGCTCGCTCCTGCTCCGTAAGAGCGCTTCCGCTCGCTCCTGCCACGTAAGAGCGCTTCCGCTCGCTCCTGCTCCGTAAGAGCGCTTCCGCTCGCTCCTGCTCCGTAAGAGCGCTTCCGCTCGCTCATGCTCCGTAAGAGCGCTTCCGCTCGCTCATGCTCCGTAAGAGCGCTTCCGCTCGCTCCTGCTCCGTAAGAGCGCTTCCGCACGCTCCTGCTCAGCGGGAAGTGCTCTTGTGCTCCCGCTCGCTCCTGCTCCGCAGGAAGCGCTCCTGCTCGCTCCTGCTCCGCAGGAAGCGCTCCTGCTCGCCTCCGTTCCGCGGAAGCGCTTCTGCTCACGCCAGTTCCGCGAGAAGCACTACCGCTCCGCCTATTCCGCGGCGAGCGCTCCCGCTCTCGCCTGTTCCGCGGCGAGCGCTCCCGCTCTTGCCTGCTCCACGGGGAGCGCTACCGCTCTCGCCTGCTCCGCGGGGAGCGCTACCGCTCTCGCCTGCTCCGCTGGGAACGTTACCGCTCTCCCTTGTTCCGTGGGGAGCGCTACCGCTCTCGTCTGTTCCGCGGCGAGCGCTACCGCTCTCGCCTGTTCTGCGAGGAGCGCTACCGCTCTCGCCTGTTCCGCGGGGAGCTCTACCGCTCTCGCCTGTTCCGCGGGGAGCGCTACCGCTCTCGCCTGTTCCGCGGGGAGCACTACCGCACTCGCCTGTTCCGCGGCGAGCGTTACCGCTCGCGCCACCATTGTCATCGACGGCGGCGATCGCCGACCACCACCACCACCAGGGAGGCTGCCCAGATTGCCCAAGGTGACCGAAGGGCAAGCTCGTCATAATCTCAAAGTTGGCGATCCGTGTGCCCCGAAGCAAGCATTCTCATTGACTCGTCCAGAAATCGGCATGACGCAGTTACCAGAACGCCCTCCTCAAAAACTATAAAAGGGGGGTCAGACCTCCATTTGAATGGACTTTTGGACAGAGAGACTAGGGGGAGATCTGGGGTTTTCCGGCAAGGACTCTTGGAAGATCTTCGTCGACCTTCGAGCTACCCTCAGAGATCTCCCTCAACACTCTAGCTTTACTTCAAGAACTTGGGAGGATCTCGGTGGCTTGGATCCAGGCTGCTCCGCAGCGCTCCGCTCCAGGCTGCTCCACAGCGCTCCGCTCCAGGCTGCTCCGCATCGCTCTGCTCCAGGCGGCTCCGCAGCGCTCCCCTCCAAACGGCTCCGCAGCGCTCCGCTCCAGGCTGCTCCGCAGCGCTCCGCTCCAAACTGCTCCGTAGCGCTCCGCTCAAGGGCCCTCCGCTCAAGGCCGCTCCGCAGCGCTTCGCTCAAGGCCGCTCCGCAGCGCTTCGCTCCAAGCCGCTCCGCAGCGCTCCGCAGCGCTCCGCTCTAGGCCGCTCCGCAGCGCTCCGCTCCAGGCCGCTCCGCCCAAAGTTGTCCCAGAGCACGCTTCACCACGCTTGGCTCCCGGGGACTTAACAAAATCTCTGTAACGAGCGGTGACATGTCACCCTCGAAAAACAACTCTCTGTAACTCACAACATTAGTGGATCATTCAGAGCTGGGCTAGGCCCCGTGGTTTTTTCCCTTTTTGGGTTTTCCACGTAAAAATCATGTTGTCTACTGTTGGTACTCACTTTTGACTGTTTGCGCGTTCGACTCACTCTCGAGCTAAGACGGTTCAGCTCGACCGGCATAGGAGAGCGTTGAACGACCCGCAACAACCCTATTTTTGGACATGTGAATAGACATAATGAGATTGGTATTTAAATCGAAGATGTCACAATGACCTTGTGAAAAGATCACCTGATTGCCTTTTTGGATCAGTTGACCAATGTTTAATAAGCTCTGTGCAAGAGTTGGGACTTATTGAACATTATCTATGTCTCAACTCTCCATTCTCTACTTGAATTATGGGTCTCATCTAAGGATGAGAAATAGTTTATGTTCTGACTTATGGGTCTCATCTAAGGATGAGAAATAGTGTATGTTTCCACTCATATGACTAGAGCACCCACTATCCACATACCTAGTCTCATTAGTGGATTGTTTCATTGTTTTGTTACTTTTGTCTTCATTTCCAGCAAAAAACAACTCTTCTATTTTGCTTTCAAAATTTTTTACCTCTGGTTGATTTTCAGAAAACTTTGCTTCTTGTGAATTTTTGTTGAACTAACAATCCTTGGCTAGGTGTGTTGGTCTCTTACATTTTTTACACTTGTAGTAGCAATCTTGAGCTTCATGATTAGCCCTTTTGCATAGTATACAGAAAACCTGTTGTTTGGAATGCTGAAAATCAGTTTTTCCCTTTGGTTTATACTGCTTTTGAGTTTTAATAAACCCGGGTTTCTTTAAGAATTGTTTAGTGCTGTTAATTCTGATTTGTAAGGCCTGATCCTGTGATGAATTCTATCTTTTCATGCGATCTTCATGGGCTTGTAAAGATCCCACGAGTGCTGGGATGGATAGTGTCCAGATTTTTGGACTCTTCTATAATAGTAACAATTGAATTAAAACTGGAGGGAAGACTTCTTAATAATTTTGGCACAACTTTTTTATCTTCTATGTTATCTCCCAAATTTCGTATTTGGTTTATGATATTGGTTGTCCTTGCAATATGTCGTGGACACTCTCACTTTCTCTCATAATGAGTGTCAAATTCCCTCCAATATGTTTGTAATTTGATGGTGATTATCTGATTAGTACCTTTGTATTCTTCTTTTAAGCTACAAGTCCCATGCAACTTTTGCCATGGGTGAGGCCATGATCCTGGGAAAAATAGATTTGCTTATGCCTTGTTGTATCATAAGCATTGATTTAGCATCATTTACTTCATTATCAGCTAGAGTCTTTCGTGTGGCTGCGGTTGTGAATTCTTCTTCTGTTGGTCGTTGATAACCAGTCTCAACAAGATCCCAAAGCCCTTGAGACTTGAAGAGAGTGATCATTTGCACGGCCCAATATTCATATGATTCCCCTTGAAAAATGGGAACTGCAGTTGTTGCATACGAGAATGTGGACATTGTTACAGGAGTTATTGGAGGTTTTCAAACCAATAGGCTCTGATACCACTTTTGAAAATAGAAAGATCTTAATTGCCTATATCGGAACTCACAAATGTTAAAAAGACAATACGGCAGGTAAAGACAAAACAGGTAATTGAAAAACACATTCTTAAAATACTAATACACATCTGTTTTTATAGTGCAGGAAAAGTACAACAATAACAGTGATTCATAAGGGCAGCGACTGTCGGAATCGTCACCATCGCCTCTTGCTTCTCTCCACGCCTTCTTCTTTTTGCTTTTATTTTCTCTTGCACCGATTTGGTCTGATGCTTATCTTTGTAGGTTGAGCAACTACTGGACTGAACTCTTCCGCATGCATCTCTTCAGCTTCCTGCTTTCACAGCCCTCACTCTTCAAGACAAATTTCTTTTGATAAATATTATTCAAACAGGAAATTTGATTTCTAAATCTCATGCTTCTTGCCAATGATTCTCTTCTGCGGTAAAAGCAACAGCTTGTCTTGACTTCCCATAAGCTTTAAAATTGATACATATAACAAATTTTGTGGGAGGATTATTAGGAGATGGTTTATTTAGGATTAATTAATTTAGGAGATCATCCCACTTGCAGTACTGTCCACCAGCCAGCGCACGATAGAACCGGTCTCTACAGTACACCGGCCTTCCATCGGCGGCTTCCGCCGCCGCCGCTGCCAGGTCATCATCATTCTTGACCTCCATCGGAAGTCTCAGCAGCTCCTCCCTGCTGTAAATCTTTATACTGTTAAAAGCATGCAGTCAATGGTTTCTATTATTAGAATTAAGACATGCTGCTTAAAATTAATTGATTATAAGTCAATATTTCCTATTATTAGAACTAAACGCCGTAGTATTAAATGATGTGGGACTAAATTATCAGCCTCTACTATTCAGCTTCTCACTGCATTTTAAAAAAAACACAAAATCTCACCTTAGATTTTCTTTAGCTTTTGAAAAAGCTGGGATATTTGAACTAAATTCTGTTGATTCGAATACCGAATGCATGAAATTCTGCACCGGGGAAGCGAAAATGAAGAGCGATACGGCAGCAACAAGCAAAGCTCCGGTGCCGAGTAATGTCTGCTTCAGCAACTTGATCACTGGCTTCACCTGAGGATATGTGCATTTATTTTGACCAAAAATTTCATTCATTTAGAGAAGCATGCTTGTAGTGCGTTTTATAAGAGAATATCATATCAAGAATATATAAATGTTGCTAAATTGCAGGTTGCACCCCTCTTATTTTTAAAATTACAAAACCCTCCCTATAATAGTATATTTTATAACATCCATGCACAAAAAGACCCACTCCAAGAGGGTATTTTTCATAAATGGATGTAATGAAATGTAAACTTACAGAGACGGCTTTTGTAATTTCAAAAGTAAGAAAGGTGCAAACCTGTAATTATGCTAACTTCTAGGGGAGGTATTTATAATTATTCCTAAATAATTTAATACAATAGTGGTTGAACTATATAAGGTTCAGCTATATGTACCTTATATGAACCCAATAGTCTGTCACGAGCAAGAACCTGTGACGAGCAAATTTAAAAAAAAAAACTCAAAAATAACATTCTTGAGAATTAAAATGATGATATAGCAATCATATATATGGCTAAGTGAATTCAAATTCTGGTGTTTGTGGAAGGAATTAAGAACCAACCTCAGGCGGCTTTACCCACATTTGACCATCATACCACCCAGTCTCTTCATAAGGAATAACTGCTGACAGTAGCCTATCTCCAACATAACTCCATCCCTGCACATCTTCTATCTTAAAATTTAGTGAAGGAAATTTTATTTTGGCAGAGTTCCCATTAAGTGTTTGGATGGAAGCTTCTAAAGTTGGATGGAATTGGGGCTTCCAAGTTGGAATTGGAGGTCTAATTATAATGACACTGACCTCCAATTCTAATTCCACAGCCGCAATTTTGTCAAAATGAACGAATCATTACGAAGCACAACAGAATAATGAGTTAGCTTTCATGTATGATGACCATGATGACAATGAAATGAGGGGTCGAAAGCTTAATAATACTCCAGTGGCGGAATGTTAGCTCTGCGCTCAGATCCTAACCATGAAACTTGAAAATATGCCAACATCAATATAGCTGCTAATCAGGTTGGTCTGCCTTGTTCAAGCTCAACATCAATCAAGTTGATGACAACAAAGATTGTAGATTTTTCGTCGAAAGGAGGGAGGTTGACGATGAAATCCATGGAAATGTTTTCCAAGAGGAATCATGGAATTGAGATGGATTGCAGGAGGGTGATTAGCCTGCGGTCATTATTTGTAGAACTGACGAGATGCCATTAGCGCATATCATAGCTTACTACTCAAGAAGAAGGCCGCAGAGATGTGTTTTGGTGACCGAAAGAAACTGTAGTGACCGTCGAGTTGTATGCCAGCGGGGGTCTTTTGGCCTCTTTACAGTTTTTTTTTCCCGTGAAAATACACAAAAATTTGTTGAAAATTGAGTTGCAGGCTAAAATCTGTGTAGAAATTTCAGATGCTCACCATCACCACTTCATCGCATTGCACAATATCCAAACTCAATCACAATGAGAACCAACAATGATAAATTCAATTGGGATAAACTCCAAGCATATCAACTTCAAATTAAATTGAACTTTTGAAGCATGCTTACAAATTGAGAGAAACACAGCTTAAAAACTGAGAGACAAACTTGAGCAACATGATTCCTTTCTTCCTAGCAAACATAGTGCTGAGCGAAGAAAGAGAGAGGAGTTTGCTCTGGAGTTGCACACAAGGTAGAGAAGGACACTCCTTTCACGAAAACAGCCAGGATAAAATCTCACAAGAAGAAAATAATTTTGTTCTTTCCTCTGGACTCATGTTCAATAGTGGAGAAAGAAAAGTCAAAACAAGCTTCTTTTATTGGAGGAAATAAAAGGAAGAAAGACAACCCAAAACCTACTATTTTCTGAATAGGGAGATGCTTCTAGATGTATTTAAGGATGGTTTGACGGGTTCGGTAATCCTATTCTTTTATATTTTTCTTTTAAACAAAAAAATCTGCACAATTAGATGTATTTCAGGATGGTCTTGACCATCAGATGGACAAATAGATACTATCCATTTCATCAGAAATGAAAGAGGATCTGGATCCTGTATATACCCTCATAATATGATGTCTGTGTTAGAATTGAAGTGAGCTAGCGCTAGCGCCAGCGCTAGCGCCAGCGCTAGCTACTACTCGCCACTCCCCTTGTTTTGCCTATAAATAGAGGGGTACCCCCCCTAAAGAGCATCGATTCTGAAAGTGGCGAGTATCCTCAACTTTGAGCGAGTTCGAGATACCAGAGTGCCACCAGGCGAGCATCGAACTTGGAGTAAGTTCGACAGGCGAGTTACCTACTCGCGAGATAGCGCCGGCGATAGTGGATAGCGCCTGCGTTAGCGAGAAGAGAAGGAAGGAGCGAGTACCTACTCGGGAGATAACGCCCGACGCTAGTGGCTAGCGCACGCGGTAGCGAGAAGTGGAGGAAGCGAAGCGCGGCGAGCGTGCGAGTAGCTTGGAGCGCGAGCAGCGAGCTTGCGAGTAGCAGAGCTAACGCCCGGCGCTAGCGTTACCGCCGACGGTAGCGAGGAGCGAGTATCGGAGCGAGTATCACCTACGCGGTGTGCTCCGGAGGAGAAGCGGACCTTGTCCGTGACCAAGTTCTTACCTACTATTGGCTGTTGTGATTCAAGTTGGATGCAACTTGTATTCAGCCTTGTTCAGTTGTAACTAGCTACCAAAATTAGTTTTGTGAAAGCTTGTGTTCATCTATTGGTGTCCTTATTCTCCTGTTGGTTGACGTGTTCTTCCGACTACAAAATATTTCACATGGTATCAGAGGGATAGTGGGAACAAGGACGAAGCAACCAAGATGGACGGCGGAGGAGGGTATGCTAGGGGACTTGACATTGAGCTGTTTTATCAAACCAACTACAAGAAGTAGATGTCTTGTATGGAGAGCTACCTTCTTGGAGAGGATCTCTGGGAGGTTGTTGGTGGTGGGGAGCAAGAGGAAGTAGTAGCTGCCGGAGATAATGGTCCAGCTGTGAGAGCTTGGAGGAAGACCAACGCCAAGGCGGAGTTCACCTTGAAGAGAGTCATATCACCTGACTTGTTCGACCACATCATTAGTTGCAAGTCAGCGTCAGAGATCTGGATAGCCCTCGATGGGTTGTTCAACAAGAAGAATGTAGCGCGGCTACAATTCCTGGAGAATGAGTTGGCAAAGTCGACTCAAGGCGAGATGGCGATATCCACCTTCTTCCTGAAGGTAAAGAACCTATGTGGGGAGATCTCGGCCTTGGATCCTGAAGAGCCAATCTCAGAGGCGAAGTTGAAGTGGCACATACTCCGAGGATTGAGGAAGGAGTATGTCCCCTTCGTTACTTCCGTGCAAAGATGGGCTACTCAGCCCTCCCTTCTGGAGCTAGAGAACCTGCTATCGTCACAGGAGAGCTTGGCGAAGCAGATGGCGGGAGTATCCATCTCAGGAGAAGATGGCGAGGCCTTGTTCTCAGGAAAGAGGAGATCCTGGGACAAGAGAAAGAAGAACTCCGGAGATGGACCTTCATCGTCCTCTCAGAGACATGGGAGGAAGTTCCTCCCTGCGCGCGATGAGAAGGGGAGATCTCTTTGCTTTGTCTGTAAGAAGTACAGGCACATGACAAAGGACTGCCGGTCCAATCTGAAGGCCGGTCATGCTGCTAACAAGGAGGGAGATCACCAGAGAGGTGGAGGAAGAGGTGGAGGTCACCAGGGCGGTGAGAGGGGGGACAATTGTTTCCTGGTAGAGATGACGGCAACGTCAGTCGATGTCTTAGCCTCCATCAACCTCGAGAACGACTGGATAGTGGATTCCGGTTGCAGGCATCACCTCACAGGAGATATGTCCAAGTTCGACTCCTTGGAAGCATATGAAGGAACGGATACTATCATCACTGCGGATGATACGGTACATCCCGTGGAGAGAGAAGGGAAGGTGTCCCTTGGGAGTAGAGAGAAGCCAGTGACACTGAAGAGTGTGTATCGCGTGCCTGGCATGAAGAAGAACCTCTTCTCGGTGGCTAACGTCGTGGATGCTGGATACCACGTGCTGTTTGGACCGAAGGAGGTGAAGTTCCTGAAGAACCTATCGTCTGTCGATGCTGACGTCACGCTCACCGGGAGAAGGGTGAAGGATTTGTATGTTCTGTCTGCAAATGCCTACGTGGACAAGCTGAAGACAAACGACAGCGCTGTGATCTGGCGTGAGAGGCTGGGTCATGTGGGGATGGACAAGCTGAAGATGATGGCGGCAAAGGGCCTAGTGAGTGGCCTGCCCCATCTCTCTTCCTACGGCGACGGCCATGTGTGCGACGGATGCCAATATGGAAAGTCACATAGACTTCCATTTGACAAGTCGGAGACCAGGTGTAAGGCACCTCTTGAGTGCGTACATGCTGACGTTATGGGGCCGTGCGCCACCCTTACTTATGGAGGAAATAAGTATGCGCCGGTTCTGGTGGATGATTACACCCGCTATACGTGGGTATACTTTCTGAGAGAGAAGTCAGAAGTATTCAACAAGTTCCTCGAGTGGAAGGAGCTTGTGGAGGGGAGGTTGAACCGCAGAGTGGAGAAGCTAAGAAGCGACAATGGAGGAGAGTTTACCTCCAATGAATTTGCTTCTTTCTGCAGGAGGTTCGGCATTCGGCGGGAGCTCTCCTACGCTCACATCCCTCAGCAGAATGGGGTGGTAGAGAGGAAGATCCGCAATCTGGTGGAGACTACCAGGAGTTGGCTACATGCCAAGAGCATTCCCAAGGCCTTATGGGCGGAGGGAATGACGTGTTCTACTCATGTGATCAACCGACTACCTCTGAGTCCTAACAGGATGGTGTCTCCACACCAGCTCATGTTCGGGGAGAAGCCCAATGTGGGTCACATGAAGGTGTTCGGTTCTACCTGCTTCGTGCACGTCCCGGACGCTCAGAGAACCAAGTTGGAGCCGAAAACGAGGAAGTGTATCTTCATCGGCTACGATGAGCGGAAGAAGTGGGTGGAAGTGCATGGATCCGCAGACCCACAAGTTCGTCGTCTCGCGCGACGTAGTGTTTGATGAACTGGTCTCATACCAGGGAGTCTCTTCAGTGGAGCTGCCGGAGAGTGGAGAAGCTAGCAGGGAAGAAGAGTGGGTCACTGAGGACCCTACTGTGGAGTTGGAGTTATCTCCAAGTGCTTCATCGCCATCTGGCTCAGGAGGAGCTTCTGGCTCAGGGGGAGCTACGAACTCAAGAAGTAGGGAGAGCACCGCTTCAGGAGTTCAGAGAGGAGTTCAGAGAGGAGCTCAAGCAGAGGAGTCTACCGGAGTGGTAGATAGTGGCCAAGCCTTGAGGAGGTCGAAGAGGACGATCGTCCCGCCTGCTCGCTATAAGGAGGGGAACTTCGTGAGTTTGGTTTCCTGCTTCTTCGCAGGACCACTCGATGAGAGGGAACCTGCCTGCTTTGAGGATGCAGCTGGCATCAAGGAGTGGGACGCGACCATGATCGAGGAGATGGAGGCCATAGAGAAGAATGAGACATGAGACCTGGTTCCCATGGTGGAGGGCATCAAACCTGTCACCTGTAAATGGGTGTACAAGGTTAAGAAGAGAGCAGATGGAGAAGTGGAGCGGTACAAGGCAAGGCTTGTCTCTCGGGGCTTCTCGCAAACCTACGGAGAGGACTACGAGGAGACATTTAGTCCTGTCGCAAAGATGACGTCGGTGAGGACGATCATCGCTCTGGCGGCGTGCCGAGGTTGGAAGCTGTGGCAGCTTGATGTGAAGAACGCGTTCCTATACAGAGAGATAGACAAGGACATATTCATGGTGCAACCACCTAGATACGTGTCCAAGTCTCAGCCACGTCATGTCTGCAAGCTAAAGAAGGCCCTCTACGGGTTGAAACAGGCGCCGAGAGCCTGGTATGGGAAGATCGCGGAGTACTTGCAGTTCTGCGGCTACGATGCCTCAGACTCAGACTCCAGCATGTTCGTGAAGAAGAGTGTAGGTCTTCACGTGCTGGTGCTGCTGTACGTCGACGACATGATCGTGACAGGGAACAACCTTGAGGAGGTCGCGGCGCTGAGACAACAGCTTTCCATACGTTTCGAGATGAAGGATCTTGGTGAACTGCACATTTCCTTGGTCTCCAAGTTGAGAAGAGAAGAGGCGGGCTGTATGTTTCCCAGAGGGCGCATGCCGAGAGGATCGTCGAAAGATTCGGCATGAAGGAGGGGAAGAGCAGTTCCGTTCCTCTGGAGGCTGGGCTGAAGCTTCGGAAGGAAGAAAGGAGGATTCTTCCTGATCCGAAGATCTTTCGGGCATTGATGGGGAGTCTTATCTACCTGACTATCACGAGGCCGGACATCGCCTTTGCTGTCGGCCGAGTTAGTCGGTATATGCAGGAGCCGCGGAAGCCTCATCTGGAGGCAGCCAAGGGGATACTGAAGTACGTGAAGGGAACCCTTGAGATGGGGTTATCCTATGAAGAGAAGTCTGACTTCAAGCTGCATGGGTACACGGATGCAGATTACGGAGGTGACACTGATGATCGCAAGTCGACATCAGGTTACGTGTTCTTGTGTGGAGCAGTTGTTATCTCGTGGTGTAGCAAGAAGCAGGACTCTATTTCCCTTTCTACCACGGAGGTCGAGTACAAGGCATCGTCCTTAGCAGCTCAGGAGTGTGTCTGGCTAAGGAGACTAGTGGAGGATGTGGACGAGGAGGTCAGCGGACCTACTGTGCTTCGCGGGGACAATGAGAGTGCATTGAAACTGGTAACCAATCCAGTATGTCATGCAAGGACCAAGCACATTGAGATCGAGCATCACTTCATCAGAGAGAAGGTGCTGGGTGGCTTGATCGCTGTGGAGCATGTGCGGAGTGAAGACAACCTTGCGGATATATTCACGAAGCCCCTATCTACGGGGCCGTTCCGGAGGCTTCGCTCATTGCTTGGAGTTGTTCCCGGAGCTCACTTCAAGGGGGAGTGTTAGAATTGAAGTGAGCTAGCGCCAGCGCTAGCGCTAGCGCCAGCGCTAGCTACTACTCGTCACCCCCCTTGTTTTGCCTATAAATAGAGGGGTACCCCCCCTAAAGAGCATCGATTCTGAAAGTGGCGAGTATCCTCAACTTTGAGCGAGTTCGAGATACCAGAGTGCCACCAGGCGAGCATCGAACTTGGAGTAAGTTCGACAGGCGAGTTACCTACTCGCGAGATAGCGCCGACGATAGTGGATAGCGCCTGCGTTAGCGAGAAGAGAATGAAGGAGCCAGTACCTACTCGGGAGATAACGCCCGGCGCTAGTGGCTAGCGCACGCGGTAGCGAGAAGTGGAGGAAGCGAAGCGCGGCGAGCGTGCGAGTAGCTTGGAGCGCGAGCAGCGAGCTTGCGAGTAGCAGAGCTAACGCCCGGCGCTAGCGTTACCGCCGGCGGTAGCGAGGAGCGAGTATCGGAGCGAGTATCACCTACGTTGTGTGCTCCGGAGGAGAAGCGGACCTTGTCCGTGACCAAGTTCTTACCTACTATTGGCTGTTGTGATTAAAGTTGGATGCAACTTGTATTCAGCCTTGTTCAGTTGTAACTAGCTGCCAAAATTAGTTTTGTGAATGCTTGTGTTCATCTATTGATGTCCTTATTCTCCTGTTGGTTGACGTGTTCTTCCGACTACAAAATATTTCACAGTCTGCTATATTATATTGTCTATAATTAATGATGCTTTAGTGCACGACAAATTGAAGCAACATACCAGATATATCCTCAGTACGGCAAGGGACGCCAACAGTAGAGTGCCAGTCACAGCGGCCAGCACAAATCTCACCGGATCCTGCATTTACAAGAGGCGGAAAATATCAATTTACTGTAGGAAATATTTATTATTAATTTATTATACAAGAAGAAATGTTTAATAGATTCATTATTTTGATCGACTGAGAATTTTCCTGTTAAATACTTTGGAAGGACTGATCAAAGTGAGAATTTTCCTGTTAAATACCTTGGAAGGACTGAAACTTGCAGCCGCAATTGGAGCTCCAAGAACAGTAAATATCACAAAGCACAGGCCGCCGAGCCGCAGGAAAAACGCTCCGGGACTAAGTTCTCCCCAAGAGTGAAGTGTGCTGTTCTTCAAGGATGAGTACTCGTTCACCTGTGATTATTATATAATAATATGCACAGTGCTGTATATTTGCAAAACCTTTGTTCGTTTCTCGGGTTTTATTAGGAAGGAATTTGTTTTGGGTATTTCAATTCTAATTGCGGGCATCCAATTGAGCCTTTTATTCGTGGGTTTTGGTTAAAAAAGACCTATCCCCAAAACCCTTCTCATTTTGCAGGTTTTGCTCTCAGAGGCACGATGCTTTCTCCTTCCCGACGGGCTACCAAGACGAGCGGAACTCCACTTCTTCCTCCTGCGTTCTTGCGACGCTTCTCCGGTGAAACCAACGGTACCTCGCACGAACAGTGGAATGTCGGAGCCGATGTCAGGGAAGATGTCGTACTAGGCAGACTCGCGCGAGAGAGAACTGGCTAGCGCAAATACATGGACAACTATTTTCTCCTGTGCGTAGCTATTTTTAAAAGGGAGCTGATATCCGCACTGCAGTTTTGGTTATAGCACTCTATTTGGATGAGTTATTACATGATTTTTGAAAATACGTCTTGTCCATGCGTTTTTAGGAAAAGTGTTCAACACGAAAGTTGTAGATCTAGTCGAGATCCACAACTTTCGTGTTGAACATTTTTATTAAAAATGCACGCCCAAGATGTATTGCCTCCCTGATTGAAACATGGGTAACTATATCGAATTTTTGAAAATACGTCTTGTACATGCATTTTTAGGAAAAATGTTCAACACGAAAGTTGTATATCTCGACGAAATCTACAACTTTCGTGTTGAACATTTTTCCTAAAAATGCATGCACAAGGCGTATTCCCAAAATGCTCGTAATAACTCGTACAAATAGAGCCCGGAGAGCCAAAACTGTAACGCCGATACCAACCCCCTTTTAAAATTCAAGGAGCTTTCTTGTTGAAAAATCAGTGTCTATACTTCGTTTTCATTTCTTAAAATTTAATTCTTGCGTTTTAATTTAATACTGCAGCTGAATCAAAAAATTGACAGTTTTAATTTTTGTGTCGGAAAATCATCCTGCAAACAAACACAAGAATTAAGTTTTGGCTCAAAACAAAAACCTTCGGGTTTTTAATTTTGAACCAAAATCAATTCCTTTCGATCAAAGCCGGCGAAATGAATGCACGTGATTGTTTCCGATGAGACAGCCGCAGGCAGGACGGGCGGCGATGGTAACTCACCGGTCTCTGCTCGAAAGGAACCTCAATCTCCAACCCTGGATC
Source organism: Dactylorhiza incarnata (assembly GCA_033032865.1). Taxonomy (NCBI): domain Eukaryota; kingdom Viridiplantae; phylum Streptophyta; class Magnoliopsida; order Asparagales; family Orchidaceae; genus Dactylorhiza; species Dactylorhiza incarnata. The sequence goes on along the minus strand of JAWHQI010000088.1, from coordinate 2,852,463 downwards.
CCAGCTCTGGCCGGTTGTTCGACCATCCGGTTCCTCTTTTAATGCTCTGACGACGGGGACATGGAGAAATCTCGTCGGCAGCAGTCTCAAGCTTTGAAGATGAGGTATGTGGCCACTCCGGCCAGCTTGTTCTCCGGCGATCCTTGCTGCAGTGGTTGAGGAGTAATTAGAGACGTGGAGGCGAAGCATCTTTAATTGTGCGGCTTTAATTCCTTGACGGGTTGAATCTTATTGTGTTTAGAAGATGTATACGGGTTTGTTTGTGGCCGTGCATATTTTAATAGGAAGGAATTAATATTTGAGCTGATTTTGGAGTTCTTATCCGAGTTTTTATTTTTTATTTTGCTTTGTGGCTAATAGAGTTGTTTGGTCGCCTGGAAAGCGTGTGGGGCGAATGGCGTGGCACGTGGCGCTTTCCTTCTCACACGCTTTTGCTGTGTGCTCTTCCAACATCTTTTGGTGACGTAAAATACAATTAGTGCATAAATGATAAATCACTGAAAATATTTGGATTAATGGTATTATCATTTAATTCTTGCCTTTTATGCATTATTTTCTATTAAGATGGAATGTTTTTTGAAATAAGTTCTTAAGAATCTTGGGAGTTGTAGGTAGTCTTCAAAATGTTGAACTTTGTACGGAAAGTATTAAGTGCTTGATGCACTATTAAGGTTTCAGGGAGAGCATAATCTCCATCTCCTACAATTTGGTCTGAAAATAAATCATTTTCAGTATGTTGTCGCGGACATCGCCTCCATCCGAATACCTCCTAGAGAAGAGGTCTTGAATCAGTGTTTTGATTTCAGCAATCGATGACAACTTGTATCTCTTCCCAACGGAAGCCAACAAATCTCTGGCGACGACTGTGTCGGGGAAACCACTCAATAGGTGATCAGGAATTGAACGCTTCATAGTTAATAAACAGATCTTTTTGGACTTCTTCCACACAACATAATGATCTTTCTCAACTTGAGTGTTAATCGTTGTAAGATCTGCATGTTGGTCGATATTTATGGTCATTTCAATAGTTGTTAGCATTAGTGCGAACATAATGACGGACTTCCATTTCTTGAAGTTTAACACAATGAGTTTCTCGATGGTGGTCGTATTATTATGAACTGTACATGTGACTGTAGAGAGAGAACATAAATATAAGAGACAATATAATAACAATGGTTATAAGAACCATAAATAGCACACTAGATGGAGAATCCAAATTCGTTAGAGCGCAACATCTTTGGTCAGACGACACGTCACGCAATTAGTAATCATCTACACAAGAATGAGCAACAATTATGATTGAGTTTTTCATAGATCTACCATCTTTTGGTGAAATAGATTACTAAATCTTCGCACTACTGTCCAAATGTCCATGTGTATCCCTCTAAATCTATTGTGCAAACACCACTTTTGGGTGAATGATTGTGCACTAGTCTTAGAGAATTTCCTAAAACATGTGAAACTGTATGTTGAAACCGAGAACCGGTCTCTTGTGGAGTTCGGGGTCCAAAAAAAGGGGTGTCCACACACTTATTTCTCTCAAGGGAATACAAGGTTGTACACAATCCTGTACACAATCTCTGCTCGGCGAATACAAGGTTGTGCATAATCCCTGCTCTTTGTGAGCGAGTCGTACGCTCGGAAAGAAAAGTCCAACCCTGCATATTCGGCGAGTGGCGCTGAGTGGGGTTAAGAAGACTCAACACCTCCCAAGAGCCCCGCTCAACCAAGCAACTCTCTGAGAGAGTCATAAAGCCAGTTGGAGGGTTCTGGGCACGCTCTTCCGCTCGAGGAATTTTCACCTCAATGCTAGAGGGCAATCCCAGACCCTTGCGCCACATGTCAACCAGCGCACTGTCAAGAGTCGAGCGCAGTCGCATCAGTCTCGACTGACCGCTCCGCTGCAAGGCCTGAAAAGAACAAAACAAATTTTTACAAAAAATTCCGAGTAAAAAACTCGTTAAAATCCTAACCAAAACCCAACATCTCACGGGCGCGCGCGCACCAGGAACGGTCGGCAAATGTAGCGCAACCAACCGCACAGGGCACGCGAACAAGCGCACCCGCCCTCGTACGGCTGCGCGCATCCGGACAGGCGCCGACCATTCACACCACCTACGCGCCGCCCGACCACCACCGGACGCACGACCGCACGTGGCCGGTTCGACACCAGCCACGTATGTCGAGCGCGACACTCGGGCACGGCTGAGCACCACTCGATAGGCAGCCCCAGGCGCCGCTCGAAGAGTAGCCCGAGCGCGCCACCCGAGCAAGGTCGAGCGTCGCTCGACAGGCGGCCACGGGCGCCGCTCGACAAGCAAGTCGGGCGCCGTCCGACGCGTGACCTTGTGCACTGGCCACGCCCCGCTCGACGCGTGGGTTTGGTCACACGTCCCCAGACGGGGACTGTCCAGTCGCACGTCGGCCGGTCGCCGCCCGGCACGCGACCAAGCGTGCCGGCCGGTCGTCGCCCGGCACGCGACCAAGCGCGCCGGCCGTTCGCCGTCGGACACGCGACCAAGAGCGCCGAGTGGAACCACGCGCGTACCCCAACCGCATGTCGCGACGCCGTTGGCACCCCAATCGGTCGTCCGCAGACCGGTGAAACCGCCTCGACACGATCTTTCCCTCTTTTATTTTTTCCTCGCAAGGAGCGGAGAATTGCTTACCTCTGGCATGGTACAGAACGTTGCACGAAGTTGACAATGATCTGAATTACCGCGAAGAAATCAAAACCTTTGCACTCCTACACGCAGTCATCCAGACTCCGGAGGTTTGGGGGGCTTATGATATGCTCCCGTAGATTTATAGGCACTCTCGGGGTGCATTTTGAGGAGACTCCACTAAGGAGAGGTGGAATTAGTGGGGTCAAAGTCCAACACTCCAACCCATGATCACGGGAGTGGAGAAATCCGCCGCGTGCAATTCGCGCTTTATCGACGCCAGGCACAGTCAAGGCCGCACCCAACTATTGGGGAGTAGTTAGCCAACACCACACTGGTGGGGTGCGGGTAGCCCGCACCCCCACCCCCCATGGTGGGGTACGGCCAAGCCGCTCCGCACCTTGGTGGGGTGCGGCCAAACCGCACCCCCATAGTGGGGGGTGCGGCCAAACCTCACCCCTCATAGTGGGGGGTGCGGCCAAACCGCACCTCATGGGGGTGCGGCCAAGCCCCTTTCCGTCTTGCGGGGGATGCGGCTGTAACTGCACCCTCTCGGCGGGTGCAGTCGGAGCTCGTTTTCCCTTCAAGGGACGCGACCTCCCATTTCCCGAGTTCGTTACACGCTCGGAATGCTCTCGCGTTCGTTGCGCGCTCAGAATGCTTTCATGTTCGTTGCGCGCTCAGAACGCTTCCGTGCACGCTCAGAACGCTTACACGTTCCCGACACGTGCGCAATTAATCTTTCTTAATTTCTCAGATCGCAGGTCTCATTCGTCGACCACCTTCAACGAAGCTGCCCGAATTGCCCAACCTGCCCAAACTGCCCGAAAGGCGAGACAGTTATTTACGAAAAATGGCGATCTGTGTGTTCCAAATCGGCGAACATGATTCGTCCGTCAGGTGGTTTACGGTGGTTACGATGACAAAATTACCGTGCTGCATCTGCCCATGACTATAAAAATAGCTCATAGCCTTCATTTCAAGACAGCTTGCCTTCTGCACCCGAGAGAGCTCCGTTAAAGATTTCCTCCGAGTCCTTCGGCGCTCGAAGATCTCCTTCGGCCTTTGAAGATCTCCTTCGTGGACTTGAAGATTTCCTTCGCTTCGGAAGACCATCTTTCTAAGCGATTCGGGGATCCTTCGGGTCCTGAAAGGCGACTAAGCGATCTCACTTTCGTTCCTAGAAGAAGAAGTACTTAGCTTTCCGAGAGGTGACCTGTCACCCTCGGAGTTCTCTCTCTCTCTCTCAATCATTGTAATGAGCTGCGACCTGTCACGCTCAAATTCTTAGTTTCCAATTGTAACCCCCAGCATATAGTGGAATTTGGCTGGCACAGCCCCAACCACGTGGATTATTTTTACCCTTTCCGGGTTTTCCATGTTAAAAGTCTTCGTGTCACTTATCGATTCAGTCATTGACTGTTTGCGCGCTCAGTTCGCTTCCAAGCTAAGGTGGTTCAATTCGCTTCCGAGCTAAGGTGGTTCAATTCGACCGATCTACCAGAGCACCTGTGCGACCCGCAATAATAATGTTTTATTTGAGTCTTGTATGATGTTTGAGTCCTCATAATTGATGAAAAGCTCCAAAAAACAAATGGAGTGAATCCAAATGTTTGGTGGGAGCCTTTCGTGAAGGAAATGATGAACCAATTAGTCTCACCTTGCCAATTTATACTCTTGTTAGTAAGTATACAAATGCATTCACTCTTTTTATTTATTCAAAGGAACATAAGGAGAAACTATGAACCACACACACGCGCGTACGCACCGCGCTGGATCCGGATTTGGGATTTGGGGAATAATTGAATTGAATTGTATTTTTGTACAAAATAGTTTCACTACTTTTATTCGGGAGCTGCATCGAATAAGAAGTCGGAGTTGCGTCGAGTAGAGCTCGAAGTGGCGTCGACAAGCTCGCTGAAGTTGGAGTTGCGTCGAATGGAACTCGACGCACCCGTCTGCGTCGACTGGAACTCGACGCACCCGTCTGCGTCGACTGGAACTCGACGCACCCGTCTGTGTCGACTGGAGTTGCATCGATAAGAACTCAAACTGACCACCTTGCGTCGATAAGTTTTCAATGCTTGCGTCAACAACTAGTTCGTCGGCTTGACCTGTGTCGATAAGAACTCAACGTAGCGTCGAGTTGCGTCGATATGATTTCGGCGCAACGTCGATATGAATTCGACGTGACGCAGTTATTACGCGTATTTTTTCTAACCGTTTCTTTTACACGTTTTTCTCGTCATTACTCTCTTACATTGGAAATCTCAAACGTCTCACTGTACGATTAACACTTACCAATTATAACTGTTGCAATTAATTACGTGTTAATTTTTTGAGGCTCCTATATGGGAGAGTTTTCCGAATCGTTTCATTATGCCTTTTACGCTTTCGGAAATCTACTCTCTCTTTCTCTGTGCTGACGTCGTTCCCGATCGCAGCAAGGCGCACACACTATAAGGCATCTCCTGATCGTCTTCCTTAGCTCACAAATTGCTCTTGATCGGCGATAGAAAGCCGAGTTCCCTCCAGTCTTCCTCCCGAGAGCTCGCGATCATCTTCCTCTCGATAGCTCGCAGTTCCGATTCCGTTCGCAGGCGATCGTCATCTCCGTTCGCTAGGGTTTCACGCAAGGGTTCAAGGCTCGATCCAGGGTCTGATTCCTGATCTCCTTCCAGGTACACTATCGTTCCAGGGTTTTAGGGTTCCAAGATCGATTTTTTTTCTGTTGATAACTTCTCATAAAGAAGTTATTTTCACTCATATTTTGTACCCATTTGTTAAATATATTTGTTAAATATTTGTTAAAAATATATTAAACATGTGTGATTTGTTACTTGGTGAAAGTTTGGGTATTATCGTCATTTTCACATGTTTTTGTACAGAAATCCCAAATGCACCTAGCTTGGACGGTCAAGAATTATGCATATTTGGAGTGCAGAAAATATGTTATAACATATTATTGTAGTTCAGAAAAAGTTGTTACAACATATTGGGCGCTGTTTGAAGCAGTTTAAAGGATGCGGAAAATATGTTATAACATATTATTGCAGTTCAGAAAAAAATGTTATAACATATCGGCGGAAATTGAAAAATCAGATTCGAAATTAATCAGTTTTGGGCAGTTACGACAGCCAAGGGATGCATCTATTCGTCCATATGTGGTCTCTAAGGGGGGCGTATGACTACTTAAGTGAAGAAGGAGAGAGAAATATGGATCTATCACATATTTTGAGTGGAGTCATCTTCTCCATTTTCGCAAAATTGAAGGAGAAAACCAGGGAAGAAGAAGGAAAAACTGAATTTCAGCGTCATGTACTGTAAGATCTTTCTAATTTTGCGGCGTTCTTTTGTATTTATGAATTAAACTTTTCAAGTCTTGTATGAAGAGAGTATTGTGTGTGTTTTGATGGTTTGATTTCTCTATTGTGAGTTTGTTTGATGAATTATTCTTGGTGTAACTTATGAATTTATTAATGAAACTTTTGGCTTATGCTTTCATCTTCTATTTCGCTACGAGAATCGAGAGAGGAGTTGCGTAGTATTAGTTTGAATGCTATCTTATTACACCGCGAGAATCGAGAGATGAGTGGTGTAAATTTTCAACCAAAAGTTTTTACCCTTACGGTGTGTTTCGAGATTCGAGAGAGGAGAAATGCAATCGTTCATAAGTTCGCCGTAGTAAAGAAGAGAGGAAGAGATTCCCTCCTCTTGCTAGCATTTCCGACTTCTTTTCTATGCAATAGTCTTTATTCTTCCTAAGTTAGAGATGACTAGGGGAATATAGAATGTTAAGATTTCCGAGATTCGAGAGATGATGATTTCTTCCATAAAAGTCGTTGCAAGATAATTTTATCAAACATTCTCACCTAATATTATTTTCGTGTATCATTCAACATACACAGGAAATCTGAAATACAAGACTGTTTCCTTCCCAACTGGTAAAAAGTATTTTTAAATAGTTTATTTAGTTTAAATCTTCTTTAGAGTTTGTATTACTTTTCATAATCACTTCATTTAATCTACTTGGATTTAAAGAAAATGGTGTAACTATTATTTGCAAGCGTTAGATTAATCACTTCTCCGAGGGAACGATCTCTACTCACAATTTATTACTTGATCTGACACGTGCACTTGCGTATATACCATTTTCCGCGTATCAAGTTTTTGGCGCCGTTGCCGGGGAAGTGCGATGAATATAGTGTTTTTCTTGCAATATTAGTGAACCTGAGTATTTAGAGCTCAAGTTTTTCTTTTTCTATTAGATAAATTAATTGTGAAGTTGTCTTTTTTTTAATTCTCTTTTCATTGTTATTTAAAATTTTCTAAGCGGGCCTAATAGTGGTTTTGTATTTATACAGATAATTTATGCATCATTTCAATTTGTGAATCCACCCCTACAAATCATGTTTTCTTATTCTCAATGTCGATGGTGCGGGTCTTATAATCATAATAGTGATGAATGTTATATAGGAGACCGTAGTTATATTTCATATGACTCACCCTATGCGGCACCAATATCCTATGATATGTCATATGTCGAGCCTAATTCTTATAATTACGCACATCCACAACGAGTATCGTTCCCTTATTTCAGCTCGACCCCTCAAAGGCCGAGAAGAAATGAGAAACAATGTTTGTTTTGTCATAGCACTGACCACACATTAAAAGATTGCATTGCATTTCAACGTAAAAGGGAAGAGGAGGATGAGCCGGCTATTCAAATCGTCTCGTCCTCTTCTCATTCCGACGTTTCTTCCACCTATGATGATATATACGCAATATCACTGTGTCTACGAGGGAGTGTTGCGGATATTCCTATCATAATTTCTGATGATTGGTGCTAAGACATAGTGGAACCTTCTCTCTACGCATTCATCATCTCTTTTGGATTCACCCCAGGAGGAACCAATCCGTATATTCTCTGATACTGTGTTTGACACAGTTCCTCCATTGCATAAACTTTCTGCACCCATTTCCTCTGATACTGTTGTAGCCATCCAGCAGGGCGAGGTTACAGAGATTATAGTCGAGTCGCAAAAGTTCGACGAGGAAATCTCACAGGTTGAGGAAGTATCCACTTCCTCGCTCGTTGATGATGCCCATGTCGCTTGCGTGACTCCTATACTGTCTGACATCTCTTGCCCTGCCTTGGATGTTAACAACAGTGTACGTGCTTTGGATCCTGTTGAGAGTGAGACCGGGACCACTCCCCTGATTTTTAATTATTTAAGTCTTTCTTCTAATTTATTTCCTAAACCCCCTTCGCCATCTGAGTCTATGCAAGTTGATGAGTCGGAGGTGCATCAGGAGGATAGGGAGCGACAAACTCAATTTGATGTGGTGAGCATCCTCTTTTGTGAGGAGGTTGATCCCTCCTTCATTGAGGCAGCTCTACTTGTTGCTTTCTCCCCATGTATTGTCCCTGAGGACGATGACACCTTGCTAGACAAGGATATATATTTTTATGAGATGAGTGAGGAGCATACCTCCTCCTCCTTCTCTTACTTTCTATTTCCCTTACCTGTGAAGTTCATGTATTATTATTCAGGAGAGGGAGTAACTGTGTTATCTCTGTATTGGTACCCGTTACCGCAACGAATATTAAGGCAGTTACCTGTTCACTTTATCTTTCATAGGCCAATAATTTAGAATATTTGTAAGGCCTGAATAAGTCATGCTGGGAAGACAATAAACCAAGAGTTATCTTATTTTTCCTGTATTTTTATTTTTTTTCCAAGTCTGGTTTATTTAGTTGAATTTTATTTTTGTTTGTCTATTTTTCCTTGTTTGTTGGAGCTCATCACTGCAGGTACACTTCATTTGGGCTTATCATCTAAATATTTGATCTTATTTCGCCTCCTGAGCATGTAAAAAGAAGAGATTTGAAGAAGCTTCAGATTGTTAATTTCAGGGGAGTATTTATATTCAGTTTTTATTTTGAATGATTAAATCTTTTTTATTCAAATATGATTTACTGTACCAATTTTTCAAAAAAAAAAAATTGCTAGAGACTACCAAAAGCTTAAGTGTGGGGGTATGAGAGTAACCTCCACCGATTGGGTGATGGATAGTTTATTGCATAATAATTTGTGGAACCTTACTCTTATTTCAAGTTATGCAATTCATTTTAATTGGTAGACTTGTCATTCCTAAAAATTCAGATTTCTGCATTAGAAGTTAGTAAGATATGTTAGAGTTCCTTTATGTATTTCCTCTATGCACAATATTCATTAAACAATGATTTACTCCCTACAAAATAACTTTATTAACTTCCAAACATATTGTGGAGGGGTGAGCAAGAAATGAGTCAATGTTGTAAGCTAAGACATGGAGTGTATGCAGTTAATTGATAAAAATGATTAAGGACGCCTTTTGATAATTTTGCACCATAAAGCCTACAATTGTTTTGATTATCCCTAAATCTTTGTGCTTGAGCTTTGCCATTTTGATACGCATTGACTATACACAATTTCCCTATAAATTTTACTAGTTATTTCTTAGTAAATTTTCCAACTTTGGGTGTTTAATAAAAGAAAAAAAAAACAAAATGTGTATCATAGTGATATGTGGCCTAAGTATGTGTGCACTTACTTGGAATGATCCCAACTATGTTCATAAATAAAAAGAGAAAAAAAAGGTATAATGACATAGTGATATGTGGTCTAAGTATGCGTACACCTTCTTGGAATGATCTCAACTATGAACATAAAAAAAGAGTACGATGATTAATAAACCTCAAAGTATGGAGAATTATTAAGAATTTTAACTAGGAAAATTTCTTCCACTATCAAAATCCATCCTTAAGTTCCTTACCAAGCCAAAGTGACTCCTACTGCAAGTCCTTATGATTTCTATTAAAATTGAACTACTTAACTCTTGTGGAAGCCAAATCAAAGACTCATATTATTCTTATCTTTTCCAATTATGAGGAAGTTTAATGAGTTAAGTTGTTTGGGAGTGAATGATTTTAAGGAATAGCACACACAACACTAGGAAAGCATAATTGAACTTTAACTCTTATCAAACTAATGGATTTGTGCATGTTTGAAATTTTAATGATTGACATGTTTACCAACTATTAATGCGAATTACTTGAGAATTCTTGATTAAATATATTTAAGGGTAAGGAGACTCAAATTTATGTGTTGATAGATATTCACTCATTCAATTAGTTTTAATGATATATCTTTGCTCGGGGCTAGCAAAGAGCTAAGTATGAGGGTGTGATAACTTCTCACAAAGAAGTTATTTTCACTCATATTTCGTACCCATTTGTTAAATATGTTTGTTAAATATTTGTTAAAAATATATTAAACATGCGTGATTTGTTACTTGGTGAAAGTTTGGGTATTATCGTCATTTTCACATGTTTTTGTACAGAAATCCCAAATGCACCTAGCTTGGACGGTCAAGAATTATGCATATTATTGTTATAACATATTATTGTTGTTGCGGGTCGCTTAGGGCTCTTGGTAGACCGGTTTACTTGAACCACCTTAGCTCGGGAGCGAACCAAGCGCGGAAACAGTCAATTTGAGATTCATTGATTACACTGGACTTTTTAGCGTGGAAAACCCGGAAAGGGTAAAAATCCACGTGGCCGGAGCTGTGCCGACCAAACTTCCACTATCTTCTGGGGGGTTACAATTATAGACTTAGAAGTCGAGCGTGACAGACCGCTGCTCGTTACAATAATATAGAGAAAGAGAGAGAATTCCGAAGGTGACAGACCACCTCCAGAAAAACTAAGTCCTTTCTCCTTCTGAGAAAGGTGGAAAACAAAAGTGAGAACGTCCTGGAGAACAAAAGTGAGCGCGCTGAGCCGGCTTTCGGGAAGAAGGAAATCTTCGAGTCCGAAGGAGAATTCCGCGAAAGTCTGCAAGAAGCTCTCCCGGGTCCAGAAGGCAAGGTCCCCTCAAATGAAGGCTCTGGGCTCCTTTTATAGCTTTGGCCGGGGGTAGCCCGGTAATTTCGCCGTTGTAACCACCGTAACTACCTGGTGGACGAATCATATTTTCCGGTTCAGAGCACACGGATCGCCATTTTTCGTAATTGACCATCTTGCCCCTTGGGCAGTTCGGGCAGTTCGGGCAGTTTTGTTGGAGGCGAAAAATGCGACAATCTATTTCTGAAATGTGAGAAACTGGAAAGACGAAAAGTGAGCATGCTAGAAATACAAAATGTGAGAAGTCAGAAAAGACAAAAAGTGAGCTGAGCGCGCTCAGAAGCATTCTGAGCGCGCAACGAACGGAGAAGCAATCTAGGCAACTGGGAAAGCGATCTGAGAGTGCGATGAACGGAGAAAATGTCCTGGTCGCTTTGTGAGGCGTTCTGAACATGTTATGAGCGCGGGAGCGCTCCAAGTGAAATTCGGGGCCCAAAGGGCGAGCGAGCCTGGAGAGGGCGGACACCCCCAAACCCCTTCACGGGAAGGGGTCTTGACCGTACCCCACTAGGGGTGCATCTAGGCCGCACCCCAAGGGGGGTGCAGCTTGGCCGCACCCCGCTAAGGGTGCGGCTTGGCCGCACCCCACTAAGGGTGCGGTTTGGCCGCACCCTAAGGGGGTGCGGCTTGGCCGCACCCCACTAGGGGTGCGGTTAGGCTGCGCCCCCGTGGGGGCGGCCTGCGCTCTACCGTGCGGTAGCGCTTCCGCGCGGTAGCGCCGCGCGGTAGCGCTTCCGCGCGGTAGCGCTTCCGCGCGGTAGCGCCGCGCGGTAGCGCCGCGCGGTAGCGCCGCGCGGTAGCGCTTCCGGGCTTGGCCGCACCTCGCTAAGGGTGCGGCTTGGCCGCACCACACTAAGGGTGCGGTTTGGCCGCACCCTAAGGGGGTGCGGCTTGGCCACACCCCACTAGGGGTGCGGTTAAGCTGCGCCCTCGTGGGGGTGGCCTGTGCGCTACCGTGCGCGCTATCGTGCGGTAGCGCCGCGCGGTAGCACTTCCGGGCGGTTTCGGGTGGTTGGCCATGGAGGGAGTGGACTTGCCCACTCCCCCATTCTCCCCCCATCATGGTAGTGGCCTTGGGGAGTAACTACCTCCTCTTACGCGTATAAATGAGCAGGAGCCTTGTATGAATACACATCATAAGCCCCCAAAACCTTCGGAGTCCAAGCTTTCGTGCGGAGGAGTGCGAAGGTTTCGCCCTTGTTCGCGGGAATTTCGGTTGGTTGCGGGGTGCGTTGGACCATGGTGGAGGTAAGTCATTTTTATTTTCGAAAAAAGAGGGAGGAGCGCGTACGTGCGCGAGGGTGGCCGGAGTCCACGCGCGCGGTCGGCAGTCGGGAAAGCGGGCGGTCGGCACCCGTGCTCCCTTCTGCGCGGCCGGGATCATCGGAGCGCGCGCGCGGTCGGCGAGTGTGGGCCCCGCGCACGGCCAAGCCCGGCGGTAGGCGTGGGCGGCCGGCGCCCGCGCGTCCCCGCGCGTTCCTGCGGCGGGTCGGAGCCGGCCGAGGGGGTCGGGCGACCGGCGCCCGCCCGCCCTCGCGTGCGTGGCCTCGGTCGGCCGAGGGTGCGGGCGGTCGGCGCCCGCGACCAAGGTCGTGCGCGCGGGCGGCTGCTGCCCGTGCAGGCTCGCGCGCAGAGGAAGTCAGCGCCCGTGCGCTCTCGTGTGCGGACGAGTCTGGCCGAGGGAGCGGGCGACCGGTGTTGGCGCGCCGGTGCATGCGGTTGGTGCTGGCTTGTATTTGTCGCGTGTCCCTTTGGCCTTTTCGTTACCATGTTCTGACGTTCGTGATTATGTACGTCTTTCTTATTTTCAGGGTTCGAAACGGGGAGGCCATTCGAGGCCAATGCACCTGCGCTCTTCTCTTGACGGCGTGCGGATTGACATATGGCGTAAGCGGTTCGGGTTGCCTCCAAATGTCGAGGTGAAGATTCTGCGGGTGGAGGAACGCGCTCAAAACCCGCCTACCGGTTTGAAAGTGGAGGTTAGATCTTAAGTTACTCTAGAGGGGGGGTGAATAGAGTATTAAAAACTTTTCCTTGGTTTTTCTAGCGGAATTAAAATAGTGTTATATATATGTGTAAGCAGTGAGATAGATATAAACAGAAAAACTGAATAAGTAAAAATCACACAGCACAACACAAAGAAATAGACAATCACAGAGGACACAAGGAATTTATAGTAGTTCCCCAAAAACTTGGGTACATCTACTCTTCTACCACACTTGGTAGGATCCACTAGGAGATTGTTGATCAGGTTCCCTCACACCAAGGGATTTTTGATAAGGTGTCCACACACCAATGGGAGTTTGATCAGGTGCCCAATTCACCGATAAGCTTTTGATAAGGTGCTTAAAAACCACACAAGGATTTTTTGATAAGGTGTCTTGCCACCAGTGAGTTACACGTTTGAAGGGAGTATTAACCCTGTACAGAATGGAATGGAGAGGGGTTTAAGTGTTCTTCTCTGTCAAGATGTATAGAGAAGACTCTAGTAGATTTGATGTTGAAATGCTCCTCTGTCTGATATGGATTTGTTTGACAGTAGATGTTGCTGGAGCTTTTCTTGAAGAACTAATCTTCCTGTAGCTGATTAAATTGAGAGAACAAGTTCTCCAATTTGTTGTTGCTCTTTTGAAGATCTGAATGCTTGTTCTTCTTCTTCTTTCTTTCTTGAATCTTGCAGCAGGAAAATACTGAGAGGTGGTGTAGCTGTTCTCAGAAAGTATGTGCTGCTAGCAGAGAAGAAGATGAAGTTCTGTGCTCTGAATAATGCTTGGCAGGAAGAAGATGATGATCTATGCTTTTATTCTTCCTGTAAATCTCTTTATATTTGTTCTGTCGATTTCCTGTACAGCAAATATGTAAAGTATTCCATATTTTTTTGATCTGTCGTATAAACTTGAGTATATTCTGCTGTATATCTTCTCCTTTTTCAAATATATGACAACTATTAAATGCAGATCCCTTATATTAAGGGATATAATATATCTGAAAAGATATTCTGGGAACAGTACAGCTGCACGCCGTAATCTCTTTCCTTTTTCCACGATTTGTCCTTTTCTGCTGGGAGTGTCAACGACTATAACTTAAATAATAAAGAAATATGTTTCCTTACTTGATCTGATTGGAAAGAGCTGTTGCCTTCGTCGATCTGTGTTCAGAGAACTGATATATAACTGATCTTTAAGTATTAAATAATCTGGAATCTGTATTTGTCGATCTGAGCTTCAGTAAACAATTTGTCGAGCTCTGGCTGGAAACTGTTGAACGCTGCCTGGAATTCGTCGAGCGCTGCTCAGAGAATGTCGAGCGCTGGCAGCCATTTGTCGAACGCAGAGATGGCTGAATTTCGTCGACCGCTTCCTTGATATTTCGTTGATCGCCGTCCGACAAATGCTGAGCGTCGTTCGACGAATGCCGAGCGTCGTTCGACGAAAGCTGAGACTTAATGAAATTTCTAGTTCTAACAACCAAAATTCTTCCTAAACTCTTGACCCATAAACTATACATTGGGGTCAACTTGTCCTTAGTTAACATATAGTGATCCTAGCCCAAATCACAAATAGGGTTGTTCCAACAATCTCCCCCTATTTGGGTTAGGACACTATTTGATAAATATTGAAAATAAACAAATAGTAAAACATCAAAAACAACGGAGCATAAATATATCTGATATTATTTTGAGTATTTTATCAGATATGAAATGAAAAGCACTCTGAGTTTTGAAAATACAGTACAATAAGAATAAAACTGAAAATACAACCAGAACCTGAATTATCTGAATTTTGCTGCTTCTGAATTCTGAAATTCTGATTTTGTCTGATCTGTGTTGTTCTGAATTCTGAATTGAATCTTTATCTGATTTCTGAATGTGTTATCTGCTGCTCCTTTTAAAATCCAAAGACAACATTCTGAAATCTGTATATAGATATTTTGAAATCTGAATCTGCAAACTGCTTTCTTCTTTTGATCAGCTTTATAAATTTGATTTGCTATGCTGTAGCAAAAATTGATACTGAATTAGCTAAAACAAAATTTTCCTTCTGAGCTGAATCTGCATCTGAATTACAGAATACTTTTCTGAAACAGTAAACTGTAATCAGCAAGCTGCTGTAAGCTTTATCAAGCTGTTCTTTAAACAGTAGCTCCCCCTGAGAGTGTCTCCCCCTAAGTTCTGGAGGTTCTTCAGCTTTCTCTCTTGCCTAGATTATAGAACAACTCCCCCTGAGCAAAACATTGCATCAAATGGAGCTTGTTCATGCAAAACTTCTCCCCCTGCCTAGTTTTAGGAAAAGCCTGAAGCTAGGCCCCTTGAAGAAGGGACATTTGATGGAGGTAGGGTAGGATTCAAGTTATATATTGCTGTTGTTCCTGCACAATAAAATAGAGATCAAGTGCAAAGGGAACTAGAAAGAGAAGCAATTCTGTAGATATTCAGCTAATAAAACAAATTATTAATGAAGACAGGCTGAAATAAGAAGCTTCAGAAAAACTGGGTTCGACGAAAAATGTGTTTTCGTCGATCTTGGTTCGACGAACATGATGACTTCGTCGATCTCCGTTCGACGAAAAACTTGATTTCGTCGAGCTTAGTTTAATGAAGAGCTGGGTAAGTAGAAAACTTAAATTTTTTTTAATAAATTGAGTCTCCATCTATCATGCCCAACTGATTTATAAAGAAAATATGTTTCTTTTCATCCAAGGGCTTGGTGAAAATATCTGCTCTTTGCAAATCATTAGAGATGAACTGTAGGAAGATTTTGTTTTTATCCACATTATCCTTAAGGAAGTGGTGCCTAATCTCTATGTGTTTAGTCCTACTATGGAGAACTGGATTTTGTGTTATAGATATTGCACTAGTATTATCACAAAATATCATTGAATTATTTAAGTTGACACCATAGTCTAGGAGCTGATTTTGTATCCACAATATCTATGAGCAGCAACTGCCAGCAGCTATGTATTCAGCTTCAGCTGTTGATGTGGACACAGATGTTTGTTTCTTACAAAACCAAGACACAAGCCTATCACCAAGAAACTGACAAGTTCTTGATGTACTTTTCCTGTCTACTCTGCATCCAGCATAATCTGAATCTGAGAATCCAGTTAATTCAAATTCAGATGTTGTTGGATACCAAAGTCCTAGATTAGGGCAACCCTTTATATATCTCAAAATCCTTTTTAATAAAATTAAGTGAGATTCTTTGGGGTAAACTTGGAATCTAGCACAAATACAGGTAGCAAACATTATGTCAGACCTACTAGCTGTTAAATAAAGTAGTGAGCCAACAATTGCTCTATATACTTTTGAATCAACAGGTTTCCCTGATTCATCATTATCAACAACAACATTTGAGGGCATTGGTGTTTTCATGGTGGAAGAATCAGACATACCAAATCTTTTCACTAATTCCTTAGCATACTTAGATTGGGATATGAAGATTCCATTTGGAGTTTGCTTCACTTGAAGACCAAGGAAGTATGATAACTCACCCATACTACTCATTTCAAATTTAGATTGCATTAGATTAGAGAATCTTTTGCACAAATTTGAATCAGTAGAACCAAAAATAATACCATCTACATATATTTGAACTAGCAAAGTTTTATTTTTATGTATCCTGAAAAATAGTGTATTATCTACTATGCCTCTACAGAATTTATTCTCTAGAAGAAAACTAGTTAAAGTCCCATACCATGCTCTAGGAGCTTGTTTGAGACCATAAAGAGCTTTCTTAAGCTTAAATACAAAAGAGGATTGAGTTGGAGAGATGAAACCTGGTGGTTGTTCCACATAGACTTCTTCTTTGATTTCTCCATTCAGGAATGCACTTTTTACATCCATTTGATAAACCTTGAATTTCTTGTATGCAGCAAATGCAAGGAAAATTCTGATTGCTTCAAGTCTTGCAACTGGTGCAAAAGTCTGATCATAATCAATTCCTTCTTTTTGTGAGTATCCTTGAGCTACTAGTCTAGCTTTGTTTCTCACAATATTTCCATCTGCATCTAGCTTATTCCTGTAGATCCACTTAGTTCCAATAACTGGATGGTCTTTTGGTCTAGGAACCAAATCTCAAACTTTGTTTGTCTCAAACTGGTTGAGCTCCTCTTGCATAGCAATAATCCAGTTGGGATCTTGTTCTGCATCTTGTATAGATTGAGGTTCAATCTTAGAGAGAAAACATGTGTGCATCATATTCTGATTTACTTGATTCCTTGTTTGCACACCTGTTGAAATATCACTAATAATCTGGGATATTGGGTGATCTCTAACTGTGATGTGATCAACAGTTGGAGTGGGTTCAACAATAATTTCCACTTGGGGAATTTGTTCAGCTACTATATCCTGTGGAGGATTATCTGCTGTTAACTGTTCTGAACTTTCAGCAAAATCTGGGTGATTTTCCTCTTCACTCTCTTCAGCATTCTGTTGTTCAGGATTCAGAATTCCTTCTTATGTAGAACTAATTGATCTAGCTGCTCACATAATATAGGTACCTGCAGATTGTCTATGGTAGAAGAATTCTTCTCCTTATAAAACATGTTAGTTTCATCAAAAGAGACATGCATAGATTCTTCTATCTTAAGAGTAGATTTATTATAAATCCTATATGTTGCTGATTTGTGAATAACCTAAGAAAATTCCTTCATCTGATTTTGGTTCAAATTTCCTAAGGCATTTCTTATCATTATTATGAATATAACATCTACAGCCAAATGCTCTAAAATAGTTTACTTTAGGTTTCTTCCCTTTAAGTAATTCATAAGGAGTCTTTCCCTTAAGTTTGTGTATCAAACTTCTATTTAGAACATAATTTGTTGTGCTAACAGCCTCTGCCCAAAAGGATATGGGCAAATTAGCATCTGCAAGCAATGTTCTTGCTGATTCAATTAGAGTTCTATTTTTTTTCCTTTCAACTACGTACCCCATTTTGTTGAGGAGTTCTAGGAGCTGAGAAGCAATGCCTGATACCTTCAATCTCACAGAATTCTTGCATAAGAAGAGACTCAAACTCAATGTCATGATAACTTCTGATCAATGCAACTACAGTAGAGTACTCAATCTGTATGCTCTTAAGAAAGTCTGTAAGAACTTTAAAGTTATCTGACTTTTCTCTCAAAAAGAACACCCAAGTGAATCTAGAGAGGTCATCAACAAAACTAGAGTGTAAGACTTCCCCCCTAAACTCTTTGTTGCAATAGGTCCAAAAAGGTCCATATGTAGCAAATATAAGATTCTAGGTGAATCACTTTTAAATAATGATTTAAAACTATTTTTAGTTTGCTTGCCTAGTTGACATGCTCTACAAAGACCTTCTTTTTTATATGATCCTAAGGGTAAACTGATAACTTCCCAAAAGAATTTATCTTAGTATCACATTCTTATTATTTTATGGTCATAATTCATATAATCATGATTAAAAAGTCGCAAAATGATAAATATTTAAATTTGCAATTAAATTTGAAGATAATTCTCCTTTTATGTGATTTTATGTTAGGAAAGGAGAAAACTTTCATTAATCATGGAAGTTGAAGTTATCATCAAGGCTAAGAAGAGGATTCAAGAAGGTTTCAACTTGCCAAAAGCAGAATTTTGAGGAAATCCCGAAATGAAATTTGTTGCAACAAATTCTGACATTTGTTGCAACAAAACCGACAGTTACAGATTTTCAGCAATTCGAAATTATTCAAATTGGGCTGTTACATTCTTTTTGGGAGGCATTTATTCAGCAATTAAGACCAGCAATCAAGGCACGCCTGAGTGGAAATCTATTATATAATCTCCCCGACGATGGAAGGAGAGACACACAAGTTTTGGAAGGAAATTAAGGAGTGTATTTCGGCCATTGGAGAGAGAAGGAGGAAGCAACCTTCCATTTGCAGAAATTTAGGGAGAAATTCCGAAATTCCCCCAATATGTTTTGTAAGATCTTTCTAATTTTGGGTTTCTTCTTCTCTAGTATGAACTAAATCTCTCAAGTCTTGTATGATGAGAGTATGTCGATTTTTGTGATGGAAAATTACCTTTAATCTTGTTGTTTGTTAATGGATTATCTTATTTGTATTATGAATTTTGTTGTGGAATTCTTGATTTATGAATTTTAAACTCTTTTTCGCTTCGAGAATCGAGAGATGAGAGACGAGTTTTGAGTTAAAATTCTATTTTCTTGCATCACGAGAATCGAGAGAGGAGTGGTGTAAAATCTTTAATCAGAGTTTCTTTTATTTTCACTAACACTTCGAGAATCGAGAGAGGAGGAGTGTGAGTTTCGTAATTCTAATTTAGTTGAGAAGAGAGAAAGAGATTTCCTTTCCTCGCTAAGTGACTACGGTTGTTACTTCGCACAATATTCTTAAATTCATTTACGTTAGAGATAACTAGAGAAATTAGGATATTGAGATTTCCAATATCGAGAGATCAGGATTTCTCCATTTAAATTGTCACAAGATAATTCGTAAAACATTCACATGAGTTAAATCATA
The DNA here is from genome assembly GCA_033032865.1 of Dactylorhiza incarnata. Taxonomy (NCBI): domain Eukaryota; kingdom Viridiplantae; phylum Streptophyta; class Magnoliopsida; order Asparagales; family Orchidaceae; genus Dactylorhiza; species Dactylorhiza incarnata. The sequence goes on along the minus strand of JAWHQI010000088.1, from coordinate 2,833,365 downwards.
AATTTCCATCATATTAATCGTCAGAAATCGGAATACAAGACTGTTTTCCTCAACTGGTTTCAACAAGTATTTTTATTTACATTAAAAAAATAATCTAGTTTTTCATTTCATTTTAATATTGTTTAGTTTTCTAAAAACTCATTTGTTTTTGATTCGCTTGAATTTAAAGAAACGGTTTAGCTAGTGCTTGCGAGCACTAGATTTATCACTTCTCCGTGGGAACGATCTCACTCACACTTTATTACTTGATCGGCACATATACTTGCGTTTATAGCTCTATTTTGCGCGCATCAAGTTTTTGGCGCCGTTGCCGGGGAAGTGTAACGGATTTAGTGTCTTATCTTGCAATATTAGTAACCCTTAGTATTTGGAGGTCAAGCTTTAATTTAAGTTAATTCCAACTCTGTTTTTCTTTTGAAATCTGTTAGTGTATGTCCAGGTATCGCTCGGTAGAATTAGTACCAATAAACTCAGAAATTGAACGAACCTGTAGACGTAATTGGAAGATCTCTAGATTGGAACATTTAAATCACCAAATAATGGATTTAACTAATCAAAACCATCAGAATTTAGAAGACGAGGTTCATCAAGGTGGGCAAGATTTAGGAGGTCAAGTAGACCAAAATGGGAAACACGTAGAGCAAAGAAGAACCTGTCTTGACTATAATATGCCTTATTGGGGAGGGGTACAATTCAGTATTGCTAGACCCGCGGTAGAGGCTAATAATTTTAAAATTGATTCCATGGCCATGCAACTTGTTCAAAATAACAAATTTGGGGGTTTGAATCATGAAGATCCTAATTCCCATCTAAGAACGTTCATAGAAATATGTGACACATTCAAAATTAATGGCGCATCTGAAGAAGCCATTAGATTGCGATTATTTCCCTTCTCTCTCGAAGGGAAAGCTAAAGATTGGTTGAATTTGCTGCCTCATGGTTCTATAACTACTTGGGCTATTTTAATTGAAAATTTTTTGGCCAAATATTTCCCCCCATCCAAAACCGCTAAGTTAATGCGGGATATCTCCACGTTCATGCAAATGAATGGAGAAACTCTCTATGATGCTTGGGAACGATTTAAAGAATTACTTAGAAAATGTCCTCATCATGGACTAGCTATTCACCAACAAGTATGGACTTTTTATAATGACCTCTAGACATCTACTATGATACAAGTAGATGGAGCCGCAGGAGGTTCTCTCATGAACAAATATCCGGAGGATGCTTACGGTATTTTGGAAGACTTATCTTCTAATAATTACCATTCTATTGAGCGTCAATCCCAACCCTCCACCACAGCCGGATTATATCAAGTTGATCAATTCACGTCTTTAGCAGCACAAATGTCATCCCAATTTAATTTGATTAATAAAAGATTGGATGATTTGACTGTGAACCAAAATCAAATGAATCCTCAAGTTAACAGCATAACCACTCCCATAATCACCTCTAATCCTACTTTAACAATAGAACAACTTGTAGGTGGGAGCGAAGAAGTAAATTACATAGGAGGCCAATTTAAACAAAACTCAAACTCTTATCCCAAGGGCGCACTACCCACCTACGGATAGTGCGCCCTTTAAGTATGAGAACACCGGGCGCACTACCCACGGATACTACTCCCAATCCCAAGGGAGATAATCATCAATGTAAAGCAATAACATTACGTAGTGGAAAAGAGTTGGTGAGCGACAAAAGGAATGATCCATTAGGAAATAATAACATCAATCCTTTGAATAAGTCTACTAAAGAAATAACCATAGAAGAAAATAAAATTGGAGACGAAGGAGGAATTTTAGGAGAGAACATGAAGGGAAAAAATGCAAACCCTCCTAAAGAAAAAGAAAATAAAATCATTTATCCACCTCCACCATTCCCTCAAAGATTAAGGAAGAGTAAACTTGATCAACAATTTCAGAAATTTCTAGAAATCTTTAAAAAGCTTCAAATTAACATCCCCTTTGTCGAAGCCTTGAAGCAAATGCCAAGTTACGTGAAGTTTATGAAAGATATTCTAAATAAGAAAAGAAAATTTGGCATAAATGAAACGGTAGCGCTTACACATGAGTGCAGTGCAATCCTCCAAAAGAAATTACCACCTAAATTAAAAGATCCAGGAAGCTTCACCATTCCTTGCTCCATTGGATATCAATTCGAAGGAAAGACTTTGTGTGACTTAGGCGCAAGTATAAATTTAATGCCGGTATCAATTTATAAGAAATTGGGATTAGGAGAAATAATTAAAACATCTTTAACTTTACAATTGGCAGATAAATCTCTTACCTTCCCAAAAGGAATTGTAGAGGATGTTTTAGTCAAAGTAGAAAAATTTATTTTTCCGGCGGATTTTGTAGTTCTTGATATGTGGAGGAAGACAAGGAAGTTCCTATTATAGTAGGCAGACCTTTCTTAGCAACCGGAAGAACGTTGATTGATGTTCATAAAGGTGAACTCACCATGAGGGTAAATGATGAACAAGTCACATTCAACGTCCTCAAAGCCATGAAATTCCCTGATCATGAGGACGATAGGATGGAAGAGGTAAATAGTTTAACGCTTCATGAATTTAAGAAAGGTTATGAGAGTAATGATGAAGAAATGGAACTAAATTTTTTCTCAGATTTTGTTGAATCTTTTGACGATGGAGAAGAGTGTTTGGAGTTGAATGCTTGCCAAACGGCATTCTCCCGTATTCCTGAACCATTAAATATGAAAGAGGGGCCGAGCATGTCCGAGCCATCAGTAATAACCCCACCAATTCTTGAATTAAAACCTTTACCGGCACATCTTTCTTATGCATATTTAGGAGAAAATGATACGTTACCGGTTATAATTAACTCAAACCTATCGTCGGAACAACATAGGCAATTAATAAATCTCTTAAAACAATATAAATTGGCCATAGGTTGGACTATAGCGGATATTAGAGGAATCAGTCCTTCGTTATGTATGCATAAAATTCTTTTAGAAGAATCATATAAAGGATCCATAGAGCCTCAGAGACGTCTTAGCCCACCTATGAAAGAAGTAGTAAAAAGGAAATAATAAAATGGTTAGATGCTGGAATAATTTATCCCATCTCCGATAGTCCTTGGGTTTCCCCGGTTCAATGTGTACCTAAGAAGGGGGAATGACGATAGTCAGGAATGATAAAAATGAATTAATTTCGACTAGGACTATCACGGGTTGGCGAATATGCATGGATTATCGGAAGCTTAATAAAGCCACTAGAAAGGATCATTTTCCATTACCTTTCATAGATCAAGTCCTAGATAAGTTATCCGGTAATGATTTCTTCTGTTTCTTAGACGGGTATTCCGGATATAACCAAATCACTGTGGATCCGGAAGACCAAGAAAAGACAACCTTCACATGTCCCTATGGAACATTCGCATTTAGAAGGATGTCATTTGGTTTATGCAACGCACCGGCCACTTTTCAACGTTGCATGATCGCTATATTTTCCGATCTTATGGATCATGGTATAGAAATTTTTATGGATGATTTTTCCATCTTCGGAAAAACATTTGAGGAGTGTTTATGTTGCTTGGAAAGAGTGCTTTCTCGTTGCGTGGAAACTAATTTGGTTCTAAATTGAGAAAAATGTTATTTTATGGTGCGTGAGGGAATAGTTCTTGGACATCATGTTTCGAAAAATGGGTTAGAAGTTGATAAAGCAAAAATTGAGGTAATAGAAAAATTACCGCCATCAAAGAATATAAAAACTTTACGAAGTTTCTTAGGACATGCAGGTTTTTATAGGAGATTTATCAAAGATTTTGCTAAAATCGCTAAACCCTTAAGCAGTTTATTAGAAAAAGATGTTAAGTTTGATTTTAATGATATTTGTCTATTTGCATTTAATCAACTTAAAACCCGATTGACTACAGCTCCTATTATAGCGGCTCCCGATTGGGGAGAGCCTTTTACACTTATGTGTGATGCTAGCGATTATGCCGTCGGAGTTGTATTAGGCCAAGTTCGAGAGAAGATATTTTACACAATAGCCTATGCTAGCAAAACCTTAGTAGAGGCTCAAATCAATTATACTACTACCGAAAAAGAATTATTAGCCGTAGTGTTTGCTTTTGAAAAATTCAGATCTTACCTCCTTTGTACTAATGTTATAGTATTTACGGACCATGCGGCTATTCGATATCTCATGGAGAAAAAGGATGCTAAACCGAGGTTGATCCGTTGGGTTTTATTATTACAAGAATTTGATCTTGAAATCAAGGATAGGAAAGGGGTAGATAACCCAGTAGCTGATCACTTATCAAGAATAGAATCTACAAACCCTCTACCACAATTGGAAATTAATGAAAGATTTCCCGATGAAAGGATTTTAGTTGTTCACGAATTTCCTTTACCTTGGTATGCTGATTACGTAAATTACTTAGCAAGTAAAATCATTCCTTCTGATTTTAATTTTCAACAAAAGAAAAGATTTTTGCACCAAGTTAGATCTTATGTTTGGGATGATCCTTACTTATTTAAAATTGGGGCTGATGGGATGATAAGACGGTGTGTCATGGAAGGAGAGATAAAGTCTATTTTAGAGAAATGTCACAACTCCCCTTACGGAGGACATTTTATGGGAAATAGAACAGCCATGAAGGTATTAGAATCAGGATTCTTTTGGCCCTCTTTGTTCCAAGATGCGAGAGAATTTGTACAACAATGCGATCGTTGCCAAAGAAGTGACAATTTAAAGAAAAACAATGCTTCACCAATGAATACAATTTTAGAAGTTGAGTTGTTTGATGTTTGGGGAATAGATTTCATGGGGCCTTTTGTTAACTCCAATGGTAATATTTTCATATTACTAGCAGTGGACTATGTATCCAAGTGGGTGGAAGCAATTGCTACTACAGAAAATGATGGAAAAATAGTGTTACATTTCTTAAAAAACTTCATATTTAATCATTTTGGAACCCCGATAGCGATAATAAGCGATGAGGGAAGTCATTTTTGCAATTATCGATTTGCTTCGCTCTTAAGGAAATATGGAGTCAAACATAAGGTAGCACTCGCATATCAATTCAAGCCTCTTACCAGGGAGACTAAGGTTTGGCTGTTATTTATCAATTCAAGCCTCTTACCAACCAAAAACCCCAACAACGTTTCTTTTGACCGAGCACTATTGATCTTCTGCATCATTCAAGGAAACCCAATCAATGTCGGGAGATTAATCTGTGAGCAGATTAGAGCCAAGGCAGCCTCCGAGAAGGGGAATCAATTATGGTTCTCTACTTTAATCACTGAGCTCTGCCAGCACTTGGGAGTAAGAATGGGAGATGGGGATTTGGTGACCTCTGTTTCACATCACATTACTCAAACCGTGGTTACTTCAAATATAAAAGTACTGGAGGATCCCAGAAATCTTCCAAAGCATGAAGTTGGAGCTTCCTCAAGCAAACGGCCAAAGACCAGTGAAAAATCATCTCAGGATCAAATTGGTATGGAAATGTCTTTGGCGAATTTACAATACATGAAGGAACACCAGAGGAATCATCACATGGTGGTTGAAGCACGCCTGCTAACCATTCTTCGAAATCAACAACTACTTCTTCGGCATAATCTTCTTCCAGTGGGTAACCAAAGTTTGCCCTTCCTAAGGCCTTTTGATGATAATGGATATTTGCTGAATACCAGAGGAAAACGAGCGGATCCTTCACTACCTGAGGCAAATGGAGACGATTCCAGTGATGATTCCGATGATGCTTATGTATTCAACGATGACGACGAGGACGATGAGGGCCAAGATGGAGAAGATCACGCGGATGATGTCGCAGACAGTGACGAGGAAGAATAGTGTTTTTACAAAACACTCTTAGTTTTTATTTGCACTATCATTTTGAAAGACTTTTTATTTTAATAGCTTGATGCTTTATCTTGCATATGAACAAACAATTATCTACTGATGCTAGAATCATATTTTGGGTTAATTTCACAAATGATTTTGTGCCTGGTGATTATTGTTATAACTAGTACTATTGGAAAAAAAAGATTGGTCAGCAGATATTTAAATTGCTTGCAGATGATAGCTCAAAAGAGGGACACCTTCCTTGCTCTCTTCATCCTTATTTTGGTGAAAGGAGAAGTTCATCATTTCCATAAAGAGGCTGAAAGTGGGGATAGATCAAGATTAATCTAGAGGGGGAGTGAATAGAGTATTTTTAAAATAATCTTTCTTAGCTTAAAGAAATCTGTATAAAATAATTTTAGTTATTTAGTATATGTGTAAGTAAGTGCAGCACAGGTATAAACACAAACTAAAACACAGCACACACAGCACACACAGCACACACAGCACAAACAAATAATAAAGGCAAGCACAGAAGACACAAGGATCTATAGTAGTTCCCCACAACTTGGGTACATCTACTCTTCTACCACCCTGGTAGGAAATCCACTAAGGCTTTTTGATCAGGTGAGCCTTCACCACAGAGCTTTTGATCAGGTACTCTAAACCACAATTTAACTTTTAAAGGGAGTTAGAACCCTGTACACAATTATAGAATAACAGTAGAATAAAGAAGATGATGTCTTCTCTTTTCCCTAACAACAGAGAAGACTAGTGGATTGTTGAAAATGTCAGATCTCCCCCTGTGAGTAAGAGTAAGTAAACAGGAGAGAAAATCTGCTCAGGGTGTAGGTCTTCTTGATCTTCAGAATATCTCCAGCACAAGTTCTCTAGAGGGAAATGATGCAGATGATTTCTAGAGATTAAAAGTAGGTGTCTGAAGAAGACGAAGATCTTTAGAGTGAAATAGAGAGAGTTCTTCTTGAGGAATAATAAAAATTGAGTAGCACCAATCTCTTATTTTATATCTGTGTCTCTCTCTAGTATAAATAGCAATGATAATCTCTTTTCCGGAGAGAATTGATCCTCTTTTGAAAATTCAAATAGGGCTGAGAAGGAAGGAGACAGAAAGGAAGGATTTCTCTGGAATACCAATATATTAAATTCTTTGAAACTTGCAATCTGCCTTAAAATAATCTGCACGCAGCCCTTAATTAATGCAGCAACGGTCATAAAATCTTTGATAGAGAATACTGCAATAACTGACTGATATTTTAATAGGAACAGCTGTCAGCCTTCAAAAGAAATCCTGAGGATAACTCCAAAATAATACTCTGCATAGAAGAGGTCACCGAATATAGAGATTCTGAAGAAGTTCGTCGAACTGAAGGGAAGTTCGTCGAACTTAACCTGGGAAGTTCGTCGAATAAACAGAAACTTTCGTCGAACAGAACTTTGACGTTCGTTGAACCAAGTTCGTCGAACGGAAACTTGAATTCGTCGAACGAACTAGAAGTTCGTCGAACACCCTGACTTAGCTAATCTTCAGATTTCTTCTAGACTTAGCCTATGACCCTTATACTATACATGTTGGGTCAAAACAGACCCTATACCTGGAAATAGACATCCTAGCCCAAATCAGTAATAGGGTTGAACTGTGTTCCAACAATCTCCCCCTATTTGGGTTAGGATCCTATGATTAGCACTTATCATTTCAAACAAATATGCATAAAAATATCTGACAGAAGGAAATTCAGCAGATATAAATCAATTGTCATAAGCAGATATCATCACAGAATAATTAAGAGTCAATTAACCAGAGAGAGTTTTAAGGATTCCTGTCCTCAGAAGAGGGCTTCTTGAAGATTATTTTCCTGCTAGTATCTTCAGATTGCCTTCTGCTTAGCTTGCAGTCTTTATCACCCAGTGTTACCTTCTTGACAATAGTTGGCAGAACAGCTTCTGGATGGAGACTCATGTAGGCAGAAGTGTTGAACATTTTCTTCACCTGGTACTGTTGAAGTTCTTGTTCTCTATAGGGAGATAAGGTAGAAAAATGAGAGGTATCTATACCCTTTTCTTTGGCATTTTTGATCTGAGAAAGAGCAACATGCTCTCTAAACCTTGCCATATTGTATAATCTATCTACTTCAGCTTTATCTTCAGCTTCCTTATTTTTGATTTCTTGTTCAGATAATTGGCTATGCTTTCTTTCATAAACCTGATAGTCTGAAGATCTTTCTTTCTTATATGAAGAGGATTGACCAGATGGCTTGGAGCCAGCAGACTGAGATGTCCTGGATGTGGAAGAAAGTCCTCCTGTAGAACCTGCACCTGGAGGAGGTGGAGGAGGAGGGGGTTTCTTGAACACAGCAGGGTGATCCTTCTGGTATCTTCTTTCAAGCTTCCTTCTCTTCAGCTCATTCTTGGAGAATTGCATTCAAGGTTGAGTTATTTCATGAGGCTTGAGATTTTTCTGCACATAATAAGGAATATCATTTTTATCAGGCTTTTTAGAAGGGGCTGGCAGCTTCTTGCATGTAGCTTTTCTTTTTCTTGATTTGACTTTGGCATCACTATCATCACTGTCATCATCATCATCAGAGTTTGAAGATGAAGGCACATTCTCATACATTTCATCAATTTCCTTGTATGCTTCAATCATTCTTTTCTCTAAATCAATATTCTTGACAGTAGCAGCAGCAGTGGCAGCAGCAGGCTCAGAAGAAGAGGAGAGAACAGAGGCAGAGTCATCAGGCATCTGTTCATCAAGAACAGTCTGTTCAGGAGCAGTGGGTTCCTGATCTGCCTTAGAGATAACTGACTCTGGAGATGGAGACATTTGCAAATCTCCATGCCTAGCTTCCAAGTCTGGAGAATAACAGACAATGGCCTTGGAGAGGTCTTCAGCTGATTCCTTGAATGATGGGTCTGAGCTGAGGGACTGATTGGTAAGCTGCAGAATCTTATTTACTATAGGGGTGAGTATGAAGGAGCTGCTGGGAAGAACCTTCTGAGGAGGAGGAGGAGGAGCACCTTCTGTGCTTTGATTCAGGGAGACCAAGGTTGAGCAGACATCAGGTAGGTCTGACCCTTGCTCTTCAGGAACTACTGCCTCTAGAGCTTCATCCTGGAACATCTCCCCCTGCCTAGACTCTGGGAGCCTAGAGTCTGGGCCCTCAGATGAAGGGAAAGAGGAAGAGGAGAGAGAGGCAAGATGGGAGAGAATGAGATCAAGCTTAGAATGTACTGGGACCAGACTTTGATCAATAAGCTCTTGTAATTTAGGAGTTATGAGACCAAACACCTGGGTGGCTATCTGAGAGATATCCACAAACAGTACATCTGGAATTGGGTGAGAAGAGGAGGAAGAAGGGATGGAAGATGTGGTATGAGCACAAGAAGTGGATGGAGGAGGAGGAGGAGTGAAATCTGATGGGATTTCATCCTGAAAGAGGTCTTGAGTGAGAATGTCTTGAGGAGGAGGAGAAGAGTTATGAGGAGGAGAATTATGAGATTGAGTGGAAGTGGGGAGGTTTTCTGGAGGAGGAGGAGAATTGGAGAGATTTTCATTTTCTGGAGGAGGAGGAGGAATCTGGGGTGAGAGAGTGGTTATTTTAGCCCTGGTGTCCTCAGAGGCTTGAACTGATGGAGTCTCAGGAGCCAACTTCTTCTTGAATGTCCTATCCCACTTCTTGAAAAGAAGGGGAGTCAGTTTCTTTGAGGCATTAATGCCAACAGCAGTAGAAACTGAGAGGGATGGACACTTGGCCTGAAGAAAGATTCCCAGAATCCTTCCATAGCCTACATTCCTTGATGTTACTTTCTTTTTGATGGAATCAAATAGAGTTAGACCCCAATTGATGTGCTTTTTCTCAATCAAAGCACTCATGACTAGAAATTGCTGCCTGGTTATGTAGTCATGTGCTGAGCTCTTCCCCATCAGAACCTTTCCCACAACATCTGCCAGGAAGGTGTATTCCACTGTAAAATCACGTTTCAGAAGATGTTTAGGGTTACTCCCAGAGTATCCCATCCTGTCCAGCATCAAATTGAACTCTTCCTCAGTGAGTTCTAAATTATCAGTTCCATTTTCAAATTCAAAAATTTCAGACAGAACAACAGCATTTAGAACCAATTCATTCCCTGACACCTTTCCTGCAATTTCTGTGCCATTGCGAATCTCAGAAGTGAATGCCCATTCCTTTATCTCATTAGTATGAATCTTGGGCCGACAAGTCATAAACTTGCGCAACTTCGAGTCTTCAAAGAGATTCAGAATGTCTGTGAAGCCTTCTCCTGACTGGGCGAACGATTCTAGATCAATATCGAATCCTGTATCGAACTTTATTGAGGCGAGGATTCCAGCAGTGATCGACATTGTTCCTGCAAAGAAAGAAAAACGATCAAGTGCAAAGGGAACTGGAGGGAGACGAAGAGTCTGAGAGCGCAAAAGACAGAATCCAGACAAAATAGAGATTAAATATTAGGGTTCGGCGAAGACTAGGGTTTTCGCGGAACGGATTTGACGTGTTAGCGGCAAAAAGAAGAAAATAATTCTTTCGTCGATCCCGTTCGACGAATGAAATATTTCGTCGATCCCGTTCGACGAATGAAATATTTCGTCGATCGAATTTGACAAATTTTCTGAACCTTGAAAGATTGTTGGGTAAAAGAAAAATTTGTTAATTAGATTGACTCCCCATTTATCATTCCAAGCTGATTTATAAAGAATTGGTGTTTCTTTTCATCTAAGGGCTTAGTGAAGATGTCAGCTCTCTGCAAATCAGTTGGTATGAAGTCTAAACATATTTTTCCCTTCTCCACATTATCTCTGATAAAGTGGTGTCTGATCTCAATATGTTTAGTTCTACTGTGGAGTACTGGATTTTGTGCTATTGATATTGCACTGGTGTTATCACAAAAGATTTTGGAATTGTTTAGATTGTAACCATAGTCTAGGAGCTGGTTCTGTATCCACAAAAGTTGTGAACAGCAACTACCAGCTGCTATGTATTCAGCTTCTGCAGTTGATGTAGACACAGAGGTTTGTTTCTTACAAAACCAGGACACAAGCTTATCTCCAAGGAACTGACAAGTTCCTGTGGTGCTCTTCCTGTCTATTCTGCATCCAGCATAATCAGCATCTGAATATCCAGTTAACTCAAATCCTGATTCTGTAGGATACCAGAGTCCTAGATCTGGACAACCCTTTATATATCTTAAAATCCTTTTTAATAAAATATAGTGAGATTCTTTAGGATTTACTTGAAACCTAGCACTAATACATGTGGCAAACATGATGTCTGGTCTACTGGCTGTTAAGTATAAAAGAGATCCCACAATGGCTCTATATACTTTCTGATTAACAGGTTTTCCTGATTCATCAGTGTCAACAGCTGCATTTGAAGGCATGAAAGTTTTCATGGGTGAGGCATCTGACATCCCAAATCTTTTAACAAGCTCTTTAGCATATTTAGATTAGGATATAAAGATGCCTTCTTTTGTTTGCTTAACTTGCAAACCAAAAAAGTAAGACAGTTCTCCCATACTGCTCATTTCAAATTTTGAATGCATTAGATTTGAAAATCTTTTGCATAACTTAGAGTCAGTAGAACCAAATATTATGTCATCTACATATATTTGTACCAATAGGGTTTCAGATTTATGATTTCTGAAAAACAATGTTTGGTCTACTTTACCTCTAGAAAATTTATTTTCCAAAAGAAAGTTTGTAAGGGTCTCATACCATGCTCTAGGAGCTTGTTTGAGACCATACAAAGCTTTATGTAATCTAAATACATGAGAGGGTTGAGTTGGAGAAACAAAACCTGGTGGTTGTTCCACATATACTTCTTCCTTGATATCTCCATTTAGAAAAGCACTCTTAACATCCATTTGAAATACCTTGAATCTTTTGTATGCAGCAAATGCTAGGAATATTCTAATTGCTTCCAGTCTTGCTACAGGTGCAAAAGTCTGATCATAGTCTATGCCTTCCTCTTGGCAGTATCCTTGAGCCACTAGTCTTGCCTTATTTCTGACTATGACTCCTTGAGCATCCAATTTATTTCTGAATACCCATTTAGTGCCAATCACTGGATGATTCTTGGGTCTTGGAACAAGTTCCCATACTTTGTTCCTTTCAAATTGATTTAATTCCTCTTGCATAGTAGTAATCCAGTTGGGATCTTGCTCTGCATCTTTGATGGATTGAGGTTCAATTTGAGAGAGGAAACAGGTGTGCAAATTATTTTGATTTAGTTGATTTCTTGTTTGCACACCCACTGAGATGTCACCAATTACTTGAGATCTAGGGTGATCTCTTATGTTGACATAATCAGTAGGAAATATAACTTCTCCTTGATCTTGTTCATTTTCTCTATGAGGAATTTCTATGTCCTCCTGAACTTCAGCATTAATAGCTTCAAGATTTGTAGGGATATTTGCTGTATCCAATGTTGGTGCATCAGGACATTCTTCTTCACTGTCCTCATCAGGTAATTGAGAAGGATTTATTAGATCCTCTTTCTATATAGTTAGATTATCTAACTTCTCACAGAGAATTGGTACATGTACATCTTGTGAGGTAGAGATATTTCTCTCCTTGCAGCTCAGGCTAGTTTCATCAAAAGATACATGAATAGATTCTTCTATTTTAAAAGAAGATTTGTTAAATACTCTGTAAGCTTTACTATTAACTGAATAACCAAGGAAAATGCCATCTGAGGCTTTTGCTTCAAATTTCCCTAGGTGCTTCTTGTCATTATTATGAATGAAGCATTTACAGCCAAAGATCCTAAAGTAATCTACTCTAGGCTTCTTCCCTTTAAGCAGTTCATAAGGTGTCTTCCCCTTTTGTTTATGAATTAAACTTCTGTTTAAGACATAGTTTGCTGTGCTGACAGCCTCAGCCCAGAAGGATTGGGGCAAACCAGCATCTGCAAGCAATGTTCTTCCAGATTCAATTAGTGTTCTATTTTTCCTTTCAGCTACCCCATTTTGTTGAGGAGTTCTAGGAGCTGAAAAGCACTGCCTGATACCTTCCTTCTCACAGAATTCTCTCATCAGAAGAGATTCAAACTCAGTGCCATGATCACTTCTGATCAATGCAATCTGAGTAGAATACTCAATCTTGATGCTCCTGAGAAAGTCTGTAAGAACTTTGAAATTATCTGACTTGCTTCTCAGAAAGAATACCCAACTAAATCTAGAGAAGTCATCAACAATAACTAGGGTGAAAGACTTACCTCCCAAACTGTGTATGGGAAGGGGTCCAAAAAGGTCTAAGTGCAGTAAATACAAAAACCTAGGAGAATCACTCTTAGATAGTGACTTAAAGCTGCTCTTAGTCTGCTTTCCCAATTGACATGCCCTGCAAAGGCTTTCCTTCTTGTATGATCCAGAAGGTAGTCCCCTGACAAGATTGCCCTTTGATAATTTGGCTAGGGTCCTATGGTTTACATGACCTAGTCTCCTATGCCACAAATCAGTATTTTTACTGACTTGGTTAAACAAGCAGATTTCAGGTTTGGCTGAATCAAAGTCTACTAAATAAACATTACCTTGTCTATTTCCTAAAATAATAGTATTATTTTCAGAGAAGATAATACATCTAGATTGGTTGAAGCATACCTGATATCCTTCATCACATAGTTGACCTATGCTGATGAGGTTATGTTTGAGTCCACTTACATAGGCTACCTTTTTGAATGTGATTGTCCCAATCTGGACTGATCCATAGCCTTATGTCTGTCCCCAATTGGAATCTCCAAAAATCACTCTTGGTCCAAGCTTTGCCTTATAGTTGATTAATTTGGCTCTTGTTCCTGTCATATGTTTTGAGCATCCACTGTCCAAGTGTCACTGTTCCTCTGTGGTAGGACAGTTCTTTTTCTGCAATAGAAAGGAGGTTAGGTGTTCTTAACCCAGGTTACCTTGGGTTGCTTTTTGTAACCTTGAAATGCAGAAATATATGAGACAACAGGTTGACTATGATAACCTAGAGGGTGATATCTTCTAGGAGGTATAATCCAATCACTAAATGAATTCTTCATTTTAGAGGAAGATGTATATTGTCTGTCTTTAGTAAAATTTGCGTTCGACGAACTTTGTTGTGTTCGTCTACCTGGTTCGACGAAAGATGTGGCCTTCGTCGAGCCCTGTCTGCAGCAGGTTTGCTGTTTAGATTCAGGCCTTGGTTTTCGTCGATCGCCGTTCGACGAACTTGCTTGTGCAATATTTGTTTCAGGAATTTTTTTTGTGTCTTGTATTGCTTCCTTCCCTTTTGCAGATACAAATTTTACTGGGGTAGATAATATATTCTTCTTCAAAAGAAGAGGTTGATTAGATGATGCCCCCAAGCCCAGTTTGCCAGCCATCCTGGCATTCACTGTGCTTGTGATGTCCATCAGCTTGAGACTTCTCCCATTTAGAGAGTTCTCTAGCTGCTTGGCCTCAGTTAGCTGTGTTTCTAGAGAACTCACTTGTTCCCTGGAAATTCTTAGCTCATTTTTGAGGTTAGTGTTTTCAGTGGATATTCCATCCAATTTAGCTAACTTGTCTCTCAGAGAAATAATTTCATTCTCTGATCTAATCATATCTTTACACAATTGTTTAAAATCATCTTTAAATTGTTCTGAATCAAAATCAAAACTGGAAATTACCTCATCCTCATTTGCTTCCAATTCATCATCTGAATTGTCATTTGATGAGGAGGCATTGATTGCCATCATGCAGAATTCCTTGTCTTCTGCTTCTTTCTCCTCATCACTGGAGCTGGAGGATGACTCAGATTCAGTGTCACTCCAGGTTTCAGCAACAAAGCCTTTTTCTCTTTTCTTGTGGCCTTTTGATGAGTGTTTGCTGGAGTGTTCCTGCTCTTTTCTCCTACTTTTCTTGTGAGCTTCTGGACACTCAGTGAGGATGTGTCCAGGCTTCCTGCACCCAAAGCATATTATTTCTTTAGATGGAGTTTTATCATACCTTGGCTTTTCATTGTGCCTGTTGGGTTTTCTTCTAAAGTCCTTCCTTGCCATCTTGTAAAATCTCTTTGCTAGGAGACCCAGTATCTCCTGATCACCAGTCTTCTTTTCTTCCTCTGTTGCCCGAAAGGCAATGCTTTTCTCTTTCTTTGAGGATGAAGAAGGAGAGGCTTCTGCTTCTCTGCTCTTTAGCAGCTGCTCATAGGATTTGAGCTTTCCAAGAAGATTCTCAGTTGTAATCTCATTTAGCCCTCTAGCATCTTTAATTGGCCAGATTCTTGTGTCCCAAGAGCTGGGAAAGCACATCAGGATTTTGTCATTGACTTCAGTGACTGTGATCACTTTTTCAAGGGTTCTTAATTCATTGATGATGAGACTGAGTCGATTGTACATCTCTGCAACAGTCTCTGATTCTCCCTTTTTGAAATTCTCATACTGGGAGATCAAATATGATCTTCTATCCTTTCTCTCATCTGTTGATCCTGCCACCATTCTTGTGAGGGAGTCCCAAATTTCTTTAGCAGAGGTACAGTCAACCACTTTTTGAAATATGTCATCAGTCATGGTTTGTACTAAAATATTCATGGCCTTTGCATCAGCAGTTTTCTGTTTCTTTTGTGCTTCTGTCCATTCTGGAGGAGGGACAGCCGTTGTGTTTGTGTTTGTTGTTGAGGTTGGTGCAGTTGGAGGTCCTGTCAAAATAGAATTAAAAATTTCTTCATCAATAGAATTCATGTAAAGTTTGATCCTTGCTTGCCATAGTGAAAACTTGTTCAGATTGCACATAGGAGGTCTTGTGCTTGAATATTCTTTGTTCTGTGTCATGGCTCTAATAGACAAAAAAACCTTTAAAGTATTCTAGATCTATCAGATCTGTTGGTCCAGGTGTTAGCCTGTAACAACCAACCCAACCTCTGATACCAATTGAAAGTGGGGATAGATCAAGATTACTCTAGAGGGGGGGGGGGGGGTGAATAGAGTATTTTTAAAATAATCTTTCTTAGCTTAAAGAAATCTGTATAAAACAATTTTAGTTATTTAGTATATGTGTAAGTAAGTGCAGCACAGGTATAAACACAAACTAAAACACAGCACACATAGCACAAACAAATAATAAAGGCAAGCACAGAAGACACAAGGATCTATAGTAGTTCCCCACAACTTGGGTACATCTACTCTTCTACCACCCTGGTAGGAAATCCACTAAGGCTTTTTGATCAGGTGAGCCTTCACCACAGAGCTTTTGATCAGGTACTCTAAACCACAATTTAACTTTTAAAGGGAGTTAGAACCCTGTACACAATTATAGAATAACAGTAGAATAAAGAAGATGATGTCTTCTCTTTTCCCTAACAACAGAGAAGACTAGTGGATTGTTGAAAATGTCAGATCTCCCCCTGTGAGTAAGAGTAAGTAAACAGGAGAGAAAATCTGCTCAGGGTGTAGGTCTTCTTGATCTTCAGAATATCTCCAGCACAAGTTCTCTAGAGGGAAATGATGCAGATGATTTCTAGAGATTAAAAGTAGGTGTCTGAAGAAGACGAAGATCTTTAGAGTGAAATAGAGAGAGTTCTTCTTGAGGAATAATAAAAATTGAGTAGCACCAATCTCTTATTTTATATATGTGTCTCTCTCTAGTATAAATAGCAATGATAATCTCTTTTCCGGAGAGAATTGATCCTCTTTTGAAAATTCAAATAGGGCTGAGAAGGAAGGAGACAGAAAGGAAGGATTTCTCTGGAATACCAATATATTAAATTCCTTGAAACTTGCAATCTGCCTTAAAATAATCTGCACGCAGCCCTTAATTAATGCAGCAACGGTCATAAAATCTTTGATAGAGAATACTGCAATAACTGACTGATATTTTAATAGGAACAGCTGTCAGCCTTCAAAAGAAATCCTGAGGATAACTCCAAAATAATACTCTGCATAGAAGAGGTCACCGAATATAGAGATTCTGAAGAAGTTCGTCGAACTGAAGGGAAGTTCGTCGAACTTAACCTGGGAAGTTCGTCGAATAAACAGAAACTTTCGTCGAACAGAACTTTGACGTTCGTTGAACCAAGTTCGTCGAACGGAAACTTGAATTCGTCGAACGAACTAGAAGTTCGTCGAACACCCTGACTTAGCTAATCTTCAGATTTCTTCTAGACTTAGCCTATGACCCTTATACTATACATGTTGGGTCAAAACAGATCCTATACCTGGAAATAGACATCCTAGCCCAAATCAGTAATAGGGTTGAACTGTGTTCCAACAGAGGCTGATTGTATACTGCTGCTTAATCAGGGGAGCCCTACAACTTTGAACTTATTTCTAAGCATTTACTGAAATACCACTTTTGCATATCTTTTGTTAAAAAAAATATATCACCTTTGCTAGAGTCTAGCAATGTTTTATGTGTGGGGGGGATATCCTCCACCAAATGGATGATGAACATGCTATTAAATCTCGAGTTTGAAGAACTTTACTTTAGTAACCGTTGTTTTGAAAACTACTATAGATATTCAATTTAAGTTGATTGATAGGCTAGTTAATCCTAAAAGTTCAGATTATGACTTTGAAGTTAGTAAGATTTTCTTTAAAGCTCTCTTAAAAATTCCTTTTATGCACTTTATTCCTTAAAAGAATTTGTCTTCTTTAATATTATTTTTTTAATTACTTCTGAAATTAAGAGTGAAAGGGTGAGCAAGAACTGAGTCAATGATTTAAGCTAAGACATTGAGATTGGGCAGTTAATTGGTAAAATGATTAGGGCCATCTTTGGATCTCTTTGCACCATAAAAGCCTACCTTTTGATCATCTACTATCTTTTGAGCCTGAGCCTTTTCATTTTGATACGATAAACCAAGCATAATTTTCCTACCATTTTCTCTAGTTATTTCTTAGTTAATTTTCCAATCTTTGGGTGTTTAATATAAAATAAAAGAATTTGGATAAGTGTCATAGCGATATGTGGCCCAAATATGTGTACACCTATTTGGAATGATCCCAACTATGGTCATTAAAAGAAAATAAAAACAAAAGAATTTTGATAAGTGTCATAGTGATATGTGGCCTAAATATGTGTACACCTATTTGGAATGATCCCAACTATGGGCATAAAAAAATGTGTTGTGATATGAATTAAACCCCATGATTTGGAGAGTTATTAAGATTTTTAACTAGGAAAAGACTTCTACTATCAAAATCTAAACCATGAAAGTCCTAGCCAAGCCAAAGTCAAATCCTAGTACATGCCCATATTATTTTCTATCAATTGACCCACCAAACTCTTGTGGAGGCCCTATCAAAGATTCAGCCTATTCTCACTCTTTTCCTTCAATGATGAAGTTTTTGAGGAAAAAATTATAAGGGAGTAAATAAGTTTAAGGAACAGCACACACTACACTGGAGATCTTAATAAAGTTTTACCTTTTATCGAACTAATGAATTTGTGATTATTTGAAATTTTAATGATTGACTAGTCTATTAATTCTTAAATGCGAATCCCTTGAGTAAGTTTGAATTTGATTGAGTTCAAGAGTAAAGTGAATCAAACTTCTTGCTTGTCATTCATCTATGTCTTCAATGATTCATCTTTGCTAGAGACTAGCAAAGAAATATGTGTGGGGGTGTGATAACTTCCCAAAAGAAGTTATCTTAGTATCACATTCTTATTATTTTATGGTCATAATTCATATAATCATGATTTAAAAGTCGCAAAATGATAAATATTTAAATTTGCAATTAAATTTGAAGATAATTCTCCTTTTATGTGATTTTATGTTAGGAAAGGAGAAAACTTTCATTAATCATGGAAGTTGAAGTTATCATCAAGGCTAAGAAGAGGATTCAAGAAGGTTTCAACTTGCCAAAAGCAGAATTTTGAGGAAAATCCCGAAATGAAATTTGTTGCAACAAATTCTGACATTTGTTGCAACAAAACCGACAGTTACAGATTTTCAGCAATTCAAAATTATTCAAATTGGGATGTTACATTCTTTTTGGGAGGCATTTATTCAGCAATTAAGACCAGCAATCAAGGCACGCTTGAGTGGAAATCTATTATATAATCTCCCCCACGATGGAAGGAGAGACACACAAGTTTTGGAAGGAAATTAAGGAGTGTATTTCGTCCATTGGAGAGAGAAGGAGGAAGCAACCTTCCATTTACAGAAATTTAGGGAGAAATTCCGAAATTCCCTCAATATATTTTGTAAGATCTTTCTAATTTTGGGTTTCTTCTTCTCTAGTATGAACTAAATCTCTCAAGTCTTGTATGATGAGAGTATGTCGATTTTTGTGATGGAAAATTACCTTTAATCTTGTTGTTTGTTAATGGATTATCTTATTTGTATTATGAATTTTGTTGTGGAATTCTTGATTTATGAATTTTAAACTCTTTTTCACTCCGAGAATCGAGAGATGAGAGACGAGTTTTGAGTTAAAATTCTATTTTCTTGCATCACGAGAATCGAGAGAGGAGTGGTGTAAAATATTTAATCAGAGTTTCTTTTATTTTCACTAACACTTCGAGAATCGAGAGAGGAGTGTGAGTTTCATAATTCTAATTTAGTTGAGAAGAGAGAAAGAGATTTCCTTTCCTCGCTAAGTGACTACGGTTGTTACTTCGCACAATATTCTTAAATTCATTTACGTTAGAGATAACTAGAGAAATTAGGATATTGAGATTTCCAATATCGAGAGATCAGGATTTCTCCATTTAAATTGTCACAAGATAATTCGTAAAACATTCACATGAGTTAAATCATAAAATTCCATCATATTAATCGTCAGAAATCGGAATACAAGGCTGTTTTCCTCAACTGGTTTCAACAAGTATTTTTATTTACATTAAAAAAATAATCTAGTTTTTCATTTCATTTTAATATTGTTTAATTTTCTAAAAACTCATTTGTTTTTTATTCGCTTGAATTTAAAGAAATGGTTTAGCTAGTACTTGCGAGCACTAGATTTATCACTTCTCCGTGGGAACGATCTCACTCACACTTTATTACTTGACCGGCACGTATACTTGCGTTTATAGCTCTATTTTGCGCGCATCATAAACCTCTAACAAGATTGTCCTTAGATAATTTAGCAATGGTCCTAAGGTTTACATGTCCTAATCTTTTATGCCAAAGTTCACTAGATTTGCTTGAATCACTAAATAAACAAACTTCTGAAGTAGATGAATTGAAATTCACTAAATATATATTACCTTACCTAATACCTGATAAAACAATAATATCATCAGTAGATTTAATAAGGCAATTCAATTTATTAAATGTTACCTGATACCCTTCATCACATAATTGACTTATGCTGATAAGGTTATGCTTCAGCCCCTTTACATAAGCTACCTCTATGAAGGTGACTTCTCCAACCTTGACTTTTCCATAGCCTTTGGCCTGTCCACAGTTGGAGTCTCCAAATATGACTTTTAGTCCAAGCTTTGCCTTGTAATTGTTCAGATTTGCCTTGTTCCCTGTCATATGTTTTGAACAGCCACTGTCCAAATACCATTTCTCATTTGTTCTTGGATAGCTGTGTACCTGCAAAAACAAGAAAACACTCTATTTGTTCCTGACCCAGATTACCTTGGGTCTTTTTGTATTTCCACAAAAATCTGAAATTAAAGACATTTCAGGTTGGTCCTTGTAACCTTGTGGATGATATCTCCTTGGAGGTATAATCCATTCAGTGAAAGGATTCTTAGAATGTGAAGAATATGAATTGTTTAGATTTGCTGTATAGTTTCTGTTATATGAACTGGGCTGAGTTCTTCGAGCTCCGTTCGACAAATGACTGATATTTCGTCAAGCGCCGTTCATATAATTACTATATAGAAAATATGTTTTCAGAGTTCGTCGAGCTCCGTTCGACAAATTTGATGCATTTTGTCGACCATCGTTCGACGAATTCTGCTGAATTCTGCTATTCTTGACAGTCTTACTTGAAATGTTTTTATCTTCATCTACAACCTCTTTGCTCTTAGCAGAGATGAATTTTATGGGTGTAGATAATATATTTTTCTTAATCAGATGTGGCTCACTGGATGAGGCACCCAAGCCCAGCTTGCTATTAAGTCTAGCATTTACTGTGCTTGTTATGTCCATCAGTTTGATGCTTCTCCCATTTAGGGATTCTTCAAACTTCTTGGCTTCAGACAACTTGTTCTCAATGAGAACAATATGTTCCCTGGAGGCAGCCAAATCTTTCTTAAGATTTATATTTTCTTCACTTATACTATTCATTTCAGCTAGCTTATTTCTGAGTAAGATTATTTCTTTCTCAGATTTGATTAAGTCTGAGCAAAGGACTTTGAATTCAGCTTTGAATTTAACAGAAGTAAAATCAAATGTAGATATTACCTGATCTGCATCAGTTTCTGCTTCTGATTCTGATTCCTCTTCATCAGAATTGTTGGCTGAGGCATTGATTGCCATCATGCAAAAGTCCTTTTCTTCTTCATAGTCTTCATCATCACTGGATGAAGAAGCATTTCCTGACTCACTGTTTGAGTCATAAATTGCCATCAACCATTGATCATTCTCTTTTGTTTCTTCTTCATCAACTGATGAGCTGGATGATGCTTCTGATTCAGTTTCACTCCATGATTCTGCTACAAATCCTCTTCCCTTCTTTTTGTGTTTGTGAGAGGAAGATTTGCTGGAGGTTCTTTTCTCTTCTTTGTCCTTTTTCTTTTCTTTCTTCTGATTTTCTGGACAGTCTGGTGCAATATGTCCAGGTTTCCTGCAACTGAAACATATAATTTCTTTAGAATTATTTTTGTCATACCTTGGCTTTTCATAGCTTCTGGATGACTTTTTTCTGAAGTCTTTTCTTGCCATCTTGTAGAATCTTTTGGCAAACAGACTCATGAACTCCTCATTGTCAGGAGTTTTTCCTTCTTCTTCTGTAGCTTTGAAGGCAATATTCCTGTCCTTCTTTGTAGAAGAGGAGGTGCTGACTTGTTCAGCTTCCCTTGTCTTGATGAGTTGCTCATAGGATTTGAGCTTTCCTAGCAGTGTCTCAGTGGTTATCTCATTAAGACTTCTGGCTTCCTTGATAGGCCAGATTCTAGAGTCCCAAGTGCTGGGGAAGCACATTAGGATTTTGTCATTGATCTCAGTTAATGAGATTTCCTTGTCCAGTGTTCTGAGTTCACTTATGATTATACTTAATCTAGTGTGCATACCTGCAACTGATTCTTCTTCACCCTTCTTGAAGTTCTCATACAGAGAGATCAAGTGAGATCTCATGTCCTTTCTTTCATCAGTAGAACCTGCAACCATATTGTTGAGAGAGGTCAACATCTCTCTAGCTGAGGTGCAATCCACCACTTTCTGAAAGATGTCATCAGACATGGTTTGAGCCAGAATATTCATGGCTTTAGCATCTGCACTTCTTTGCTTCTTTTGAGTTTCTGTCCATTCAGGAGGTGGGATAGCAATGTTGTCTGTTGTGGTTCCAGTACTTGCTGCTGCTGTAGGTGTTGGAGGTCCTGTCAGAATAACATTGAAAATCTCTTCATCAATAGAGTTCATATAAAGCCTAATCCTTGCTTTCCAAAGTGCAAACTTGCTAAGATTGCACATAGGAGGTCTTGTGCTTGAATACTCCTTGTTTTGTGCCATGAGTTTTTAACAGAAAATAGATAAAATAAAAACTCTAAATTAATTAAGATCTAATTGATCTTTATGATCCAGGTGTTAGCCTGTAAATAAGATCAACAGCCCTCTGATACCAATTGAAAGTGGAGGTTAGATCTTAAGTTACTCTAGAGGGGGGGGGGGGGGGGGGGGGGGTGAATAGAGTATTACAAACTTTTCCTTAGTTTTTCTAGCGGAATTAAAATAGTGTTATATATATATGTGTAAGCAGTGAGATAGATATAAACAGAAAAACTGAATAAGTAAAAATCACACAGCACAGCACAACACAGAGAAATAGAGAATCACAGAGGACACAAGGAATTTATAGTAGTTCCCCAAAAACTTGGGTACATCTACTCTTCTACCACACTTGGTAGGATCCACTAGGAGGTTGTTGATTAGGTGCCCTCACACCAAGGGATTTTTGATAAGGTGTCCACACACCAATGGGAGTTTGATCAGGTGTCCAATTCACCGATAAACTTTTGATAAGGTGCTTAAAAACCACACAAGGATTTTTTGATAAGGTGTCTTGCCACCAGTGAGTTACACTTTTGAAGGGAGTATTAACCCTGTACAGAATGGAATGGAGAGGGGTTTAAGTGTTCTTCTCTGTCAAGATGTATAGAGAAGACTCTAGTGGATTTGATGTTAAAATGCTCCTCTGTCTGATATGGATTTGCTTGACAGTAGATGTTGCTGGAGCTTTTCTTGAAGAACTAATCTTCCTGTAGCTGATTAAATTGAGAGAACAAGTTCTCCAATTTGTTGTTGCTCTTTTGAAGATCTGAATGCTTGTTCTTCTTCTTCTTTCTTTCTTGAATCTTGCAGCAGGAAAATACTGAGAGGTGGTGTAGCTGTTCTCAAAAAGTATGTGCTGCTAGCAGAGAAGAGAAGATGAAGTTCTGTGCTCTGAATAATGCTTGGCAGGAAGAAGATGATGATCTATGCTTTTATTCTTCCTGTAAATCTCTCTATATTTGTTCTGTCGATTTCCTGTACAGCAAATATGTAAAGTATTCTATATTTTTTTGATCTGTCGTATAAACTTGAGTATATTCTGTTGTATATCTTCTCCCTTTTCAAATATCTGACAACTATTAAATGCAGATCCCTTATATTAAGGGATATAATATATCTGAAAAGATATTCTGGGAACAGTACAGCTACACGCCGTAATCTCTTTCCTTTTTCCACGATTTGTCCTTTTCTGCTGGGAGTGTCAACGACTATAACTTAAATAATAAAGAAATATGTTTCCTTACTTGATCTGATTGGAAAGAGTTGTTGCCTTCGTCGATCTGTGTTCAGAGAACTAATATATAACTGATCTTTAAGTATTAAATAATCTGGAATCTGTATTTGTCGATCTGAGCTTCAGTAAACAATTTGTCGAGCTCTGGCTGGAAACTGTCGAACGCTGCCTGGAATTCATCGAGCACTGCTCAGAAAATGTCGAGCGCTGGCAGCCATTTGTCAAACGCAGAGATGGCTGAATTTCGTCGACCGCTTCCTTGATATTTCGTTGATCGTCGTCCGACAAATGTTGAGCGTCGTTCGACGAATGCTGAGCACCGTTCGACGAAAGCTGAGACTTAATGAAATTTCTAGTTCTAACAGCTAAAATTCTTCATAAACTCTTGACCCATAAACTATACATTGGGGTCAACTTGTCCTTAGTTAACATATAGTGATCCTAGCCCAAATCACAAATAGGGTTGTTCCAACACGGTTTTATAACCCTTTCTGAAAGCTTTCTAAAATCCGGGTTTCGTATCCCTCCATCTGAGGAGGTGGTTGAGATACTCCGGTTCTGTGGCGTCCCGATTACCCAGTTTACGCCTGCCGGGATGGCGAACATCATGGGCATGGTGGTGTTTTTTTGGGAACACAGCGCCCGCTTTTCACCCGAGATTTTTAAGGACTGGTGCGAGGTTTCTACCGACTCGGGAGGTCGTATTGAAGTTCGGAGCAACAAGAGCTGGTTTCACTTTGGGGAGAAGACCGATTACCGCCACGGAAATACTCTTTATGGGTATGCGTGGAATCGATGGGAGCTGCCGGAGCTATGGAGGGCGCTCCCTGGACGCTGTCGCCGGCTGACTGGACGGGAAGACGAGTTCGTTCCTATCCCGGGCTTCCCTGGTCGAGAAGGGCTGTCGAAGGCCCTATTCTGTATTTCTAGCTGCGTGGAGGAAAGCCGAATGCTTTCGGTGGGGCTTTCCTGGGATGCTGAGCGAGAGGCCGATGTTCCCTTAGACCGCGGGAGAAAGAGGAGGATTGTTTTCAAGAACGGAGGTCCTAGTTCGTGTTCTACTCCGCCGGCGCCTATGAGTCATGATCGCGAGGCCGACTCGAGCCGTCGCAGGGAAGAGCCGATTTCACTGGATCCGGAGATTGAGGTTTTGGCGCCTCCTACTACCGACCGGGTCCCGCAGGGAGACTTGCCACCACCTCCCCTCCTGCCGATGAGGTGAGTTTCTTCTTCTCTTCAGGCGATGTCTTGCGCGGTAAGTGAAGCTTTTCTTCTCTAATCTTGGCCCTTCTTCTCCATTATCGCTTACGTCTGTTGACCGTTTATCTTTTTGTTTGCAGGCGGAGGCTTTGACTAGTGTTGCTCTTACATGGAACGATCATTATGTAGGCCTCAAGGATAACTACTTCGCTCTTCAGGAGAAGTTATGCGTGGCGAGGAGCGATTTGTCCATTTTGCAAAGGGAGAGGGATCGCGACACGTCTCATATCAAGCAGTTGGAGGCCGACGTCTCTTCTTCTCGATCTGAAGTCGAGAAGCTGCGGGTGGAGTACGGTGGTGACAAGGCGCTTTCCTAGGATGCGCTTCGTCAACTATCAGAAGCTCAGGGGGAGATGTTCGGCTTGGAGGGGGATCTGGGCTTCCTGAGGAGCGAGGTGGACCGATTGTCTTCGATCGAGCGCAGTCTTGAGGAGGCCAAGGCAGTCGGGGTGACTGAGTACAAAGATTCTCTTGCCTTTGTAGAGGAGCGGTTCCAGATGGCGGAGGAGATTCGTGCTGAGGTCATGACGAAGGAGGTTGAGCCTATGCTAGCAGACGAGCGCGAAGTTTATTTTCAGCGTGGTATTCAGAAGACCCTTCGTATGATGGGGAGGAAGTTTGGGTGTGACACCGCTGGCCTTGGAGTTGCGGATCTTTCAGGGGATGATTGTTCGGATGTAGCCGAGGACTGATGTTGGTTGTCTTCCATTTTCCTGCTTTCCGTATGGTTGTTTGTTTGTGTGCGGCGCTGCGCTGCTGTGGTTGTATTCCACTTTCCTTTATTACATTTATTGTACCTATTTCCTTGGGTGATTCTGTTGTTCCGGTTATTGATACCTGCGTAGCTTGATGACATTTCAAAAATTACGGATGAGTTTGCGCGAGTCTGAGCTCGCGGATTTTACATAATAGAAAGTTAGTTTGCACGAGTCTGTGCTCGCGGCTTTTACATAATAGACTTGGCCGGTGAATAGCGGGTGTATTCAAACCGGGGGCGAACGTAAGGGGGGCAGAGCCCTACGACGCCGGGACTCGACGGCGGAGGAGAAGGGTGAAACTTCAATCGACGGCGGTGCAAAGTCCTCGGGGCATGGCCCCGAAGTGGCTGGTGAATAGCTGGTGTATTCAAACCGGGGGCGAACGTAAGGGGGCAGTCCCCTACGACGCCGAGACTCGACGGCGGAGGAGAAGGGCGAACCTTCAATCGACGGCGGTGCAAAGTCCCCGGGGCAGGGCCCCAAAATGTATTCCTGTAGTATAATAGTTTAGGGCAGGTAAAACGTAATCAGAAAATGAACATTGGTACATGCGCAAGTGCAATCTTGCGGCTTTTGAGCTAATAAGTTTCTTGATACAAGTTTGACGAGAGAGAAAAGGTAACTTTGCGCTCCTTTTGTGCTGTGCTGACTCGAGCTCTTTTGGTCGTTCAGCATGGCGGACGGCGGTGACCCGGCGGCCGACCCTCAGTGGCATCCTTCTGTGCTTCTTCGCGGAAAGCCTCAAGGTATCCTGACTGGACAAGACGTTCAATTTCTTCTTTCAACCTGGCACAGTGCTCCGTACGGTGTCCTCGGCCTTTGTGGAAATTACAAAATGGGGATTGATCTCCCCTACGCTGGGGGAGCGGTCTGGGCCAGTTGATGATTTTGCTGTTGTAGATTATGGACAGTATATGCTCGCGAGGGGCATTTAACGGAGTGTAGATCCGGGAGCTTTGATTCGCTAGCCCTCGGGGGTGGTCTGCTCGGTTCTGTATGGGCGGTACAGCCTTCTTGAACTGTTGTTGTTGTCCCTTTCTCTTGCGACACGTATCCCCAAGTTGCAGTGGGTTTGCCGGTGCCGGAAGATTAGCTTTTTCTACCAATGCGGGAGTTCCTCGACACTCTCGCACGCCTTGCTTCTCAGAGTTTGGTTTTGGCGACGGGTCGTAGTTGATCCAAGGGAGCTCGGCTGCGGCCGTGTCGAAACCACGAATTGCGTCCCTGAGGATTCTCCCTTTGCTGGTCATGCGTCCAGACATGGAAAAGTCGTGATCTAGGACGTCGAGTAGGAGGCTCCCAAATATTGTGTCGTAGGGGGAGTCTGCCTCTGCGATGACGAACTGAATGTCGTACTGGACTGGTTCCGAATGCATCCCTACTTGGACGGGAAGGGTGACGACTCCTATGGTGGGTACCATAGTTCCGTCCGGGAGCTCAGCGTTACTGGCCCTGAGTTTGAGGTTCCCGCTTAGGAGTTTGAGCCGCACCACGGATGCCACGAATAGGATATTGAATGAGATGCGGTGGGTTATCAACGCCCTTCTTAGCTCACAGGCTGGATTGCCTATGCTTGCGTCTAAGGCGAAGTCCAACCATCCCCGGGGACGCCCCTGGTGAAAGCTTGTGTAGATCTTCTCATGCTACTTGCCCCGCTCCGCTTCCCCTAGGTGGGACGACTCGTCCGTCTCGGGCTCTTTTTCCCGGATCCTTGGCGTGCGCGCTTCGTGCCATTCAACGAATAGTTGGGACAGCTCGGTGAAGTTGTGAATCGCTCCGTTTGGCAGGGAGTGATACCAGCGGAGGGCGTCTCCGCGCAGTGTCTTGGTGAAGATTTTGCAGCTGATTTGGTCGGGAAGTCCGAACGTCCGCACCGTTATCAAGAAGTGATTAACGTGCATGTACGAGTCTTCTGCTCCGTGGAACTCCTTGAGGTGCGGGAGCTTTAGCCATGGCGGTACAGGGTATGCCAAAATTGACTTTGACAGGGGGGGGGGGGTCGCCTTTGCTGGTGCGTGATATCGTTCGGATCCTGCCCCGCTATGAGAGGGGCCGGCTTGCTAGTTGATCCAATCCACTGGGACTGGATGGGTGCAGCGATGCACGCTCTTTTTGCCGGGCCTTCAGGGATTAAGGAACTGCATGCGTCGGATAGTTCGGGGTAGGTATCCACTCTCACTGGTTCCGTGAACTCTGGTAAAGCGGGCACCGCGTTCGGAAATCCTTTGCTCAGTAGTTGGGAATCCATTCCCACAGACGGCGCCAAACTGTTGCGGGTCTCTTAAAGCTCTTGGTAGACCGGTTTACTTGAACCACCTTAGCTCGGGAGCGAACCAAGCGCGCAAACAGTCAATTTGAGATTCGTTGATTACACTGGGACCTTTTAGCGTGGAAAACCCGGAAAGGGTAAAAAATCACGTGGCCAGAGCTGTGCCGACCAAACTTCCACTATCTTCTGGTGGGTTACAATTATAGACTTAGAAGTCGAGCGCGACAGGTCGCTGCTCGTTACAATAGTAGAGAGAAAGAGAGAGAGAGAGAGAATTCCGAAGGTGACAGACCACCTCCAGAAAAACTAAGTCCTTTCTCCTTCTGAGAAAGGTGGAGAACAAAAGTGAGAACGCCCTGGAGAACAAAAGTGAGCGCGCTGAGTCGGCTTTCGGGAAGAAGGAAATCTTCGAGTCCGAAGGAGAATTCCGCGAAAGTCTGCACGAAGCTCTCCCGGGTCCAGAAGGCAAGGTCCCCTCAAATGAAGGCTCTGGGCTCTTTTTATAGCTTTGGTCGGGGGTAGCCCGGTAATTTCGCCGTTGTAACCACTGTAACTATCTGGCGAACGAATCATATTTTCCGGTTCAGAGCACACGGATCGTCATTTTTCGTAATTGACCATCTTGCCCCTTAGGCAGTTCGGGCAGTTCGGGCAGTTCGGGCAGTTCGGGCAGTTCGGGCAGTTCTGTTGGAGGCGAAAAGGGCGACAAGCTGTTCCTGAAATGTGAGAAACTGGAAAGATGAAAAGTGAGCATGCTAGAAAGACAAAATGTGAGAAGTCAGAAAAGACAAAAAAGTGAGCTGAGCGCGCTCAGAAGCGTTCTAAGCGCGCAACGAACGGAGAAGCAATCTAGGCAAATGGGAAAGCGATCTGAGAGTGCGATGAACGGAGAAAATGTCTTGGTCGCTTTTGTGAGGCGTTCTGAACATGTTATGAGCGCGGGAGCGCTCCAAGTGAAATTCGGGGCCCAAAGGGCGAGCGAGCCTGGAGAGGGCGGACACCCCCGAACCCCTTCACGGGAAGGGGTCTTGACCGTACCCCACTAGGGGTGCGGCAAGGCCGCACCCCAAAGGGGGGTGCGGCTTGGCCGCACCCCGCTAAGGGTGCGGCTTGGCCGCACCCCACTAAGGGTGCGGTTTGGCCGCACCCTAAGGGGGTGCGGCTTGGCCGCACCCCACTAGGGGTGCGGTTAGGCTGCGCCCCCGTGGGGGCGGCCTGCGCGCTACCGCGCGCCCTACCGTGCGCTATACCGTGCGGTAGCGCTTCTCGCGGTAGCGCTTCCGCGCGGTAGCGCTTCCGCGCGGTAGCGCTTCCGCGCGGTAGCGCTTCCGCGCGGTAGCGCTTCCGCGCGGTAGCGCTTCCGCGCGGTAGCGCTTGCGCGCTTGGCCGCACCCCGCTAAGGGTGCGGCTTGGCCGCACCCTAAGGGGGTGCGGCTTGGCCGCACCCTAAGGGGGTGCGGCTTGGCCGCACCCCACTAGGGGTGCGGTTAGGCTGCGCCCCCGTGGGGGCGGCCTGCGCGCTACTGCGCGGGCTATCATGCGGTAGCGCCGCGCGGTAGCGCTTCCGGGCGGTTTCGGGCTGTTGGCCATGGAGGGAGTGGACTTGCCCACTCCCCCATTCTCCCCCCATCATGGTAGTGGCCTTGGGGAGTAACTACCTCCTCTTACGCGTATAAATGAGCAGGAGCCTTGTATGAATACGCATCAATTGTAGTTCAGAAAAGTTGTTACAACATATTGGGCGCTGTTTGAAGCAATTTAAAGGATGCAGAAAATATGTTATCATATTATTGCAGTTCAAAAAAAAATGTTATAACATATCGGCGCAAACTGAAAAATCAGATTCGAAATTAATCAGTTTTGGGCAGTTACGACAGCCAAGGGATGCATCTATTCGTCCATATGTGGTCTCTAAGGGGGGCGTATGACTACTTAAGTGAAGAAGGAGAGAGAAATATGGATCTATCACATATTTTGAGTGGAGTCATCTTCTCCATTTTCGCAAAATTGAAGGAGAAAACCAGGGAAGAAGAAGGAAAAACTGAATTTCAGCGTCATGTACTGTAAGATATTTCTAATTTTGCGGCGTTCTTTCGTATTTATGAATTAAACTCTTCAAGTCTTATGAAGAGAGTATTGTGTGTGTTTGATGGTTTGATTTCTCTATTGTGAGTTTGTTTGATGAATTATTCTTGGTGTAACTTATGAATTTATTAATGAAATTTTTGGCTTATGCTTTCATCTTCTATTTCGCTACGAGAATCGAGAGAGGAGTTGCGTAATATTAGTTTGAATGCTATCTTATTACACCGCGAGAATCGAGAGATGAGTAGTGTAAATTTTCAACCAAAAGTTTTGACCCTTACAGTGTGTTTCGAGATTCGAGAAAGGAGAAATGCAATCGTTCATAAGTTCGTCATAGTAAAGAAGAGAGGAAGAGATTCCCTCCTCTTGCTAGCATTTCCGACTTCTTTTCTATGCAATATTCTTTATTCTTCCTAAGTTAGAGATGACCAGAGGAATATAGAATGTTAAGATTTCCGAGATTCGAGAGATGATGATTTCTTCCATAAAAGTCGTTGCAAGATAATTTTATCAAACATTCTCACCTAATATTATTTTCGTGTATCATTTCAACATACACAGAAAATCTGAAATACAAGACTGTTTCCTTCCCAACTGGTAAAAAGTATTTTTAAATAGTTTATTTAGTTTAAATCTTCTTTAGAGTTTGTATTACTTTTCATAATCACTTCATTTAATCTACTTGGATTTAAAGAAAATAGTGTAACCATTATTTGCAAGCTTTAGATTAATCACTTCTCCGAGGGAACGATCTCTACTCACAATTTATTACTTGATCCGACACGTGCACTTGCGTATATACCATTTTCCGCGTATCAAGTTTTTAAATTTATATGAAATATTTTAAATTTATTACTTGATCCAACACGTGCAGTTGCGTATATACCATTTTCCGCGTATCAAGTTTTAATGTCGATTAAATTTATTTTTAATGGTTTATTTAGTTTAAATCTTCTTTAGAGTTTTTATTACTTTTCATAATCACTTCATTTAATCTACTTAGATTTAAAGAAAACGGTGTAACAAGTATTTGCAAGCATTAGATTAACCACTTCTCCGTGGGAACGAACTTTATTCACACTTTATTACTTGATCCAACACGTGCACTTGCGTATATGCCATTTTCTGCGTATCAAGTTTTATATGAAATATTTTAAATTTATATGTTGTTAACTTAGTAAAGGATATGTGAGTGAGAGAGGGAGCACACAGGGTGATGACCATGAAGGAATAGAAGAAAAGGAAAAAAAAATCGGCTAAATAACAAAAAATGAGCATCGAAAATAGGCTGAAAATTTTTCTAAGGAATTTATTACAACAACTAAAAATAATTGTTACAACATTGTCACTGTTGCACAAAAGTGTTACAACACCAAAAATAAGTTGTTATAACATTGCTCGCTTGCGCGTTTCCTTCAAGATTTCACGCGCAGGATGGGTTCGACGTTCGTTGAACCGGTTCTATATTACCCGCGGCTTGGTTCGACGTTCGTCGAACCCATTTCCAAATATAATCGACGCGCGGTCGGCTAAGATTGGGCGTTCGTCGAACGATTTTTTTTAACCGCGGCGTGGTTCGACGTTCGTCGAACCGATTCTATATTAACCGCTGACTTGGGTTACCTTTCCTCGATCCCATCACCGGTATAATCAATAGCCGCCCTAATTTATCATTCATTCATCGACCGACCGGTTAGGTTAGAGTTCATCTCGGGCGATTCCGCTGAGAAGCAAGGCGACGACAGGCGATTTTGTGAAGGAGTGGCGGCCGCAAATCATCTGCAGGGGGGAAGTTTCGCCGGATTTCCTGAGGACGGGAGCAACCAGTTGAAACGACGACCAGTTGACTCGGCATTAGGAGGAGGGTTGATCAACGGTTGCGCAGGGGTTCAGCATCCCTAACCTAGAAACCTATTTCAATCGAAGATCAAACACTTGTAAGTGTTTCTTTTTGTCGAAATTTGGGTCTTGCTAGTAGGAATTATTTTTCAATAGCTTTTTCACGCCAGATCATGTCGAGTTCCAAAAGGAAGAGAAAAACTGTAGCACGCAAGGATAACTGCTTCGTGAATGCCGAAGCTATGAAACAATATGAGGATTTAAGAACGAAACCCTGCATCTTTGAAAGGGGTTTTGACATCGAACGGAAGAGCTGGAGTAAGAGTTACATAAATCAAATTAAGAGACAAGGCTGGGAATCTTTCTGTCACCCCAAAATTGAAGCAGTGCTTCCTTGGGTACATGAATTTTATGCTAATGGTAAATATCATGAAAATGAAAAGGTATTAGTGAGAGGAAGGGAGGTAGATTTCTCTGCACAAGCAATAAACAGCCAGTTTGATTTACATACTCCAGATCGGAATGAATATGAGTTAAGAAAAAAATCCATCAAACCCGATGAAGTGGCTGCAGTTCAATGTCACACAGTGAATATCGAATGGGATAATCCTAAAAAAAAGATTTTCAACTCTGCAAGTTTCACTAGGGAGAGCAAAACTTGGATGTTGTTTGTTAATGCTAGCATTCTACCCACCAAACATGCAAATCATATTTCAATGGATAGAGCATTATATATTTTCTGTATTCTTAAAGGAGTCAAGTTAGATGTGGGACAAATAATTTCATCACAGATCCGCCAGAAATTGACAAATGATGGAGAAAAGTAGTTGTGGTTTCCTACTTTAATAACACTATTATGTCAAAATGCTTGTGTAAATAAAAAGGATGATGACATTTGCACTCCAGTAGCACATCATATTACAGAAAAGGTAATTCTTGCAGATATCAAAGTAAAAACCACTTATGCCCAAAAGCATACAAGCAACCAACCAAGTTCATCCACTACAGCAACCGACCCAATATGGATTGATTTGCCAGTTGCTGACGAAACCGAACCCACTATTCCGTTTGATAATATGGAATACATGAAGGCGTACCAACGTTGTCAGCATTTGTATTTTGAATCTCGCATGGAGCACATGTATCAAAATCAAGTAAAATTGATGCACAAAGCGAAGGTTGCAGTTGACAAGCCAACCTATGTATTACAATCTCAGTTTGACTTTAAAGGCTATTTGCTAATAGGCGAAGGAATGAGGCTGGACCCTACTGCCATAGTAAACCCGGAAGATGATATCACTAGTGAGGAAGACGACGACGATCATAGTTCTGACGGCGACGGAGTGGGGCTGGATTCTACTGCCTTAGTAAACCCGGAAGATGACATCACTAGTGAAGAAAACGATGACGATCGCAGTTCTGAAGCCGAGGAGTGACATCCCTGCATTTTATTTTTAGTTTTATCTTGTCATTTTTCAGTTTTCATGAAACAATGCATGTAATATTATTTCAATTTGGGGATACTTTTAGTTTTCGGTTTTTATGCTCCTAACGATGGAAAATTCTGCTTGCCGTAATATACTACTGATGGTATATAGTTTGGTGTTATCTAATAGCACTTGGTACTTAGTTCTTTCTTCTTGCGTTTCCTATATACCCTATTGATCTATTTCTGCACTATGGCCATTATTGTTTATCTTGTTATTTAACAGCATTGTTCATAAAATTTTTAGAAGCTTCAATGTTACATACTTTTTGAGTTCAAGACTAATATGATTAACACCATTTATGTCCCACTAATATGATTATGGTGTTATTCTGTGCAAAATTTTCAATCGTTATTTAAAATTGGTAATATGATTAACACCATTTATGTCCCACTATTTAAATTTGGAGACAAGTTTCTTGTTGGCTTGGTGTATATGCATATGCAGGTAAATCTTAACTATCCATCTCTGACAAAGTATATACATAGTCTCTCCATAATATCAGATGGATGCAAAGGACACGACCGCAAAATGCTTCTGCATACTGATTTCAGGGGAGTGTTTTATTTCAATTGTTTTATTTTGACGGTTATAAATTTATCCCAACCACTATATGTTTGACAGTATGAAATTTTTATTGGCATGAAATAGTTTCTTTGATAGGGACTAGCAAAGCTTAAGTGTGGAGGTGGGGATAATA
Source organism: Dactylorhiza incarnata (assembly GCA_033032865.1). Lineage (NCBI taxonomy): Eukaryota > Viridiplantae > Streptophyta > Magnoliopsida > Asparagales > Orchidaceae > Dactylorhiza > Dactylorhiza incarnata. Next base: position 2,799,276 of record JAWHQI010000088.1, on the reverse strand, counting down.
TAATCCCTACCACTTGAGTGAAGATTAAATTAACCTTACATGAATTTAATGATCTTAATTCTTGTTTTTATTAATCAATAAGTTACTTAAGTGTTCAATGATAATTAATTGGTATGGTTTATCAATCTTAGGAGTTCAATTCATGAATTTTAAGTTAGTAAGAATTTTTTGGATAATGCTCATTTAGGCAATTATTTCATGCACAAAATTTTTGTTTACAACCAAAGCAATTTTTGATATTGACTTCTGCAAATACCAGGGAGGGTGAGCAAGAACTGAGTTAACGATGTAAGTCATGACTTGAGTTTAGGAAGTTAATCCATTTCGAGCATCCACTAAATACTTTGAGCCTTATCCTTACCACTTTGATATACACCATTCCATGCTTAAATTCCTTATGTTCCTACTAGTTGTATCTTAATAAGTAGCCATTTATGGGTTTTAATTTAAAAAAAGGTTAAATTTTATAGTGATATGTGGCCTAGGTATTTGTATACATACTTAGAATGATCTCAACTATGATATATAAAAAAAAGTAAAAAAAAAAAGAGCATCATAGTGATATGTGGCCTAGGTATGTACACATGTACTTGGAATGATCCCTACTATGAAAAAAAAAATATGTTGATAAACCCCATATTATGGTAAACTTGCTAAGAGTATTAACTAGGGAATGTCATTCCACTATCAAAGTTACCCATAAATTTTGAACCAAGCCAAAGTCATTCTGATATTCAATTGAACTACTAACTCATGTGGAGACTAAAATCAATAGCTTAGCATATTCTTATCCTTTCCAATAAATGCAGAGGTTCAATAAGAAATATTGCATGAGAGTAAATTTCTATTTAGCACTCGTCGCACTAAAATTCTTATTTGAGCATTATCTTTTATCAAGCTAATGGAGTTATGAATGGTTGAACTTTTGTTGATTGTAGGCTTATCAGTTGAGTAAAGTGAATTTCTATAGTACGTTTTGATTAATTTTTTTTACAAGGATGAAAGATCATTTAAATTTATGTTGTATTATTAGTTCTTCATTCAAGTCGGTAATTTGAATGATCTTTACTAGGGACTAGCAAAAGTCTAAGTGTGGGGGTGTGATAACTTCTCATAATGAAGTTATTTTAGTACATATTTTGCACTCCTCTGTCTAATATATCATATAAATATGTGCTTAAATGTACTAATCATGAATAATTTGGCATGTGGTGAAATTTAGTAATTATCAACATTTTTTACATGTTTTCGTTGCAGAAATTCAAAAGAAGGATATGCATATTTGCAGTGCAGAAAATATGTTACAACATATTTTTGTAGTACAGGAAAAGTTGTTATAACATATTTTGGGCTGATTGGAGCTGTTTAAGGATGCAGAGAATATGTTATAACATATTATTTTAGTTCAGAAAAAAATGTTATAACATGCTGATGGAAACTGAACTTTCAGTTTCCGAAATACTTGAAATTTCGGCGGTTATGACAGCCATGGGATGCATCTTTTTGGCTTTTTTGGAGACTTCTATTGGGATGGACGAATATAAAAGTGATGAAGGAGAGAGAAAAGGGGAGTTTTTGGAGAGTTAGGTCGGATCTATCATCTTCTTCAACAAAATCCGAAAATACTTGAGGAGATGGAGAGATTTTTGGGAGGAGCCAACACTTGAGGATTTTCGGCCTAGGCAAGGGTTTTGGAAGATTCAAGCACCAACAAGGGAGAAATTCCTGCAGTCCTTTGATCTCCTTCCGCCATGCTTAGTAAGATCTTTCTAGATTTGTTGTTTTTCCTTCCATCATGAACTAAACTTCTAGATCTTGTGTGTTGATTGTACTTTGACTTGTTGTGATGTTGTGTTTTTAACTTATCCTTCATGAATGTTTGAATATTATCTTTATTGAATTTATGTTCTTCACTTTTATGGAAATTTTGGATTAAGTATTCTTCTTTCTAAATAGCGTGGCGAAATTCGAGAGAGGGGTTGTGTTATTTAGGGTTGAATCCTTTATTTTATGCGGCGAAATTCGAGAGAGGAGTTGCATAAATCTTTAGCCAATTTCTATTATTATACTGCGCTGCAAAATTCGAGAGAGGAGTGGCGTAAGTGCAACATATATTTCAATATAGCACAAAGGTAGAAAGAGATTTCATCTTTTGCTAGCAACATCGATTTGTGTGCTTTATGTTAGTTTTTTTCACCTAAGTTAGAGATAATTAGGGGAATTAGGTTAACGGATTTCAGAGATCGAGAGATGATGAAATCCATTTTCAAATCGTTGCAGGATCATTAATCAAGCATTTCATAAAGGTTTATAATTAAAGTTCATCGCAATAAGAAAAGGAAATCAACATACAAGATTATTCCTCCAAACTGTTATTTCTTAAGAAAGCGTTGTTTATGTTTTGTTGTTATTATTAACCTTTCATTATTAAAGAATCACTCTAATTATTTACTTGAATTTAAAGAAAAGGTAGAGCTAGTACTTGCGAGCACTAAATTAATCATTTCTCCGAGGGAACGATCATTTCTCACTTTATATTACTTGATTCGGCACGTGCACTTGCGTTAAAACGTAAATCTATTTGGGCGTATCATCTGGTTTTTTCAGTCCATTCAGATTTCTTCCTGTTTGTGTTTCCTTCAAATTTTTCGATTCAGGTTTTAGGGTTCTTTGCCTCTCTTATTCTAACTTGTTATGTTGTAGTTTTGTTTCTCTCATTCAGATTTCTTCCTGTACACGTTTCTATTGTAATTTGTTAAGTTGTTGTTTTGTCTCTGTTATTGTATTTCAACAGATTATGGAAATTGAAGAGTCACGTAATGAAACGAATGTCGATGGTGGGCAAGAGTGTCACGAACATTGTGTTCCCAAGCAAGGAGGCTCTAGTTGATTGGGCTCGTAGTGTAGCAACAAGGAAAGGATTTGTCGTAACCATTCACAGGGCTGACACTATCTCATCACGTGCGAGACCAAGGATTATGTTTGGTTGTGATAGAGGTGGGTTTTCTCGTGAAAATCAGCGTAGTAATGGATATGTCAAGAAAAATGTACGGAAAACAAGCTCTAAGCGGTGTGGGTGTCCATTTTCTTTACTCGGGCGGAGAAATGCAAACTTGGTCGAATGGACATTACGAGTTATATGTGGTCAACATAATCATTCTTTTGTCCAGAAGATTTCTTCAACGTACTCGGAAGGAAATGCCATCTTACATTTCGAAGTACATTATTGATGTCATTGACATGATAGCTGATGGGCATTGTGGTTATAGAGCCATAAGTCATGCACTCAATATGGGTGACAATTGGCTACAAGTACGCAAGGATTTATCAGTAGAACTAGACAAGAATGAGGCATTATATGATCAAATTGTGGGAGTTGTCAGACGGTTAGACTTAGCAAGTTCAATACTTTGTGATGGGACTCCCGCTCCACTTGCGAAATGGATGTCCATACCTGACATTGGACTAGTGGTGGCGTCATGTTATAACGTTGCCTTAGTGTCTTTCTCGAAGTATCAGTCTTTCACATTTCTCCCACTACATTCAGCACCTCCAAAAGACCGCGAGAGGATATACATTGGATTCGTTAACGGACACTTTTTCATTCAGTTGCTGATTAAAGATAAATGTCCACTTTTTCCTCCTATATTTTCTCCATGGTTGCGATATCATGAAGAGATAGCCGTAGATTGGAAAAATGGATAGGAAGTGGCACATAGTTGGTTGTGTGGTTTCAATATAATTTTTGTGGTTTTGTCCGAAAGACTGACATGAAGCAGAGACTGGGTACTTTTTGTGGTTTCAAAATATCATCTTCGGTTTGTGAAGGAAGCTCTTCATTCATTCATGGTAGGCTCCCCTAATCATTTTCATTTTTGGACCTTACTGTTTTTTTTAATTCCTTAACATATTGTTAGTCTTAACATATAAAATTGTTCTTGACAGGAGCTTTAGGTGCTAAATATGGATCCCTGTATCTGAGAGAAGCAGATCGCTTGTTCTGTTACAAGTTTTGCATTTTCAATTTTGTAAAAAACGGACTTTGTGACTCTCTATTTTAGTGGGTCAAACATGTTTTGATGTGCTATTATAGTTTGGGTTGCAAAACAAATTTTGTGGTTTGCCCATATTAATGGTGTGCACATAGCCATTCTGGTGTGCTATTATAATTTGGGTTGCAAATAAAATTTTGTGGTGTGCCCATAGTAATGATGTGCACATAGCCATTTCCGGTGTGCTCTTAACAACACTCTTAATTTATATGTGTTCTCAAAATTTCGAAAAATATATACAAAAACAGGAATATATGAAAAATATTCCAACAATTAGATGTTAACGGTTCACGCGACCTTGCACCTTGCTCTTTTCGGCGTTCACACTGAATGTTGGTGTATAATTTATGCCGGTGCGTGCGTTTCCACTTCAGCCCTTGAAGAAATCGAGCAACTCTGAATGTTGGTGAACTGATCAGACTCTATAATCTTTACATTCTTTCTCTGCTCAAATATTAGCCAATTTGTTTTACTTTTAAGCAGGATTTGGTACTGAAGCTTGTATGCAAGGATTGATATTTTTATCCAAAGTTCACTTATGATATGGGGCTTCTCATTTTTATGCAATTTCTAAGCATTCAAGGTATGATAATTAAGAAATCATGTCCCTACATATATGTTTATGAAGTCATTTTTTATTATTAATAGTTTTCTATTAGTAAATAACCTTTGCGAGCATGAGTATTCTAGAACAAGATCATCTTTTTTTAAGCCACCAAAATTAAACCGAATGATTCGGTTCCAATGGTACGCAGAGTTCGATTTTAAATTTTGGGAATCAAATAGGGGTGTTTAATTTGGTTTGCGGTTTTGCTTAAAAATCGAACTAAGGCCCTGATTGAGAAGTCGTTCACGCCAAACAGAACACTATCCTAATTTTTGTTTGTTCTACCGCTGTCCGGTTGTAAACGCAGCGTTTTTTAGTTCTATTATTTTCCACCGTTGGCAACATGCGACCAACACCTCTTGTGTATCTCGTTTGCTTATTTCTTCCTTACGATCGAAGGCGGACATCTTAATTTCTTCCTTACAAGAGAAGGACGTTGGAGACGAACAATGGGTGGGTGTGCTCGTTTGGTAAGTTTTCATTGCAGGAATATGTTTTGGCCGAAAACCTACGGGCGGTGAGGTTTTGGATTTGACCCAAAATCAATTCATCTGTTCGTTTGTAATAAGGTTTTCAGTTACAGGAATTAAATAAGTAAATATTTTTGTTTGATTGCAAGATAAAATTCTGAAACATTAATTGATATTTCAGTGTGAAAACATATTGGAGGATTTGATCTTGGTCTCATCAGAAAATCTAAATTTGAATTTTTATAAGTTGCAGGTGATGATCGAGATCTCCAGAGATTAACTCCTAGTAAACATTCAAATTTCCATAAAGACAATAACCAACTGCAAGTGAAGAAGATTCAGCCGAGCTCTTCTCTGGGGACTTCCTTCCTGTTCTCCACAACCCACTCCGAGGATCCATGTCCGAAAACCTAGGATCTCATCGTCGTCTGACTTCCAACTCCCGAAACCTTACTTGACAACCACACAAGAATCGCAAATGAATATCAGTCAACTAAAGATCGCGAATCTAAGATCCAATGACCAGAAAGCAAAATCGCCGTCGCCGGAGAGGAGAAGGAAGGCAACCAAACCAGAAAGCAACAAACCAGAAAGTTGTGCCAGAGAGGAGAAGGAATGCAGCGATATCCCGATGAGCGATCCCCTTAACCGGTCATTCCTCTCAAAAAATACTAAACGAGCAAAAGAATTGGAATTGAGATGCCCAAAACTAATTCCTTCCTGTAAAAACCTACCAAACGATCGAGCCCTAATGCAACCACAAACCTCCTTAATTTCTCTCCGGTTTCACGGTTTTGGAATGCAGTCAAATTAGGCCTCTTTTTTTATGCTTTAATTGAAGAGCCTTTGAGTTGAATAATCAATGGACCAAAAAGCCATTCAGCTCTAGAAATTAAACAAAACACAAAGTCTATACAAATGAAGCAGGCTCATCGAATTAAAATGACCCTGTACAACCCTCATATTTTCCGAGTCGGTGCGACCCGACGCAGATGAGGTCGTGGTAGGGAGAGTGACCGCGGCGCGCCAAACTAAGCCGGAGGTTAAGGTGACCGAGATGAGCAGGTCGACCTCTCGGAAGAGACCAAGACCAAGTAAGGCTAGAGAATGACCCGAGGGAAGGAAAAAGGCTTGGCAAGGCAAGTGGGGGTAGCCCCCCACTCGCCCATCCCCCCTCTTTGAGGGGCGAGTGGGGGCAGCCCCCCCACTCGCCCGATCCCTTGAGGGGGCGAGTGGGGGCATCCCCCCACTCGCCCGATCCCTTGAGGGGGCGAGTGGGGGCAGCCCCCCACTCGCCCAACCTCTCCTAAAGGAGGGCGAGTGGGGGCAGCACCCCACTCGCCCGACCTCCCTTGAGGGGGCGAGTGGGGGCAGCCCCCCCACTCGCCCGATCCCTTGAGGGGGCGAGTGGGGGCAGCCCCCCACTCGCCCAACCTCTCCTAAAGGAGGGCGAGTGGGGGCAGCACCCCACTCGCCCGACCTCTCTTGAGGGGGGCGAGTGGGGGCAGCACCCCACTCGCCCGTTTCCTCCCTTTGGGGGGATTCTAGCTATTCGCATTCCGATTTTGGCTATTCGCAGTCCATTTTTTGGGAAAGTCTATAAATAAACCCCCCATGGGCACCTTGGGAAGGGTTGGTCTCTAGCCCCTCCCTCACGCGTGAGCAAGCACTACCCCTCCCCCTCCCTTTGTCGTTGAAGGTGGTCGGTGAGGTGATTCTTAGTGCCCTCCAAGGTGCCCATGCTCAGCATTGGCTTGGGAGGGGAAGTTCCGAGTGGGCTTTCGGGTGTGCGGTGGGACCTCCACGCTGAAGCTTAAGGGGTCTGTTCCTAGACTCCAGTTGTTACCAAGTCCGAGTCTCTTAGTTCTTAGTGACCGGTCAAGAGTCAAGGCTTAGGTCAAGTAAGAGTTAGTCGCAACCCCCTTTCGAACGCTGAAACCGGGAAACTGGTTTCAACATTCTGGTGCGGTGAGCGTGGAAGCGACTAGTTCGGAAAACTCTGAGCCAAGTCTCATGGCTGGAAGCGACGAGTTGGGAGACCCGCCTCCACCTTGCGAGTATGTGAAGAAGAGCGACATCGACGAATTCAGCAAGAGGATCCTGGAGTTCATGCAGGCCGCATCCTCCGCTCGCGGCGAGTGCTCAACACCACCTGCACCTAGGATCCCCTCACTCCCCCTAGTGGAAGTGAGAAGCAGTCAGCAAGAGAAGGGGCCAGCCTCGGAGGAGGGCTTGAGCCTCCAGGCGCGAGTGCTCTTCAACAGTTCGCCCCGGACCAGCTGCCCCGGCGGGGAAGTGATGGGAGCGCCTCCCCCCAACCAATAAGAATGGAGAAGCCCTTTCTGCGAGCTGGTCATGTCAGCCCCCGTTCCGGATGGGTTTTGCGATCCTGCCATGTCCTACTACGAGGGGGATAGCGATCCTCTCCAGCATCTTCAGTGGTTCGAGGACATGACCACGATCAGGCAGATGTCGGACGCCTTCATGTGCAGGCTTTTCGTCGTCACGTTCCAGGGAAAGGCGAGGGATTGGTTCCACTCGCTTCCGGCGGGAACCATCTACCGCTTCGAGGATCTGCGTCGAAATTTCTTGTTAAGGTTCTCTACCTCGAAGAAGAGGAGGAAGAGCATCGAGGCCTTGTTCGCAGTCAGGCAAAAGCCAGAGGAGACGCTGGCTAGCTACATGGATAGGTTCCAGGCGGAGGTCCTTCTTGTCGTCGAGGTGCCCGTGCATACCCTGCAGCTAGCCTTCACCCTTGGGCTGCAGCCTGGGCTGTTTCGGATGAGTCTGACCCGGGACCCTCCCCTGTCTTTCGAAGAGCTGATGAAGCGTGCTGATCGTGAGACTGAGTGTGAGGCTACCAATCAGGAGTTCGTGGCTAGGTTAGCCCAGGTAGCAGAGGAAGAAAGGAAAGAGCATGGAGGAAGAAGAAAGGAGGAGATGAGGAGTCAGGGACACCAAGGACCCCCCGTTGGGCAGGAGCAAGGCTGGGAGTTTCAACCACCAGTCGCCCTACCGACCTGGAGGCCGCCAGGAGGACCCCCTCGAGGCCAAGGAAGAGGCCATTTCCAAGGGAGAGAAAACTTTCAGGGGAAGGAGGGACGGTTCAACCCAGCAGGGAGGCAGCCGGACACAAGGTCGTTGCAACCCCACCCCCTGCAAACCATGACGATTGGCCGAAAAAGAGGAAATAAGAAGAGGGGTCGCGCAGGGAAGGAAGCAAGGATGATGGCATTGCCGTACTGTGACTTCCATCAGCAGGAGGGCCACTCGACATCCACATGCCCAGAGTTTCTGGAGGTAAGGAAATGAAGAAGAACCTCGACAGAGAGGAGACAGCTATACCCGGAAGGACCAGGAGGACGCTGAGGAAATGGAGGAAGTGATGGATGAGAAGGCCAAGGTGCATGTGGCCGAGTAAGCGCAAGGAAGCACATTGTAATGGTATGTAACCTATTTATAATATATCAAAAGTAGTTAAAGATAGCATCTAGGTCGAGTCCTCGACTGGAGACCACTCGCCCGGGCTTGTTGATGCCGGTCGCTGGGTGGCTCGTCGGGTAGATTCGTTTTAGGTCGAGTCCTCGACTGGAGACCACTCGCCCGGGCTTGTTGATGTCGGTTGCTGGGTGGCTCGTCGGGTAGATTCGTTTTAAGTCGAGTCCTCGACTGGAGACCACTCGCCCGGGCTTGTTGATGCCGGTCGCTGGGTGGCTCATCGGGTGGATTCGTTTTAAGTCGAGTCATCTACTGGAGGCCACTCGCCCGGGCTTGTTGATGCTGGTCGCTGGGTGGCTCGTCGGGTAGATTCGTTTTAAGTCGAGTCCTCGACTGGAGACCACTCGCCCGGGCTCGTTGATGTCGATCGCTGGGTGGCTCGTCGGGTTGATTCGTTTTAAGTCGAGTCCTCGACTGGAGACCACTCGCCCGGGCTTGTTGATGTCGGTCGCTGGGTGGCTCGTCGGGTAGATTCGTTCGGGTTGGTAAGGCTCCAAGAAGAGAAGCCGGTTTGAGGATGTGTTGAGTTCCTCCACCTCCAGGTGAGCTCGGCTCCTTGTTAGGTGTGGAGTTTCCTCCACCTCCAGGTGAGCTCGACTCCCTGTTAGGTATTGAGTTCCTCCACCTCCAGGTGAGCTCGGCTCTCTGTTAGGTGTTGAGTTCCTCCACCTCCAGGTGAGCTCGGCTCCCTGTTAGGTGTGCAGTTTCCTCCACTTCCAGGTGAGCTCGGCTCCCTGTTAGGTGTTGAGTTCCTCCACCTCCAGGTGAGCTCGGCTCCCTGTTAGGTGTTGAGTCCCTCCACCTCCAGGTGAGCTCGGCTCCCTGTTAGGTGTTGAGTCCCTCCACCTCCAGGTGAGCTGGGCTCCCTATTAGGTGTTGAGTCCCTCCACCTCCAGGTGAGCTCGGCTCCCTGTTAGGTGTTGAGTTCCTCCACCTCCAGGTGAGCTCGGCTCCCTGTTAGGTGTTGAGTTCCTCCACCTCCAGGTGAGCTCGGCTCCCTGTTATGTGTTAAGTTCCTCGACCTCCAGGTGAGCTCGGCTCCCTGTTAGGTGTTGTGTTCCTCCACCTCCAGGTGAGCTCGGCTCCCTGTTAGGTGTGGAGTTTCCTCCACCTCCAGGTGAGCTCGGCTCCCTGTTAGGTGTTGAGTTCCTCCACCTCCAAGTGAGCTCGGCTCCCTGTTAGGTGTTGAGTCCCTCCACCTCTAGGTGAACTCATCTCCCTGTTAGGTGTTGAGTCCCTCCACCTCCAGGTGAGCTTGGCTCCCTGTTAGGTGTGGAGTTTCCTCCACCTCCAGGTGAGCTCGGCTCCATGTTAGGTGTTGAGTTCCTCCACCTCCAGGTGAGCTCGGCTCCTTGTTAGGTGTGGAGTTTCCTCCACCTCTAGGTGAGCTCGACTCCCTGTTAGGTGTTGAGTTCCTCCACCTCCAGGTGAGCTCGGCTCCCTGTTAGGTGTTGAGTTCCTCCACCTCCAGGTGAGCTCGGCTCCCTGTTAGGTGTGGAGTTTCCTCCACCTCCAGGTGAGCTCGGCTCCCTGTTAGGTGTTGAGTCCCTCCACCTCCAGGTGAGCTCGGCTCCCTGTTAGGTGTTGAGTCCCTCCACCTCCAGGTGAGCTCGGCTCCCTGTTAGGTGTTGAGTCCCTCCACCTCCAGGTGAGCTGGGCTCCCTATTAGGTGTTGAGTCCCTCCACCTCCAGGTGAGCTCGGCTCCCTGTTAGGTGTTGAGTTCCTCCACCTGCAGGTGAGCTCGGCTCCCTGTTAGGTGTTCAGTTCCTCCACCTCCAGGTGAGCTCGGCTCCCTGTTAGGTGTTGAGTTCCTCCACCTCCAGGTGAGCTCGGCTCCCTTTTAGGTGTGGAGTTTCCTCCACCTCCAGGTGAGCTCGGCTCCCTGTTAGGTGTTGAGTTCCTCCACCTCCAAGTGAGCTCGGCTCCCTGTTAGGTGTTGAGTCCCTCCACCTCCAGGTGAGCTCTCCCTGTTAGGTGTTGAGTCCCTCCACCTCCAGGTGAGCTCGGCTCCCTGTTAGGTGTTGAGTTCCTCCACCTCCAGGTGAGCTCGGCTCCCTGTTAGGTGTTGAGTTCCTCCACCTCTAGGTGAGCTCAGCTCTCTGTTAGGTGTTGAGTCCCTCCACCTCCAGGTGAGCTCGGCTCTCTGTTAGGTGTTGAGTCCCTCCACCTCCAGGTGAGTTGGGCTCCCTATTAGGTGTTGAGTCCCTCCACCTCCATGTGAGCTTGGCTCCCTGTTAGGTGTTGAGTTCCTCCACCTCCAGGTGAGCTCAGCTCCCTGTTAGGTGTTCAGTTCCTCCACCTCCAAGTGAGCTCGGCTCCCTGTTAGGTGTTGAGTTCCTCCACCTCCAGGTGAGCTCGGCTCCCTGTTAGGTGTGAAGTTTCCTCCACCTCCAGGTGAGCTCGGCTCCCTGTTAGGTGTTGAGTTCCTCGACCTCCAGGTGAGCTCGGCTCCCTTTTAGGTGTTGAGTCCCTCCACCTCCAGGTGAGCTTGGCTTCCTGTTAGGTGTTGAGTTCCTCCACCTCTAGGTGATCTCGGCTCGCTGTTAGGTGTTAAGTCCCTCCACCTCCAGGTGAGCTCGGCTCCCTGTTAGGTGTTGAGTCCCTCCACCTCCAGGTGAGCTCGGCTCCATGTTAGGTGTTGAGTCCCTCCCCCACCAGGTGAGCTTGGCTCCCTGGTAGGTATGGAGTTCCCGCCTCCCACCTCAGGTCGAGTTCAGCTCGACTAGAGGTGTTGAGTTTTTCTCCACCCAAGGTTAAGATCAATTCTACCTAAAGGTGTTGAGCTTTCTCCACCTCCTGTGGAGCTCGGCTCACAAGAGGGGTGTCTAGTGGAGAAAGATCCGTTCCTCACCTCATGTCAAGTTCAGCTCGACTAGAGGTGTTGAGTCTCCCTCCACCTTCGGTCGAGTTCAATTTGACCTAAAGGTGTTGAGCTTTCTCCACCTCCTGTTGAGCTCGGCTCACAAGAGAGGTGTCTAGTGGAGAAAGGTCCGTTCCTCACCTCATGTCAAGTTCAGCTCGACTAGAGGTGTTGAGTCTCCCTCCACCTTCGGTCGAGTTCAATTCGACCTAAAGGTGTTGAGCTTTCTCCACCTCCTGTTGAGCTCGGCTCACAAGAGAGGTGTCTAGTGGAGAAAGGTCTGTTCCT